>CM036586.1:33639447-36039447 GCA_020745705.1 Hemiprocne comata
CAGTTGGTTTTAAGAGCCTACTGGTTTTCCCGTGGTCCTATCACAGTGTGCTGTTCCTCATGGCATTGTTGCCATTTGTGCCTTGGCTTCTCCCTGTCTAGGATATGAGTTACCCAGAGAGTAATCTGAGCTGATACCTTTACCTTAGGTGAAAAGAAATGTAATATTAGAGTAACAAAAAACTTACAAAGACAAATTATGGTGAGGTCGTTCTTCTGCTCTTATGCTGGGTGGCTTTCGGACAGCTGTTTTAAGGTAGCCTTCGAATACCTTTTAGGTGGATTTGCTGCAAACTGCTTTGTGGGAGGGTTTGCTGGTTTTGTTGTTTGGGGTTCTTAAATCTGCATGTCTGTAGGGTGACTTGCTCTCCTGCCTAAATCTAAGTTTTTCTGATACCCAAATGTCTGTTTGTTCCTTATCTTTGGGCAGGGCCCTCTGTGTTTATGTTGTTTAGGATGTAGTTATATGGTGAATCATAAAGTATGAAACAAGTCTTCCAGGGTAGGAGGTTGTTCCCTCATCCCAGTTCTGCTGCTGGCCTCAGTGGGCTTCTTGCTGGCCAGGCCATGGGCCCAGGAAGGTTAGCTGGAGCTCAGTCACTTTGCTTGTCTCCAGTGAAAGGCATGCTAAGGGAGGAAGAAGGGCCAGTACTTCATGCTTTTTCCTTTGGAATAAGGTCTTAGAAACAGGGAGCCTGCACCTTGCACCATTAGAAATGTTAATATGCTTATGTCATTCCATTAGGTGTCATTGGGGTAATGAAGAAATGAGGTGGGTGGCTGTTCTGGATGTGTCTCCCTGTGCCACTCAGATGGGACATAACCTTCTGTGTCGGCCTGGCATTGAGTTGGCAGTCTCTCCATTCACCCCTCCCCCCTCCTCCCCCAAGGTAGGGAAAGCGGGAGAAAAATGATAAAGAGAGGCTCTCTGGGTTGAAAAATGAAACTGATTTATTTTAATTATTGGTGACAAGGGAATATATATTTGCAAAGGGATGTGCAACACCCGATCCCCTCCCTCCTCCCCTGACCACTCTCACAGTGTCCCAGCTGAAGGAGGGAGTGTCCGGGCGCACGGACGGGATCCTCAGGTGTCGGCTGTAAGGAAAAATGGAAAAAACAGAGGGAGAGATCCAAAGAGAGGGTGATAGAAGCGACAGTAAGCAGAAAAGTGAGGAAAAAGGAAAACAAGAGGCTTGACTTCCCGTGATGTATTAGCCTATATTGAAAGCCAAATAGAGAAAATATTATGAGAAGGGAATAGTCTGGTTTGCTGATCCTGCCTTCGGTCTAATCTGCTCCCCTGTACGGGGGGAGGCTGCAGACAGTCAGAAGTGACCTTGGTCATTATCAGTCCACTGGTGCTGCTAAAAAGTTCACTGAAAGGAAGAAAAAAAATCAGCAAAGAGCTTGCTCAAACCAAAACACCTTCACAACCCAAGAGCTTTGTCTCCACTCTGGGACAGCTGCTGTGGGCCACCGCAGTGTGCTGGTGAGGCTGTCCTACCTGTGCCATCTGGGGTCAGCAAGGTCTAGAAGGGTCGCAGCTTCAAATCTCTTTTCTGCCCTAAGCCTCAGTGAAGTCTTGGCCAACTGACCTGTGGCTAAACCCTGTAGTAAAACCCACAATGCAGCAAAAATTTAATCATGTGCCCTAACCCATGTAACAGGAGGTGCCTGCGCTGTGTGGCTTTGTGTGTAGGCTGTACTCCCCCCCCCCAGTATGGAGTACTGTTGTATGTTTATTAGAACACTTAAGTTAAATAGTCATTGAATCCCCTCTAGAAACTGCCCTGGGATGCCAGGCTGTGGCAGTCCATCTCCTTGTGCCCTCTTTGGCTTGGTGATGTGGCTGCAGAGCTGCTCTGTGGCAGCGAGGCAGGTGGGGGTGAACCCCTGGGTGGGGAGGGTCTCTCATACCTCAAGTTGTTTATTTAATCTCTCATATTTCAGGGCTGTTGAGGTTATGTAGCAAAGCCATGTGCTTTGCAGAGAGAGCAACAGCTCTGCAGTGCATTGGCATTTGTCAGGATGATCAAATCAGAGGCAGATCTTGTGCCTCCCAGAGACACTGTCATATTTTCAGGGGGAATGTCTTGGAGTTTACTACCAGATGGCCGAACAAGCTGAATATGTGATGAGCCTTTTCTCCTTGGTGCTATTTAATGACAGGTTTCCTTTTGGGTGTGTGCGCCCTGGGGCTTCATCCCTGCAGGCAGCGCTGGGGTCCCTGGTCCTCCTGCTGCCACCTCTGGGCTCTGAGAAGAGCGAGTGGCCGTGCTTTGGTGCCTTGGCCATTGGCACTCCTGACAAACCTCTGCCCTGCCCCTCCCTGCACATCTAATGTCCCTCTGTAACTTGTGGAAAGAAAAAACTGGCAACAGTGTTCCTGTCTCATGCTAAAGGAGACACTACTTGCCACATGTAAACTACCTGCTTGGTCCTCAAGAGCCCCACATTTTTGTAAAAGGCTCTGGAATCTACAAATCTCTCTTCCAGTCGTTCGTCTCTTTAATCCCATCTGCCATTGCACTGAAGCATCTATGAATCCCTGCCTATTTTTGATTGATGTTCATTATAAAAAAATCCAGTGGTTGTAGGCTCAATTTCTGGAACACTTCATGACTAATTAAATGACAACCTGCTGCCAAAATTCCTTGGTTTTGGCTCTTGCAGTAATTTTTCTCTGTGTTGGATTCCACACTGGGTTTGACTGTTTCCTGTGCATAATGAGCATCTACTGCACTGCCACAGTCCTCTGTAACTATTGCACTAATGGTCTATGGAAATGAAGATCAGGTTGGAAGCTTCCTGTTGGTGTGTGTCTCTCTGGGAGTTGTGACTGAAGAATATTTGAAATGTAACTGTCAAGTGTCAGTCAAGTTCCATATCCCAGCCTGTGCCTTCTCAAAGCTTCATCTCCTTTTGGGCAAGTAGTTACTTGTGCTTTTAGGGTTGGTTTTGTGTTTGGTTGTGGTTTTTATTTTGTTTTGTTTTGAAGCTGTAGGTTAGCAATTCATTTTTTTAAATCTTCATAGAGGCTCCATTATTTTGAAAGCTGCTGCATCTGTTAGGTACTCTCTCATTACTGAAATTGGTTATCTACATTACCTAGTTCTTACTAGATACTATCTACTATTACCATCTACTTTTTATAAAGTATTGATTAATGTCAATGTTTTAATACTTAATAATACAGAAGAAAATTGGCAGCATCGTTTTATAACTGTAATTCAAGAAGTGTATGTCCACCTCTGGAATCAATGTATTTGTTTTACATGCTACTGTGATTTGATGCTTGAGATAGGGCTTTTGGGAAAAAACCCAAACCCTGTTTCTGGCAGTAGGCACCAGCACAGTAACCTCTACAGCAAACCTGAGTGAAGAGTTCCAGGCCCTGCTTGCAGAGGCAGGGTTATTAAAAAAAAAGAAAAGAAGGCTTTAGCTGCAGAAACCAGCCTCCAATGGCACTTGCTCAGCAAATACCATAAATCCTGACTAATGAGCTCCTCCTGCCCCTGCTGCTGTTCCCACACGCTGCTCCTTTTTGTGTGTTGTGGGCCTGCCCATGCTCAGCAAGTTCTGTCCTGGTGGTGCTGACACTGCTCAGCTCCACAGTGACATCCCTCCCAACAGTTCGCTTGATGCAGGATTCACCCCTTGAGGAAGCCAGGCAGATGGTTCTCCTGACAGCCTAGTGGTTATCACTCAGCCAAACTAACCCGAAACCTCTCTGAATTTCCCAGAGCAGGCAGCCAGCCACCTTGGGGGACAGCAGGCTCTGGCACAGCTTGTGCCTGCATTACCCATGGAAGTACTTCATGGAAGTACAGCAGGAGTTAATCCTAGAAGGTACAGTGAGTGATGCCTGGAATGCAGCTCCAATGAAGGCAGGCTGTCAAGCCCCAGTGGGACATTCAGTGAAACCCACTGTTTTGGTGGGTACTCCCAGTGCACAGGAGGACACGGCCTAGTTGGGCTGAGTCCTGCCCGTGGGCTCCATGCAGCAGATAAAGCACACGGAGCCCCACAGTTTTCCCAGATGGAAACCTGGCAGGTAAATGGACATTTTGCCACATGCAGTTGTTTTCCTTCAGCAGGGCACACCTACAGCCAGGCAAAGCAGGGTGGGGACAGGCCACCAGCAGGTAAAGGCAGGGGAGCTCTGACAACACAGAACAAGATTAAATATGTGCATGTGCAGTAGTACTGAGATTGCTTTCTGAATAAACCACTCGAGCCAGAATAATTTAAGAGCAAACACAGGCCACCGACATCTTAGTGAAAAGAATTTATTAGAAACTGTTAAGCACTACACAAAACTAGTTTTTAGAGTATTTTTTTTCCAGTAGACAGCACTCCAGCCTTCTGCTACACACACCATTTGGTGGGCTGTGGACAGCCACTGTGCTCCCAAGGTACATCTTCAGGATGAGCCATTCCAGCAGCATGCACAGTGAGACGGTGGAAGGAGTGCAAGGAAAACCCTTTTGATTTGTGTAAGTTCCCAGAAGGTACACAGTTCCACAAGAGCTTTCCTCAAGGCCATTTGGATCAAATGAATTACAGGAACCCTCAAGGCATCAACAGGGCTCAGTGTCCCCATTGCTTTGCCTTCAGTGCTAGTGCAGGTTGGGACTTTCAGTACAAGGAGGTTCAATAAATAGAAATACAGCTTTCATACTATTTTAACAAAAAACATGGCTACAAGGTTAAAGCACATGCCTTCCTGGGCAGTCCCACCAACAGAGAGACCTGACTGCTTTGTGGGAAAAAAATAGGCATCATCTACATATTAAGGCAAGGCAATTTTTTTTTTTTTTTTAAGTCAACATAGAAATGGCAACAAACTGCATATTTTCTGATACGTTCTGAAGTATTTAATTGTAAAAAATAAAGTTACTGATCATATGCTACTCTAGCCAATATTCTTCATTGTGGTTTGAAATACAGTGGAGCATCACTATAGTCACTGCCCCAACAACGTGGCAGCCAGTGACAGCTTCTCTTTCAGCCAGGAGCTGCAAAACAAGCCATTAGTGACCCTCTCCCCTCTCCCAGTTTAAATCCTCCATTAGTCCTTCCCCCCCAATTTCCACCTCTTCTCTGAAAGGGAAAAAAACCCCAACAAACCCCAAGAGAGTTCTCTGGCTCCTGAAAGGGGTTTTATAGCAAGGCTCAACTGTATAGATAAAAAGATATAAAAAGTCATTAAAATAAAAAAATCCAGAGAAGAATGTAATAAAAATAAGTACACATGGCATGATAAAACCAGGATAGACATAACAATGTGCTACAACATTTTTTGAAAGTGCTAATCAACTTTAGCTTAGAATATTTAAAGAGATCATACAAATTGCTACTGCAGTGTAAAACTGAGTAATTTGAAAAATCTAAAACCTGGCTTGGCTGTAGAAAATGTGTTCTCTCTAATTTACATAGTATTTTTATTTAGGCACAGAAAAATAAATACAGTCAACTGCTTCATTAAGTCTGCAGAAAGTTATAGTTAAAACCAAGTGATCAACTGTTGTGACAAACACCACATTTTTTACACAAATATCTCTCTCTTACATTATCATGTGTGTACAGGGGTATATATCCCTTATTTAATCCTCAGGCTTCTGCACGTCACTTACAGGGTAAGATTGAGGTTTCTGCCAAGAAAAGTTAATTTGGGAACCACTGGCTACGAAGAGATAATTTCTCAGCAAACCCAACAGCTGCTCTCTGGCAGAACAGTTTATTCATCCTTGTGGGCCCAGCCCCTTGGGCTGGAGCAGAAGCCAGGCTGAGCCAACACCAAAGGCTGTTACTGCATAACAGGACTGGAGGAGGAATGCTGAAATTTTAATAACCCTGTCTGAAATTAAGGGAACAAACAGTTCTGTTTCAGAGTAAATCTGCTTCTCCAAACCAGAAAGATTCCAAGGTGTTCTTTCCATAAGGTGGGCACATTGCTCTCTGTTTCAAGCAACCCTCCCTGCTGCTACCTCAGTAAAACTGGTTTTAGCTTAGGTGTAAGCATTCCCCAGCACCTTCAGTGACACCACATTTGCTTTTAAAATGCTTGTGGTACCTCTCTGAACAGAACAGCTGGTGCACCTGACTTCAGAGTGGGCATGTTCACTGGTACCAGTCTGGTGATCCATGCTCCAGTGCTCATTAGTGAACAAAAGTAGTATAGAGCTAATTTTGGCACAAGGGGCTGTCTCTGATCAATTGGGAGCCTAGTCACACATTCCAGCTTTCTTAGCTTTACTTGAAGAAGAAAATGGTTTACGTTTCTGAACATCCAGCTCTAGCACACTCGTTCCCTACTAGCTAAGAGCAGGGTTAGACATGAACTGAGGTTGTCAGTGTGTGGCAATTGAGGCCCTTTCAGCACATAAAAATTATTCAAGTTCATCCCGCTATCTTGAAACAAATGGAAAAACATCACAAAGAAAACCAAGCAGCATAATTTTTATTTGGTGTTACAACAGATGTGCAGCACCCATAGTTTTGGGCACTGCATTTTACCATTCATGATTTTTCTCTCTAAAATCCAAAAAGTTCTTCTGTTCAGACAAACTCCACGTGCTTCTTTTTATATACACATCGTGACCCCTGCATTCAGCCTGTCCAGTTAGACACTAGAAATATTTGTCAAGGCAATACACTATTTTGTCTTTGCTATAATTAGGGAGAAATCAAAAGAAAAATTTGACTTTAATCTGACCAATGACATGTACTGTACATACCTGTTCCAAAACCAATGTACTCAGAAGTTTCTAATTTAATGCACTCTGTTATTCAAGTCAAAATGCTGTACATCTAAGTATCCACACAATCGTACATTCCTAATGATTTTTCTTTACATCTTTTTCTTAGACATCTGTTTTTAAAAAGGAATAAAGAAGTCGCCCTGTAGATCTGTATTTCTTTAGAACAAAACATTATATACTACATTGAAAAATAATTTTATCAAAACCAGATTCAAACCACTGTCATGTACAATTTTCAGTTAACGGTTCATGTTGAAATTGCACTTTGCAGATACAGTAAAATTAAAAACTGGAAACATGTTCTACTTCCTTTCACAGGAGACAGCCTCTTCAGGATTTTTCTTCCGTGAATGTTTGTACTTGTCTACGTAGGCTTTCACTAGATTTGCCACTTTTGCAGAATTAACTTCTCCGCTCTTGCTATGACAAACCTACAACAGGTTTAAAAGACAAAAAAAAAATTATGTATGTTTGAAACATTTTGGTTGATTTGCCACTGTTCCACATTATTTATTTTCCCTACAGCCCAGGTTTTTCCATCTCAGACAGAACAACTTCGGAAACTCCTCATACTTCCCAACGGCTTCCCAAATACTTCTGAGTTCCCAGTCAACTCTTTCACACAATAAATGAGTTACATTCTGAGAAGCTAAGGAAGCTCTTATGGATGGAGAAAGACAAAGGCAGTTTTGCTTTCCCTGCTGCCCCTCCCAGCACCTACCAGCTGTTCCCACAAGATGAAGAAATCCATCCCAAACCCTACCTCAATTGAACTGTATGCGTTGTTGCTTATGACATCAACTTACTTTATCTACAGCTTTCCGCACAATTTCTTTATACTCTTCCTTGGTGATGTCTTTATTTTGGTAGAAAGGTTTAATAGCTAGTTTGACTTCTTGTGCTGCTTTTTCTTGAATCAGCAATTTCTGATGAAAAAACGAAAGCTGAGTGTTATTTTTTCACTGCCTGCCTATGTATCTTATTAACCACAGATTAAAACCTGACAGGAAAGAGTTACTGCAGAAAACTCGGAAACCATGCTCCCCTCACTCACGTTTCAGCTCCCATGAGAGCTGCCCCTGTTTTACTAAGAACAGAGTGTTGTCCCACAGCAATAAAGTAACATGCATAATAGTGCTGCTTTGAAGTGCTGCTTTAAAGAAGACTACATTAAAGAGAGTCAGCTTGCTAGTTTATGTCCTGCAGCTGCCACCAAAGTATCACATACATGATGGTATCAGGTATACTACACAGAAGTGGTAGTGTCAGTTAGTATACAAAAATTTGTGTTTATATAGAATATATAAATATATGCATATGTTATATATAAATATATAATATATATAAAAATCAGAATATATTATTGTACTCTGAATTTGAACTTGCCTGGTCCTTCTTCGAGCTATCTGCACTGGCTTCCACTGTTACACTTTGTTTGTTTTCTCCCACTTTTACAGCTGCATTAGAGCTCTTGATGTGACTTGACGACGTTGGGTTACCCGAACTTGGTCCCTGAACTGTTCCCACACTTCCCACAACGGCTGTTGGAGCAGGCAAGGCTGGAGCACTCATGTTATTACTTACATGAGTAGCATTTGGAATACCCTGTTTTAAAAAGTTATCAGTAGTTAATACATTATCCTTCAGTATGACAATGTGCCTTTCAAGAAGTCTCAGCAGCTACAGAAAGAGCACGAATACTACATGTTGTGGTTCATTAGCTAATTTCCACATTGTCCATTATTATGGAATGCACACACATTGCATCAGATCTACTCAAAGGTAAAAAATAAAGCTTGAAAATGAAAGCATCCATGTCACCACTGTGGTTGCTAGATTCTTGCTCTGATCCCTGTGATAAAGCAAAGTATGCTGCAAACAGGCACAGAGGGTGTTAGAACAAGGAGAAGGAAGCTCATGGCTGCAGAACCCTACAGTCACAGGACCGTACAGGAAGACCCGTTCGTGTAAGTCAGATGCACTTTTTTAAAAAATCAGCACCTAAACATACAAAAAGCTACCTCAAACCACACACTTGCATTCCATGATGCTGCCTTGAAAACATTTATTTTCACGTTTCTTTTCAGCTTGAACTTGCACATTTATTTCAAGTGTAAACACACGCAGAAGTCTACTTGAGGCTAGAGGTGAAATGCTGGTTGAAGCACCAGGACCTGTTTGTCACGAAAAGCCATTTTCCATACACTTCCAAACATAACCAGAAGACCACAGGCACTGTTGATACTTTGGAATTGAGAAATTAAGTAGTGCTTAGGCCTCAGATACAGAACACATGCTCCAGCATGTTGCTGCCAGGCTACCCCAAATGCTCCTCTTTTGAAGGTGATCACCATTACTTTGTACACATCTGCATTCATCCAGATGGAAAATAATGAAACAGGAATTTGAGGTCCTTGGAAAAGACACAGATACTGAACTTTTGTAATCAGCATGCCAACGCTTGCCAGTGTGCTCTCTCCATCTTCCTTTCAACAGGAAAGGCTGGGGAGTCCTGCAGCATCCAGTGATTTCTGTTGTGCTGCCACCAAGGACTCGTTCAGTGAAAGCTCAAAGAAAAAGATGCAGCAGCTCCCGAGAGCATTCAGGTTCAGGGACACCCTTCCATAAAAGTAGGTAAGAGCAACAAATGTAACAAAGGCTTTGCTAGCAACTATTTTTGGAGCAAAGCACAATCTTTATAGAAACGTGTTTCTTGCTGCACTCAATACTATAACTTCACAGAGGTTTGAAGCCTATGTTCTGACTTCTTGCATTCTTAGAGGTTAAACCTACTGAATGTCCAATTGTGAAAATATTTTAATTAGACAGCAGGCATTAATCAAATCAATGAGCAATCTACCAGCATTTTAGTTCCAAAAATACCTTACTGTTTTACCTTGCAGAGTACTAAAGTATTTCATATGGCCTGTAACCCCACTGTACTTCACTTCTTTCATTCTAAGTTAATGAATATGACCAGCAGCTGAAAGTGAAACAGATCTAGGCCATTTATCAGTTTGCTTCAAATCTTCAGAGTTGATGCATGAAAACAAACAGCTAGAAATCCTTGTTCTAGAACATAACTTTTTCAACCTCGAATGCAGGGGAAAGCATTTTAGGTTAGAGCAGGCAGCCTGCAACAAAAGAACAGCACAAACCTCAGTGAAACCCTGAAGAGCCCTTTATACATCACAGATGCAGTGTTACATCTCCTGGCAGGAAGATGCATGAATTCTCCTGGAAGTTGTTCATATTCCTTTCCCTTACATAAAAGCTCTTAATATAAACAGCTGGCTACAGGAGGAGCTCACACACACAAAGGCTGTCTTATGATAGCTAGAAAGGCACAAAGAGATGGTTTGACCTGCCCCAAACAGGGGTCTCAAACAGGGCATGCAAAACCAGGAGAATCAGGCAAGATAGGAAACGCAGAACGTACCAAAGAAAGCTTGGAAATTATTAACAAAAAGGCTCAAAAGATTAAACACAATAGAAAATGGAAGGAGGGGAAGCTGCTGAGATAGTGACAGCTGAAGAATGGAAGTGTGGAACAAGCGGGTGCTACACAGTACTTGATAATTTTCCTCTGCTGATACACCCCGTGGGATGAGAACTGCAACAAAGAGGTTGAGGTCACTTCCTACATGCTGCTGAAAGGGGATTCAAGCATTTCCTAAAGCTTAAAAGTCAGGCTTTGAAGAGGAAAAGTTCAGTTTTGGAAATGGGGCACTTTGAGAAGAAAAAGGTAATGGACAAACTGATGAAGTTTTTTAGTGTTCCATTACCAGCTGCAACACCTTGTTACCACAAAAACCTAGTTATGGTATTGTGTATTATTATTTAAAAGCTACGGCACCAAAACAGCCCCCTACCCTCATGGATACTTCCCACTTTAAATTTGATGTGGGATGGAAGATGACAGGCAAGAGAGAAAGAAACTGCAAGTATAAATTTATCACGTCCATGGTGTTCAATAGAAGAATCCCTCCACTGATACTACTGCAGTACTGCTCTTGCCAGGACTTCTGATAAAGCATACCTGCAATTGTTTTCCATCTTGCTGTGAAGCAATGTAGTTGACTTGTTGAGATGGTGGGGGTGGAGGTGGAGGCGGAGGTAATCCCTGAGACAAATTTGTGGGAGCAGCTACCTGTATGAGAGGCACTCCAGTGGGGAGATGCATGGGCATTGGAGGGGGGATGCTGAAAGGATTTCGTTGCATATTCATCATGGGAGGGGGGACACCCACTGGATACGGAAAGATATTCATAGGTTGGTGCTGTGCATTCACTTGTGGCATTACATTCATTTGCTGCTGCATCATATTTATTGGTAACTGAGAACCATCGCTTTGCTGGTTGCCTTGGTCTTTGAGGTTTGGATCTATCAAAAGAAAAAACAGACAGTATATGAAGTAGCAAATCCATAGGTTATAAAGCAAGAGTGGAGCCAGGTGCCTGAACTCCTCATGAAGTACAGAGTATCAAAAAGCTTTCTAATGTGGGAATACTTTAAAGGTATTGCACTACATTATTACACAGCATTTATCATCAGACGTGTGTCGGAGCCAAATCCTAGTTTCCGAGTTTAAAACTAGGTTATTTGCTATGGAAGCCTGAATTTTGAATTTCTATTTTCTTTGCTTGTTCCCACAGCACAGTTAGATTATTTCATCACAATGAAACAGTACTTCTTCCCCAGAGAACAGGAAGACAACATAAGTTATCCAGCTTCTGCAATTGCAGGAGGTTAGTCAGACGTTACCACATAGGCAGCGCGCTGCTCCCCTTTGCCTGATTCACACATACTCCCTGCAGCCATTTCTGCTACAGAAATACTCTGCTAGGTTTTTTTCACTGAATAATAGATCATCCTCAACCAATTTAAAAGCTGCTCATATTTGGGAAAAGCTGTTCAAACACCCTGTGATGGTACAACAGGTAAAACCTAAAAGCAGAAATAACCTCTTGGAATGGCACTTTCTTTAAAAAGTTACTTTCTCTCTATCTTCTACAGAAGCTGAAAAGTTAAAAGTCTAGATACAAAAGCAGCAAAGCTTCCAAAAGTCAAGAAATCAGTTCTGAGAAACAACTGATGGGTTATAATCATAGAATGGTTTGGGTTGGAAGGGACCTTAAAGATGATCTAGTTCCAACCCCCCTGCATTGGCAGGGACACCTCCCACTAGATCAGGTTGCTCAGAGCCCCATCCAACCTGGCCTTGAACACATCCAGGGAGGGGGCATCCACATCTTCCTTGGCAACCTGCTCCAGTGTCTCACCACCCTCACAGTAAAGAATTTCCTCCTAATGTCTAACCTGAATTTCCCCTCTTCCAGTTTAAAACCATTACCCCTTGTCCTATCACTTCATGCCCTTGTAAAAAGTCCCTCCCCAGTGCCTTCCTTGAGGAACCCAGTCACCTAATTCACAGGGATTGGGATTCAAACCCTTATGCTTCACCCCAAATTAACTTTTTTAAAGGTTATGGGATAACAGAACCACTGAGGTTGGAAGGGTCCTATCAAGATCACCTAGTTCAACTGTCCCTATGCAAGCAAGGTCAGCAAAAGCAGTCTGCCCAGGACCATTTCCCCCCAGGACCATGTTCTGATACAAACCTAGCCTGTTTTACCCTGTTTTGAGATCACTGTACTATTCTCTCAGCTGAATCCACATTCCAAAAGTGAATATAGCAGTGTGATTGTTCCTGAACTATTTGAAATAAAGTCTGCAAATCACACAATAATTAAAGGTTTGATAACTTTTGCATGGAGCAGAATGAAGGTTGACAAAGTTGCCTCAAATCTATGGAACCATTGACGCAGTTGTCTCTGAAAAGAGAAAACTGCTGGCATGCAGGATGAAAATGGATAAAAATGAAAGGCAAAACAAGGAGATAACAGGGAAGTTCAAGTGTGGTTGCCTTCACAACTGAATTTTACAGTTTTAAAACGCAAATCACATCTGTCTTTTATTTCAGAGCATTAATAATCTGTGGATGACTACTTAGCTATTCAGAATCACACTCTCATTCACAGTTAACTCACTTTCTACCAACAAATTTATTTGTCAGGGCCGTTACCTTTTAGACAAAAAAATACTAAAAAATATTCGACTTCTATTGAGACTTTTAGAAGAATTTTAACGCTGAAGTAACAGTAAAAGTAGTGGTTTTGCATTTATAACCCCCCCCAAGATTTTTTCAGCACATTGCTGGCTCATGGTCATCCTCCTGTCCACCAGGACCCCCAGGTCCCTTTCTCCTACTCTGCTCTCCAGCAGGTCAGTCCCCAACCTGTACTGGCACATGGGGCTGTTCTTCCCCAGACGCAAGACTCTACACTTGCCCTTGTTGAATTTCATCAAGTTTCTCCCCGCCCAATCTCCAATCCCCAATCTCCACACCTACAAACCTTCATATGACACAAAGACTACAGATTCACCCTCAATTATTCTGAAGAACTAATCAACTTGAGAGAAGTCTATGTGACTAGGATTTTACTCAGCTACTGTAGCTGTGACTCAGCTTTTATGTTTCAATACTATGAATACCTTGTTCAGGTGCCTCCTCTTCTTGTCTCATGTCCCATCCAGACTGTGGGCTTGATGAACTGCGTCCTCTTCTTGAATAATAATTCTGCACATCAGCAGGCAAAGTCTTTCTTACAGCCCAGCTGGATGCAGATGTCCACCCAGATCTGTCAGCAGGTGTATCAAAAGAATAATCTTGTTCATTCTTACGCTTGTATGGCTGATGTTCTGGGAACCTTGACGTTTCATTCCCAGAACCATCTGAGTTCCCTGAGACAGGTTTTCTATTTTGCCAGTGGTTTTCACTCTGGTCTCCATACATGAAACCACCTCTTCCACGCCCACCTCGGCCACGCTGACCTCTCCCTCGATTCGGAATCCAACCCGAACCAAAGTTTTTATTCCAAGAGTGTCCTGAATTATCATGTCTGGCATCTTCCCAATGTGGTTTCTCTCTCTCTCTATTCCTGACTTCAGGAACAGCGTTTATTCTTTCCATTACCCAGTCTGGACAGTCATTCCTCCGCTTATCTGAAGAACACTGATCATCGTTTTTTTCTGTATTGTCCTTCTCTTTTTTAAGACTTTCATTTTGTTTCTCTTGATCGCTTCTTCTGTATCGATCATTTCCTCTGGGACTCCTCCAGCTGTCACTTGACCTTCTCTCTTTCCATCTAGGTGAATGACTGTCCCGCTCACTTCTAGAGAATGAAGAACCTTTACTTCTTGTCCTAGATCGTGATCTTGACCTAGATCGTGACCGTGACCTAGACCACCTCCTAGTTCTTCTTTCTCTGTCATGATCTCTTCTTTGACTATCTCTATCACTGCTTCGAGATCTAGATTTTTGCCTCGGAGATGAATCCTTAGTTCTTGACCGAGAAGATGATCTCCTGCTTTCCCTGACCATTTCCCTTTTGGGAGATCGAGACGGTGTTTTTTTATCATCTTTGAGTGTCTCTCTCTTCGGAGACCGAGATGAGGATCTCCTTCCCTCCCTGACTGTTTCCTTTTTGGGTGATCGGGAGCTCCTGTCTCTGGTCACCTCCCTTTTAGGGGATGGTGATTGAGATTTCCTGCCCTCTCTCCTAGAAGGAGACCAAGTTGTTGACGGAGAGTGAAACCTAGACCTTCTAGTTCTAGTCTTTTTTTCTTTTTTGAGTTCTGACTGGCATTCCTTTTCTTCAGAAATAGCTTCATCTTTTCCATCAGAAAGTCCTGAAACTGATGTAAAGTTTCCCACATCACACTGTAAGGACTTCACTTCTCCTTGCTCTGTGCTTTCAACTGGTGGTAACTGCTCAATCTGAGGTTCATTCTGGTCACTGCAAAATGAGTCACAATCCATGGGTATCATCTCATTATCATCTTCACCAAAATGTTTATGTTCAGCATTTACCTGGGATGACTTTGAAGTTCTACCCTCTTCACTTTCTGGCATGGCAATGTCTTTTAAGGATTGCTCTGATGTACTGCCCATAGAAACAGTGTGTACTGATGTGTCTGGTTCTTCCTCTTGAGCAGTGTTAAAGTTTTGAATATTTGTACTTGCGCACTCTACTACTGTTTTTTCTTCAGCCTCAGAATTATCTATTTCTATGGCTTCCGGGTGCTGAGGCAATTCGCTTCTGGGGCTCTCTAATGGCTGATTTTTTTGCAAAGGTTCTGGATATTCCAACAATTCATTTTTTGGACTAGCTGTGGGTTGATCTATTTTTGTCACAGTTTCTACATTCTCCATCAATTCATTCTGAGGACTACACAACGTCTGATCTACTTTTTCAAAAGTTGCATGGTCACATACTTCATCTCTAGGACTAGCTACTGTTTCCATTTGTTCACCAGTATTTTCACAGAGGTCCTGTTTCTCATTATCTACATTTTTTTCAGTAACACATTGTACTTCAAATTCCTGACATTCGCCCCCTGAAGTCGGTACTGGAGACTCTTGGACAGAAAAACTTACATCTGCATTGCTTGAAGCATCTTCATCTTTGTCACATTCTCCTGTAGCTTCCTCAATTTCTGCATGTTCACTACAGCTTTCCAATCCATTAGCAGATTCTGTTTCTGCATTATTTTTCTGTGCAAAGCTTGTATTATTGCTTTCATTATCTGACTGCTGGTCTTTATCTAACGTCAGAACTGCTTCAGACTCAGCATCGTCATCTTCCACTGAATCACTGGATGATTTTTCCGAACGTGTAGAACTTCTCAGTTTCTTTTTAACCACAGGTGTTTGCTGTTTAACTATTCTTTTAGACTTCCGTTTTGGAGGAGCCTTCTCTGATTCTGAAGGAGATTTAGTCAGAGATGGGTTATTGCCATCAGAGGCACCACATGCAGAACTGCTCGACCGAGGTGAGCTCCGAGATTGACCCAAAGTCTCGTTTTTGCTGTTTCGTGCGGACCTTCTTCTAGGAGTAGTGCTAACCAATTTCCTTCTAGTTCCTCTAGTGCCAGATGAACCAGAAGCTTGCTTTTTCTCTTCGCCTTCTTGGGTACACGCAACAGCATAACCTTTGCCTAAAGATTCTAATAAAAGCAGATTACATTAAAGTCAGATAACAACCATTTATCCAAACACAGTCAAGAACATAAAATGACCAGTTTAACAGACATCCTTATATAATACGATTTAAGATTTAGTATGAAGTGTTACCACACCTTTTTTTATTTTTTCAGTGGACACTTATTCTTTAAAGAACAGAATCAAGCTAACAAAGTGACATGTTAGACATCTAAACACACATTTTTAGAAGCAGCATTGGCATGGCTACATGGACAGTAATGGCATCCACAATGAAACCACTATTATTATGGCTGCCCAACGATAGCATTTAAGCTGTTAGGAAAGGAATGAACCACACAACACCGTTAGCACGTAGCAGTTCCTGTCATTCTAAAATGCAGGCCTGTTGGCAGCAAAGCCTCAGTACTACAGAAAGTGACATTTTAAAACAGCCATCAGTGGATGATCACATGGGAATGAGTTGATCAGAAGCAGCAACGCCACCATACTTCTCTTCAAAAAATGTAATTTCAGACAGTGCAAACTCATTCACCAGTTATAAGACAGACTCTGCACATTCCATGGCAAGCAGGTCTTAAACTCTGCTGCTGCAAACCCCTCGGGGTGCCTACAGTACCTAACAAACTGGATAAGGAATGCAAGTTTTGATGCAGCCTAGGGCACATGAAAAAAAATAGAGCTACAAGGAGAATGACCTTAAGTTGTACAGAGCAGCACAGGAGCTCTTGTGTGGATACTGCAAAATTTATTTCCCACTATCCATAATTTGACACAAGTCTTTGTAGGAAAGCCAAGGGTTATATTCACTGCAAAGGGAACAGACAGTACTTTTGATGCCTGTGAAAGCTTATGAGGGGCAGCTCAGGAATTAACAATTAGTGAAATTAAGTAAATAAACTTGAATTTAATACTCGCTTCAGAACTGAAGAAATTTCTTGAAGTGTCCATTATTTTTTTACATACTTTGTGGAGACTTTAGAAAGCATCAGGAATTTTGTCTCAAAATTATTTTTTTTACACCTTCATGTTCATATAAAACAGCAGAAACTTGCTAAGATAGATTAATTTCTATGGATTTTGCAACAGCTTTATCACATCACAAACTCTTGATTCTAACTTTCTGTATAACGTTATTTCCCATGCTTTTACTGCACTCAAATATTTGTTAAATGTATTCTTAAATAGATTATATAAAAATCAGATAGGAATAAGACAAGTATGTAAAAGCACAAAATCCTCTTTCTACCACTTGCTACTTTGTTAGCAGAATCAAAAGACTGTCTATTAAATGTAAACTGACCATCTGATAACCTTAGAGCAGTAACTGTACAAGCACCTCAATAGCTTTTAAAAGGCAGAGCAGAGCACAGGACTATAATCACTTCCTCTGACTTCCCTTGTAAACACAATAATTTGACTGAACGTGAAAAAATAATCTAGTTTGGTTTTTGGATATCCACTGATCAAATTATCATTTAACATAAGGAAAATCAACAGTACTAATTTCATAGAAGGTACCACGTATTTAAAAGTAAACAATGTACATGGTAAACATGCTCCAAAGGAGTTTTAGGTGATTAGAACTATGTGAGGTTTCTACTGTAACAGCCTCCCCAATAATTTTGTGACAAAGTAACTTCACAGTGGTGAACTAGCATTTATTCAGCCACATGTGGCTGTCTCAGTCTAACTACATCTTCAAACCTATTACAGTAGGCAGCAAAACAAGTTGGATATTAACAATTTTTTATGATATATAATGCCTGTGATGATTTTCTTCAATAGGGAAGAAATCTCACAATAATAAAAATTCAGAATACAAATGCAATGTGGGAATCCTGACAGAATTACAGAGAAGTTATTCTTCTGGCACTTCCAAAGTCTACTTGTGAAACACAAGCCTTTTTAGCACTCCTTACTACTAGTAAAATTTTAACAGACAAGGCACACGAGCTTGGGACTTGGACCAAATACAAGGCATTTCAGTTCACTGAATCTTTATTTAAAAATATTTTAATCACAGAGAAGAACTGCATAATTGCCAGCCGAAATAGTAACAATACTTGTCGATTCACTAACACATTTTCTGTCCAAATCAGTAAAAAGATGATTTAATGTTAAGAGAATCTAAAAAAAAAAAAACACAACACCACAGCATGTCCAAGAAAGACTCGGGCAGTACAGTTACGTGACCATCACTGGTATTTTTGTGTCTCCTTGCACAACCCCGGAAGCAACTCTCAATGACTACTCTGATACAAAACTGTACACTTTAGGTGTGACCAAGAGATGGGGAGGGGTGTAAAAATAAAATAATAAAAGAATGCTTAAGCAACCATATTTCAGTCACTATTTAGTAAGAAGCATAAGATCCAGTCTGCTTTTTTTTTAATGCCTGTATTTTCAGTATTTTCTTAATTTTTCTCCTGTTCTTCACCCTTGCAGAAAGTCCCAGTGCCCTGTTTCCTCCATCTTCTGCCTTTTCCTCCATCTCTCATACTTCCCTGTAAGAGAAGGCCTTGCTCCCTTCTCCTTTATATATATTTGTCATGCATCTCTAACAGCATTCAGGTTAGGTTTCTTTGCTTTTCCTTGCTTTTGTCCTTACCTTTTTCTGTGCATGTCTGTCTTTTCCTCAGTTGCCATATGGCGAATGGGGAAGAAACATTCACTTAACAGAATGTGACCTAAACCTCAAGGACATCTACACATCCAACATCCCCTAGTTTCACGAGGAAATTCAAAGACTGTCTTATTTTCTGCATGCTTCTTACCAGTAGGAAGTCTTTAAGTCATACTTTAAGATTACTTATAAAACTTTAGTATCAACATACTACAATGTTTTAAGATTCAATCTTGATGACTGTCTTCCAGTTTCTCCATAGTATTAAAGTAATGTATTACCTTAAAGCTCTGAACTTCAGTTCAGATGTGGCAAGAACAGATGGAAACTAAAAACCTGAACTAACTGAAAAATTTATTTGTTGTGTATTCTTAGCTCCGTAATTTCACATTTCAAAATCACACCCTTAAGAGACAAGTAGAATGCTTATTAATCAAGACAATAAATGAGTAAATTTTGTTCTAAATACAAATTTTAGAACAAAAATATTGGGGAAAAAAATTCCTTTTCTTTTCCTGTCAAGACTCAAACTCAGAATCTCCTGTCTCTCTCAGAAGACACCTTTAGGAATTTAGTTTCATGTTCTGCCTTAGGAGTTGATTGTGTTATCAGTATTTGTAGAACAGTTGCTGATATGATCTACAGCAATTACTCACATGTTCTAAATAGTCTAATGCTGAAAAACAAAATTTGGGGATTATTTAAATATTCTTTGTATTTTTGATGCAAGAAGAAAAATTGTTTCCTTTTTGAAAAAAAAAGTTTCTGGTGGATATTAACAAAAAAGAAGCCTGACTGTGTAAGCAGAAAGATGAAGGAAACATCAAGAGATATGAGCTAGCATGTATACTCATTACTACTAGAAGCAGAAATGGTTAAGCAACAGTTACATTGCACTCCCAAGCCTGAGGAAACAACCTATTTTTCACCAGGGAATGCAGAGGTGAAATAAGTACCTTTAACAAGAATGCAGAAAATGAACGAAGCAGCTTTTTTATGATCCTTCTACTACTCAAATCTTTCCAGCAATTCACTTACTGCCTCGAAATTTTTCTAAGCCAAGAGACCCAAATATCCCCCCCCATCTCTTTGCCTACTAGTTAAGTCAAAGAAGTGCAATTTCCAATTCAGAGAAAGTATGATCTCTAGCCTTAAAAAACAGCAAGCCTTTGTTTTCACTTCTTTGAACTTGTGCAGCCTGTTGGAAGAGAGACTAACATTATTGCTGAGTGGAGAGAGAGAGGCTGTTAAAGCAACTGGAGGAAGGTAGCTCCTTCCATGTCTTTGTCTCCTGCTAAATTCCTGACAGTCCCTAAGCTTGAGCACCCTGGCAAGCTTTTGCCCTGTAGGCGTAACTCAAGGAGATCCATACACTGCATTGTTTCCTAACAACTCTTCTTCTGTCACAAAACCGTTCCTCGTATTGCAAAATATACCACTGAAATACGTCAAGCAATTAATAATGCATAAAAATAAGATTCATCCTTGAACAACAGGAAAAAAGTTACAAGATGAAAAAGTGTTGAATTTAGAAATGAAATGAATCCTCAAATGAAGAACAGTTATGTCAGTTTTTGGATAGGTGGTTCATCTTCTATATTCTAATTTCAGAAATAAATAGTACCAAACTGCATCAAACCAGATTTTTCTCCCTCTTAACTGTAACTATATACTCTGCTTTGATTTCTGAGAATTGTACTTTAACAATACTCCACATGAGCTAGAAATAAAACTTACAAAAAAAAAGTTTACCAAAGTTTTCCAAAGGCCTGATACTTGTTGGAAGAATTGTCCCTGTCAGTGTAGTAGAAGTGAGAAGAAAGGTCTCAGCTTCAGCTCCATGAGACATTAAAGGTATTCTGGAAAAGTAAAAGCATTAACATCAGTTGTTTTAGCTGTTTGTAGCAAGTTCTGGAAACGATGCACAAAACCAAAACTAGGCACCATGACACTTCACACCTCATTGCAGTTGGAGAGAAAGGCAAAGCTGACAAAGAACAAAACTTTCCTTCTCTTATTTAATTTCAGGCTTATATTAAGGCCTACTCTAAGTAAGACAGTTTGAGCAAAGTATGTTATGCTAAAGCAATACAAATCTGTCTTTTTTTCAGAGCCAAACATCGAACTGTAACAAACAGTCTACTCCAAATTAGAAGGCTCTACTACTGGAAATAAAATTCTGAACACTGATTTATTTAGTACTTCAGCAGAAGACTAGCCTCCTCTGCAAAAAAATGAGAAATAGTCTACACAAAAATTTAGTAAAGGCTTCTTTTTTTTCAACACACAAAATAAATGCATACTTATTCAGAATGTCTCAGCAATCTTTGGGGTGAAAACAGAGTTTAGTTATAGATCTACAACTTTTCAATCCAACTCAGTGATAAACTTTCCACAAGGAAAAGTACATGTAAAACAATTTTAATTTGTTACTATAATCCTAGGTGCAAATTTAATTATAATTAAAAGTAACTTTACTTGCTCTTTAGTCTTTAGGCTTTGTTTTATGCCAAAGAGAGTAGAAAGCTATGAAGTGAAATTAAGATTACAGACAGAAACAATTTCTTACTGTGTTATTTAAAATATATGGGGATTTTTATGCTTCTGTTTTAGATTCATGAAAACATCCTCAGAGTATGTTTTAATATGCATCTGCTCTCTGACAAAAAAAAATATTTTATGTTCTCTGTTTATTTGATATTCTCCTTCTAGGTGCATTTATTTATAAACAGTTACAGAAAGAAGTGTTAGAACCAACCCATGGAATGGGGGGAACAAGGGGGAAGGAAATCAGAATCAGATTAATGTAAAAGCAAACATAGTCTGATTTCTCAGAATCACAGAATGATCAGAGCTGGAAGGGACCTCTAGAGATCATCTAGTCCAACTCCCCTGCTGAAGCAGGATCCCCTAGAGCACATTACTTAGGACTGCATCCCGGCAGGTCTTGAGTATCTCCAGAGAAGAGGACTCCACAACCTCTCTGGGCAGCCTGTTCAAGTGCCCTGTCACCTTAATTTATCTGTCCCTACCATGTCTAGACAGCATTTCATAGTCTGGCTTTGAGTCCAATAGTAAATAAACTTTTACTACTGAAATCCAGCATTTTTAAATGCAGTTTTCCTTGTAGCATACACTTCTGGCAGATGCATATCTAACTCTCTTTACTACCTGTTATTTTTTTCACCCTTAAACAGTAATCTCTTAAAGCTAACCGCATTATTTGAGAACTATTTCAAAATTGATGAAAGCTCTGAAAGTCATATGATGTTCACCTACAAAAAGCAATCTAATAGCTCACCACAGCAAGCAATGAAGGGTTTCCTTACCAGATCTAATTATAGAAATAATTTGAAAAGCACACCAAACACTAACTTCCAATTAAAAACTATATTTAAACTTGCATTTCTGTGAAAAACTGACATATTACAATGCACGAGTCAGTGGAGTTACTATGCTTGCCATGAGTATGAAATCAGCATTAAGATACACAGAAAAGAATCTGTTGACATAAAAATAGCATGCAGCAAATACACAAAACTTAGTAGGTTACACTCAAACGTTATTTAGTTTCATGATCAAATGATATTCTATCTAAAGAGCAATTTGAATTAATCACATTTCAACTTGAACTATTATATAAAGATCCTTTGCACTACATGTGCAAAACACACCTTTCAACTCTAGCAAGCACAGCTGGACAGGACAATTCCAGTTCTTGTCTCTTCTGTCTGATCGCTGCATTGACTTCTGTGAGTTCTGTACTGAAATACAGATTTCATACCAAAAGTCACAAAAGAGGTAACTTTGTACTATGACAATTTTATATTTCAATAACCGTTTCTATCAATGACTTTTTAAAAAAAATTAACTGCATCAGAACCTTGAACAATCATGATGAAATTACGTATCATTAGTATTTAGAGGGAAAAAGCAGTTACAATAAACATAACAGAAGTTCTAAATAAATGAGGTAGGCTGAAAATGGGAGATGAAATATGTCTTCTGTGGAGTTGAAAGATGCAGAAACTTTGCATCCTTGACAAATTAACTCTCTTACATGCATAGCAAAAAGCTTTTCTTCATTTACACAGTGCTGAAAATATAATTTTTTGGTTAGGCCGTTTTAGTCAAATACTGTTCTTCTAGACTGTTCTTCCATCTTCTCAACCAAAAAGAGGGTTTTTTTGGTTGTTTTTTTTTTTTTTTACACCTATTCTTAAGTATTAGGCTCATTTAGCAAAATCGCTTCATATTTGTTTAAAGTGTTCCCCTTAAAAGTCAAGGAAAAACAAAAAAGACTCTCTGATACAAAATAGGATATTTACTGTTAGCTGTTTTGCTAACTGCTGTTGTAATAACAGCACTAACCTTTTCCTATCCAAGGCTTCAATTCAGCCAGGAGTTTAAATAGGAGCTAAAAATAAACTTGTAAACTCTTATTAAGTCAATGAGGTTAAAAGCACACACTGAATTATTTTAATGCTGAATACACAACAGATTGGGGTGTGCCCTTAACAATACTTGTTTTAAGATGTTTGCGTTTCTCTTTTAACTGCTCTTCCTCAATGAATATAAACCCAGCCAATTCTCAAAATATTTCAAGGTCGTATATACAGATAGAAGCAGAAGGAACTATAGCATCTACAATACAGGAACCCATCAGTTTATATTAAGCACTAATATATACTAACCAGTCATTTCTACAGCTAAAAAAGGATTCTTCATTGCTACTACCGGCCGGAAGCGTGCTGAAGAAATTAGTTCTGAAGCACTCATTCCAGCAGGTCTGTCTGCTGGGCTACAAAAAAAACATGTATGAATTTAAGACATCCAAAATAAAATAATTAACATTTAATACATGAAGATGTACTGAAATTAAATCATGTCAGCAAGACTTTAGCTCACAAAAAGCAGGAACCATACTAGCTCTGTAGTTATATGCTGAGAGTTGTAGTGAGAGCAAACAAATTTTCTGTATTCAGTCTCTTAATTTTACATCTGCTCTTTGCAGATAAAACTAAGTATTTTATATAGGCTCTCCATGGCAAAAGCGTTAATGATCCCTACAGAAATTGTAAATAAATGAGCCTGATCTTTACTATTTCACAATTCCCATTTCTGCTATCTAAAGAACCACATTAGGCAGCACAGTGCTAGCACCTTCAGATCAGTTCACTGAACAGTTTCAAAGTAAAAAGAAAACCTAATGTAAATAGCTGGGATTCTCCTTTGCCTTCAGGTAAGACTACAAAACTGAAGACTGATTGGTGCATCTGTTTACTGGGCTCTCACACAAAGACAATATTCAGAACCCACTTTGTGTTTCAACAAATACCACCTCCTGTTTCAGTTGTTAACAGTGCCTCACCACCCACTGCCTGCTGGTGTCTTGCCTTCTGCCTTGTGTGCAGTAAACAGCTCAGCTCTAAACAAGAAACCTGGAAACACCAGCATTCTTGGGACTAACCTCCCATTATAAAAACAACTTGATGCAAACTAACATGTCCATGGCTTATTCATGTAAGAATTTGCTTTGTTGATTACAGCTATGTTCAGTTTGAGAGAGAAGCTCCTAAAACCTAGCACTATATTTTATTCAATTCCTTCAAGACAGAGAAAATAAAGTTTGGATGATACTAAAAATGAACAAATAGAAAAAGTTAACGTTAAAAAGTAGAAGGGTAGTTTTAGAAAAGCTTTCATGAAAAAGTTTACAAAAGCTTCAGTATCAGAACCAACCTTTTTTATCTTCACAGACAAAGCTTTCTTATTTTGTTTGTCATAGAAAATATTACCTGTGTGGAATAAAAAACAAAACTTTGATCTTAACTTTTGCATATTCGTTTGTCAAAATTATTAATGTAATGGGATGTAAATGAAAATGTAGCTGAAGTCTATTTACAATGTTTACATACAAACTCAGTAAAATTAAAAGGTATGCACCTTCACAATAGCTTTTTATATATGGAGCAGTTTTCACCTCTTCAGATATTTGTCGAGCTTCCTAAGTTATGAACACACTCACCAAACAACACCTATTAAACAAGCCTCTAAAAATGGCAGCCCCAAAATACAACTATGATGTGTGAACTCTCACTAAAACACTCCCTGTGAATAAAGGCAGTCATTAGCTGTGCACCAACTGTCTGATGCAGCAAATGAGTTCAGGCTGAAACTAAATCCATTTCACCTGTGACTGAAACTGAAGAGGCAGCCTTTCCAGTAAAATAAGAACAGTTCCAAATACCACAGTTTTGTTCTCTTAAGTTCCATGCTTCTATTCCTTGGTATTTGGTTTTCATATGCAAATACAAGTAATAAATTAAATTGACTCAACAAGAAAAGAAATTCTAGAGTTCCTTAAAAAACCCATTAGCAAATGGAGGACAAATACCAACTTACTGTATTTTTTCTTCACAACCTTGCTTAGTTTTGCTGTTAATGGCCCTCTGTCTGGACACACAGCTCTTCTGCAAGATGAACAAAAGATATTACAGATGTAATTTCTAGGCCTATTTAAACTAACAGTATATACACCAAAACAAAATCCGCTATTTTTAGAAAATTTTATTTCGTGCCCATAAATCAAGTTCTGGCTGCTATCAAAACCTGAACTTGCATCATGTGCATCATCTTCCATATATCAAAAGCCACAGTGCTTCAAAAAGCTTACAGATGGAAAAAAATCCATTTACACAACACAAGTTAATAGCCTGTATTAAATCCAAATGCTTAATTCTGCTTGATTTCATGGCTACATGGAAAAATGTTACAACCTGCTTGCATAAATACTTTGAAAAGTAACAATCAGAATGGTGAGGTGCAAAGATCAATCTTTAGTTTGTAATAGGAGGCAAATAAGGTAATTTACTTCATTATTTTTTCCATAGTGAAGTCTGCTTCAAATTAAGTCTCAAGAACTCTGTATATATCATATATTCCATTACACACTTACTTTAGATTATCACTATTTAGTGAAATTTGTCTGTGCATTCCTGAGCTTCCCCTTATACAATGCAGCAAATATATCAAGGTAAGTTTCTCAAAACAGGCACAGTATTTCCACAGTTCCTGCTCAAACTCACTGGAATAAAATCAGTTCTTGACTACACAGTACGAGGAAAACTACTAATGGTTATGATAACATGCAAGAAAGGGGATGTCTGTTCATATGACCAAAGAAAAAGATGTATATTGTTACAATACGATCTAGCTATAAATCTTAACCAAATGAACAAGAAATTTGTTAGAATTGCTTGAAAAATGCAACTTTTACAGAGCTCAATGCATGAAATACATAGCTCCTTAGTTCTTGTTTGCTTTTAGAAGAATTCAAGTGGGAATTACATTAGTGATGAAGGTAAAACTGAACTACCACTGATGGAAAGTAGTTTATTTTAAAATAAACTTTTGAAAATTTTTCCAGGATGTACGTTAAAATGATTTATTTTATATATTTTGAATATTCCAGTTAGAATGCTTGAAATTATGTGGATGACCAACCTCACAAATCTTCTCATCTTTGCATGGCTATATTTTCCCTTATTGCAGGCACAGTTTTCCTCCTCTTCTTTCCTCCTTCTTTGCTTTTTAACCTGAACCTGTATTGAACAACAGAGTCAATCTGATCTAGAATCTCAATACACGAGAGCTTTAAATACATTCAAAGACTCTTAACGTCCACAGAGAAAATAAGGTCAAACAGAAGGACTCAAAAGAATTTCAAGTCATGACTTCTGGAAGCTCTAAGTTTTTTAAAATGTGTTGGTTGATCTGAATACACAAGGTGCAGCTTGGGAAAATGCTGCACTACCACTCAATTTCCAATGCTTCCTCATCATAAAAAATCACCCGATTTTCCACTAGAGTAAAATAACACGCAGATTTTATATAACATTGTTTTTTTCCCACATCTCCAAAATTCTCAGAAAGCAATGTAATTTTGATTACTTACCGTGAAGTTATTTCAATGGCTACATGACAATTGTTTGCATTAGTTACTTTGTATTTCCTCATTCTAGAATCCTGGCTTTATATGCAACTCCTTGAGCTATTAGCATTCTAATTATGAATATTATAAAGGGAAAGCTGCCAGTGTCCTAAGAGTGCCCCTGCTAATACTGACCACCATGACAGCATTTCTTGGTACACATTCCATCTATACCTACTGCTCCAGTGGCTCTTTTTCAGAGCAGGATTCTTGTTCTCTGCCCACCTGTTTACACTGCAGTTCTAAGAACAAAGAACCTTTCAAACTATATTTTGATACAGCCTTTACACTCCTCCAAATGAAAACTTCAGTTTATCTTGTTTCAGCTGCTTCCTTGATTCTTTAGAAGTAAGTAAGATTAAAAATGGTAGCATGGTTTTCTAGAAGAAAGTACCTGCAGCTGCCTGTCTGGTTCCTTTACAGTTGACTACCTGGACATCCAGCAGCACAAGAAAAGGGTAGAGGAAGCATGTTTTCTAAACATAGCAAAAAGCAAACCAAACAGCTTAGGAATTACCTGTAACCATAATTTCACCACAGAATTTCAAAACTGTATACAGACTTACCAGCATCTTTCTAGATACACTTTCAAAATAATAAGAATAAAGGGGTTTTTTTTCCTACTGATTAACTACTCTCCAAAGCAGTATTATTCAGAAGAGTTGAAAGCTGAAAACATTCAGAATTTAGGTTGAACAAGGCTTAGTATTAATTGATTCCTCTTGCCTTCATGTGTTTTTGTCTGTGAATTGGAGGCTGTGAACATACAAGATGAATCTCAGCTAAAAAGGTAAAACTGCAAGCTAATTGATACAGCACTTGTTTACAAAACCCATTTAAAAAACACTTTGAGACCAATTACTACTATTCCTGGGTATCTTAGGAATGCTCCAAGATACCATAAAGTAGCAACAGTAGCTTTGTGATTATTATTACTGTGAGCACTTGCCTTGAAAAAATAGTTACAATAATTCCTAGCTCCATATATGTAATACAAACACTGAAACAATGCTTATTTCTTTAGGAAAGCTTATTTAACACAGATGTATGAATAAAAGGCTGCAGCATACCTTGAGTGTTCCTACAAGTGAAGTTATTTAACAAAAATAAGTCTGGAACTTACTTTTATCCGCTCTTCTAGTGCATCAAGTCTGCAGACTGCTTGAAACGGTCTGCGATCAATAGGACATGAAGCCTGTGTCTGAAAAATTTTATTACAAAATTTTAATCAGTTGGGAGAAGTCTCAGTTTTCTATACTTTTATTCACTATTATAGTAGCATACAGAAATACACAAAATTATAACTTGTTCACATTAAGAATGTATTTGCACGTGTTATCCATACACTTGGTATTTTCCTTCATATAAGTAGAGCTCTCCTATGGAAAATCTAAAGGGAACAAGAATGTAACTCAGAAGTAGTGTTCAAAAAAGGACAAGCATTTAACATTGTTAGCTATGATTTTTAATTTTCTAATCCCTCTTAGGTAACTCTGATTTTATACCAATGCACAAACATCCTTTTTATTTCTTATTGTTGTAATGTATTATTTCTTAATGTTCTTTTCAACAGAAAGTTTGTTGGGTCATGTCCCTCCCAGCACAACAAACCAATAGCAAACAGGGTGACACCTTCCCTCATCTTGCATATCCATTTGACTATATTCCACCTCTTTATTTACAGTCAGCAGAAAGACCAGATTCCCATATTTAAGACAACTAAAGTTTTACAAATCACTTTGCAAGAGAATGGAACTGAAGGTTATTTTATCGTTCTGCTTGATGGAAATACAGATTTATTAGGTTTTCTCCAGTCACCTAAATGCCCTCTCATTGAGGCTACACTGCATCAGATACGTGCAGGCACACACACAGAACAATGAAACATTCTTAACCATGGAACAGGGAAGTTTAAATCAAAGCTCCATGCAACTAGATCACGTAGTCAATCAACTTTCAGAGAAATCCATATTAGATATTAGTTTTTGATGCTAGAGAACTGTTTATTCACTTTAATTCCATCTATGTGTTTGTGGGGGGTTTTGCGGGTTTTCTTCGTTTGCTTGGCTTTTTGTTGTCCTGTCCCTCTGCTTCATTCCATTAGCCCTCAGAGGCTCTGTTCAGAATTCTTGTAAAAGAAAGGAAAAACCCTCACAGCTAGTCTTCAGCCCTAATTCAGCCACTGAGCAAGAACCAGTATATGAATTAGATGCCTTTAAGAGGCATGCCATTTCTGCCCTTACGTGAATTATCAGGGTATTACGCATTTTATTTATGTAAGCAAGATGCAGTACTACAACTGCACAAACAGCTACGAGAAACTGGAATATGAACTCTGCCCTGAAATTCAGTGTTTTGTTTTGTTTTTTCATTAGGGCTATTCATTCTCTGGTTGATTCTGTTGTTTACTCAATTTCAAAGAGTACTCAACTTCTTTTTCACCTACCACAGCCCCCAAACCTCAAGCACTCAGGCAGCTTCTGATTTTAACTGAAGTAGACAGAACAAAGTTAGACTGAGTAAAAATAACACCAAACAAAACAAACAAACAAAAAACCAGGAGTAGTTTCACGAACAAGTTGTTGAACAAGAACATGAGTAAAAGCCATTACCTCTCCTTTTGATGCTCTTATTTTATCCTAACCAAAAACTTCCCCCTGTTGGAGGATATCATTGATCCCTGCAATGTCATGGCCTTGGATTTCCTAACCATATTGGGTAATTAAACCAGTTCGCTAAGGACTGAGATCATGAAGATCATTTTTGTCCTGTAGCCAACATGAAGCTGACCCACAGTAACAAAGCCATGTATTTTCAATTGGAATATTTGATGGCATGCAATGTGCTGCACCCTGTTGAATCAGCTGCAAACTTCAAGTTAATACTCCAATTCTGAGATGTACCCAACTGTCAAAGAGAGGCTGGAGGGAGTTTTTCTTAGTCATTTTCGGTCTCATTTCAGGATTTTCCTTAGCTGAAAAGCAACTATTACCAAGCTCACAACCTGTTTGTACATTATATTTACATATGAATATTAAGTTACATTCCCAAGTTTTAAGTTATGGTAAGTTACGTTTATTCTTTGCAATGAAGTATCATAGAATACTAAGTGTTACTAAGCAGCAGTCTAAATGACAAGCGGTTTTGCTCCACTACAGAAATGTTCACTGTTACACGTTCAGTTCTTCTGGGCAAATGTTTAACAATTACAGGTTATACATAGTAGTAGAAAGAGAGGAAAACATTCTGGAAGAATCAAAAGCTACCATTAGGTTCAGATGCATTCAGAAACAGCAGATGCACTTTCCACTCCTACTCAGTTGCTTTTCATATCCCTAGCATTATCTAATAGCTCTCAACAAATCTGAAGAGCAATTCTAGTAGAGACAGGACAGTCCCCTGGGCACCCCTGTTGTCCTGAAAGTGGGGTCTGTTACCCAGTGTGCAAGAAGCCAATCCACACACAGAGCCGAGATATTTGCTTCAGTATCCAGTTCTGCACAGAAAAAGGAGCTGGGTAGTATCCCACATCACCCCCACACTCCCCAGCACACTATAATTGTTGGACAGCCCTGAGGAAAGCTAGAGGTGACTTCATCTATAGAACACATTTGTCTAAACGTCGATGAGCTCTCATCTGTCTGCTAACATGTAAGACAACCTTTTTTAATGGAAATGGAGGAAAAAATTTCCCCTGTCCCTTTTCCCAACAGTGAGACTGAACTCGTGCTGCTATAAAAAGGAGGGTTGACTACATTTTTACAAGAAGCAACCATGAGGAGTGGTGGCCTTTACTAATCATCTTTTTTGAGATGGCTTAGTAACCAAAGCAGGTGCTGAAGACTTCTTTCATTCAAGGCAAGCTAGCAATCGCTCTTTTGAGGCTTCTCTTCAGGTAGCATTATAACTAACAGTGAATGTGTGCTGTCCTTTTAGGGGAAAAACATTTAATACAAAAAGAAAGCTGCTGCTTTGACTCATTCCATCTCAACAGCTATCACTTTTACCGTGGCACAAGGGAGGTGGTGTGCGGGATGCATCACAACCTTAGAACCACCACAGCTTCATAACATTCTCTTCCTTTAACATAGCTGTTTAAAAAAATCAGACCATGCAGTATTAAATGTAATCATCAAAATAATTAGAACCTCACAGCTGGCATTTTTGAGTTACTTTGCTTCCCAACAGTGCTTTTCTTGGAAAAACCCAAAACAGTAGCTCAGCATACTTGAAAATGTCTTTGTTCTATTCTACACACAAAACTACTGTTTTCATGTTGCAACTGGTAACTCTGCAGTGATTCTTTCACCTATCCTGTGATATTTGGAGAATTCTCTTCATAAAATATGTAAGCACTCACAAAGTCTGCAACCCTGAAAAGCTTTCCAAGAGCACATGTGGGTTTGTTCTTAAGTTTTTTAAAAAAACTCCTATTTTCATAGTGTTTTATTTGTTTTTGATGGCCCTCAAGAAAACCTTGCTTTAGCTTCACAGACAGAACAAGGTTCAGTATTCCTGGAACAGCCTCAGCACCACAAAACTCATCTCAACTTAAATGAGGAGTAAGTGTCCCTTATTTTAACTGTATCACTTCAAACAGCATTTATACAAACTGAAGCAGACAAAAGGCTGAAGCAGTCACTATATTTCAGCTGGGAACTGCAATACTCCACCTAGTAATAATAGTACATTAAAAAGCCCACAATAATTCCACCTCCAACTTCAGTGAAAAGTGAGAAACACTGCTCCACATCTTGATGAAAAGAAAGGAGAAAACTGTTTTCCGGAAGCATGTAAAAACTCAAGATTACTTGTTTTTTCAGTCTACTTTAAAAAAAGCAAGTACATTTCAAAGTTTTTGTAGTTATGCTTTAGGAAAGCATTATTTCTCACATGAGAGGTTAAATTAGCTTTTTTTTTTTTTTAAATATAATTCATGGATAGTAAAGATAGAGAATGAATAAGAACAGAGATTCTAGTCTCAACAGCTAATCCACAGACTACCTAGTTACAATTCTAAATAGCTGTCTTCCCCCTACCTACATTACACACATTGGTAGTCCTTAACTTCCAATCCAGAATTGTTGACAAGCTCTGCTGGAATGGTGGCTGCCTTTAGGAAAGGATGAAATTAATATTTGTAAGGATCTATGAATTCTGTAAGACAGATACTGTACATGCCATTGTACTTCCTTTGATACTGTATTATTGTAGTAACTGAAGTGAAACTCAAAAAACCTCACACAGATGTTTTCCCTGCACTTGTTGTTAACATTAACTTTCATGAGTTGCTGCATGAATGTACTTGATAAATTACACTCACAAAATGGTTAAGGTTGGAATGGACCTCTGGAGGTCAACTTGTCCAACTGCCCTGCTTAAGTGGGGAAATATGCCAAGAACTGTTTATCACAAACTAAATTTGAAAAGGGTACCGAAAGTCTAGATTTTCTGAAAGAATTTGATTAATACAGTTTTCCATACAGCAGTTCTCAGATGCATTTTCTATGGACACATGCATTTCTATGGACACACTTGAACAAGAGGTTTTTTTATTGTTGTTTTGACTTTGAGGTTTGGGGTTTCTTTGAACACACTGCATATGTGGTTCATGAATGTAATCTTGATCCTGCCCATAGTGCTCGGTACTGCAGATGACTGTGGAGCTTGTTGCCACAAACTGATTCCTCCCTATATCCTTTAGGACAAAAGAAATCCAGGTAAGATTACAAATAAAGCATTCTGGTTACCATACAGGTAGGTCTTTACCCTCAGAAGAATATACATGTGCAGTACACTCTACATAGTCAGTGATCCAAACCTTATACCAGCACAAAGGAAATGACTAAACTAAGGACAGAACATCTGCTAGAAACGTAGTGCAAGTCAGCTCTTTGTGCCAACTGCTTAGATTTATTAAGTTAATCACAGACACTGCACAGGGCCTACCTGAATATGTCCCAATGCTTTGGAGAATTTACAGCTGAATGTACTCCACTTCCAAACCCTCCAGATGAGGAAAAATGAAGGAGGGAAACCAGGTGCAGTAACTGAGAGATACAAGCTTAGTAGGGGAGGGTCACTGAAGTAACTGTCTCTTACACAATCATTGTGATAATGCAGACACACAGAATTTTTTCTTTAGCATGCTTCTCTCATGATCATTCATAGGAGGAATTAATAAAAAAGCAAGCATGGAAATCTCTAGTATGTTTACTCACACTCTGAAGAGCAAAAGGGAAGTTAAAAAGTGTACAGTACAGTAGAGTGTTTATCTCTCCTAATTTAAGGTTTTTATTACTATTCAAAGAAAACAAAGTAGAGAATTTTCTTCTAATGCATGCAGGCAAGATATTATTGTTCCTAAAGCAGTTGTCTTAGTTGGGGTGGTTTTGGCTGCTTTGTGCATCTGCTTGCCATAGATGCCTAGTTAACCTCCCTTCACATTAGCTTTACTTAAATGCTTTCAGAACTCATTACTAAAAACTAGAACATATGTGCTTACCACAAATGGAGAGCTGCCCAGCAGAGAAGGACCTGGAGGTGCTTGTTGACAGCCAGCTGAATATGAGCCAGCAGTGTGCCCAGGTGGCCAAAAAGGCCAACAGCATCCTGGCTTGTGTCAGGAATAGTGTGGCCAGCAGGACTAGGGAAGTGACTGTCTCCCTGTACTAAGCAAGTCCAGTGAAGTACAACAAAGCTGGTGAAGGGTCTGGAGCAGAAGTCTTATGAGGAGCAGCTGAGGGAATTGGGGTTGTTCAGTCTAAAGAGGAGAAGGCTGAGGGGAAACCTTACTGCTCTCTGCCACTACCTGAAAGGAGGTTGTAGCGAGGTGGGGGTTGGTCTCTTCTCCCACGTAACTGGTGATAGGACTAGAGGAAACATTCTCAAGTTGTGCCAGGGGAGGTTTAGATTGGATATTAAGAAAAATTTCTTTACTGAAAGAGTGGTCAGGCATTGGAACAGGCTGCCCAGGAAGTGGTGGAATCACCATCCCTGGATGTATTAAAAAACATGTGGACATAACACTTCAGGACAGTTGAATTGGATGGTGGTGTTGGGTTGACAGTTGGACTTGATAATCTTAGAAGTCTTTTCCAACCTTAAAAATCCTATGATTCCATACCAACTGAAAAACAAATACACTCATACCAGAAAAACAATGTTTAAAAATGTATAGTTTTGACCCAACTAGTTTTAATCTACTAGTGGTATTAGAGACAAGAGAAACACATTACTTCCCTCAGTATAATACAACAGAAATGATGGTGTTTGAAGGCTCTAGATGGGAGGTTTTTTGGCAGTTTTGTTGTTGGAACACCCCATTTTCTACACACAGAGCAACAGCCAAAGCTCCCTCTTTGTTATGTGGTCAGAATAATGTTATCACATGTGTGTTCTTTATACTGAAAGCAACCCTTCACTTCCACTGAACTTCAGCACTCCCATTGAAGGCTGTGTCCAATAAATTCAGCTCCAGATTTAGTGCCTTTTACTTCTTACGATCTTCCAACACAGCCTCACTGAAATACAAAGTCTCAAGCCAGAAAGTCTCCATTAGTAAATTACACAATGTTGGCTTGCAGAGGCAGCTGACAGCTAGCACAGGATGAATGACATTTCTGTTAATCTTTGCTTGCCTACTGAAAGCAGTTCCCAACAGTCTACCTGCCCAGTGCTGCCCAGTAATTCTTGGGAGAGCACTGGTTAGCATGGCCAAAGGCACACACGGTGAGAGTCTAATAGTACAGGAGACTTAGATAGCACAGGTAAATGAATTTAGTGCACAGCCATGCTCTCAAATGCTGCAATTAACTACAGTAAACATAGCCAGAACAATTTAAGGGACATTTAAAAAGAGTTAGCTCAAGGACTTCTTAGTGGGGATTCTGATCTCCTCCTCATTTTTCTTTCAGGAGTTGGATGCCTTTCCTCAAAGGGAGACTCAACTGTAATGCTACTTAATTCAGAAACTAAATGCTTAGAATTAGCCATCAGGATCTAATATATTAGACATTACACGCCAAATTTCCTATCCCTTTTTAGCCTTTCAAAGAATGAACCAGAAGATACTCAACTAAATACAATTCTTACATATTGCTTTTAAGCGCACATACATATATATTCTCTCTCTAGAAGTGAGATCTTTGAAGTGTTACAGCTGCTGCTTGCAGACAGAAAACCTGCTGGTACAGGACTCTTAACTGCAGTTACAATGTTGAAAATCTCCCATAGATTGAAGAGGAAACAGAATGGTAAACAAACTCTTACTGTCTGCCTAAACTACCCTGGTTTTAATTAGAACATACACAGCCATAAACTCTCAGAAGAACAATGATTATATACAATTTGAAAACGGTTTAAAGAAGTAGTTGCTCCTGTTATACTTTGAAGTCCAGATGCAAGACAGAAGGAGAGGGGAAATACCCAACTTGAAAACAGACTGCTAGCAAAGCCTTTCAGTGTATGGAGCATAACTATAGCTACACAATAGCATATCCAGCACTTAAATAGGACAGTGTTTTTAAAACCAATTTATTTATGCCAAATAAAAAACTTAACCTTTAAACAGAATCTGCTAGCGTATTTTTTAAAAGAGCAGATAATTTTTATATCTTCATTATTCAGAGTGATGACTTGTCAGTTATTTAGCTTTCATTAGTTATGATCAACCAAGAACTAGCAGATAAAGCTAAATTTTATGCAACGCTTCTCAAAAAAGAACAAAAACATTTACTTACTAAATATTAATAGTGGACACAAAAAACAGATGGCATCAGCATGCTTCAAATGACCACATGCTTATAGTATGTTTGTATCATTCCACGCTAGAAAACCTCATCTGCTTCTCACAGCTGGAGCCTCTGAACATCTGTCAGATGGTTTTCAACACTACTTTCCCTCCATTTCACTTTTAATTAAAACTACTAGATTAACCAATGGAGTTTCGTGAACGCAACTGCCAAGTATCCTCAGAAAACAAAGGCTGGCTGGTTTTACCCATCAGATGTCACTAATGGAAAGAAATAGTAGAAGCCTTACATAGTTTTAATAACAAGCCCCCACCATTTTTATGACATCACAACTACTTCACCTGGAAACTCTTAGGAGCAGAAACTGCTTTTATTCTATTTAGATAGTACTGACCAAATCTGACATGACAGGAAAATTATCATGTCTTTCTTTTGCCCCTTTAAAACAAGAAAATGTGCCTTCCTTACTGGGCTTAAATGCATCTGTTAGACAATGTGAACAAACTCAAATCCAGCAGCAAGCCCTCCATCTACTGTACTACTTCCCTGTGAAAGTCACCATTTATTGCCTTTTCAGCTGCCATTGTAACAACCAGCTAAGGAAGTCAGGATAAAATTGTGGATGAGAATTTCCTGTTCCCTTACAAATAAAAGCACCACAATTAAATCATTTGTAGAACAGAAAATCTGACAACAGGAGACCTAGTTTATCATCTGGTTTGTGAATCTAAAGCAAGTTTCATCTAATAGCCTTTTTTTTAATACTCTGAAGTTCATACCAAACCTTCAGAAAAGTGATTTATGTTACTGTCTGCCTTCAGTAATAAATAACACAAAAACTAAAGGTTAAAAGTAAAAAGAATAGGTAATTGTATATATACATCCATATAAGTGATATCAACATTCTAAAAGATCTACTGAAATAAAAATAATAATTTACTTCATAATAAAGCTATTGTGAAGACACCATGAGCAGTCTCTCCTACAATAAGCAACCAATTCAAGTGCACGGAAGCACTCACTTGAGCATTCCCCCCCCAGTACAGTACAAAGCAATTCTAATTTCGTGGTTTTTATCAACAATTTTAAAAGTTACATGAAAGGTAAAGATACCAAAGACCTAATGCAATGATTATAGGACATACGTGAGGAAAAATGAACTGGACAGAACAAGATCACTGAGAATTTCTTCAACAAATCATTTTGCTTTAAGGTTCCAGAACTATCTACAAAGGTATTGACACAGATCAAATAATTTAATTCAGAATAGCACTAAACCTTTTGGCTGAACTCTCTTTAGTTAGAAAACTACAGTTTTATCTGACTCATTTTGTAGGCTAACATGAAAATATACTGGTCCCAGCCCTAAGAGTTGTCAGTATGACAAACAGCATAAGGCATAACAAAGTAAGACTAAGGTAATGACACTGCAATATTATGACATGTACATAATGCTGTCTGATCTTCCAAACAGCCAGCACTATTTTTTAACTTTCATCTCTAGCAACCATTAGTAAGTCAGAATGTCTAGTCAAAGGAAACACAAAGTACTATACTGCATTTTGGAGAAAGTTTCCTATGATCTATTTATAAACTGGTCATCGAAACACTGCAAAGTCAGAGTGCATAACTTAAAAATCCTGTAGTTATTAGATGCAATAGAGTTCACTGAAAAATAAACACACACCTTGGTTCTCAGTCTTACCTCAGCCCATTTGAGAATACAAGTCATGCAGAAGACATGACTGCAGTTCTCAGGAAAACCAATCTCTTGTTCTAGAAGGCAGTTCAGGCAGATTGGGCACATGTCACCATCATATAATAAAGCAGAACAGGAACAGTTTTCTTCATTTTCTTCACCTGGTATTATTAACATAGACAGTTAGAATTTTTGACAGGTTTTGAAACAGTATCTTTCTAGATTTGAAAAACAAGGCAACAGAATACAACTTTCTGTTGTTAAAAGCAAGTCAATCAAGTTTTCAGGTCTAATGCAGTCAAAACATTGGCCAGGGGAGTAATTAAAAGAATGTATTTCAGGTGAAAAATACTACACAACATATTTGAGGGACTACTGTACCAGCATTTGCCATTAAACCAAAGGAAAGCTGGCTCTAGCACTCTTTAAATGCCATGAGCATCACACAGTATTTCCTATTGGCCATGTAGTCATTTAGATACAGTTCTCCTGAGTTCTCTCTTTGGATGTTTGCACCCTTTCTCCATGAAAAAAAATAACCAGCATATTCTGTATCTTATATACACATGGTCTACCTTTATTTTAGCTTTCAAGTCTTAGAACTATTTTAATCTGAACGTCCTCAAATATTTAACTAATCACGTACATTAAAGAAAAAATGCTCCCAATTTTGTTAAAGGCAGAAATTGTTTTCAGAATATAAAAATGCAAGAACTTTTCTTCAAGGAATTCTACTGTAAATTAATAGATTTTTCTGAATCAATAATAGTTATCTCCATTTTTTGTTCTGCTACTAGAAGTTAAAAAATAAACAACCAGAAGAGACTGGAAACGATCTGAGGACCCCACAGGCCAAAGAAAAAAATATTATGCTAAGATAGTGGTAATGTTTACACAACTTTTTCCAAAACAAGTAGCATACTAATTGAGAGAGCAAATGTAAAATCTGACTTTAACAGGTTGAACATGAATAATATACAGCAATATTTTCACACACACAGACTTTACCTTCCACGCCTTCATGCTTCTGACCCTCAGTATCTTGAATACATTGCTTTTGGTTCTTCATCTTCTTACAAAATGTATTCTGGAAAACATAGAAATGGTTTACACAGTTAATTTAGATTGCAACTTGAAGATAAAAATTACCTGTACAGATGTAATGAGTGCTCTCCATCTCATTATACCTTTGTAGAGTAGAAACACGTGACACGAAGATGTATAGATAATTGACAATCTGTTTGCAATTTATAAGCAATCATTATTGCTGTCTAGCAAATTATACTTCCAACTTGAAAATTGGTTTTGCTCAACAAATTCAAAGTTTTGCAGTGTTTTAAGACCACCATTGGTACTTTTATTTTTAAAAGTAAAATGCATTGCTAAGTTTCTATGCAAACCACCCCACATAAAACTGCAGTAACTACCACCTGTAAATTGCCCTTCACAAATGACTGAAGCAGCAAAATTTAACACAAGCACCAGAAGAGTTAGTTGCTTTCCACAGCTAGCATCACTGTAGGAGTGGCAAGTAAGAAAAATTAAAGCATCTTCCATTTGCTTGCTTCTGTCATGCAACTAGAACTACTGGCACTCAAAAAAAAAACCAAAACCAATGCAGGGAAAGTTATACCACCAAACAAGGGACGGGTCAGAAGCACAGGTGCAGTGGAGTATCATGACTGGGGAGGATGCATCTTGTTAACTGTTCTGCAAAGGAGCAGTATGGAATAAGAGTAACATGGATAGAGAATATCCTTGTGACCCACATCATATAGGTTGAATTACTTTGATCTTGCATATGGAACACCAAGCATACGTTCTTTGGTGGTTTATCTACTACATGCAGAATGAAACGCATCTAAAAGAAAGAAATATCGACACGAAGGATGGAATCTCCTGCATTCCAGACTCCTGTAGTCACAGCAGAATTGGTATAAGCACCTTAAGCACCAATTGAACAGCCCTAGAGGGACCAGTTTTCTTCGGAGCTATAGAAAGCTTTAAAAATTATTATTTAAAAGGACAAATTGAAATTTCACAAGAGATTGAAGAAAGCAGAAATTACCACGATCTGCTATTTAGGCATTCAAACCTGAAGTGAACCAACTGAGGTTTCAAAGCCCTTACTCTTTAACACCTCTGCTAGAAAAAGCAGCAGGACAGAACTGAGAACACCACAAGCACACTCCTCAACCAAACTTCCTGTTACCACCTGGACATCTAGGAGGGGGAAGAGACAGAATTTACCTTGATTTTGGCAGCAGGAAGTGTCCTGAAGATAATTTCTTTTTTCTAAGAAAATAAATGCTCCCACAGATACCCATCACATAACACACTTCTCACTCTTCTAGGCAATCCAAGGAAGCTTGACACAGACCTATGGGTCTTGAACACAGACAGCTCATTAAAGAAATGATCAAAACAAACTAATTAGAAACCTGTAATTAGAATTCTAAATGGCTTCAATGTTCCCATTAGAAACTACTTTTTAATGCCCCAAAAGGAACTTGTGAATCAAGTCAACTGAGGGTGGGGAAAAGGGAAGGGAGAAGGCACCAAAAACCTAGCTATCAGGGAATTTTCCCCCTACACTATCCTATTTTGATACCAAAAAATACTTTAATATAATTAGGATAAATGCCATCAGCTGCAGAGCAGTTGATAGCACTAATACTGACTGCACTGCAGTGACTACCTTAAGTTGTACGTAAGTTCCATTAGCAGAACAGACTGACCAGACCACCACCTATTATCCTTGCAAGTTAGGCAAGATGAAACCCAGCAAATGCCAAACTGCTACTTGAAAATTTAATGCCTTAAACAAGCAAAAACTGCATCAAACTAGAACAGGTAAGACCACCAAAACTACAATTAACTTAAAATATGAAATTGAGGTATGTTGTTTTCACTCTGATTTGCAAGAGGACTTAAGTGGCTTTGGTCCCAAAAATGTTTTAATCATGTGGTGTGTGGTATACATGCTTTTATATATAAAGCATTCCTTCTGCTCTGTGTCTTAACAAAACCTCAGCAATACTTGACAGAAGCAGAACAATCCACAAGCTGTGCTCAAACTTCTCTCAACCCTAAAACTCCCAGGAAAACCTCACAGCTGAGACAGTTTAAAGAAGATCAAGAATTCCGCACTCATCCACAGAAAAGGTTTTAAATAGACACAATCTAGATACCAAATTTTAACACAGGCAGTAGCTTTAGGGTTTGTGTGTATTGTAACAGAAGTCTTGAGTTCACTAAGGTAGTTTGCAGAAATATAATTCATTTTTACAGTTGTTTTTATCCTGAGAAAACAGTAACCTTGTCTCTGCTGTACTCTTTCTAGACAAAGATATCCCAGAAATTCGTGCATTTACAGTAATTACAAAACCAGAGGTCCTAAAATTTTGACAGAGTATCAATAAATCCAAGATGTGCAGCAACTGAAAACAGTTGTGGCGTTACATTGTTCATCTCACAAACCTATTACTTAAACAGATACTGAGTGCTACTAATGCATTTCACAGATCACTGCACAGCACAACCTTTTTTCAGTTTGACCCTGTGCATTTTGCATATCAAAACAGAAGAATTCAATACTATTTAAATATAAGTTTTTATTTAAAAAGTAAGAGACATAACCAAATTTACATACTATTTAACAAATGAGCTTTGGAAATACTATTTTCCCCAGTACTTTGAAAGGACTATCAGAGGCACTGGAATAGCAGGAGAGTTAACATTAAAGACTGTTGTTAAATTTATAAAATTAAAAACAGAGTTAGGAAAAGAGAACACATTGGTTTAGCAGGAGTAGACAGCACAGAAAACAGAACTCAAGTTTGTCCCCAAATATGACATTCCTTTAGATTCTTTTAAACTTCAAGAAGATGTGGAAGTATTTCTTAACTATCATTTCTGCTGCATGCCATACAAGAAATCTGAGGTCTTGGCTGGAGGAGAGACAGTGAAAGAAGTGAGGATTTTTTTTTTTCCAATCCTTCTCTCAGTTACCAAGTTGTATGAGCTCACATGAATATCACATTATGTCCATATCCATGGCTAACCATGTCTGATCAGGCTAATATGTATTTGAAGAATGCTAATATCCAAAGAGCACTTCTACCAGATTCCACTGATGACGAACACTTTTTAGTTAAAATTATTCGGTTGTTAATGTGAAATACTACAAAATACCCCACATGCAAGGCACTTGACAACAAACACTACACAGTTTTAGAGCTGACAAAAACAAAATCAGCCCCCTCGCCACAACTGTATAGATAAAATGCTTTGTATGAATGCCTGAAGACAGCATAGCATTACAGCCAAGACAGTACTTTTCTGGTGTTTATATAAGTTTTCAATTGAATCACTTTGCAAGATAGTACAACACTTACTATATGAGATAAAGGCAAGAATAGTCATATTGTATTAAACTGAAATTAGTGAACCAGTGCACACTGCACATTTAAGTTTCTAGGTTATTCTTCAAAGGAAATTCCTGTTCTTATCTTCATAGAAGGTAGATGCCAGGGAGATCTGCCAACAAAAGTGCTTAAACAGAGTTAACAGTAGGATGCAGGAATAGATTTTGTCACTCTAAGGAATGTAGCTTCCTGATGTACTTAAGCAACTCCATGAAGCAGACTGATATGTGCCATTTACACACTGAACAATTCTGTGTACCACAAAAATAAATGTGATTTACCTCTTATGTTAACACAAGCTAATTCATACAACTCATAACCTAAAAATGTATTTCAACACTAAGTCACTGTGCATGCAGAAAGAAAAGACTTGGTCTTTTCAAAGTCATGCAACTGAATTTCTTACTGAACAAAAATCTATTACAATAAAATCTTAAACAGGCACAGAAAAAATTATCAGATGAAAATTTATAGTAATCTAACTATATGCAACACATCAAATCAGCACATGCCTCCTTTTTGACCAGCCACAAGACAAAGTCTTTACGACTGTTCTTTATGCCAGTAAAGAAATTGCAAAAGCTAAATACACTCTTGCTCCAATACAGAAGCCCTCTAGAGACCTACCTACACAGAAGTACACTTGCTCATTTGGAAAGGGAGATGGAAATCAAGCACACATGCAACAAGATAGCCAGAAAGCATGTGCAAAATTATGTCCAAGACCGGCTTATTCTTGTTCCCTTACAGACTAGACTTAAGAAACATTTGTAATCAACCGTTCAACTTCTTGGATACGCGCTGCATCAATACTCACAGTAACGACTTACTTAGACTGTTTTGTTTCTATTAAAAATATTCTTTTAAATAAAAGTGTGGCACTCTTAGTTGTGCTTTGATTTCTTTACTAACTCAATGAACAATCAGTTTCAAACATTAAACAGTCAGACATACGTTCAATACACAAAGTTTATTTGCTTAATAAACCAACATCCTTTACTACCATCAAAATTTTGAGCAGCAATGAGTAGGACTCTATTTTGCCCTATGCATTTTGATGGTCTTTCAGAAGCCTTGGAAGGAGGTTTAAGGCTCTCCCTCAGCAAACATGTTTTTAAGGAAAATAGATCTCAATAATTAGCCACATTTACAAAAATCAGTATTTTTTTAGTAATTAATGGCAGAATGCAGAGTGGCCTTTGGATTTCAGCATTTGGGCTCCCCATAATCTCTGGGCCATTACTAGGCACATGTCCAGCTGCTGATTAAAATTTTGAAAACTTTTGTCAGAAGTCCTGTCCCATCTCAGAGATGGCCAGGGGAAACACTTGTAATTCCAATGGCAGGTGAACATTTGAAAAGCTTTTGACCTACTTGTATCACAATACGTACTCCAAGAAAAGAAAAAAAAGACACTAGTGGGTATTTGGAAAAGTACATCAAGAACCTTCACAGTTCTTTTTATTTGGAAAAACTTTTAATTTGTCTGAAGAGCCTCGAATGTAGGCTTGTTTCAAGTGACAATTCAGTAATGTTGTTTGCCCTCCAATAAATTAGGGCTAAATTGAGGATCTGGAAGCACTTATCCTGGATTTACTCCTTTGTGTAGTAAAATCTCATGGCCCAGAACATTAGTGAGAATAGAACCAACAAGCACACTCAAAAGAGGGCTTTTAAAGAGGATCTTTACTGTTTGTATGCTCAAATTGCACCTTGTCTGCATTCTCAAATGGAATGCCACATAACCAATAAAGATGAAGAGAAAGAAAGAGATCAGTGCTATGCTTTGGGGAATAGAAAGAAAAACCTTTTTCTATAGGTGGTTTAAGCCCATTCACGTAGATCCAGTGTCTTGGAAAGAATCAGTGCTATTCAGGCAAGGAGACACCACTGATTTAAAGACTCTTTCCAGACCCTCTGTGGATGCAATTACCCAAGAGAGTTAATCTAACCTAACAGCTTGCTGCCACCAAAAGAACCAGCTCTATTGCTCACCACTAGCCATGGTGAGCCAATTCAGCTAAGAGACACATGTATGCCAAAGAAATTGCAAGTGACAGAACGGGGGAGGGAAGACAAAACACAGGCTTGCCCCTTTTGGCAGTGGCAAGGTGCTAGAATAGCTAAGACTTCATTGTCAAACTTCCTCTCTTCAAGGAGACAGCAGTACTTACATTACCTGCCAAGTCAATGAAAATGTAAGGTAAAGTCACAGGAGAAAACTGTCAAAGCCAAATTGCTAGAATTATACCACCCTAAACAGTACACCACCTTCTGCCAACTTTCCCCTTCCTTACACAGAAGAAAAACAACCCAGAACAACACAGGGGATATCCTCCTTAGGATTTCTTTTTCCACAATCTAGCAGCGAGACACTGACAGGCACTCTTACATCGCAGATGCTGAGGCTACAGCTACGTTCTTGTTAGATTCAACGCTTTCCTCTTTGTGGCCACCTCAACAATAACAAACTGAATAGCAGCTGCAGACATTCAACATGCATCTACAGTCAGCACTCACAGAAGTATACAAGACAAAATCATAACTACTTCCTATGCAAGAAAGGCACTGAACTCAATGGAAATGTATGAACACAGCTTAAGGGGACTGCTGCAGTGGCTCAGATGCGCCGATTATCATCTAGTAACCTGACTATCCAAAGAGCCAAGAGCTTCAAGGATGTTTTAGAACCTCTACAGTGGACACACGCAAAGTAATCTTCCTCTATAAAGGTCATAATAATCAGCTGGCTTAAAACCTGCCTTGCAGACCTTTTCATGTTAAGTCAAGGAAGTAGGCAGTGTTTAACAAAAGGCATAGGCAAAACATTATGGCAGTAAGAGAGACGTCATTTTATAAGACCTCACATATTTGAGAATATTCTATAAACCATGGAGGACACATCCTGTCAGAATGTTATGTGTTGAAGTGTTGCTACATATCAGATTGGACTCTAGTGCCTAGCACTTAAAACTCTTCTGTTTCCTGGACAGCAAAAGGTAGCCAAACAATGTCAGCAGTACCATTTCATGTATCTGTACCTTGAAAAGTCATGCTGACTCACAAGTTCCTTTAGTATTCCACTGTTACCAACAGTAACTGAGGAATACCTTTTCATCACAAGTTATTGATATGTGTAAGGGTGATAACAACGTTCCAGCTCTACTTTGAAAAGGCACTATTCAAAAAGCTTTGGTACAACACAGCTAAACCAGACAGCCTACCAGCTTGAAAAAATAGCAAGATGCTTCTATCACAAAATTTCTACTTTACTGTTAACACCTGTAACAACAGTATGGCAACAATTTAATGCTCTTAAGCAAGAGTTATTACCAAAGCCAAAAGAAACCCAAAATCTATGCATACGAGAGAGTGAAGTTACCAACAGGTAATTATTAAGGAACTTCCCATCTCTCTCAGTACTGGGAAACTTGGACATGGGACAAACATCCCTTCTCCTCAGAATCCCAGTCATGCAGCTGGCCCACTGATCTACCAGCCTTCTTGTTTCTTTCCTTCCCAAAGTAAGCAGTTTTCATTGTTTTTTATCTTGTAATAAAAAAAAAAAAAGATGCAGGTTACAGAAAAATCATTAACTCTGGAAAACAAGCAGTGACCAAATGACAGAAGTCTTATGCTAAAACTCAACTGATAATGAAGCTATCACAGTATTCAGCAAGAAACCATCCAAAAGAGCAAGCCATTTTATCAGTTTCAAGTAGCAGATAACTTAAGACAACACAGGGCAGCAAGATTTGTGAAACATTTGTATCACCCCCTACCCCCTCCAAAGATTACACACATGCCTGTGTGTAATGCATGAGCATCCACACAACTACTGGGACAATCCATATAAAGACTGGTATTTCCACAAGCCAGAAAAAGTATGGCATTTGACCAAAACAGTTAAAGCATCAATGGGATATTAATTCTCTTTGTCAAAAACACCCTGAAGAAAGTTTCCCTCTATACATCAATTCTCACCATGCTATCACACAAGGCTGAACTGCATTTTCTGAGGAAGCTCACAAAAGTGAAGAAAATCTGTTTAAAAGGGTTGTGCAGCACTTAACAGCTTTTAGACATGAAATTTGAGTTTGGTACTGAACTACAGTTACCTTACTAGCACTAATGGGTAATTAACTACAGGAGGCAAATTTCATTTCTGATCTTTCTGCACTGTCAACTGTAAAACACTTTCTTCCACTAGGATAGGTGGCATAAGCTTAAGATGTCTCCTGAAAGCATATCAAGGGCTCATACCCAGTAAGCAGCAATGAGAAACTGTACTTCAGCAGATTCATTCCACAAGTCAATCTAAAGCAATTATCCCTCCAGCATTTTCAGTATCTGCCAGCAGCTGTGAGGTTAACTCATCAAACCACATGACATTACATAGCAAAGTATAGCAAAATGAGAGCTCTATACTATTGCTATTTGCAAGGTGACCCTTGACAACCAAGATGGTCCAGTTCACAGACTGAGAACTAGATGAAGATAAACTTGCTAGTCAGGAAGAAGGAAAAAAAAAAAAAAGGCAGTGCACTTTGGGGAGTTAGTTGTGACAGTGTAGTCTCATTACATTAGAAGTATATATTTCTCAGCTGATCACTCTAACCTGTAATTTAAAGCTATGCCTGCATCCCTTCTGGCTCTTTAAGTGACATTTCTCAAGTTTGTGAGAAAACCCCTTTCTGTTCTGCCAGAGGATGAACTAGGTTACTCAAGCCTCTGTCAGCTCTGAAAAGCAGTGAGGACAAAGCTGTGTAGTTTCCCTACACACTGGACTAAAGGCAATTTTGCAGCGTAGCTCCTCAGTGATGCTGCCACTTATAACACTGCTTTCCAAAGATATCCTGAATTATACAAAACAATCCCAGATCTCATCTTCACAGAAGTCCACAGCTGGACTGAACACTCACTGGAGCCATGGTTAACTCCTCCATGAAAAGACATCTTCATTTATACAGAAGATGGGAGGTAATGAACTTTCTAAAGAATGATACAAGATGATGAAATGTATATTCACGGAAATTAAAAGACCACCACATGCACTGTGCTGTTGTTGTTGTGTGCACGTGTATGATAAGACTCTGAACAGAAGCAGCACTATACCACAACCACCCCCATATGGAGAACACGCACATACATCAGTGGCTAAGTCATGTTTATACACTGCTGATAAAACACTGAAGTAGTGATTAACGTAATACAAAGAAATATGAAAGCAAATAGTGTACATAGCATTCTCTCACAAAAAGTACAATTCGGGACTTAGGTGTTTCTTGTAAGCAGTCTGTGACTAAACAGGGTGAAATTGAGATTTACAAATAACAGGAACTAATTAGGGATTAAGTACTATTGTCATGGTGCACATGGTTCAAGCAACTAAATCAAATCAGCATAAACTCATGACCTCGGTTTCTGCTGCTGAGGGTCCTTATTCACATGCATACTTTTGCAGCTGGAAGGGATAGCATTACATACCAAAGTCAGCAAAACTGGCTCAGCCATTTCCAAGAACAGCTGAAAAAGAAAAAAGTGGGTGTTTTCTAGCCACTTGGAAGCACTACTATTTTCATGCTTTCCACCAAAGTGCAGATATTTGGCAGTGGGTCACTGAAATCAAGACTGTACTTTCCACATAGGCAACCCTTCCAGATTGAGCCATGTCGTAGATCTGGGGAAAAAAAAAGCTTGCATTTTATCAAGAAATCTTTGCTAGTTGTTGCATTGAATTGTTTCCCATAAACTGGATCTGTGCTCAGCATACACTAATAATTTGAAGTTCCTATCCCACTGCTACATTGCACATGCAACATTCCCACAAGATGAATGAGCATACTTCAGCCAGTGCTATGGCAACACAGCAGGACTTGATGCAATCACTTCTCTGATGCTAAAGAAACTAGGAATACCAATCTTTATTTTTCTTAATACCATCCTAAACATGTCCAAATAACTGGGCTTAAACACCGGGGATGCAGGAGCTGAATCAAAAGACCCTGCGAAGACAGAAGTGGAAAAGCTAAGACCTTTTAACAGTGGAAGGAAAAATGATGGGCAAAACTGAGGGAGTAAGACAACTCAAATGAAAAGCTCAGGGGCAGTAGCAATGGCAAGAGGCACATTTAAGATGCAAAAAATTAACAAGGCAACAAAGCCAGAGTGGTAGGTGATTAGAAAACTATATTGAGCCAAAAAAGAATGAGCTGAATCCAATAAAGGAAGAAATAACCTACATTGTCCAACTAGACTACTATTCCTTCACCTACATCATGGTATTCTTATTTCTTGGCTTCTGAATGCTGAACCCCTGCAAACTGAAGGGCATCCCTCTAAAAAAATGTATGTAATGTATAGGCTCCCCTATGATTTTATGGATTTACTTTAACAGATATACACACTACAGAACATTGCATATACACACCCCCCCCTGACAAAAATACACTGAATTTAAGTCTTCTATTAAAAGCATCCTATTCTTTCATTTTAAGCATCAAATCAAGAGTTTAGCGATATGACATGTTCTTTTGGTACTAAAAAATGTCTTTCCATAAAAAGTAATTTCAGCTTACATGTAACATATAGACTGACTCAAAAACAAAACAAAGAATAACATAGCCATTTAATAGTACATTTTGCCTCTCTGGGGCATACTCTTTTCAAAAAAACATTAGACAAAAAGCTATGTGCCATTTGACTTTGAATAACAGTATTTTTAAAGCTCAGGTCAAAGACCTACACTAACTTCTTACAACTCCTGACCAAAAAGAAATGCTACATTTTTGGAAAATGGTAGAAAAATAAAGATTTTTGCCGATGGTTTGTGACAAGTGAAATAATTTCAAGTGTATTAAATTGTATTACACTTAAGTGAAATTGTAAAAATCTCCTACAATATTTGTAGAATAACAATGCACTAGATGTCACTTTAGAAGCAGTAGATGGATGGGGAGTATGCAGGTTCAATTACTCTTGATGTTGCTTTCACAGTCCTTACTCAGTGATAACTTTCAAGGCAGTGAAACTACAGCTAGAAAAAACATGGCGAAGAATGGAAAACAGGTATGTGAGATAAGGTTTCCTTAACAGCAATAGCAACACACATAAGGTAACAACCTATTAACCACCCAAGGGGGAAAAGCCAGACCTCATCTTGAAAAATACAACCTGAACTCCATCACCTTTCCTTTCAACTTGTGAAAGGAGTCTGCTATTAGAAAAATATGCTAATCACAATTTTGGGTTACCTTCACCATACAGATGGCATCAAGAAACCACCTATAACAAAACAGTACTTCATTGTGAATTCTTCAGTAACCAAACTAGTTTTTGCTATAAGTGATTATTCTATTTTATTGCAAAGCTTCAAAAAGAACTTAAGTTTCCCACATCAACAATACTAGAAGCTCCTTTCAACAATGAACACCATTTGCATTCGAAGTTTCTTCTCACTATAAGAACCACAAAGTAACTGCTGGGTACCAACTGACTTATCTCAGAGTTGAATAAGGTGCCTTTCTTCTCAGGCTGAATTAATTACAGTTCAAAAAATCACAGCTACATAGATTGAGAAAGAAGGATATACTCTACCTTGATTGTAACAGACTGCTTTTCTCTGTTTCCTAGGACTTCTGATTACCTTTCACTACCGCTATGTATCCACAATGGTCACTACCTTTTCCATCACAAGAGACAAATTAGCAATGTTCAAAAAAAAAAGCTAACCTGCACACAGGAAGTGCTTATTCAGTGGCTGCACAGAAAGCAGAGAAGAATTCCACTGTCCCTCCTGTGCCCAGAACTGCTAAAGTTACTTGCTCTGGATAGCAAGCAGTCCAACTAAAATCACTCCTCTACCTTCAGATTCTACCTTGAAACTCAAGTGTTGAATATCAATCAGTACAGCTCCGTTTCATGTAAGGGTCTCCATCTCTTCCTGTGGCACACCAAGAAAGATAGTAGGTATCAGCCTGTCTTGCTATCTAATCATATGGACATACATGAAGGCTTCCATCAGGCACCGATCCCATGGAATTTTACATTACTTATTACTGCTGGCAGTCTAACAAAAGCCAGGTAGTAAGTAGAGAGACAAGTATTAACTCACTTGATGTTTCCTAGCAGTTTCATACTGACTTTGAAAAGTTCCAAACATCATTAAAGGCATCACTCAGGTTTACTCACAAATTGCACCTTTGAAGGCAGATTACAGTTAGGCAGTACTTACAGACCTAATAACAGAGGAACATAGATTTCATGTTAGTAGTTCACCAATCCTTAAGTAAAATCTGGATTAAGGCAGTCATTATTACTATTAATAGGTGTCTATTAGAAAAAGTTAACAGATACTTTAATCTACCACAGTACTGCATTTTAAAAAACAGCTTCTGGAAGACATGTATCTTCTCATTTCCAGTCCTGTCTATAAATTTTTATTTTAAAAAATATTTATATACACACACATAAAATAATCTGAATAATACTGAAATAAGTGTTATTTGATAATAAAAAACGAATGGGTGAAAATATTCATTTTAGCACAATATAGAAAAATGTAAGACGTAGGTGCACATATGCCTACAGGTGTGCGTGCATATGTATATACACACATTTCATACCCAAATAAATGCATTTTATACATATTTTATTTTAATCTTGCCTACACATACATAATTAAAGGCAATGTTTTTATCATCCTTTGCCAAGTCAGTTACCAATTTCCTGAGCCTAGAAGCAACAACTTCCACAATTGGTTAAATTGAGTTAGCTTTCCTTAAGACTTTTAGTTGGAGAAACAATCTGATGTGCCACAAAAATAAGCTGTAGGAAAGCAAAATGTTTTGAAAAGCAAGAGGCAACTTCCTTAGCAATTTTTTTAAAAATTCCTGACAGAGAAAAACTACTTTTTGAATCTGCTGTGGGCCACTGAGAAAATTAATAGTCAGCCTTTGAGAGCCTTTCCAATGAAGCTACTCTGCCTTTGGCACTCCACCAGACCCAGATGTAGGGAGGTGGTGGACAACTGTTCAGGACAGCAGAGCTGCAGCTTTAGGGAACAGAACAGCAGACTCATATTCACCTTCCATATTCCAGCAGCTAGTCCTCCATTTGTTATTCTGCGACTTGTGGCTGACTCCTCACACAAGAGGATCAACTGCTCAAGTGGTTCAGTGTACCCAAACTAGGCAACTTCCAAATCCAAAGGAGAGATGCTTTCTGCTTGCAAACTGTGCGCATATCCTCAACTATTGGGTAAAGAGACCAAAGAAGGAGGGAAAAGATACAATGTCACTGCACTGGTATCCTCCCAGATGAAGGTCACTGCCTTTCAGGGCAAGGTGAACTAGTACATGGAGATGAAACTAAACGTGCCCACGCTGCCGAAAACCAATGAACCAGAGTTTGTTTTGAAGCACATTAGAGACCACTGGTACTTATGACTACAGAAGAAGGGTCAGGGTATAAATCTGTTTAACATGGTACATCTCCAACTTGCAAAAAAATATAATAAAAAGGAAAACAAACAGAGCAATGTTGAGATTCATAAAAACTACTGCAATCTTAAATGGTTTAGCAGATTAACCATTTCAGAATTTGTTCAGGTAAATTGATAATTGTTGATAGCATTGAACAAACAGTTTAGCTATCAGCAGAAACTGCACTGCCTGTATTTGTTACTATTAACTGGAAGGACATTTTCCCCCCACACCTTAGACTGCTGTCAAAGAAAATCCCAACACCGAACAGTGAACTGACAGAACCCAGGCTTCAAGAATTCTGCTGTCAGTATGGCAAGTCAATCCATCAAACTTTTTCCAGCAGTTTTTTTCCCCCCTCCATTTGTATAATGTATGTTTAAATATTGTATTAATAGAAATAAAATCACCATTAAAATAATTACTAAATACATGCAACTTTAAATAACCTGAGGTTTTTAACAGGTTTTTTCATATTCAGGACACTGGAATACTGAGATGATTCTGCAAAGAATCCCAGGAAAAAACCACCCAGATGTTTGCAAGTAGAGCAGAATCATCATCTATCATGAGCAGAACCATCTACAAGTTTTATAGAACTAGAGGCTATGCATCAATTTTATCAAACTACAGGCAGTCAAGAGCACAAAGAAACTCTTTATTATCTGGATGTTTCAGAAGCGATAGCTGAATAACTGGAGAACAAGAGAACCTACATCTCCCTGTTGATTAAAATTTAACAACCTTCACATACTGTCTTTGAGACACTATAAGTTCCTGTTCAAAAAACTAAAATTCCTGGAGAAGTGTTTCTAATCTTAAAGATAATCTGAATACAAGATAAACTAGTGAACCCAGTTTTATTGCTATGAAAGGTCTGAAAAACAGTCTCTCAAGACCATTTGGAAGAGAGAGATTCCCCCCCCACCCCTGCCAAGGCCACAAAGCTGTTGCCCACTCTGCTTATTCACAAGCAGACTTTAAGGTGAGTGGAAAATGAAAGAAAATTAATGTCTTTCTTATTTGGGCCATTTATCACTCTGGAAGTTGACACATCAGCAAATGTAAACCACTGAAAGGAAAGCTGCAAAAGATATAACATTGTGACTAAAAGTCTAAGTAGCTTTCCCTCCCAACCATTCATTCACTCATCTAAGGAAAACAGATCAAACATTATATTCCTATAAATCCTAAAGGAAACATTTGGAAAAGTGCTTAGGATAATTTCTAAGTCTTTTCCATGTCATTGAAGAGGATTCTATCAATTTTTTTTCATCTCGTTAATGCCTAAATACAGCCTTCCAGTAAAAAAAAACAACCAACAAAACATGGATTACCATGTATACAACAAAATAGCAATTTTTTGTAACCTTCTAATTTCATTTCAGAACCTTACCACTTATTTCTGTTAAGATTGAAAGAAACCATGACAAAATTACTAAAGACTTCCCCAGTTGTTCTCCCATGTATGAGAAGAGTCTGAATACCTCCCCAGTGAAACTCTAAGTTAGATTACACTTAAAACTATGATTCACTGGAAGAAAATTAAAAGCCCCCAATACATTAGAGATATACAAACATAACATGAGACACTAAGTTTGCCTGATCTTTACTTAAGTCCTAAAAAGTTATAAAGTTACAATCTTAAAACAGCTGTTCAATAATCAGGGGCATTCCAATCCATTAAGTAATTATTACTTAGATGTGAAAAGCATTAGCTGTCTCTTGACAGTTTGAAAAAATGATTCTTTGCCAACACTACCTAGTTACTGATACTAAACAAACAGTAACTACCTGGCCTTTGTTATGTCATTCTTCCTAAAAATTTAAAACTAATTAGTAGTCTAAAATAAAAACATCGTGAGAGGAAGGGGAACAAATTCAGTCCTACGAAAATAGTTTTGAAGTTATAAACGTGGAAATGGATTGTCGAACAAAGATGAGTTGTATTTGGGGCTCAGGTTAATAATATTCTTTAATACTCACCAAAGGGGAAAAAAATTAGGACACAATGTACTCCAAAACACAAGAAGAACTGGAGAGTCTCTCCCTGGCTTGGTAACTGTATCACTTCCAGACTCCAGCGTTACTCTGAGCAACTTTACTGATGTCTAAGCCAATCGAGATTCCACAGCAGCACAAAAGCAGCGCTGGGCTTTAAGCTGAGCCTCTCCGTGCAACTTCCTCCACAACTGCAAAGTAACTCCTGCTACTCGAAGACGCTCTTCCAGCAAGCGCTGCCGGTATTTACAGCTCCGGGCAGCTGGTCCAGCTCCGGGGAAGGAGGGAACGCGGTGCCCCCCCCACGCCTCCGGGACCGGGATCTTTGTTCAGGCCAGTGCGGCGGCAGGGAGGTCTCGGCGCCAAGCCCGCTCACGGATCGCCGGGCAGGGCTGCCGCTCCTCCCGTTGAGCCTTCACAAAAGCTTTGGGAGCGGAGGGGGCCAGCGGTCTCCTGGGAGCGGCGGAACACCCCGGCCGCCCCCCTTTGTTTCCCCTCTCGATCCGGGAAACGAGGCGAGAGGCCGAGAGCTGTCCCGCACCCCCACGCCCGCAGCGGCCTGTCACGGCGGCCGAGCGGCAGCACCGGGCCGGGCCAGCCTCCCGGCCGGCGCCACGACACGAGCGGTGAGGGGGATGGTGAAAAACTCGCGGCCGGAGCCAGCAGCAAACCCCGCCCTCGGCCTGGCGGAGCGGAGGGAGGGAGGGAGTACCCGAGCGCGGCGGGTCCCGACCGAAGGCGAAGGCCGTGGTCAGAGCGGGACGGCAGCACCGCCCGCCTCCTCTCCCTCCCCCCCGCCGGCACTCAGCCCCGGCCCGCCGCCGTCCCACGCCGGGGAACGGCCCCGAGCACTTTCCTGACGGAAACTCCCGAAAGAGGCGCCCGCCACCCCCCAGCCCCGCCGCCGCCCCTGACCCCAACCGCCGGTGTTCACCTGGCGCCGCCGCGTCCCCCCGCACGGTCACTCCTTCGCGGCCACCTGCATGAAGCGGAGGCTCCGCTTCCCCGGCGCCTCCCCTGCCACCTCCTCCTCGGGACTTCCGGGAGCGGCGCCCGCCGCCGCGCTGGGGCCGAGCAGGGTCGGCCCGGACGGAAGGAGCGGCGGGAGGGCAGGCTAGGCTAGGCTGGGCTGGGCTCGGCGGGGCCCCGCTCAGTGGCCGCCGGGCCACATGTCCGAGCACGGCCGGGAGTGCGCAGCGCCGGCGGGGGCCGCTGGGAGGCGCTGGTGTGCCGCCTTCCGCCGCGGGGGGGCTGAGAGGGGGAGCTGGGAGGAGGGGCGGTGGCGTGGCGGCGACGGGCGGTGCTGCCCGGCCTCCAAACCGCCCCGCGCCAGCGGCGGGAGCATTGTGGGATAGGTCCTCCAGCGCCCTCTTGAAGGGGGAGGGGCGGGAGAGTCGCGAGAGAGCCAAGGGGGGGGGGAGGGAGGGGGAGGGCACGTGACCCGCCGCGGGCGCAGCTTGGCGAGGAGCCAATGGGATGAGGGGGGACGGGCACGCGGAGCTGGGGCCGAACCGGGGCGGGCAGGCGCGGGGCTGGCGGGGTGGGCAGGGGCGGGGCTGGCGGGGCGGGGCGAGGCGCCTGGTCACGGGCGAGGGCGCCCCCTGGTGGCGGCGAGGCAGCAGAGCGCGGCAGAGGGGCGCGCTGGCGGTGACGCCATCATCCCGCGACGGAGTGCACCCCAGAGTAAAGTTTATTTAAAAAAAAAAAATATTATTTAAGGAGCTTTGGACAGAGCCTTGTGACCCGAGGAGCGCGACCTGCTTGAGAAGGCGGTGGGCGCTGATGGGCCAGGCTAGGCCCAGCCTGGGCCTGCTCTCCCCTGCCGGGGCCGGTGGCGGCGGTGGAGTGAGAGGCCGGGGAAGGCCTGAGGCGCGGGGCTTCCAGCTGTGTGTCTCCAGACGTCTGCCTGGCGCCCTCACTGCGTGTGTACTGAGAGCCACCGGCATGGCCAAGGCGCCGTGCGGGGCATGGGGGCTGTGCGGTCCTGCCCCGCGGAAAGAGGCAGCACTGCTGCTGCTCCTGTGAGAACCCGGAGTCCCTCCAGACGCCACTGGTGTCAATGTGATTGGTGCTGGCTATTGCTTGTGGGCCTCACAGAAGTAGCCAGGTTTAATCCTTATATATTTTTTAAACAATTTTTTCCAAGGCTGTTTGCCATATTGTCATAGGTCCTGATTATAGCAAACAGAAAAGTCATTCAGTGCAGCAGCTTCTGTTGCATGCCAGTCCTGTTTGTACTGCTCCAGCACGGCACCATCAGACTGAGTGAGTCTGCCCACAGCTCTTCCACCCAGGCTCAGAGGCAGTGAGGAACTGGGGGGAGCCCTGGAGTGCCAAACCCCCAGAGCAATGCATCTGCCATGCAACACACAAAAGGGAAGGGGACCCAGCTACCCCAAATATGCACACTTGGTTGCCTGACTCCTTCTGTCCACAATGATGCCATTACAGCCTGAATGGAGTAAGGTGTGTGTCGCATCAGTCTGTCAAGAATGATGATACCTTATTAGTTGCCATGATCACTGACAGAATATTAATTTAGGATTAACTTAGATGAACTTGAATTAAGTAAGAGCTGCCTGTAGGGACAGCATGTAAGAAGAGTCACAGGAAGAAAGGAAAAGACTGGATTCATTAGCAGACTGCAGGGAAATGTAATGAGAAGCAAGACCTTAGCCATAGGTAGGAAAGCACAGACTTAAGAATGGAGATGAAATGTTTAAGGTAAGTCTGACTTTATTGTTGTTAAAGTTAATGAACTCCCCAAATCTTCAATGGGATCATCTAAAGAAAGGAGTAAGCTGTTTTGAAGGTTGGGATTTAAAAAGCCCCCATTATAAAGTAAGAAAGATGACTTTCAGTGCTCTGTTTTGAATATGAATGACTGAAATCTTAATGACCCTAGAAAAAGACACTGAAGCAATTAAGAAGGGAGAAAAACAGCTGTGTGTTTGACTAGCTGGCCACAGAGGCAAGGTTGCAAGGAGGACATGCTATACAGAACTGCTGTATGTTTTTATTATTGTTGAGTCTTTTAATTAAAATTACTACTAAGTCACTGGGACTTACAAGTGTGAAGAAAGCCGTGGTATTCACTGTTTCTACTACAAGTCATGAAGACATTGCTGTCATCTACTTGGGCTGGACAGGTCATGCTGTGCAGAGGAACCAGGGCAGCTGAAAAGAGGTGTCTGAGAGACAGGAATGCAAAGAGAGAGGCACTCGTCACTTCTGAGGTGCTGCTTGTACTTCTGTTTGATCCTCTGGTTGTATATCTTGCATCCATCCCAGCACTGACCTTTGTAGCTATCACACAACTTTGAGATATGTAGTTACAGAAGAACGGCTTTGGCCCTTCCTCATCGGCCTGAGGTCACTCCCTCTGTCTGCTCTGTGCCTGGTGAAAGGAGGAGCAGGTTTTGTATGGGGATATAGAAGTAATGGGTGACAAACTCCAGTTTTCCACTAATCTTAGCAAACCTGCTGAGACAGGCACATTCATAAATTTATTGGATTCCACTCATTCAGGTACCCATTAGTATTCTTCCAAAAAACTGTGAAGGGAGGGTGGTTTGGCCTGAAAGGACAGGTGAAATACCACTGGGAGTTGAGGTGAAGATGGCAGGAAGAGGGGTATTGGGCTGGGACAAAACTGATCTGAATGGTTCCAGAAATACTTTGTTACTGTTACTGAAGTAGTGGAGCAGCTGGGAGCACCAGCCAGTTGACTGAAAATGTTACCCTTTGAAGAGAGCTCCCAAAGCACAGAGACTAATGCAGGAAGGAGACATTGTTATTTATTGCAGGTTTGTACAATGCTTGGTGCTGGGTGCCTTCCTACAAATCATACACACTGAACAAGATTTTCCACAACATGTTTATACACAAAATGATAAAGTTAGTAAGCTTCCAAGTCCATCCTCCTTACAGTGATTGGTTAGTGATTTTCCTATAGTCATAATATGGTTAAATTGCTATTTCTACTATGACGCATGCTCAGGGAAAGGGGTCTTCACCCAGGCAGGGGTCTTTTTGACCTGAGGGGTGTGATTTTTAGTATTATAATGACATTACAAAGAGCTGAATTCACCTAAAGGACACAATATCACAAGTTCTACAGCTTCAACTGCCCAAGACTGGTTTAGCCATCAATCTTCTTGATTTTGGTTCTTCTTTATCACCTCCTGCATTCCTTAGGTCCAATTAATCATATAGATCTCAAGGCTTCTCTGCCAAGTTGGTGATTTACATGAGACAGTCTTTAAACTTCTCAATTAATTGCTCTCTTCAAGGCTAGTTGTTGCCTTGCTCAGTGCTAGCTGTGGTACTAATTGTGTGCCTCTCTGACTACCATTTTAACTTGTATATACATATACGGAGTACATCTTGTGCAAAATAACCACATCATTCTAAATTTCTGAGTTATCTTCCAACAAAAAGAGACCCTTACTTCCAAAATCTTATGTTTTGGGAGCCAAGCCTGTGGTTTTTGATGTTTGGTTTTCTTTTTTATGCTTTAGGTTAGTAAAAATGCCATTGCTTTAGTCTGTTTTTCCCTGTTCTAAAGTCTTTAGCTTCAAATGATCTTAAAATGATGGGTGACAGAGGTTGTCCTGAATAGAGGTGGACACCACAACCTATAAATACTTTGTAGATGAAGGATAGGACTAGTGAAGACAGTTACTATTGCCTGTTGTCTTTTGTAAGGAGGTGGAGGTAAGACTGTTTCTTCATTTTCCAGCTAGCTGCAGAATGTTCTGCCCCAAGCATTGAAGGCACATGATTTTTAGCAGTACTTTGGAGTCCCTTTGTGTGCACCCTGTATTTTGTTTGGGGGATGGACTTTGCCCAGATTTTCAGCATTTACCTACAGCTGTGAGAGCTGGAAACCTCCTTGAAGCTGAGCCTCTTACTGACTTGTGAAAGTCTGAGGTGGACAGCGTTGTTTGAAAGCAGAAGCAGAGCTGTACTGGAGGTACAGCTTTGAGAACAGGTAGAAATGACATGTGCCAGAAGGAAACGGGAAAATGTGCAGGGAGAAGTGCGAATGAAGGCATGGCCATTTGGAGAGGGGAGCAACAGGGAGTGTGATACTAGAAATAAGAGTGGTAGTAGCGGGAGGGAGGGAAGTGATGGCAGGACTGACCATGATAATTTGATCATAGAAGGGGAGGTGGTGTGTGAAGAAAGCAGGGATGAGGCTGGACATGGTAAATAATGGGACTCCTGGAGAACACAAGGGTGGTTATCCATGAGTGCAGGGATTAGGTTTGGCATAGAACACAGAGGGGGAGATGGAGATACTCGTGGTTTTGTGCTGAGAATTTGAGTTCTTAACTTTGAAGTATCCTGCACCATTGAAACCAACCTACACCATTTACCATCTACCCAACATTGCAACAAAGGTGTGGACAAATGACCTTATTATTCTTATTCTGTCCTTGTAATAGGCCTGAATGAGCCCGAAGTGGTATTTTTTGAGTCTTGAAGCTGCTAGTACTACATTCTGTCTCTGGAAGAGATAAGCTGACAAAAATTTGGCACACTGGGTTGTTCTTCCCATTGCGGCACTGTTGGGGGTGATCAATTAAAGCCACCAAAATATCCTATGTCCAGGGAACAAAAGAATCACTACATTATTTTTGCTGTCTGGTTTCAGATGCTCATCTGAGTAATGAATGATTAATCTTTGGCTCTTAGATTCTGATCTTTTATGGAATGTAGATACATTTAAATAGCATTAAAAAGGTCTGGACTTCAGGAGTTTATTCAGAGCTTATACACCCCCTCTGCCCCCATCTAGTGTCAGTCATGCAAATGTTGCTCCTCCCTTCAGTCTGTTCTTCAAGATCTCTGGTGGTGCACTCTCTCTTCCAAGGCCTCTTCAAGCATGCTAGTTATCTTGTTCAAAATTTATACTTTTGGAAAGCTGTTTGGATCCATAACTGGGATCCTTCCTGCTGCATCAGAAGCCCACACATTTGGTCTTGTCCACTGCGAGCAATGGAATCAGATTGTTCCCTTTCTCTTCACAACAGATTTTTTAAATTCCTTCCTCTTAGGTTAAACAGCACTGAAAGGCCTAGTAAAATGAAATATATGATAAGGGTCTCAGTCTGTCCTATCCAAGGGGCCTATTACTCTGCTATAAAAGGAAATACTCTGTGATTCTGTGAAATGAGATTGATCTGGCATCAGTTATTGAAGAATTAGTGTTGCACCTTATCTTCTTGTCTTTGAAGTACTTATAAATTGGTTGCTGTATTATTTTTCCTGACATTTTCTGCAGATCTCTCTCCCCTTCTTTCCAGCAATTAATTTTTATTATTGCTTTCATTTCAAATTCAACTTTCACTTGCCTTTACATATTATACAAAAAACCCCCACTAAAACACTGAAAATAAATAAGGTGACCAATTTTTCTAATAACAGAGCATTCTGAGGTCTCTGTCTTTGGTACTTGCATTCTCATTGCTTTTTAAGAAATTTTTAATTTTGGATTTCTGCCATGTGTGTATCTACTCGAATAAGTAGGTTGTGGGTTTTGTATGTCAAGATGCCTTTCATACTTGGCTGCACTGAGAACATTATTTCAGTGTTAGAGCTTTTCATTCTTACCTTGGTTTAAAATTTTGTTTGATTGAGATGTTATGGTTTTTGTTTACATACAGTATGTCTGCTTGCAAGCATAATTGTTTGGAAATATAGCATGATACTCTATAAATAAAAATAAGTGGGATGAGTTAACATACACTAATGATGAATTCCAGACTTCTACTTTTTAGCCAAAGGGAATGCATATAATTGGTCTAACAACTAAAGAAAAGTGTTTTTTGAGAGTACAGTCAGTAAGAGTATAGACAGCTATTGTGGGCTTTGGGGCTTTTTTGTTGTTTGGTTGTTTTTTGTTCTCCCCCCTCCACACTTATTTGTTTTAATAAATGCTAAGGGTGATGGTGAAACAAAGTTATCAAACCTTCACTTTGGATTTTTGTTTGTTTGTGGGTTTTTGGTGTGGTGTTTTTTTTGTCTTGAAACCCATTAGAAAGATTAATCAGCTACTATTGGTTCTACTCTTGGTGTTTGAACCAGCCATGTTTACCATTTAGTGAACTAAATACAAAAAACCCTGCTGGCTTAATCTTTGACAAAACTCACCTACTAAAGAATCCAATGGGTGGGATCAGATCAGATAAAAATTTGGCAGCTCACATTTCAGATTTGCACTATTTCCATATCCAGGAACCATGCATCAGTTCCTGAGAGTTTCCTGTTCAATTAAAGTATGTTCTGGCTCTGAAGCTGAAGGTTTTGGACAAAACCCTAGGAAATCAGACTTTCTCAGTTCTTTGTGGATAGCAGCAACCCTTTTATGTAGAATTAGAGGAATTTTGTAATGGTCTTGGCTGGAATTTTCCTCTTGCCCTGCCAGGTCATGGTCACACTTCAACTGTGCTCCATGGAATCCTCTGGAATACGTCCTACTGTAGAAACGAAAGATGCTAATAACAGCAAGATTGACTATCATGAAGAAGAAAAGCCTTCCTGTGTTTAGGGTTGTGAGGAAATAGGATGTGAAATAATTAGCCATAATTGATTATATATAACCATATTGCTTCCTCAGCAAGAAATGGGATGAGTGTTGTCCTGTCATGGAGATACCATTCTTTAATTAGACAAACAGTTCCCATGAACATTTCACTAATAGTCTAGCAGTGAGCTGTGAACAACCGTATTTATTCCCACAGTCTTAAGACAAAAAAAAAGGCCTGGAGCTTTTATCACCAGCATATAGTATGTTCATACCTTGCAATTTCTAACAAAAACCCAACTGTGCACTCCTTAGCAAAAATAGCATGCATTCTTTTATTGTTCCAAATTATGTGTTCTAATTTGTGGGATTATGACCTGTCTAACCAATTTAGGACATTGGTCTTCAACTGAACCACAGTGTGCAATGGTCCTTTTCGCCACCCTGAACAGGCTTACTGGTTTCACTCAAACTTGCTGTAACAGGTTGTGATGAATATTATTGAAAGCACTGGGTGTAAGTAACACCCTTCATCTTAGAAGAGCTGTAGAGGTTAGCTAAATAAAAGCCAAGTTAAGCTCAATCAAAGGCACATGTGGGCTTGAATCTTTGGGCAGAGAGGTTTTGCTCTCTGGGAGTGTGTGTGTGACAGAGCAAGAGGAGGAGGTGAGTGAGCGGAGTTAGCTGGTAATGTCAGGAAAAAACTGAGAGTACAGCTGAAGTATTTAGGGAAGCAGAGTCCTTTACATTTGTGCAAATAACCAGAACAAGCAAAAATGTGATGAAAGCTTCCTTACTCCTCTATCAGCCATCAAACTCTTCTCACACTGAGCTGGAGGAAAGTCCAGAGGAGGGTCACGAAGATGATCCAAGGGCTGGAGCACCTCTCCTATGAAAACAGGATGAGAGGAGTTGGGGCTGTTCAGCCTGGAGAAGAGAAGGCTCCAGGGAGACCTCATAGTGGCCTTCCAGTATCTGAAGGGGGCCTACAGGAAAGCTGGGGAGGGACTTTTTACAAGGGCATGTAGGACAAGGGGTAACGGATCAAAAGTGGAAAAGGGGAGATTTAGATTAGACATTAGGAGGAAATTCTTAGCGTGAGGGTGGTGAGACACTGGAACAGGTTGCCCAGGGAAGTTGTAGAAGCCCCATCCCTGGAAGTGTTCAAGGCCAAGTTGGATGGGGCTCTGAGCAACCTGATCTAGTGGCAGGTGTCCCTGCCCATGCAGGGCAGTTGGAACTAGATGATCTTTAAGGTCCCTTCCAACTCAAACCATTCTATGATGATTTCAGCTAAAGCAATTTTTGTTAGTTTGGCTCCATCAGCTCATGTCTTTAGACAATTGGGTAGTAAATTAGTCATATACCTAGGTGTTATTGAGAGACTGAAGGAACTCTATGAAACTAAATCTTTCTGAGGCCTGTCGCATGGGAGCATTGATTGGTATTTTGTTATTTGCCTGTTGACTTCTAATTTGTACTGAACGGCTGGACTCCATCAGGAGAGGTCCTACCAGGTATGCTCCTATTGCACACCAGTGCTCTCTTACATTAATAAACATAAAACAGCATTCCTTCCTTATATTTTTAAATTCTTTTTGCTTACTCTAGGGGATTAAAACATCTCATCTATCAAGAGCTTATGCAGTCTGAACCATATTGGAGCATACTGTAACACTGCAATTTAATAGCTTTGTTTCATGTGAATCAATATTTTTGTAGTGATAGGAATACCTAAAGGATTTTATTTTTTCAACAGATGCTAAAGATCCATTAGTTCATTTTTTACATGACAGATAAAGACAGATTGATTCATCTGATCTTCTTTATTTAACCTCAAGAGTTTAGGAACACTCTTTGGCCATTGCTGGTTCTGCTATAGAAGAGCACCATCTTTAGCACAGACTTACTTTTTCCAAAGTGTTGATTAACCACTACAGTTCAAAAGTGCTCGGAAAAATAAACAAACAAAAAAGCTGGCTTAAGGTCTTTTTCTTCCTCAGTTGTCCAACATTTTGAGTCATGCGGTGTCATTCGCCCTTCCTTGAGGTTTTGAATACACCAGACTTCTCAACATTTCCTGCTGTTGCCATTCCCCCTGTTGAGGAATTCTGTATTCCTAACTAACTCAGTGGTTTAGCAATGTCAGTAACTGGAGGATGAACAGGAGTCCCTGAAATCTGGCCTACCATGACATCTAGTTGTGATCCAAGAGAAGTTAAAGAAAGTGATGCAGAACAGTGTCTCCAGAAAATGTCTGTCTGTTCATACCAAGAGACATTACCTTCCCCTCCTGTCTATACTGTCCCTCTCCTCGAGGTTCCATTTCAGAGGAAAAAAAAACAACAACAAAAGCAAACAACAAGAAAAAAACAACCGATCCCAAACTGATGTTGTTTCACAGCAGTGTGCAGGTGATGAGCTGTGCAGTTGGAAACGTTGATTCTGCTGCTGTTTGGGGTGATAACCATCAGCAAAAAGGAAAAATGGGTAACTACAGGAGGTAATACCCTCTTTGATTGTTCCACATGAGTCAGCCAAGCTTGTCTGGGAATAGCCAGAGTGGGCAGGAGTTGATCCATGTTCACTTTTATAGAATAGACCAGTTCAGTTGGAAGGGACCTACAACAATCGTTTAGTCCCTGCTTTTGGTAGTGCTGGTAGAGTTGGTGAGGGGATGAGAGGGAAGGAGAATTCTACTTGATGTTTTCTCTTTTGAGATGATACATTTCTTCTTTTTATTAAATTTGAGTTTGCTGAGTCAGTTTTTTGATTCCCTGTGTTGGCTGCATGTCTTCCACAGAGATGGCAGAACACAGAAGTGGAGTTTGGTGTCACAACCTGAAAGAAATGTTGCTCTGAGGGGCTGGGCACCTCCTCAGGGGACTTTTAGACAGTTTCTTCTATTAATTTCTATTCACTAGTTTGAGAATTGCGTATGTTTCTTTAAATGCATTCAGCAAATGTCAAGTCCTAAGCACAGCAGGCAATAATCCAGGTGACTAAAATAAGAACAAAACTTGTCTATACCTTTAAAAAACAATCATTTCAGACTTCAGATTATTTGCTGTATAGCTCACATGAATTACATCAATGCCAACAGCACCACCATCAGCTTTTCCAAACAGTAATTTACCTTTGTATTATTATCAAGTGCTTTATGTTGATAGCATAATCTGGGCATTAGTGATTTACTGCACCCAAACCACGCTAGGTTATTACAGTCCCTAGGCAATAATCCACAGCTGGTCATCCAGAAACAGTGGTAGAGTCACCCATGAGGTTGCTAGCTAATGGTCCAATACAAACTGAAGTGCTGTTAGCTATCTGACAAACATACTTTTCATAGCAGGCTCACTAATAAGGACACCACTAAAAAGAACATCCCTTAATCATAATACTCTTGGTGTATTTTTAGAGCATAATAAACAATCTTTTTACCCAAAACGAAAATTAAGCATCCATTCTACTAAAAGTACACACCACTTCACACACTCTAAGAATAATAGCACAGTGTGTTCAAAAGTCTGTTGAAATAAGTAATTTCTGGCACTCCCCCCAACATAACACTTCAAGGAGCCTCTGCTTGTCTGCAGCTGCTTCAGATTGACAGTATGGAAAAAGGCAGCTAGGTGGGGGAGATGTTAATGTTACCATGCTCAAACTGTCTGGGCTGGACTGGAAGGAGGTGCTTGGCTTTCTCCACTGTGAAGAGTTTTGTCAATTTGCTGAGATTACTCACAGGATATAATGTAATAATTTCCTAGGTCCATCTTCACATGCTTCAGGGTTTTTCTAGGCTCTTTTGGTTTTTTTTTTTGTTCTCCGGTGGTTACATTTAAAAATTATTTTCAGCAGCTAAGCTAGGATTTTTTTCTAGTGGGGCTTTTTCCACCTGAAGTTTCCTAGTACTTTGAATTTCAAATGCTAAAAGAAAATCTAACTACAGCTGTAAGCACCTTCACACCTGTCAATAATAACTGAAAATACTGAAGTAACCTTCCCAACAGGAATTCAGTGAGTTGGGCACCTTCTGATACCCCCTCTGCTGTGGTCTCAGGGTCCCTGAGCTGTGGGGCACATGGTGTGGTGGGGTCTTTGTCCCCACTGCTCTCGGCTCTGCATGGGGGAATAGCAGGACTGCCACGATATGAACCTGTCACCCAAGCAAAGCTCATGTGAGACAAATTGTGGAGTAGTGTCTGAAAGGTGAAGCCATCATCTCTTCAATGGGCCCAGGAGATTAAAAGAGTGACTGGGTTGCAACTGTCATGTAATACCAAAAATCAGAAGGCATCTGAACTATCAAACCCAATTAGCCAGCTATCAAGGAGACCAAGACTGTCTTCATTATTTTCTTCCCCTTCCACAGACCTGTTTAGGTGGACTGCCTGCAGATAGCTGCCCACGACAACTCCTTAGTGAGCCATTGCCCTGCACAGTCTGTTGTGCTTTTCACACCGGATGTATCCTTGGGACCATACAGGATGATTGTGTATCCATCTGTTTATCAGACAGAATTTGCAGAGTCATAGAATGGTTGAGGTTGGAAGGAACCTCTGGAGATCATCTGATCATACTCCTCCTTGATCAGGCAGGGCCACGTAGAGCCAGTTGCCCAGGACCATCTCCAGAGAGCTTTTGAATATCTCCACAACCTCCCTGGGCATCCTGTGCCAGTGCTTTGACACCCTCACAATGGAAAAGTGTTCCTGATGTTCAGAGGGAACCTCCTAGGTTACAATTTGTGCCCATTGCCTCTAGTCGTGTCTCTGGTCACCACTGAAAAGAGCCTGGCTCCATCCTCTTTCCTCCTTCCCTTCAAATATATGTACACACTGATGAGAACCCCCTGAGTCACCTCTTCTCCAGGCTGAACAGTCCCAGTTCTCTCAGCCTCTCCTCACATGTGGGGTGCTCCAGTCCCCATAATCATCCATGTGGCCCTTTGCTGAACTGTCTCCAGTATAACTCTCTTGTACTGGGGAGCCCAGAACTGGACCCATCACTCCAGGTGTAGCCTCCCCAGTGCTGAGTAGAGGGGGAGGATCCTCTCCCTCGACCTGCTGGCAATACGTTGCCTAATGCAGCCAAGAAAACTATTCACCTTCTTTGCTGCAAGGGCACTTTGCTGGCTCACATTCAACTGGGTGTCCACCAGAACCCCCAGGGCCTTTTCTCTCAAGCTGCTTTTGAACAAGTACAGGAAAAAAGAAAAGAAAATGCTATCAGATTAGATGAGCTGCTTTATAAATTTCCGAATTGGTAGGCTAGAAAGCTAAGTAGATCATGTAAGTGCCATCCTCCCAGGTTAGTGAGAAGGAAATGTTATAAAGTTTTAATAAAACAGAAAGCCACCTTTCTGCTGAGGGAGCACATTATAGCTTTCATAGCTATTCATAACAGTAAGCTGTTATGGGGAGTCAGTAGTGACCTGCTCAATTTCACATTAAATATGTGGCTGAGTCCATACCCAAGGTGTGACAGACCTTATGTGTCAAGTATTGGGGTATGCTGCTCAAAAGGAACATTTCAGAGCACATAGTGTAAGGGTGTTTATTTTTGCCTACCAATTTATTCCAGCTGCTTTGAAGTCTGTAATAGAAGTGCTAAAGAGACTCCAAATACAATTTTGTACCTTTTTAAGAAAAATGAAATCCAGCACTGAGACTGCAGGTCTCCAGCAGAGATGTGACCAGTGCTCTGTGTTCAGCCAACCCCTGCAGAATAAGTTGGGTAAGCTGAACATTTTCTAGCCCTGCCTTTTCTGGTCTGTTTCCTTGATGCCATTTTCCCTGTCACAGCATCAACATACCAGCTCTCATGGGAGACTGGTGGTGTGGTGGCCTGGGGGGCAGTGCTGCCCATGAGAGCAATTATGCTGCTCCCTCTGCTCACAGACCACCTTTCCAAAGGATTTCAAGGTAGGGAGGCATTTAAAGAGTGAGATAAATTTATCAGATGGCAGCTGCTGGCTTCTGAGTGCTCCCTTTTTTTGTGGTGGGAGATGTGGGCAGTACTCCCATGCTGTTCTTTGAAGCCATTCAGCTATTTTTAATCCACTCTGGACAGTCTAGTAATTCTTGAAAATTTTAAATGAAAACAGAAACTCCAAATGCTAGCTACAATTGCCCGCATTTTCCCAAGCTTTTATTACTTAGATAATTGTGGGAAAGTTGCAGAATCCTCTTTGAATAGGGCCTCTTCTACAAATGAAAGTCAGGATGAGCAGTTGAAAAACCCCTTCAGACAACCTTCCTGGGGCAGCTCCTGCAAAGCAGCCACGAAGCAGCTATTACAGGACCGGAGTTGCAGAAGTAACTGAACTAGCCACATGGTGGAGCTCGGTCTGAGGAGAAGAAGGTCAAGGCATCCCGAGAGATGCTCCTCCTGGCTTTGGGAGAAGAAATGCTGCCTCCCAAACTGCTGGCAAGTTTCCTGCTTGGTATCTTCCAGACGTAAGCAATCAGTGGGCCTTCAAATGGAAAGCAAATACAGAAAAGCAGTTCTCAACAGGGAAGAGATGTAGCAAGCTGTTCGGCAAAGCTAAATGGCGGGGTTGAATGCCAGCAGGCATGGGACCCCAGCTACTGACCCAACTGCTGCAGTTGCAAACATAAGATTAGGGGAAGAGTTTAATTTTCTAGATGCTTGAACATCGTGGCAAATTTCCACCTGGAAAAAAAAAAAAGTATTTCAGTAGGATCTAAAACACAAATGGCAACTCAGGCTAGCTAAGCCTGTGATTACTCCTCTGAACACTACTAGCTGTGAGTGGTGGCATCCTGTATTTCCAGCAAAAAAATCAAAAGGTCTTGCTTCAATAACTTCTTTCAGACAACTTTTCTGTTCACTGCAGTGAAATCTGTTCAAAATTAATTATGAAGCAAGTATTGATTAGCTACATCTTTTGAAGGAGAGGCTGGGATTTGTTGCTCCTGATGGGCTCTTCCACCAGCCGGACAGGAGAGCCCAGAGAACTGCCCCACAGTCCACACTGGACCCTGAAGCAGTAGATGACTGCACTTCACCCTCCAAGAAGATGGTTTGGTGGCTGGGAGCTCCAATTCATAGCCAAGCTGGTGAGGAGAGACTGCAGACTCTGCAGAGACACTGCTTTTATGTCACATACCAATTTCCCTCCTTCCAGCAATCCTTCTGTCCTCTACAGGCTATAAATTACCTGTCCCTGGCTTTCCCTGCCAGATAACCAGTTATTCCTCACCCTTCCTTCCCACCCTCCATAAATACTTCATCGTACAGCAGCAATACCGCTTTCTTTTGCTTTAGTTTTATCCCAGTTATCCTTTTCTAGAGAGAGCTAAAGGCAGCAAGCTGTGGTTGAGCACAATGTCAGTCCCTTAGGGAAAGGGAGGGCCAGAAATGCTGTTAGTTCCTATTAAGCAACGACACCAAAACTTCACAGGATCAGGCTTTATACGACTGCACATATTTAGCATTTTAGCAGAACTGTAAGTGAGGATGTGCATCATTTCCTGGGATTGTCAAGCCTTTGATGGAACTCTTTGTATGCAATGAATAATATTATTACAATACTGTACTTTTTTAAACATAATGGGCATAATTAAAGTCCCACCCGCAGAGGTCAGATCCATCTGACTCACTATTGTTAAGAGTTAAGATACTTTCATTTATATTAACAATGGCTTGTTTAGAATATGAAGTCAATGAATTTCTTATCTTTGTGGAAGGTGTCATTTTACTATGCCAGCAACAATGTGGAATTCTGGAGTAAAGCTAAAAATAGAGGACAGATACTACTGGATCTGTTTGTCTCTTCGCAAAAATTAAAGCCACTTTGATCAAATCATTTACCTTATTATTTGCATCTTGGTATTATCTAGTCCTGTATATTTAAAAGTGGGGCTGTACTTTTAAAAGTAGGATCGCTAAACCAATAATATTGTATGTTATATGAAATGATAACACTTTAAAAAAAATCAGTATTTGTTGGTATTTTGTTTGCTTGTTTTCTCCCTGTTCTTGCAGAAGCACAGCACTGGTGCACTGTATTTGTACCAAGTATTGCATTGGAACATTTAAGTTCTCCCATCAGGAGAAAAAGAGTTTGAACTATTATCACCCGTAACAGCAAAATAATTATTAATGACAGCAATTAGCAAAGAGCAGTCTCTATTTTTTTTAGCTGATTAATCTCTGCATTTGATAGCCCTCTGTGTATAATTAGTTTAATGGTTTTACTGATATATCCACTTAGATCCAGATCTTCAGGGGCATTTCAGTTTGGAAATGTAGGGCAAGCCTGGTGCCCATGTTTATTATTAGGAGCCTAAATAACTTGGTGGAGTCAGACATTAATCCTGATAATGGAAGCACATTGATCTGTACCTAACTCTGTTACTGTGAACAGTCTGGTTGTCAAGCTCAAAAAGAACAACAACGTAAAACAAAACACCTTTTTCAGTCTTTAAATAAGGAAAGCAGGCAGAAAGCTTCCAGCAGTGGGGAAGGTACCGGCTGTGTTCCTGGTGGGTGGCTTTCTGTGCAGCAGCTCACTCTGCCACAGATGCTTTTGCAGAGCGACCTACCTGAGATGCGGGGAAGGGCAGCGCCCAGGACAGAGGTGGCAGGCAGCCCTCCTTGCCCTCTCAGCAAAAGGAACAACTCAAGGAGTGACAAAACAGCAGCAATTCCAGGCAATGCCTCTTTCAGCTCTTAAGGCAAACAACCAGAGCATCTTGGAGGCCCAACAGCTCTGAAGGAGATGTCTCTGGAAGGCTTCAAACCCCACATGCTACCCCTGCAGCAGCCTCTGGAGAGCTTAGGGCTGGCTGTGCTTGTCCTTGTGCTCGGTGGGCAAACCATCACCTTGCCTAAATCCAGACTTTGTGATCACTGAGCAGCCCAGGAGCCGACTTAAAAATTGGCTGGGACTGCATGGATATGTTATATTACTTTTCTTTCATCCTTGCATGAGAGAAGCACATCCGCACACGCAGCTGCATGTGGTACTGATGAACCTGCTGTATAACCAAAGTAAAAGATGTCGGCAGTCTCTGGCAGCATCCGGCAGTGCCAGTTGCCAAGCTGGAAAGGAGTAGGAGGGACAGTGCCTAAGAGCCACTTCTCAAATAATTGTATAGGTCTCTGCAATTTTTCTCCTCAAGCTGAAGGGGAGAGGGCAGGGTTCAGCATACCACTGGGATGAGTCTAAATTTCGTTTGTGATTGATTTTGCTGTCTTGCTTACATAACCCCCCTAATCCTGCTCTCCCAGCTCAGTAAATTGCAGCCTGCAGCCCTCTTCTTAGGCATCAACCTGAAGGATTGTGATGAAAAGCAAATCTCATTACCCATCATCAGTGCAAGCAATAGAGAATGAAAAGTAAAGAGAATTATAATGCCGTTGCCTAGATTGAATCAGTTTTATCTTCTTTTTTATTCAGTATTATTTCTTAAACTCTCAAAAACTGTCATGCTAGGGGGCGGGGAATGAGGTAGCAACTGGACTACAGGATTTTCCGTGACCAGAGCAGCTTGGATATCATGCTGAAGGTGTGGGATTAAGGAGTCAGGGGCCATGTTTATTCCAGCATCCCCAGTTAAGCTCACAAATGAGTAGTCAGGATTTACAAAGAGATACTGAATTCTCTGGAAGAGCACTCTCACTCCTAGCCAGTAATAGCAACGTGAGGCACTGCTTAAAAATCTACTCTTATTTATTGATCTAAGCAGGAGCTGAGCTCTTCTGGCAATTTATCCCCAGTGGGGAGGCTGAGCATCTGGGACATCTGACCTTGCACACCCTCCCTTGGTATCAGGGAGGTGCCTTTGAATCTTTGTGTGCAAAAATGAGGGCAGTGCTGAAAATATTCAAGAGGGGCAGAGGTGGCCCCTAATTCAGTCATTGCCACTTTGAAAAAAGTAAGGGTCTCACTTGAGCAACGTTGGTCTTGTTTCTTCAGACAGCTGTTTGTTTCTTAAGGTTAATTTGCTCTTTGCTGAGATGGAAATAAAGTATGGTCAATGGGTGTGTGGGGAGGAGGGGGAAGGGTGAGCAGAAGGAGGCACTGGTGTGGTGGAAGCCTTTACGCCTCAGAGTGTTTGGGGAAGTGGTGCTAGCTGGAGATATGCTTTACTTCAACCATCTGAACCTGGAAAACTGCTCTCCTGGGGGAAGGGCTGAGCTAGGTGTTGAAACCAGCCCCTGCGGACTTCAAGGATGAAGTAAAGGAGGGTCTCCTGGTGAGGCAGCACCATCTTTCCTAAGTCTTCACTGAGAACTTAATCCAGCCCCTGGCGAAGTAGGAACATGGGAGCATTGCTCCAGCCTGCAAATGACGGATGGAGTTGAGGCAGTTGGAGCGTGCGTGGCCCTGTCTCTCTTTGAGGAGCTCTGATTAGGAACCTTGTGTTTTGCAGCAGTAGCAGAACAAATGCAATCAGGAAGGCCATGTGAAAGCAATTTGTTTAATTATTCATTGCATATCTCTGTGCAGCACTGAGGAAATCATTCTAAACCCTATAGTACCCAGCTACTTTCAGCTGCCTTCCTGAAGGTAAGCATGTGACTCTTGTTTCGATTGCTACTGTAAATATACAATTATTTATAAACTACCTCACAGGGACCATATGATCTCCTTTTGAATAAAAGTGCACAGACGGAGTTGAAAAAAATCTGTGAAAGAAAGGCATAGTAAATTGATACGTAGGGTACCATCTGCTTCCATGTGCGAGTGATGTTATAACAAACTGCAGGAGGCACAGCTAGGACAACTGTAGAGAGCCAACTCTTTTGTGGTGTTTGCAGATCTTCTGCTGGTCTTCTGTCTAGTATCAATTTTCTGTGGTCATTCACTGTGGCAATATACCAGGAAAGCCATATTGGCCAGCTTCTATGTGCTTAGGACTAACAGCCCTCTGTGGTTTTCCCTATGTAGGGCTATCCAGTGAGCACTCCTCAATTTGATTTCAATTGCTTTGAGTTTTGCTAGGTTTATGAAACCAATTGAGTATCAACCAGGCTGATGCTAAAATGCTTCTGACAAGGTTTATTGTGTAAAATGGCAAGAAAGCTGATGTAGAAATTCTCATTTATTGAAATATTTGCCATGCGTGACCAAAACTTATTACAGATTTGTTTGAATGATGTTAGAATAACATTTGTGTTAGTTCAGTTATTACAAAGGGGCTGAGAAAGCAGCATAGATCTGTTTTTTATTATTGTTATTGTAATATCAGGATGCCATAAGCATAGGAGACAAGTGGGAGCATCACTGATGCCACTTAGGTCACAGCACAGCAGTGCAAAGCCTTAAAAGGGTCTCTGGCTCCCCAGGGGGAACGTAGCTCAGTACCAGCAGAAGGGCAGTGTAGGTGGTTATGGATGTGAACACGTTGTCTCTGCAGTTTGCTCTGTTCAGCATCACAAGAGCCAGGCTGCTGGCGGTCCCTTGAAACCACAAAGGCAATGACTAAAAAATTATGGGTTTATTATAGCAAGAAAAGAATGGAGTGGATGACAGGTGGGATGGCCAGTCCTAGCATGGACCCCATGAGTTTGGGAACAGCTCAACGAGCCTGTCTGGCACAAGCGGTGAGTTGCTTTTGCTCTCACAAGGTTTGGAAACTTGGCTGTGGGCCAAGAAGCTGGCTCTGCCCTTCTTGCCTGGCCCCTAAGAGCAGTCAGGCAGAAAGTGTGGGTTCCTGGATTGGCCCAGTGCATGGGGAAGGGGAGCCTCAGGTCTGAGCTGCCCCCGTGAAAATCTGGCTGCGGTTACGCTGCCTGGAAAGCAGGGAGAGTAGAGTGAAAATGCTCAGGAACCTTGTAAAAACTCAAGAAAAAGACAATTTGTGATAAAAAAGCAGAGGAAATGCACTGTTTAAGAATACAAACAATGCACATTTAAAAATTATTATAATAGTTTAATAATATTGTGAAAAATGTTATTACTAATATTATTAAAATACACTCAAATTTCTCAGGTTTTGATGCTGAAATTCCAGCCACAGGGCGGCGGCTGAGTCAAACAGAAAAGGACAGAAGTGTTAAAAGGGAAGTAATAAATAAACTGACCTGCCTTATTCTCCCCCTGGTCCTCCTTGAGGCCCTCAAATGCAAGATGGCAGGTGAACAGGCCTTCTGGCCAACATCTCATCACCTAACCAGCTGCTCTGAGGAGGTGTTGGCTCTCTTGTGAGCACTTTCTTCTTTTGCAGCTTGTTTTGTGCCCCTCTGCAGAACACATTGAACAGAGACTTCACCACCTTGACTTGCTGTGCACTGGGGGCTGTTTGGGAGTCTGTCCTGAGAAACAGTGCAATAAAATGCTGAGATGAGAGAATAGCATGTTGCTAAAAATGAAAGCATGGCTCATCAAGGGACCTAAATTTTCACACAAAGCTTTCTGACCAACCAATCCTCTGTCAGTCTTTCCTTGCTTCATCCAGTATTAAGGATCTGTATGCAACATCCTCTTCTTACTCCCCTTCCAGGCTTCTCAGGTGACATGCAAGCTCACTGGAGCATCCCTCTATAGAGTCTACTGGACTCCTTTGGCTTTAAAGCAGTCAAGATGGAAGACAGCCCTTCTAAAAGCACTGTCCACCAACTTGAAAAAGGAAAAGCAGCAGGCACCTGATGATGTCTTGCAGATAGGTTAAGGCCATCACAAACAACATGAACTGGACTGCTAAATGACAAGCACACATTAGTGTTGTGGTATGACTATTTTTTTTTCAGATGAGGTATCCATCTTATCCCTGACCTAACCCTATGAAAAATGCTGTGAGTACCAGTGAGGCTTGTGGTTGCCTCTCATTTCCTTGCTCGGTGAGGTGGATTTGTTCCACAGGCCATTGGGAGCTTGTACACTGGAGTAACACCCTGTTTCTGTGTGTTCAGATGTAAAAAAACAGGGTAGGAGGAAATACTTTTGGTGACCCAGTTTCACTGGAGTTGAGAGCAGATGTGTTTTCTATAGCATGCAGGACTGCTGCAAAGCCGATTGGTTTAGTACTAAACTGCTAGTGTCTGTGCTGATTTACCTCTTGATTTTGGATATGAATGATAAATTTGTGCCAGGAATTAGTCTGCATGTGGAGTCTCCACAAGGAGGAAACCATGTAGCTAATGGTATTTTTGCTCAACTAACTGTGCAGATGAGGAAAAAGAGCAGCGACAGCTAAAGATGCATTTGAAATATGAGTGTATATGCAAAGTAATGTTGCCTCAAGAGCAGAGATGACTCAGGTGGGCAGTTTTGTGTTGTTTGGTTTTTTTTCTTAGTTGAGATTTGCAGTAATGTTGCCCTAAAATACCTGGAGCTCCTGCAACTCCATTGCAGTAGTTTTCATTCCTTAAAGTGTCTTCCTCAGCAATGCAATGCTGGCGTTCTTCACATCTTCACAACTTTTACAGAGTTGGTTTAGATAATTTTTCATTTCTTATCAAGGTTAGAACCAATAAAATATAAATTCTGCATCAGCAATAAAAGATACAGAGACTCAAATCCTACCTAGCATTTCCCTTGCCTTTTCCACACCCCCAAAGCAATTAACATATAATTTAGTATTTTTGTAGAGACCCACTAAGGCAGTTCTTCAGATTGTGAAAGCCTAAGACATTTTATCAGGTTATATAAATCTAAGGCTAGTTCAATTGACCACAGTGGATCTCAACCCTTTTACAGCAGACTGTGAACCTTGGAAAGTCTGTGGAGGTGATGCCTGGGAGTAGGTCTGTGTATCTAATTAGTAAATTAGTCTGGTCCTTTTCAGTAGTGTTATAACCACTTAGTGGTGGCCGCTAGTGATCTTTGTGAAATAAGCTCCACACAAACCCAAGACATTTTTGGCTAAATTTCTTTGCTCATAAAACTCAGCACTCCAAATGGCATCCTTGTTAGCAGTTATTTTGCTCTTAATTCTTTGAAAATGTAACAGCATTTGTAAGTGGGTGCCATATAGCTAATGTACTCTGTTGTAGCTAGACTGTGGGTTTTCTGTCTTTGGCTCATCCAGATCTCCCTGGAAGGTCCTCGGGGCCAAATATTTGCTGGGCAGATCTGTGGCAAGCACATATGAAGTCTCTTTTGCAGCTCTGAGCCATAGGTCATCCCAAAGTTAGTACTTCCCCGGCAAGGTAGCAGAGGCATTGCCTTTGGTGGAGCACTTACGGAGGACAGCTGAGACAGCACCTATGAAACGGAGGGGTTGGAAACACTGCATGTTCTTCTTGTGGGTAAATACGCTCGTCATGTCTGTCCCCTCATGAAAAGTACACCTCTTGGAGCCAGCTGCGATGAATCCTGCTCTTTGTGGGTGTTGTTTTCGTTGCTCAGCTGTGCTAACCACAGTGTTTTCTCAGAGGTAGGTGGGTAGGTAAAGAGCATGTTGCAAGAGGTGTTTTCTAGCAATTAGTTTTGACCTATTTTATTTACTGGCTTATGGACTGTTTGTAAATACCAAAATTTAAAAAAAATCTTTCCAATTTAGGCAACTTTCCCAAGCCCTCAGTGGTGTTCAGATGCTCTCAGAGGAAGTGTGGGTTATTTCTGCAACAAACAGGACTAGTGGTCTTGTGTGCTTGACAGAGGGTTGTAATGTAGATACAGAGATGTTCTTAATGGAATGAACTGATTTATAATCATATTTCTTTTTAGGATAATGAGATTGTCTCCAGAGAAGTCAAGGTGTTGGTGATGGGTTTGCCTGGTGTGTTGTAGTGCCACCCCACTTGCTGATTGCTTTAGCTGCCTGCCTGGGGTTTGCAAACTGCATGGGGTACATCTTCTGCTTGGTGGAACATATGCTCTTGTCAGCTGCAAAATTTCTTCCTTGTTACTGGCCAGGACATGAGACCCAGTAAGAGCTGCGTTTGTCCCAGTGTAATCTGGAACAAGCAGGGACATGGCAGAGCACTGAATGAAGGAAGAGAATTAGGTGTCATGCATGTGTCTGAGCACACTTCCCACTCACCAGAGAGTACTCTGCATCTTGGTGGGCACTGGTGGCCCCATAACATAAAAGAGATTTCATGCCATTCACTGTTCCTCGGCCCAGAGCAGATGTGAGAATATGATTCCCTCTCCAGTTTAAAGTTGTCCTAAATTATACAGTCAGTGATCACATTTACTCTAGGAAATCAGCATCCCATGCGAAGATGACACGTCTACTTTTGTAGTGATACTGAGCATGCGTTGAAGCCATCAGCACAGCTACAACTCAGTCAAACTTTGTTGCCAACCGAATTTGATTGTTTTCACTACCAGAACTCTTTAAGAAAACAAACAATTTCTGCATCTTTTAGGTACCCACATTCCTGGGTTTTATTCCATTGACTGCGGGGGTTGCAGATTCTGGTTAAAATAATCTGCCTCTGGAAAGTGGAGAAGTTGACCCTCTTTGTTCTGCCCAGAAAGATGCCAATTAGTGCTCTACTCGAGTCAAAATTTAACAAAGGCTTGAATGTTCCTGTGCTTGTAGCTCAACAAGATCGTTTATCAATTTACAGGGAGGCCATGCTGCCTTTTCAAAGTGCTGCTGGAGGCCTGCCAGCAGCAGCAACAGAGACTGCACTCATTGTTTAAATGCCATTGGATGCGAGAATGGCAGAAGGATGCCTGTTTTCCTTTCATATTATGATGATCTAATTGCAAGAGATATATAATTCCTTGTTATGTCAGGGAAGTTGTTTCTTCAGCATCTGGTATTTTTCTGATTATGTACAACTGGTATCTGAAAATTAATAGGAGATCCAACTTTCATGTAAGAAATACTAGTGGGAGCTGTTGTCTACACAAAGCCTGAGGAGCCTTCAGAGTCTGTGAGAACTGGCTTTGTCAGTGAACATATAATTTTCTTTTTCTTTTTTTCTTTTTCTTTTTTTTTTAACATCCTAGTAAATTACAGGCTTTGGTTATGGTTTGAAGAAATGTGTTCTACAAATGTTGTAGCATCTGTATGCTGCTGTTTTTACTGCAGCCGTTGTACAGGTCATTAATCTGATCTCACGTCGTAAAAATTTCTCCACCCTCTTCATGAGTCTCTTTGTTATCATAACACTTTCCAATACCTTGGCACTTAGCTCTGCTATGCTCCCTTATAATTACCCGTGATAGAACAGCCCCTTTTTTAACCTCATCGTGCTTGGCCTCTGTGGTGGTGCTGCCGAGCTCCGAGCTCACCGCATCTATGTGGCAAACTGTACATCCAGGAACATGCAGGGAGCTCTGGAGGGCTGGTCCTGGTGGCTGGGGAGACATTTGGCCAACAGACCCTCTCTTCTCATCCTTGTCAGCTGCTCACCAGCATGAGCTCATGGCATGAGCCCGGAGAGGAGAAATGGCAGCCACAGATGCTCCTGTGTCTGATACTTAATTTTCACCTCTCTGTCAAACTCCTCTAGAAGCACAAGGGTTGTTGCCATCCAGTGCTGTGGAAGGGGAATGGTTGGGCAAACCTCTCCTAAGTGAGGTGAGGGCAACTGGCAGCTCTGCCTGGGCTGCAGGGAAGGTCTATAGCAGGCAGTAACAGGGATGTCCAGCTCCTGCAAAGCTTATGTGGAGTGAGCACTGCTGGGAAAACAACGGGATTTGGAAAGAGTCACTGCTGGGAACTTCCCAGAGCATGGGTCCCCAAAGGTGTCTAGGAAGAGCTCATGGGAGCAAGTCATGGGCACAGTCAGCACCTGGTACATTCAAAAGGTGTAGTCTGCAGTAATGATCTCTGCCAAAAAACAGGCAAATTTAAGCAGCTTTTCATAACTGACAAGAGGACAGTCATTAAGGTGAACTGACCACTGGGCAAACTCTCTCTCAAGGAGATGTAGCAGGCAGGAGGAGGGGAGGGTCTGGTTACCTCTGGGGAAAGGAGCTGAGTCTTTAAGCTGGCTGGGTGGCATTTTCCAAGGAGGTGATGTGGTTCTCGACTCCAGGCTGCATTCTGGCTCCCTGGCTTCCCTTCATTTTTCCAGGGCAGCAGCCTCCATGGGCCCATAGCACAGTGATCTCAAGGAGGGCAGCAGTCAGCCAGACACCACCATCAGCCTCACAAGGTGTCTTTGCTCTGCAGATTGGCTCTCAGAGAGGGCTAGCCTGTGCCACCCCAGCCTCTCAGTTTACTTTCCTAGCACTATTGTCTAAGCCTCAGCTGAACTACACCTTTTTCCGAGAATCCAAATAACCTCATGTTTTTGAAGCAGTGAGCCATGGCAAGGCTGAGCCACACTAAGCCAGCAGCGCTGTCCCTTGCCAGCACCATGGCATTTGGCAGTGTAACTGTCAGTTGAGAGAGAAATGCATGGTGCTTAGTATTTGCAAAATACAGGTGCCAGGCTGCCTGAAAACTTCTGCCTAACCACACTGAGGACTGTGTCAAGAAGTCAGTATTTCAACCAGAGATTGCTAACACAACTGACTGCAAAGCAAATGGTGCTGCTGTCCTGCATGCGTCTGAGTAGAACAGGTTGTAAGAAGTGAAGCCCACACTCAGTTTATGAGAGGTCTGTGATTAGAAATGGACTTGCCACTCATCCCCGCTCCTACTATCTCTGCTTTCTCCACTCTTCTTAAAGTTGGCATGAGTGCTTACTACCAGCTCTTGGCACAGTGGGGAATGAGACCGTGGCCTGAATTTGGGCTTCAGACTAACTACAATTTCACACAAACTTCAGTCATACTAAGACCCCACTTGACCCAAACGAGGGGTCTCTTCCCTCAGGCAGAGCTTGCCCTAGGTAATTTTCCATTTTTTCCCTACCCCCAAGTAGGGACTGGTCAGGTGAACTCAGAGATCTGGCTAACCTTGTGGATACAGGAAGGTCAGGCCAAACCAGAGGTAGAAGTTCATGGCTAGAAAGGAAGATGGTGTTTCTTTCTTTGGCTTTGTGGCTAAAGGTGAGCTTCAGGTGAAGCTGTCAGACTGCACTGCAGAAAACCATAGATGTTGATTGTTTTTTCTGCAAGCCAGCAAGAAGAGATATAGCTTCTCCTCTTTTTTGTCTGCTCCACAACCCATGTTCCTATGTTTTGAGGTATGGCTCTGAGATGATTATTCTTAGCTGGGTAAAGAAGTGGGTATGCCCAAACAGGGGAGGCTTTCAGACCATCTCAGTGAAGAAGCTTGTACCTCTGTGCTTCTAGGGTTATGGCTTCAAGACATTTCCCTGAGCCTGGGGACTGGTCAAAGGCTTGCCAAGCATCCTCTGATTCATAAATCCTCCTATTGCTTTTCCTGTAAAGGGGCCTGGGGAACTGTGCCACAGCGATGTTGGCTGTACTCATCCTGTCCAGTGAAGTAAGCATTTCAGTCATATCGCTAGGGCTCTAGTCAAGAGGCCTTTTTTTAAGTAGGCACTGCAACCTAAGCAATAGTAAAATTAATAGTCAAAAGCAAAAAGTTAGCATTTTCCAGGCCCTCTAAGGCTTTGATAAATGCACTTTGGCAGATCTAGCTGGGAATGTTTTAAGATATTGCTGTCCTTGGGTATCGTTCTCATCCTGCTTCCATAGCAAAGAAGCTCTGGCAGGGGTTAGCCACTCCAGGCACCAGTCTGGCATCTGAACTCAAACCCAACTCTAACAGCAGCCCCTTAAAGCTAAACCACCTGACTTGACTCCAAAACAGATGGGTGAGAAATTGGACGGGCTTCAGAGAACAGGCAGAAACAAACACTGGGCTTGAGAAATGCTGTCATCTTTAGCAATGCCAGTCTGTGGTGACCATGTGCTCCAGCTTCAGGTCCCTCTAAAACTGTATCAGAAACTTTACATTAATGCTTCATAGCCATGTATTGATGTTTTATTCTATATTCTTGACTGTGTCTAATATAGTTAGCTTTGCAAGAGCTGCACACCTGCTGTTCAATGAAAATACTTGTGTAAGAGCAGGGAGCACATGCTGTTTAAGGCATTATAATTTTATATAGTCATCCCTTTGAAAGAATGAGTATGGCCCCAACATCAGTTTAGATCACAATTTTAATGTTTAAAAACTATAGAAGTAACAGAGAGATTACAGAACTTATTACATTTTTTTTTATTATTATTTACACACAGAAACTAAAAAACTGCATCATTTATTTGGATATGAGCAGCACAAATTATGGTGATGTTAGCAGGAGCAAAATATCAATGACTCCAACAATCTATTAGAGACGAGCTCGTATCAAGCATACATCATTCAAACAATATTGTTTATATTAGATCTGGATGAGTCTTAACATACTTTGGGACACTAAAAACAGGTTTCTATAAACAAGTTAAAGTTCAAGTCTTGTGGAAAAATACCTTTACAGTTTATATTTTGTTGGCTGTAACACTGAAAACAAAATGTACACTTGTATTAATTTGGAAAGCTCTGTAGAAGTGACTGCATATAGATTTTTTTCCTCAAATTTGTGCTCATGCTGAAAGCAAATGTTATTTCAAGTTTAATTTTCATCCAAGACCATAAAGTAAATGTGGAAAAAAACCCCAGTTATTTTAAGATGCATTTCTCAACCTCTGTTTTTCAGCAATCTTGAAAAAACATGTTTCTGTGCTTTACCAGTGAGAAAATCTACACAAGGCTCTTGACGGAGGCACTCTGAGGATGTACACAACCCTCCCCTCCCATCATCCCCATCCCTGGACACACAGCTATCCCACGACCAAAATACTGGCCTCTGCCCATTCACACAGTGGGATGTGCAAGCAGTCCCTGGCCAGGGATGCTCTTGGCAGCCTCATGTGCTGGTCTTTTGGTCACACGATAGCAACGTGCCCAGGTCTGCAGTGGAGGAGCCGAGGAGCAGCCACAGGACTCTGGAGAAAGGGAGAGGGCTACAAATGGCACAAATCGGTCTGGTTGCTGCCCACTCCCAGCTTTAATGCTTATTTTCTGAATTTCTGGTGGCTGAAAATGGAAATGTATAAGTCCTGTCCTGACTTCTGTTTGTACTAGTTGGGCAAATACATACTTGGATACAACATGGTATAATGCTGGATCAAATTCCTGGCTGCAGTTTGCTCTGGTTTCTGCAGAAAGCCTTTTCAGCACTTTACTTCCACCTGACCTCAGCTGAGGAGTTAAGAGGTACCTGAGTACCAAAGGGGCCCTTTACAAGGGAGATACTTTACCTAGCAGGAAGACTGGCTAACTTGCAGTTGAGAAAACAGGGAGTCATGCACTGGAATTAATCCTAGCAATTTCATTGGACCTTTTATTTCTCTTTGTCTTGCTACATTAGTAATGTAATTATGATTTCAAGTTTAGGATTTAATTTGTGAACTCTTGGGAGAAGGGAAAGGATATACATTTTGCTAAGTCAGAAGCCAAAGTATTTGTATTTCTATTAAAATTATTCTTAATATGCAGAGCCTATCTCAACACTTCTATATCACAGGGGATAAACAACTGCAAAAATATACAGCATCCTATTTATTTACAATATATATATGTACATAAAAATCAAATTTCCTACAATACAACACAACTGCATAGATTTGTCTTCAGAAACATAGGCTTGTGTACAATTTGTGGATTCTAGACCTTTCCAGCCCTGTATTTTTTTAATTCATTGTCTTTTTTTTGTTTTTTCCACAGTTTGTTACAGAAATCCGTACATTAGATACAAATAAAACATTCGTTGTGTAAGTTATAGGAAATAAGGATTTTTCTGATGCCAAGGGCTCTGGGGAATTGTTTAAGAAAGTGCCCTGGCACCAGATGATAAAGCCATCTCATGGAGCTGCTGATGGAGCTGAGTACATTCTGCTGTGCCTTTCTCCTACAGGCACTGGGGTGGTAAGGTAGGACTGGAGGTGGGACACCACCACATTGAAAGATTTTTGTTTTGACCAAGATGCTCTTTAGCCTTAATGTAAGGTTCAAGCAAAGAAACATATTCACTTAACCTAGAGATACCATTCATTGTTACCGTTAATACTCAATATCAGAGAGAGCTGTGGTGCTTATGCATTGTAAGGCAGATGTACAGAAACAACCCATGTATCACCCAACCTGCATTTGCACGTGTGAACTATTGCAAGTGGAGCACGAGCTATGGGTTGGTATGTGGCTCAGGAGGACAGCCATCGGGACTGGATGGGTATTCCCATCCCTGACCTCCCCGGATGAGACCTGCTCTTCTGCCCTGGGCCTGCACATGGGCCAGCACCACTCCGTGGTTGCCAGCCCTACAAAAGGTCTGTTCCGGTGTGTGGATTTGGCATTGGCCCTCTGACCAGGGGCAGGCATCACACAGACAAGTCACTGCTCCCAAGACACTGCTCCCAAATAACAATTTATTGTGTCTTAATTACTAGGTGTGTTTGCCATTGGACAGAGAAGGGCAGGTGTGTTCTGCAACCATAAAGGTGCTTTAAGCTCATAACTATTTTCTTTGCAATGTGCTGTGGACTGGGAGAGGCAGCAAGGCCATCTTTTAAGTGTAGGATTAACTTCTACAGTGTTATTAGGAGCCCCTGCTTCTAATTAGTCCTTCCTTGTCCCTCACCACTCAAGTGTTGCTACTATGCAAATAAGAATTTAAAAATACTTGGTTGTAGTTATTAGAAGCAATTTTGCATCCAGTCTATGACATTTGCAGTGCTCACAATAGTGATAAACTCTCTATGAAAAGAAAGCATGCTACCACCTACTAAGTAGATACAGTACTCTGGATCCTATTAATTTAACAACAGAGAAACTCCTATAGCTTTTCACTGTGCTCTTAAAATCCTAGCTAAAATGTGGGACTCGTACATCGTTGGCTACAAGTTCACTATTTCAAATGAACTGAATAACAGCAGTACATTTTACAGATAACCTCATACAAATATTGTCATCCATCACTGATGTTGACAGTTACAGCAGGGTCTATTGCATTCTGTTAAGAATGTATAAACCTGATGAGAAAACAAAAAGCACGTTATTTCACGTTCATTACCACAGACATCAATAAACACATGATTCCTTTCCATAAATATCTATAAATATGATGCCAGTAAATCAGTCTAAGCAAAATTCCCTCTTTTTTTTTTTTCTTTTTTCAAAGACCCAGAAACAAAGTCTGTTTAAAGACTCAGTATTTTGGGTATCTGTTTTTCAGTATCTAGGATATGCTTTGATGGTCCAGTACCTCGGAGTAATTTCACTCTGTGCACACACCCAGCTCATTCTTCTCCCTGTTTATCCAGTAAAACTCCGCTATACAAATAAACTGGGAAAAGAAGATGGCAGACTAGCAAAGAGAGAGAGAGGGAAAGTGATGGAGGAGATCTGGGAAAATGCAGTCACCCAACAGCCCTTCAAGTCAAAGGAAGCTGGGTGCCAAAACTCAATGGTTTGTATTTTAATCACGAGACTACAGACTATTTGGTGGGTCGGGTGGAAGGGAGATGTTGCAGTTGTGACCTTGCTGGAACCCTGTGCAGCAGATCAAACCTCTAGCTCCTACCTGTGTATTTGAAAGTCTCTCCCAGGATCTCCTCTCTCACAGCCCCCCAATGCACAGAGCTTCACTGCTCATAAATCAGTAGTAGAAGGATAAAGGAGGGAGGAAAGCAGGGGAGCCCTGGAGCATTTTGAGGATAACACCACTGTATTCTCAGGTCTGAGTAAGGTTTTTTGGGATAAGATCCAGAGAGATTATAAGGCCCCTCAAAACCTAAAATGTGACCCCAGCAAGCTGAGTCAGAGAATGGAGTGAGATGCTGGGCTCCTGGCTGCAGCTACCAGGGGGAGTTGAGTGCCTGTGAAAGGGGAGCTGCAAACTTACAGCCCATGCTGGGAAGATGCCTGGAACAAACTGAGGAGCCAGGAACCAAGCATGAGTTCCTCAGAACTTGACTAACACCTGGGCTTGTAGGCTATGGTATAGAATTCTCTGTGAATCATGGCAGGGATCAGTCCCATAAAGAGATGGCACAGAGAGAACTGGTGACATGCACCATCAAAGGTGAGATGCAGCTGCCGGAAAGCATGAGCTGCCTCAGCCCACGGGTCCCAGGTAGCTCAGCGGTTCATGTGTTAAATGCTGGGCTGGGGGATGCTTGAGAGGCAGGACACTGCAATGGACACCTTGCTGGGAGCCTGTGAGTGAAGGCCTGAGGAGCGAGGAGGAGGACAAACTAAGGGAATCCTGCTCTGCAGTCTAGCAGGTCACTTTGCCTGGAAGAAGGACGCTTCTGGTTTTGTTCTTGTTGCTGGGCTACTCCGAGGACCTGGGCTGCTTGTAGAGTCCACTCTGCTGTATAATTGGATCACAGTGGGGTATCAGCAGAGCCAGGCACTTCACTGCCTAGGCTGAGATACAGATCTAGAAGTCTAGGTTTAATAGGTTTAGTTTCTGCAGAATGAACACTCTGCATCTCAATGCCCAAATTCCAAGGAAGATTCCAAACTAACCTCTCTGGATGTTACCCTCAAAAACCAACTTTCAAGATTTTGAGAAGTGCTCTGTGGTCTCAACTATCAGTGACTTCCAGCCATACAGGACAAGGCAATGGCAACTGAAGCAATTCAATAGCTCACAGAGATCCCAAGATCCTGAATTCGCCATCCCTAACCTTAAAAAGAGAAAGCTGCAATGACAGGTTCCTCACAGCTGATGACAGTCTCCTTCCACAGATACAATGGGAGTCAGCAATGAACCAGCTACTGGGAACAAGAGGATCACTGCACACTGACAGGCACAGCTTGAGCACACAGAAGGCATTGCTCAGCCCTTGGATGTGAAGGAGGGCTCCCTTCAGCCATTGGTTCTTTTAGCAGGAGCCGGGTTCATGTTCTGAGACACTTTCTAGCTCACATAGTGAAGGACACAAAGCAAGTACATTTATGCTGCTGGCAGTGCACTAACAGAAGATGTCTGTTCAGGAAGGTTAACGATCACCTGCTTAGCGGTTGAATCTCTACAAGTAGTTCTCTACACCAGCTATAAGGCATTAGGCAAATGCTTATTTTGTGGACAAGAGATGCAAGTTACAGTATTTTTGCCAATAGTAATTCAATGTCTTTAACTATTATGGAGAATCAATGAGAAATGCAAATGAAACATTTTAAATATAAAAAGTGTTTCTGTTTGTTTAAAGAAATGTTACAGATTTCAATTTGCATTAGAAATCCCGTAGTTTGGCAAGGTGAGTCAAATCCTGCTCCCGCTGCTGTCAAAAACCCCACTGACTTCAGTGGGAGGAAGATAAGACATAAGAGAGGAGCCAGTCTCTACAAAGTATGTAAAAATAAATCCCAGAATGGAAAAAGCACGAAGTATGATTAAATGTGTAGGTTTTGATAAAACTGGAGCTCGTTTGTTGTTTTTTTTTCCTACTGAGCAACGCAGGGCTAGTAAACAGTTTAATACTGAAGAAAATGCAGACTTCCTATGGAAAACTCCGAGCATCTGCTTCTCCTCAGGCTCATGTGCTCATGTCTTGGGGACAAGTCTAGTTCTGGTAAGGCTCCAACTGAAGTGTGCCAGGGGAATGGTGTCTGGTGGTGGTGGCTGTCCTTGTCCTGCTCTCTGTGTGCCATCACTAAGACACACAGAGTCACAGGTCAGTTCCCCAAACACATGGAAGGGCCAAGCCCTGAGGCTGGCTCTCACACCAGAAGAGCAGAGGGAAGCACCAGATATAGGATCTACACTTACACAAAGCTTAGTTATACTCTTGTGGTGCCTTTTGTGCCCATATCTAGAATGCTATTCTTAACCCAACGAGGCAAATGGTGCATGAAACAGCAAGAGAACAAACAAACCAACAAACAGGGTGTGTACAATTGTACAACAGAGTTTTGGCTGAAGGGGGGAAGGGTGTGAACTGACATCACTCCAGTTGGGACTGATAACAATGAGCACTGCTGCCCTAAAAAAACAGAGCTTATGGTTGAAGGGCTAAAGATAATAACAGAACAATGCAATTCCTGGGTGGAAGAGGGGAAACAAATTAATTGTGATGAATTCCTATGAGCAACGCTCTATATAGTCTCACAGACAATTAACACAGACTTCAGGCTGATCTGATAACTTGGTATTGGGGGACAGAGTGATATGCCTGTTGGAAATACAGGTCTGTTTTCTGCAAGAAAATACACCCATAGCAGTATTTTCCGTACTGGATAATCACGATTTGGATTTGATTTGAGTAAACTCACAAAAGATGGAATAGATAACAGAACGGATGGTTGCGATTTTGGTGTGTAGCAAACAGGGTTGTCTTCTTTTCAGAAGGAGGTGAACTTCAGTGGCCTTCGGCACTACCTCCTGATTGTACCCAGTCATAGATGACCAAGGGAATGCTCACTAGGGAAAACATTATCCCTAGTGCCAAGAAAAGAGAAGCCTGGAACAAAAAGAAGAAAAAATTAATGAATAAAAGGAAAAGGCAATTAATTCAAGTATGTTAATTTCTCCTCTTAAGGAGATTTACAAGGTGATGTATCAAAGTTACCAGATAAAATGGGACAGCACTTCTGGTAAAGGCAAGACCCATAGATAATTAAACAGATTAGCATCATTAATAATTACTTGCTGAACAGCAAAACCTTTTTTTTCTCCTTTCAATTCATGTCTTAAACACTGATCATCCTTAAAGAGGATTAAGTGAGTTTGTTTTTAGGACTGATGGGCTCTGCTCTCTCCAAAACCTCACAGAAACAAGTACCAAAGTTCAGCCCTTTTGTCTTTGGGTCTGTGGATGGAGCCACAAGTGAAACATGGGTTTCCTGCCCCTCTGCTCAGGGCAGGAAGGTCTGACCTTATGATGCTCCCAGTGCACGCCCCATTAAGGCTGGGAATACACAGGAGTGTTGCATCTTCTCAGCTGCAGCTCTTTCTGGGGCTCATAGGGAACCTTTCCAGGGCCCATTCCCATCTGCTCATGCATGCCTAAGGGCTAACATTTCAGCTGGCTGCTTCTGGTGGAAGCACCCCAAGTATGGATCAGGTCCATTAAAACCACTAGGAATGCCACAAATGGAGTGCGTTGCATACTTTCTGAATTAACATTTTTCCAGTCTGGAAGGGCTGCCCAAGGGGACTGGAGGAGCACGCAGCCAGGGGAAGAGCCCCTTGCCCCAGAGAGGAGGACCCCCAGGACACGAGGTGCCCTGCATGGTACGGCTCCTCCGCCAGGAGACCCTAGGACAGACAAAGGAGAAGGGCGAGCATGGCTGCCAGCCCACTGAAGCAAAGGGACAGTAATATAAAGAAGCTCACATATATGCTCAGATTAGGTATACTTTGCATCTAGCACATTATAAGGAATGACAAGATGAAGGTGTTACATTGATGGGAGAGGAATCCATACCCAAATCCTCTGGGTCAGCTTTGATCCATCCTGCTGTGTGATTTTTAAATACAATGATGACGGAAGAATGAAAATCAGCATATTGGCAGAAGTGACCCCTGCAAAATTAAAACAAATTAGTTTTTTTACCTTTCAGCAACAGCTAATTATTGTGTTGCTGATTAGCAACAGTCTTTTATTAGTAGTACAAAACCAGGATACTGTACCTACGACTCCAAAAATATCTTTCATGGACGGGATAAAAATGACTAGCAGGTTGATGATAACCAAAAGAACAAAAGTAACCAAAACATGACGGCATAAGTCAAATTTTGTTTTTCTAGCCAGCTCAAATAATGATGAACGCACCTGTAGGAAGAGAGAGAGTTCTGTCAGGAATAGTCTACAAGCCAATTCAATGCCTCAGACGTTTATTTTAAGCAGTTCTTCACATGACAACAAGGACTGAATAATCTGTCAGAAATTGTGGAGTCTCTGATTAATGCCCTTTGAAATCACCATTAAAATTAATTTCATATTTCAAAACTGTAGGTATACATGCATCTGCAGCAGGATAATCCTCCCTTCTAACACGTCTTTTGGGGTCCTTCTGCACTTAAAAATTAACTTCGCCTCTAAGCCTGCTCCAGTGAAGTAATGTAAAGTAAGAGAGGGCCCTTGTGGATTCAATTTAAAACAGATTTAAGACCAAAAGCGATTAATTTATTTCCTGCAGGGAGAACTTTTCCAGAAGTTAGTGGGAATCTGGTGTGGGAAAAGACCAATCCAAGCTCAAACTCTTTTTGTAGCTGCAACATCACTGTCTCAGCAAAAAGCTGGCCGGCGGTTTGAAGAAATGTGCCGTGTACAGCCAGTACCAGCTTCCAAATCATGAGGAGCTTTTTACTTACAGTGAAAAACAGCACTGGCACCGTCAGTATCACCGCAACAATCACAGCCAAACGCACGGTCAGGATGAGGATGTCATCTTTGCTCTGGTACTTGTGAAGCAGATCTGACTGCACATCGTCTATGGAAAAGACCATAAGATAAGTCTTCTGACAAACAGGCAATCCGTTCACAAAAATCATTGCTTAAAAACAGCCTTCTTGAACAACAAGTGATTTATCTGCAAACAAAAGAATATGGAATGAAACATTCTTGAGTTAAAACAGTGCTCTGAACCAAATCCTAGTGATCCCATTACTCCAGATTAATCCTTTGGAGGCCTGATTTAGGAATGCGTCCTAATTCAAGACAGCACATGCCTAACTCTAAGGTAATTTTCACTGCAGGAAAGACAACAGTGAGACATACATGAAAGCTTGCTTACATATATACATATATATAAAAATAAGTAAAGTGCAATAAGCTATTTCTAACTGGTTCTGTGGGCTTTTTTTTTTTAAAGTTTCAAATGATATAAAAATAACCACATGCACTGCCATGGCTGAACTTAATATAGACTAGAAGGTTTTGAGCTAAATTAGCCTAAACAGCAAATAAACTTCCAGCAAAAAGCAGTACCCCTGTTCTCAACCAAGAACAAAGCCCATCTTGGGTCAGCTCTCAGCGGGATGCTCTGACATTTGCACACAAATCCCTTGGCAGCTCCTCCAAGGGCTGCCCTGATTGTCTTTTCTCTTGAACCTGCCACCACCCCAGGAGTGCCTGCAGCTTGGCCCTGCACCAGCCAGCAGCCCCAGCAGCCAAGACATGCTAGGGGGGTGGCTAATGGGGAGGTTCTGGCGATATTTTAATATGACCTCCTGCAAAAGTGTTTCCTTGAAGCTGTGATAAGTAGTGCAGAGTGGGTCTGCGTGTGTCAACCAACAGGAAAACCACGTTGCTGAGAGACCTATGTGTTTGCTTTGTAATTTTTAAATATCTAGGAGCAATAACCTAAGGGGGCAGCTGTTAAGCATTCCACAAAACATACTTGTTGCTCCTTCTTAGGCCCATGTTTTGTTTCTGCCTGCTAATCTTAGAAAGCTGGTGGTAAAACACAACAGCTCTTAAACCAAAGCCCTTAAAGGGAACTTGGCCACCATACCTAGTTTAAAATCTTTGGCAATTGGTAAAACCTCCTGTATTTCTGGAGACAGAGACATCTGTCCTGCAGCAAAATGCCTGTGCTCCCCCCAGGATGCCCTTCTGGGGAGAGACCACAGGTCAACACCACCTACGCAGTGCTTGAATCCCCACCAGGAGAAAGAAAATGCTCTCCCACCTCCCTGCAGATTAGGAGTGGGGTTTTCAAGCCGGGCACATGCACAGCTTCTGCGACACAGAGCTTACTCTGCTCCTGCAAGCACAGACTGCAACTTCTGTACCGCTCACGGACTGCAGCCAGGTAGGAAGTGAAGGGCAAGGCTTACAGTTGAAGGTCTGTTTTCCTTTCAGCTAGATACACCACAGAGCCCAACCACAGTGTGACCTTTTAGGGGAAGAAAAACACCTCTTTTCTGTAATTCTGCAATGTAAATATAGTCATCACTGCAACACTTTTGAGAACACAGCAAACAGACAAGTACTATCGGTGTAAAGGAGAAATGGCCATAATAAAAATGCTGTTCTTATTCAGGTAAGGGTAGAGAAGAGGGTTAGAAAACTGTAAGCGAACATATGAAAGGTAAGGTCTCGTCAGTCTCAAGGGGAAGAAGGATCAAAGTGGAGGAATTTTACATTCCCTCAGTGTTTTTTTTGCTGCCTGTCATAGCGCTGACCCTGGCAGAAGCCCCAGTGGAGCCGCACAGCTTCTAGCCCCAGGCTCTTGGCGCTGTGCAGCAGGGATGCCTGACGTGGGAAGAGGCACACGAGACACCCCAGGGATTCCTCCGCCATTCCCCCTCGGAAGGGCCAGAAGGACGCAGCCCCTACCTCCACCATGGACTCCAGACCCTCTTCCTTGAGGGGCGTGGGAGATTCCCAGAGAGGAGCACCACGGATCTGCCTCCTCAGATCCCTGGGGCAATCACATCAGAATCTCCTCCCTGCCAAAGCGAAGGGGTCCGTGCTGATTTACACCCACTTGCTCCTTGGAGCTGCTAATTTGATACATTTCTACAAAAATGTGTTAGACAGGAGCAGTTGGATGAGAATGGCCGTTGCTGTTGTCACTTGCAATGTATTAGCGGTTTTATTGGGAAAATTAGAAGAGATGACCTCAAGTTACTTCTACACATGCAGACTTAAGGCCTCATAAACAGAATGAGAGCCTGAGAAAACAAATATGAGATAGGTACACCTTTGGAAAAAAAAAATGCCACATTTCATATTTACTTATTTTCTTTCTCTTGCAATACGTGGCTCACAAGGAACAATAATAATGAATGAGGAGATTGTAACAAAAAGGTCACTTGGAATAGGATGGAGAAGACTGATGACCTTTTGGTGACTCTGAGGTGAAAAGCAAACATCAGTTTTGTCATCTGTCTTGTAATCCTTTAATGGTCCATGGAAAAAGAAACTACTTTTCAACATTCCCATTATACTGAAACATAGGAGTAGCTTCCTGGGCAATATTCATATTTTATCCTACTTTGCTTAATAATTGTGCCTTTAGGGCATACATGTTGTGTCTTTTAGTGATACAAAATAATTTGTTTCTCTTTTAAAATGAATTGATATGCATGAAAAGAGACAGGGTGCAAGTCTTGGACACTGAAATAACCATCTTCTGGCAGCTGAGTTGGGACATCACTCAAAGCTTCCCCACCTTCACTGCCAGTTTATTTACCCAAGACCTGAAGGGGTCAGCTCTAGGGACACAAGGAAAACATTTGGTCCTTCGCCTAAATGATGAAAGCATCAATAAGAAAATGAAAAAGTTGTGATGGCTGATTGGATACAAATTTCCTAGGACCTGCTCTCAAATCTGTCTCATTTTATGCAGATATTTTATGCACGCTTCAGTCATTACCAATGTACACAGCATTCAGATAAGGACCTTGGAACAAAAATCTTAGTGGGGCCAAGCTAATGCCCAGTTGTGTTAAACAAATCTCTCCCTGATATTTTGAATAATTTCACTTGTGCTTTTCATCCACGGGGGAAAAGGAAGAAAGGATTTGTACCTTCAATATGAAAACTGTGAGGAAAATTATTTGAAGAAGTATTCTAATGTAAGTGGATGGGACTTTCCTTTCCAGCTGGGATACGCTATTGATTTCACATGTATTCCCTTTCTGTTTTGATCAGTAAAGAACTGCACACTTACCATAGAAAGTCAAATAGCCAAATATGGCAGTCATAAAGTACATCACGAACATGGCAAAAAATGAGATATTTGAAACCAACTGCATTTTTTTCTGTGAACGGCTGGAGAAAGAAGAAAAAAAGAACACATAAGAATGGTTGGGCTGGATTTTTTCAATAGCTGTTTAAAAATGTATTAAGTCTTTGCATAAACACTGTGACTTTTAAGAGACTCATGAATGCCTTTTCATTTAAAACAGGAATTCACCGACAGCTGCACAAGGAAGAGAAGGACTGGGGAAATGGACCCCAGTTGGGGGTTAAGTCAAGAAATGATGGGTCTGTCCTGTGGGTCTGCTCCCTGGCCTATCTGGCTAAACAGAGTGAAGGTTGAAGCCAAGTGGAGAGGGATGGCCCTTAAACACTTCAGTAATTAAATTAAAAGGCCAAAATAAAGGAAGAATAAAATTATACACGGTACAGGGGGAAAAACCATAAAACATTCTGAATGTTTGCAGAGAAAGATTTGTGTCCCCATGGGTAGCAAATAATGAATGTATACAGACGACTGTAGACCTGTAAAATAGGTCAACATTAAGTGTCAACATTTAATTTTTAGATATTTGTTCTGAAACATTCGTACTCTGGTATATAAAGTTACACTTTTAAACCCACGCAGCGATGCCCTAAATAGGCACCTGGGAACCTGCTAGAATGTCTCAAAAATTCAAAGCACCCACCAAGAAGCTGGTACCTGAAGGCACCCATGGGTCTGACTGACCCCCAGCTCTCCCCTGGGGCTCCCCTCGGGGCCCAGGACCCTATTGTAGCCCCCAGAGCTGCCAGTGTCACCTGACCAGAGGTGTCAGTGAGGCAGCTCTACTAGCAAAGGGCTTTTAGTACAGGCGAGCCTGAAAATACTTCTTTTTCCTGGTACTGCAACAGATTTTTAGTTGCACTGGAACAAACGCCGTTAGCTGAACACACGCCTCTCTCCTCTGCCAAATAACAACCAGCACAACTTGGCTCTCCCCAGGCTGCCATGTACTTCCAGAGAAAAACTCCCAAAGCATTGCATTATCCTTAGCCTCCCTCACCCACCCCGGGAGGCCAGATTTCCTAGCTGACAGCCACGCTCGTTAGCTTGTTGAGTGTTACTAAAGCACATCTCTGAACGGTCCGAATGACTCAGGGCACCTCTGTGCTAACATTTTCCAAGCAAAGCAGTTCAAAACAATTAACTGGAAAAAAAATAAAAGAGAAAGGCTTACTCTTTAAGCTCGCTGTAAATCGGGAGGACTGATGGGTGGCACACAAATGCAAAAGCAATGGTGGGCAAAGCATACACGGTCTGTTCAGAGAGAATTTCAGAAAAGAAGTTAAGTATTTCCCCCAGCGGTGTGAAGAAATGATCCGTGTTCAACTACCTCAGCTCCTGACTCTCTGGACTCTTCAACCAAAAGTTGAGAGCCTTCAGAGAAGGCAGAAGACCTGTCAATTAGCACGTATTTAATGAAATATGGAGAGCAGCGCTGTTCCAATGGGAGGACAAAGTCTTCGTGTTGGTTGTGCAAGCACAGTCCTGACTCTGCTCACAGAGCACAGTGCTGGATGCCGCATTGCTGCTGGTTTTGCTCCCTGGGATGGGTTTCCCTGCCCAGCTACTGCCACCATTACTAACACACTGACACACGTAGAAGGGACATATGGTGGGTCACCACTACACTAGCCTTGGCATGGAGAGGGGTGCGCAGCTACAGCTAAAGTCCTGAAGAGGAAGCCCATCCCCAGACTGTAAGAAAAGAGAAGAGGAATGCAGGACTTACAAAGAAATGGACATTTCAAGGTACCAGACTGAGTCCCTTCATTTCCCAGGCCAACAAAAGGGCTAGGAGGGCTGTGGAGGGAGCATGCTTTTCCTTGGGGAAAGAGAGAGACCGTTATGTGATCAGGAAACATAGGGGTCCTCCAGGGGGAACCTCACCCCCTTCACCAAAAGCCTGAGTAGGTTTCAATCCTCAGTATACAGCCAAACCTCACAAATGATCTCAATGCCCAAGCACTTCCATTCTCCCCAGGGAATGGATATGAGCAGAGATCACAAGAGAAACAGGTTCCCCTGTGAGGACAAAATGAATCCATCCCTACATGCGGCTCTCCCCGTCCCTCTGAGATCTATGTGCCGGGCCACAGGCATTCTCCTCCCACAGAAGCCATCCTGGGGTATGCCTCAGGCCCCACAGATTCAGTAAATGCACTGGTTGCTCTCCAGCAGTCCTTCCTCACCCAGGCCTGTGCCACCTTCTCTCCCTCACCCACAGCATGCTACTGTTATGGAGTCTCCATCCGTGGAGATATTTAGAAGTTGCATGGACATGGTGCTGAACAGCTGGCTCTAAGTGGCTCTGCTTGAGCAGGGGGGTTGGGCCAAATGACCTGGAGGTCCCTGCTAGTCTCAGCCATCCTCTGATTCTGTGGAACTGTCTCTTCTCTCACACATCAAAATTACTAAATTGATTGGCAAACTGCTGGCCCTGAGGGCAAACATAAAGTTCAGCTCCAGCATGCCTAATTCAGGACTGATCCTTCAAATGTGCCTCCATTGACTCTGAGGCAAATGCAGACACTTACTGTAGAAGACTGCCCTTCAACACGATCTAAAGAACACCTACCCCTAAGCTGCTATCGCACACTAAGTTAATTAATTCTTGGTCTGTCACACAGGGCTGATTGGTAGCTACCTCCAATTAAAGAAAAGTGCTTGGAATGGCTTCTTCACCTGAAGCTGGCAGGGTGAAGTTTAAAAAAATTACTTTTTGCATGCATGTGCTATACATGCACATTCCATATGAATGCGACTGTGGCACCCTGAGGACCCTGCCCTGCTGTGTAAGGAGCTCTGTGCCCCGGCACAGCTGAGAGGAGCAATCCTCCTGCTCCCACAGCCACAGCCAGCTGCTCTTTTGCATTCTCTTGGCACAACTTTTCCTGCAGCTGTGTGGTGATGGAGGAAAGCATCCAGCTGAAAGGCAATCAAATTTTTGCTGGATTAGCTTTCAACTGTATCCTTTTCCCGATCCAGTTCACCATATGGCTACAGAGCCACGTACCCTGTCACAAAGAAATGGTTTGTGTGCAGAGGGAGAGAGGGATTACTTGTGGGCTTTGGATGCAGGAATGGCTTACTCAGCCTCTGCTGATCTACAGCCTAAAGGAGCAGTTGCAGCATGGATAGGAAGAAGCAGTGGAAAGGAGAACTCTCCCAAAGAAAGCATTTGTTGTCTGATGGTAGCTCAGGCTCACAGCGTTAGCACATCTACTAGTGGGGCAGAGCAAGACCATTCAATGCAGTATCTCCGTAAGACTGGCCAAGGAGACACATTGTGCATTCACCACTGGAGGACGAGTGGAAGCATGGAGAATCAGGCCCTACGTGGTGCTGATTGGATTAAGAACACGGGGTGTAGGTGCATATATTATGTGAATTAAAAATAAGTATTTTAAAAAGAGACATACCTTGGAATTAAAGATAACATACTTTGGCTTACACATATGTTCATATGCTGAGCTATTTGATAGGATAGATGATGTTGCATTTAGTTCCGATCCACTACAGGGAATTTGAAACTTCTTGTAAATAACCTAGAATGAGAGCGGAAGACAGCTAATTGCTAAAAATAATAAAAAGCAAATTAAAATTAAAACATCAGAGAAATTGTGACTATCTTCTCAAGTAATTCTCATCCAATAAAGAAAGCAAGCTGAACTTACCACTATCAGGAAAAATACCATGCAGCTTAATGAAAATCCGCTGGTATAGCCAAGATATCCTGAAATAAATTAAAAGGAAATATCATACAAAATTATTTTATTAACCATGATTTGGTTTTTACTTTATTTTTTTTTGGTTCATGAAAAGTTTAAGTGTATTATACATTTAATACGCATTGTGAGCTTTTGGACAGGACAAAAGCATGTCCTGTTGGTGTGGGATGTTGCAAGCCTCCCAGCTTCCAGACAGACCTGAGTTTTGCTTTGACTGGTTTGACTTCCTGAGGGTCACCTTTATGGCAGTTTAACTAATTTTACTTTTGAAAGTGGCTGTGATAATTGAAACAAACCTGAAAATACGCAATTGCAATCAGAACATGACCCAGATTCCCAGATATGACCCATGTCAGCTGAGTACGGGTTATATTCTCAAAAGGAAGATCCCAACAGGACTTCACTGGCAAAACTTCTTACACAGTTTTATAAAATACATTGGGTACCTACTGAAATCTCTGCAGACTCATCCTCTTTGAAAATGAAGTCCTCTACACACATCTTACTTCAAAGTCCAATAACTCCAATTAACCTCACCTCTAAAAATGTCCACGCTGATAGAAAAATAAATTATTTTTTTGTAATTTCGCAATTTGTGAACTTATTTTTACAGGCTACACAGAAAATAGAATTGCCTTATGAAATGAAAACCCTCTTAACTATATATTTAAAAATTAATTTCAACGATTGTGTGGATGAAGCTGGTAAATACTGAGTTCAACCACTGTGGCAATGTATGCCTATTTGTTTCAAAATGCTCAAAACACAGCTTATTCCTGGACTGGAGAGGATGCTTAGATTGCAATAAGAGCTTTTCTTTTTTAACCACTCATTGAGTTGCCAGTGTGGCTATCAGTGGCATGATGTCTGGGCTCCTTTTTTTATTCCCACAATGACATTTGCATCTTACCTAAGTTCTTCAGGAGACATAAAGGGAGGATTATACCAAACGTCACTGTGACAACAAGAAGCCGCCCATCCACGTACCATGCCCTGTATGAAACATTAAAAAAACCCCACCATGAGCATAACTTAAACCCTCTCTGTTTTTCCTCACACTCAGTCACTCTCTTTGACTGCTGCAGTTACAGAATTATCTTTGGTCTCCTTACCCTACAAGCTCCTACAAAAGGAAACATGGGGGCCACATCTGAACTTTGTAGTTATTAAGTTTATTAAAGGGCTGGCCCTTAAAACATGGCACTGCCATGACTCAGGGTAGATCTTCCTAGTCACTAGAGAGAACATCACTCTACTGCTGAGATCAATGAGCAGGACCGACTAGCAGAAAAACACCCTCCATAACCTGATATAAAACACCCTGCCAGGATGAGGAAAAATCATGCAAAGGGCCACACATACAGCACTGTGAGGCAGAGGGGGCCACCACCATTTGTTTGCTAAACCATCCGGGCACGTGCCCGGGCTGGCAAACCAGGCTCCTGTGGCATGGACTAGCCAGCCCAAAGCTGTATCTCCTTCTAGCAAAGTACTTTGAATCCTGCTGGAAAGCAAGAAAGGGGAGAAGGGACAGCATTAGTGACATTCTGTATGACCTATTTCCACTGCTATGTCCAATTTAGTATGAAAGCCTGAGGAATAGGATCTCTACCTTCTTGTTGTGTGCTACAGAACATCATTTAACCCAGTGCAAAGGATATTTACAACTTTAAAGAAATAAATGTCAAGGTGTGGTAAGTGGCAGAAATCTAAGTATAATATCCTGCTGTTGCCATATGCTAGTATCGAAGAATTTCATACTATGGACAGTACTTCAGGGGCAATATCCCCTAAGATGCTCAGAATGCAGGGAAATACATAATATCTTAAACCTGCATCATTTCCAAATTCTTCAAGTGTTACTAACACAGTAGAAGTTTGGACCCTATGACAAGGGGTTTGTTTGTATAAATCACAACTCTTAATTAAAATCTGGTGTGCGAAGAGAGTAACTACTGATGACTTAACCTTTCATTTTCTATCTGTTCTTTTTTCCTTCTCAAAGTTGTCTCAGTTTTTATTAACCCCCTGAAGATATTCCTGTGAAAATCTGCTTTGGCAAACCTAAAGAATATCCAATACTTACAAGCATTTATAAACAAATGCTTAAACTTATCTACACAATGTTAAATTCTATACTCTAATAATCAACATTAATTTGACTTACGAAAAAGATTCTTCTTCTCCCATTAGAAACTTTATGGCAGAAGGCAGCTCATTTTTTACTATGAAGAGATAGCTCAACATTGCTGGAGGAAGAAGAAAGTCAGTTTAGAAAACGGGTAAGAAATTTTGCAGAACAAGTACAGAAAAGCATCCTGAACCTCCTCCTATGTCAGTGTCTGATGATAGAAGACCTCAAACTGTAATTGACTGCAAACTGTAGATTATTCAGTAATACAGGATTTTTAAGCAGCTGAATGCAAAGTGTTAGCCACAGCTGTATTGAGGAGCATGAAGATTCCCAGATGTCATAAAAAGAAGGAGGAACCTGACTGGTTGGTAGCTGTAACATTACTAAGATGTTCCTGGGTTTTGTTTTTCAATACCACTCATCTCCTTTACCTCCAACATTCTGGAGAGATGTAGATCCAAAGACAATCATTTTCCCTGGGGTACCGAAGACCTGCTCACCCAGCTTTTCATACACCATGCAGCCTGCATGAGAAGAAACGAGGAGAAAGGTAACAAATACACCAGTGAAGGATGTTGAGTCAAAACACTTATATGATTCCTTTTCAGCTAACCACCCATCCATGCAGCCATATCTGCCTTTTGCAGGTAAATAGAGCTCTCTTGTAATTACTAGGGCTGAAACTTACGTAGGTATGTTTTCTTGACGTCTATAAATGTTATTATTGGCTACCAGTCACTTTTGAAATGGAAGCCCTTAGTGAGGCTATTACACTCCTTTAACGTGTCTGTCTATACCCCCAGTGACACCTTAAGTTCTGGTATCCCCATCTTGCCATATTAGGTTTGTGCCCACAACGAGAGTGACTAAAAAGCCTCCTGTCCAGACAAAACTCAGTACAGCAGGACCCACAAGTCAGCACTGGGAGCCTTGGCCACAGCAGATATAGTGCCTCGATTCTGCAGTTTCACTTGCTTTGACTAAATGACCCAAATGAGGGCAGCTCCTGGTTTGCAGGATGGCTTACAATGCTTAATGACAAAACCTTGACTTGTGAATTCTCAGTATAGTATGTTTTCGGTAAAAGCAGGGGAAGGTGTAAATTATCACTAAAACTTCTTTTTAAATATCTGCCAAGCTTGAGAAACTCCTCTGTTAATTGGTTTGTTATTCTGTTTAATGATTTTTCCGTGGTTGCAATTTAGGCTGAGAAAAAGACTGGACATTGTGAAGATGGTGAGATTCATAAGAACAGAAAGAGAAATACTGCAGATGCTACAGTGTACAGATGATTTTTAAAATGCATCCCATTGTTTGGTTTTCTCCATATTTCCTTATAGCTGACATTTCTGCTTTGAAGCTTGTATAAACACAAAGTCTGAGCTTGAACGTACCAGCAGCACAGAAACTAGGGCTTAGATTTTGGGAATTAACAGGGCACAAATGTGTCCCCAATTAGGCATACATACCTAATTTAAATAGGCAGTTGCTGCCATTATACATGCTATAACAGTAATTAATGTGAGTCCAAATTACATAATAAAATACTGGTGCTCTTGTGCACAGATAGTTTTAAAAATCTGGCTTCTGAGATTGTTACCCGAGGAAAGAGACTCTTGGACTTCAGAGCACAGTGACATTTAACACTGTAGGTAACTTCTAATTCCTGTGTTTAGGATATATTTTGTTGTAAGTTTTTCTCTTTATAGTGATGGTCAGATGTTGTTCTCCATTGCTATGACATGGATTCTCGTTAGTTATGGGCTTCTGACCCAAAACATGTTACACTTTTCTACTGTGTTGACAAAGTGATAGAACCTCTGTCTTACACAGAGCACGTGGCCTTGTTTAAGCACTTTTCACCTCTTGCTCTTTACAATTCTACTGAAATGGTATAATACAGCTTAAATTACCTGTTTCCTTTGAACACACCAACAGGAGATATATTGAATAAATAGACAGTAGCGTTACTGAAACCAAAAGCAGCCTGCAAAAGAATGGAAAATAAAGCTTACTGTAAGAGTTGAGCTCTAATACCGCAGTATTTCATGTCAGGTCATATTCCTGTTGACTCTGAGATTATTTTTATACTTGTGACAGTGCAAAAAGCCCTAAAACCACGATTCACTGCTTTTTGCAGTTCCACCACTGTGGAGGTAAGAAAGGCCTGCTGCAGAGAGATTCAACCAAATAAAACTTAGCAGAGCTGCAGAGTGCTTGCCTGTTAATGAGTTACACCTCCCTTATTGAAAGAAGCAAGAACAAAGATGTCTTTTCAGATAGGCATGGGCAGGGATACCTCCCCCTAGACCAGGTTCCTCAAAGCCCCATCCTGCCTGGCCTTGAACACTGCCACGGATGGGGCCTCCACAGCTTCTCTGGGCAACCTGTTCCAGTGTCTTACCGCTCTCATAGTGATGGATTTCCTCCTAATGTCTAATCTCAATCTCTCCTCTTCCAGTTTAAAGCCATTATCCCTTGTTTTGCTACAAGCCCTTGGTTAAAAGTCCTTCCCCAGCTTTCCTGCAGGCCCCCTTCGGGTACTGGAAGGTTGCTATGAGTCCTCCATTTACAGAATTCCATACCAAATGGAAGCATCTTTCCCCCGGTTATCTTTCATGTGCTACCAAAGGTTTGTCCAAATGGCTCTTAATGTGCTTCCCAGTGCCCATGGGGAGGGAAGAGGAGGGAAGTTAAGGCTCAACTGCCTTCCTTTGGGAATAAAGGGTTATACTTTGTCCAGGTGGGGACTGACATTCCCTCATTGATGTCATTCCTGGTGTGCCATGATCCATAATTTGACTTCATGTAGAAGAATTGCAGGAAGTAATGACCAAACTGTTTGTGTAGGGAACTTGCTGGCACAAATGATAATTAGTCAGTGCCAGAGGCTAAGAACACATTTCCTCATTGCTCTATGTCTTTAAGCCAAGCACCATGTGTGCCTTCCCCTCCAACACTGACACACAAAGACCTGATGATGTTTTCATGATGTGTGTGAAGAGCTCTCAGACAATCTGTTGGCAATTCCTCTCTTTATTATGACAACTACCCTCAGGATACTGAGAAAAACAAGCCTAAAATTTAAAAGAAAACAAGCTGCTGCCATAGATAGGCAGCAACACATCTTTTTCATATGAATACATAGAAGAAACAGGATGAGAAGCCTATCCCCGCCCCCTTTTTTATTATTTCAGACTAGAAATACTTTAGTGCCAAATAAAGACCCACCAGCTTCTTAGGGCCAGAAAAGCAGGGAGAAACACGAAGAGGTGACAGGAGGAACTGCTTTTTTGCCATGAGAATGATGGTGGACAATAACAACACACTTCTGGTACAGCCCAAAGGGTGTTGCTCCTCAGGGAGGTAGAGGGGGGACGGGAGATTATAGTGCCTGAGGTCACCCTGCTCCGTTTTTTACAGATTTGCCAAGCCCTGGTCCTGCCCGCCTTCCCTGCAGCGCCACCACAGCCCTGTCTGTCTGGAGACAGGGTGCTCACAGCGCCCCGTGCTTGGCTGCAGGGCTGACTCACTCCCGGCCCCAAATGGCTCCAACTCCACATGCCAGCATCAAGTCTATTTTAATATTAAAAGCTCTGGTTTTTCAGGCACTGAGCTCATGGAGCCTTTGCAGCAGTAAAAATAACACTCCTAAGCAGCCAGGTATTTATCTGATCTGTTGTCCTTAGCTCCCCATAGGGTTCTTACAGAGACACTTGGCATTTTCATTAGCACTGTATGAAAAACTTGTTTGTGTTAGGACTGTGGTATGGACAGGGATACTAGTGCCAGAACCACCCCTTGGAAACGAATTAAAAAGTCCACGCCACTCGCTCTGCACAAATTCAAAACAGAAGCAGGGGAGCTTGCATTGCAGTCCCAAAAGCACTCCCCTACTTTTTATTTTGCCTGCTTTTAAAGACATGCTGGCAGCTATGCAAGCAACTGGTACATGCAAAAGTCACCTCCCTCCAACAAATCCAGAATAAACAGTTTAGGACAGGGGACTGATACAGTGCTGGGAAGAACAAACTGTTCCTGTGATGCCACTGCTGTTTGCTCCCAGCTGCCACATTACCAGGTCAGCTGAAACATGTGCTGTCTCCAGCCCTCCGTGGAATCACAGGCTTTGGGGCCAGAAGACCTGTGAGGCTCGTGCAGTCACCTTCCTTATTACACAGAACAGCTTTGAACCCTCCTAAGGTACTGGGTGCAGAAGTGCCTGGCAGAGCTTGGGGTTTACCACCCGCACAGTCTGCCAGCCTGCCCCAAGCCTCTGGAGGAGTCAGGCTGTGACTTGGTGACTGCTTCCAGCCAGCCCTAGCAGAAATGGCTGCAGAAAGCAGCATGAAACTTCAGTTGTAGTCTCATACTGTACCTCATCTTAACAGCCCCTGCGCCTCAGCAGGGCTTTTCAGATCACGTGCAGTGCTGGGCTAAATGCAGGCTGAAGGCACCTTGCACTTGGCTGGCCCGTATGGCTCTGCAATGCAATTTGTCACTCTGGTTGTGGTTCTCCAGGATGAAACGTCAGGCAGCAATGAGTACTCCTGCCCTCCCTAGGTGTCCTGGCCCATCTCTAACCACTCAAGCCTTTTGTGCCATCTTTCTGCAGCAAGGTTTTCTTCCCTTTTGCATACAGGAAAGGATGCTGTCCTTTGGTCTAGGCTGTAGTTACCAGCTATATGGGAATTAAGTTCCTCTGAGTTCCTACCTCAGTTGTTTTGCTTAGAAAGTGTGACACTTTGCTACGGCACTAAGTTATGCAAATAGGATGTGAGAGTATATACTCATTGCTATGTTTATTTTGCATGTCTTATGCCAAGAATATAGGATCTGAACTGCAAGGCACTGCACACTTCACACTGCAGGAGTTGTGAGACTGGAAATCAGACTGGGTCTGCTTTGTTAGCACTGAAAATGCTTCTTTAATTTTTTTGCCTCTGCTTTCTACTTTTCAGAGATGGTGCATGTCAGTACTGGATAAAGCAAACTAGAAACTTTCCAGAACTGTGCTACTCAAGAGCAATGAATGTAAGTGCCTCCTCATGTGAAAAAAGCCATGAAACTATTGCTGGGACTTTCTTTAATCACTTGTAAAGTAAATGGTTCTAAGATCTTACCTACAATAGTGACAGCAGAACTATACATTTACAGAGAAAATGCACTGCACGAGAGTGCGAGAAAAATTGTAAAAGTAAATGGACTAAATTTACCTCTGAGATTATTGCATAATAAAAGAACACTGAAAGCAGTTCAACTTTCAGGCATAACTACAGACATCACATTCAGATCCTGTATCTCTAGGCTTCAAAAGGGAAAGCTCTGCTAGCTTGGTCAGTTAGGTCCTGCTAGCTTCCTTACCTTTGAACTCAGAGGGCTGGTCTGTCTCCAAGCAAACAGATCTAAAGGCATTATAAAGCCAACAAAAACAATTATCCATTTTTAAATCCACACCAGTAATTCTGTAGAGAATAATGTTGCTATTTACCTTAAAAAATCTCTACATTCAGGGTTGGCAGTTTTTCATACAATATGGTGGTACAGATCTACACACTCACAACTCGGACCGAGATGAGCCCAGTCACCATCACATGTGCTTAGAAGTTTCTGTGGTGTTCACATCACTGGTCTGATCTACATCACTTAAAAGAAACTGCCTTTTTACATCTTTCAGAGCAAACACATTTCACATTTCACTTCACTCAGTAAGGAGAAATTGAGGTTCCTCTTTGGCTGAGACACTGTTATCACAGAAGAGGTAACAAGGCTAAAGAGAGGTAGCTTTCTTTTCTTTTTTTTTTTCTGGTTACAGCAAGTTTTGCAACCACCACTCTGTGCCCTCAGAGGTGTGCTTGTTAGAGCACAGGTGGAATATCACATTCAGGTTAGAGTACTGTGTAAAATAAGCAGCAAAAAGAAAATAAACTCAGCCCCTCTGCATAAGTAAGATCTAAATTAGAGTCCAGCTATTTTATAGCCTAGCTTAGTGGCAACACAATTATGAGATTTTGTACATTCCTAATGTAAAATGGATTAACTCCTTGGATTATTCCCAGATTTTACCCAACCACAGCAAACTGTAAGCTATCAGCATGAATGGAGCTATCCTGGCACAAAACTCCAGAGCAGATGGCTATATGTACTGCTTTGGTCATCCTGTCTGCTATATACAGGACTCACATATTTCCCAAAAAAACAAGAAATAACAAAAGTTCTAGATTTTTAGTTTTGACATTTAAGAAATGACACCTCTTTGGAGTAATTTCAAAACTCAGTAACTGTGTTGAACAGTTCTCAAAGACTGTAAATTACTGTATTTCTTCCCTCAATGAACATTTATCTCTGGAATCTGCACACAATTCCCAACTGATTTCTTAACAATCACTTTTCACAATGAAACATCTCATACTTCAATTCAGAGTAACACAGAATAACACTGTGTCTTACTCATTCATTGGCACTGCTTCATTTTCAAACTATAAAATACTCCTTTACAAAATGCCTCCCTCTTTTTCGCTGGAGTTAAGTGCTCTACCTCAACTCTTTTTTTTATACTAAAATCTTGGCTATATTTATGTTGGCTCTCACTCTCACATAAGAAACTGAAGAAACTGTGGGAGTGAGAAGAAAATATTATATGTAATATATACAGGAATATAAATATTCTTTTTCTTGGTTAAAAAAAATAAAGTCGTTATTGCACCATGTTTTGATGAAAGCTCTGGAGATCCTGTGACACAAGTAAGAACTAGGTACCATCCCACTGCAACTATTCCTGCTGAGTATTTCCAATGTATGTGTAGCTTGTGGGCCAAAGGAAAAATCCCTGTCTAGGCTCAGGTCAGTAGTAAATAATATATACTTCATTTGCTCTAGCATTACAAGTAGTGGCTTTCCCCAAAAAAAAAAATAACTGAAAAGAAATGTCTGAAATGTGTAGTTGACATTTTCAGGCTTGAATGCTGTACTTGATTACAGATGGACTATAAACCCCTCCGCTTGCTGGCAGTGCACATGTGCTTGAAACGCAGTTAAACTGCATGGAGACCAGCTACTCACCCCACAAATACTTACAGAAAAAGGAGAATTCCTGTGTTGGCCAAGGCAAAAGCAAGACCCAAAATTCCACTGCCCATAATTGCATTGCTGAGGTTGAATACAGACATCCCCAGTGACGTAGTTCCTGGGATCTGGAGAAGTGCAGACAGATGTGTCAGCAACAGCTTGGAACGGAGCAGGGAAATGCATCTATGCTTCGAACGCCACCTTTTGCGATGTATCAGATGTAAGTAACTACTGGTATGGCAATGACTTAAGAAAAATTGGTTTGAAAGAGAAAAAAGCATTGCTGAACCCTGTCACAGCTACACTCTGATCACTGTCCTATAGATTTTGTAAAGTGATGTAAATGGTATAGGCAATACACAACTCATATAGTACACTTTCAATTTTAAACCCCATCTTCCACTACACCTGTGAAACATCTTAGGTGCATCACTTACATATTGTAAGGCCATAAGAAACCACCAGAACTTCCTGCCTAACACAGGCCAGAGGGCTTCCCTTGCCTTGACTTAACAAGGGAGTCTGGGTTTTTTGTTTCTGTTTTTTTCAAGAGCTGAACACAGGCAGTTCTTTCTGGAACCTGAATTTCAGTTATAATTGCGTGTGCCCAGCACTTTTGAAGACCATGTGTAAAGACCCTTCATACACACAGTATAAGATTCATTTTCACAGGGAAAAGAACAAGAGACTTACATATTCATCGCATTTCTTCTTCTCCAGGTGGCTGTTTGTGAGACTTCTTCTGCTTTCTCGATCCGAAATAAACTTGCTGAAAGAAGTAAGAGGATTGATTTCCAGCAAGTGTGTAGAAAAAGCGAACACATTAACTCCACGAGCAGCATGCAATTAGAAAATACACAAGGTATAGAAACTGTATGTGAAAAGATTCAAACTCATAACTCTTTAACGAGCTAGATTTTGCTTCACTGTACATTGGGCACTCCTAAAGGTAACACTAGCACAAGATCAGAATACTTGTATATATACAGAATGGTCTTTTAGGAGATTCTCTAAAGCAGCAGCACCAATTTTGTGGATGGGAAAGCAATTTGTTTGTACAGACATGAAGAGGAGATGCTTCTACAGGTGTTCTGTAGAAGTGCGTGTGACTGGTGCCCCCTGCTCATGAGGTTAGCATAACTAACACCATTTTATAAGGCAGGCAGCCATTCTCTATGACTGAACTGGTCATGTATCCATTTCCTTTCCTTCATTGTCAGTCCCTGAAGGACCTGTGAACCAAGAAGACAAACCAAACAGATTTTTTCTTACCTCCCCTGTCCGCCTCCAGACTCCTGGGCACCAGCCCGATTACTCCCTCCCTTGCCAGCCTTGAAAGACCCAAGCACCCGTCCCACAAGGCAGTGGTGATGACCCCATCACAGAAGATGGAAGCCTAACAGCACCCAGAGCACTGTTCATAAAATCAAGCAGTTACAAGTCCTAAGTGGGGAATTTGGACTGGAGCTGCTGCTGGACAGTGAAACCCAGGACCTCTATGTGGGCATGGACACCCCCACCATCCTTCTGCTTCCTCCGAGGACTGAGACAGTGACTCATATTATTTTATATGGGGTTTGAGTCTAGCTTATGACTGTTACACTGATACAGCAAACCATGTATTGAGATTTGACCTGATCTGCAGAGGGTCCAGGTGATTAGAAATAAGTTGTTGTATTATGCTGCTTACAGATTGTACTACATTTATTCTGCTTGTAGAAATCCTGTGCCATTCTAATAATACATTCTGTGCTATAATAATCATAATATCCTGTTAAGAAAACAAAGCTTTAATTGTAACTAGTCTAGTGCAGCCATCATTCTGCCAAGGATCCCTAAAAGACCCTGTCTGTCCCCTCAGCGTTGGGTGACAGCGCCGCACCCTATGAATGCCTAAATTGCCACCGTAGGGTCATTATGGCTGGAGTTCAGAGGAGGAAGAGGTGCTGCATGCAGCCAGCACCGCCTGGACCATCCTGAACCAGGCAACGTGCTCTGTTCTGGGCCACTGCATTTTCATCTAAGTGTCTTTCAAAACTCAATACTGAATTCACCATACTGCAAAACTGAACACTTCTGTGCAGGGACACGCAGTGCAGTTTCTCTGCACACTTTACTTGTGTGTCCTTGGTATATCCACATTTAGGAACTTGCCGTCACCAGAACAAGATTTGCCTCCTGTGGCTGTGTCAGTATCCTTGGGATTTATGACACATATGATTTGGATGAGCTGTTATGTTCTCCCAGATCCTCTCTTCAGCAAACATTTTAGTTTGTATAAAGCATTCTTTTGGCTTTTCATCTTTTGAGGGTTTATGCACAATTAAGTCCCTGGCATCTTCGTTAATCCACAGATGGTTCTTAGGCTGCGCTGGCTAATGCATCAGCCATCGTATGTGTTACAGACCTAACCAGGAGCTGTCACCAAGTGTCAGAGACCCTTTTTGTTTTAGGTAAATTAAGACAGAGGTCTATCAAACTACCCTATTACCCCGGCTGTGGCCTAATTTCTAGCAATAAATGCTAGCACAGCTTTTAAGTGTATGCCAAAATCACACAGTTGTAATGCTGCTTCCACAGCTGACTCCCTGGGCCCTGTGTCTTTAACATCCTGTGTAATACATACATGCTTTGAGTTTATGCCTTAAATCTGGGCATAGCTGGCAAATGTGTGTTTTGCTGGTTTTGTTGCAACTTTGACTCCTACCAGCTGGTCTGCTTTGACTTCCTTTATATCAATAAAACCCACTATAGGCTTCTCCTGTATTTTTTAAACTACCAACTTCAGCAACTAATTTGCTGCAAAATATAGACACTGTGCCAGGTTTACCAGCCTTAGAACACTTGGAATAGATGGCTGAACCTCCCCCACCATTTTAAAAAGTGAAAAGCAACCAATTACAAGACAGATTGATCCAAAATTAACTTTCGGAAGCTCACTGTGTAGGTATTTCATCCTCACAGAAAAAAATCTCAACCTGGTCTTGTACAGATTGAGAGCGTGTGGTTTTTTTGTTCATGTCTTTTTAAAGCTCATCTCTTGAACATGGGCAACAGAGTGTGAACAGTTTGAAAAAGACATTCCAGCCCTCTCTCGAAACACCCTGCAGGCAATTTGTACAGGCAGGAGCACAGAGAAGAGTTTTGTCTCTTTTGGATTTGTAAGCACTGCTGGGAACATCTGTGGACTTTGCTTTCTTCTGTCATTTATGGGGATCATGTGTCAGTTTAGATTTTGTCAGTTATGATAGAAGTAACTAGTCTGCTCCCCCCACTTCTCCTCGTTGCTCTGCAGGTAGTCCCAACTTAAAAATTACAAAAATAACAAATTTGTAGATACTATTATTATTGCCACCTGGTATTAAAGTTAAATGAAAATTATTGTTAAAGAACTAACACATTATAAAGACAACACTTGAGTAATATTGCTCAAATATAAAGTGACCATGGGACTTTCCATCAGAATACTTTTGACAGAGTTAACAGCTTCTGCAGAACTGCTATCTTCTATGGCCCACAAACTTACTCTTTCTTTCTGGATAGGACTTGAAAAACACAATTCTGATTTGATAAATCTATCCAAAGTACTTTCTTTTGAGTTAGTCCTACATTAAAATGGACTGGGCTTGTTGTCCATCCTCTCATCTCCTGTTACAAGCTGTGCTTCTCATCCACCCCACATTTGCTACATCACACTGTACATTTTTCTCCATTTATGCTGTGTGATGTGTATGGGAGGGAAATGTCAGACATGGGAATGTGGCTACCGGGCTCCAAATCATGAGGCACAGAGCACCCAGCTTTTTTACTGTGTTCTTCCCAGCACCTCCCTCCTAGCCCCAGGACAGCTTGCCCAGAAAGCTCAGCAGTGATGCAGTGGTGGGGGATGTGGGGCCTGCCTGATCTAGAGGCTGAGCTGCCTTTACTGTTGCAGGCAACTTAACCTGAAAGTCCAGACAAGAAGGTTGCCATGAGACCATGCTTGGTAGGTGGTACAGATGTACCATATGACAGCCCAAGTTTTCCATAAATGGAATGTATTACTGAACTTAAATAAAAATTTTAAAAAGCAGAAGGGAAGGTAACCCAATGGATTCAACAGAAACAAATTATCCCAAGATTTTGTGTTTTATAAACATTTTTTTATTCAAAGTGTTTATTTCTGCCTACAGCATATGAATGGGAACATACGTTGGAATAGTGGAATTTCTAGTCAAACTGTGACATGCACTTGCCCTGCTTAATAGATGTGCTTAGATAACGAGCTATTCACTGTCACAGAATGTTGTATATTTGACCTTTATAAATATGACACAAATCAAGAGAAATGACTGTTTACTCCAGCCCCTCCCAGCCCTCCCAAGGACTAGAGGCCACTGTGACAGGTGCTGTGGAAATGTGCAGTAGGACCATCCATGCCATCAAAGTCTTGAGACTCCCTGACACGGAAATCCATTTAAGCTCTTCATAGTTTTAATTTCAAACATTTTACTCATCATTAAAAGACATAACCTGTTCTTACGTTTCTGCTTTCCTGTTGTGCTTCCTACATTACAGCCGAGTATGAGCAGTTTATACAAAACTTTTCAGATAGGTTACTAAAACATTCTGGCCAAAAAATAGTCAGCTGATCCAGCATGAAGACTCACAGTCATCCTGGAAAGAATTTCTTCATCCAATTCTTCTCCTGGTTTGATTTAGTGCAAAGTAGAAACTTAGTCTTATTGATAAAGTGGTTTTAAAAGGACCATGTTTAACTATGGTTTCCAAATTTAATTTACAAAAGGGCTTAAACAAGAAATGTTTGATTAAGGTGATAACCCTAAGCACAGTTAGCCAAAAAACGTTCAGCCATCACATATATGTTTAAATGTAACAAAGTTAAAGTAATACTTCACAATGCCTTAAACACTTGTTAGGGAAAGCTAGCTTTGCCGAGATGACAGAACTTTATCCTTAGGCAGCTTCTTATATTAAGCTTTAAGTTTTCCAGGGCAGGCAGGAACTAGAAATGCAGAAGAAACCTTGGTCTGGCTTTTACTATGAAACTTGGACCAGACCTGGGTATAACTACTAATAATGTTGCTAACTGAACAAGGGGTGCTGATAACTTACTAGTAGCTGTAAACCAAGACAGGCGTTCAGCCAGCAGCTTCCTGAGAGCATCGTCGTAGTTACAGATAAGGAGTAGGTAATCTAAATATGGATTTGCAGTTATGTGCAGAGATGGCAAAGTTTCCTAGCCAGGATACATAGTTAAATGACACCAAAGCCATGCCTGGGATTTGATCTAAGTCTCTTTATTGACATTCCCAGACATCTGTGCACAAAGAAAAACCCCTCCCAGTTGTTTTTTTTTTCCCTCCCAGGGAAGAACCCTTCCAAACAACATCCCCTTTTTACATCCAACTGCATATAAAAATGCACACTTAAGCCCAGAAAAGGCTGGAAAACCAAAGTAAACTAGAAAACTCTTTTCCAACATCAAGAAATATCTGGCGGTTAAAACCAGACCTGGAATCAGCTTCTTACTGGTCTCCCTTCCCCAAAAGACCCTTGAAAACTCAGCGCTACATCGAGCTTCAAAAATTATGCCCTGGGAGGAAAAACAGTTTGAAACTAAATGCAGAGTGCAAAATCAAATAGGTTTGGATTAAAAAAAAAAAAAAAAAGTTAGTTGAAAAGTACAGATCTAATCTAAAGCTCAAGTGAAATCAACAGAAAAAATCCCACTGTTTTTGATGGGCTTTGGAGTTTCACAAGGCTTCGCACCATGTGCCAGGCAGCAAAAATGTATTTCTTCCGTAAGCCCATTAACCTCTTATTCCACGGAAACCGGGCATTTGCCAAAAGTCATAGGAAGGGAATAACCACCCTTTCAGGATGCATTTTGTGCGGGGTACAGAGCAGGGTCTGCCCACGAGCTTATGAGGGGTGCTTGCCACAGGTGGCTCAGCCACAGCCCCAAGGAACATGGGGCTGCACCGGTCCCAACGTGCTGCTGTGCTGGAAACTGTGCTCAGTGTGAGCTGCATTGAAATTCTTGGTTTAGACATGGAGGGGAACATGAACACACCAGGATATAAAGGGAAAAATACTCATGCATGGGATGCACAAGTAAGTAGCTGCCCCTAAGAGCCCCAGCAGAAAATTGTCATGGCCTGCATTCTACAATCAAATGACGCTCTGCAGAGGAAAAATGTTATCCGTGATGGAATGAAGAAGTGTGGAATATGTTAATCTGCCCTAAGAGCCAGGACAGAAATTCTGTCTCTGAGTTTCTGACGCTCTTTCCTCACCCCATGTTTCTTCTTTGCAGGCAGTCTGGATCTGACCCAGACCTTGCCACGCTCACTACGCTCTAACTCCACAAAGCACACCGTGACCGCTGAAGAACAGGCACACACAGCACACTCCTTCCCCACCCTCCATAAACATTCCCTGCAAGATGAAGCACTCACAGGGTTTTTCCCTGTAACAGTTACTGGTGGCAGCAGCCAAAGTGCTGGGGAGGCACAGCCAGCCCGGTACAGCCACTCCTTCTCCTCCTAAGGATATAAATCCTCGTCAGGCTCCAGGGAATGAATCTACCAATGTCAGCCCCTGAGCTCCTCGCCTTACGAAGGGAGCCAGCAGGAAAGCAAGCAGGTTCATACTGGAACTGTTCTGTTTTGGCAAAGTTGGAGGGGCTTTTTTTCTTTGCTCTTGCCCTTTTTTTTTTTTTTTTTTTTACAGAAGTGGTTTGTGTTTCGTTTTGGCACTTTCCATCAAAGCAGTTGCATCAGAAAATTCCTGACCAGCTCTAATCTTCATCAGTGCAGCTGCACTGTGGTCGCACCACTACATGGTGCAGCTGGCTACTGCCCCAGGACTTCCCCTGGGTGGGCAACAAGGGGCCAGGCTGACACACTCCTGCTGGGAGGGACTTGCCCACACCTCCAGCCAGGGCCCCCTGCTCGGTCCCAGGGTACAGCTGGCTTGTTTTGCTACACACATGGTGTGGTCAACACTTTTTCCTGAACCCACCGCCAAGCTCCCTGCCTACCTGCACAGGCACGAGAGCCGCACGACTACCCTCACTGGGGAAAAAAAAGCTCTTAGCTTTGTTTTTGCACTAGAAAGTGAGTTTCTCTGGGTAGCGAGAGAAGCTGCTGCCAAAAGGAAGAAAGGGCAAGACAAGATGTTTTTAAAGACCATAAGCAGAGGCAGTGACAGTGCAGCAGTAAAGGAGTGGGATGATGTGCTGGCAGAGGCAGCTCCACAGCACCAGTGCCGGGCAGGGCTGGATCCCTGCACAGACACCACCAGCCAGGGTGCTCCACCTCCATTTGCAATATTTGAACAGGAAGTTTGATCAAAAAACAGTTTCTTGTTTTACAGCTCACAAAACCCAAACAGAGTCCGGCAGCCGGTCTTTGCTGTAAACAGGGCAGTTCAGCACCTGCTGGAAGCTGGTAGGAAGGCCTGAAGAACTGCTCTCAGGTGGAACAGGCTGCTCTTTGAAATGACTGTACAGCTTATAGGAAAAGCCTACAGCCCAATTTAAACTAATGTGATGATTTTCACTAATATTGCTAAATGGATAGATTTTTTAAACTCGTCATGAGTTAGGTGTACATCTCTGTTTTACTGGCTTCTTGCCACCTCTGCCTCAACCACTGCCCGGTTTACCTTGCCGGACTGCGAACGTGGACCAGCAATACATCTGCTGCCAACAATGCCAGCTGTAAATCCCCAGGAGCTTGGGTCCATGGAGGTGGCCAGGCAGGTTAAAACTCTCATATCAGAGATCAAAGGTCAACAAAGCAATTTGCCCTAAATTATGCCATTGGTCTAACTGTATTAATTACTATTACTTCTTTCCTGTGTGCAAGAAGAAATTTCAAAAGGTTGGCTTTTTGCTATATTGTGTGCTTGTGCATCTTATTAGACTAATTTGAAAGATTTAAAATGATGAATAAATTGCCACTGTTTGCTTTATCTGCTGTTGCAGCCTATGCCCAACAGATGTCACATATGAAATTCAAATTACATCTTCAAATGGAGCATGACTTGGTAATGAATAATTCAAGATATATACTGAAAATTAGAATGCTGTTTTTAAACAGTGTGTATCTTAGCACAGGCAGCGTCAGTGGAAAAACACTCACCTATTTATCTGGCCATTTTCCACCTCTGTGAAGTCATTTGAATCATTGCTGATGTTATCATCTTCAGGGACAGTCATATTCTGCAATTCAGTCAGTTCTAATCCAGCTTTGAAAGGCATCCCGGATGAGGAACTGAACGTATCCCAAGTGCTTCTCCAAATACTAGTGTTTGGTTGGTATCTTGTGAGTGAACTGCAGCCACAGTGTCAGCAACCTAAATAAAAAACAAGAAAAAAACCCAAGATGTATACCACCAACAGCAGGCAATATCACTAAAAGAAACCAGAGAAACCTGAAAAAGAAAGACTGTCCTTGCCAACCAACTTTGTATTGCTAGAAGGACTTCAGGTTATAACCTAAATGCATTGCAGAACAGTAGTAACCTTATCCGCTTTCATGTGATCAACTTCACTAACTTTACAAATTTGTCTGGTTTCACAACTAACTGCTGAAGAACAGTACTTGTATTTATAAACTAGCAAGCAAATGAATTCTATTTGTTCCAGCAAAAAAGATTACCCACCTACAAATTAAGGAATAAAAATTATTTGCTTATTCAAGTCCCATTTAGATATTCAGTGTTCGTCTTCTGTGTGCTCCCCATTCTTACTTAAAAATATAAAATATATTGTGTCCGTGCTGTTGCTAAGTGGATGGAACAGAGGGATAGAGTTATGCCAGTACGCTGTTCTGCTAATAGCTGTAATCCAGGTATTTGAATATGTTAAGGTTTTTTGGTAAACAGGATGTTCAGAGGATGCTTTGTGTGTGGTTGAACTTACTTTGAACATGGACAGAAACAGACAAAAACAAATCCCTAAGCTCCTGTGTCATCATAGGATGAAGGAATAATGTATATCTTGTGTCAAGCAGTTATTATCTAGAGATCAGGTGACGTCTCCTCTGATAGATGTGTTGCATAAAAGCACCAAGAATAACACCAAAAGCAGACTAGACAAGTCTGCTACAGTGACGTATTTCCTCACCAGCAATGCAAATCAACTGAAAGACCAGTATTTTCCGGAGTCCGACCACTCTCAGCTGAGCTACAACTCCAGCATGGTGCTGAGGCAACAGGATGTTATTCACAAACAAGCTCCTGCACCACAACTCTCTCGTTTCCCATTTTGTGAATGAATTTCCTGCAGGATTGCCAAACAGCTATTCACCCTGGGTGAATAGTGGTGAAGGCTCAGATGCCAGATTAATTTTGGGGATATTTTCAAATTTTCAGAGCTACCTCAAAACCATCAAACTGCTCTCACACAACCAAAGAAGCAGAAACATCCCTACCTCTTGCAGGGTGTCATGTCAAGGTGGGAGGTCACAGTTTGCTTGCTCAGTTATGATACTGCCTGTTTCAAATTAAGTTTACAGAACCCAATACTTCTGGTTTATACCACATCCCTACCATGCAGAAAAAGGGCTTTGCAAATGAGCATTTTTTCCCCTGTAAATACTTTCTCAAAAATGTAATTTCATCTTGAAGCTTACATGTGCTCTTAACATCTCCTCAAGAGCCCAAACTGTCCAAATTTCAGGTGCAAAGGTTAAAGGTGAACCTCGAGGCTTACAGCAGGGCAGTATCTGCTCTTTTCTACTGAAGGAGCAGCTATGCATGTGGTTACAGTGGCAGACAGGGTCTAGTACAGTCTAGTGTGAGGATGGTGGGGTGGATATGAGCTGAGTCTTTTTCAGCTCCTCTACAGAGATTTCCCCTACAGACACCAGGGGAGCAGCTGCTTGGGTATTAAAATGTTGGCACAATTGAAAAAAAATAAATGGATTTAAGCTGCTGATAAATAAATGCAGACTGGCAAGCAGAGGGTGGTTTTAGCAGTGACATTCTGGAACAGTCTTCCTGGAGGCTACAGGGATAAAATAGTCTACCTATTTTGGAAGAGAAGAATGATCTTTTTATAAAAGGATAAAGCCATAGGAGATGGCGACTGCTGAGGTGGCAAGGACTGAGCTCGCTGAATCCTGAAGCTTCTTGTGACAATGAGTTCCTAAAATAAACAATTCCTTAATAGACGTGACAACCTCTGTATTGAGATCTGTATCCCTTGGCATTTAAAAATCTGTGTAAAAGTTCACATAAGATTCAAGCAGAACAGCTTTTCCTTCGGGCAGCGTTTTGCATCATGGTCTTCCTAGAAGGGTTTTCAGGACTGGCTTGACATTGCCTGTGCTTAATAAATTCCCCTTTTGGTGTTTCAAAAGCAGGTGCTGAAATGAGCACTCGTGTGAGGTAAACAGGGTGCTGGAGAGCAGACTTCACAGCCCAGTGACGTACAGCTCCAGATTCGCCGCTCTGCCCCTCGGTAGCTGAAATGCTGTAAGGCCAGACTGGCAGGAGAATGGCTTGCTGGTTTATTTGCAAGGAATCTTTACAGTGCAGAAGTGAAAACCTTTTCCTGTTTTAACCAAACACTTGGATTCTACAGAAAACCGATTGAATGAAGACAGAGCAAAACCTTAGTGCAAGCAGCACCAGCTGAAGCAGAAGCAATCATTTCAGCAGATCCCAGGTTTCAGGGAGACGAGCTGCTCCTGAAGCAGCATGACAGCAGGCTCATCTCTGAATCTGCTTCAGGTTCTCACTAGGTGAAGTGATTTACTAAAAAAACACCAAAACAAACACCTGAGACAAAATAATTGTGGAGTGAAATAATGCACTGCACTTCCCAAGTATAAGAAAACCTGATCTCAGTGCCAAAACACGAGGAGGTTGAAGAGAAAGCAGTGGGTCTGGGGACCAAAACTTTCACTGTCACAGCATGAACTCATTGCAAATCTTTGGCAAAGTATAACCACCCTCATCCATAGCACCTCCGCCTGTAAAATTGAGATGATAATAGTGACAACAGCACTCATTTTGTGAAATGCTTGCAGATTCAGAGGGGAGTGACAGCAGTGCAATACTTGGAAAAAAACCCTATGCAAACTGCAATTTTTTTGCAAAGATAACCTGACCGCAGATATATACAGAGCAAACCCTTTGTCATTGCTAATCTCTCTAGGCACCTTCCATAGTCAGTGGAGTACAGGTGGCCACATGAGTTTCACCCTTCAAATGACCTGTTTTTAATTTCAAGTTCATGGATATGACAAATCACAGAGCTGAAAGAAAATCTACAGCCCCAAAGTTCATATCAACCAGCTTTATTCCCTACAAGCTGAGTGTCTGCTCCATGCTCATCACCTGGCCCTACAGCAGAGCTTGTTGCTGCCAGAGGACAATCCTCCCCACCAGAGCTGCTCTCTGTGAATGAAACAGCTTTGCTCCCAACAGGAGCTTCAGTACTGGGATAGCTGGCCTACGCAAGCTGCCAGCTCAGGTGCCACTGATGCTATGGAAAGAAAAGAAAAATTGCTTCAAAGAATAAAAATTCACCATATGATGATGCTGAGCTATACTGGAAATACATTTACTTTTAAGGCCTTTTCATTCAAGAAATGTCATTAAATAAATGCAAATGAAAAGAGCTATGTTGGCAAAAGTTCCTAGACTGAGCTTTCTTCCTAATTCACATTGAAAGGCAGTAAATAATCATCTGAAAAGTGACTGTAGCAATCCCAATCACTTCCAGCCACTGTGCCTACTACTCTGCTCAGCCTTAAACCTCCCAAAAAGAAAACTGCCAGAGATCTGCCATCAAACCCGTCTCTCCAAACACACACATAGTAAATCAACAAGAAGAAACATGAATTTTGTTCTTACTCTGAGGTTTTCCACTCGGACAGGCAAACACTCCTCCTTGAAGGAGGAATCACCCCAAGAGAAAACCAGGAAAGAGCTAATGACCCTGCTGAAGGAACCTCAAAGGTCTGTGTTTGGTAGCTGATCCAGCCCCGCCCCGTCTAGCAGAAAAAGCACTGCTCTGGCCTAGGAACTTTCTCTTAAAACATCCTATGACATGTCTTGTAAAACCATTATGGATAATTTATTCATAGTGTGCCCCTTCCAAAATATGGGAAAGATTACAACTGGTCACAGACTTCAGAAGGAAGACTGTGAGATGAAACAAGAAGATAAAATGAGTTTATTTTTCTCAAGGACACTGAAACCTTCACAAGCCGTTAACACACATTCCAAGAACTGGAGTAATTTTCTCTGTTGCCTTCTGAAACATAAAATAAAATACAATAAAATAAAACATAAAAAATCCATGCAACTCTAGTTTTCTGGACTGTTAAAATTCCATAACAGCAGTAATGGACTCAGAAAGTTTGTAATTGAAAAAATATGGTGATGCAGGCAATCTTAACTTTGTATCTTCTGCTAGCTAAAATATGAATTCTTTGTGGGCAGTACCTGGAAAAGGTGTATTCTCAGAAAACTCCACTAGAAGTTGAGTTCCTAACAGTAACACCATCACTCCTGGTGGTAATTGTGATGGCTTAATTCACAGGTAATTTTTATTTCATATCCTGCAAATGGCATAATTCAAAAAGCATAATCTTAAGACACATGGCTGTCTAAAAGCTGACTGAGTATGTGGGAGGTGTTTGGGTAAGTGATCAGGTTGGACACTGTCTTGCCTGTCTCTGGGTATGGTTTTTGCCACGTGCCCTTGCAAACTCACCGGGCACTTCATTCACTGCACACTTCCCACAGTCAAACGGTCTTGGGGATGGCAAATACTCAAGACACGCTAAGCAATTTTAACTATAGAGTTCAAGATAATTTGCTTAAAAGCTGAAATATGACTCAACTTTCTTCTCAAAGGGAGTTTTGCCAAGAACTCCTCTTGGTTGGTTACGAGTCATCAGAATCCAGTGCTTGAGTTTCACACAAGCTGTTTTTATTCCTGCATAGCCTGAGATGTGATATGTCTTTCTTCGCTCATACTTTTGAAAGTTCTTTCAAAGAAGAACAATATGACCAGTAAGACTCCATGGATATAAATAATGAAACACTGAGCCTGAAACTCTGTGTACAGACTATTCACTTGAATGACAAAAAGCAATAATAGGCTTTGTACGTAACAGTGTCACATTGGGAGGTGGGGAAGCAACTATCTCCCTTTTTGTTCAGCATTAGTGACACCTGACATGCGGAACATAAAGCTCCCAATTTACTCCACATCTACAGGAAGGACAAAATGGAGAGATTAGACAAGAGCCACTGAGATAACAAAGAGCTTGGAAATTAAAGACTGACTCACATCCACTGAGCAAACATCTGCAGTGCTTGAAATGTCATTGCCTCCAGCTCCCGGTACTGCCCCTCTGCAGCAGGCTGCAGCCGCAGGAGGAAGCCGGTTCGCCCTGGCCCCACCGGTGGCCCAGCCCCGGTGGGCTTGAGGGGGCCATGGAGAACCACAGAGGTGCAAGCATGCACCTCTCCTGCCCACTGAGAACACTGCCAGGCCCAGGGCAGTGTGGTGGCTGAAAGGCCTTCCAGCTGCTGCAGCTGTTTGCTTGGTGGCTGCAAGCTGCCACCTTTCATTTCCAGGAGCCTTCTCTCTCACACAGCCCCCACCACGTGAGGGATGGAAACAGTTAAAAGATAAGAGGAAGGGGAAACAAAGTGACAGAAGAATTGAGAAGGAAGCTCGGAAAAGGATGCTGTAAAAAAGAAGCAATGAGCAGAAATGTGGATTCCTAACCTTTCCCTCAGTACTGCATGACCTTGCGCTGCAACAGGAAAATGTTTCTGCACTGCCCCATTGGTCTCCATACTGCCTTCCATGCTGCCATAAGGAAAGGGAAGACAGACCCAAATTAAGTCTCGACAGGCTACTCAGCTGATCAAAGGCAGGCAAATAAGAAATCATAAAATCCCAGCCTGATTCACCCAGTGATTCATTACTTCAGGCAAAACACTTAAGGATGAGCCATAAAGGAAAATGGTTTTAAGTACATTTTTGTTTTGAGCCCTTCCCAGTCAATTTAGGGAAGGCATTTGGCAGAGGAATATAGTCACATTTTTTCCTAATTATATTTCTCTGTGAAATCCTCTCAGCAGTCTTGGTTTTGCTTAAGAGATCCCAGAACGCACGACCACAAATAAAAGAACTCTTGTCTTCCACAGAAAGTGGAAGCACTGTACAAGTGGGGCCTTCTGGGTTACAGCAACAAAACAGACTATCCAGATGTATCTTTAAGGGCTAAATAGTAGCTCTGAAATTCTTATTTAAAATAAAATTTGTACTCCAGAAGGAAGAACCCTTTGCATAAGTGCATATGTAACTCACTTTTCCTTCTGCCCCGGTTTACAAGTAATTTCTTTGCTTCGGTTTTCTTGACTGTAAGAGACTCAGAGAGACATTTACCTGATAAGCTTATGCAAATATTATGAGAGTTAACTGGAAAAGGGTCGTGAAACACTTTCAACATGAAAAAGCTGCCATTTTTCCCAAGAGTGGCCTCTTAAACTTCTTGGATTGGATTAAGATCACAGCAATAAATACCTATCAGAAAGGAAAATCAATTCAGGCCTAGAATATTTAAATATTCCAAGAATATCTCATTTGTCTTCTCAATACCAACTTTTAAAGTGGTGGTTATTGTCATGCCATGTGCTAAGTGTGTTTCTAGAGAAATGAGCAAGATGAGAAAAAGGCAGAAGAGAGCATGGGAGGAAGGAGAGTCCCATTTCTGCTCAGTCACCACTCCTCGTCTAGTAAAGAACAAACCCCCAAACCAGAAAACCCTGATGAAATGTAGGACAGAGACCAAGGATGAGCAGTCCTCAAGCAGCCTGGCTGAAAGAGCCCTGTCTCCCCTTTTATCCTTTAAAACCCTTGCAAAAAGCAAGATTTAGACATGAAGGACAATTGATCCTCCATGTTCTATGGCAGTCTGCAGAAAGCCTCGAACAACTCAGAGGATAATCCTCTGCACAGGGGTATGTGGAGCATGGCACTTGCTGCCAACACGTTTCCATCCTCACCTGGGCTGGAGAGCTCAGTTTGTCGAACTACAGCACAAACAGTCTCCAGTGACAAGCCAGAGGATGCTGCAAAGTGCTTCAGTGAAGTGCTCTCTCTATGGTGCCTCTTAAAAATAAAAAAAAACACCTTCCAAAAAGGCAAAGTCAAATAGGAGTCATTCAGTACGACAGTGAAGCAGATCCTATTTTAGTCAGCGAATTTCCACCCAGCCACAGCAGAAGGCCTCTTCTCACCAGCAACATGGCAATCCCTAGATTTCAGACAGGTTTTGCCAGTCGATTTCTGCAGAATTTCAGCATGGGCTCCTAACCTGAAAAGGGCAGTTATTGATACTCTGTATCCTTCAGCAACAGATGGAATTCATTTTAGAGGCTTTTTAAACAGACTTGGCACTTTGGTGGCAAGTTAGATGGAAGGATGCTTCTTCTTTCATCCCCCATAGCTTTTTACTTCTGACCTAAGATGGTTAGACTCAGACTGTATTTTTTTTTTGCTTCCAGAATGTATTTTATCAATTAACAAAGATGGTTTGCTAATACTTTACTTTTAGAACAATGGCTGGTCCATGGTATTTTGTCTTTCAAGCACGTGTAGAACCCAAACCTGAAGGTGAAAGAAGCACCACAAAGCACAGGTTACGATCATTTGGAACAGAGGTTAGTAGAAATGCCCCAAAGCAGCCCATGGGACACTGAATAGCCTAAGGACATGTGATGGGTTCAGCTGGTGGCACAAGCCGACTATAGCTTCGCCTTCCATAAAAGCAGCTGCTAAACACCAGTTTATTTCACTCCTTGTAAATGTCGCACAAACAAAGCACGGTTTTACACACCTCCTCGTTTCCTCTTTCATGAGAAGACACATCCTAGCTACAGGTTGCACAAACTCTGCAAAACAACGAAACAAACCCTCTGGCATAAGAGCAAGCTGGCCGTACACACGCGTGAGCAAATGCAAACCCAGGCATTCAAACCGGCCCCTTTTTTTTCCCCTCGCCTCTGCCTCATTAAAAGAGAGCAGCTTAGCTGTTACTATGTATTTACGGGCAAACACACACACGCGTGCGCGCCGTGGCCCCTGCCTGCATTTTCTGAATACCGTAAAACTTCCACTGACCTTACGGCAGCGGCGGGTTTCAGCGAAAAGCAGAAACGTTCCCCAGCCAGGCAGGAATAAGTCCGCGGCCGCGCATCTTACAGGGGCTGCGGCACACGCGGCCCAACCGCGCCGTTCCAGCCGTCACGTTTGCAAGGGTCAAACTCAGTTATAATTTTTTTTTTTTTTTTTTTTTTTTGCGCTGCCATTGAAAGATCCTAACTGCCGAATGCCTTTTTTTTTTTTTTTTTCCTGTAGTTGTTTTTTTGTTCTTTTCCCACGCACGCCGCAGCCCCGGCAGCATCCCGGCGGCCAGTCCCCCCCGCCGCCCCGCAGCCGCGGAGAGATGGATGCCGCATGGCCGGCTCCGATCCCCCGGACCCCGCCGCAGCGATGCCGCTGGGGTCCCCCATCCCCGACCCGCTGCGCGCATTTTTAGGGTTTGAAATCCACCGCTCGCGGGGACAAGAAGACACGGGGTTTTTTGGGGGGGCAAGGGGGGGCTTCGCACAAGGCGCAAACAAAGCGCGGCCCGTGGCGGGCTCTGGCCTGCGCTGCGCGGCCGCGGCGCGGTAACAAAAGGCTGCGCGGGGAGCCGAGTCTCCGTCCCCCCCCCGATTGCATCAGCTGCTGCCTACCTTCCCGGGGAGCCGCGGCGATCCCCCGAGGTATAATCCACCCTCTCCGGCAGGACCCGGCCGGAGCACCCCGACAAATTATTACAATGATTATAATAAAATTAAATTAAAAAAATAAGAAGAAGGGGCGAGAACGGGGAGAAATTAAATTGGCGAAAGGCAGACGGCGAGGAAGATGCCGCTCCTCCTCCCGCCGCGGGTGTGTGCATGTGGTGGTGGGTGGGCGGGCTGGCAAGCTGGAGCGCGCCTGGCGCGCCGCCGCGCCGGAGCTGGGGCCGTGGCCGGGGTAGGGGGCAGGGTCGTGCTGCTGGGTGCTGCGGGACGCGGAGCCCCGCGGAGCCCCCGCGGCACGCCTCCCCAGGGCCGCCCGCTCGCACGTGTCTCCGGGCAGGGACCCGCCGGGCTCACCCTCCCCCCCTGCTCCCCGGCCCCCGAGTACGTTCATCTCCTTTCTTTTTTAAAAAACATTTTTTTTTTTTCTTTTTACAACGAAAAAATAATTTGCACTCTCGTTTCACGCCATGGCTTGCCCACAGGAGCACCCCTCCTGGCATGAAGGCAGGCCGGATTTTTTGTGGCGTTTTCCCTGAAATGGCCACGGAAGATCGGGCATCATAATTTCACCCAATTTCCTGTTTCGTCATGCAAAATGTATATGCTGAAATTGCTGCCATTTTTGTGAGAGGTCAGAGCATTTGCCACTGAGGCAAGACACGATTTCAGATGCAAAGGGAGATTTTGATGCAGAGAGTATTTGCTATAGCTCATTATTTTCGTACTCATCTTTAGAAAGCATTGCATGAGCTTTTTGTCTTGGGAAAAAAAACAGCTTTCTAAGAGCAGACCTGGAGCACGATAGCATTGCAGCTGACAATTTGAGACCACAGTCCTTGGTTTCACCCTATGCAATGCATGACTTGCACGAGGTATCACAAGGCAAAGAATAAAAGGATACTGGAGTGTGCTGGAGGTTTGAGGCTTGTCTGTCTCTCCGTCTGCAGAAGAGAGATGGCTGCTTGGAAGCTCTCATGGTACCTGTGCCAGCAACTTCTCAAAGTGTTTGCTCTGGAAGATCCCCTTCTGGGTGTCCTAAATGTCAGGCCAAAAAGGCAGATGACACACACGAAGAACTGTGGTTTTCAAATTACCATCTTCGCATGTACAAGTTGGATTCCCATTTTGCTACTTGTACTGCACTGTTTTTCACCATGGTAGTTCTTTGAACGTGGAGTGCTGTGCAAACAGTAATTTAATTAACACTCATTGCACCCCACTAGGACCAGAGCCATATCATTCCAGTAATGAGAGTGAAGCCGGAGGAAGAGCTGGCTGCCCCAAGCCGTTAAGCCAAGGGCTGCTCTTTCAACACTTCCTCGTGAATAAACCTCTCTGGAGCTCACACCAGCACCCTGACAGCCCCATAGAAATTGACAGAGGTTGTGAGGTTGGATTTCAAGTCTTGACTCCCTGTCCAGCCCTTTGTGCAAGGCACCATGCCAAAAAGCAGCGAATCAAGTATTTGCCATTTACCCTTAATCAATTAGTCTTATTTGTCTTACATTGGCAATCAACCTCCTCCCCCAATTACTGAACAGAAATGTATATTATGTAGTGGCCATGCTATTGCTGTAGGGAATAAGAAGAAACTATGTTTCTTAAAAAAAAAAAAAAAAAGGTGTATAAGGCTGACTATCAGGTGAATGGTTGTTGATTTGATGCTTTCTGTTATCACCATCCATTTTGTACCTGTAAAGGCAGCTGTTTTCTAACTTACAGATAATTTGTTTCTCAGCTTGTCATTCTTAGTCTTAGAACCATGGTAATTATTTTTCCCAGAATTTGGAAAAAAATCGTTTTAGCATATCTTAACACAGCTCCACATAAATAACAGCATTTTTCAGAAATGAAAACTATTTTACTTTGTACTTTTAGTATTTCAAATTTCTCCCCCCTTCTTCTCAATATCTGTCTGAATTTTTAGCACTGTCCATTCTTTTTGCCTTGATATTCTGTGGAACCTTGATGCTTGGGACCAGCATCTTCTAATTCTAGCTTTTATGATTTCTTATAAGTTGTTTTTTTTCAGTAGGCTTTCATGCCATTCACTCCTTATTGACCTTATTCACTCCTCCTGGGCCTTTCGCTTTATCCTTTTCACCTATAATCTCATCTCTAAATCTGGCTTCAGATACACTGGAGATTCAGGAATTTGCTGCTGTATTTCAGGCTCTTCGTTTTTCTTCCTCTTGTCTGTCTAGAACTGGCAATTCTCTTCTTGGATGCCTTTCAATGCACTTTCATCTAGTCAAAATGGATCCTCTTCTCTTTCCTCTGAAATAGCCCTGAGCCTCTCTCTGTGATAACACCATTCCCATCCTGCTTTTGTTCAGACCTGCATCTTCCAAATGTTCTTTAGATTATATTTCAGCTGCCTAAAAATGCATCAACAGCCACATTCATTTTCAGAACTAGACTCTGAAGTGCAATGTTCTTTCAGAGTCTGGACAATTCCCTTCTCAACTGTCCTTCAAAAATTTATGGTTATTGACTAACTTAAACTGTCTAGTGGAAACTGCAGGTACGCAACAAAAAGCCATACCTATATAATACAAGTGAACTTAAAACACACCAAGCACTTCTTTGTTTGACTAAATTATCACACGTGTGAGCATTTGGCAAGCTTCTCCATGCACAGTTTATGAGTGCTGTTTGATTTGGGGTGCATTTCATTGAAAGTGGGTCTTGGTTGGCTTATTTGCTGTCTTTTACTTCCAAATTGCAGTGAAGCCTATAAGACATTCCAAGCACAATTCTTGCACCTGGCACAAAGCTGATGACAGAGTGTCATTAAATTTGGATGATTATCCGTTCAAATATTTTACCCCTGGGCAAATATATGGCTACGGCCCAAGGGAGAGCAGTTGCTGGAGTCAGAGGTAGCTGTGCCTGGGGCAAGGGGATTCATGGCTGATGTGACGAGCCTGACAGGAGAAGCTGGAGGTGCTTACAGAGTTCTCTTCACCTCTATTTTAGTACATCCGTTGTTGGCATGTTTGAACTTATGTGTTAGTGCTTGTATGAAAGAGAGGAGACTAAAAGGGAACAGATCAGAAGTGGGAAGCCAGCTGAAGGAGAAAAATCTTGTGTTTTGCAGAGAAGATGCTTGCTGCCAGAAAGTGACCTTGAACACCTTTGAAGCCTCTGACTGGCCTTCAGGAATGGCCAGGAGTGCTGAGGAAGTTCAGGGTTTAGGCAATGGCTATTTTTGCACCTCAGTGCTACGTCTACATCTTGTGCTAGTTAATATAAAAAGCACATAGAATTTTTGGGCTTTTTTTTGGTTGGTTGGTTGGTTTTGTGTTTTGGAACAAAGACTTTGTGTCCACTTGCTGCAGAAAGCCCATGAGCTTAGGCAGGGTCTACTCTATGGGGCTGCTCACAGGAGGTGGCAGTACTGGTTCCTCTTAGGATAGACAGTGAGATCCCCTTCCCACCAAAGGCTTCACAGAGAAAGTGGCCTCGAAAAGTGTCCCAGATGTGCTGCAAGGAGGAACAAAGCGCTGGTACCAACTTGGGCTGAGGGTGGTTCAAGCCCAAACATACCATGGGGCCTGCTGAGATGGGTGAACTCTTCTAGAGCAGTACACTGAGCTATTGCATTGCCTGATGTAACTCTCTTCTTGGAAGTCAAGTAAAATTTTCAACTAATATGGTTTCTTTCATCTGCCATGCCAGGATTTGCTATCAGACAAAAAGAAAGGTTTATGAGAAATCTACTGCAGTGAAAAGTGTGCTGGTATTAGCAGGGTCCTGACATTGATTCTGTGACATTAGTTGAGAAGGGTATTTTGCCTGGCAGCTGACAAAGGAGAAACATTATTGACTACGATGTGTAACGTGCAATCTGTACATGACTGGTCTTGCCCACACTTGTCACAGATTTTGTGAACACTGATAGCATCAACTGTGTTTAAACATGTGTTTAGCCGCCTCCAACGCTGCATGTTGAGACAACTGGTATTCGAGGGCTGCAAAGTCTTGCATGCGTGTCTGTGACTCTGATGATGAGATGGTATAATTTGTTAGTTTCCTGGCCAAAGTGTGGTATACAACTACAATGACTAACCCTGGTTTAACAGGAGGAGCTCTCCTCTGCTCTTTCTCTTTAGAGTCAGGATTTCATGCAACGAACCAGGTAGTTGGTCTTTTTCTCCTTACCTTCTGATCATCTGCTCTAACTTTTTTCCCTAGACAGAAAAAGTGTTTTGCTGGAATACAAGGGTTCCAAACTTCTTGCATGAGGGTACAGAATTAGCAGTGACTAAAACAAAGAGATTTGCAAATATGATAGATGCCTCTAGTGATAGTAAAAGCTTAATTTAAACCCACTTAAAGTTACGTGTAACAAAATGCTCTTTTGTTTAATTGCTTTTAAGCCATTGCTTCTTGCTGTCAATGTATAGTGCTATAGATTAATTAATATGGTCTGAGTAGACCATAAAACTTTAATCTTTCTGAAATTACTACTTTGTCATTTTACAACAGAAAGAAGACATCCTCTCTCTATCAGAAAAGGGAATTTTTTGCCATTCCATTTGCATAGAGTAACTTTAAGGGCTTGCTCACTGTTTTGAGGGATAGTACCTGTGATGTAGGGTTGCCAGAAACAGCCCTGGCAACTTGCAACTCTTAATGCCAGTGTAAGGCATAGCTGTAGCAGATGGGATGCATCTAGAAACATGAAATAATTGATAATTGTTGTGAATTAAATCATACTAAAGATAATGTATTTAATCTGGGACTGCCCAGCTGGTGCACAGCCCAGTAATTGAATTCTCCTTGGTTTAAAACAGTAGATTAAAAGATACATAAATAAAAGAATAAGAAAGTTTAATTCAGAATTTGGGTGCCAAATATTTTATATCTAATTCTGTATCATTAGATAGAAGCATTCAAAGTTGTTGAGCATCTCTTGCTTCTGCTTAAATCTATGGGAGTTGAGGGAACTCGATACCTCCTAGAAGTCAGAGTGCTTATTTACCTGACTACATATGGCAGTAGATACTCACCAGTTAGTATCCAGGTTGCACATACTGACCTTATTGTAACCCCATGGTAATGTATTCTGGAGAAGTTATGGGATCACGAAATATTGTGAGTGAAGCTGAAAAAAGGGGCGAATTCTGTTTTTTGACAATTTCTATCTAATAAGATGACGTAAGCTTCTCAGGGTGTTGGTAAAAAGATGAACTCTTTAAATCACCACAGTAACCAACCAACCAATATAGATTAGCTTCACACTCAAGAATCTCATAGTAAAGAACAGACTACTAGGTTAAAATTAAGTAATTTGAAAACACCTTGGTAGCTAATATTTTTTAAAAGAGTAAATCAAAATAAAGCTATTGACATGCCCAAGGGCATGTCAGGAACTATGGCTGAAATACAGCAAAAATATTAAGTTTATTGTAAGCCAAGGGTGTTAACAGATCTGTAAGACTGGGCAGGTGACTCACAGGATGCTCAGTACCCATCCCAGTGTTCCTCTGGTATTTACATTATCTTTTGCAATTCTTTAAAATGCAAACAAATTCCATTTTCATTAAATCTAAATGAAATCAGTGAAAGCAAAATTTAATTCATAGTTTGCAAGGCTTTGGGTGACATGTATTCAATGGAAGTCCTTCCCTAGAGACAATGGCAGTGCTGTAGGCCAAGGCAGCGTTTTGTGCGCACGTGTTCAGTGGTTATTAAATGTGCAGACATTTAATAATGTGTTTATGGTGGAGTCAAGTTCTGTAGAAAAAACATTAAACGGCTAAAATGAAGCTAACTGGAACTTCATGTTATAAATATAGTAAAACTTCCTGATCTGCTTGAGACAGGGAAGTCTCCAGCACTGTTTCCCCTGAGCCTGCCTTGCAGCACGCAGCTGGTCAATGGCAGTGGCACCTCCCTGACATGCTATTGAGATCAAGCTGCAAGTAAGGAGAAAAGGCAAAAACAGCAGGCACAAATATCAAAGTATACAGCTCTAACAGCAGTCTTGCTTAAAAACATTCAGAGGTACCTGTACGGTAGCCTATTTCTCTCTCTTGTTTTGGGCTTCATATAGCAGCTGTCATTACAGTAAGGAAGTGATTAGATCTGCTCTGTTGCCTAATTACAGGACTAGAAATGACATGCATTCCTGCAATCTAGCTAAGTACTCCATATCTGAATCCTCTGATTTCAAGGATAGTCTTTGGGAAATTACCTTTAGAGCACATAATTTTTTTTTTTAAAGTGCACTTGATTGAAGTGAAGATTCTACCATATTGTATAATTATTGATTATGTTAAGTTCTTTGAACTTAGACAGTGTTTTTCATCTTATAATCCCTAGTATTTTGCTACAAGGGACAGGTATTATTAGTCCCACTGCAGAACTGAAAAATTGGAGGAAAAATTAAAGAATACACTATTAAGGATGCCTGTCAAATGGTGGAACAAGACTAGCTAGTTCAAAACTAATTACCCTTTCCTTTAATGTCCTTGAGGGGATCCTACAAGCTAAGACCTTTTGCTGCGTTTCTTTTGGATGGAAGAGCAGGTCCTGGTGCTATAGATTTTGGGTAAAAAATGAGACTGCCCACAGCCTCCAGTTCAATACAGCACCAGCAAGTTTTCTTTCCCAGAGCAGCTCCCCTTTCTTTGTAGGGTAACCAGGAAGTTCCATGTTGTCATGTTAATGAGAGGATCACAGTATTACAAGAGAAAGGACGTCTTAAAAGGCTTATGTATCTGCCTTAATTATCACTATGTGTCCTTACAGAGATAGGTCTGCCTTCACACCAGCTCCTAATATCTTTGGAGATGGAAAGCTTAACCTGCTCCCTACCAGCATCCTTTTGTTGTCTTCCAGCAGCAGTATATGTGCCCACCTAAATGTATTGCAGAGTTGTGTGATTACATCCCTGTAGCATCCTATCTGGCATACTTGGGGTGACCAGAAGCTGAACATTTGAGTGAACACTGCCTGCTGTGTCCTACAGCCCTTTCGGGTAAACGAGCGTTAGCGGAAGGTGCTGTTCACTTAATAATGCATACAACTAATTGTGTACATTCTTACAGCAAACAAGATCATGATTATCATGGAACATACACAACTCAAACATTGGTACAGGCCCATCACACCGGAAAAGGGATTCAGTAGTTTTGATTCCCACTCCTTTATCTCATCTACAAATATCTCCTGTTTAACCATCTGTTTCACATTGCTTAGTCAGAAGATGAAGACAGCAGGTAACATTTTAACAAAGCTGTGTCACAGGAAAAGCACAATAAAATTTCTAACACCCCTATAAAAGTCTAAAAGTTGGTTTAAAAGAAATTATCCTGAGGTAAGGGATAGTAGAAAAATTCTTACTAGTTCAGAGTACAACACATGCTTTACCAGTAGATCTGTTGTATAAAACCCTGGGTAACCAGAAGGCAGAAGATATATTACAATATACGATTATATATGCTACCATTTTATACCTAAAATTTTCATATAAACATATATAGTGTGTATTATATGTTAGCAGATGTCTACTATATCTCCTATAATAAATACATTTTTTAAAAAACTTGCAAATGGGTTTAGAATGTGTATTTGATGCATGAGCTTGACTGTAGTTTATTGGAGTGTTCTTAGTCCAAAATGGTCATCAGAAAATGCTGTCTTCCTAAAGCCTTGCCTTGGCAGCACATCTTTGCCTGATCCTGCAAATTTTGTGCACTCAAGTACTGGAGTTGCATTGAAAATATTGTTATGGATGCAAAGCTGCCTGACCTAATATGTTTTTACTATTACCATTGGGGCCTAATGCAGTTGTAAAAGGAAGGAGTAAGTCCATTTTGTAAATGTGTTTTGAAATATTAATGTTCATCTACCTGGTTCAGGTTGTAGACACTTTTCTAAAAGATTGTCATCTTAAAATGCTATTTTCAGAAGAGACACAGTGCTGGTTTTGCAGAGTCCATCATCCTGCTTCGCTCCCTGTGTGCAGGGGGCTGCGGGAAGTCATGTATTTGGCAATCTCAGGCACTGTTAGGGCTGACTGGAAGCTTGTTGAAGTCAATGAAGACAAACAGGTACATGAAATATAGCCTGGGCTGAAATGCTTTCCCAAATTTGGTCCATAATGGTCAGTCCAGGACATAATGATATAAATAATTGCTGAGAAGTTACAAGGGTCCAGGGAAAGCAGCAGCCTGGGAAGAAGGAGCATGCCTCCATCACAGGATGTGGTTGCACAGATGTCTCTTTTGCTTTGAGCCAGGCTGGGACATACGTCCAGATTAAGAACAAAATCCCCCAAGCCTTGAACTCAGATCTGTTCCCAGAAGGGCCAGTGCAGAATCAGAAGCAAGCAGGTGGCACAGAGGCTGCTTTGCTGTCCCAAAGCCTGCACTAGCAATTTTAACCCACATGAGCTGTCTACAGGAACTTGTCTGGGACCACACGTCCCACTGCTGGACCAGGGACTTTTTCTCCCACCCCTTCTTTTTCCCTTCCCACACTGGGTGCTCAAGAGTCCCCACTGTGCTGTTGTTTCCCTTTCTGGGACACAGGCAGCCTCAGTGGGGGCACACCAATATTGGAGGTGGCAGGGACAGGACTGGAGTGGTGGGAACCAGAGCAGGGTTGCCAGGCTTGGTGAGGGCTGCCTGAAAATACAGGGGAAGGAGCAGGTGATGCAAACCTCTGGCAACACTGAGAAAGGACACTTTCTATGACAGCCTGGAGGGAGGACAAGGGCTTGCCCTGCAGGGGAAGCACAGTCCTGCAGGAACTACATGGCTCTCTGGATTATAAAAACCGCATTTTTTTCCTGCCTCCCAGGTAAATGAATCAGTTCTGCAATTTTTCTCGGGTGCAAAAACACTCTTCGTTTTTTTTGCATTAAAGTTTATGGTTTAGTGCAAAGGTGAGAGGTTTGAAAAACGTGGGCGTCGATTGGCAGATCAGCCAGCAGTTACAGCCAGAAAGTAGCCAAGCTGAGCCACAGGCTCCCCTCCTCTCTTCTTGGCTGAGACAGGATGGATCCAGTCTCACAGCTCCCCCCCAAAACCACCTAATGCTTGGAGCATGCCCAGCATAGGAAATGTAAAAATTTTGATTGTGGTTTTAAGAAACCCAAATCTGGACCTTAAATGAAAGACCAATCAGACTTTGGTGCATGCCCACTGCATGCAGTGAGAAAACCCCAAACAAACACAGCAGCCTGTGCTATAGGGAACTAGGAAGCTAAAAATATGATGTATCAGAACTTGTTTCATTTGCATAATTCTGTTTAAAAATGTTCTGGGTTTAACTAGGGGAGTGACTGACAGCAAACTGCTGGGAACCTCACCCCACTCACAGTAAATACTCAGCAAGCAAAGACGCAGCTTCCATAAATGATCAAGAAGCTCTCAAAGCTTACAGCACTATGCCATTATTACAATCTGAGCATTTTTTAAGCAGAGCAAATATTTGCTTTACATTTCATGGCTGGCTGTTGCTGGCAACATACGTGGCCTTTATGGGCACAAGCATTCACTTGCTCCTTGTTTGCCTTTTGGTTTTAACGCAGGAGGAGGGTTCAGTGTCAGTGTGTAGTATTACATACATAAAGCTATTTGCTTTTCACTGATGTTTGGCTAGTTTGAAATGGCTACGGGTGCTTTTCATTTAATTTCTCATGTGGATTAAACAAACACGTGCCACTCACAACAAACACTGCTGCTCATGACTCATTAAGTTGTGTTTCCTAACCAGGTAATCAATTGCCTGAAAATGCTGTGACAACAGACTTGATGAGCCGTGTAATGTGAAAAAGACAGAAACACAACCAAAGGCTGCCTTCTTCAGGCCTTTTGCACACAGTGGTGTTGCATCGGGACTTCTGAAAATGGAGGGATTTTTCCTCTACATTTTAATCTCATGTTTGGAAAATTTCCAGATTAAAATTCATATTCCCCCCCCGCCTTCTTCCTTACCTTTTTCTGCTTTATTAAGGCTGGACTGTATTGTAGATAACATTATATCATGCCACATCATAAAAAAAAGGTGGAGCGCCAATGTTACTAGTTAAGGACAAGCAAAACTTTCTCTTCCCACTAGCTTCAGGCCATAACACTTTGCTAATTAAAATGCCCCACTGCCAGCTCACCTGCCTTGCCCATTGTGCTGGGGCCACAGAGCTGATCCAGACCTTACCCCAATATGCTTGATGGGATGCAGGGACAGCAAGAACATGCTGCACCCTTCCTCATCTTGGTGATGATATACAAAACCCAGGTGGTCCATTCAGGGCTGTAGGAGTAGGGGTATTTACTTGTGTGCTCTCTTAGAGTTCTGGAGTCCATGCCACACATTTGGAGACTGAAACACAACTTTTAAAAATAGCTTTTCCATCTAGTGTTGAACTGCTCTTGGAAAATACTAGGCTGGTAACAAAAATGACTGCATCCTACTGCATTTATCCAGTGTAAAAATACTGTGTCATACAGAATTAACTCACATTTTATTCACAAGGATAAAAGTGAAAGTGTTAGTTTTCTTCTATGCCAGTGACACGAGGCTGTTAATGTCATTACACTAATGCTTGGACTGTTCATATCATTGTCATGCTGTTGCAGTAAAACTTGCTCTCTGGTTTCTAGTAGTTTGGATTATTCTGTGTTAGCACATCATGCAGGATGGCAATGACCCAGGACACAGTTCAAGTGGATGGAGTGTGCTACCAGAGGCTGGCAAGCTGAGGTTTCTACTTTGAGTAACGCAAACTTCTGAGTACACATGGCCTTGTTCAGGTAAGGTGTAGAAGCAAACTTCAAAGCTCAGCAGAAGTGGAGGGAAGCTTTTCTGAGCCACATCAGGTGTGTGTAACTTAGGTGACCTGACCGAAAAGGTAGCTGGTACTTGCGCAGAGAAGTGGAGACGTTGGATAAGTTTGTCCCCAGAAGTGTGGGGAGGGGTAATGCATCACCTACCTGACATGAGAGTTGGTAGAGAGCAGACTTAAGTTGGCTGCTCCCATATAAGGCCTGCACAAGAGCTTGTGCTCCTGCAAGCTGTATTTTGTACTTTTTTTTTTAAATTGAACCTGTTAATCTAATAAAATATACAATCTCTGCCTACAAAACTTGTCTGATTATTGTCTTATGCCTTTTTGGCTACAGTAATGCTACATTATTGATACAAATATACATTGAATACAACTTACCTTGATATATATGGTAGCATGTTCTCATTTTTCATTTTACAACATGTGAAGGAGATAATATGTTTTTGTGAAAAAGGTCATGGAGGGAAGTAACAAAATTAAATCAGGATTCTTATGGGCCCCTCCAGGTTTTATAATGGACTTTTCTGAGAATATGTGTTCCTCTGCTACACTGCTGTTTTTTCAGCAGTCCTGTTTAAGATGAATAGAAAGATTTCATTGTTAGTTCTCTGACGTCCAAACTGAAGATTCTTTAGTTTATTTCTGTTTCCACATCAGTTTTGGTATGTATTTGGTTTGGGATATGTAGTTTTGTCTCTTTTCCTCTTTGCTGTTCCAGGAGATAGGTGTACACCTTTCAGACAAGTGGGATATGCTTTACCTTTAATAGACGTGTTATGGCATATAATGCTTTTAATGATATGTTATGGTGTTGCCCTCAGATACACTTTCCTTGCAGAGCTTTTTTTCAGAGCCCAGAGTTAAAGAAATGAGCAACTGAAGTTCTGGTAATTCCAAGCAAAATCTAAATCACGCTCCTAACTCTAAATATAAAATTAATGGCAAGATGTGATCAGGGTTTGCATATGTCAGCTTCATTTGCCAAATCGAATTCTGACAGGAAATGGAAAACAAGAAAATAACCCTCAAGAGGATTCTAATAACTCTGAAATGTTAATATTTTTATCTTTTTTTGTTTGATCCTCTTTAAGGATTAATAGAGTGCGTCAGAATGGTGCCTCCTACACGGGAAACTTAACAGACAGAAAATAATGTTAAAAGGTCTTACATCGCTGCAGAATGAAAACATGTTTGCAACAAGAGGACAAAGAAAAGTGAATTTAAGGGAAATGGTTGCTTTTTCATCACTTGACTACTTAACAGGATCAGGCAGGAGTTGTCCTAATTTCCACTGAGGTATCAGATTAGGCTGTGACCAGTGGGAAGGAAATGCAGCAATATCGTTCTGCGTGCTGTCATATGGCCTCACCCCACAGATAGTGGTGGCTTCGCCAGCCGGTGTGGGGGGCTCAGGGAAGGCCCAGCACATGCAGCATGGCTGCTGCCCTCCTGCTTGGCCACCATTTGTGTGTGGGTGTCTGCACAGCGTGGCAGTGGCTGCAGGGTGACACTGGCCTTTAAACAAGATATTCACACATCAGCCACTTTGAGGTGATTCTCTTCATCTTCCTAATTCCCCTGCTGAGAAATCTCCTTCCAAAAGAGGTCATGTGTTCCCTGAAATACCTTCAGGTCTGTTATCTGAGAAGTTCCTTGAAACATTTACCATGAAAGGGCATCTGTGAGAAATACCTTGACTGCTACAGCTGCAGGAATGTCTGGGAATATTTGTAAGAGCCCATGAAATTGAAAAGATGGCTTGTCAGAAGACCAGAGACCTGGTAAATGTGTCCCAGGCTTGTCTTTCTGCTGTTGTCCTGCCTGGACACACCAACTCCCTGCCCTCCCTCCCAGATGCCATGCCTGATGCTGTGTGACACATGCAGGTGTTTCGGCCTTGAAATGGAAAATATAATGAGAACAGTTGAACAGTTTTGGTAGTGATCCAGGCATGATTTCTAGTAAGATTAGGTATCAGCAGCAGGCCTGGGAGTTGGGGTAACTTTTCTCATGTCACAGGGCTCTTCCTCATGACCTTTCTCAGCATGTGCCTGAGTTACTTGTTTGTTTCAGTGCAAAGTCTGAGCTCAGTTTTCTTTTTTTGGTTTCCAAATTATTTCCGTATACGAAGACTTGAGTTTGAAAATAACTTATTTTAGGCTTGAGTCTGAAACCACTTTAGAATAAGTGTTAAAGTTAGTGGAACCATCCAAGATGCTTTAGGCATATACTTAATTTGGATCCCCAGAGACCCAAGCACAGTTCAATGAATGCAAACTTTTCTTTTAAGTTCTGGTCCTCTCTCAAGTGCTAGTCCTTTCCGGCACCATCATTGTGTTTGGAGTATGAATGCTTATGTTCCAGCCAAAAAAGCAACCCTGGGACTCCAATAATGATTCTGTCAGGTTTAAGGGTGTTTTTAACAAGCCCTGGCCACTCTTCTGCATTGAAAAGCTGATTAGAAGATGAACAAGCACCTTCACTGGGTTTTGGAGGGGATTTGCAGCTCTTTTTCTGTTATTGCATCAATTAATCCTTTTTAACTTTGTGGTAGATTTAAAAAAAGTGAGCTGGGGCAAGTATGTGACAGCTAGTACCAACATTATGTGAGATCACCACAGTTCAGACTGAAATATCTTCAGAGAAAAGAATTTATCCATTTTTGTGTCTTCTAGAGAAGCTAGCAGCTCTACAACAGCAATAAAACCCAAATTAATTGTTCAAATTCTAAATATTTTTCAATTTCTGTGTTGCTATGCTCTTTAAAATAATTCAACACTGTCATCTGCCTTTGGTGCAGCCAGCTATAAATGAAAAATGAAAACGTCCTCACATTCCATTAAAATACTTCTTCACTTTGTTATTCTTTTCAATAAGCAAAGTTGTCCTTTCCTGAAACACAGGCATAGTTCAGGCCATCTATTTTGTTCCACAAAGACTGTTTTTAAATCCCCAAGAACAAAGATATTTCCTATGAGTCAGGGCAAATTCCTCTCTTCAAATGTGAATTTTGCCATTAATCTCTTGGCCAGAAGAAAATACTTACCCTCTTTTCCTTCCTATCCAGTTCCTGGAAAACTGCATCAAACCTGCTTCTGTTGATTTACTTTCAGGAAATGAAGTTACTACATCAAGGTCAGAACCTTGTTTGTGACTTTGCAACTTTTACATGATCCTTGCGATTCAGAATACTGTAATTGACTGCGAGTAGAAAAGTGTGCAGCATCACTGGTATGGGTTAGTGTAGAGTGACAATCCTCAGTACTATGGACCAGAATGACCATTTCCCTTGGGAATGAGTAAGTTTTACATCTTATATTTGTAGCACTTCATGCCTGCAAAGGCTTTCCATAACAAGAGAGAACGTTTTTCAGGTGAAGGACATGCACACACATGCCTGTGTGTTTGGTCTGTGGGTGTTTGGAAGAAGAAGCCATGATCTGCCTGCAGTTTGCCTGTAAGGGCTGTTGTGGGGCTGCATTGGCTGTTGCATGGGCTGTGGCTGCTGCATGGCCATTGCTTGGGCCATGGCTGATGCACCAGCTGTTACTCCCCACCATTTCTTGGCTGCGCTGATTCACTTTTCCATGCCAGGAGTCAGTGCTCCTTTGCTTTCCAGGATGAGTTTGCTCATTGTCAGCTTGAAAACTAGGACAGAGGTTTGTGTGTCTTTGGCTAAGACTCAGAATCAAGTGAAGTCTGAAAAAACTTACTCCTTCATTTTTGGCTTAATTCTAATGGTTATTCACTCTAACAATCCATGTTCAGATGGTGATCTGGACCTCCATGCTAAGCAGTTGAGTTATGTCCTTGATTTCACTGGGCATGTAAACAGTAGTAATTGTTCACAGTCAGCAGGAAAGGGTTCTGGCTTATAGTGATTTATTTTATTACTTATGTTAATGTGCCAGTGGGATAGAAGATGACCTTGTGGGCACTAAGTAACAAGAGTTAAGTAATGACTCAGGTTTCCCTCGGAGACTGTCAACACGTATGGTTTTCTCTACCCTTTTTTCACATGATTCCAAAATAATTTCAAATGATGATGAATCTTTATTAATTGAGCTGTTTTATGGGCCTGGCTGGCTGATGTTGAGCTCTTCACACATTCTGTTATATATACCTCATTCAGGATTATTTCCACAAAGTCCTTCCTCCCTTCCTGTTCCGGGAAAGCAAGGAGGCAAACAAATATCCATGAAATAACTCTGGGATTTCTGATTTTTTGCACAGATGTTCTTCTCATCTCCCTTCTTGTTTATCAGTGAGTCCGCTTTCTTTCATCTTCACAATAATGACATTATGCTCTTTTTCTCTTCCTCTCTGGGCCTCTTTTTCTTCTTCTGTTTCTTCTAGCTTGCTTTCCTCCCCTGTGGCTTGCAGCTTCAGTGGTCCCCATTGACCACTCCAAAAATGCAGTTGTTGCCTGCGTCTCCTCAGTGACACCAAGATACTTGCAAGCATGCTAGGGAGGGTGAGAAGAGGACCTGAGGGGCTGGCAGCCCCCATGGCAATGGGAATTTGTCCAAAGGTGACGGTTTCTTTCCCTGTGCAGGGTAACCGTCAGGCAGGAACCTTTGATCAAGCATCCCTTTCATTAGCACACACTCTAGTTTTTGTCTGAGATATCTTTCTCTTTTGGGCAGTGTGGCCAGCTGGGCAGCCTGTCCACCCCTTTGTCCCTGTGGAATCTTTCCACATCCACCATTTCCCTTGCAGGCTGCAGGGTAGTTGGGCTCACGGACATAACAATGGCTAAAGGAAAAAAGCAGAAACCCTGAAGATTGGCAAGCCAGATCAGTGTGCAGGGTAGCAGGTAAGCATGGCCTAGCTGCAGCAGGAGGATGCAGAGGAAACTTTGTGCAGTTACGTGTTCAGTTATTTTCTCCAGTGTTGAAGGTGAACCATAGTGCAGTAACATTCATGCATCAGGTGGCCATCATACTCACTGCTGTGACATTGCAATATTTCTCACTGTTTCTTTATCCCTGAGTGTTTCAAAAATCCCTCCTCTTTCATACCTTTATAAAATCATACTGCAAAACCATATGGTAGCCTATTTGCTAGACCGGGTGAAAAGGACCTATGTACTTCCTCTTTGAAATCACTTTATCTTTACGATCTACAAGAAGAGCATATGGGAAACTACAAATCAAATTAAAAACAAGAACATTACTTTGTGGGGTGCTAAGCGGTTTGTAAAGCCTTGTGAGAATTTGAAAAGTGAATGACTTTGAGTGTCTGGGTGGAGGAGAGCAGGGAAAGCTACAATGCATTAGGAGTGGAAGAAATGAAAGCAGGAAAGACCTTGCAGAGGAACTTCTGTAGTTTTATCTCTGTTATTGGACTACATATAATAACTCACTGTGCAGAGACAGGGAAAACACCATGTCTAGTCACTTCAGCAGAGGAGAAGTCTGAATCACACAGACAACTTGACTCAGATAACAGCAGAAATGACAGAAACAGAATAATCTGTAAAAGTACTTCAGGTTCCATGTGTTTAAATTTGTTCAGTATTTATAAAAAAATAAGAAGGCAATCTAAGTAATTACTCCAAGTAATTGTTGACACTTTTTTCAGAAGGATTTAATGGTTCTCCAAAGTTCCTGGATGACAAGATAGGATCTTATTCTTTCCTACACTTGTCCATATGCAAGTAAGAAAGGAAATACTTCAGAGGTTTAGTTTTGGTCAAGTTGCTGCTAGAAAATGCAGAAGAGAAGATGCCTGCTGTTCCCTGCCAAACTAAAATTTGCAGGGGAGGACAGATGAATATTCTAGCAGTTAGCCATGCTCAGATATAATAACTGTCATAAGACTTCTCCACTGGGACTTGGAGATAAACAGTGTGTTGATCCAAGATATGGATTGTTTAAACGGGTTGAGAAATTTAACCACAAGATGGAAATTGGCTCTGTTAGGTGCAGGAGCAGTGAAGTGCTGCATGTGACTTACCACCATGGCTGGAAATCTGTGGCAGTGAAAAAGAAAAAAAAATTTGGTTTACATTATACTACTGACTTGGTTTTGAAACACAGTTCATACAGTCGTGTGACCTGGCTGGTGGTATGGCCTGTATTTTCTTTGGTAGTTTAAAGGAGCTCATGGTAGAACTTAGGGCTGGGTCCTGGGAAGGGAAAGACTGCTGCATTTAGGCCTTACAATCAGTTTGGGGTTGAAGTTGATTGTTTTGAGATCTGAAGGAGCCAGGTGTGTGAGATATGGGATACCTGAAATGGATGGTCTCATGGAAGAAATGGAGATTAAAGGCCAGCTTGCTGCAGCTACAAGAGTGAGTACAGACTTCAAAAAGTACAATGTGCAAGAGGAATTTGGAGAATCCTGGACCTGTCTGAGATCAAGAAAAATGATGTAGATGTGGGAATCCATATTGGTTCTTGGTGGCTATACTGGAAGAGGGACTTGTGGGCTTCACTTCCCCATTCAACTTTTTATTGTCTTTGCAGATAAATCCAAGTAGGTTGGAAGAGCCCTTGTCCCCTCTATTCCCAGTGTATACATCCAGACACAGACATACACAGACACACACAGAGTCACCCCAAATCACAATCGTTATTACATCAAGCATGACTCATCTACTTTAAAATGTTTCTTGGGACACTCGTGGTTTTAATAATCTGATTAGAAGAACTGAAGTCTTGTTTGTGCTTGGAAACATCATCTTTGCATTGAGGCGAGAGACCCGCCTGATCTCTGGGAAAAGGGCAAGTGCCAAAATCCCATTCAAGTGGGAAGCCTGCAGCCCCTCTGAGCTGGGCCATGGCAGGAGGCTATGGATGACCCCCATGGGTGGTTGATCAGCGCTAGTGCAGATTTTATAATTTTCCTGCAGTCCAGACATTTTGGCTCAATCTCTGTGATCAGGCCAGTGTACACAGCAGTCTTGCTGCTCCTGGCATTGCTCCTCGGCAGGAAATACCTGCACCCAGCGCTGGCCTCTGGTAACTCTTCAGCAGCTTCTTGTGACTGCTCGGTTTCCTGCGGTTGGTATTCGTAGGAACTTCCTCACTTGTTCCCCAGAAAAAACACATCCCTCATATGCCATTTTCATCTGCAGTCCAGCAAGCCTTGCAGAGCAACATTTTCAAGGCTGGTTCTTCCCCAGTTGGGTGTAAAGAGCAAGCATAAATGCAAATATTTTAGCAGCAGCCATTTTCAAGCCAGTCTTCTGAAGGTTTCCTGATTGACACAGAGGGAAGCTGTTCATGCTCTCCATGGCTGCTCTGCACATTTCCACAAAGTTGTGGCTCTGCTGTGGTGTTTTTGATGGCTGTTTTTTTTTTTTGTTTCTCAGCTGTTGTGCTGGGCCATGCTCCCAATGTCCTGCCCACAGTGGAAGCACCTGCCCGTCACCACTATTATTCATCACCCAAGTCCTTGGTGGGGGTTCAAGCAGGGCCTCCAGGTGACACAGCTGCAGGCAGGGTGAGGTTCCTGGGGGGCAGCTCCCAGCCCATGCTGCCTCTCATGACATCTGCCTGTCTGCTTTGTATAGTGACCTTGCCTCCAGCACTGAGATATGCTCTACCAGTGCATTAAATCATTCTACTGAACCTGCCAGGAAGGAGCAATATTGGCTATTCATGAACTGGTATTTATCTTAGCAAAAGGTTGATGCCTGGTTGACCATGTTAGTCCCAGCCCAATAACTCTGGAGCATTTGGGAATACCCACAGCACCTCACTCAGCTCCATTTCATTTTGCTCCAATCTGAGCTGTTTGGAGATGATGTAAAGAAGATTTTTAAAGATCACCAAAAGGCTAGTTGTATAAGCTGCTCTTCCTTTAGAAGACCCATACTGAATTTCTATGTTATTGTTGATACCCATTCAACATATATCACCCACCAATTTACATTCTGCAATTGGAAAACCTTCCCCACCCCTTTTTAGTATGTGTAAGTAATAACAAAAAGAAAAAATAGCACTTATTTATAATTTAAATAACATTTTCAAACATGGTTGGTGAGACCACATACTACTGCGATACCCTGGCAGTTCTCTTACTGGAATATGTTTCTGTTTGTTTAAACATTACCTAGCTTCAGATGTTTCTCCTGACATTTTCCACTACAAGTTACTGCAGCAAGGTGGCATTTTTGTGCATTTGTGTGGAAAAACAATCAACCTAAATAATTTGGCCCATTTGAGAATAAAATCAGGAAAAAAGGATGTTTTCCCATAGTAAAATAATGAAAAAAATTTTCTTGGAAAAATTGCCCCTCCCACTTTCTGCAGCATGGCTTTGTGCCTGCCCAAAGGCTAGAGGAACAAGAGGTGCCTAAATTTAGCGTAGAATTGGGCACCTCTGGGCCACCAAAAGAGTCCATACAGGACTGCTAGAGAGCCAGGACATCCAGAGAAGAAAACAAGGTTTGTAGGTAGAGTGGAGGCCATAAAGAGACCAGTGGGGCAGAAACTAGGAAAGTCAAATGAAAATGGTTGTATCTTTGCATGTGTACAGTGAATACAGAAGAGTGGGAACTAGACTTGAGCAGGCATGTAGTCAGGAAGGCAGTAAGATGAGGGAGGGTGGCTCTCAGGAGGATCTGGAAGAGGCAGGGTTGCTGGGCAACAGCCAAACTGGGGCTGGGGTCAGAGTAAGAGTGATAGAGCTGACAAAGAGTCAGCTTATGACAGCTGAAAGCAGCTGTGCAAGAAGACAGAAGGAAATTTATGTGCAAGCAGGTGGGGTTTAGACTGTCATGCTCAACAGACTGCAACCAGAAAGGTTGAGGAAGTGGCTGCTGGGCACATCTGCACTGGAGATGGGATGGCATGTCCACAGCCTCAGGACGGGACTGGGGGCTTCCTTGCAGCACCTCAGCTCCTTCTGGCACTGAAACCTGGGCATACACCCATCATCCTCTGCTCTGTTTCTCCAGAAAGGAGACCTGTGCACACAGACTGAACAGGAGCTGTGCTACCCTACAAACATGTATAAGAGAGAAGCTGTGGGGGACCTTAGGGCATGACCTGATGCAATGCAGTCTCTGCACAAATATGTGGAGGTGAGGTGCAGGGACATGACCTTGGGATAGGACAGACTTGGCAAGGCCAGGGGGAAGAAAGAGGTAAACTTCAGGGGAAACAGAAGAAAGTAGAGATGCCATCTCTCACCTGCAGAGGCCTGAAGAGATTCTCAAATCTCAGCATTGTGAATAAACCTTGTGACAGTTTATCCCTGTTTTGGAGCAAAGGCCTTGTGGTGGGTAAAGTGGTTCAAAACATGGGATTTTGCATAGTCACACAACACAATTTCTATGTTTTTATCATCACACCATCTCATTCATTCCATAGGGTGAGCCAACTCTTCAGAGGAATCCGAAGACTGTAGAAAAGACTGTTTCACGGATACATTAATTTGATGAAAATGCCTGATAGCAGAGAGGTGGGCTTAATTGTTTAACTAGTCAAGCAGCGTTCTAGGGAAAGGGCATCTCTACTGCTATGAAATTTCTGTCAGACAGTAGGCAATTTACAAGAATGAGTATTTCCAGGCATGCTCACCATTTCCAAGTGGCTAACTTGGTACTTCGAGTTGTTTCAAGAATGATCATCTCTCAAAATCTGTTTAAAATACACTTCAGATGCATGTAAGCAAATGCTGAAATACAATAAGCAAGTGCAGGACATTAAATTGTGGGCTTAAATCACAGCTGCTTCCCAGTGCTGCCTCTTTACACTTCAGGTTCCCAGATGTGTAGACTGACAAACACCTTCAGGCCTGCAACATTGTGAAAATGAGTAATCATTTGTGTTTCACAAGGAAGACATAAAAAATTACAACTATAGAAAAATGAGGATATTCACCCTTCATTAGGATGGGCATTGGATTTTGAGCAAATATATAAACACTGTGAACACACAGAAAATGTGATAAAAATAACAGAATAGCTAATCAGTGGGGCTTCCAGTAAGAAATGTATGATAATGTAGTTAAAGCAACATTAATGGAGGCATTTCCTAATTTTGGGGTACTTAATTATGCCTCCTTAATATTCCCTTCTTGAGGTGTTTTTTGTATACATACCACACCGACTTACACATCCAGTGTCTCTCACAGCTGTTTCTTAGTATTTGTGAAAGATTAAGCTTCATATGAATTGATAGAGATTTCTGGAGAACTAATAACTGATGTCACACTTGGATTGCATCCAATTGCAAAAGTACAAGAGACACACCGGGTTTGGAAATTTTAACAGCAGCAGTTATTGTCCTAGAGACTTAGTTGCAGGAAAATGGCATAGGCTCTTGGCAAGACTCACTCATTTTTATAACACTTAAGCAAGATCTAAATAGGCAGTTTTGCTCCAGGTATGTCTGTATTGCTAAAAATGACATAATACAGGTTCCTTGCAGAATTCAATCTCTCATTTTCTTTAATGTCCACACTTGCTCTGTTCACTTTTGCAGCATCATAAATTGTGGACTGTTGTATGCTAAGCTTTCCTTTGCCCCCTTCCTGAAAAGTCCTCATAATTAAGTTAAACATGCATTAAATAAAAATACACTTTTAATATAGTCTTTAAAGAAAATCCTCCAAATCACTTCCCCCCAAAAACCACCACAACTTCATTTAGGATTATCCATTTCTTTATTTCAGTTAAAACAAACATACAATGTTTCATTGAAACTGTGTTGCACTCCCTGCCAACAACTGTAGCTAGAGTGTTGGCCTCTAACAATACAGTGGGTATTTACATATGTACACGGATGTACCGCAGGATACCTGAATTTGGTGGCCTAACAAATACGTTAGATTGTAAAAGCTGTTAAGTTGCTGCATTCAGGAAATCGTTACATCCAAGGTAAATTTTAGAGGAAAAGTATACATGAACCTGAACGATGCTTTTTATGGACCCAAGTGACTCCTGTGTTTATTGCAACATATACATTTGTAATAAATACAATCTTAGTGTTTTCTTACACACCTTAGGTGTAACACATTTCTTCCATTGTTGTAGGCATTACATTCTGTTGTAAAAGAATCTTTCCTTTGACAGTTGTTATACAGATGTACAACATGAACAACTCCTTGAAATGATGTAACATCAGTAATGAGAGAGGAATATATACATAAATCCCAGATTCCAAACCTACATTATATACATTATACTTACAGTATATACACACATACAATTTATGTACATAGACTATCATAAATATTGAAAAATAGGTTTAGTTTTACTGGATTAATGTTTTATAAATAACATGTTACATTTATGACTGAAATATCATGGAAGACAATAACGTCTAACTGAGGTGACAAAACAGTGGTTTAATACTGAAGCTGCTCTTTTGGGTGGTTTGCAATGTAGGTAACTTTAAGCAGACAGGTTTGAAAAATAAAAATAAAAAATCATTAAAAAAATCGTATGTTGGAAATCAACCCAGCCAAGCGGAACTCAACTGTTGCAGGTAGAGAGTCAGTCATCAAATGATAGAACACACTGCGTAAAATCTGGAAATTGCTACATTCAGAGAATTAAGTGATGTGTATATTATGAGGTGTCATCACAAAAATCTTCCTCCTCTCTGGCTCCTGAGAAGGACTGTGTAGTAACTTCTCATTTATACCCCCTTCTTCTTCTATGGTTACTGAAAGGAGGTTATTTCTCACTTCAATTTTTTTTTTTTTTTAAATGCTGGCAAGGGAAAGGCTTAATCCCTTGTTTGCTACAAATTGCTCAAAGGTAGACAACATTTTAATCCTCTTCCACCTTTCTACATTTGCGGAAAGGAAGAAGAAAAGCTGCCAAAGTACCAAGGAGGCAGACACTCAGCACTTCTGTGGAGATCAGGTAACACAGGATAGTTAGCCATGGATGCACACTACCTGAGGCAGACAAGTACCTAAGGAGTGATGGTCAGTGCTGACTCCAGGATGGTTAACTGCCAGTTGAGTACCACTGAACTAATAATATGAACAACATAAGAGGAATCTAACTTCTCATTACAGTTTCACACTACAGACTTAGTGACCAGTACTTACAGTCATGCAGAAGCATCAATACAAAACACCTGCGATCTTTTTTCATAGTTTTCAAATGGCTGGGCAGAGATTGGCATTATCTGCCAAACAGTGACTGTCATTTAGATTTGTTCCTGATTAATTCTACAAGAGCAAAAAAGTCTCAGGCACTGCTTCACCAATGGATTACAGGCCTTTACTTGTTCCCTCTGACTCAACGACCAAGTAGAATTTTGTAAATCAGATTTTTAAAGTATCATGTCAGGTGAAGACAGTTGACCACATTGCCATGATTATTTCATTAATAAGCTGTATCTAGGCTTTTGTACCCAATATTGTTGTGTTTGAGAACCTCTTAGAAGCCAAGTATGCTGTTATACATGTGTTATTTCTCTTCAACCTGGGATAAGAATGAAAGAGTAAACATGCACTAGAAACAAAACAGCTAATAACAACCATACAGCACCTGGTTCATCAGCTAGCTAGGGCTCATAAGAAACTTGCCTATTTCTGAAGCAAACAAGTTTGAGATGACTATCCAGTCTATGAGGTTATCTTAATACTACTATACAGTATAAATTGGAAGAGGAATCCCAGTTGTGTATGCGAAGAGAGTTTGTACCAAGCATGAAATACTGGTTCAATTATTCTGTGGATTTGACTGAGAAACAGAATAGTCAAGTAATTCAAAATCCAATAATGGATGAGTAATTTGAGAAATACTGTACACTTTTTGAGTATTATACAACTAGTAAACTACAATAGGACCTTTTTGTTTTCCTACAGAGTGTTTCAAGATAGATCGGACAGAAAAAAACCCCAACATCGCTACAACTGACAATGGACCTTATTAATAAAGAGAACTCCAAGAGGGAGTTTTGTATTAATGGCACAATATGCTCCAGTGCCATTCAGTTTATATCTACAACATGAAAAAAAAAAAAAAAAAAAAAAAGGAAAATCCCCCAAACCCTGTTTTACCCAACTGCACTATTGAGTACTTCAAGAAGGGAAATGTCAATGCCATCTTTATGATTTTTAGATTATCTGTTTTTCTCAAACATACCCGTTTTAAAGGGTGGTGTTTTGTTTTTTTTTTAAAGCGTGAAAGTTTGGGTTTCCACACCATTTTTGGAAACTAAGGTAACTATAATCACTTAGGTAAGCTGGCAAATGATTTTCAGGATTATTTTCACTCTACTTTGAGCTACATGAATTTTATGGGAATCATTTATAATTAGATAATTTTGACTTAAAATTGTTAATTTTCTGATTTGGTCATTAGAAGTATTTTTTAAAATATAATTTCTCTAATTATGCCTCTACAGAAAGGCAAATTAGATTTAAATTAGGACACTGATTAAATAGTTTTACGAGCTCTTTTATGTTATTAATTTTTTTTAGAAAAATGTTTCTTAAAGTCAAAATAGTGCTTTTGAGGTCCATAAGAATTTTTGGTACAAAAAAATAATAGTGTTTCTCTTTCTCTCTCTCATTGGTTATTTAAACACTTTGCTGTAAATTAGAGTTATTTCTCACATCAAATGGTTCCATTAGGCACATTCAAGTAAAATAACAAAATATCCAAGTAACAATGATGAAAGCCAAACATGGCTTGATAAAAGTCTACAGAGAGTTCTGTCCATTCTCTGGAATGGAATAAAGTTGTCACTTCCTTCAGCCAGACACTCACGTGGTTTGACGTTAATATCCACTTCCATCATGCAGAATAGTTTCTTAAAGACAGAGTTCAGGTATTCTACAATCAGAAGAACCATCAACAAAGAATCTGCATTTTAAAGGAAGCTGAATAGCTCATTTTCATTCTCAGTAGGTATCTGAGTGAACACTGGCATTTGAAGTGGAGTATTACAGATTAAACCAGGATAGTTAATGGCCATCAGATGGAACATTCTGGGTCCAGTCTAGAATAATCAGTGTCATACTCCCAGTCATCACAAGTATACCACTTAATAAGAAGAACGCAGCCTGAAAAAAGAAAACATAAAAGAAGTATTTCAGTTTCTGCTACTATACCCATAAAGTCATACCAATTTATGGCACAAATACAACTTCTCATGGAGGACAAAGAGACAAGAGATCACAGCAACCAACCAGGAGCTATGTATCTTCCTCATACTTGGGTTCCTTTTTCAAATAAAAGAGTACATTTATTTTTGATATAGCAGACCTCACCCTTAACTGAGGGAAATCAATATAACTGCTGATACCTGTCAGGCTGCACCACTGCACTGACTTGATTCTGACTCAGTGGGTCTAAGATCTGATTCCAAGTCAGTACATCTAGTATCAGTAAAAGCACAAAAATTGGTCAGGATCATCCAAACGACCAGTGGAGGTCAGCTTTTATGGGGTAAAATATGTTATCAAGTCTTGCAAGAAAATTTAAAGAATGACAAGATGTTTTCAGTATAGTTCTTAAGGGTGACGTGGTGAAATGTGGTTCTTGCCAGCAACAGAATGACCCAACTATTGTTGAGATTGGGGGCTGGGGAGTGTGAGAAGTCACTGAAGTGACCTGAGCCTTGTGATGGCAATCTCCTCAGTCTGGAGTATCTATGCAATTCCCACGTGTTAACGAAGAGAACATTAAATACAAATTGACTGACGACCTTCACCGGGACCTCGAAACTCTTAAACCGTGAAGAAAGGAACTAAAGTCCTAGCTCAGAATTAATAAGCAAGTGTAACTACTGTGTATTTGTTTATACATACCCCAATCTTTTGCACTGACTTCATTGGTTCCTTCTTCACTAATTTGATATAGAAGGCAGAAGGAAGTATAAAGATCAGCATGGCAGCTGCAGATGCACCTGTATTTAAAAAGTATAGAAATAAAATATTCATAAACAGGTAGATGTAATTTGACTAGATTGGAATGGCATTTTCTGAGATTTTAAAGGCTACTTGAACTGTTGTGAAAATGCTTACCAATGAAACCAAAGATGTCTCGAATGGTAGGGACAAAGATAACAAGGACATTGGTAAATGCCAGAAGAGCAACTGTAATGGAACAGTGACGCCACCATCTAAACTCCTTCCCTGCCCACAACAGCTGGGTAATGGAACTGCGAATCTTTTGAAGAGAAGAAAAAAAAAACAAACACAAAAAACTTGCTTAGTCTTCATTGTGGAAGTCAGTGGCTGTTGCCTGAATTAGACCTTCTTGCTGAAAATATGTGAACATAATTTTCCTGAACATTTCAGATTTTAATCGAAGTTGAAAGACAGGAAAGTGATTTTTAAAATATTTTCTTTCTGCACTTGAGATGCAGCTCTGTGCTTCTGATCAGTTTCTATTTTCAGTGATTTAGATTTTCAAGCACAGGCAGTAATAGAGAAAACACAAGAAAAAACATCTGCCTTTAACAAAAATAAACCTCAGATTTTTGTAACATCTAAGGTTGCTGTTAAACACTGTACACCAAAATGGCCAAAATTCATGTTCACATTGTACTTACAAAAACACACAGACAAGCTGATAATAAAATAATGCAATTACTTATTTAAAGGGGAAATCTTTTCAACTCCCTCAATTAAACCATACCAGGAAACAATCTAACATATTTGTATCTACTGCTTTGTAAACATTGCCTATTTGAATTAACAGTATAGAGGTATGTCATCAAGCTTGTTAGAATAAATTTCCTTTTTCATTTAAGAGAAAAAAATCTGTGAATTTATAAATGGGAGTTGCAATACCAGTAAATGACTGCAGCAGGACAAGTGATGTAAACTAAATTGGTAGTAAGGTTGGAAAAATATATTACTTACTGGGAAAATAACTACAGGTACAGTAAGGGTTACAGCCATAAGTACAGCGAGACGCACAATAAGAAGAAGAACATCAGCACCCAGATAAGCAGAGTAGGTATGAAGCAGTTCTGGTTCAACTTTTCCTACAAAGAAAACAGCATTTTAACTAGATGTCGTTGACATACCTTTCAAACAACCACTTCTGCTCTAAATCCCAAGTGAATTTTCCAGTTACAGCAACACTAATGGAAAGCCTCAACAGCTCGTGTAAGCATGTCTCCGTTTACACATGGAAAACTTGGAGGCACCGAATCTGTTTTAATGCAGTTGTAAGCCTTGTGCCTTGGGCTCAAGTCTGTAACTGATCTTTTGGGTGTGCACTTATAAAAATATTGAAAACAGGGTGTATTTAGAACCCACAGTAAATGCTTGCTTGCTCTAACTTAAAAAAAGATACTGTGGTTTTGCACAACATAATTCACTTTAAAGAAAGGTAATATTTACCATAAAATGTCAGGTATCCAAAGAGAGCAGCCAATAAATACATGAGGAACATGGCAAAAAAAGATACATAGGACACATTCATCATTCTTTTACGGCTTCGGCTATAAGAAAAAGAAATATTGTTAGCAATGAGAACATACTGGTTTATACAACTTGTTTGTTTAGTGAAATTACAGACACATATCTAACACTTACCTTTTCAGTTCTTCATAGATAGGAAGAATTGCAGGGTGGCAGACAAAAGAAAATGTCAGGATTGGGACAGCATAGACAGTCTGAAAAATAAAATATTTTTCTTAAGTATCTCAACAGACACTAGAATTTACTTTTAAAAATTTTATCAGTAAATTTTTTAGATTTGACTTAGGTACCAGTTCAGGCTTTGATAAAGACTAGCTGTTCTTTACAACTGAAACTCTGGCAAAAATGAAAACAACTATTTAAAATGTTCTTAATCCCAGGAGTACCAAACGCTCCCACATCACACTGAAATCCATGCTGAGCTGAGTGTATTTGCATTCAGCATCGTGTTCTCCATTTCACAGGCTTAGCCATTGTAGCCTGATCTTGGTTATCACATACACTTCTCTCCCATGTGTGGAGATTCACCACTGTAATTGGGAGCATTCATGAGGGTTAAAACTGTGACCGGAAAGTTAGAAGTCTATTCCAAACTCTGGCATGATTTCCCATTCACATGCTTTTACCATTTCCTTCGTCTTCTTCTGCATTAAAATGCTTTACTAACTTACTTGAATGGAAGCTTGAGAAATGCTGTGCCAAAGACCGATACATGCATTTATTGCTACTCATCTCAGGAAGGCACCTCAAGCTCCTCTAATTTCTGTGTGTTTGGAATGTAGAAACCCGCCTATAAAGGCGATAAACAATGCCTAACTCTACTGGAACAGAAAGTCATAGTACATCCTAAGCTTACTTACAACTAGGCAATTACTTGAAGGAAAAATAATCTACTTTATCTGCTATCTATTTAGTCTCTTAGTTATTTTCAGAGTCTGATTTGCAGTTAGTTACCTGTGAATTGAAGATGAAATACTTCGGCTTACACATATCATCAATTGTTATGTTTTCATCTCCCAAAGGTACCAATGTCGCATTTATTGTTATATTCAAGATGTCACTGTCCATAGGACAAGGAATCTGAAACATCTTCCAAATTACCTAGAAACAAAGCCATGTGTTTATTATTACTCTGACTAACGCAGTATGTGAAACTTATAAAAAAACTGTGTTTCATTTCACTTTGAAATGCAGTTTTACAACCACTGGAAGTCTACAATATTATACTTACAACAATCAGAAAGAAGACCATGCACAGTAAGGAAAAGCCGCTGGTATAGCCCAAATATCCTGTGTACAAGAAAGATAAAAAAAACTAAGATACAGTAAACAGAAACACCATTCACATAATGTCATTGTGACAATATGTATTCTGTCACTGATCTTTTTAGATTGCCATTTTCTTAGTGTTACAAAGAACAAACTAATTATTTGTTGACTATCCGCTCATCTCAACCCAGATCTGAAAGTTCTCAACGACATATTAGGGTCTGTACATACAGTGAGTTTGCAATATTATACTTTTTAACTTAAAAAACCCTCAGAACACAATGAAAAACCCACACCAACCACTATGTAAATTAGTATATACTAAGAATGACTATAAGATTAATCCTGATAGAATGCGCTCTGAGATAACTTGGCCTTTTCCCTTCTATTTTTACTGATTCACTTAATTTGTAGAAAGCATTAACTTGAGCAAGCAACCCACTTTGAACTTCTCAGTTACTAAGATTCCATTACAGGATTCTCTGAACATATAGTGTGTTAACTGAGTTCTTGACATGTATGGCTGAATTACAGCCATTTCAAAGCATCTGGTGTGAATATTTTGCAAGTGCTTGAGATTTAAAATGAAAAAGGTGTCATTTACACTGCAAAGACAATTCAACTGCCTCGGGCTGGCATCTCTATTCTTTCGAGACTGTTACAGGATAGCAAGTAACACTACTAGCTAGTAACAGTATTAAGCAATTTCACTGCTAACCAAAATGGGTCAAACTTTGTGATAAGAACACAAAGTTACTGCTGAGCTTTGTTCTGAAGCCACCCTATCTATTGTCCTCTCATTTTCAAAAAAACACATCTGTAACTAATACTTGTGATCTTTTTTGAAAAATCTTATTTCATTTTTTTAATTAGATTGACAGCAATTATCTAAACACTGATTAGTCCCAAGAACAAAGTTTGGAGACAGCTGCTTATTCACATAGTACTTCAAGACTCAAACATCGTATCGATCCATTTCTCCACAGTATTTTCAGTGTATTTTTTACTGTACTCCACTGCTTACCTAAATTTTTCAGTAAGGACAGAGGAAGAATCAGGATGACAGACACCAGCAGCACCAAGTAGTCACCATTAAGATACCATTCTCTGTAGGAAAAAAGGCAGTATTTGTAAGTAATTGAAGTATTTAAAAATTGCAGTTTAGTCTTCCCTCTTATCTTCTACAACACATGGCTTCATAAAAAAAATGTAGTACCTGATGTCACAAAGGATTAGCACTCAACTTACTATATTGACCTAAAGCCCTACCATACCTTTTTATCTCACCCCAAACCTGCATTGTGCCTTTCCTTTAGTGTCCTTTCTAAAATTAATATGCATCTGAAAGTCAGAAGACAGGAAAGTAAATGACGGGTCAGAAAAAAAGGCAACTGGGATCGATAACGAAAAAACAGTAATTTGCTTAAATGTTGGTTCCCAACTCTCCAGGTGTATTAGAATATTGCAGGGCCCCAGCACAGTGGCAATCCACTTTAATGGAAGTAGAATTCTGCTGGGTGCTCTGCGGGAGTTAAAGAAACTGAGGGCTGGAGTTAAGGCAGTAGCTCGAGGCCCCCTGGCTGAGAAAACTCCAACAAACATTGGGAGTCTCTTGGAGGCAGGTTTAGTCCCTTTCAGTAGGGAAACTATGGTAAGAACCTCAGAAGACTTCTTCCTTCAGATAATTTTTGCCATTTATTCCAAAAGAAGCAGGATCTATTTTTTTGACAAAACATTTTTGAGTGTTAGAAAGATTAACACTTTCCTCTGAAACACAGAAAAATGAAGTTAGATCTGCGTAAATATAATGTAATTTCACTGAGCAGAAAACTGATCTTGAGTATTTAATTGTGGCGACGTAATTGCTTTCTTCGTCTGTCCTACAGGATCATCCACTAAGCATTTATTCCCAAAATATTAATACATTATATCCTGTTATAGTATTATTTAACAGTATTTATTTAAAAATGGACTGTATTCCATTTAGGTAAACAAAAATTAATAACTTAATTGGAAATTTGTGCATTCAAACTCAATTGCTGAATTATAAGCCTATAATATGGTAGCAGAAATATGGAATAATCTAAACTGACTTGCTCTGGATTTATGTAGTAAATGCAAAAAAGAGTCATCTCTTTCCCCAGTTTTATCTGGGATAACTATATGTAAAAAAAGTATTTTAGAACATTCAGATGTGTACGACATTCATGTCATGTCCCTTCTGTTGTCTTTTTTTTTTTTAAATGTAGTAGTCTTGTGGTAAATTTAAATGAAGTCACACCACAGAGATTCCCTGCACTTCATACATAAGAACGTGTGCTGTTACTGAGCACGGCCCACCTGGAGGCCATCAGGACTTTCAGACCAAGGACTTACAGGTCTGTGCTCAAGAGTAAAGAATGGGATTGCATGGCTTTAAAATATTCAGCTGTATTTTAAAAATTGCTAAATCAATGTTAATAATGGAGCTAGTATTTGTAATATTGTCTCAGAATTCCAGAATACCTTCTACAGTAAGCATTATTTTGGGACATTTAAACAGGTAAGTGCTTACATTTTAGGCACCAGGCTGCCAGAGTGGAATCCATGCCAATAGTAGCCACCCAGACTCCCCTAAGCAACGCATGGAGAGAGTCAGTTAAATGGGGTCCACAGTTGCCAGAGCACTGAGAAAAGATTTACTTTAAATCAGTGTACAGCTATACCTGGTAGCTAGCTAACAAGAAAACATTTAATTTCTTAATTCTGTCTGCCAGGTACTGCAGAGCAGCAGCTGTATCCAGTGATATTCACAGCCTTGAACTGCAACTGATTTCCAGTTCTTCTCTGAAGATGGGACAGTTAGAAACACTTGCCTCCAAGCCCCCCTCATAAGTAATTGGCTTCTCCAAGAACTTGCTTAAGAAGTAGAAAATAATGACTTGGATTCAGCCAAAGGGGGGAAATGAACCTTCGCAGGAAATAATTTGTGAACATTACACTATTAAGTAAATAGGGTGGGTGCATTCTTTGAGTACATAAAAAAAAAAAATTAAAAAAAAAAAAGATGGCTAGTACTGCTGTCATGACAATATCTACCAACAAGTTGTATGAACATCATCAAATGGCTCGAACCCCTTGGGGAACACAGGCAGAAAAATGCCTACCTTCTGAACTCAGGCTTAGGTGTAAGTTGGAGTCTTGAGCTGCTCAACCCTCTCAAGACTGGGACACTTCAGGACAAGGCACAGAAGTACAACTCTGAAGAGTGAGATTTATAGCACTTAACTCTATCCATCTGAAGTCAGGCATCTTTAGATAGCTATTTTTATACACTCTCCCAGTGCAGAGCGATACGATAAATCGCCCTTTGGAGATGCCCAAAACAGGTGTCCAAGCCAGGTGCACTGAACTGACCACTACAGTCACTTTTCTCCACTGATTATAGAAACAGCAAATTATGATCTGAAAATCTAACTTCCAGTCAGAACGATTAGGTAAAATGAACGCCCCTCAAGGCACCTACATTTAAAGGCAAAAAAGGAAAGCCACTACACAGTCAAGGTGCCTCCAGGGCTAAAAGACAATCCTTTCACCATTTCAGTCTTGGGCATATAAACTCCATTTTATTTCAGTGGTTTAGTCCTCAAGTCTTTTTGAGAACTGTTCCTTAAGACATTAATTACATAACTGCACCTTAGTCTTACATTTAATTAGTTCCCACAACATTAACACGAGAAAACCAACATAATCAGTCCAAACCAGTTGGGATGCAACAACAAAAAAACCCCCAACCATAACCACCTTTACCTTTCCTTACTGAGAGTATGTACTGACCAGTACATACGTTAACACTTACCTGATGTTCTTTAGAGAAAAGCTTTCTGTAATGTTTCGGTACCTGTATTTTTCTACCCTTTTCCCAGGACCAGCTGGATCTAAATGAAGTGGAGGACTCAGGGGAAAGGCAAACTTACTGTATCTCTGTCTGAGTAAGAAGCTACCCTATGGTGTACCGAACGTGGTCTTCATATAAAAATATATCAGTCTCCGTATTTGTTTCTCCTAATAGTTTCTCTGATGAGGAGTTCTAACACCTACCCTGTAGTATCTTCGATGTTCATAAATGTCTTGATGACCAATGGTAACTCATATTTCACTATGAAGAGGTAGCTTGACATAGCTGTAGGTGAATAACATCATAGATCATTACAAATATAGAATATGCCACAAGATGCAAGAATCACATAACATGTTTCATAACTTCACTTGAACACAAGCAGTTAATGAACACATGTTGTGTGAAAAAAAAGTCTCCAAGAATAAGTAGGGAACAATTACTATTGACAGTACAGACATGTTAAGATCTTGTCCTCACCTCCAATGTTCTGCATTGTAATTGATCCAGAAGCAGCAAGTTTTCCAGCCATGCCAAATGCTTTCATTCCCAATTGTTCATACAATAAAGATCCTGAAAGAAAACAAAGTAATCCATTGGAAGGGTGTGTTTCACAAAGACACCATATGAAACAAACACCACGTCAGTAAAACAGTAATTTGCCATACCTCCTTCATTGGCAGTCTTCAAAAGGAGATGCACTGAATATAAAGAAAATATCGAAACAAACAGCAGGAGTATCCTGATGGGGAAAAAACATGCAATTTTTTAATAGTAATAAATGACTTATTATAACCTTATTAAATAAAGGCAGATCACACAAAAATTAATCATATTAAAATATTATCTGGGAAAAACCTGTAGAGTCTAAGGCCAGCTAAAAGCATTCTGAAAACCCAGCTAATGCCCAGTTTAGAAAGGATTTTACACTAAAACACATTTCGCGGGCATTCAGAGACATTGTAGCCTAGGATTAAACAACGCTTACATGCTGTGTGAGGTGGCGTAAGCACCAGCATGTCTCAGGGCATTATAATTGGCTACATATGCTATAAATAACAAAGTATCAATGGGAACATTTTGTGTTCTTGTAAGAAACTGTGTTTCTCCTGTCTTCCTATCCTAGTTCAACAGCGTTTCATGAATCTATTGAACTTGGAGTTGTAACTGTAGCTAAAGTGAAGATTATCTCTTGGTCTTAAAATAAATCAGCTTTTCCTCTTAAACCTGTGTTATGTCTTTATAATGTAAAGATAAAACTGCAAAAGCTTAAAAGAACCAACTGAAAAGTCATATGCATTGAGAGCTGTCTCTTCAAACGAAAATGCATATTTACTGTCATTAAAGAAAAAAAAAGGTAATACTTCCTTTGCTCAAAAGTTACTCTTCATGTGAGCTTACATGGGAATCGCTAATGGCTTGTTTATTTTCCTCACAGCTTTTACACACAATATGTATTATTTCCAGAAGCACATTTGCAACATCTAAAATTTGCATCTCTCAACAATCTCTCCCACAACAAATGCACTTCCTGGAGTGGCACACTAGGGGGGACTTCTCAGCTGCTGAAGAACACAGTGGAAAATTACAATACAGTAAAAAAACCCACAACAACCCAAACCAAAACAAACAACCCTGCCTGCCCTTTCTTGTATCAATACAAGCATTTTGCTTTATAGGAAACCTAAAAACCAGCATATCTGCTCAAAAGTAGCAAGCTCCATTTAAGAGCTCCCAGAGCACTCTTTACATGTTCTTTTGTGTCATTTTTACTGTTGGTGAAATTAGAAAACACGGCACAAACAACTGGAAAGAAGAACATCTGAGAAAAGCTTCACAGATCCGTACAAGGAAACCAGGAAACTTGTGTTCCTATGCCAATTCAACACCAACATGCAGACAAACAAACCTCTGTATTTCTGACAGGCAGAGATTAACCAGGATTTAATTTAGCCATCAACTAGAAACAGCACAGCGAGACGTGCAAGGGTTACATTTAATTAAAAAGCACAGATCCTGGACCCCCTCAGTCCTAACCGTGAAGGGCTGCGTACAGTGCTGACAAGATCAGTCAGCACACTCATCTCAAAGCTCACTTAGGTTCTGGTTTCCAGACCATATCTTTCACTTATTTAGTGCTGACACAAGTGACAAGTCACAGCACTGACACAAGTGACTCCACACAGCCTTCGAAGATTTACTGCCTTAATCAACTGCATCTGGATCTGAATCTGTAACCTAGTTATTAAAGGATGTCTGTAATACCCTGAGTGTCATCGCAAATCCTCAGCATCATCTGTGATTGACTGCCTTCCTGCCTTGGAACGATGCAAATTACACTCAGGTTTGAAAGGTAACAAGCTAGTTTATCTTTGAATCAGTAATAATGCAAATAGATCTGAATGTAGTATCTGGAAATGAAAGGTAATTAAATGACCTCAGCACCTAATTGTTAAATTCAGTTCTAAACAGCTGCCTTCAGAAAAAAGGACTCCCACTATATGCAGGTATGTTCAAATACCTAACCTTAAATTATTTTTCTTTCTCTTCTCAGAGATGTTCTAATGTGCATTATGCTGATTTATCTTTTATGTGCTGCAGAACACGTTTAGAGCATGAAAGTGACATGTAGAGAGATGAAGTATCTATCTCTTCTGAATTCACACTAAGTTGTTCACACTCATTTTAGCATCATCTAAATAAGCCCAAGTCTTAGCAAAAAATTAACAGATCACCATATATTTAAAATAAAATCCTTTATGTCAAAACTTCACACACTGCTAAGTTTCCTTGTGAAACTTGAACACCACCTTGATACACTGTGAAATATGTGGAAGTAAATCCAACCTACAATGTTCTGAAAATCCAGCAACAGAGTAAAGCAAATTTCAAACTAAACATTACTCTTAAACATTCAGCACATGTACTCGTTTCCAGGATAAAAATACTAAGTTCCTTTACACATATCCATAGATTCCCATTTGCACTCAGTCACTGATATTACACATTGTGTAAGCTGTACTGCCTCCAGCATATGAAAAGTGTACTCTCCCAAGACATACACAAGCACTGTACACACTCATTTCCTCATGCCATTTCCAGTTACAGTGCTATAGTCTTATACCTGAGAGCTTTTGCCAATATAGACATACCAATAAAGATATGCTGGTTATTCCACACCCCTCCTATGCAAGGAGACAGAAATTTTTATAGGTGTAGCTGAAGCCAGTTCCCTGAATTGAGTAAATGCACATCAATGGAAAGGCTTGTTTTACTGGTGCAAGTACATGGTACCTCTATAGGCACGTCTATGTCAGCTGAGGAAAAGAAGATCATGTCCTTGATTGGTAAGGACTGAAATTTTTTAAGAGTAGACACAGCCAGACTTGCAAGAGACAAAGACAATAATCCTCTTCGGTCTACATTTTTCTTCTAATGCTTTGCAGCCTGACCCTGTACTTTTTGTGCAATTATGACTTCCACTAACTTAAAAGTTCCTGTTGTTACACATTTCAGTCAGTGAACTCTGAAGGAAAAAGCTAATAGACTTCAGTCTGTTAAGTAGCACCTCTCTTTTCCACTCAGATAATGGAATTTTCAAGGTCAGTCTACCAGTTATTTATAGAAAAAATACAGCTAGTTAAGAAAAATCTCTGTGAAATGCTCTAAAGGTTTTAGAATTTGCAATGAACCTTTAGTGTATCACAATATTAATTTAAAACAAGCTGTAAATCCTAAAATGCATCCTCTCCATCTATGGCAACAACCGGGTATTTGGTAAAGGTCATATTCTTACACCAAGTAGTTTTCCATTATTAATTACACAGCATATTTTTTTTATGAACCAAAAGATACTTACACAAAAAGAGCAATTCCAGTGTTAGCCATGGCAAAAGAAAGACCAAGGATGCCACTACCCACAATAGCATTGCTCAGATTAAATACTGACATTCCAAAGGAAGTAGTACCCGGATGCTGAAAAAGAGAGGTAACAATTAATAGAAAGTTATCACTAGTTTCAGAATTAAACAAATTTGGCAAGACAGCTTTTTTTTTTCATTTTTTGAAGAAGCATTGCTATGTACTTACATACTGAGTTTCATATTTTTTCTTTCCAACACTGGAGTCCAGCAAGAAATTTTGATTTTCCGGATCAATATCCGCATAGTGGCTGTAAAAAGCATTGCATCATTAGCGACTATACAGGCAACTTGCATATTCACTTCCCGTTTAGCATTTTCAGTCCACTTCAAAGGGAAATGAGAAAACCAACAAAACAAGAAGACCCCCTCTCCCCCCTCCCCGCCACCACCTGTCATTTCGCCCAGTGCGCAAAGCATTGCGCGTGTTTACATCCGCAGTCACTCCGTGTTTTGGTAACGCATGCCAGCATGCAACACCTCCGGACCCGAGGCGGGCGGGGGCTGACAGGGGCCGGTGCCGCCCGCCCCGGTGCGGCGGAGCCCCCTCACCTCTTTATGGCGGCCGGCTTGGTGGGGTAGGGGTAGCTGAAATCGTTGCTGTTGGAGCTGTAGCTGCTGCTGTCCTCGTCGGGGGAGATGTTGAACTTGCCCATCTCAGCACTGCTCATGGCGGCGACGGGCCGGGGGTCGGGGCCGGGGTCCTCTCTTTTGTCCTTGGCGGCGGGGCTGGCCGCGCCTGCGGAGGTGGGAGGCGACGTCAGTGCCGCAGCGGGCGCCGCGGCCCGTCACGTGGCCAGCGCGCGCCCCCGGCTCGGCGGCCCCCGCCCGCCGCCGAGTGGAAAAGTACCAGGCGCGAGGGCGGGGGGCGCGCGCAGACAACGGTGAGCCCCGCAGGCGGGGGGGGAGGGGCGCTCCCGCTGCTGCCGCCGTCGGAGCGACGGGACCCGCCGCAGAGATGGGGACCCGACTGATGTAGCGGCACCGCCACGCCGCACTCCCCCCCCCCCCCGCCTCTCCCCCGATAGGGGAGACTGATGCAACACCGATGGGCGGTTGTCACATTGGCTGCCGGAGCCTCCCGTCCCGCGGCCGTCTCTGTTTACCTCCCTCCCTCCCCACCGGCGACACCGGGCATGCCGGCGTTTTCAATGGAAAAACGCGAATCGGTGACGGGACTGCATCGCACCGCAGTCACTTGGGGCTTTTCCACCTTTCGGGGATGCAGCAGCGGGGACGCGCCTCCAGGCAGAGCCCGGCAGGGTCTCGGGCGGCGAGCCGGGGGCTGCCGGCAAAGGCGCGATGGACCCGCCGTACTGCGTCCGAAAGCTCGCCCTGTTCCTCCTGGGGGCCGTGCAACGCCCGGTGCCGCGCCGTACCTTCTCCGCAAGAGCCTGACAGCGAGGTTTCCTCCCGGAGCTTCGGAATGAGGAGATGCTCCTCTCTCCTGCTGCTTCTTGCAAGGGGAAAAAACCCTTAACTACAAAACGTAAGCGAAAACAAAGCACTAAATAAATAAAGGTAGAAAAAAAATCACTTTAAAAAGCCAGCAGTATAGAAGGGAATGAAGAATAGCGTCTCAGCGTTGCTCCCGCGGCGGCGTCGCTCCTGGTCTGACGGCCCCCTCGGGGCGCCGCCGCTCTTCAGGAAGGAATGCGAGCGCGTCATCGCGAAGGGGCGCGGCGCCCGCCCGCCGCCGCGCCGCCCCCCCTGCCCTGCCCTACTGTGCCCTGCCCGACTGACCCCCTGCTGCCGCTCGAGCCGGGGTACGGGGAGGGACGGGGGCCGTCGGCAGGTTGGGGCGCGCCCGGCCGAGGGGTGGAAGGCGGTCACGGACGGGGTGTGGGGAGCGGGGCCGCTGACAAGCGATCGCTGCGCCGAGACAGGACTCTGCGGCGATTGTCGAGAGCGCCCTGACTGAAAAGTGCGTCCCCTGGTCCGGTGCAGCACCTGCAGCATGACTGCAGCACTGCGAACGAGCTCACCGAGGGGCCTTCCTCCCCGTTCCCACCCTGTGCCTGCCTCCAGCCTGCTGTCGGGCTCCCGCTCCGGCGTGTCCAGGTAGCTTGGTGCATCACAGGGGCTGAGGTGCCATTGACCCATAGCTACCCGCTATAGTCATTTGCTATTTTTAATACACAAGCACGGAGTAATGCACATGCAAGCCCCGATCCCGGGGGCAGCCGTAAGGCTTCCCGAGCGCTTCCTCCGGGAAGTGATCCGGAATGACGGCCTCCCTGTCGTGATGCGATGCAGACCCCACTTTCGGGAAGGCTGTGTGTGTGTAAATGAATACCTGCTTCCTTCCCCTCAGGTAATCACTCGGGAAACGTCTGAGGGCTTTGCTGCTCGGTCCCCTCTGTAAGGGGGCAGCGGGGCTTTGCTGTCTGCCCCAGCCTCACACATCCACGTGTTCACCTCACACGCATACAGCGAGGCTGCAGCTTAAGGAGGCTCAGCGCAGGCAGCGTGGCACGATTTGGCCACTGTTCCTCGAGGTGAGGGGTTCTGAAGCAGCTACCTTCCTCTTCTCCCCCCACCAGCATACTCCCACGCGGGTCTGGTGCTCCCATCCTTGAGTGTGGAGGACGCCTGGCCACCGAGTCCTTTTGCCCCTTTCTGTTACCTCCCTCCCTCCCTTCTCTTATGGCATCGAGAGCTCAGAGATACGAGGGGCGGCTTTGTAGCCTGCCAGCCTGCCCTGGGGTCGGGGCGGTTGCAGGGACACGGGAACAACTCGCACAGTCGAAGGACACTGATCCATCGCACCGCTACCCATGCGGCCCATGCGCTCTGCCGGGGAGACGAGGCTTCCCCGAGCTGAGGCAGCGCGGGATGATTCAAACCGCATCCGCTGCTGCGGGCCACGGTGGCAGTGGCCCTGCCCCGCTTCTGCCGCCGGGGCGGGCGGGAAGCCGGCGCGAGGCGACAGCCGCCCGACTGTTAACACCACAGAACGTTCTGGAGCGTCCCCGCCGCCGGTGGAGCGGGAAGGGGGGTGAAAGGAGGGTGAACGGGGGGGGGGGAGGAGAAGGGGGGGAGGAAGCGGGGGGAGGAAGCGGGGGGAGGGGGGGGAGGAAGCGGGGGGAGGGGGGAGAGGAGGGGGGAGAGGAGGGCGGGGCCCGGCGAGGGCACGCGCAGGAGACGCAGAGCCGAAAATTTTCCATCACTGCAGTTCTCCCCCGCCCCCATCCGGCACGTGACGTCAGCCGGGTCCGGTGTGTGAGGCGGTGCGGCGGGGCGGGGCCGGGAGTGCTGTGCTGCGGCGTCTTCCCGCGCAGCACGGGGGTAGAGAGGGGCAGCGGCGGAGGCCCCGACGCCGCATCTGCTTCCGCGGGAGGCCGGTGCTGTGGGGGATGTTCTGGCTGGCCCGGGGCGGCCCCGGCCAGGCGCCGGGTCAGGCCGATGGCGCCGACGGGTTTTTGTCGCGGTGCTTGGGCCCTTGGCTGGGCGATGTGAAGGGCCGCTCCGCTCCCCTGGCGCTGTGTCCTGTGGGGGGTGGTCGGGCACCGGCCTCCCCATAGCGGCGTTTAAACGCGCCCCTGAGGTCAGCTCAAGACTGAACTCTTTCCCAACTTAATCACCGTCTGGTTCAGGGCGTTTTGGCGCCGGGTTACCCCCTTTTACAGACAACGCAGAGCACAACTGCTTACGACCGCGAGGTATTTTAAAAGTTGCGTCAGAAGCGCTTGTTAGCCGGCTTGTAGCCGGCTTTTGGTCCTGAAAATCTGCGTAACAACGGGCAACTTCCAAAGGCTGCGGCAATGTGATGGTTAAGCCAGTGGCCTGCGCAGCTCCACTTAGAAGTGCAGTCACGGTGATGAAGTTAATTAAGCATTACTATGGGGGCGGCAGGTCATACACCTCTTTGAATGGGAACAGGGAGTTCCTTGTGCTTTTTTCAGTCAATCCCATTCTTCAGGTGTTAGCAGTTGTGTGAAATCACACTTTACGTGAGAGAGGTCAAGGTGACCTGTTCATTGTGGGTTTTCCTGGTATAACAACAAACGTGATGACATGGCCCTAACGTTTTTAGACCGCAGCTGTTGGAGGCACTGAGGACAGAATCCTTTTCAAGGCAAGCACACAGCTTTGGTGCGTGGTGAAATGCCCCTTGAGCATCTGGTAAACATGGAAGCAGTTGGTGTGATCTGGTTGCCATGATCTGGACATTTTTTAAAGAAGTTAAACCTAAATTTTATAACAAAAGTTTTACTGTGTAAGTGTCTGAATTTTTTTTACTAGAGTCACCCTCATATTATATGGAGAAAGATTATGCTTTGTTGGTCATTTATGAGAAGGAAAATAGGTAAAATATATTCAGGGAGAAAAATTGCTGTTTACCTAATGGCTGCATTATTGGAACACAACGTGCGAGTGCAATTTGTGCTGCCCTACAATATTGAGTCTTTAAAATCTTTACCCATGCAGACTATTTGATGGTTCAAATGGTCTGCTTTTTCAAGTGGTTTTAAGTAATGCCTCACTGATTGAATTGTAATTTTCCTGACTTTGTAATTGCCAAGAATGTCCTTGGCAAAACATACATGCAGTGTGTTTCATCTGATTTTGAAATGTATTTTGTAATCAGAATAATAAAACTTAATATTCATCAGTTCCTCCCACCATAGTTTCAACGATTCATTTGTTCCCATTGTCTTGCTTTTCTTTCTCCCTTCTTTTTTAATGTACTTATGTCCTGTTTTCCTTTCCTTTTCATCCTCCTTATTCCTCAGTCACCCTCATCTTTATAACTTTCATTTTTTTTGCCATTTGTTTTGTTCCTTTCCGTACATCTTGTCATTGCAAGCTTCTTCACAAAGTTTGAGCCTTTAGGATAGCTAAGAATGGAATTTTTTTATGATTATTTTTTAAACCTGGAGATTCTGTTTCTACTTTATGTATTCACAAGATAACCCAGCACAATTCTGGAGACTAAAAACTACTAAAGATTTTTGTAAAATACTGGCAAACGTGTTTTCTATATTTCCTGCAATATAGAGCTGTGGGTGTTGTGTCTTGGTCTTTGTCGTGTTACCCCTGCTAAAATCACTTAGGGGGTGATGTTTTACTCTTTAAAAGCAAAGAAAAACAGACAAACAAAAATAAGGTATGTTATTGTAACGGTGTTGTAAAAGATGCTATGAGTTAATTGTGAGTTAGATGTTGTAAAAATGGAGTTGTCTTCAATTACACAGGTGGAAATGAACTAGAGTTTTCAATTCATTATACAGGAAGGTAACAGGTTTTTTTGCAGCTGAAGAGCTGTCTGCAGTGCACTTCTAAATGTCAATTTGCAGCTGAGTCTACACTGTAGATTTACCCCTTGCTGTAAGATGGCCTACCATTTCTCAGCCTGCAAATGGTTTATTTTATATTGATTAGTTGGTTTTATGTTTAGAAAAAGAAGTGGTATCTGGCAAATGCTTGTGTTTTTTCTTTGCCTATGCATTGGCAAATAAAAGGCCTTCCTAATGTAGTAGGTTCTTGTTTCATGCAATTTCTTCTGCTATATCTAAACAAACCTTGTGGAATACTGCAAAACTATCTGTAGCACATGTCCAGTAGAGTCATTGATGCTTATGGCGTGCATCGAAAAGTTATGTGTACAGTAATCCTGGAAAAGTCAAGTCCATCCACATGGTTTTTAGATGATAGTTCCTAAATTGCCCAAAGGAAATCTAATGAAATATGTAATATGTCAAAGCAATCTGTGCTAATAGCTACATAACATTCATTTTGCCTGTGCCGTGTATGAGTAATACAAAAATCTCAACAGACTAAGGATCTGCATCGGGTTGAATCCTCATTACTGCTTGGAGTCTGGGGAAGGATGATAATGCAGAGCAGTGACTGAGGCCTGAGAGCTGTATTGTGTCCTGAATGAAGCATCTGCACAGGGGTCTCCTCTACATGACAGACGTGGTCTGTTATGAGGAAGAGCTGGAAGTGTGGGTGAGTGGGGAAAACAAGGAGTCACAGTTTTGCTGTGTGGACTCAGTGGTCCACAAAGATGCAGGCGGGGCTGAGGGTTCCACCATCCTTCCAACCAGTTTGGTTCATTATGCTTACCTCACATGGACTGCCTGTGGCATGCAATTAATGAAATTATAGGTTCTGATTATATGCTTTCTCAAACAAAACTTCCACTGAAGCCAAGAGGTATTACGAGTGCGTAAGGAATGCAGGATTGCATATCCTGCCTCTTGGGCTTTATGATGGTGAGTTGGAGTTACATATTAAACTTGGTTTAAGCCTTAATTTTTTCCCTCTGTGTTTATCCTAGTCTAGTTTCAGTTTTGCAATAAGAAAACAACAAAATCACTATGTTAAGAACATAAGCAGCAGCATTCTTTTAAAAAATAGTACATTTACTGTAATTATAACTTGGATTGAGACCAAAATTAGGCAGATTCTGAGTCTTGAGTCTTAAAGCCATCTGATGATGCTGTTACACTGCATAACCCAAAACAGTGGGTGCTGCATGAGATACATAGTACTAGTCATTTGCAAGAAATTGTCATCCTTAAATGGACATTGCCAGCTGCTGTAAAAATAATTTTTATTTTATATTTTTAACTCTGTAACATTTTTAGGGGTTTTAAAAATAGCATTTCTCCATTAATCTTGATTCATCTTTTCCACTCAGCAAACACTGGTATTTTTTTCCTGTGTGAAAAGAATGTAAGGGTTTTTTTTTTGTTTGTTTTTGTTTTTTTTTTAGTATAGTACCAATCTAGAAAAGCTTTGGGAATGGTATCTGTTAATTAAAGGAAACTGTGATTTTCTATAAGCCATCCCAGATATTTTTGTTTAGATCCTTATGGGAATAAGAAATACTATTTTTGAGTTTTCCCATTTACTGGTGGCAGAGAGTATAATGTAAGGTATACATTTGGGTTCCCAGAGATGTTATTGCCATTATTACAGCAGTCTGTACATCAGCATCACTTACTGTGTCTGCAGATCTTTGAGGATGTTGTCAGCTAAATAATGCTGACAAAAATTCTCATCTTGGAAAACTCACTTGCATTTTTGTGGCTCCCTTAAAAGTAGTGTCAGTTCAAGAAATGAGAGTTCTCTAGGCGAGGCTCTGTGCTAGAGCTGTACTCAGAAGGGAACAAAACTGGAATAAATGTGTAGTTACCAAAACATTTCTGTGCTTTACTGGTCAGAATAAGTATTGATGCACTGACTGGACAAAAAAAAGCAGACAAGGGCAGGAGATCAACAAGCACTATTCTTTGATGGAACACAAAGCCTGTGTGAACCAGCAAGATCAACTCCTTACTTAGTATTTCTTGTAAAATTATTTAGCTCAAACAGCAATAAAAACATACTGTAACTAAATCTGTGTGTGTGTAAATTTGTATGCAGTATCCCTTTTTAACAAAAAAAAAATCTTCCTGGACCTGTGCAAGTTTGCTGATGGCACCAAACTGGTGAGGTTGTCACACTGGAGGGAAGGGATGCCATCCAGAGGGACCTTGACAGGCTTGAGAGATGGGCTCGTGCAAACTGCATGAAGTTCAACAAGGCCAAGTGCAAAGTCTTGCATCTGGGTCAGGGCAATCCCAAGCACAAATACAGGTTAGGTAGAGAATAGATCAAAAACAGCCTGAAGGCGAAGGACTTGGGAGAGATGGTGGATGAGAAGCTCAACGTGAGCCAGCAATGTGCACTTACAGCCCAGAAAGACAACTGTGTCCTGGGCTGCATCAAAAGAAGTGTGACCAGCAGGTCGAGGTGGTTCTCCCCCTTTACTCGGCTCTTGTGAGACCCCACCTGGAGTATTGTGTCCAATTCTGGAGCCCCCAATATAAGAAAGACATGGAACTTCTGGGGAAAGTCCAGAGGAGCACCTCTCCCATGAAAACAGGCTGAGAGAGTTGGGGCGGTTGAGCCTGGAGAAGAGAAGGCTCCAGGGAGACCTCATAGTGGCCTTCCAGTATCTGAAGGGGGCCTGCAGGAAAGCTGGGAGGGACTTTTTACAAGGGCTTGTAGTGATTGGACAAGGGGTAATAGATCAAAACTGGAAGAGGGGAGATATAGGTCAGACATTAGGAAGAAATTAATAAATATGAGGGTAGTAAGATACTGGAACAGGTTACCCAAGGAAGTTGTGGAAGCCCCATCCCTGGAAGTTTTCAAGGCCAGGGTGGATGGGGCTCTGAGCAACCTGATCTAATGGGAGGTGTCCCTGCCCATGCAGGTGGGTTGGAACTCCTTTAACGTCCCTTCCAACTCAAACCATTCTATGATTCTGTGGTATTCCTAAATATTTTGAGGACTGATGACTTGAGGGCTGGATCCTACTTTGTGGATGACAACCATTATCTACTGAACTTAAAATTCCACTTTTCACTTCCAGTACATAGAGCCCAACAATGGCAGTTCACAGTATCACAAAATGTCTGTAAAATCTGATACTTTTTCTCTGGCAGTAGCCAGTAGAGGATTCCTCTGTGACAAAGGGTAGGAAAGACCATAGAAGCACGTACTTGTATGTTCTAGCAGTCTGATGTTTAGGCTTTACTGACCCAAAGGTTATAGCCACATGTTTGCATTTAATAGTTTCTGGTACTCATCTGCCTGAAATTGTTGAATCACTTTTGATCCCGTGTTTAGTTTGATATTTATCTCAACCAGTGCCAAAGCTTACTTAGACATAAAAAACCCCACCTTCTTCCTTTTGTTAATTTTTTTCTTCCAGACTTCTTCCTGATCAGTTCATTTGAGATGCCCATGTTCTGCACAGTAAGAACTGGGTTCTGTGTACCTTTAGTATATGTTGCACAGTTGCCATTCTTGCAGCTGAGGAGTCCTAGTCAATCTGACAGGTAGAAACTGTTTTGTATCTTCAGTTCCCCTGGATTCCTGGACTAGAGAAAATCAGGATTGTTCAGGGTGTTATAATTGTCTTCTCCTTTTCCAGAGAACAACATTTTGGCCTGCAGTCTCCTATAAAGTGGCAGTAAGCAGATTTTACCTTTATGTTTTTTGCTGCTGCTCTGTGTTCAGGCTGATGTATGTGCATCTGCACATTCTGAGGAGGGACTTTTCCCCTGGCCTTTTAGATTGAGTGTTTATTGTAGGTCTGTGTGTTCTAAGTTGGCTGGTGTCCCTGTGTAGAAAACTTGCAGCTGTTTATTTTTTATTTTAGAAAGATAGTTTTGAAGTGTAAATAATTATGAGCAACATTTGTAAGCATTTTGCATGTGGGAAGAAAAACCATTCTGCTACCTGAGTGCACACAGTTTTTCAGTGAGCAAAATGGACATCTTTAATTTAGTCAGAGAAATCTGCATGGATCAACTCCTGGCAAAAATTAGAAATTATTAAAGAACCAGTTTATACAGTCTCCCTTATATGCAATGAGAAGATCTGAAGTGAATTGGTGGAAAAAATATAACACAAATTCAATATGGTGGGAAGGACATTTTTGTTTATGTACGTTCTGGAGAATGTCTTTGCGTGTGAAGACATTGCCCCTCCTGTTTATCTCCTGTGTGCAGCACACTTGTATGGAGTAAGCAGCTGCTGAGTCACACTTTCACTGAATGACTGACAACGCCTGCTTCTACTAAGAAATGATAGGCTTTCCATCCTGTGTATCAGGCGGGCAGTGTTACGCCCCTTACTTAGGAAATGAAAGCATGACACGGCATTACAGCTGACTTCATTGAAAATTCTTCAAGCAGGAGAACGGTAATGTGTTTATGCAGCCATGGAAAGCAAATAAAAATGTATCCACATTAAATTATTTACTGGCAGACAGGATTCGTTATTAAAGAAAATAATATAATAGCGTTCACATCAGTGTGCTGAACTAGCGGTTTTGCAGTGTAGTTATTCAGAGGGAGTTTTACCTGAATATGTGAGTTGTAATAGATCTGAGAGAGACAGGGTGCTCTCTGTTGGCAATGTTTTCTGAACAAAGAAAAAATGTGTACATAACTAGAGTGGTGAAGTCTAAATGTAGATAATCTACACTTTATGATACCAATATAAAACCTATATTAGATAGTTTGTGAGGTCAAAATAAATTATGAGAAGCTGTAAACTTTGCCTTCCTCTTCATAAATGTAGGAAGGTTTTATTATGGAACCATAAATATGTCCAATACATTTATTTCCCCTTCCTGTATGATGTTTTAAATTCTCTTTTCCTTGAATGTGTAAGTGCATGTTTGGATTGTGACAAGCAGAATCCAGTTTACATTTACAGAAATATCTGTAGCTGTTACTTACTTTAAAATCCTGTAAGTAGTTAATGTTGCTGCTAAAAGCATAATTATTCTATGAATGGGGCAGTACTTCATGTTTCTCTTAGCCATTGCTTTTTTTTGATTAAATATAATCTTTTAATAGAGACTGAAATTTACCCTTGACCATTAAAGATTTTACTGTCATTTGTCATGTAAACAGACATCTTTTTGAGATGATTTGTGCTCCTGTGGTATGGTTTGTCAGTGCATTCAGCAGTGAAAGAGTGAGTCCGTTTATTTTGTTGTTGCTGTGGAAGTGCCTATTACACCATTCTTCTGATGGCCTTCTTTGGACTGAGAACAGATTGGTCGTTTGGGTATTCTGTAGCCCGTGAGTACCTTAGTTGCCGTAATAGTGAGGCTTCAGTGTGTGGGAAAGTTCATAATCTGAATAGAGTTATACAGTCTTTACATGCATGATTTTGCACAAGTACTAAAGCTTTTGCACCACTGAACATGATGGATTTTACGTTGCAGTTTTTCTGACGGAGTATACCTTACTGAAATAATGGCACTGGAATTTGAGATGAGATTTTTTGGTGACATACTAAGAAATCTTAAGTTTTCTTTGTGGAATGACATGAAAAAGTAACTATAAATTGTACAAATTACCTGAAGAATTTTAAAATAGCAGACAGTTCTAACTAATGTGTATCGAATATATAGGTGATGTTTTGTAGTTTAACTCGTGATTAGGACACATGTGGAACAATCTACATAACCAACAACCACCCCAAGTTAAGAAATGCAGGAAGCCTAAATCACAAACTCTGCTGTATGTTCCGCATGCAGTACACTCGCACGCAGAGGAAAGCGTGTGCAGACAAACTTACAAACAGGTGATCTTGGCTGCTGTTGGAAAACAAGGAGGCTACATGAAGGAGTGGAATCCCTTCACCAGAAATTTAAGATCATTTAGAATACGATCTTGGGAGATATCGTTAAGTAGATTCACTAATTAATGTCACAATAGGTAATATATTTAAAAAGAGAAACATGGTTTTAATGTGACTTTAGAGTTAATAATGGCTAGTGAATGCTATTATTAAATACAATTTCTTCCTTTCTGTTCTGACTGCCAAGTTATTTTTAACATCATGTTAGTTTACAGAACTCCTAAAGGTCATGATATAATTTTGTATAATTTTCTAGTAAATAGTCTGAAGTGGAAACGTCTCACAGAACAATAAAATTGTTGAGATAGCCATATAAATGAAAGTTTTGCTACAGGTTGAATGTAGGTTAGTTATCAGTGTATTAGACATGCTCATAATCTATTATTTTTTCCCCAAAAAGTTTGCAAATATTATTTATTTTAATATTGTTGGGATTGTATGTAAAACTATTTGTTGTGAGATAGAAACTCGGAGACCTTCACTGTGGCCAAAACAGACTTACAACACATACAAATGTAGAAGATTTTTTTCCTCTGGTGGAAGATTTATGGAACAGTATCACAGGAGGGAGAATAACTGACTTAGACAAAATCATACAAACATGTAGAAAATGAAAAAAAACACACCAGCCCTAACAATTTTGCCTTTCCACACCTATCCTTCCAGTTCCCTTAAGTGCTGGTGAGACATCTTCTGTTCCGTTGGTCTTTGTGTGCTTCGCTTCTTGCCATCTCTCTCACACCCAGGGCCCTTAGTCCCCAGATCAGATTGACCCCTTGTAAAACCTTTGTGACACAAAAAAACCCCAACTTCTCTACAGTTTATAATTTATGCAAAGTTTTGAAATGAGCCTATAGTAAGGCTTTATAAGAAAAAAATTACACTAGAGACAGAGGAGGGCTCATTAGGAGGAGTCACAAAGAAGCAAGAATGTCATCAAGAGACCACTTCATCACTTTGTTCACTATGTTGCCAATGAGATCTTGTCATGGACCCCTTTCCACAGTACTCACTAGGCTGGGTTCTTGCCTGCATGAGTGTAGTTCTGTTGCCAGTCACTGGCACAAAGTGGTCATATGCTGTCTTTCCAATAATTGAAGGACCACAAGGCTATCTATGACTAGCACAGAGCTGTTTTGGCAACTCATTTTTTGTGTATTCCTGGTGTCCCTAAAGGTCTGGGACAACACGGAATGGGCTGTGCCTCTGCATATCCTCTTTTCTATGCGAGCTCTGTGCCGCGGGCAATGGTGGGGCCTTGCCTCCAGCTCCCCCAGGTCCCTGAAGGCACGAACAGGCTGTAGCTGCCCTGGCCAGTCTCTTTGGGACCTCCACCCACACACTGCCCATTTAGGCTCAGGTCTGGGCATCCCACTCTTGCATGGTGGTGTAGGTGTAGCTCTGTCTGTAGGTGTCCAGCTCCGTCTCTTGAAGTCCAGGCTGCCTTCCTGGCTGGACCATGGACCTGCATTAAAGGCAGCCTTGTCTCCACCTCTGTTTCCTGACTGGACCTTGAACTCACGTGATAGGCAGCCTTGTCCCTGGCACTCTCCTGCAGGAACACCTGGCTGCACCCCCTGGATGGACTATGGACCTGGTTCAATACCCATGTCTGGGACTGTTGGTGGACTGTGACCTGACCACCATGCTGGCCCTTCCTGGGTGTGGGGCTGCCCTGTTGCTGGGGTACATGCAGAAGAAATAAATGTTTTTCCAAAATGTTACATCACTTCAAGACACCTTTTACTACTGTGGGGGTTCTGTATTTACATAATACTGTGTTGCTTACAGTCAAAGACCTTCAGTATGAATTTGGCCCCAAATCCTGCAGTCAATAAAAGGAAGGTGTGGGAGTCTCTTTGTGTAGAGTCACTACAAGCTTTTGTGGGTAAACAAAATTCTTTCTTACTGAATGCTACACTTAAAAAAAAAAAAAAAAAAATTAGTTCAAGTCTGAAGCTCCAGCTGCTTATAAATCATAATGAAGACAGTATTAGATTACGATGATCTATTTTTGAGTGCATACCTTACTTAATAGGTTTATATCTGAGTATCTAAACCCAGCATTCAGGGAACAGCCTTTGCATTTTACAGTGTTGCTGATCTTTCCTAACTAATACAAATCTGCAAGCTAAAAGTACTGAAGAACAGTAAGGTCTGATACTAGTTTATAGAGAGCAAAACATACCAGTACGTTTATTGTAACATGTTCTCTGAAGGTTTGGTATTCCTTATTAATGAATGAATTAAACCAGCAGAATTCTGTAAGCTAACAGGACTATGCCAATACTTGTATTTTTAAAGCACGTAAGGTTGTTGTACTTTACAATATTGTCTTACAATGTTTTATGCTTCTGTACACTCAAACACATGTATACACACTACCATATGTAGATGGTCATTGCTATACAAGACCATGTAATTATTTAAAAAAATATTCCAGTGATGGAAGGTACAAATATTCTTGTTATCAAGTGCCCGTAAAATGTATGCAGTTGCAATAATCAATCTGTGATTATTTTAAACATTATCAGAACTTATATGACTAATTCAGCCTTTTATCTATCTTTGAATAATCATGTAGAAGTTAGGCACATAGGAATGCTGAACAGATAATATAATTGGTAGTGTAAATCTGAGTGGGTAGGCAGTTGGATTTTCTTCAGTCAGTTCTTCCTAGCCACTGTCTTTGAAGCTCTAATCCTTCTGAACCAAGTATGGTCTCAGGTTCCAAACAAACATTAATGCCATGATAAGAACCTTGCTGTGGAAAGGTTGTGCTGTGTTGGGGTGGGCGTCACTGCTCCCACAGCCAAACAGGCTGTCAAGTTTCTTCATTTGTTTCAGTGCAAAGTCAATAGCCTTCCAGGATAATTTTAAAGAACCCAAGCTATTTTGCATGAAATGCATAAAGAAAGCTCACCAATCTTTCATGAGCTCAGCTCTGGACATAGTTACCTTTCACTGTTCTGGGGTGGAAATGAAGGGAAGAGGAGAAGATTCACAGGATGGTGTCGTGATCTCTACTTTTGTTAATGGTTTAACTTCATTCAGGTAGACATGTATGTCCTGGAGATCAGTGGAGTCAGTAAGTCCCTCACAGGCATGCAGACATTAGGATTGGGACCCAAGTTTGTAGTCTGTCATGCCCAGTGCTGGATAGAACATTTAAACCTTTTCTATCTGTTTAAATACTTAAATACAAGTATTACCTTCTTTAAAACTAGTGAAGCTGCAAGAGAGTGAAGGCTTAGAAAAATCTTAGTTCTCTTCTGATATTTGAACAAGTGCTGCTTATGGCAGGTAAGTTAAAGAGAGATAGGAAAAGAGCTATCAAACTTAAAAATGTTTGTTTCTACTTCTCATCTTCATTCACTTCCACAACCAGACATCTTCAATACCATGTTTAAATATACGGACCAAACAGTGTCAAAAGTTCCCTGAGATGAGGTAACATAGAGTTTCATAATGGCATATACGTTCTTCAGTATAGTATTTGAGCGTTCTCCAGGTTCTATAAATAAAAAAAAAAAATGTAAGTAATAAGTGATATTCTTGCCTCTTTATTTTTATAAATTTCCCATTTCCAATGGAAATGGAACACAAAATAACTAAACTTTGGTCTTCCTGCACTGCTTCTGATCTTTATGATATTATATGATTGAGGAAGCTATTCCATATTTTGGATGGAGTATATACTGACTGTGAAATTTTAATTTTTTTTACATGGTTAAAGTTGCACAGAGGCTTTTTGAATCAATTGGTTGTGTATTCACTTTTGGTTGCTGTATATGAAAAATCTGAAATTCTAACTGATAACACTGGTTTGGTTGTCCTGCCTGCCTGCCTCTCTCTCAAATGTAATATTTTTCATTATATGTCTCTCAGACTTTTGTTTCAATGCCCAGCTGTCTTACTTTGGTGCAAAGATAGCTACACCTGCATGTTTAGCAGAATGATATTGTAAAATTTATCCTCTCGCTGTTGTAAAGCATGAAATCACACTGATGGTTTTGTACTCTTGTAGGTGTAACATCACAATTGTATCAATGAGGTGCAGGTGTTGGCTATCATACAATACTACGATAAAAGCAGAGCAAGGCAGAGTCCATATTGAGGCAGATTCTCTACTAATACAATAGAATTGCCTGTAGCTGATCAAATGATTTATTCCAGACTATCTGTGCAATCCTTCCCCTAAGTTTAAAAAGCCAGATTGTCTTTCTGTGCACATGCACTTGAGAATGAAATCAATGACACAGATATGCCCTTGTCTGTATGGAAGTATTTGACACAAAGCATTACCTTCTTTTCTCCTGCCAACTGAGACAATATCAGGAAATATGTTCCCATGCAAAGGGATAATTCAATTAAAACCCCAGTTAGAATTTATCTAGATTTAAAAAAAAACAACAAAAAAAACAAGGAACACTGAGCCCACCCTGGAGTCCAAAGAGCAGGTTCTGGTTAATTGGAAGCCTAAAGAGCCAGTCTCCTTCCTTTTGTGGGTGGTGGTAAAATAGTTACAGTAATTAATCTGTTCTAACTCTGTAGCTAAAATTCTCCTGTGGGAAAAAACATTTCAAGAAAAAAAGGACTTTGAAGAAAGAGGTGAATACTTTATTCTAAAATGTGTCTACACAAGAAATAAAGCTAAAGCTTGTGAATAATTTTGTCATGAAGCAAGTTCTTGTAAAAGTCCTCTATATTTGTATGAAGCTGCCAGGCATTAACACTGTCATGAATGTTTTAAGCAATCATCTGTTTTCAATAATTGTTTGCATTTTGCTTCTGGAGAAATTAAAAGATTTTATTGAAAATTGCATTAGAGAAGTCATAGAAAGCAGACAAGAAAAGGAGCCCTTGAAAGTCAGCTAGACCATCCTCTATTCTCAAGTCATGTCTAAGGATGCCTAAACCATTCTTGGCAGAGATTTGTCCAGTTCCCCCTTGCTGCAATTTAAGTCCACTACCATCTGTTGTCTCTGCAGTAGCCTTTTACATGTCTGAAGACCATGACAGTGTCTCCCCACAGTCTTCTCATTTGTAGATGATGAAGAGCTGGGTCCTTTCAATGTCTCCCAGGCTTGGAGGGCTCTACCTGCTTTCCTCTGTGCTCTCTCCATTTGATTCCTGGCATTCCTGGAAATGATGCTTCAGACCAAAGATAGTACTCAATCTGAACAAAGCCTTCCTATTGACACTTATCCAGGATGTTATTTGCTTTTCTTGCAACCTTGTGGCATCGCTGACGCATGTTCAGTCAGTGACCCACTGCGACCTCTGATCCCATTTGTGGAACTGCTGCCCAGTCATCCCCATCTTGTATTTGTTCAGTCGATTATTCCCAAGTGCTGTGCTTTGGATTTGTCCTTAGTGACATGTGTTCCATTTGTTTAATGACCACATACATCTTATACCAGTAATACATCCCCTCATTCTTCAGTTCATCCTTCTGAATTCAAATCCTGCTCTCTGTTTAGGACTTACAGCTTTTCCAAGCATTGCATCCTTTGCAAAGCTGATATGAGTGCTATTATTACCATACAAATTATTAATGAAACTACTAAAAAGTGCCAGATCTGGGATAAGTACTGTACAATGTAATGCATGTGAAATGTCCTGGTCAGTGACTCTTCATTAGTGAAGCTCACAGGACAGGCATGGTGTAATTAGAGATAATTATTAGAATAATACAGAGTTATTTTTATAATTATTGTTATAATAATTATTGGAATAATACTGAATTATTCTAATTAGCAGAATAATTCTGGTTAAAGAATACTAATCAGTAGAATCAGAAATATTTTACTGATATGCTATAATTTGAGAGAGGTGAAGTGAGGTGGTGTCAAATTGACCAGGCTTGTAGAGTGCTGAGCATCTTTTGCAACAGTGCTGATGAGGGTCCTCATGAGATCCAAAGCTGAAAAGGTAGCCTGAAACATCAGTGCCTCTTCCACACAGCCTGCAGAGTTATACACGCTGTGGTTCCTCCCTCTTTGTGTTTGTGGATGTAGGAATCAGCCCATTATAATAGTGCTAGAACTTTGCTTTAATATTTTCATAATTAAAGCTGTTTCAGGAGAAATTAAATTGTGTTTAGCCAAGGTTTCTAAAAAAAAAAAAAAAAGGGTATTCTTAGGCAGGGGGAGAAGGAAAGAGTTAAGAATATGTGCAAGAACTAGAAGTATTGCTGGAAGGGAACATTCAGGAGCTAGAGCTGTTGTAGTGCTCTGAGTGAGCTATGGTGTGTATGTTTTTCTATTCACAGAGAAACTTGTTAATTTTCACTTTTGACAGTGTGATTATTTTTTTTTCACCTGACTTGAGTTCTATAAATGGCATGTTTCATTAGGAATTTGTGTTTTTCTCAGAAGGAAGCTGACAAGGATTTTTTTCATTTTCAGCAGTGCTTCTCCATAAACATGACCCACCCAATGTATTTGGGTTTCACACAAGTTTTTCAAAGTTTATTGTGTTTTAAACTAACATTTTTATTACAGGTGTTGTTTTTCCATAACTTCTAGTAAACAGATAATTTACAAGAATAGTTCTTTGGCGATATATTTTGCTGTGGAAAGTGATTTTCTTTCATACAACTCGCTGTAAAATCTTTCCTTATCTAAACTCATGATGAAGATGAACTTGCTGTTCTCGCTACCAATGGTTGCACTCTTTTCCAAGGCCAGTTACAAGAAAACAAATAGTTTGAGCTGCACTGGCAGTTATACTTTCTGTCATTTAGCTCAGCATATGAAAAAGTAGAGATCCACGAGCAAACATTTGAAAATGTTTTGCCTGCCCATCAACCTTGAAATTTACAGCAAAAATAATGCACACTTATACATGTAGAACTCCTTTGTTTTAAGTGTGGTAAGGCAGGATTCCTGAGACCAAACATATTTTTTAAGGGCTCTTTAGGAGTACTTGCTTATTTAATGCAAGTAAAATTTCCAAATACCACGCCTGTTATGTATTACATGGTTTCTAAAGTATAGCCCTGCATTTCCTTTGCAAGGAGTAAGACATGGAAAAATTACATTAAAGAGTGATGTGTCAGCTACGTAATTTTTCCTTAAGATAAAAATTATTCAGAGAGGCTGATTCTTGTTGCTTTGGTACTCAGTGAGCAACAATACAGGCTGCTAAAAAGCAATGCTTTGCTTTATATTGCTTTATATTGCTCTCGACTGCTGCGTTTTATCAGGGTAAAACACCCAGAATCACTTCCATAGTATCTTAAACATTAGAATAATTAATAAGGGATTTTTTCCATCAGAAGGGTCCAGTTATGGCACAGCCAAATTTTGAACGGACTGACCTGAATTTAACTCAAGACTTGATCAATACAAAACTAGTCTGAAAGAGAGCTTGTAGTTACCAAATCAATGACATGTGACCACAACTGAAACATATTTGGTGGAGAAAGGAACTTGAGAAATACAACATAATAAGATAAGGCAGTGGTCTCTCCATGGTTTATTAACGTTTGGAAATGTGCAGCATAACAGACTAATTTTCCTCCATAATTTTGCAACTCTCATTCAAAGTTGGTATTTTGCATTTCAAGGAGTACTGTCACTTGAAGTGAGAAGTTGAAACTTCAGTGGCTATTTTCAATTTTGTGTACTTTATGATATAAACAAATGCTCAAACTTTATATTTTTAAATTTGGGTATTTTTTGTGATTACTTTTTTCATCTTTTTACTCCCAAATCCAGATACTGTCTAGACTAGAGCACTCTTGAGTTGTCTTGTCTACTTGTTCTTGTGTCTACTGAGTTCTTGATGCTGTTGACTGACTGAAAAGCATCAGTTAGGAGTATTGAAGGGTTAGGTCTGGCTTTGTTAGCCGTATGAGACTAGCTTGCACAGGGTGTCTGCCAGTGGGGTGAAGGGACTGACTTACCCAGGCTGCTGTCACCTGCCTGACACTTTCTTCCAACTGGAATATTTTGTCCCCCTCCCTATCCCCAGTCTCCAGCAGAACTGAATACCTGGTTACTCATTAACATTATTCTGTCAAAATGATTTGAGTGAGTTTAAATACTTCCTACTGGGTTGTTTTTTAAAAAAAAAAAAACTTGGATCAATTTTGGCAGATCTGGGTTAGAGGAGACTGTGCACTCAGTGACGCCAGCCCATGGGAAGGTGCAGCCAATCTCACCCAGGATGGGTGGTGAGGCCTGAATAAGAAAGGAAGTCTGCATGGGTAACCACTGACACTGGATCTGCCACAACCAGAGTAGTTTGACTAGGCTTTCTTTAAATCTAACCTTGCCTTCAGTGTATTTTTCAGTAAAGAAAAATGTGTAAGATGATGGCAACATCAGTGAAATAGCAACATCACAACATCTGAAGGAACAAGCAATCCCAAGAAAAGGAGGAGTTTTTCATCTGTAGTTTGTAGACTTTGAGATGGGGGTATGAGTTTCTAGCCTCTTTGATGCCCATGACTAACTTGCCTTTGGAAGTCACAAGTGCTGCTAAAGCCTTGGTGCCTTCTCCCCCTCACTGAAGGTGCTAAGAACTTGCAGCAGAGTTCTTCACACCTCTCCTTAGCTGCTCCCCAGGCACATGTGGGTATTTCTCAGGATGTCAGTCTGTGTTATGAAGATAATGTCAGTTCAAGTACTCCTCCCATGTACCTCTTCTGCTCATCTCTCATTCCTACCCCTACACCACAGCATGTTAGCCTCTCCAGGGTTACTCGTAACCTAGATCCTTTTACAATCCAGCTCCCTGCAGAGCCTCACCAACAGCTCTGTGAGTATTTCTGGGGAGGAAGCAAACTGCTGAGTGAAAGAGAAGCCCAGGCTTCTTAAACTGGTTTTGCCACTGAAGCCAGTGGCAAGTGAAGTAACCTCTGAGACAATAATTTCTCAAATTATTTTAGGATAAATATGTTAAAATTTCTATAAATTGTGTGAGAGACTGTGCAGATGACCCTGCACTCTCTTCAACTTTTTTAGGACAAATAGTCTGAGAATATGCAGATATATTTTCGTTTTCACCAATAAAAAACAATAGCAAGCGAATTTTGTCGTTGGCTTTAAGATCCAGAGTACATTACAGTATGATGTATTAAATCTAATTATTGTAGCCACTTGCATTTGAAAGTTCCTATTTATAAGCATAAAAACTAAAGCATTTACTTAACATTTTAGGCTCTGTAAAAAAATTGCTTTTAAAACCCAGCTGTTTTGATCTTGGCCAAGAATGTGAGAACCATTGCAACATTGTCCATTGATGAAAGTCATGTGTCATTTTGTTTAAGGAGTTTTAAAACCTGTAGCATCTGGGCGACAGTGAGGTCTTCTGTACTGTCTTCCTGTATTTGTGAAGCTCCTGTTGCAACAGAATCCCAGTAATTTGAGAACATCAGTAACAGGAGCAACAATCATGGTTCAAGCACTGATTTACAGTGTTCTTTGTAAGCAGATTTCTAACAGGCAACAGTCCAAAATACTGCAATGACTTTAAAAATGTTTCCAAGAAAATGTTACTGATTTTAATATTGACTATGCAATATGTAGCAAACATAAATGCAAGAAGTTAAGAGATTAGCAAAGAGTTATCAGCAGCATGGGTTTAACACAGGAAGCAATGGGGAAAGTCTAAGGTTAAACTGTTTTGTTAGAGCCAGAACGGAAATTGGGGCAAGAAAAAGAAAACATGGTGTCATAAACATTATGACATCTCTGTGTTAGGAAGGTGACTCACAATGCAGTTGTAAAACCAAAGTACAAAAAGTTCTTACAGATTCTAGAAAGTTAGGGAGAGTTGGTAATTGTGTTGTGTTTTCACCACAGGTAAATCTGTTTCCCCTTTTGATTAAAAGGTCAGGCAGATCAAATGCAATCAGATAACGCACATGGTAAATCACATACTCAAAGTACTCACTTTAATTAGTTATGAAATATAATGATGTCTCAATGAGTTCTTTTCAGGATAGGCAGGGGAGGCGTTCTCTTAAAATATTCTGGTACACAGGAAAAAATATACAGTTTTAAGTGAAAATGAAAGCATGTTGTTCTAACTTGCTTACATCTAGAAGACATCAGCCAATTGAAATAGCTGAGGAAAGTGTCAAGATCATCTTTGTAGTTTCAAATGAGGAGAAATACAAATTATGTGGGAAGTTGAGTTCTTTGCCTTTGATTCAGCAAAACTCTTAAGCATGTTCGTAACTTTAAGCACAAACATTCCCATGGAAGTCATTGGTGGTGACTCAACAACTTGCAAGATCAGGTCCTTAAAAATGTTTGTTTTCTTTCATTATTTTGCATATGTGTTGCAGGTTCCCCTACAGCAAAACAGCAGGCTGCTACATGTCCCTTTTAGCTGTGGGTACAGAGGAATTTACAATGTAAGCATCTTGTGATATATTTTTTGAAATCTGTGCCATCACCTCAAGTCTTTTCTGTAGATTAATTGTAGCACCGAAATGCTGCAGAACTAACACATATTCATTAAAGGGGGATGGGAGATATTGCTTCTTTATCATCAAAAGACATTTACTTGGGGGAGAGTTTACGGAGCAAGAGCAACGTATCACAAGGTTTAATACTTTACATGCAAAGACATGAGGTTGGGTAACTAGTTAAAAAAACTATTGTTTGCTGACTGGAGTTGTGGCATTTTGTAAAGGAAAGGAACCTCCTGTGAAGTAATACAGAAATATTCTGGCTGTCATATTTGCAAAGAAAATTATTTGTGTTCATTTCTCAATAATAAAGTGTTTTGGAATTATGCAAGTACAGCAATGCAAGATGGTCATTAACTGTTTAAGAAACAGAGTCTAACTACTCTATGATTTCTTTTTTTCCACTTCCTGTTTTGTTCATTTTAGTTCTGCCATTTGTTTGTGCTTCCAGCCTCCTCTTTGCTTCTAGAGAAAAAGAAAGAAACTTTCAGATATAGGCAGTTTATTGCCTGCAAGACATAAAAATGCAGTTTCCTTACATTTCACTGCAGCCTCTATCCTTATTCTGTGTTAGTTAATACTTTCTGAAGTTGAATAACATCCTTTTCTCTTCCATTGTTTCTGTTGATTCTGTGTCTTGGGATTTTGACAGGAAAAGGGGCTCCAGTTTTAAGCCAGTCAGAGTTAGCAGCTAAGGGTTTCAGGAATGCAGACTAAGCAATTACCTCAGAAGTGGCCAGGGCAGCTAGTTTGAATGTGGGTCCCAGATTTTCTGAAATTTTCCTTTGAGCAGTGGTTCTGGTTACAGCTAACTCTAATAATCACAGTTAATACTGACCTCCTTCACGAAGGCCTGTTTGCAGTATCCAGACAGGCAGAATCCTGATTTCTGCCAGGGACTTCCAGGCAACACTGTAACAGGCAAATGCTGATGTTAAGGCTGCTGTCAGTAATAGGGAGTTTATCACTGTACTTTAAAAGACTGTAAGCTGAGAATAGGTTGACCTGTGCTGTTGGACTTCTCCTTAAAAATGCAACAAAAGATAAATTCAGATCCAAAATCTGCTGACTTGGTTTCCAGCAGTAGCTCTGATGCAACAGAAGTTTCTATTTCTCCTGTGCATACATTTATACATGTGTAAAATAAAGTATGCCCAAAATCAGGTCTTGTGGTGACACGGTACCCCAGAGAGAATTGAGTCGGACAATGGGACTATTTTTTTTCACCTGAATATTTAAGGCAATGCAGAGCAGCCAGCACTGCAGACCTTCTGACCTTCTGCTGACCATGAGGTCAGCATGAGCCATGAGGATTGGTGCTGGAAAGGATTTGATTTTGCAATCTTGAGAAGGAGTTGCAGTCTTTCAGGATATGGAAATTGGAATCACTGTAGCCTGTGAATTACTGTACATGTTGTGACACAAGAAAGAACAAATAAAACTGCATCCTCTGCACAAAACAGGCTGAGGAAGAACATTGTTTGCTGGCATGAGAATGTACCTCTGTGTAAAAATTGTGACTTGTGAAACTTACGCCTCTGATAGCACAATGTTTACTATTCTTTGGAAGTTATCTTGCTTTTAAATGTTCAAGTTTTCTTTCTCTGAACATTTTCCCATTAAAGAATTAGCTTTTAATTTCTGCAAAGTGGCCTGAATCTGCAATGATTTGAAGGTACCTGTAGAAGGTCTGATAAAGGAACCAGACTGAGATTGTTTAGTTTCTTTTGGGGGCTATTTGATAAACTCTCTTTTATAAAGTAAGTTTTTGCAAGAGAGAAGATTAGGTACATTAAGCTGATTCTACATTTCTTTTTCATTGTCGTTGTCTATGATTCTCAAGTATTAGAAAGCAGAGGCTGCTTGCAAGATGCTGTTGGACTTTGACTTTTCTGTGTCTGAGGAAGGAAGCTGGCTAGAGACTGGTGTTTCAGATGTTTTTTGCAGGAGGATAAGTAAGGATATGTAAGAATCAAGGTGTGCGTCACTACTGATGATGTGCGTGACAATGTGCCACAATAATAGGAGCTGGGTCTAGCTTTAAAGTGCTGGTGGTTGTTGGCCCTGAAGGCTGGACTGTTGCTTCAGAGTAGCTGAATTAACCATTAATTTAACTCTGATAAAGAGTATGCTCAATATTTTTGCTGTGTATTTTACTGGTACCTACCTGTGTGAATTAGATTTCTTTTCTCAAAAAAATCTCCATTTACTGTTTACGGCTATCTCAAATTTCTTAAAAACATTTTTCTCGGTCTTTTCTAGGAAATCTTTTTGGTCTTGAGGTCCTTCCCAACTGTTGAAGTTTTTATGTATTTAGTTAGAATTAATTTATTACTCTGATCAGTTCTGTCCTCATTTCACATATTGGCATATTCATGATGAGTGAACGCAAAAGTGAACATGAAGACACCTAAACAAAGTCAAATTTTAATTTGGGTGAATACTTTTTGAAGGTTTGACCTGGTGGTATTAAAAAATGCAGTGCTTCTGAATCAGAAGTGATAAACTCACAAGAGAGAGTGCTGGAAATAATCCATGGACATCCTGTTCTTATTAGACATGGGCTAAAACATTCCAACAGATTTCAAACCTGCTTAAATATTTTTCATTAAAAATTTTGACATTGACTCCGGCATTACTGGGACCACATCTTACTTATCTCCTCAAGGGTGACTATGAAAAAGGGAAAAGACAGAAGTATATATGGTGAAAAACAAAGTGAGAAAAGAAGTGAAAAGCTGACTGTGTGAAAGAGACACCCTGGGAAAGCAGCAGAGGAAAGGGAAAGAAAACAAATCCCAGTTTTTGTAAGTAGGTCTCCTTAGGACTGAGACTGTGCCAAACCTTGGACTTGGAGGCTGTTCTGTCCTTAATATGTTACACATGATTGTCTGTAGCTAGAAAAACATTTTTTGTGGTCTTTAAAAAATTGAATTATCCTTATATGAAATGAAACAAACTATGAGTTTAAATGGCAGAGTAAAAAGAGACTAAGTTCATTTTGCAAGCCTGCAGAGCATTTAAAGATCCCTGAGGTTCACAAAGCCTCAAACTCCATAAGGTTCAAATATTCCCAGAGTAGGATGTACAATGGGGTTACTTCCATCTACTTTAATTAAGTTTGCATCAGATTTTTTCAATTTAACTAATTGATTCTCCTCTCAAGACATGTTTGTATTAAGGGCAAGATCCAAAATACTCAGGTGACAGTACCTGTGTAATCTAGACAGAAGTTAGGTAAGGAGAGAGGTTATAAATATAAAACCTGTGTAACTTTCAAAGTTACAAGACTAAAGCTATCGGTTGTTAAGTATGATGATCAATGCTTATTTCAGTAGCTATGTCTTGTTCCAGGTTGGCTTGTTTGCCTTCTAAGATCTGCATATTGACTCACTGGAAGTATTTAGTCCATCTAAACCTCAGAGAGGGTGGCCTTTAGCATATTCCTTAAAAAAATTATTTCCTATTGACTGCCTCTAGGTATCTCCCCATTCAGCAGGGGTTTTCACCTTGTTCATCAGGAATGCCATTCCCCACTCTAAAAGATGTCTAGGCTCCTGGCTTAGTGTCTTAACAGACTAAGAGGGCCCATTTTTAAGGTGTTGGACTGCCCACTAAAGCTACATGAAGCTGGCTCTAAGTGTCAGTTCCAAATAGAAGCAAAAGCTTGTGATGCTCAAACCTGCAATGCCAATGTATATTCTAGGTAATAATAGCTATTGCATAGATAGCAAGGCAGGGGTGTGTGAGGAGTTAGGTACTGAAACAAGTTGGTACTGATAGTCAATATCAGTAGACTTTGATAATCAACAGAGATTCCATGAGGCTGGGTGTACATAAGACTAGCTGTGCTGGGTCAGGAACAGGATTTACCCAGCCCAGCAGGCTATGATACATGTCTAACAGGGAGGCACTCTGATCAGGTAGGTGGTTTTCAAGAGTGAGCTTCATCACTAGCACTTCAGATAGGCTGACTCCTGCAATTTCCTCAGATCCAGGGAACGTTACTGTAAAATTTGTGATGTGGGAGATTGTTTTTGTTCTTTTTTCTGAGTTAAAACATATTCCTACGTCCAAACTACCAGTAACCTTGAGCAGATCTCTGGGGAAGAACACAGGAAAAGGTGATCTGATTGCTGCTTAAGCCCATATCCACTTTTACTATCTTTGATGTTCTTTGCAAGGAATTCCACCCATTTCAAGAGAACTACACCTTTTAGTTTGGTTTGAATTCTTATTTGGAGCTTCATTTGATATCCCTCACTCTTGAATTGGTAGATGCAGTACAATGTGAGTGCCAGACTACCCTCTCCGTGATAGTTCTGATTTGACACATTCTGTCACATCCCGCAGTCATCTGTTTCCCAGACTGTAGAGTCCTGAATTATTTGATCATTTCCTTACATGGAACTATTGCAGACCTCTGACCATCTGTCCTGGCTCTTTCCCTGTTTTTCTTTATTATGAAGTATGTTCTGAGCCCCATTTCTTTACTCAGCTTTGGAGCTAACTCCATATTGTAGGTGGAGCCTTCCTCCACTCAGGAGTATTCCTTTAGATTTAGGTACCGTCTCTATTTGTTTAAAAAAATGATGTTTAGAGACTCGTGAGGTTCACGCAGGTCCACTATTCAACCTTGCCTACATCCCCTCTGCATGACATCCCGTGCCCCAGCTACATCAACTGCACCACTCAGCTTGGTGTGATCTTCAAATTTGCCGAGGATGCACTCGATCCCACTGGCTAAGTCATTGATAAAGATGTTAAACGGTACTGGTCTCAATACAGATCCCTGAGGGACACCACTTGTCACTGATGGTATTTCAAGACTTGCAGTTTGGGATTAGGCATTTAATAACCACTTACATCTAACTTAGATGCCTAAGATCTTGTGAGAAACTATTTCTTAGCCTCCATAATACAGCAGTATTTAATTCTTCCACAAGCAGCAGCCCACCTGAAGTGGGTACATGAACAAAGGCAGATTAAATATGCTCAGGCACTGTTTTATTTGGGACGGAATAAGTGCACAAGGTTAATTTGATCTGGCGTTAGGTGTTATGATATTGTGCAGACAGTTGTTGAGGAGCTATTGCATCATCATAGTTGCCTACATTGTACAGCCATGTCAACCTGGATAAAAGGTCAATAATGTCCTGAGTGCCTGACGTGAACTTACAGCTATTACACTAAGAAACTATCTCTATGGATTCACAAAGACGATATTATTGCTATCCTTGCTTAATGTATGGACTTGGGACCCAGAAGAATTTGGACTTATCTAAGCCAAGGTCACTCAGAAAGTCTTTGACAGAACCCAGAAGTAACATCTGTTGTCTGGCATCCCAGTGTCATAACAGGCCACCAAAGCTTTTTTCTTTTCTTTTCATTGTTAAAATCTTTTGCAAAGGTTGTGATCTCTGTTCTTATGCTTTCTACTCTCCTCCTGAGAAAAAACAAATCCCTTATAGGGAACACAGAGGAATTTTTTTGATGGTTCATGGAGCTGGTAAGAATAATTTTTCTTTCAGTGACTTTTCTTTCCTTCTAAGAGTCTCTGAATCTTACTGCTGTCCATAGAGTAGCTTTACAAAATCATGGGTGTGTCATATTATTTTTCTGTGAACAGAAGGGGCTGGTTTTCATTTGAAGAGGAAGTAAGTTGGCTCTCACATCCTCACTTGGGGAGAGCTGGTTTAAAATCTAGATGATTAAAATTGGAAATTAACTGGTATAGAGATACTCAGTTATAGAAATGTATTAATAGAACACTAAGGTTGGAATTTATACCCACAGCTAACAGAAGATTCAGCTGTGTGTTTGTTGGGAAACTTCTACGTGTTATCTAGTGAGGCAAGGCAAGTTTCTGGACAAGTATCTGTAACACCATGATGAGCTACTTAGGGTAAAATAGTGTACTGAAGTGTTATTAGTGAAAGGATGTGTCAGCTTTTCTTGATTTGGGACTTTGCCCACCTTTGGTTGTAGGTAAGAGCAAGGAAAGGCTGGAGAGAGAATTCACCATCTCTTTCAGAAGAGGAGATGTAATGGCTTAATGTGATTAAGGATTTAATGGTTTCATGATCCAGAGCTGTCCTAACCAGAGCAAGTCACTTTGACATCTGGCCAGGAAGGTCCTCAGGGGGGTCAAGACAGAAGCTAGAGCGGCACAGGTGCTCTTCCACTTGCCCACTGAGGTCCCATGTGGTGGCTGTCAAAGGAAACTTTTCACATGGGACTCTTCTTTAGATCTGCTTAATCAAGTCATTCATTAATGTAATGCTGCTAATTTCTTTCAGCAGGCTCCAGTACTTGTGGAAGGATCCTGAGTCCCTTCACTGGTGTGTCAGTTCTCTGCTCCCTTGGTGTCAGGAAAGTGACAACGGTGATGGCAGGGAGGCAGTTCAAGGAATACAGTCCCACATGGGAGCTCCCCCTTCTGTGTATGCAAAGGAATAGGGGCTAAAATTCATGGCAAGAGAAAAGAAGGGGCTCATTTCTCACTGGGATAAACTAAGAAGGGAGGAGCATGAGGGTTTGTCTCTGGTTTTGCCTATTTCAATTTGCTAACACAATGAGTTGTAAATAATAGTGTCAGGATGAGGTTTTCTGTATAAACTAAGAAAGACTCTTCTGTAACCGTGCACTATTACCTCTGTTCTGTACAGCTGTTTGAAATGAGTAGAGCTGATGTTGAAAAATGAAATAGAGACATCACTAAATTAGCTGCGTATCATCTAGATCAGTACACCTTTCCATGAGCAGAATAGCAGATGCTGCTCTGGATCATAGCAACCTGTTGATCAGTGGCTACTGATACATTCTAGTACCAGATAGAGCTGTGAAAATGCCAAGCAAAGATTTTCATTTTTTTGAAATATCATAATGAATTTCCATCTTGAATGGATTCACCACAGGGGATCTTAAGATAGAAATCCAGAGATACCTAGAAGTACCTTTAAACAATAAAAAGAATAAAAAACTGTATTTTGTGTAGGGAAAAATAAGTGTTTTTCCAAATACACATGATTTCCAGTAACATCCATCTCAGGAAGGTAAATCCTGTAACCACTTCACTGTGTGGAAGTGCTTGTTTATTATGGTCTGCATGAGCCTTTTTTTGACCATGTGTACAGAATGAGGAATTCTGCTCTCAAAGCCTTAAAAGCTCCGGTGCTACTGAATACATGAGGATACTGCTGCTAACAAAAATAACTTCTTTTTCTTTGACCCATTGCCTCTTTATTCCTTTTTTGAGTGACTAGTGTTAACATTGTTATCCACATGCATTCATGCACAGGACCTTTTAATCTTAGCTTTTCTGCACTGAGTAGCTGTACATAAGTGAACATCCAGTTCCTGTCATGTTAGAAGATGATGAAAGATTAGACTTCTAGAAGATTAGAATTCTGCCCCAAGTATTCTCCTGCCATTTAAGCTTTTCTGAAGTGTGTTCACATAAATGTTCTTTCCAACTTCCTTAATTTAATAATGTAAAAGCAGTTACATCCTGATGCTGAAATTTGCTTATTATTGTATGAATATTATATGCATTATACACGTTGCTATAATACGCATTATACATAGGTACCAATGCTTGTTATTAGCTACTGTTTTACAAACAGCAAAAAATGAAGGATGTCTTACCAAATGATATAATTCTTGGTGTCTGCCTGGAGCACTGTAACCTGCTGGTGTCAAAGTAGAAACCTGCATGGTTATTCTTGCAAAATAGGTTAAAGGAGTAGAACTACTAAAACCTAATTGGAACACAGGGAAAGGTATACAATCAAAACATATTGTCAGCTATATTAAAAAATATATATTACTGGATTGAGCTTAACGGTATGTTCTTGTATGAAGTGAGGAACACGTTAGTTCTGAAGACATTTAGCAAATTCTATATTATAGAACAGGGAGTTTTCAGAACATAAACTGTACAGTTCACTGGTCAGATTGATTTCTTTGCATTATAGTCAAAACTATCTTTCAGATTGTTTGTGAGTAACATCCTGCTGAATATATTTTTCATTCTTGTGCCTGCACAATATAAGTTGTTTTTTATTTATGCAAGAGGCCTAATCAAAATAGCGTATAAGGTAGCTCTGAACCAGATAAGGAAGTGATATTTTTGGAAGCAATTCTATGTTTATTAAACAACGATTTGCCTTTAGTTTTGTGTCTATGTATTATTTATTATTTTCATTTTGTTTTCTAGAGACACTTAATTACAATGCCGTTTATTTTGTTGCTACTGAAGCATTAAAAGAAAAAGTTACTTATGATTAGAAACTTAATATGGGTTATAGTTCTGACCAAACCTGAAAATGAATTCTCGCTAGATTATGATGTCTCATATAAGAAATTATTAAGACCACTTATGATCTTATGAATGAACTACCCTTTCATCTGGAGAACTGGGAAAGGGCAAGGGCAACACAGCCTGTTTTCCTGCTGCACCCCATTTACAGGCAACAGTACTGCAGCTGAATATGCAGTAAAAAGAAACAAAGTCTGAAAGTTAATACCCCAGGCGCCAAGCACGTCTGTGAAAAGAGGAATGCAAGCAGACGTTTCTACGTGCAGTACATAAATTCCTAGTAGGCTCTTTCTCTTTTACAAAGGTCAGATTATTGGATGGAATGGAATCCAGTCTCATGCAATGTATTGCCTGCCTTGGTGTACGTAGAGTAAGAGCATAGCTGTATTTCCTTGCCATGGGGTTAACACTCCCCATTAAGCCATTCACACTTCCATTGGGAAGACATGGACAACTCAAGCGGTCAAGCCTATCAGAGCAACTCTGGCTTTTTATACTGCCAAAATATGCACAGCTGCAAAGTGCTGCATGTTCCTGTAACAGCAGAGGGATGAGATGCTAAGAAGGATGTGTGCACGGGGGGTCAGCCCCCTCCTGGTGTTTTTTCCATATGGCATTTCATTTTTCAGTCTCCTGCTTCCCTTTTTAGTTGCTGATGATATGATGGAAAACATCAGGTTGCTAATTCTAGTGTCTGAAACCAGGGCACGACATAGTCACAGGGTGTGAAATGAGTGCAAGCCTTGCCATAGCCTCCAGTGAATGCTGGCTTGCACCCTTGTGGTGTTGCTGGGGGAGAAGCCAAGCCTAGGCAGAGGTAGCGGAAAGGTCACCAGCCTGTGCTCAGGCACGAGCAGAGGCCAGAGCCACTCTGAAGATGGCTTCCCCTCTCCTGAAAAAGTGCATAAATTGTTCCCAGTGATCACCAACCTGTATCACCTACAGCCACCAAACAAGTAAGAAAATGCGACAGCTTTTCTGTGTTGTCACCCACAGCTGAACTTATAGAAGAATCTGAGAGGTTAAAAATAATAAGCAAGTCCTTGAGTCTTTGATTCTTTTGGGACATGTTTTCTTTCTAAATCTGTCCTCTTAATTTAGATTTTGGACAAATTTATACTGCTGTTTTTTCATATACAAACAAACAACTGCACGGCTTATAACTGTGCAGGACTGCAGTTTGCAGTTCTGATTTGTCAACATGCCTCTTGGTTTCAAAAGTAATTTTTCTCAACTAAGAACCACAAAATTTGGTCCTGCTTATGCAGGATTTAAACTATAATTAACAGATAGCGTAATAGTATTAGAATAACTTTTCTCAAGGGAAGCTGTGTGGAAGAATAATTGAGCCTGGAATTTCTTACTGCCTTTGTTACCCTAGTATTTTACAAAAATAAAAATTGGTCTTCAGATAAGTATTTTTTTCCAAGAAGGAAAATTGTAGCATACAGTGTGAATTTGTTTCAATGATCCTTTATAACTAGATTTCTGTACAAATTAATAATCAGTATATACAGCTTGTGATTAGCATGGTTTGAATACTGTAGATTTCACATAACTGTGATTATTATTTTTCTTCAAATTTTTCCTCTAACCTTTTCAGAACTAATTGAGAATCCTAAATGATTAATGCAACCTTTTATGCAGGTGATTCTTGTTGAAAATGCAGTGTTTTGCACCATGTAGTGAAAATAAAAGTTGTGAAGAGTGTCTGATAAAAATATGATCATGCTAAAGAGTTTGAGTCAGCTGAGTCTTGTTGACTCAGACTGTACCATTGACTGTAAAAATTTTAAGGGAGGAGGATAAAAGCAACTTCTGGAATTTCTACCTGACATCTTTTCCTCACCCATCATCTCTTTGGGAAAGAGAGATGTTTGCACTTTACAAAGGTGCAGGATATGAAATCTCCAGATTATTATAAAGATGTATTTTAGTGTCGCATAATGAGATCTGATGGGTGGAAATGCCCTTCAAAGGCTATTTCCTTCCCTTGAACAACAAATGCTGTCATCAGCTATTTTTGATCAGCTTGTGAATTATGATCCTGTCAAGGCAATGGGGCTCTGGTTACAAATACACCTTCCAGCCTCACAACAGACATGTAATCATGAGCAAAACTTGGCCGCTTGCAATGTCATAGAGTTGTTTGCATGGTCCATGATGAAATGCCTGGTCAAGACTCATCTCTGTGGGACATGCCTGAGTCTTAAGCACCCATTACATTGGCTGTGGTTGTAATGCTTTTATTGCTGAGAGGGAACATAGGAACTCATAGAATAGAGAGTCTGGAAATGTGGGAAGAGTGGAAATGACAGATGCTCAATCATCAGTAAAAAAAATTCCACTCTTGTTTCTTTGCTACCCTGTATGTATATTTAGAGAGAGACAGCAAAATCTTTTGGGGAAGCAGTTCAGTACACTATGGTGATGTTATTCTAGAGTAAGAAATCCACTAGTGTGTAAAATAGTGGGAAAAACCCATAGGAACAGGAGATTTGAAACCAATCCAGTTCTTAATTTCCAATTCCAAATGAGACTACTTGGTACATGATGTTTATATTTCTTTAGTAATACAATGGGTAGGAAAAGTTAGTGTTCTTACTTCCACTATTCTTACTTGTTAGGTTAGCAATCTAAACAGTTTCATTCCTCACTGTTCATACTTTTCAAATAATTTGTAGGAGTTGCCATTTTTTGTTTTGACCCTCAGGCTATGTATTAACCTCTTTACTCTCCCAACATACATTAGTCTCTGCAGCTCTTTTATTTCCACTGTTGCTCTTTGCGGAATTCCTTCTAATTTGTGGCTGTCATTCATGTATTGAGGTATCCAGATCTGTACATGGAGTCATCCAAGAAAGATTATCATATCCTAGTTCTGTACCAACAGTATTGAATTATAAATTTTTAGGCTTATAAGCATCTTGACATTCAGTATCAACTCAGTCATTTCTACTAAGGCTGCTCTTTCTCGAAGTATATAGGGTTGTTATTTCTATATGCATTTTTTCTAAACTGACTCTCACTTGCTTGTTTTCCACCAGAATTTTTTATTTCATGGCTTTATTTGCGAACACTGATCCAGTTTTGATGTTTATCTTGCATCTCAATCATCACTAGAAAAGCACCCTCCTTTGATGAGCACAATTGCAAGATCTAGACTTCACACCACTTCCAAAGCAAAATCCTGTGTTGCTTTCTACTTTCTTCTGTGTTTTGAATTAGGCAACTAGCTTTTCACTGATCCATGAGACATTCACAAACCACCTCCAAGTTTGGTATAGAATTTTGTAGTGCTTCCTGGTCTTTCAGGAGGTTTGTTGGCTGTAGTCAAACCAAAGAAAAGATGAGTACACAAATGAAAAAAGAAAAGGGACAAATGCTTTCAATTCTGCATGGGCTCCTCTTCAAGGAGCTGGAGGTGACAGACCCCGATAGCAGTCAGAGCCACCACCTGCCCTTCCAAGTTGATGGAAAGCAACCCAAAAGTCTCACCTGTGATACCTAGTAGTAGTGGTGCCAGCACCAGTTCTGATGAAACACTCCTTTGCTGTTAGTCCCCCTACAATAATAAAGCTGGCAACTGACATGGGGAAGCCACAAACATGGCAGACAGGTTTCCCTGGAGTTATAGCTGTGCAGTGAAATGTGTTTCCACAAGATGTCTAGATGGCCATGAACTTTCTTGCTCTCAGGGCTAAATGCAAAACTCCTTGCTTTGATTTAGCACTTGCCTAAGACTTTCTCATATGTAACAAACAAGTTATTTATTCTAGTAGCTGGAAGGGGAGAAAGAGGATTTGTGTTTGTTTAAGTATTTTGGTTGTACTTTGTTATTATGGTTGTGTGGGTTTTATGCTTACCTAAACAACCAGAAATACTCCAAAATACCCTGGTTAACCAAGTAATTTAGTTAACACTTCAATGAAGGTTTAATATAACTCACCCTTTTTGAGAAAATGTCTTTTTTTACAAATTAAATTACCCTGTTAAGTTCCTCAACTGATAGGAAATAGGGCCTAAATCTCAGGTCACCTCTGCTCCATGCCATCAGTACCCACAGGGGGCTTCACTCTAGGTGCATGTTGGGGCACCTTCCAGCACCTGTGGGCCCAGGGAATTCTGAACATGGAGGGCTCCAGCCTTGTGTGGGGAGAGGAGAGAGCTTTCATTTCACCTGGGCACACAGGTGTGAGGGCACAGCTGGGGCTCTCATCTGTAGGGCTGTTTTCTAATGTGATGATTTTGACTTTGTTGTCAGTAGTAAGAATGATGCAACTGCTCAGAAATGTTGAAGCAAAAAAACCCTGTCTTTAACAGTAATTGCTTCCCCCCTTTGTAAACTGCCTACTCTTTAAGCGCTATGAACCATTGTAATTAATCCTTAATTCAAGTTGCTGTATCTATGTTACATTGTTATGTTTACTTAGATGTAAAATGCATAATTCTTTACAAGGTAATGGCATCGGTCCACACAGTCTCTGTGACAGGCACGGGCAGCTCTAAACTAAAACATTAGGTGGAGTGTTAAAAAGCTAGTTAGGTGCCAATATGTTAATTAATTAATCACAGGCATGTTTCAAAGCATTCTTCATACCTCAGGTGGGGCTCCTGGGTTATTATGAAATGCCAAACTTCCCTTGAGGCTTTGAGGGTTGCGCTTCTGAATTCCTCAGAAGTTCAGGGAAGTAAAAGGGTATGTTTTTGGTGTGAGTCACTGAAGTGAGGTTGGAGATAAAGACTTTTTATTTTGTTTTATATTGGGGGAGGAGGTCAGTAATCAGCCAGCGAGCAAGCATTTCAGGAAGGAACTAGGTGGAAGACAATGATGAAATATTTTTCTAAACCTATACACCTATTTTAAAAAAAACTCATTTAGTTTTTAACTTAGATTTTTTAATTTATTTTTTCTGAACTTGCTTAATTTTCAGTTCAAGTCTCTGGTATAAATCAGCCAGACTTCCTTCAAACTCTGGGGAGAAATTCATGGTTACCTTTTGTGCCAGCTCCTTGTGCAGCAAAGGGCAAGTTAATATAAGCAACTTTTACTGCTCAATACCAAGAACTTGAAAACAATGGTTTTCCCCCTGTTTTTGCAAACAAAACATTATTGTTTTCTCTCAGCTTTTTGTCTGTGACCATGTGAAGTAGCTGCAAAGCTGTATCTGTAGATCCTGCCCAGCTCCTTTTATTTTTTTAGTAATAAAAGAGGAGATGCCTACCAAATAACTTCATTCCATGACAGTGGAGCTCTGAGGTGGGCAGGAAATATCATGAGACTTGGGGAAAAAAGAAAGACTTAATGATTATAGGGAATTATTTTGTAATCCACAGAGTGCTGGCGTGGGTGTGTATTGGAGAAGTGTAATCCACCAAGGGAAGCTCCTGAGCTCTGTAGCTGTCTTGTCAGCCCTGTGCCATGAGTGCAAGGCACTAGATGACACCCAAAAGGCATCCTTGGTGAGATTCAGTGAGGCTGACACCTGGAAAGGACTGTGTCAACCAGAGATGAGTGTATTAGAGACGTGAAAGAAGCTCTCAGCAGGACTGAACCGAGAAAATGTGGCTGGTGATGTCTGTATGCAGATGGTGATCCACACTGTCACCCACTGTCTCATCCCAGCCAAAGGAAAAAAGTTGGTGAGCAGTGGGTCACCTGCTCTGCCTAAAACTTTCACTTGAATTGGCAGGCAGAGTAAGTGTAATGGAATTTTTTAAAGGGTTGGGCAACTCTGTTTATATCTGACTCATGTTGCATGTAGATTCATGAAATGTAAAGTGATTCCTGGATTAGATACAGGAGAGAAGTGCCTCACATGTCAGGACAAAGCTAGTACTATGTGGCATGTTAGAGCTAAGGGAAGGTCAGTTAGTTTCGAATTTTACCTAATTACCTTTCCCACTCGGTATCTCATGCTTTACCTGCGGCAAAGTTGTGTAACGCCCTGGGAACACTGTTCTGCTTTCCCAGCGAAGGTGCAGAGGAGACACGGCATTCAGAGAACCCCTCCTAAGTCCTGCACAACTCAGTCTGGAATATGTTCAGGCAGGACTTTGGGAGTGCATCCAGGACTGAATAGATATCACTGATGAAGCAAAAAGATATCCAAATAGTTGGTCTCTTTACTCTGATTCAAAGAGTTTTCAGTCCCTTGGAGAAATGAGAAAAGCAGAAGTTTTTTTCTCCTTTGGAAACTTTACAAAAGCTCCTTAGAACAAGGTCTTTGAGACCCAGTGTGCTGTTAAAGTATTTTGTGAAAGGTGCCTTGTTTCTGAAGAAAACAAAACTTTAACAGAACTTAAAATATTTTAGTTGAATTCTTCCAAGATTTCAGTTGATGGTTTAAAAATATATCATCAGGAAAGGGCAAAAATTCAGATGAATGTTGGTGTGAAACAAGAGCAACCTTTCACCTGGATTTGTTCTGCAATAATCATGGGAATACAGGCATAAACTCAAACAAATATGGAAAGGGAGTGGCTTACTCAAAGCCTTATAAATAAAGTACAAAGGTATCACAATGGGATCTTCAAACTTGGTGAAGCATTTGGTAAACCAGGAAAGATTTGGCTAGGATCGTTTATTTACATTCTACTGGATTCAGCTGTTTATTTGCGATTCATTTGTTGCTTTCAGCTGAAATGGCTAAATGCAAGCCCTCAAGAGGACTCCACTTTTATCTGTTTTAATATTGATAGGTATTACTGTGTATTCTTCTTGAGAGTAGTAGGCGAATATCGTGGATTAAAATACTAAACAAATATTTTAATAAAGAACTGACCATTTATTTATTTATTTATTTTCCCATTTCTTTCCCTGTTATGGTGGTTGCAAAAGAAGTGTACAACAAATACAAGTCTATAAAAAACTTAGGAAACTTAGAAGGGAGGAATGAAAAGAAAAGCTGCTTTAAGTAGGGAAGTTATGACTTTTAATAATGTATTTTATTTAGCTTTTCTAGAACTGTGCTGCCAAGTGGTCCTTAATTTACACAGCTGTCATGATTTTGAATGCAATGGAACAGCTTGTTTTGAAAGAAGCTACAGAACAAAACTTGGTTTTATGTTGCTGGAAAGATGTGTGCTTTCTTTCAGTATCAGCAGGCAATCAGAGTTTCTATGGGCCTGGTGTTAACAGAGTTATAACAGCATGAAACTCGAATAATACGGTGATGAATGAGCCTGCAGGTTGGGGGGGGGGGAAATCATGTGCTTTGGAACAGAATGGTGTTTGGTAGTCAAAGAAGATCCTGGCACTATATATGGTCACTACTTTATTCATGTTCATTCAGGAAGAGCCACTCCTTAGACGCTTCAAGGCTTGACACTGCAGGGTGATAAGAGACTGTCACTTTGCCGTTTATGTGGGAAGAGCACCCTAATACAATACTCTGATTTGGACATGCCTGTTTACATGTTGCAGCTTGTGTTATTTTTTTTCAAGCTTGCGATCACAATACGGTCTGAATTTCTGCACCTCTGCCCACTGGCATTGGTGGAGTGGGGTTTCTCAGAAACTGCCTCTGAATAATCCCGGAAGGATTTGTATCTTCAGCACAACACCTTGTTTACATTAGTAAATAATCTGGGTTTATGACTAATTAGTATATTTCCCAGTTACTTAAATCTTTATGCTTTCTTTCCATTGATAAAGACAGAGTGATCACAAGTTCCCTAAAAGCCAATGCAAAATGTCCATTGATAGAGTGGAGCTGAGGATTAACCTATTGGCACTAAGCACATGCAGAAAAGCAGATAGACGAATTAAGTGGGAAAGAGGAACAGAGGCTACACCTGTTTCAGGAAATGAATTATGATGTAGTAATTTACTCTTAAAGCTTAATTATATGAATGAGATATTACATAGATATCTACATTGCTCTTCAAAAGTGGCCATGAGGATATAAGTTGCTGCCATTTTGTTCTCTCTTGAGTATTTGCCTGTGCTTGGCTCTTTGAGCCTAGCAGACACGTGAGGTCCTGCCTGCCCCAGCAGGCACTCTCTGGCTGCTCCTGAGCCAAGGATTTGCTCTTCACATGGGCCATGAGTGTGGCATTGATGATGGTCTCCAAAGACAGCCTATGTTCACCTGTCATACTCCCTCATTGATTACAGGATGAATGCAGGAGGGAAGCAGAAGACTTACCTGCAGTTTCGCAGCTTCCTCATTACTGGCTGGTATTTCCAGTTTCCCTTGGTCTTACAGAAATCCAGCATTTGTGTTCTGTTGCTGAGAAGGACCCTGACTCCATCTCCTGAGTGTGCAGCAAAGGGCCACAGTAGAGGAACACTTGGAAACAGCAGGCTTCAGCCTCCAAGATCAGGGGTCAGAAAGTCCTTGTTTAAAAAGAAGAGTGAAACATTCCAGAAAAACTTGGTTTTACTGTGGTGCCAGCCCTGAGGAGAGCATCATGAGAAGATGAGCTACTTCTGGGTAATGTTTCAAGTGACTTCTTGCATTAATTTAACTGACAAGACACAGAATCAGTTCAGTAATTTTTCGCCTGCCTGAATGGGTACTTCTGGGGGAATGTAACAACTATATGTCTCCCAGGTTGCATCACAGCCTGTATCCAGTGCATCTCACAAGCATGCAGAAAAGTTGTTCAGTGCTAAGACTCAGTCCCATAGGCTTATGTAATCTCTGCACTTCAGACTTGCACCTTTATTTGGGTTGTATTTGCATTGTTATAAAGTCTATGAGATCGAAGTAAAAAACATATGTATGTAGCTGTGGTAACCTTCAGAAGTTCCCTTACATCAAGAGAGTATGGGGGTACAGGAAGGGCGAGAGTATGGGCTGCATACCCAATCGTGGGGCATTGCCTGGTAGGGTTGGGTCTATCACTACTAGTTGGTGGACGAGTATGGAAACCTGCCCTTCCCCTGGTCTCAGTCCTGTAGTATGGCTGATGAGAATAAACCACTATTTCTTCTGAACTGATTCTGTGGTGTCCATGAGTTCCTTGTTTATACCCATATGGAGTTCAAATGCCTCTTCCCTGTTCAAATTTCCAGCAGAACTTTTTGCCCAGTTACCCTGCCTTGGCGATATCGCGTCTCCCAGGGTGAATCCACCCAGCACTTTAGTTTGGACCAGGAATGCTTTTTGAAGCAAACCTTCCCATTGTCACCACTTGCTGTGCTTTGAGTTGAACTGCAAATCTTGGACTATATGGCTTGACTGAATTCCTTATACATAAAGCTATTCCTGCTGATGTTCTCCAGCAGTACACCTAATGGGCCACAGGGACAGGCTAGAGCTCATCCCAAGTAAACCTTGAAGCATGCATGGTGTGGTTGCTGGGTCCTCAAGCAGCGACTCTTGCTCTACAAACCTGCCTCTGTTGGGGCACAGGGCTTGCAAGCAGAGATCTCTTCCCACTGGTGTGTCTATCCAGTTTCTGTAGCTCCCTTCCAGTCATTCTAGATTGTTTCTTGCTTTCTTCAAATCCTTCCTCAAAATCTGACTTCTTTACATTTTTCTTCCACTGTCTCTTTCCAGTCACAAGCACGCTAGCTCTGAACATAGGGGAAACATGAAGCCAACCACAGTGCGGCCAAAAAGCCACAGGCCTGGTGTCTGCGTTGTCTGGGAGGAATTAATAAGCAAGACAAAGGTGAGGGCTGGGCTCTTAAGAATTCTTCTGTCTCCTGTTCCCAGTCCTCACCAGCCATGAGATCTGCTCTCTCAGCTGGATGGATGTTTTCCTAACTTTTTTTTCAAATATGTGTATTTTATTAAATTTAAAAGGAGCTAATTTTAAAATAGGATACAGCACTCTGGGCTGAGGTCTCTGTTAGCCAATATACACACAGAAGGGTGTGTATGCAATTCCCACTGTCCTGCATGACCAAAGTGTACATATTTTTACTGATGGAGAAAGAACCAATCCAGTGATGTTGAAGGTGGTTGGGACTCAGTATTTGCTCCTGAAAACACTGGGGTGTATTTAACCTTGTGCATGGGAGTGGTATGGGTATATGTTGCCTACATATATGCTTTGGGACTTTCAGGGGAAAAAGGTGCTTAGCTAGTTAAGGACAAGCATGTGGACATAGAGCAAGAATGATTAAACTTGGCTGTGTGAAGGCCTCCTCCCTACCCTGGTCCTTCTTCTCCCACAGCTTCTCTCCAAAAGTGCATTAAACAGCTTCCAAACTGACTAAGTACTCTGGGGATTGTGATTATTTGAGATCTCCATACTTCCCAAGTTCTGGAGGCAATTATCATTTGGCCATATCCTTCAAAGTGTGCTTGCTGAGTATAGAGCTCTTATAACTGCATGCCTCTGAGATATTCCTTACATAACTTCCAAGTTATGAAAATACAGTGTTTAATTTTTACAGACTATGAGATTGTTTGGTCTATTGTTTCCTGCTAAATTCACCGCATGAAATTCTATCCCGTGGGAACTGAAGCCAGTCAGTAAATGAGATGAGGATTTAGCCCATTCTTTTCTGACAAAATTGGGATATTTCACATATTCGATATGCATCTGTTAAAGGAACAAATTCCTGTGCAGTGTGTTGGCCACTCCTGTATTAAAGTCTTACCTTAGATGTGTCAGGATGCCCATTCAAACTTGTCAAGTGATTTATCTTATTAAAAAAAAAAAATAATGTTTTTTTCTGTACTCATTGATCTTGTCTTTTGATGCCATGCCCATTGTGCTACAATGCATCTGGAAAATAGTCCGTGCTTTTTCTTAAGGCAGGAAATAGTCTTTATGGCTGTACAATAATGTTTTACAGTGTATATGATCAAAAGATTACCAACTTCGTTTTCAAATCAAGTTCAAACAGTAACAGAAGCTATCAAGGTACTGTGCTTTGTTTCACAGTTTCTCAGGAATATGCCTGAAATTCTGCCTTCATTAGGAATACTTTGCACACTGCACAGTTCGGGGTCTGAACAGATGTGCTACAGCCTGAGAAAGAACATAACAAAGTGTAAAATGCAACAAATACAGCAGTGAAATATAAGAGTAATAAACACCTTTAACTGGTGGAACTCTGCCTGTATGTTGCCCTGAAAGAAGCAACATGTTGAGCAAGGGTGAGTAGGAGTACTTGTAGTTCCTTTAATCATAAGTTATACAGTTTCCAGGCAGCTGAGTTCAGGATGGATAGTCAAGCAGCAACTTTTTCTTACAACATATATTTAGTTAATGGAGCTCGTTGCCACCATGTATTTTAGAAAATAATGGCTAACAAAATTCAGTAGTTCATGTAAAAATTCAGGTAAGCAACTGCCATAGAGCAGTATCTTGAGAGACAGTAGCAATGAGTGCTGAAAAAAACTCAGGCTGTGAAGTAATATGCAGTTCTCAACAGTCAGGATACCTTCCATGGGAAGTAGAAGCTTTACATTAGCCTCATGTATCTTTTTTCCTTTGTATAGTTAGTGGAGACTGTATAACTTATGATTAAAGGAACTACAAGTGTTCCTGTTCACCCTTGCTCAACATATTGGAGTAGAGATCTGGTTGTGTATTGACAAATCCAGTGTTTTCATTTTCCTTTTCCTTCCATCTAAAAAAAATGTGTCATTTTGATTCTGCTGAGAGGAGGGTTTGAGCAGGGTTCATAAGGAGCATAGTTTATTCATGTAGCTTCTGAGGAGTGAAGTTGAATGAAGCTCTCTCTTTCAGGCTGCAAAAAGATCAGCATTAACTCTCACCTCTTAGGCTTTCTTACTGGCAGTAAAGGTCTACAACTAAACTGCATGCAATGTAAGTTGGATTAAAGCCCCTTGAAATATAGACTAGCTGTTCTAAAAGGACTTAGGTTACTTATCCCTTATTTCCTTGATAATGTAATATTTACAGTCTTGAAGCAGTTTTGAAATAAAAATAAATGTTGTCTAATGTCAATAGCTGACTGATGATGCCATGGTGAGGTCATTCCAGTTATAGAGTCCTTGGGAAGCCAAGGGGCAGAAGTGGCAGGAGCATGGTCTGGAAGTGTTGTAGCTTCTTTTTCTCCCTTGTAGCAGGAGGGAAGATGAAAAAGTGCACAGAAACTAGGAATCCTACTGTCTGTTCAGTTCAACAGGCCAAAGCCACTACTGTATTGTGTGACTGTCACACAGCACATGCAGGCACAAGTAGGTGCTTTGCTTTGTGATGTGATACCTGGCAAAAGGGTGCCTAGAGCACTTCAGAGTCCTTGCAGAAATGAGTTTGCAATTGGGATGGAAGCTGTCTGAAGTCTTCTGGAAGCTGATGATTGTAAAAGCCACCCTTTCCTTCAAACAAATATAAAAAACCTGAAATGGCAGTGGCTGTTGGCCATGACACAATGTGTTGAAGGTCATCTGGGACATGAGCTACATAACTGCAAGGGTTTCAGAAGGGGCTAGAAGTGAGGAATAGGGTATGTCTTGGTGTGGGCTGGATAAAATGGTATGTAGGCTGTGCAGCTGACATTCCACAAAAGCAGGCAGAGACCACTGGAGAAAGCCGAGAATGGTCAAATTAGCTTCAGTAATGGGGCCCTGAGAGGAGAAAAAAAAAAGAAAAGAAAAAAGGTCATGCTTTTTGGGTGAAGTGCTGGCTGGTGAATAAAAGACTTGGAATAAAGAGCAAAGAAATTCCTTCTTTCTGTTTGATGATTGTATTAAGAGAAATAGAATTTAATGCCCATTTTCAGTAAATAAACAGGGTTGCTGCCCTGTTTATACACAATTCAATCTTCAGTTTCCTCAACAAAAACAATCTGAACATTAGCTAAAGACTCTGGCCCAAAGGGGTAATAGTAGCCTCTAACGGGAATAAATAGAGGGTAGGCAGTGCTCTTTCAACCCACTCTTTGAAGAGAAAGCTGAATAAAGCCTTTAAGAAAGGTACAGGTACACAAATATTTACCTATTAGGTCTCTATTCACAATGGGTTCAGCCTTATTGTACTCGGCTGCTGCTTTCGGTCCTCCAGAGATTTGTGTCCTGATGTGTGACCTGCATCCACAAGCAGTAATTAGTGAACAGGGAGGCTGAGCACCATAGCAGGGTGTTCGAATGAGCAGCAGTGGCAAATTTTGTGTGCCACACTGGCAAAATCCCATGCATTGTCTCCAGCTCTGGAGACAGCTCAGAATTCAGCCCTGGATCAACCAAGGGCTCCAGCTACTGATTTGCATGCTGGGAACCCAAGGTAACAGTAATGAAGGATTAGGGCCTCATTACAGTAATTGCTGGATAGAAAGTGTCATCTTTTGGAAACGCCTGTTGGCAGAGCTGCCTTTCTCAGTTACCTGCCCTGTAATTAAGATACAACTGGGAAAAGTCTGAAGAAATAACTGTCACTTTCACATTGAGTCTGTCATGCAGCTTGATAGCGGTAAATCCTTTTACGGAATTAATTCAGTGTAATCTTGGATTTGTAGTTTTGTGAGATTAACCAAAATGGTATATACTTGTAACAGAAGTGGGCAGAGGGTCTAGGGTTAAAGTGAAGAACAGGAATTCTCCGCTCTAGCCAGACCAGACTGGAGGAACAAGCTGTGTAGTTCTGGACGATTAATTTCCTCCTGGGAATGTGCAAGACTGAGGCGAAAACACCATAGGTGAAGAAAGGAGTTGGGGCTTTGCTTCACTGCCCCTGTGTGCTGTCTTGTGTTTTGTTTTTCCTGTCACGGGGCACCCTGTGTGGAGCAGGTCAGGGCTGGTGGCTCTCGGAGGTGGGCCCAGGGAGGCAGGCAGCAAGTCTGCGGGCAGGAGCTACTCTTAGGTGCCACCACTGACCCCTCCATGGCAGTTGACAAAGGCCCTATTAAGAGGGGACAGGGAGACCGGGCTGCGGCCACGGCAGAGGAACATGAGAGCAGCCTCTCAAGGCCAGGGAATCTGTAAAATAAACTACCGGGCAGCGTGAACGTGGAGGTGAGGAATGTGAAACTGGAGTTGAGTTATTTGGAAGCAGCACCCGTCCAAGTGCTGTGAGGGATGATCCTGGCCAACAGAAGCAACGTAGCTGGTTATAAAATAGAGCATTGATGAGACACATTTTTAGTAAAAATAACTTAAACTCTAGCCAGATCAACTACCTGCATATACCTGGGAGTGTGAGCAGTATATATGGTTTGCTGGCCATTGCCCGACTGCCTTCCCCACCCTGGGTCCAGCCAGGCTGGGAGAGTCTGGCAGCCAGAGCTGGTGCAGTCTCTGCAACATGTTTATGGAGGCACATGGCAAAATGACTGGTGCATCCCAGCCAAGGTCGTGCTCTCTTCTACGTGTGGTTACATCCCAGATGCATTCTTGGGCTATTCCACCCAAGGATGAGGTTTTAAGGCAAAATCAAGGCTGTGCTTGCAGAGAGCCATGGTCCTGCATTCCTCCCTCATGCTTTGTTTGGCTCTTGTTTTCAGCCCTTCTGTACTGATCATAGTTATGTCTCTTGGGTTTTCCTTCTGCCAGGTCAGGTTTGGCCAACTGTAAGTATGGGTGCTGGCATAAAGGCAGCTTATGGGTCCACACAGGCAGAGGGGAGAGGGGCAGAAGAAAGGCACTGCCCCTTTCTGGGAGAGCATGTTCCCAAACCCACCCCTGGTGCTCCCCTAAGTGCTTCTTCAGGGGTGGTGGCATCCTGGCCTCTCTAACCCACCTTGTAGCTATACTCTGCAGATGTCTTCAAGGAAAAGAATGTACCAATAGTTGGTGCAGGAAAAGACTGCTGATCACAAGGCAGGAAAAAGGCTAAAATCCAGAAATGGCTTTACAAGTGATTTCCTGTAGAGCAGGCAGTGGGTCTTGTCTCCTCATGCTCCTCATTTCTGCTCTTTCTCTACTAGATTAGCTGCTGACATAACAACCCAAACCAGCTGAAAATAGTGACTGGTGCATTTCAGCTGAGGATAATTAGAGAAATAGATGAAAATTAAACTTGAATTGTGCAGTCAGTCTTACTATAGATCTCCATGTTGTGCTATTTCATCCTTAAAAATCTTACAATGCTAAGTGTTAAGGAATGTTGCAGTTCTGCAAAAAGAAAATAATGCCTCAAAAGAACGGATTCCTTTAGATGCAAACAAGCAAAGCATATGGTAGGCAAAACCTGTTGTAACAACCAAGTCTTCCTATCTGACAAATTTTGTAAAACACCAACTTTGTTTATAGTTCGTAACATTAGTAAGAGAAGTGCTCTGAATTGAGACTTGGGTGTTTACTATCATAGCAAAGGAGCAAACAAACAGAAAATAAAATAAGATCTGTTTTAAAAGGAAAAAGCCTGATTAATCCTAAGACAACTGAGCTATTGTTTAAACAGTGGTTTGAAACTTGATTTAGCTTGTAACAAAACGTAGCAGTACCCACCACAACATGTATTATGTTTAATGCTTTCCCTTGGGCTGGAATGAAGGAATAGTTTGTTCTTCTAACGTGTTCCAGGTATAAAAATAATGGTGTTTTTTATTACTTTAAAGGTATCCCAGAAATTGGTGACATTATTTAACAAGAAGTGTCAGTATCCTGTGCTGTGTCCCTGAAGAACCTCTGCACCTCTGTGGAACATGACCAACAATTAATTAAACAGGAGGGATGAAGAATATAGCAATAATTATTTCTTATGCCTGACTTTTGATTATCTTATTTAGTTTACGTGTTACTTACCTGTATGGATTTCATCAACCTAAATTCTAATTAAAACTGAACATTAAACTCTAACTTTTCAGTGATAATATTCCTGCATCCTCTCTTTAACAGCAATACTTAAAGGAATCTGAAACATATTTGTAACTTCCACTCCAAGCTCTGGATCTGTTGTTTAAGAATTGGAATGGAACTGCCTAAATATTTGTAACAAAGAAAAGTAATTTTGCTTATTTATGGAATAATTTTATTAATTTTTTGTATATATTAGGATGACTTAATTTATACTGAGGTTCTTGAACAGATGTTTTCACATTTCAGAAGTTGCCTGAACTTTTAGTTAAAATAATTATTCCTGAAATAGAAACAAAAAGTTGCTATTGACTCATATTAACTCTTTGCTATTCTTGCTGCACCTAATTTTGGTTCTGCCTGGACTTTACATCCATGTTTTCTAGCTTTTATTCCCTGGATGCTATTATGACAAAATTAATACTTTGCAAATGAACTATTGATTGTGTTGTTTGCCTGATCTCTGAGATGTAAAGATAGTCTAGCAACCTAGTAATATTTTTATTAATATTTTAAAAAGTAATATGGAGGCCCTCATTCCTCCATAGACTTTTCTCATTTATAGGTTTAATGGTTTTAGCTGTCAGTGAGCTCTCTTGCTTTTAGTTGTATCCATATGCTCCTGTATGTGTGTGCATTACCTCATTATTAGTGAAGCCTGAAACTGTTCATCCATGTTCCCATGAAAGAGGCTCTCTTAGGAAGCACTTATTAATTCTGATTTGCTCGAGGAGTATCTGTCTTCCCCAGCATGTCAAATGTCTTTTGTTCTTGCCTGTAGCTTTCTGGCCTAGCAAAGAAAGTTGAAATCTGGCTCTCACCTAAGTTACGCCTATTTATGGTAGAGCACAGACTTAGAGAGCAGAATCCTTCCTTTCCCCCTTTAAATGTAAATGGGTGCCATGATATGTGATGACAGTCCTGATGAAGTGTCTGAAAGCCTGTCTTCTTGTGAAACAACATGTGCACTTAAACAGAATACTTTCTAACTTCCTTCTAATATAGGAAAGCTATTTTTTATGTAACTTTCAAATCCTTTTCTAAAGATAGTTTTCCTTGTAAAAAAAGCTTAAAGCACCAGAGACTGAAATGCCCAGTAAAGCGCTGCTGTGGTGTTTTGCCCATCAACTTTTGTCAGGCCACTATTGATCAAGAGAGGCTGGAAGGTTTCTAGCTGTAAACATTTTCTGGAGCTGTCCCTGCCACTTCTCTTCCTCACCTCCCCTCCGTCCCAGTTTATCCATGGGTCCAGAAGAAGCTGGGTTAAGATCAGCTCCCTTGGCTACCAGCAGATACCTGCTGCTACTGACTTTTTTGTTCTGCATGCACTTGGACTGTATGTAAAACATAAACTAGAGATGAAATGACCCGTATTATGTCTGTAATCTCCTGTGCCATCAGATCTCCATTGAGGAATTTAGATTTAATTGTTCTTGTGTAGGCCGGTATATATTAATCTGTGATGTGGGATAGGCAGTCCTTAATATTGTTTTGGATTGTGTATTTCAATTTTTGAACTCTTGTGCCCAGAGCATAGGATGTAACATCAAATGCTAGATCTGACTTCCATTGAAGTCAAAGCAGCAAGGGCAGGATTTGCCTTTTATGTAAGATTTTATTAATCTAAAGGAATAATTGTTCATCCTTGTTCTGTTTTGCCATATTTTAATATTATCTCATTAAAAAAAATAATGAAAGAATAACAAATAAATGTGTCATAAAGAAATGCTTCTGTTGAAGCTGTATCAGAAAATGAAATTAAGTATTGCCTTTTGGAGTATCATTCTTGCTGGGACTCCTTGTTCCCAAACATTTATGATTTAAACCAGAATATCAACACAATGTAAAATAATAGGAACATTCTTTTGAAGTACAAGTTGAAGATATGAGGGTAAAGGGGAAAATGCTGTGTATATCTGTGTTTTTTTAAAGCAGGTTACTGTACTGTGAGAAAACTACTTACTTCATTCAGTTGAAAAAGAATCACACGTCTTTCGTGTCAAAATGAAGTGCTTTTCCAAGTCAACTATTATTCTTCAGAGTTGCTGCCTAGGAAACTGAGTAAGAGATTAGCAAAGTATCTGGCTAAAAGGCTGTAATTTAAAAAAAGTACTGATGTGTTTGTAGTTGTGCAAGACCAATGAATGGATCACTTGAGAGTGCAGAAATTGGAAAATGGCACTCTACAGTTGTGGAAAATCCCATTACTCAGAATTCAGATGTTTTGTAAAAGAGATAATTTTCTTCTGCAGATATTGGCTGAATTTTTGACATTCTTGTGTTATCTCATTCTGCTGGAGGAATGTAAACAGTGCTCATCTGTCAGTATGGCTGTTGCAGCTGGATGGCCTTTGGGATTGGGATTTTTTTTAAAATGAATATGTATCCTGAATGTGATGCTTACAAACTGACAGCTCTAAACACTAAAATTTCCACTGTGATGGGTGAGATATGACAGATAATTTGCTTTGTGTTGCCCCATTGGTCTGTCTATTGTGACTTGCAGAGGAATTAATTCCAGGCTGGATATGTAATCAGATTTGATGCCTGACTTCCTGCTCCACTGAAGTGACCAATAAAGATGCCATTAATTAATGGCGAACAAGTGCGAAAGCCAAAACTAAAATCCCGTTTTTGTCATTTTCTAGTACTATTTTTTAGAAGTTTTGCCTGTAATGACTAGAAAGCATTGTTTTCCCTTGTCAGCGTTGTCTACAAAGCAGTAAAATTATTTGTAATTCTGCACTACCCTGCATCTCTGGCTACCTGACAGACTGATTTTCTCAACAGCTGTGAACTTCAGAATGGGAATTGTATGGATACCAGCCACCCTTTCGTTTTCTTCTGTCTGCTTCACCAGAACTACCCTTGGCCATGCATTCCTATTAGTTCCTTTTTAAAATGTTATTACTGTGCTGCAAGCAGAAGTTGATGTAGATACTTGCGCTCAGCTTAAGTAAGCCAGCTCTGAAGAGCAGTCCAGAGAGGTGTAGTTAACTGGTCATCTCAGATACAGTTTCTCGAATTTATCATTTACGCATCTTGTATTAACCAGAACAGGGCATATGAGCATGAACCCAGGACTCAGAACTGGACTGCTGCCCTCTTTGGCCTTGCTCTTAGTCTGAATATTGTATTCCTCCTTTCTATACACCAGCCTAGCTCAAAAGTGAGAATTCTCTGGCTTTCTCTTCCCAGTTAGTCCCATTTCTAAGGCAGGAGGTGATAGAGAGAGTGCTGGGTCTATATACCTGCCAAGAACAGGAAAGGTGGTTGAACTTGGTGTCCCGTTCTGTGCTCACAACTGCCATGGTTTGCACGAGGCTCAGCCCAGTCTGCAAGCCGACTTTGGAGGTGCTCAGAAAATGTGCAAGAGCCTGAGCCTCATTTGAATGATGAGAACCTGGACACCTTACAGCCTAGGCAGATGGGTGGAGATCCTATGGATCACTTGCTTGAACTTGCATACCTAAATTCTCCTAAATTGCTCTAAGTGCCTATTTGTTTATTTATTCATTCAGATTAGCCCCTTTCTTTTGCTCTGCTTCTGTCTCCATCCAGAAAAGAATAATAACAACGATTGCTGCCTCCCCAGGATGTTGTGTAATGAATATTCAAAGGCTTAGAAAACACTCTCCAATGATGACAGCAGGGGTTAGTATGTACTGAGCACAACTAAGTTACCTAGTTTTTGTAGCTTCTGGTCAAGGAGAATCAGACTGAAGGAATATATTTTTGCCCCCTTCTCTAGATTTATCTTTGTATTGGTGAGAATCTATGGAAGGATGCTTTTTCTTCATGCATCTCCCTCTTTGTTTTCTCTCTCGCACTCACACAATATGAACCACTCTGTGAATTTGCCAAGTCCAGCCATGGTGGACGAAATTCCTTTTTGATACTTCCTGTCATTTCCAAGTGGGATTTTAATCTCCTATAAACATAGAGCCTTACATAAAGTAGAAGTACACTTATCTGCCAAAAGCTAAAATGTGCATGTACATGCATCTCTACACAAGAGTGAGGGTCATGTTGGGGATAGATTTAATACTTACACAGAACATCAACTCAGTCACATACTTCCAAGTTAAAAACTCTGTATGTAAATTGTTTTTAAAAAGCACATTTGAATCCATGTGTATGTTTCATTAACAAAATTACTAATCTCGCTAAATAGTATGACAAAAATGCTGATGGAATTTAAGCTCTAATCTGTGAATGCAGCATTATAATTTTACAAGAGTAGCTGTTCTTAATAAACATCAAACTGCATATAATTATTATCTGACTTTTTTCCATGATACTGTAGTTATCCTTAACAACAACTAGCATTAATTACACTGTCTTAACTCCCCTAATGATAAAGTTTAAAAATACTTACAGTTCAGATTGTTCCACTTTGCTATTATCCTCCTTCAGCTGGCTCGGGGGATGACCTTCTTTCACTCTTTTATCTGGAGGCAGGGTCTGGATGTGCTGGACATTGCCCTTTGGTGTCTGTTTTGTGTGTGTTTTGGGAGATGGAACCAGGACAGAGAACAGTGTGAAATGTCCTATTCTCTTGTGGAAGAGCATCCCTATTTTGAATATAAGTTTAGGCTGTGTTAGTATTTGGATGTTGCCTTTGTATTTCTCTGAAGTTCATTGGTCTCAAAAGTAAAGCAAAACAAAACCAGAGGAATTATAAGATTTGGAGCAGAGATTTCCTTCCTAAAAATTAAATATGGAGCAATGGAGATGCTCTGTTGTGGCCAAGGCTGAGTGATGCTCTGCTGCGCTGACAGGGAATTTGTTGCACAGCCGTGCAGCCTGCAAGAGGTTGAGGACAGGTGCTGCAGCTTGGCTTCTGCAAAGGTGTTATTCTTTTGTCTAAATAGTCTTCATGGAAATTTTTATAATAATTTGTGAGGACTGGAAGAATTCAACTTAGATCTTCTGCAGTTGAAAGGTGCAATGCAAAAGGGTCTGCTTTAGGGGCATTACGAAGCAATTGTATTTCAGGCAAAGGATCAAGGTTGCCTATTTGGAACAGCATTGGGGCTCATCCCTTACCTCTGTATATCTTAGCCATGTTTTTTTCTCTAATGATATAATCTGCCAAGCCCAAATCTGAAATATTTATTTGAGAAATTCCCCTAAAATGCAAACAAGTACGTTGCATGCAAAGATTTCAGCACATTTGCTGGCACTTCTAGTCTCTCCTGTGCTTTTTTCACCCTATCCTTGACTTCTTGAGCTGGTTTGAACAGGTGATTTTCTGATTACACCCATTACAGTGTGAGTCCTAGTAAGTCATATTCTAGGGAAGAGAAAATACAGATCTGAATAATGAACCTAATGACAGAAATAGCTTATCATAGGCTAGAGACAAATATAAAAATATTAATAGCAACAGATGCTGTTGCATTTACCAGCATCTTTAGTTTATTTTATGTCTTAATGCGTAGATGCATTTGCTCTTTGAGCAAACAAAAGAGTATTCAAAACCTCTCACTAGAAACAAATGTACCTGTATTTCCTGAACTGAGAACAGAATAAAATAAAATGTTTTTTGCCAGACATGCTTTATATCTGCACATTCCTACACATAAAGGCCCAAGCAGGATCCTTCTTGAATGACACAGATGATTATTATTTTGTTCCCAAGGGAAAGTGGTATTACAGCATCAGTATTATGCACTGGTAATGAGGTGCTCACAGATGAAAAGAGGAGGGGTAAGACAGATACAACATGAGTGACTACCCTGTGGCAAATATTGCTTTAAAAATGTTTTCATAACACTTCAAAGAGTCTGAGTGAGGGGATCATGTGGCAATACTGTCTAACTATTGCTTTAAATAATGGGGACTTCCACCCCCAATCCTGGATAATCCTGTTAATATTGCTGGTAGTTCCTTTGCTTGATGCCAAGTACATGATTAAAACTCTGATTCAACAAATCAGAGGTGATCACTTAACCAGAAAGTATCATATGATAGATGAAAGGCTTCTGAGCGGGAGCTCTCCTCACTTCTGCAGATCTGCTTTGTTTTTCTTCCTTACCACAGCCTCCTCCACCACCATTGCTAATATCTGTAAAGGGCTGTGGAAATAAAAACTCCATGACAGTGGCTAAGCTTTTTAACAGTGATGAGTGCTAGATGAAAGCATGGGGGAAAGATGTCAGTGAAATATATTTGCTTTGGTTCTCAAATGTTATTTGGTGAGGTTACCTTTTTGTAATGGCTGAAATAATGGGTGCAGCAGAGACCTAGACCTTACTGTCTCTATGAGATGGCTTCCTTGGAGGCTTTGCATGTCTGGAGGCTGACAGGGTTTATGATTTGCACAATATTGAGCAAATTGGGACCATTGGGACCATTTCTTCTGGTTTCACTAGAGATCTAATATGGAAAATATTTCTGAACTGGTCGCTCTGCTTGTAAAAAAAGCAGAAACACAATTCAACTACTTGTAGAGAGATGGAGTAAAGAGTTAGTAGCCGTTTTTTTTTTAATGTGAAACCTTCAACTTGTGTAAACGAATGAGCTCTCCACACCTGGTTGATACACCAAGTGCTGATAAGCTATTCGTCCATGACTACAGGGAGGGTTTCTCAGTTTGCCTTGCATATGAAACACCTTTTTTCCTTTCCTTCCTTTTTTAAACATTATTTCTGTGTGCAGATATTAATTTAATTTCAGTGACATAGGTGCTTCTAACACTGTGCATGCATGTTAGTGATACTTTTCCTTGGTTAACTGGGCAGCCAGAAGGAGTACAGAAAAGGGATAACTGCAGTGGAGGATGTATGTGTGCTGTACCACCATGGGGCTGTCCCCTAGCCCTGCCTGGAGCCATTCAGCTGCACTGTCCTGTGCTGCAGGCTGAAGGCTGCACCCTCGGTGTTTTTTAAGCAGAAGACCTGCACTGGCAGTGTGTGGGGAGTTAGTGGTTTAGTGAAAGAGCTACTGCAGTGGTAAAGCCTTCATATCTCTCTGCTACTGCTGTAGCTCAGAATGGCCACAACCATTAATCCCTTCTTGGAAGCAGCAGTAGAGGAAGGTGGTGTTTTTTTATTGGAAAAGCTCTCTTGTTGGGTGAGTTAAAAAGTAAGATGCTTGGTAAGAATCTGTGCCCAGCTGCAGGGGGAAAAACAGCATTGTAACAGGAGCAAGGCCAGGGAGGGAGTGGACATCAGAGGTGAGATGATCCTTGTCTTGAACTCTCTGCTGGAGCAGTGTGTGCGATGTTAAACACTTGACATAAAGAAATACAGAGATCAACTGGAGATCACTGTTTCCTAGGCCAGGACAACGATTGGAGGTGTACTTAAAATATGACTAAAGACACAGAAAGCAAGCTGTTCACTTTTCTCTGAGAAGTGAAGGAAAATATGGTGATAATCATCAAACAAGTAAAAGGTTATTGCAATGTGGTATCGTTATACATCCACTGTTACTACAACAAGAATTAATGGGTTTACCTTAAAAAAAAAAAGGCAGGAACTTTCAGTGCAAAAAGGTATTAGGAAATATTTTCTCAGGGAATGGATGGTGAAATGTGGAAAGTGGCTGCCTGAGGATAGTGAAGATTGATGCTGCAGTTTTTAAAAACAAGTTTGAGAAATATCTGTCAGAAATGATGTGTAGTCGGTCCTTAAAGCACAAGGATGTACTACCTGAGTTCTCAAGCCTCTTCTGGACCTTTCCTTATGATTTATGGGCTGTATTTTTTTTAGCGTTTCATGTAAAGGCTTTATCCATCAAATTGATTTTTTAATCTTCCCTGTTTTTTGTTTTGTTTTGTTTTATTTTTAGTATTATTATTTTAAAATTCAGCCTTCTTCTTCTTATTGTGATTTTTCTAGAAATGCCATTTCAATTCTTGTTTATCGCTGTAAAATGATAAGCCATTTTCATAAAGTGCTCTATCAAACAAAATTATCTCTGCTGTTTGAGGGTTTAAAATTGTTTCTTATCATGACAAAAAAGCAGATGCTATACTGTTCTGCCACCCATGTTAAAGATTTACTTAAGCTACTATAAACTGGCCAGAAACATGAAGAATACACCTGGACCTCTCCTGGATTTATACAGGGTGCTGGTGGGAGCAGAGTGAGGCTATGTCAGTGTACAGGTGTCCAGAGGATGGCTCGTGCTGCTGCCATGCTCATAGTGGGTGGTAACTTCCCTCTGCCAGCACTGAGCACTTACAGACTGATGATACCACAGGTGTAAGTAATGAAGTCAGCTTTGCAGTTTCTTTGGGGGATGATAATGAATTATGTGATCTATCTCATTATGCAGATGACTTAGGGTAATCGTGTCTTGCATCACTGTTTATTGCTCGTTACCTTTCAGTGTGCTGAGCTACTTGATGCATTTTGCATTGGTGATGCTTTTGTAGTTGAATCACACATTACACTTTGTTTTAATGCAAAGGATTTTCTTGTCCTTCTCTTCTTTCCCTGAATTCAGCAAGTAGCCACCATCCCCCAGCATTTTTCCTTAAAAATGATGCATGTCTGTCTTCTAAGCTTGGCTCTGCCACTCTCAGCAAATTGCTTCTTCCTTCTGCTCAGTGATTCTCTCACCCAAGTGGGACAGATGCTACTCACCTGTATTTCAGCTTTGCCAGGTAACATGTTTGCATGTTATATTTTGCATACAGCCTAGTACAGCAACTGTAATTAAAACCTGGCACAAGTCAATGGAAAGGCCAAATGATCCAGAGGTGCTGCTAATAGTAAAGCCAAAATACACTCCTCAGAGAAGTAACCTGAGTCTTTCAGTGCATTCAAAACCCAGGGTGAACTCCATTCTGAAGGCCAGGGTTTGCCAGCCATTTCATCACTTGCTTCAGAGACCTCGGTTGCAGCAGTATCTTGAGCCCTCTTTTCTTTCCCCTTTCCACTTTCTTAGATGTTCTTGGACCTTATTTCTTCTTAGTGCTGTCTGCTACACAGAAAACCAGCACTGCTTGAGGACACAGCACATTTGTTTAAATAATAGTCTAATATTATTAATCCATTAGAATTTTCAAGTATATAAAAGGGGAATGCCTGGATAAAGTGGTAAGCACTGTAGCTATTAGTGAAAGGATTTTGTGTTACTTTATACTTTTAAGTGGTCTCTGCTCTATGAGCCAAGTTTAATCTGTTTATTTATTCAGAAAATCCTCTTCGATCCAATGTAAAGATTTCACACAACTCAGTGTGACTCGAAGGGGGATCTACTGAAATATGGCTACACTGCCTGTATTTTTCTCTATTTTTCATGGTCTCTCCAGTTCCAGAGAAGTTGGGCTCTTTAAAGATGCCAGAAATGTCTCACGCTGCATTGGAGCGTGTGCTTGAAGAAATCTCCCTGTTGTAACACTATCTGTGAGATTCTCAGAAACTGAGAGTGCTGGCTAAAACAATTCCAGAAGGACCAGACACATGCCAAAACTAATAGTGTTTTAAAATCTAGCTCTGTAAGCTTACATGCAGCTTTTCTAGAAGCTGTTTCTTCAGTGAGTGTGCTGATAGAATTTCTGAAACTGAAGTAAGGGGTCTGTCCTTCAAATATTTGCCGATGCCACGGTCTGAAGTCACTTGCTAAGAGAGTGGATAGTAGTATGTAACACGTATAAATAGCAGCTGGGTCCTCTTGCCTTTTGTGAGCAGCTCGTGCCAGACTGCTGCATTCCCAGTCTGGGTGTTTGGGATGCAGAATGAGTTAGATTAGAATAAATTGCATGGAAACAGTCTGCAGAGTTTTGAAAATATCTACAAATCTGCAAAAAATACCCTCACATAACTTTTGGTTACTCGCTGTGATGACTTCTGGCATCTTGGTGACTCCCTGGGTTGATTTCCCTGGTGTCTGTTCTTGACCTTGGCCATAAGCACTGATCTGATGTTGCCTGCAGTGATATTTGGTAATTGCACTGCCCTCCCTCTTACATTTCATTTACTTAGGTTTTTGAGAAGCATTAGCAAACCATTACAGATCTCAAAAACTTTGCACAAGTGGTTTTTATCCCACAGATGTTCAGTTTAAGCACAGGCAGAGAGCAAAGCTGACCTGCTAAAGCACTCCTGTCTCTGGAGGTCAGTGTGCTCTTGGGACACCCTTGTAGTCTGTCTGAGCTGGATAAGCTATGTTTTTCCCTTTTCCTTCACTAAGCCACTGATTTGTGAGGATATTGAAAGTCTCTGACAGGAATAAAAAGGACTTGCTTCTCCTTTAATAACTTTTTACTTCCTCTGTTATCTCCTTGCTTCCCCCCTTTGCCACTCTTTGGGGAATCCTGCCAGGTGATTTGGTCCAGGAGGACTATGCCCCTGAAAAAAATTATTTTCACTCTGTGGGAAGCATTCAGTTGTTTAGGATGATCTCATTTTGGTGGAATTTCACTGACCTGGGAGGATCTGTGCTGTTACCTCCATCCTACTTCTCCCTTCCCCCAACAGGGAAGTGGAGAGAAGGCACAAGTGTGCGTGTTCAAAATGGTTTTGGCAGCTTGTTAAAACAGACAAAAGGGATCATAAACTGTCATCACACTGCATCTATGTAATTTTTCTGAGAAGTCCAATTTGGTGGAAAATCCCCCCCTTTTGCTTTATCGTAAATATATCAGTTGAGGACCCTTAATTTCTTTGCTGCTTAAAGTTGCCCAGGTCCCAGATTTAAACCTAGGATTTTTTTCTGCCAGTTAATGTTTTATTTTTTGTTACCCACCCTCCATATTACCAAATGTATTATCAAACATCACCAACACTAATGTTCTTACAGTTTCTTTAACCAGCCAGAAAATAAGAAGCTAAATAAGAAGCTGTTTTTTTTTTTTTCCTTCTTCTCTCCTCTCACCGGCTAAAAGCAAAGCAAAACTTTGTAGCTCCTTTAAAGACCTTCATACTATTGACCGCAATATTTTTACTTCTGTGAGAAAGTGTAATGTGTCCTAAATTGAGTTTTTGAGCTGACTTTACAGTGGTTTTACAGTGGTAGACTTGGGGCTGAAGTGCCACTGCTCTGTTATGGACAAACCATCATCTGGTGACGAACAGAGGAGAGGTCCAGAGCTGGGTAAGGGCCCTGAGAAGCTTTCTGTCAGCATCTCTTAGCAAGCAAGTGAAAATATTGACTGGCAAATAACACCTAGTTCTCCTGTTGTGTGGCAGGCTAGGTTAAATATGGTTTAAAATAAGAGCAGCCTTTAAAATTTGGAAATAATAAAATGCAGTTGTCTGTCCTAAGAAAGAAAAGACAGACTTTGTGGGGGTGGGCAGGCTGCTTTAGTCCAAATGCAGTCTGGTATATTTGGGCAAGAGAGACTGGGAAGAGAAAGGAGGAAGGAACTTTGATGCAATAGGAAATTTCTGAATTTATCAAGGCAGGTCCTTTGCACAGCTCTGGAGCTGGGGCCTCATACATAGTCTATGCTATTCTTAGAGTGTGCAGCAGAACAATGGTTCCATTTGAAGAAGCTCTTTTATAGGTTGCCAATATAAAGAAGGCTGTGCAAAATGATATGATCCTGTAATTGAACACTGTAAATAGATATGCTGACCCGAAAAATAATTTTAAATTAGCTCACTTTCCTGCCATATCTAAACTTTGTAGACTTAATGGAATGATACTGACTTGATTAACTTTTCTCGATTTATAAACATTCATCTTATATGTGATTTATAAAATCAAATGATTTGATGGGACAATGATGGGAGCCTTTTTTCTGTGCATTGAAGTAGAAGTTAGATTAACTTAATCCCTTTGCTGGTTTGACCTTAATGTACAGCTATGAAATTAAGATATGTGAATTCTGAGAAATCCAAACCTCAGATGTAAAGAAGGCCTTTTACTTTTCATGATGCTGCCACAGCTTCCCCTATTAATTAAGATTAATGTGGATTGTTAAAATTGGTTGTGTGCAATGCAATAGAACTGGTGCTACAGGCTTGAGTCAGGCAGGTGTAATTTGCCATGGCATTTTCAATGGCCACTGCCAAGACAGCAAACTAATATGACAACCATCACTTGCTGGTGCAAGCCACAAGGTGTCCCAGTTTGCATGGTATCATGGTGGCTGCTTCATGCCCTGTACACCATGGCATATGAACAGAAATGCATTATGGAGTTGTTTTTTGGTAGTTCCTTCCTTAGAGACCGAGCTGCCACCCATTGTAACAGCCTCTTGAAGGTACTCCCAGTTGTCTCAGAGTAGACATCTCACTCTTCTCCTTTTCACTTTCATCTGGAGTCATGCAGCAAGGGCCTGATCTGCACCTAATGACACCCTTATTGCTGGCTGCATGGTTGTACCAAGGCTCTTGGCACTACAGACATGCTTTGCTCTTCATAGTGGAGGACGTACATGTGGGAGATACAGAGAGGGAGCTGATGGGGATGGAGGTGGCAGGACCAGGGGTGGTGCCTGGAGCAGCAGGTTCCTGAGGGAGCTGGGTCTCTTTAGCTTGGAAAAAAGGAGGCTGAGGGGTGACCTCATCAATGTTTACAAATATGTAAGGGGTGAGTGTCAGGGAGATGGAGTTAAGCTTTTCTCAGTGATGACCAGTGATAGGACAAGGGGTAATGGGTGCAAATTGGAGCATAGGAGGTTCAAGGTGAATATCCGAAAAAATTTTTTTACTGTGAGAGTGACAGAGCACTGGAACAGGCTGCCCAGGGAGGTTGTGGAGTCTCCTTCACTGGAGACATTCAAAACCCGCCTGGATGCGTTCCTATGTGATGTGCTCTAGGTGACCCTGCTCTGGCAGGGGGGGTTGGACTAGATGATCTTTCGAGGTCCCTTCCAACCCCTAGGATTCTATGATTCTATGATTCTATGATTCCTGCTGCAAGGGGTAGTGTGAAGCTTCCTGGTAATCAAAGTTGTCAAGGTGGGACAAACACGGTGTTTTGTGTTGCAGGGTGAGGGCAGGACAGGGAGTGGTTGGCCTGGCCAAGAGTCCAGCATTCAGCGATGTGTCAATAAAATTAGTTCTCAAAAGGAAAAACAAATCCAGAGTATGGCAGAAGTAGTAAATGATCTGAAAAGCAGGCATGTGTATTTGGTTGTCTAATGCTGGGATTGTCATGGGAGCAGGTAGGAGTGTAGTGGTGCCTTGCACCCACCACTGACTTTGGGCAAAGGGTGATCCTCTTTGGGGAATTCCAGATTCTGCATTCCCCTTTGGGATGCTTTGGCACAAAGTTTTGGATCATTCCCTGATCACCCTTCTCAGATGTCCAGCCTGACTTGTGTCATATAGCTAACCCATCAGGATCCTCTCTGCAGTGATTTTGATCCAGTGTCATGAAGTCACACCAGATGAATGTATCATGGGGCTATGACACTTTTATCACAGCCTTTAGGTATTACATGTTTCAAAAAGAAATCCAGAACGTTGAAGTGAAGTGTTTCTAAAGCATTACCATACTGAATTTTAAGGCATGGCACCTGGGAAATGATTGGCAGGAATGACCTACAGCCATTTCATCTTCGCTGATTTTCCATATACCCTTGTTTAATAGCCGAGACTTCTGCTGCATTTTGTTTCCCTGCTGTAGCCTTAATCTGTGGCCCACGTGGTGGGCTGACATTAAACCAAGTTGTGTGGGAAAGGTGTTGTTGTCTAAGGGGGGGCACCCCTGTATTCACTAAGGAGTGATGAGTAGCTCCTTCCTGAGGTGATCACTCCAGGCCGCTCCTGGAGGGAGATCCCTTTTTTCCTGTATTCAGTTTTGCTGTGGCATTGGAATTCATAATACATGTGGTGGTGGTTTCTCTCCTTTCTCTGGTGATCTAAACCATGCATTTTTGACATCGCGGCTAGAAAGAGAGAATGTGAGAGTCGAGGGCCGAGCTGGGAATGGGACCCAGAAGTTGGAGGTGCCCAACTTCTGTGTCTGGAGCCTCAGCTGGAAAGCCGGTTTGCGTTTGTTTGATTTGCATTGATATACTGTTACATCATATATGTGATACAATAGATTACAAAAAGCCATGTGGCTCTTGTCAAGAAAAAGTGAACTATGCACTTCTAGTAATTATTACCATATGGTTCTTTCACTGTTTCTACATATATAGTGAAGTTACTTACATCCCACTGAAATGCTGCTTTTTTTTTTTTTTTTTGATCTGAGAGAACAGTTGAAACAACATGTTTGTTGCTATAATAATGCCTTTTTTTCATTTCAGTTCCTTACATCTGTTTTGTAGACACATCCTTGTGTGCACAGAAAATCTCTAGGTGAGAAAGTGAGCTTCAGATGTGCTTGCTTAATGAAATTTAGGTAATTTTTAAGCAAATAATTTTCCTTTTAAATGATTTAAAAACTGGTGATGATAATTGCATAACAGAGGCAGGAACAGTCTTCCACGTGCACTAGTTGAACTAGACTTAGCAAGTTGAACTAGTTGTCACTTCACGCGTAGATCTTACGAACCCAATCTTTTCTGAGTGAATTCACATAGTGTCCGGGTGTGAATGGTCATATTTAATCTTGTCAGTGACATTTAAAATGCTGTACAGTTTGAACTAACCTGCTTTAAAGCTCTGCTCCTTTAACTCGTGCTGTTATTGTCTGCTGCAGTTGTTGACTCAGTAGATTTTCTGATGTGGTCTGGGAATGAGTTCTTTTGGACTTTCACATTATCATATTACAATATACACCACAGATTATTTATACTGGGGGTTAATTGCATCATCTGAATGGAATTATTTTTCCATTGTGTCTACAAGTTTGCTTTTTAAAATGGTATATTTTCTTACGAAAATTCACAGTAAAATGACATTGATTCTTAAGGAAATGGGCTCTGCATCATGGTTTTTGGTATATGCTTGGCTTTAAAGAAACATGTTTTATTGTAATGATTAACTGGGAATTATTATTACAGGATGAAATACATCACTTCTGAGCTGTAATGGAATATGGAATATGTCCAGCTAAATGTAGCAGATAAATAAAATAAATAGTATTAAGCCTTCTCCAAGGGACAGAGTTGCTCATTAGAACTTACCCATGCTTAGTATGATCTTAACTCTTCTCTTCTCCCAAGCATTTCTATTTAATTTTAAAATAAAATCTGGAAAAGTTTCCCAGGGCCAGTAACTAGAAATATGTAATCTCATTCATGTGAAAAACAAGTGGAAGACAGAACTTCATTGTGCAAATACTTATTTTTTGTTTGGCTGTCAACACAAAAATGTGAAAATAAATTGGAGGCATTAACTCAAAAAAACATTTTTTGTCATGGCTTATTGGTGAATTTAAAACCTTGAAGTTCATTTTGGGTCAAGCAAACATTTCGTTTTTCCCCTGAAACAAAGCACCTCATTGAATTGCACAAGACATTGTGGAAAGGAAGGGCAGATTCACAAGATGGAGGATATGAGGCCTCCCCTGCTGCCATGCCACCTTTGCCCAAAGACCCCATGGTTACAGCCTACCACGGGACATAGGAGTCCCTGCTCCAGCTGCTGCATTTCCCTGGGCTGTTTCGGATGAGGGTTGTCCATCTCTGGGAGAGGGCCCTGCCCAAAACTCAGACACAACTCATGCCCAGCCTCCACGCTTCCTTTTCTCCTTTTGAAATCAGTGCAAGCTGAACATGCTTTAGTTACCAAAAATAAGAGGACTCTTCCTCCTCTTCATCCTGAGTGAAAAACAACACTGGAGCTTTATTTTTTCCTCCCATCTCATAAATAAAACAATTCCTTCCCTCAGATGGCCTTGTAGGGGGAGTCTCACTGGGGCTCTGGACCACACAATGGCCATGGGCAGCCTCTGAAGCAGCGCCAGCCCGGGAAGCGGCAGGAAAAGCTGGGCCAGTGTCCTCGAGCGGTGCGGTGCTGGGTGGCCAGGCTGAGCCGTTCCTGAGCAGCATGGTGTTGGGTGGCCAGGATGAGCTGTCCCCATGACCTGGGTGAGCTGTCCCCAAGTGGCATGGCACTGGCTGAACAGGGTGAGCCGTCCTGGCTCTTACTCCTGTGTTGGGGTGTTTAGTACCTCTTCTGTGAGGTGGGGAAATAGCTGCAGCTTTGGTGGGTTAGGGAGAGAATCTGTCCTCACAAGGAGATCTTTACAGAAAGCAGCTGTGCTCTCTGGCACATCCAGATTCATGTACGTATGCTTGTAAATGCCCACAGTTTGGGCACATTTTCACTTGACAGGAGTGGCCTAGAGGTGTTGCAGAAAAAAGATGTTTTCCACTGCTGTTGTGTATTTCCTCACAAAGATCTAGACTGAGCTGGGAACAAGTTAAACAAATCTATTTGATAGGCCTGGCAAAGCTTTCCTGGTTGACCCCCTGTTGTGCTGTTGAAAAGGGAGGCTAGCAGGAGGAAGGATTTGTCAAGATGAAAAAAGACCAAGTAACCAGGCATGCATGCATGTCTGTGCAGACAGAGCAAAAGAAAACGGGAATTAAGAAGCTGTTAATTTGTTAATAATGAATGGATAGTTGCCAAGACCTAATCTCTATTAATGTGCCGTAGTTAGTTGCAACGCAGAAAGGACCAAAAGCATGGCCTTGCTTAGCCCTTTCCATCTGTTTTTTCTGGAGGTACCAGGGCTGGCTTGGTAATTCTGGCCTCATATGATGCAGCACATCAACCTATCATAAAAAAAAAAAAAAAAAAAAAAAAATCACCCCAAACCTACTAGCATGCAAGAGCAAATTCAGTATGAATAACCAGAGGTATGGTGATGCAAGATGCAGGGAGAAATTGAAAACCAAAATGTGCTTTTGGTCATGTTGGAAGTTGATGAATGCGAGGACTCTAATATAATACAAAAAGATTGCATTCAACTCAGTAAGAAAGATATTTTTCCTTGTGTCTGTCTCTCTAGAGGTACTTTCTACCATTCAAACAGCAAATAGTGCAATAGTTTTGGGACACCAGAATGCATTACTTTTTCTCTATGCATGAGATTTCCTTGGTGCCTTACATAAGGGAACATCAGAAAACACCCTCCTGGGCTGGGGTTAATGTGGGCTAGGAAAGTAAGTGCTCAACATACTCTACTGCAGCAAAAGCTGTTTTTTTGGTCTGTTTTTTATTTTCAATCTTGGAATGAGGGAGAAGTTCCTGGAGAGTTACCAAACCATTACAGGTGGTTGAAAATATTTAACTCTTATTTTTTAATAACAAACCTTTACACTTTTAAAAAGTTGATTCTAAAGTCTAGCTGACTCCCTAGAGCCATTCAACGAGTTACTGACAAGATCAGTCTGGGATGTGGGATCTACTCCATGAAAACAACCTTTTCCCTTCTTCCCTGGCAGAAATTCCCTGCAGGTGCCAGTGGCCCCACGTGCATCAGCAAGATTAAGGGGAAGTTTCTTGCTAAAATTAACACCTACCTTACTTGTAAGGGGTCTTTTTTCCTGATAAGAGAACTTCAAGACTGCTTTTTAACATTGGAGAGGAAGCCATGTCTGTTGGGAGGGTGGCAGGGCTTAGATGGAAGGCTTCTTTCATGCTGCTGTACCTGGCCAGCCTACATTTTGTGGCAACTCAGCTCCCAGCCGTGTGCGAGTTCTGAGAGCCCGCGTGGGTGTGCAGGGAATGTGCATTTGTGGTTCAGTCAGTGCAATGCTGATGGTTTATGAGGTTAGCATCCTCCAAGGTTGCTAATAAAGGATGTCCTGCCCCCTCCCTCCTCTCTTTTGCTGGTGCTGTCAAGACCTGCCTGGGTGATTCAGCTGGTTCTGTATTGGTGAGGTACTCCAGCTTCTTGGTTCAGACTCCTGTAAACTTTCCAGGCCCAAAACTTGGGCCTAATGCATTTAGCTGGATGTAAATCAAAGCAGAACTAAAAAGAAAAAAAAAAAAAAAAGTTGTTTGTGTTTTAGAGATATCATATCATTTGGACTTCAAAATATGAATTCTGTTTAAAGTCTTTTCCCCTCCCCTGTGGTTTAGATTCATTAGTTGCTAGACTTCCTTAGTCTCAGCAACAGTTTTAGTATAGATTAAGAAGGAAAACAGAGTCTTTGTTTGCATTATAAATAAGTCTAGATTGTGCAGTGATTACCAGTATATTTTTCTTATTCCAGCTGTATGTCATCTTGGGATGAACTTCATCGCTGTCAAGCCACCTGTATGACTGCAAAGTACCAGCTGAATCTGTCAGTGGTGCAAAGAGGAAATTAAGAGACTTTGATCCTCTGAACAGAGTCTCTTATCACCTAAAGATGTTGATTCAGATTAGCTTTTGCTGTGACCTTCAATCTAAAAAATTTCTAAGCTTTTTATCTACTGCAGTATTGCTCTACCAAGACTATCATGAGATTGTGTGGGTCCATTCAGGCTCACAGTGCAAGAATGGTCTTTTTTTGTTTAGTTTAGTTTTTGTTGTTTTTCTTTTTTTTGTGGTTTTTTTTTGGTGTGCGTGTTTTTTTTTTTGTTTGTTTTTTTTTGGTATTGCTTTTTGTTTGTTTGTTTTCTGTTGCCTCTTCTATCTCCTCCCCAGCAGCCATTTCTTCTCCAAGCAGTAATAGTGAAGATTCTTTGGTTTCTTATCCTATCTTAGCCCTTTAATCAATCTAGAGTCTCTCTGAGCTTTTTCCAACATGTTTCCAGACTGTCCACCTTCAGTGAGCCTCACAGAAAAATGTAAATCCTTTTTCTTAGGCAGAATATTTCTCATTCTTCTGCTTTTTTTTTTTTTTTTTTTTTTTTTTTTTTTAAAGATCACTCACAACACTTTACATAAAACCTAGACTGACATGGTGTAGGAATTTATTGAGTATTTCTGCTTACTCCTGGCATAGGGCCCAACCAACGGCCCTTTGAAACCTTTGGTGCGTTTAGAGCAATAACCTCCGTTTGAGAACTTATGGTGTGCCTTACTCTGGATAACTGCTGTTATCTCAATTTTTGTTCTCCTGCTCTTCTATGCTCTCCCTCACTGCATCTCTCATCACTTGTGAATGACACTGCACAAAGCCATTTTTCCTGCCTGAACTCTGGAGCAGCACTGTGAGTCCAAAAAGAAAAGCGATGGTGCTGTAACTGCTGGTCAGTATTTGCTTCTGTCTTTGGCTGCTTGTGATTTGACCCCCAGCAGCTATCATACTGGTTGATGTTACTGCTACAGACTGTTCTCAGACCTGATTCTGTTGCAAAAATCTTACGAGGAGGAATGAATGTTCAAGGGACTTTTAGCTCTGCTAAACAGACCTGCTACTTTACTGCTACATTTCTTTTTCTTTTCCAATGCTTCCCTCTCCTTCCTCCTCTTAGTGTGGCATGAATGTGAGTTTATATAGTTGTGCAATGCAAAACACTAGATTTAAAAACAATAAAACCCCAAAAACTCTGAACTGGAATTGCCCCTTTAAAGCTGCAGCATTAAGTTTGGCTATGATCCAGTCTGGAGACTTTCCTTGGCAGTGACTGTGATGCAGAAATCTCAGTTTGGAATTGCTCTTTCGGATACAGATTCTCGCAAGAATAACAGGGACATGATAACCAAGTTATGCCAGGCAGCAAAGTCCACTGCAGTCCAGTGAAGACAGTCTGTCCGTTCACCACCTATGGACTTCTCTGGGATGGTTTGCATGCCTGGGGGCAGAGGGGAGGTAAGGAAAGGGGATGAGAGGATAGAAATGTAGCTGTCATTTTAAATCCTCCCCTTTCTGAAGGATTTAAGTCCTGTAGGTGAAATAGTGCAAACTTCTACTATGGAAAATTATTATCTTTGTTTAACATATTTTTTCTGCTGTGCCTCATTAAAAGCTTGTTTCATTGTTGGACTGTGCTGAACTCTTACTGGGAAAATTGCTACTCCTTTTTTTTTTCTGGCCTGATCCAGCTACCTTTAAAAAGAAATCTGTTAGATTCAATAGATAAGTGGGGAGGTGAGAACAAGTGATGCAAAACCAAGTCTGTGCTCTGAGGGACCCTGAATGGTAAGAAAGAGACCCGAAGACTGAGGTCCTTTGTTGGGCCAACGGTGTAATTGAGGGCAAAAACACATAAATGTAGCCCATTCATTTCTAATTTGAGCAATGAGGAGTCTACCCACTTTTTACTGTCTGGCTTGGCATGACAAACAGGTGAGCTTGCCCACTTTGTTTACCAGCAGGACATTGCTGGTTTGCAGGGCCACCTCAAAACCAATGTGCATTAGTGTTGGTCCTCACAGCAAGTGCTATGTAGGGGCATATACACTCTGCTGCTATTTAAAGAGTCAGTACTGAATAAGTGTCTGAAACTTTACCTCTGACCTGGTTGGCAAAACTGATCCAGTGCTGTATGGATGGATTAACATCTCCTTGTATTGGCTCGGGGGCAGGGTTTCTGAAGCAAGACTTAACTCAGAGCAAGGTCTTGTCCCAGATACCTCGATCCTGCTCAATTTCAATGAATTTGTCATTATGTTTTTGAGTGGCCTGAAATGCTAGTGTAATTCTGCTTTCCCCCCCTCCCCCCCATTTTTTCTTCTTCTTCTGGGAGTTAAGTATTTATTTCTGTTGCTTAGGAAGCCCAGCCAAAGCTCATCCATATTTTTGATGCTGGATGTAGTCCATGAGTGAATTGTGATTTTGTTCTACATGACATAGAGGGTTTTTCTTTATTTAAAGAATACAGTTTATAGAATTGCATATGCTAGTTCTTTAAAAGCCCATCCACCAAGCTCTTTCTTCATAGTACTCAAATGAGAACACAGTGTTTTCTGTATTGTTTGGAATAGCCTAGGAAACAATGCCTCCCAGTGTGAACAGATCTCCTTCAGTGCGCTGGCAAACTCATCTTGGAGGAATGTGGTTATCGACTAACCCATGATTTCTGATAGCAATAGCTAAAAAGAGTGGAAAAGTACTCAGCTGCCTGCAGTCCAATAGCACAGTAGTTTACCAATGCACATGATAAAGTTGCTTCTATTTAAAATGGTCATAAATCCTATTGGCCCAAACACAGCATCCTGGCTGCCCAGGAGCAGGGAAACAGCTGTAGATCAAGGCCTCTGCTGGTGTGAACTGGTGTGGCTCTGTCGGTTCCAGCAAAGCGATTTCATCTGCATCAGTTAAATATTTCATCTTACTACATGTTACACCACTATTACTTCTAAAAGAGTACTTAGAGCTAATGCTTGTGCATGTGGGAAAACATTCAGATGGAAAATGTAATCATCCATTGTTAACATGAGTGTCTGGATTCAATGACTGAAAGTTGGCATCGATTCATAAAATATAAAATAAGAAATACACAGAACAAATACACTTGCATAGAGACTGATGCTTTTTTTCCTCTAGGGGAAGAATGGGAAAAGAACAGGTTTTGAGCCATTTCTCCAGTGAGCAGAAGGGAGCCAAGGGATTTTAGTTCTTGGAATACTGTAAAGGTCAGTGACATTTGTCCTTGCTTCAACTTGGACACTGCCGAGATTTTGGGAGTGAGCTCTTCTACTTCTGCCAGGCTTTGGGGCTGGATGCAAGGGGCAATGTGGCAGGGAAGTGCTGGTGAATCAGCCTGGTCATGCTTTCACCATTCTTACTGGATTTCAGAGTGGTACTTTGCAAGGAATACCTGATGGAGAGCAAAGTCTTGCAAAGCTGAAGGAAATCACTTCCAGCCATGGCTGTTGTTAGAACAGTTGGCCAGGCTGGGACTGGCAGCTTTCTGCATTGTACAGTTTGGGCTAAAGAAATGCGACTGTAATGATGGCTGACAAGGAAAAAAGAGATGGCCCTAAAGCCAAGGAGAGCAAAGGGGACGATGTGCCTACATTCCCTGCCCCAGGTGATCTCTCTTCCACCATGTGCTCGAGAGGTGAGCCACTCTCACTGCTGCTGCTGCTCTTCTTTCTACAAGAGTATCCAGAACCCCTTCTAGACCCTTGGGTCTACCCAGTGAAGCTGGATGACTGTGTCAGCGGAGTCATCTGCAGCTCTGCCTTAGTGATTTCACTTAGCACTCTCATTGCTCTTGTTTTAACATAAAGGACTTTCTTAAGAAACATTTTAATGGCCAGGAAAAACAACAAAAGGAAAATCAGCGTCAGTGCAACAACTGTGTAGTTAATTTGAAAGATTTCCCTGGTCTAGCACTGCCCCAGGCCCCCTCCTTCCTCCTGCCACCATCTCTGCTAGCTCAGACCTTAACACTTTAACCTCAAGCACCATAAGGGCAGGGAGGGAAAAAGTTCAGTTGCCCTGTACCAGCTGGAACATGGATTTCCGGGGTCCCAGGCTGCAGCCTGTGTGTCGAAAGCTTTTTGTTGTGAAACAAAAGGGTGTGAATTCCTCTCTCGGAGCGAGGAATATATGAAATGTAGTTACTGCAAACAGCCACACCATGGCACTAACAGTGAAAATCGGCTCTTGGCCAAAATCTAGAGCTCATGTCAAAACATGCTACAATAGCACTTTTTTACTACAGCACAGGAATGTTAATGTGATACAATTAAATATTATGTTGCAAAGAAATTACATGTCCCAAACCATTGCAATATGTACCTGTGACCCTGAGGAAGCTCTGTCTCTCAATGGTGTGTTTATACTTGTGCCAATTTGCTTTTTCCCGTAGCTCCCTGTCTGCCATCACCCTGCAAATGTAATTCATGCTCCCAAACAGTCTGCAAGGCCATGGCTGCCTCTAACACCCAGCATCTTGCGCAAGGAGAAGCGGGGCCAGCTGACCGGGCGGATTCAGGGAAGCCAGCCACGGTTACTGCCAAATTAGTTTTGTAACGAGAGACCCCGAGGAAATGCTTTGCAGGGAGTGTCTACAAGAAGCTGTTGCCTCTCACTGCTCAAGCAGTTTGTACCTGGGGTAGGGGCTCTCAGAAGCTGGGACTCCTGCATTTCCCCCTGCCGTGATGTCGCTTATGTGGAAGGCTATTATAAGCAGGTGCAGATTTAGTGGGGAGTTTGTTCTCCCACGAGGACTGACTGGTGCAATATATCCTGCTGTGCCAGGCAATGTGGTTGTGGTCCATCACAGCCCTCCCATCTCATCAGCTTAGACCAGGCTGGGTGTGCCTGGTCCAAGTCTTTCCTTACCAGCTGATACAAAGCTTAGTGCCTTACTCTGAGAGCAAGGGAAACTTGCTCAGACTCCGTTTGTTGAAACCATGGATTAAAAGGCTTTCTGTAGCAGGAGAAGGTAATGCCTGGCTTGTCCTTTTGCCTCGTCCTTTGCTTTTCCTCAGTACTGTCAGCGTTTGAGTGCTCTGTAAGCAATGTGCACTTTGAGAGGCCTTTAGACATGCTGGGGTAATAACCAGCCCTGGTGGAGTGGACAGAGGGGCTTCCCAGAGAGGGGCTGCTGGCACTGCTCTGTTTGCCTGTGAGGGTAAAAATAGAGGAATGTAATTGCATTTATCACATGGGACCAGTGTCTCAGTGATTTGCATCAAGTGAGGAGGAAACACGTCAATTAATGTGTCTCAGTGCTGAGTGATATCAAAATGCCTTTTGTCCTAGGTTGACACCTTTAAAAGTTGAAACTGCTTTCTTATATCCTGCAGGCTGGAGAGAGATGTTGCATGGGGAAATGATAGATTTGCAACCCAAAGCCTTATATTAATCATTACTTGTCTCATTTTGCTGGTTCTAAGTTAGAGGGCTGAAGCAGACCATGAGATGAGGAACCTTTATGGAAGTCATAAGTGTTAGTTTACTCTGGAGGCTTGTAGGCATGCATTTTCTTAGATTTTAAGATTAGTGTTTGGTTTGTTTGCCCCATTACTCTGTTCTGAAAAACAGTTTTTCCCTTATTATGCAGGTGAGAAGGGAGGACCAAGGTAGAGCTGCATGAAGAATCTGGCTCCTCAGCCAGCAGAAACACCTGTAGCATCACAGCAGTACAGGGACCAGCCCTTGAATTAGCTTTCCCAACATATAACTGAATTAAATTGTGCTCCAACTCCAGTGCCTGATAGGATCCTTCCAGGGGCTCCTGGATACACTGGAGGAGGTTGGCAGCTCATAATGCAGGCTGCCACCAGCCTGCCCCAGGGAAGCCACAAGGGGAGCCAGGCTGGGTCTGCGCTTCCTCCAAGGGTGCACACAGGGGCTGACTGCAGCCCCATGCCCTGGAAAACTGATTCAGCCATGCCAGCCTCATGCAGGCAGTGATGCAAACCTCAGGATGTATTTGTGGCCACAGCCTGTGTGATTTTCATAAGCTGTTCAAATTGGAGCCAGTAATTTACATTGTTGGTGAGAGAGGTGGTGGGGAAGAGGGGAAGGAAAGCTGTGCTCAGGAAAAACTTGGAATTTTGTGTCCTTTTTCTGTCAACTGACGATTTTTTCTCTGGTCAAATCTACTGAATGTTTATTTTTGGGACTTTTCTATGGATGAACTGCTGCTGTGGGGAAGCAAAGCAGCTATTAAAGCTGTAAAACCGGTATCTTATTTTCTGTCAAAAACGGGGGGGGGGGGGAAAGGGGAAAGTAATTTTTTCCTAATCACTGTTCTCAAAAGCCATTACCATGCTAACACTTTAGTATGGGCTTTCTTCATCCTCTATGCTGTCACCCCAGTGGATAAGCCTGCCTGCTGGCAGCCCAGGGAAGCACAGGCTTAAGGATCTCCAAAATCTGGATCTTGCCCACAGCCCTCTCCGGGGCACCTTTCCCCGCCTCCTGCTTCATCTGCTCACAGATGTCTACCTGGCCAGCTCCTCAGACAGTGCTTCTTCTGTTTAGACAGAATTGCATATTTAATTATTTTTTTTTCTGGACTGATTTGAATCAGGTCCCAAGTGCTAACAATCAGTGCATTCAGGATGTTTTTGGTGACACTTTGAACCTCAGCTGTGCTCTTCGAGGAAGGGTCCTGTGGCAGCAGTGCCCCTGCATGTGGCTGAGAATGAGCATGGAGCCCTCCTGAGAGCAGAAGGCTGTACCTCAGCCTGTTGAAATACTTTTTTTTATCTATTGTAAGCAGGATGGGAGGGAGACCTAACAGTCTGCTCCTTGGCTCTCCCCTAAAACAGACAGGGAAGGCCCAGGCACCTCTGCAGATAATTGAGGGTTCAATCTTACCTTGCCATTTGGTAAATTATCAAGAATTCTGCTGTTTAAGGTTGCATGTATGTTCTCCACTCCATAGAGTACAGATACTAATTTTCTTTGCCACACAGAATAATTCAGAAGTTCCACTGTGAGATTAGTGTAAATAATCCCTTCTGGTGAGGTCTCTAGACCTCACAAAAGATTGCCTATGAGCTAATACTGTGAGGGCAATTCCTCCATCTGTAATCTAAGAAAAGCACTTGAAATTTTAGGCAATGGGAGTGAGACTTATTAAAGTTAAGCAGAGAAAAATAGCAGTTGTTCAAGTTGCAGAGGTGACCAACTAGTTGTGTTTGCACTACTGAAGAACAGGTAGTGTTTGCACTTCTGGTTCTTTAGTGCTACTTGTACCCAAGCCTGTTCCGGGTGCACCCCACTCCTAACAACATGCATAATTAGATGTAGCAACTTCATGGGCTTTTTTATCTCTTAAAGACTCCCTGGCTAATATTTGTGTTAGTTGAAGTTGTAATCTAATCACATCTTCTGCAAGTTCATACACATTTTTATGCACATAGTGGCACATAGTTCTTTCTGTGTTGGCAAGGTGTGTTTGGTGACAAATTCAATTTAGAGAGGTGGTTATAACTGTGTACAACACAGCATGCTGCAGAATGACCTTACTTGCAGTGTCTGGATAATGTGGACACCAGTTAAAAACTGTGGTGGTGTAACCACATCTTCTTTTATCCCTTCATCTCCTGTCCAGCTCACTGCAATGAAGCTTGAAGGGAGGGTGGCATAGAAGGCAGTGATGCACATCTCTGCAGGCTGGTCACTTGTGCTGCAATAATGAAATTCCCAGTTGGTGTGGAAAGGGAATTCCACTCCAGTGGCACTGCTGACTAGCTAAAAAGGGATAAAAGGAGCATTTGGCCCAGGTGTCTCAATTCTGCACAGTTTCTTGGCCATTGCACTGAGGAAGACTCCTGAAGGCTGATGGCCCTCCACCCAACTGAAGGCCATCTTAGCATTGCAGTCACAGCTGCGTGGCTTCAGTGGCACGAAAACCTCTTATTAAAGAGAAGGGGCAGGAAAGGCTAATATAAGTCTAGCTGGCAATTTTGCAAGTTGATTTTTGTGGTTCAGGTAGATGAACAGCAACATATGTGAGTTCTTCTAGATTATGTAGCTAATTTCAGCCTCCGAATAGGTTACATTGTGTGCATGGTCCCTTCCTTGACACTTGACACAGCAGCTGATAAAGTTGGTTTCTGGACAGGCCTGTCTTGGGAACAGTGTGTGCCGTGATCTGGGTAAAGGGTGGTCAGACTGGATGTATGTCTCTGCTTGCCCCTTCCATTGCAACTTTGTTGTGGCAACCTTTATGAAACACAAACCAGCTGCTTCCTAGTTTTACACAAAACACATTAATTGGGACCTCCTACTTGCAGGAGTTGTCTACATATGATGCTTGTCTCCACAGATTGCAGAAGTTTACCCTGCCCCAGAATTTGATACAGGGAATTTTAAGTATTGGTAAGTGAAAGGGTTCAAAAACTTTTTACTAAGTCCTTCATGACCCCGTACCCATTAAAAAAAGATGGTGACCAATCTGATTTCTACTTGTCACAGTAAAAAAGACTGCCAGGCAATTGATCTGTGTCTGTGTCCTGGTTTGAGCCAGGATGAAGCCAATTTTATTTTTACTGATTTTTTTCTTCAGTGAAATCTCTTTTAAGCAGCACAGAAATTTTCCAGCTGGTGGACTGATAACGCCTGGATGTTTATAGATACTGCCGAAAGACCAAGGACACTTTGCTCTACTTGTTGAATCTACTGCTTTGGATAGTCAAGAACAGAGGACTTGTATCTGCAACCCTCCTATAGGGAGGAGTGAACTAGACATACAGCAAAGTTGGCAAAACAAAGTTTTCCATCCATACATCTATGTAGGTCTTGCTATAAATTCAGGGATCATGGAAGGCAAGCCCCTTCTTCTTCCCTTCTCTTCCATCCATGGCTGGTGTCTGGGGAGGATTACGTCTATCCATCTTCTTTGACCCCTAGGTCTGTGGGGGGTCCTGACCCTTGTAACCCTCCCCTCAGCTCCTGTCTGCTCTGCCGCTCTCTCCGGCAGCGCTCCGGGACATTTCAGAACTGCTCCCAGCTCAGGAGAGTGCCGGGGGAGTTGCTGGGGGTGAGGGAGGCGATAGGGGTTTGCACATTCATGGACATACCTGTATATATTTGTACATATTTTCTTTCATCATTATTATTTAATTAAAACTGTCTAGTTTAGTTTTCAATCTGGAAAGTCTCTCTCCTCATTCTCTCTCTCCTTTCCCCACCTGGGTGGGAGGGGGAGGGGATCGAGAGCATTTTTGTCATTGGTTTAATTGCTGATCCTGAGTCAAACTGTGACAATAATTCTTCGGCACCCAAAAGTGAGGCTGTATCTTAAGCCCAGGCCATAAATTCTGACTAATTAGCTGAATGTTTAAAATTCCATCTCTGCTGGGAGGATTCTCTGAGATAGCTATGGGCAACGCTTCTGCTGAATATGTTGACGAGTTGAAAACTGGTCAGACACTTTCTGCAATGTTTTTGCTGGACCTTTTTCCCAAACTGCAGTCGTACATGTGGTATGCAGCTGGGATCATATGGCTCTGTGTAGATACTCTTGTGATTGTTTTATGGTTTATCAACAAGACTATAGACTATATAGCCATAATCTGTCCTGTGATATGCTATTTAGTGATAACAGGGGGTTTGATACTGATCTATAGGGTGGCACTGTATGATAAGGATTTTCGTGTGAACAGAAAGATCTCTGTTGGTAATGGCAGGTTCAGTTTTACCTCTCTGTTTTCTCTCAGGCTGAATCTCCCAGCTCTTGATCTAAATAGCATTGTTTTCCTAGGGATACTTCTGCTGAATAATGTGTTGTGGATGCGTAGAGTGGGATGTTGTTCCACTCACTGCCACTCCCCCACAACCAAGGCTGCTGCCACCACTGCTACAGCTGCAAAGACCAAGGCCACTCCAGCTGGATCCAAAGGAGCAAAAGTAAGAGTTAATCCTGTGACTAGGAGCAAAGCAAAAAAACCAGCCATCCAAAACTTCAAGAACACATTTAACAGTAGAGGACCTCTTTTTAAAAGCAATATTAAAAGATGTAATCGAAGGAGCAGACATTTCTAAAGCAGATGAAGGAGCAGGCCCTTCTCAAGGAGATGGAGAAACAGCCCCTTTTCAAGCAGATGAGGATGAGGATCTTGTCCAACCTTTCTCTCTAAAGGAATTGCATCTCATGAGAAAGGACTTTACCTGCAATGAAGGTGAGCCGCTTCTTTATTGGTTGCTCTGATGTTTTCATAGTAAGGCTGATACCTATGATGTGGATGAAAGAGAAGCCAAGCAGTTGGGATTCCTGGACAGAGATGCTGGTATTGACAGAGCAATTGGCAGTGAGACAGGAACTACCACACTATGGAGCCGACTTCTTTCAGCTGTAAGGGAGAGATACCCCCATAAAGGTGAAATCGACTGGTGCAGAAGCAGAATGCCCACTCTTGAAAAATCATAGAATCATAGAATGCCATGTTGGAAGGCAACTCAAGGATCATGTGGTCCAACCTTTTTAGCTAATACTATCATTTATGTGAGATGGCTCAGCACCCTGTCAAGCTCAGACTTAAAACTGTCCAATGTGGGGGAATCTACCACTTCCCTTGGGAGACTATTCCAATGTTTGACCATCCTGGTGAAAAATGTACCTCTTGTGTCCAATCAGAATCTCCCCAGGAGCAACTTGCGCCCATTACCCCTTGTCTTTTCCATGTGACTCCTTGTAAATAGGGAGTCTCCATCTTCTTGGTAGCCACCCTTTAAGTACTGGAACATTGTAATAAGGCCTCCCCTAAGCCTTCTTTTCTCAAGATTCCTGAGTCAAACCATGCTGTCTTCTGATTGCCCTTTCAGTGAGCTCCTTGCACAATATCTCCCCCAAAAATGTGTAGTGAAGCTAGCTTCCTGAATCAGCTCCTCTGAAAAGCTATCAGCGACTAAAAATAAAGCAGTCCCCAACTACAAACAGCAGAAGCAGCAGAAGTGAAAGTCTTTGCATCCCCTTTTAGTTTTGACTCAGTCATATTTCTGTCAATACATTTGATGTATTTATATGTGATTCTTTAACTGGTACTAACAAATGTACAAATTCTGTGCACCTTTTAAAACACGTTAATTTTTCAGAATTATTTAAGGTGTGCTGGAAGACAGAGTCTATACCTCTTGTTATAATGTCTTTTAATTTTAGAAGACCTGCCCCTGTATTTCACAAGCACCAATTTGCACAGTGGCACTAGCCACATGAGCATCATTGATTTGTATTGAGGGTCATAGTCCAAACTCTCACAGCCTGTCCTTGGCCTGACATGACCTCCCAAGCCCCTGAAGTCAAGGGCAGAGCTTGTCTGACTTTAACAACAAGAATGAGGTCCTAATCCCTGTAATCACCTTTTCTAGATAAGCCCTTAGTGCACACAGGAGTTTGTTGCTCTGTGTCAGCATAGTCAGAGCAGCGTAACTTTCCCAGTGCAGCCAGATGCTGCAGCAGCTGCTCCAGATTGCTCATGTCAGTATGGCTCCATTTATGATGGAGCTTTTACACAGGCTCATACAGCAGGTTTTTTTTTTTTAAAATAGCCACTTGCAAAGCTTTGCTGTCCTCACTCTTGGCTGTAGCAGACTGGGTGCTGGCTCCCAGGCACAGCTGACCCTTCTTGGGTCTGTCAGATGCAGGGCAATGGGGGTGAGCAGTGTGGAGGGACCAAGGCCAAGGGTGAGACCTTTGTTTGAGCTGGCAGCTGGAGGGGTGGTCCAGCTGCACATCAGCTGGGTGTGCTGCTCAGCAAACACTCATGGCTAGATGCTTGCAAACCACAGATACCTAGGGTATCTAGTATGGCAGGCTTAAGTGCTGCTGCCCGGTGGCTGGGTCACACTGGTTTCAGCAGTCAAGCAGTTGATTTAACTGCCAACCATTTTAGCTCCTTGACCTTATGGAGATAAGAAATAGGAACGAAGTGGTTTTGTGGTTCAGAAGCATCAGTTTGTTTCCTAGCATGACAATCCTGTTGCTCTTCCCCAGGAAGGCTGTTTTCTTGGCTCAAACCCTTGCAATAGCAGCCAGAATAATATCAGCAGCCCCACGGCTCAGTTAACTCAGCTTTACATGACATTAAAGAGCATGCCAAGCCAATGAAAATGGGAACCTGAGCAGTGGTAGGCAGTAGCCATTCATCTGCTCCTTGATGTTTTGGCTTGTTTTCACTGCCGTAGAGCCCCCTGTCCTAGTCTGGTTGCCTCTGGCAATGGCAGGGTAGATAGGGCCGTGCAGACACAGTACGTGAGAAAGAGCAACCTATTGTAGTGAGAGTTTTGTGTTTGTGGCTTGTGCTGTCATGCAGTGAAATTGTCCCTGTTTGGACAGGGCAGGGAGCAACTCTGCTGTGAGCTGGTAGCTGCATGGCATAGCTGGGGTTGTAGCAAGGTTCTGTTTCCCTGGATGAAATCACCATTTCACCTCAGCTTATGTCTGGTCCGTGTTGTTCATGGCTAAATCTTGGGAATGATCTGAAATGAAAAGGAGAAAACACTGATTACTGTGTCCACCCATATGCTCTGGTCTGTTCTCCTGCAGCAGGCTGTGAATCATGTTTCCATGGGGTGTGAAGAGAACTGGAGGACAGGGAGAGCTCCTGAGCATTGCATAGAGCTGCAGAGCCACAGGAGAGAATGCGAGGGGTGGCCACTATGCCACCACTGGAGGGGCAAGCAGCCAGGGGGGAGCTGGGACAAGTGCTGCTGTCTGGGATGGCTGTCTGTTAGCCACATTTGTGCTGGTGCTGCCTTAGTATGGGACCATGCTGGGGCAGCCATTACTGCTCAGAAGGGCTTCTGAGCTCAAGCACAGCATCATGAAGGGCTCCCTTCCTACGCCAGGAAGAGAACTGAGTGTTTGCAGAAAGAGGTTTATCTTTTATTAAAAGGGCTGGTTGCCATCGTTCTTATCTAGTAGCTCCTTACCTGGAGACTTGCTTGGGGGGTGTAAGGCAGGTATTTGGGTCTCCTCTCCTCCTGAGAGGATCCTCAAGCCAAGTCCTTACTGTAAGTACCAAATCACTGGGCTTTAAACCACACTGTGGAGGCAGGAATGAGATAGAAAAGTATCATGCTTCACTGTGCCCAAGAACCTGGGTGGATGAGAAGATGGTTGCATTTAAAAAACTTGTGCAAAACTGAAGAGCAGCAATGGGAGGAGTGGCTTTCCTCTCCTCATCCAGCACTTATGTCTGAAGAAAAATGGTTATAACTGAAAGATATGGCCTCAGACAAAAGTTTCCCATCATCTGAGGAGAGCGGTGCTCTAACTGCTGGTTTATTATGTGAAAGGTTGGAGCGTCCTCCACCTGTGTTTCAATTGAGAGGCAAGTGCCTGATTAACTGAGTCAAACCTGAGCAGCTCGGCACAGTTGTGTGCAAGAAGCACCTGGAGGTGACAAACTGTGGCAGGAAGAGCATGACACAGCATGGCACAGCTGAGCCTCTGGGGGCCAGGGCAGGCTGGGAGGAATGTACGAAACTAAATTTTGGATGCAGTTGCAGGGAGTAGTTGGCATGTCCGCTGGCCACGAAGGTGGTTCCTTGTCTGGCAGCTCATGATAGGCAGCTTAACATGTCCCCAGAGGTTCTGGCAGCCTCTGTGGGGCCTGGGGGTCTTTTGGCATTGCAGCACAAGGGACTGTCACAGGGGCTGGAGAACCACTCTGCCTCCTTTGCAACAAAAGGAGTGATCTTCCCTGTCCCAAGTGAATGCTTTAATCTGTGAAGGACTGATAGGCATGGGGCCCTGCTCCCTTTCCTTTTGAGGGAGGGAGGTTTGGCTGCAGGAGAGGTTTTCCAGCAACATCTTCTTGTCTTGCGATACATATAGATTTTTTAAAAAGGCTTCAGGTTTAGTAATTTCATCTGGTCCAGTGTTTCTGTTGACTACTGTACCCTGAATGCCCACACCATGCCCATACCACCTCTCCCCTTGGACTGGGCACCCTGCTATGCAGTGGAGGTCACTGAGCCCTGAGGCTGTGCCCAGTCCTATGTAGGATCTACCTTAGCTGCTGCCCAGAGCCACACATGGGTATCACCTTGTGAGCCACTAGCTCCTCCGAAGATGTTGCCTTGGCTGCTGTTAACACTGCAAAAAGGGATTGGCAGGGACTGAAGTTCTGCAGTTTCTTGTCTCCATGTGACAGACCCATGGCCAGTTGCATCCAATTGCACTGGTGATGGGGCTGTCTGGGGCCAGAGCAATGAACCAAGGCAGAACTGTGCTTATCCACTTGAACCCAGGGACCAGCCTTCCCTGGCACTGTTGAGTACACAGGCAGAGTGGTAACTTGCAGTGTCATATCTTGAGTCATATTTTACTGTGATGGTAATATTCAGCTTTAAGTTTTCCTTATTGTGCTTTTCCTTAGTAGGTTGCAGACGATGGCCTCGTGTGTGAGGCATGCTGTGCTGGACCCTGGGAAGGAGGGATCTATCTGTGGTCATCTTCATCTGCCAGCAGCAGGGATGGGCAGCTAGGAGCCTCCCACAGACCCTGGTGTGATTTCTGAGAGGGAGACCCTTGCTTCCCAGGACCCAGCCTGTGCCTTTGACATGTGCACTGACATGGAAACCCAACATGAAGATGAGGAAAAACAACATCAAACTGGGTGACTGAAAGGACATTTGAGCATTGGAGATATATTCTAATAAACATGATGCTGCTTTTTCATCACATCCACCCCTCTCCCCCTGCTATCCCAGGATACTTTTAAAGCCTGTGGTGACATGCCAGATCCCAGTTTATCCATTTCAGGGACCTAAATGAAAACAGATGCCGTGTTCCTGCAAGCTGCCTCCCCATGCTGGCTGTGGCAGCCCTGGTGTTGTGGGGGCTGCCAATATGTGGAGTACAGTGGGGGGGGCATGCCCCCCCCTGCACAGGGTCCTGCTGAGCTCATCACCCTACTCTTCACCTCTCCCCATGGCTCTAGTGCTATTTTTTGGTATTTTTTATTTCACTTGCCAAAGGGGAAACCAAGAGCAGCCTGCAACAACTTCTTTTTTTTCCCTTTTTTATCAGTGTTTGGGGAAAACAGAACTGAAACAAACTGTAATGTTTGGGAACTGGTTGAAGTTAGTATTCGTCATGAATGATGACATTCCCACCAGAGAGGGAATTAATAAATTTGTTGTCTGTTGTTTGGTTTTTTGTTTTTTTTTTTTGTTTTTTTTTTCCTGATGGGGCCTGCTTCTTCCCCATGACACAGAGCACTTGGCTGTGCAGCTGGGAAAAAGGTGTCCAAATTCCCTGTTTCCACCCATGGCAGAGAGTTGGCTGCTGCTTCATTACAAGAATTAGAAAGGGAGCCAGTAACCTGATAAATACATGCATCAAGCGAATTTGCTCATTGCTTCTCTGGAATTTTTGGGCAAACACTGTGCTGGCACGAGATCCCAACGAGGCCTTGGGAACCTGCATTGCAGTCCCTGCAGGATTTATCTGAAGGAACTGGAGATGACATGGTCCCCTATGCTATCTATTAAATAAATTAAGTTTGAGGGAGCTCTGCTGTTGTGTCCTGAAGAAAAGAGGGCTGTTAAGGAGCAAAGGAGCTGAAGTATCTGCCAAAGTGCCTAATAAGATACAAAGTCTTTAGACTTTACATAAAGGAGCTATGCAGCTCAACTAAGTAGGCTGGTTAAAGCCAAGCAGCCTCTCAGACTTTAAACAAAACCTAGATAAAAGCTTCTCCCTGCCATGTGGCCGCAAATAATGGTGCTGCCTCCATACTCCTTGAACCTGACCTGGGATGCACTAATTTATCTGCCTTGACTGGGCTGAACTGGCAAGCCCTTCCTGACTTCAGGGAGGACGTAAATATGCACTTTGTGAAAAACGAAGCTCTTGCTTGTGCTACAGTAGAAAACAGCAACTTGCTTAAATAATACCTGGCTCTGAGTTGACAAGTTTTGGAGAGCATAAATGCCAATCAAATCTTAAAAATCGATTAAAATGTGCCATGGAAAAAAAAACCCCAGAACCTCCAGTTTTAAAGCACCTAAGTGTTCTCAAAGTTGTGATTACTATACTGATAGTGGAAGAAGTGATGATATGGGCTGTATTTCTCCACTTTAGCATATTTTAACAACAGAAGAAGTATTTTCAAATCTGGAATTTAGACACTGAGGTTGGTCTGTGTAGCCAGAGCCTGATTCTCTGGAAGCGGGACTGGCCTGGGGCATGGGGGAACGCATCATGTGGCTGTGTAGGAAGACTTTGGATGGTCTTTTCCATCAAAATATTAAAAATGAAAAGCCTACTCCCTTAAAATAGGCTCTTTAGTTCATAGATGAGACGTTGTGTGTGGGGAGAGCTGAGCACATCTTTGTCTCCAGTCAGTTCTGTGTTGGATAAAGATGTTAAAAATGTGCTTGCTACAGATGGTGAAGCTTAACTGAAGCAGTGGCTGGACAGAGAATGACTCCTCCTGAGACAGCTGCTGGCATTAAAGCTGCCATTTGCATTTACGTCAGACAGTATCTTGGGCAGAACTGTCAATGGGCTGCAAAATGCATACGTGCTTCTTTCATGACCCAACCTCTACACACATACCCTTCTTTTCTTTTTTCATTTTTTTTCCCCCGAGGATGTTTTCCAAGCAATAACTCCTGTTTCTATTGCAGGGCAATACATGTGCCGAGGATGGGACAACTTCCCTCTGGCATTTGTCAAATTAATGTAAAATTTCACTTTAAGCACGCATTTGTTTAATCCAGTTGCAGAGCTTTATTTTAAAACATGTCTGTTTTTGTTTAGGTAAGCATAGCAAACTGTAGTGGTTAGGAAGTAATGCTAGTTATTGCTATTATTATTGTTAGTTAAGCCAAAGCTTTTGAGTATGAGTGAATGAAAAAAGAAAAAGTCACGTCCTAGCATGCCTTCATCCAATGACAGAGATATTTTATTCTAAATGGTGCTTGTAAAGTGTGTGTTTGTTTGTGTGTGATACATGGGTGTATTTAAAAAAAAAACCCTGGCTTTATTGCCTTCATTATTGGCTTTATCTCAGAAGTGAATGCCATGAATGTGAGTAAAATACACTTGTTTGTGCTCTAAATATGGCTTGTTGGGTTGAAGGCATTTTTGCAAGTGTGTGTAGATATTTTTCCATCTTTCCAACTACCAAAATCTGCTTGCTTTAGAGTAGAGGACCTGGAGTGAGACGTGCAGCAGGGCAGCATCTTGCAGACATGCATGCTGACGTGGTGAGGGGCCTGATCCTGCCTGCACAAGGGTTATGGACCCTGCAGGGAGTATAACATTGCAACTGAGAGACCTCCTTGCTCTGCTTGCCTTGTTTTCCCACTGGATCTAGACCTAGGTGTCCATAAAATAAGACAGAGGTTTCCCCTCTGTGCTGGGGACAGGGAAAGGAGGAAGCCACTGGGTTAGGATCAGTGGAGATTTTGTAACTGTGAGTTCAGTCACTGTGAATTTATAAATTGAAGCATGTTCCTGTAAAAAATTTTACAAGACTACGTGATATAAAGGGAATCTCATATATAGCACGGATGAAAGAGGAGAGGTTCATTGGCAGGAGGTGTTAATAAGCTCAAAGGGGAAGAGACTGTCAGAAAAAGGAAATTCTTTGGCACAGGAGAATGGCAGATAATTAATAATTAGTGCAATTATAGCAGGTAATAACTAGCATACATTCTGACTGTTCATCAGTGGCTTGCCAGGCTTCATCTCATTATATTTTGGTGTGAGTTCAGCTCTTCATGAAATCTAGAAGTTGATGTTTGTCAGAACGACCCTGTTTTCTTAATTAAGGGAGAGGACTCCTTCGGAAGGCTTCTACACAGCTTCACAGGGCTGTCACCAGGCCTACCAAAACCTGGGCTCCTGCTGCTGAGCCTCCAGACAGGGCTTCCAGGGGTGAGAGGGTGACTTTTTCTCAGAACCACCAAGCCTGGAAATGATGAATGCATTTGCTTTCCTAAAGACAACGTGGCTCAGTTCTTCAGAGTCCAATACAAAAGGATGGCTTCAGAAGATGGAGCCTGAAAGACACTGATTTGCACTTCCAAAGCAATAAGATAAAGAAAAATGTGGGAGCTGAAGTCTGCTGTGGGAAGAGCAGCAGACTTGCAGCAAAAAGAAGGTGCCTGGTGTGCCTTATGGGGCACTGAGGCATTGTGTTAGTACTGCTCTTAAAAATGGTTAGGCTTTCAGGAGCATTTGCATCATATACAGGTTCTGTAAGTAGTTCTTTGGAAAACTGTTTTCAAGAAGCCAATAACTCTGTGAAGACATTGCCTATGTTGGAGAGTCAAAGCTGTTGAGGCAAAGTATCTTAAGGGGAATTCTGTACATAAGAGGCATAAGAGCAGGAGAGGAACACTGCAACAAGCCCTCAGATATAAGAAAATGGTGGAATGAGAGTGTACTCTGTGGCATTTTTCTCAGAAGGCCAGACAAGCTGACTTCCTTAATTACCCATTTGGTACCAGCAAGTGGTATCAGAGTTTCTGTTGTGGTGGTTTGAAATGGGAAGAATAAACACAGCAAGTTATTGGTTATTAACCAAGACAGAAGGATGAGACATCTGAGAGCTTTGTAAGGACCCTGAGCCCTTTGCAGGGCTGGAGAAACAAAACAGAAGGGTGCAAGCTAGCTGGTGTGGGAATTCAGGAAAAATGGAGGGATGCCTTTATCATGGTGGGAACCAAGACTTGTCTCTGGACAGTCTCTGAAAGGGTTAGCTTGTGACAAATGTCTTGTGACAAAGTGTATGGTACTGCAGAAGATTTTAAAACTCTGTCCTACTGCTTTTAAAATGGATAGTCTTCAGAGAGGCTATCCAGTTTTGGTTGTTCTCATAGGGTTAGGTGTCACAAGAGAAGGGTCTACTGATGAGACATGAGCTAGAGGGTATTATATTTTGTACATAATGAAGCAGAGCGTCTCTGTTCTGACTCCTCCCTTGAATGTTAGATTTCCATGTGTACTACTGATGGTGACTTGTAAAGCCCTCAGAAAACATACTGCCACTTTTAGGTTCCTGGTCCTAACCAGTGACCTGGTGGTTTCTGAATTCCTCATCAGGAGTCACTCATATGATACCTGGCTGATACTGCATGTAAAGACTCTGCAAGAACCCATTTACCAGGTGCTTGGAGGCAGGGAATTAGTGGTTAAAGTTTAAAGTATTGCCAAAAATATTACTTATGAAGATATTGAGTTCAATTTTCCACATGTCATTCTTTGGTTATTTTGCTTTGGTGGCTACCATGTGGCCAACATGGTGTAGTCCATTCTGCCCATCTTTCTAAACAGGCTTATGTGTGGGGAGCTGCTATTTGCAGATGTCCTCCTCCAAACATAGATGTACTTCTCATTATATTAGTGCTTACGGATGCTTATCATGTCTCTTGGAGTCTTTCCCTCTGGAGAGTTATGCAGCAGGTTGTGACCAGCCTGTGAACTCCGAGATGGCAACCTCCAGCAAAGAGCAGTAGCAAAGTGCTGTGGAGGTGGGACATTGAAGGCAGTTGTGTCTTGCTGCTGTCTAGCTTCTGAGCCCTGGAAGGTGAAGTTTCACTAGGTCATCCTCCAGTTGGCAGAGACTCTGTGAGCTCTGAATTTAGATACTCCAGGTCCACCTCCTTTCATTCTCAGTGGGGGCTTTTTCAGCTCAGTAAGATTTTAATATTTGTCATTACTTTTTTTGACACTAAGTAAGAGGTTTTATTTATTTATTTTTTTCTTCTACTCTTTCTGATAAAAAAACCCATGGCAATTTTCTTCCCCATCCACCTTTAGGTTGCATCTAGGCCTCTGCCTCTTGGTGATGGTTATATCCAGAAGGTTGACACTATTTTAATACATAGTTTAAAAGCCTGCTTAAAATTCTTTCCTCTGTTTAATCTGTAATTTTTCAAAATAGTTTAAAAGGCCTTAGGGATTTTACTGCCCATCTTGTCTATTTAGGCTTAAGGCCCAGGCATTTTTTGATAGAGTGCCTGTCCCACTGCAGCTGTACTTTGAACCACAGTTTTATTTGGAGGGGTGCTGCATACCTTCACCGTGAAATCTCCCAGTGTGCATCTGCAGCTGACTCCTCCCACTGGTGCTTATAAAACTTATTTTTGCTGGTTTAGGGAAAATATAAAGAGTCTACAGTTAGAAAGCCTTTTTTTATCCTGCCTCTGAATTATGATTTCTGGCTGCTGCAGAGGGTTTAAGCCCTTTCAAGCCCAAAACCTCAGTGGGGCTGTAATAAGTCTTGAAGTGATCCTTCAGTGTAGACATGTCTGGTAGCTGCACTGTCACCTGTGGAGTCAGGATGGAGGACTTGTTCACACCACAATCCTTGACATCAAGATAAAGCACATTTTTATTGAGCACTTGGTGAAAGATAAGAGTTCACAGCAGTCTGAGAATAGGAGGCACCTGTGCTCTTGGAAAGTTAAAGGTAGAGTCACTTAAAGCTGCAGTTATTTAACATGCCCTTGTAAACAGTCATGCCACAGACAGGGACAAGTAGTTGTTAAATGAGAAAATATATATATGAATGGACTTGAAACATCTCCAATCAAGTTTCACATTTAATCTGCAGAGATTTCAAAAAACAAGTTAGGCTGGTGAGCCACAGTGTTGGATTTCGATGTGTCCAGGATAATTTCCCAGCCATCCGCATCCGCTTCTGGATGCTTTTTTCTTTAGAGCCTTTTGGTTCAAACCACATGCTGAGCAGCCCCAGCATGGGTTGCCAGCCTGTCCTCTGTGCTCATTTGCTGTTAGTTCGTTAGCTAATGAGCCACTGGCCTCTCTCCTGCAGCCAGACCCAGATCCCTTTGGTCCAGGGTGCCCCTGCACAGCTTCTGTCTGTCTCGCAGCTCGGTATTGGAAGGTGGGCTGTGTCCTGCTGGAGACGTCCTGCAGAAGATCAGCACCAGAAGGGCCTGTTTTCTGCATCTGCCTCTGAACTTACTTCCTGAAGGGAAAAGGCTCGTGGCAGAGGCCACAAAGGCAGGATTTTGGACATGTGTGGCCTGTACTGTATTTCTAGAGCAAACTGCTTAGCTCAAGGTTAGGAGTTGTATGATCTGTATAAATAGATGGTTTTATATATATCAGATCAGGCATACTTTGCTATTCTATAGTAAGTTGAGCTCCAGCCTTGTACTCTTGCAGCAACACTGAGCTCAACTACAAGCTGATAGACATCTGTGGACCCCCTTAGTAGATCCTGCTAGGACTGAGACTGTCTCCAGATGAGTGAGGCTACCTTGGGCATCAGAAGAGCTGTAATCTTGGAGCTATTGATCCCTGTCAGAAAAAGTTTTCCAAATAATTGGAGAAGGAAAACATGGCTGGTGGCTGAATTCAGTAGTTCAATGGCACAGCCACAGGTAGCTTTGATTTCCACATGTGAGTTCCTCTTGGAATGAAAAAAAAATCTGAATGTGTGTTTTGTGCATTTAAATATTTTGTTATGTTTCAGAAGGTAATAAACACTTAAAGCTCAGCTCTTCCAGATTGTTCTCTCTTTCTTTACCCTTAGCATTATGACAGGTGACACCAGTTGGAGCCTGCTATGCTCCAGCCCACTGGAGTTTCCAAATGGTGCAACCCAGTTAGAGAGGCAGCTCTCTGCCAGGAGTTTGGTACTAAAAGAATGGATTACTTTTTTGTAACTAGAGCCATTGTTCAAGTCTATTCTTCACAATGTATTTCCACAAAAAAAAAATTAAAAAAAATAGTAGTTTGAAACTTTTATATTATCTTTAACATACATCCAAATAATATGTTGGATGTTCCTGTCTGAATCCTCAGCTATAAATCAGCTGGGACCAGGCTTTTCACCACTCTCTTCATTAACATCAATTCTGACAAGCAGTGAATGAAAGATCCTCATAATTTCAAGCTGCTGTTTTTGATAAAAAAGCTCAGCCCATAACTGGAGTGTATACTTCTGAATATCTTTTAAAATCTGCTGCTTGTTGCTTCTGAATATGCATGTAACTGAAATGACAATTGTGCTGCAGCGTTAGGAAGCTGTTCAATTGGAGAGCCTTTGAAGTCTTGTACGTCTCTATCTTCTGCAACAAAACCTGAAATCAGAACATAAAATTAGCTTTTTTTCCATCAAAATAGCCTATTCCAGCTAACGTATTTTTAAACAAGAGTTGGAATATGATAGCAAATGCTTGTGTTATTTGAAACTGCCTGTATTTGCTTTTCCATTATGGGCTAGCAGTAATTGAAATTAGGTAGAGGTTGAATACCAGCAGGTGTCCTAATTTCTTTTTCATTTAAAAAAAAATAAGTTCGAAATTAATACTAAAAAATGTATACACAAATGCTTCAAGGAAGATATTTGATATATTTGATACAATGGATACCTTTTAGAAGTTGTCAAACTTATTTTTGGCTGTGAATTTCCCCTATTTCAAGTATGTGAATAACAGCAGAAAATTAAGAAGTGTTTTGATATAGCAAAACATCCTTTATATGTTAATGTGAATTCCAGAAGGTTTGTGCAGTTTAAATGTAATGCTTACAGGGCAAGTGTTGTTGCTGAAATGGGCTGCAATAACAAGAGCTTAATAGTTAGCTTTGGTACAGGGAGACTTGCAGGAGCCAGGAACTTCCTGACAGCACAAGTCAAAGGGGCAACTTTTTAGATTTTTCTCCTAAGTATAGCTCTTTTGGGCAATCCCTGAAGTTAAACAAACATTAGATGTTGTCATTATAGTCACTGGAGGGAGACTCAAGGTATGTGAGAGGCTCCACCTTGAGCTCCCCTGGACTTTGGGGCCAGAGAGCAGAGGTGAGGGGTGGGTGAGGCAGGGGGTGCACCCAAATGGAAGTGAGTAATGCAGAGTTTGGATAACGTAGCGGGAGTCTGTCTTGATACAAGCCTGAAGGATGGGGTTGGAGAGGTGAAAGAAAGTATGAGTTACGTCAATATGGGATTTATCTAGACTCCTTCTAGGCTCTTGATTTTGTCTGCGCATGACAAGGATGTGCAGTCCCTCCTGTCTCATGCTATGATTTAGAGCTGTATTCTTGCCTCTTGTTGACTGTGAGGATTTTGACATGGACAAGTTTTCCAGAAACTTATTTCTTAAAGTTTCCCTCTTTGCCTGTGTTTGGAAAATAAATCACTGTTGCTTGTATTAAAATCCATTTGGATATTAAAACAGGCTGGATTTTTTTTTTTTTGTTTTTTGACTCTTCAAACAGTTTGTGCTCTGCAAATGCAATTTTGGCTTAGCAGTGGGTGCCTATGTATTGGGGACAAGCTTGGCAACAATATGGACAAACAGAACATGGAAAAACTTCTCAGAATTGTCTGAATGGTTTGGTTTGCTGTTTCAGAAAGAAACCAAATCTGCTACGTAGAAAGATTAAAAAAAGAAGCCAAGGGCTTAGGGCATAACTGGTGTAGTCAACCTTTTTTCTTCCCTCTCCCATCAAACATCCTATAGTGTCCTGGCTGGGATGCTTCCTGAGATGAGGGTTTTGCAGCTCTCTGGATCAGATCTGTTCCTCCTCTGTGAGCTTGTCCTACCTGCTGGAAAATAGGGAATTTGGAGGAAGGTCTGCTTCAGCTTCTGCAGTGACAAGGTGTTGTCTAGTGGGATGGAAAATACAGTAACTGAATAAAGATTAATGTCTGTCAGCAATTAAAAAAACACATATATTTGAAAATAATTTCTTCTTCCATTCTCCTGTTCTCAGTGTAGCTCAACTCCTGACCATCATAAGAGAGGCTGTGGGCAACTGCTAGGAAGGACAGTCATGTTCTCATGCTCCTGCTTCCCTTCCCTTCCCTTCCCTTCCCTTCCCTTCCCTTCCCTTCCCTTCCCTTCCCTTCCCTTCCCTTCCCTTCCCTTCCCTTCCCTTCCCTTCCCTTCCCTTCCCTTCCCTTCCCTTCCCTTCCCTTCCCTTCCCTTCCCTTCCCTTCCCTTCCCTTCCCTTCCCTTCCCTTCCCTTCCCTTCCCTTCCCTTCCCTTCCCTTCCCTTCCCTTCCCACACATGTATTTGTCCCTCTCCACTGGCACAGGGCCTGTGTCATGCTTTTGATGGAGAACCTTTTTATTCTCCTCTCACAGAGGTTGTGGTGGTGCCTTGATGTCATTCACATGGTGATTTAATTTTGGTAATGGGTTTCAGAAGGCTTCTCCTCAGGTGCCTTGCCAAGGTTTTGCTTGGAGCTGGCTTCAGGCCACCCTTGAGTGCAAGAACTACATTGTTTCTGCATTGGGAATGGAAGGACTATGGGGAAAGGTGAAGCAGGATGGCACCATCATGAAGAGGATATTGGAAAGCCAACCCCTTTCAAGGGGAGCTGTGAGGAGTGCAGAGAGGGGAGCCGGGGTCTCTCCTGTGGGACATCATGGCTTGTTGCAATAGCTACTAACTCACCTGCCTGTCTTACCTTCACTTGGCATCAGCAACTGCACCAGCTATCCTGAGAGAGGCCAAGTAACAAGGGAGCCCAGTTCATTTTGCTCCCCTCAGGTAGTCTGCTGCCTGTTCAGCTTATACCAGGAGCCAGCTCTACTTCTGATACACCCTAGTGCTGGTGCTGGCTTTTGGTGCAGCCCCTTCCAGTTAGCCACCTCCAAAAAGTTCCCTGGATCCAGATCCTCACTCATGAAAGGTGATACAGTCCAACAACTGTGGTAGACTAGATAGTCCCTTCTGGGAGCATGCTTGGACAGTTATGGGTTGTCGCCTACCACTTAAGAGCTCCATTGTAACGAAGGAGGACTTATTTGTCCAAAGGACTCGGACTTCTGAGCCATTAATTTAAAGCAGCAGAAACATATTTACATGCAGTATTCTGTATTCTGCATTCCCCTCATGCCCATGAGTACTTGAGACTTTGTACAAGTTGATGAGACACTGTTCTCTCGGAGACGAAGTCACAGCTTGCCTAGGGCAGACTTCATGCCTCTGTCAGCCTCATGAGCCTGGAAGAGCTTTTGCAGCCCTTTCTACCCTTCTTCTTCTGCAGGCTTGATCTTCACCCTTTGATCTCCGGATCTACAGCCTTAGAAAAACAACAGTTTCACTGGGGTTGGGGCAGAACCCTCACATCTTCCAGGCTGTAAATCTAACTATTGTGTTTGAGCATTGCCTGTGATGCTTCTTATCGAGATCATTGTTCCACCCTTTCCTGTTTGGTTTCTTTCACAATTCCTTTTGAATGGGCTCCCTAGTAAAAAGCCCATCATAAACAAACATACCGAGCTTTGCACAATGCAAAATAACATTGATTTCCCAGTTTTCATCCCCCATGGCATAAAAAATGCACCCCAAATGTAAAAGGAAAGAATTCCAAAGGGATGGAAAACATCTAAGAAAGTCATAGCCTGGAGTGGCAAACCACTGCTGATGCAGCTAAGAACCTCCCATCCAGTTTCCAGCTTTCCCAGGGTTTTCATAAATGGGGGAAAGCAGTGGTGTGGGCCCACAGAGCTGCCCCAGCAGCACCCCGAGTTCAGGCTTCCAGTGAGGTCTCATATCGATTCAGTGTCCTCTAGTGGCAAACCTGCTGCACAGGCACAACAGCGGTGGGAAATGAGGACCCCTTTGCCTGGCTTCAGAAGGATCAGCAGAATGAGGCCCTGGGGGAAGTATCTTGGGGGAAGGAGAGCTACTGCACGTGTCATCCAAGCCATGGGCATATCGTGTAGCACCTATGAGTGTTAGCGAAGTCACAGCGTCACTGTCATCTGCTTTGGCCTTTGGTGTTAGCCATGTCAAAGGGGCTTCTGGAGAGTGCATTGCAATTGCAGTGCTATTGCAATACTTCAGGACATCCTTACAGCTGAGCAAACTGGTCCGAATTTTTCAGGCTTGGTCACTTTTCTTGAGAGAAAAATGTAGTGTTTCACCTGGGTGAAAGATAAAAAAGCTGAGCTGCAGCTGTGAGATGGAGCTCTCTCCATCCCTGCGGCTGGCTGGGAGCCAGGTGCATTGCGCAGCAGCAGCGGTGCTCAGGAGGGCTAACAGACTGGTCCCAAAATCCCTCCCCCAGGAGCACTGGGAATAACACACTCGTTCTTGATCTTTTCAACATATTGGCACAAATTCTCCTCGTCGGCCTCAGTAGCCTTTGATTACATAAAGTATTGTAACCAAACGACATTTAAAGTGCTTTCAATTACCTTCTTTTCTAAGTTCTGTGGCCATTTCTTGCTCTCCCCACCCCCCCACCCCTGCCCCCCAGTTTTATTCCCATCCTCCCAAATTCTTCTGAACTGTGCTGTTGGATGCTGTTTCCCAACCTATGATTTAGTGATTTCAAATCCCTTTAGACTCTGGGTATGTTTTCTGTCTGGAGATGAACTCTGGCTAAGCTCATTTCTAGCGGTGACATGGAGGCATGACTTGTTATTTTGGCATGCAGCACAAAGTCGATAGAGAAATCAGAAGATCAAATGGATCTCTGCATTAGGCCAGCTTCCTGGAAAAGATGATGCACTTTTAGTTGTTATCAACACAAGCTCCCAATTAAAAATATGTCATAACACTACCACTGAGGAATAATGATTCAGCTTCTTAGATAATGGAGTGTTTATCCACACCAGAAACACATCATTTTAGTGGCTGCAAACTGCCCCCCTCCCCCAGAATATCTTTCTGTGTTGCAAAGGCACATATTAAACTTTTGGCTGTAATAATTCTCCTTCAAATATGAAGTTAAGCACTATCTAGTGTTTTCCTTAAACAGCTGTAGAAAAGCTTTTGTGTGTGTGTGTCCTACTTTTGCTGTTCTGGAAGGGGCAAGGAAAACTATTCAAAATGTCTGAGGCTTTTCAGATTACACTGGTGGGCTGATTTTAGTCACTGTATAAGGAGAAATCGAGGCTGCAAAATTACTTTATTTCTACTTCTATTTGCACAGCGTCAGACATCAAACAAACTGGTTTTTAACATCTCCAACAGATCTTTTTATTTAACAATCCACCCTATTTGGATAAAACGCAGAGCTGATTCTTGGAGGTTGTACAGGAGCCCAAACATTCCCCCTGTCTTGCTAAGTGTTGAGAAGCTACAAAGTTCACTGAGGACATCCTCCCTCTCTGGTCTCGGTGAAGTTTCCTTGCAAAGTGGAACCACTTCAGAAAACAGGCTTGAGGACTTCAAAGTTAAAGGCTGCTCTTGGGATCCAACCAGAAGGGAACCAGCAGCTGCTGTCTTCTGTGAGAAACACAGACCTGGCTCTGCACCCAGGTGAGACAGGCACTGACTGAGGATGATGGATCCTTAGGATGGTAAAACACCCCTGGTCTTACCATCTGCTTGGACCAAGCCACAGCCCTGAAAGCCAGTTTTGCTGCTTTCTTCCACTTAGGAATGCATTGGGGTAGGTACTGACCTTGTGTCTGGCCAATGCCAGTGGCAGCAGTCACCCCATCATCGCCCCATCACAGTGGGCTGTAGAAGTGGCTGGCTCTTCAGTCCCAATCCATCCTTTCCTCTTCCTCCTGTGGCAGGAACAGCCACTTTCCAATCCCTCAAACACAGAGTGGCAAAACTCAACTTCGTCTTTGTGGCTAAAAGCCTGGAGCTGGTTCAGATGGTGTCCACCATGTTACTCATGCTCAAGGTATGTATGGAAAAGGCAGGGCTCACAGCAGGGGAAGGCAATAAGGTTGGTTTAGGGCTTGGCTGGAGGTTTTTCCTGATCAGGAGTATTTTGTTTCAGATAATCCTTGTTCCTGCTGGATGTGGAAACCCAGGGGAGCTGGGAGCAGCTGCCTCTGTGTTGAGCTGGGCTGCTCCTGTGTGTCTGCAGAAATAATGCTCCTGTAGCTCTTGGCAATCATTCTTTTTTCCCCCCCATGTTCCTTAAACCTATCTATAGTACCCTGCCCTTTTTCCTAACTGCTGGCTGGGCAAGGGGCAAGGTATTTTGTGTTTGGCTGGAGATATGGTCAAATGGCCAAACAGGCCACAGGAACATTAATTTCTTGAGGGCTGAAAGGTTCTTTCAGATTGCACCAAAATGTGCCAGAATTGGTCTAGAAACCAGTGGGAAGAGGTTACAGAAAGAGAGAGAAAGAGAAATTGCATAATCTTAATTTCCATGGGAATCCAGGCTAATGTGAAGATCTTAATCCTATCGGTCCACTCTAAGCAGTGAGAATAGATAAAAGATAATACGATTTGTGGAACTGCAGGCTGTGACTTCCAGCATGTCTCTATGCCCTCATGCTTTTCCACCACCTGCTGCTCGTTACCACCCCACGTTACCTTCACCCCTGTGCCAGCTAAGCTGTCCCTGTGGTCTTGCAGGGCACTGCAGCTCTCCCTCCCACTCACTTTGTGTAGAGCAGAGTACGTGGAAAATCAACAGAGATGAGAATAAATGTGTTATGTGTCTGAAGTGTCTAGATCCTATTTTTATGTGTCCAAATCTTTTGTTATTGGATCAGAGCATCTTGAAATGAGATGAAAACTGCTGAGAAGCTTTCCAGTGGATCATATGTGAGAAATTAGTACAATCATAGAATGATTTGTGTTGGAAGGGACCTGAAAGATCATCTAGTTCCAGCCCCCCTGCATGGGCAGCTACACCTTCTACTAGACCAGGTTGCTCAAAGCCACATCCAACCTGGCCTTGGCCACTTCTATGGAGGGGCCATCCACACCTTCTCTGGGTAACCTGTGCCAGGGTCTCACCACCCTCACAGTAAACAGTTTCTTCCTAATATCTAATCTAAATCTACTGTCTTTCAGCTTGAAACTCTTACCCTCATCCTAGGGCTACTTAGTAAATTCTCTCTGAGTTGAGGCACCCTACCATGAACAGTACTTTGGACCATGATTTTCATTTGACATGATTTTTTGCTTCAGACTATCTAAAAAATGTACATTTTTGTCTTCTAAATAGTTACATAAGCCAACCTAAATAATCCTTCCTTGTTTCATCTTCCAACAGCGTCTTTTTTTTTTTTCCTGTACTGTAGAGGACATGAACAACAATTTGATACCCAGGGAGAAATGGGAAATTTCTATACTGTTCTACTAGTGTGGTGTCACCTTTCCTTCTAGAGAGACAAGGTGATGTAGTGATAGTGCATATGCCTTCCTCTGTATAGGGGTTTCTGACTAAAGTCCCCACTACTAGCTGCTCAGTAAGCAAGTGGAAGAAGGTCAGGCCTGATAGTGTAACTGGTTAGAAGACAGGAGGAGCTGACTTAATAACACATGGATCTGTCTTGACTGATGCTTTATAAAAAATGTTGTCTTCTTAAGCTGCTGGAAGAGGGAGTGAAGAACATCAGACATAAATCTTGCAGATAACAGTTTATCTAGGTTAATAAAATACTGTGTGACTCACTAGTTAGAGGGACTGAACTAAGCCAACAAACACAATGATACAATAGCATATTAAATACTGCATATGCATGTGGGAAGAGTAATTTGAGTTGGAAATTATTTGTAGTCACTCAGGAAATCAGATGTCATTGTGGATAGCTCAGTGAAAACATCTGGTACAGAGGATCAAAAGGAAATGCTATTTTGAGTTGGAATAGAGTGCTATTGAAAGTAATATGATAACATAATGTTTCAATCAATAGTGTTTGGTAGGTTGTGTTCAGTTTCAAACATAGAGGTACAGCCAAAGAAGCACAGTGGAAAGGACTAGATTTTCAGAGCTGGTGATGTTGAAGAGAGAGGTGGATGCTGGAGCCACAAAGCGGCCAGGCTGTCTTCCTGATACTGCTCCTGGATTGTGGGACACTCATGTCAAGGCACCATTTATTTATCTGTTATAAGACAGGGATTGGAATTGCTTGCTAATGTCAGCGGTAGATACTCCAGAACTAGAGATTTTTACTCTGGGCTTGATTTTTTTCCCTACAAGAATTCAGGGAGTCTTCAGGTCTGTGCTCTCATGAGATGAGGGTAGATGGTGGACCCTAGCCTTAAAATATATCAGTTAGGATGGAATAAGAGGGCAAAGAAAACCTAAGGGGAAAATGTGTGATAGTTTACAGATTACATAAAACTTCCAGAAACACACTTAAAGGTCAGGAAAAGAATTAAATTAATTTCTTCATGAGGAAGACTAGTGAACTGACCCAACAGAATATGTGTTGCTAGTTCATCCACACTTTTGTGGCCAGATTATCCAGGTATCCTCATACTGAAAACCTTTTGAAAACTTTTCCTTGCACTAAGCTGAAATGCTTTGTCTGTGCCGAAACAACACCTGATTTTTTTTCCATTGACCAGTTTGTACAGGACAAGAAGAGGCTGAAATATTATGTTTGTTTTGTTTTTTCCCAGACTTCTGGTTCTGACACAATTTTACCCATGAGGGGTTCACAGCATGGCCTAGAACAGCAAATATTTTAGTAAATTAGTTGTCTTAAGAGGGACTGATGAAATTTATGGGATAGTAGAGAAACACAAGGCCTAAGCAATCTAAAAGTGATGGGGATTAGTGTGGAGAGCAGGAGAATTCCAAATTAAATCAGCTGGGGAAATGTAATTATTAAGCTTCATCTCATTGATTTCTTGACAAGTAAAAAGTTTTGTCTAGCGAGGCAAAATCAAATGCAGAATTACCAATAAAGTGCAAGTGTTTATGGACCAGCAAAGCAAAAAAACAAAAGGATCTAGGGGTTATACTGGAACCCAAACCAAACAGCAGCCAGCCATATGCAGACACAGTAGGAAGCACGGGGAGGCATTGCCCTTTCCCTCTGCATGCTGTAAACCAACTTGAGCATTGAGATAGACTGCTTACCTATTCTCCCACTCTGTGGACTTGCTGTATGAAGCTTATTCTGCTATTTTAAAGGCTGGACGTGGGATTCTGGAGCATAAGAGTAAACTCTGGAATAGAAAATTCAGACAAATTAGATGGAGACCAAAGGTGGTCAAAAGACAAACTCCTGAAGGTTTAGGAAACGGCCCCCATAAAAAATATGAGAATCTTTTTGTTGAATGTTATGTTTAAGACAGCTGAGAGAGATTAAAAGTAACATGGAGGCTGGTCATTTTAATGAGCTATGCTGAATATTTAGCTTGGGTAGCACACGCCTCAGAATTTCTTGTTGCAAAACCTGTTTCCTGTTTGATGTCCTGTGGCTGCCTAATGTGTTTCAGAAGGGCATATCACCTTGAAGGAAAATCTTGGAAGAAGGATAGCTCTGCTGCTGTTGATGACACGACCCCTGTGTTTGCTCCCAGATAACTACTCTGGGGTTCTCTGTTTCAGACCTTGAATGGGATGGGCAGGGCAGGTCTGTGGCCTCTGGCAGCGTGTGACATCTAGTGCCCATGACAAAGAAATAAAAAAGTGGATTTCATAATGTTGTGCCATAATGCTGCATGAGGAAATGGAGACTCTTTGGCAAGGGATTCCTCCCGAGGCCATGTCATTAGAGACTTGGCAAACAGAGACCATGGCTAACCCATGGGATTTTATCTTCAAAGGCTCTTCTTAGGCTCCTTTGTGCAGTGATGTCTAATGTACTTGGACATTAAAATGTAAAATCTAAAGGGGCTGTCTTGGCAATTACAAGCTGTTTGAAGACTGTTTAGCAGTAGTCTGCTCTGGAGTGACCAACCTTTCATGGCCTGGGAGCCAGGAAACAGAAAATATGGGTGACACCGAAAGGCAAAAGGTCTTAAAGTGCTCAGTTAATGATTTCATGGATGTTATGGGTATACCACATGCTATTCACTTGATCTTTGCTATCTTCAACTCTTTTTGAAAACATTGTATACATCTGCAAAACCCTGTACTTACAGCAAACTCATCAGCTGTAGTTATCCAGAGGCAGAGCTACAAAATGAAGCCACCTAGGATTAGGCTCTCTGTGACTGTTTCATGCTACCCTGCAGCACCCGTAGGGTTGAAGCTCAGCACCCTTGCCACATTCAGCTAAATAACCCCCAGTTGCTGCAGCCTCTCCTTGAAGTCCTGGGACCCTACACCTTTGCTTTCAAGTACACAAACAGGGAAAGACTTATTTTAGCAGTTCTCAGCTGCTGTAAACCATGGTTTCCACTGCTCTCCAGCCTGAAAGATTAATCTCCAGCTGCCCACCCAAATGTAGACACCGTGGGGAATGGTGGGTGCTCAGATGGTTTTCTGAGAGGCTGACTGCTGCCAAGGTGCACCACAACTGCTGGATGCTGCAGAAGTGACAGGAGTCTTGAATTCAGTAAAGCATTTGACACTGTCTTCCACAGCATCCTCGTAGATTATCTGAGGAAGTGTGGTCTTGATGATCAGGTAGTGAGATGGATCGTGAATTGGTTGAAAGGAAGAAGTCAGAGAGTTGTGGTCAATGGGACAGAATCTAGTTGGAGGTCTGTGACTAGTGGAGTCCCTCAGGGGTCGGTGCTGGGACCAGTACTGTTCAGTATTTTCATCAACGACCTGGATGAGGTAACAGAGTGTACCCTCAGCAAGTTTGCTGATGACCCTAGATTGGGAGGAGTGGCTGACACACCAGAAGGCTGTGCTGCCATTCAGAGAGACCTGGACAGGCTGGAGAGTTGGGCGGGGAGAAACTTGATGAAATTCAACAAGGGCAAGTGTAGAGTCTTGCATCTGGGGAAGAACAACCCCATGTGCCAGTACAGGTTGGGGGCTGACCTGCTGGAGAGCAGTCTAGGAGAAAGGGACCTGGAGGTCCTGGTGGACAGAAGGATGACCATGAGCCAGCAATGTGCCCTTGTGGCCAAGAAGGCCAATGGCATCCTGGGGTGCATTAGAAAGGGTGTGGTTAGTAGGTCAAGAGAGGTTCTCCTCCCCCTCTATTTTGCCTTGGTGAGGCCACATCTGGAATATTGTGTCCAGTTCTGGGCCCTTCAGTTCAAGAAGGACAGGGAACTGCTTGAAAGAGTCCAGCGTAGAGCCACAAAGATGATTAAGGGAGTGGAACATCTCCCTTATGAGGGCAGGCTGAGGGAGCTGGGCCTCTTTAGCTTAGAGAAGAGAAGACTGAGGGGTGACCTCATCAAAGTTTACAAATATGTTAAGGGGGGGTGTCAGGATGATGGAGCCAGGCTTTTTTTCAGTGACGTCCAGTGACAGGACAAGGGGCAATGGTTGCAAAGTGGAGCATAGGAGGTTCCATGTAAATATCAGAAAAAACTTCTTTACTGTGAGAGTGACAGAGCACTGGAACAGGCTGCCCAGAGAGGTTGTGGAGCCTCCTTCGCTGGAGACATTCAAAACCCACCTGGACAAGTTCCTGTGTGATGTACTCTAGGTGACCCTGCCTGGCAAGGGGGTTGGACTAGATGATCTTTCAAGGTCCCTTCCAACCCCTAGGATTCTGTGATTCTGTGATTCTGTGAGTCGTGGGGCAGCAGGAGCATGCTTTCCCTCAGGACTCTGCCAGATATCTACAGTCAGAGGGACCAAGTGGCTAAACAAAGTCAGCTCTAGGACTTTCTTGCATCAGACTGTGCCTTTTGTGGGAGTAAAATATGGCTGAACCAGGCAGGCTAGTCATAGCTGCTGCTGTGGAAGGGGTGCACAACTTTTTTCTGGTCTCACTGCGGATATGTCAGTCCAAGCATCTGAGGAACATGATTCAACAAGTTCAACATGAGGACAATGGTCACCATATTAAAAAGTTCCGTGTGTTGCAACGTTTAATTTACAGCTCTATTACCCACACAGAGCAAAGCAAGTGTGAGACCAATGCCACAGAGCAGGGTTTTTAAAAGCGGTTGCTGCTGCACTGAGGAGTATCTCATAAAGCTGGTTGAAATTTCCCCCCATTCTGCAAATGCCCATTTATACATGGGGAATGCTGGACCCCTGTGCTCAGCAGCAAAGCATACAGCTCTGAATAATCAGATGTGAAAGTCTGGAGAGACTGAGGCTTTGTCTTATTTTTCTCAAACTCAGTCCCCATTTTAGAACCAAAAGTGTTGAGCTAGCAGTGACTGTGACACCTGTAGGGACAGACCTCACCTTCTCTGCCCCAGTTTCCTCGTTTAAAGGACCAGCAGGTCACCTCTCAGCTGGGTAAAGTATCAGTGATCTGGGGCTTTGGGCTACAGGCTGAACTTGAGCCTTGAGGTGCAGATAAAGTCATTGATGTGGCACTTAGCTTGGTGGAGCCCAAGCTAGCTGGAGCTTTTTAGCACAGCAACAGTACAAATGTTAATAATAAATCAGTGAACGGCTGAGAGATTTGCCCTAAAAGGAAATCTCTCTAGCTCTATTCTTTCCAGCTATGTTGTTTCTGGGAGGTTGGTGTGCTGCTTTCCTACAAAAAAGGCCCTTTTTCTTTGCTCAACACAAGATGCCAAATCTTGAGGTCCCATTGCTCTGAATAATTAAGAACTCAAAGTCCTCTCCTACAATGTGACTTAGGCCTTGTGATCTGCTAGGGTCTTCTCATTTCTGATTGTGACTTTAGATGACTGTTTTTTGAATTTTATGAGTCTGAATAAGCAGTTGCTCATACATGCAGCCTGATTTCATTGAATGGAGCTAGCTGGGCATGACTGCTTATCTGCTGGCATAAAGACCTCATGACCTGCCTGAAGTGACGGTATGGTCATTTTTAGCAACAGTACATTTTCCTTCCTTTTCAGACTTGGGGCAAGTATGTTCCTGGACACAGGAAAGAAACACAGTATCCGAGGTCCCTTGTGAAACAGAGGAACTGACTAACCAAACAAAAAGGGGGGGAAGTGTCCTCAGCCGAGCATGTCAAACACATGAATCAAGTTGTGTTATTACCTTTTGGTTTTTTTTAGCTAGCTTGCTAACCCAGTGAGTCAAGTGGATATTAGGAGGCAGGGGAGGGCAGTCTGACCTCTTTTAGCCTCTGAGAGATGCCATGGTGGTTATTCCAAAGCAGCAGGTGTTAATTCCAGAGCCCTGGCAAAAGGGGAGCCCTGGATTAGGGCTGCTGTCCTTGAGCACCTACTACTGAATTGGTAGAAGCTTTCCTTCAGTACAAGCTGAATGTATAAAAAAACAGTCTCAGGATCTGACCATGGAGATCCTACCTGTAATTAATTTTGTTTTCAGTTAAAAAATCTATTTTGGGGCTGTTTTCCTGCTGTAGTTTTTGCTGTTGTGTGGCTCTATGTTTCAGCCCAGAAATGGTAACATTTACTAGTGGCTGGAATACCTCATCTGTTGCCTCACTGGTTAAAGAGGTGTTAGATAATGATACTTCGTCAGTTAAAGCTCAATCCAGGACGCTTTGGATTTCATATGGTGATATATTTGTAGATGTTAAGCCTGTTGATCAGACTTACTTTTGTGGCCCTAATTTGATTCTAGAAGTTATGCATGGTCAGAAGGTATAGAAGGCAATGTAATTATTGTGCAGAACACCATAAGTGACAGGGAGATAACCTGAGAGACAAAACTGGGAACAGAGATACCTGGAAATGACTCTGTATAAATTTCCCCTGTTATCAAATTTCCCCGTTGCCCTCCACAACCAGTAGAAACCTATCTATAGAAAAGCTTATGGACAGCTGCCAGTAGATGATGCCTGGAAATCAGTAATGGGACAGCTGGTGCTTGACCTTGCTTTACATGATCCTGATTTATTAAAAAAAGCTGGAAATCTCAGGGCTCCCATGACTCTGGTGGGAATCACACTTTCCAGCCCTGTGGAACAGCCTTCTCAACAAGATCTATAAGCCACGAGTGAAAAGTTCCATATTCCCTGGAGCCTTCCCCTGGCTGGCCATTGATTCACACTCCCAGTGGGATTTTCAAAGATGCTCATTGGTGGTGGTTGATTTTTTTTTTTCCAGAGCTCTCATTGGAGTCTTGGAATAAGCCATGTGATTGCAGCTTGAGAAAAATCTACCTAATAACCATGCAACGGTCAGAAAATTCCACACACAATGAGATTTAAAAAAAATCTTAGCATATAGCCAGAGCAGCATGAGTGTTTTCAAGGCGCATCAATAACTAAAATAATAAACATGGCACATTGATTAAAACTTGGAGGAAAAAGAGTGAGTTGTATATGAGCTTTTCAATGCTTTACTCCAGGACTACGAACCAAACAAAAACTTCTAACTCCCCCTCTGTCTCCTTCTTGGTCCCCTGCTGTTGTGGTCTGTCTTCTCAATCTAGCAAAAGCTCTGAAAAATTTAACAGTTCACATAAAGTTCCAGAATTCCTGAGTCTTCCAGTAGAGGGAAGTATTGCTTCATTTCCTTTGGCTTTGAAAGGTTTGGCAAGGGAAATAAGGAAAAAATACAAATATGATCAATATTATTCAAAAAAGGAGATAGAAACGGTAACTTGGACCTTAGTCCTGCAAATACATGTACACCACACCTTCTTGCAGGAGGTGACACTCAAAATAAGTGAACACATTAAAGGTTCATGATCAGGTCCTACAGCATGTAATATGCAAGTGAAGGACAAATAAACTGTGCCAAACAAAAGTTCTGTGATGGAAATTGAAAGTGCAAACTGAAGTTTTATTTGTGCTATTTTAAGTGCTTTCCTGGATGGCAGTCTGTACCCTAAGCTTTGTTTGCTTCCTTTCTGTGGTTATATCCTGTCAGCTTTCTATAATCCAAGGGAAAGTGGGGCTGGAAGACCTGCACAATACAGGTACTGTGGCTTTCCAAGGTGGCTCCACATAAAGCCAGCTTGAATTTCTGCTTCACATTGCCAGGCACACTCATGCAGGGAGGACTTCGCAGTTCACGTGTGCTATTGTGTGGATGCTTAAAGCCTCAAGGAATCAGAAGCATCAGTCCTGAGCTCCTGGAGCAGGAGGGAGCTGGGTGCAGAGGTATGGAGCCAGCTCAGGTTTACCAGCACCTGGTGCCATGCTCCAGGGCTGTGAGCATACTGCCTTCAGCTGGCTCAGCGAGAGAAGAGCCGTGCCTGACCCAGGTGAACCTGATTAGGGTACCTTGGCTGCAGTGCAAATATTTGAGCCAGAGTACAGACTGAGACAGTGACCCTTAGTTGTTCACACACTCCTTGGTATGGTGTTGCCTGACACCAGTTAACTCCCCTGCAGACCAAGGTAGGCAGGGATTGTTTGGAGAGCATGGACTAAAGGCAACATGGACATGGCTGTCTCTCCTGAGAGTAGAAGCAAATTCGTCCATGTGGACATGAACCACATGGTACTGCTCAGATGCCTTTTCTCTGCTCCATAGCATGACTTCACCTTGTGTGCCTTCACCTTTTCATGTGCTGGTATCACCATGAACCCCAGCAGCACAGGCTGCAGCACTGGCCTGGGCTCTGGGTAAGCATTCTGCATGGCTATTGGCATCCCCTCCAAACTTACACTAGGGCGCAGCTCATGAAAAGTTTCAGTGATGCCCGAGTGAATCCTCTCTCTTGTGGGACAAATGAGAAGAACCTACATTGGTCTTGATTAATTTATCCCAGTATAATGGTTACTCTGATGAGTTTAATCTCTATTCCTTAGCAATTCAGTGCTGTTTGCAGTGTTTTTTTCCCAGCCCAGTGCTGCCGTGTTCCCCATGAAAGCAAAGACAGAATTTTTGTGCACTTGAAAGAGATTGCTTCATGCTCTGTTATCTTTCTTACTATTTATGGCAGCAGTAACTAAAACTATGTTGACACAAATTTAAACTTATGGAACATCACATCTATGTTTTTTCTACCTGTAAGTCCTACCTGAAGTGTTTTGTTTTGTTCTGTTTTCTTCTTTCTTGAAAGCAGTCAGACAAAAGCTATCTTCTCCCTATAGAGTCAACATAGACGTGTCTGCTCCCTCCCAGTTCAATGGTGTATTAGCTGAGGGACTGGCCTGGCATTTCCTCAATTATACTTGAGGAAACCTCCTTTTTTTTTTTTCCTTCTAGCATCTATTGTGGGAAATTTGTCATTTTAAAGTCAGCTTTGTTTCTGCCACCCCACCTGTGCTGACTCACTGATGCCTCAGAAACTCTGTGAAATTATCCTGGATGCAGCAGCTCATGGCATCTTTCTCAAAACATGCATCAAAGGGTTAGACAAACAGCACCCACTGCTCTCTGCAAGGTGGCATAGAGTGGCAGTGGCTGTGTGTCACAGTTTGTGCATGATCTGTCACCATACCAGGCTCTTAATCAATCAATCTGAAGGTGATGTTTTAAAGGACAGGAAAGGGTACAGCAGAAATTCCTCCTCAGCTTGTTGTGGTAGTTTTGAGGATTAGTATGTCATGCTCTGCAGGAACTCAAGAATTTGTTACACTCTTTACACAGGCATGAGCAATCAGGAAACAGCAATGTGGAGATTATTTAAAAAATGCTCACTTTTCATGTGCACATTGTGTGTTACTGAATACAGAACTGTTTGACATTGCCAGAAATGTCAAAGAAAAGATTTTTTTCCTCATACAGAGAATCAAATGCAAGCAGAAACAGTGTTGCTGGTTACAATAGTCAGATTAGCTCAAAGAACAGGTATCAGTTCATTTGTTTCAACATCTACTTTGCTCCTGACCTGAAATTTAAAGGATGTCAGGCAGCTGCCTTTGGTGACCTTGCATTCAATGATGTACAGGCATGTGTTCACTGGAGAAAAGGCTTCAGCATTTGAAATATCACTTGCCCTCTGTGATGTTACTGCCCTTTGTTGGAAGCTCAGTCCCAAAGGCAGAGCCACTGGAAGGAACATGTGAGAGATCGTCTGTGGTTTCAGAGCACACTCAGCCTGCTGGGTTCAAGCTGTTCCATGATCCTGGAAAGGGTGTCTGGGCACTGCTGGCTGCAACGCTGGGGTGGTCCTGGTGGCCAGCAAGCAGCCGTGCCTGTGGTGACAAGCATCACTTCTTTCCCCTTTTTTAGAAATACATAATGTCTGACTGTTACCAGATTGTATTTTTTATTTTGCTAATGCTGAAAATTCCTATCAGAGGTATGTGGCCAGATACGTTCTGCAGGCAGAAGTGCCAGTGGGTTTGTCCACAGGCACCGGTCGGGCCAAGTGCCCGGAAGTTTCTGATTCCTTCCGCTAAAGGCTGTTGCTGGGGCTAACAGTTCACACAGAGGCATGCTGGTGAGCAGTGTCAATTGGGAAAGGGTATTTAACACAAAAAAAGATCTAATCAGTGCCTAATCAATGACATCTTGCCTTGTGTCAACAATACACTGTGCACATGGCTATAGCTTCTTCCAATGCTGTGACCTCTGTGATACGTAGCTTTGTCCAACAGTGTTTAAAATAGCCACCCACGAAGGCTGGTTGTCTTAAAAATGGTGTTGTTCTAGGTTGAGGCTCACCAGGGTGATGAAAGACACTGAAAAAGAAAAGCAAAATGCGATTCTTTGTATTGCATAAACTTCAGGATGGGATTAATGAGCCTTCTACTGTCAGGTTGCACCCCTGCCTTCCTTCTGCTTATCTTTTGATAAGGATGTAACTATGGACAGGTGTGATAGAGGATAGTTGTCAAAAAAGCTTTCTGAAGACGGGGCAAAATTTCAACTACTACTACTGTTACATCTAATATTACTACCTTATATTTTTTGGCTTCTGATTGGGATTTTATTATCTCACTGAGGTTAATATCTATTTGGACTTTGGATGTAACTGAGCTGAATGGTTTCAAAGGGCACATTAATATTATCAATAGATCAGTGGAAACTGAATCCAAATGTATAAATTGACATTCAACTCAATTCTCTGTATGCAGGATAAATGTAAATATAAGGTGATTTTAACTAAGAAGTTAGAATTATTGCACATTTTGTTCCATACATCAGGTGCTTGACACATCACATTTTGTCTTCCTGATTTCAATGAATATCAGACAACAATAACACCCCAGAAGAGAGCCCAGAAGATTATGCTGTAATTGGTATTTTGTTCTGGGGTGGCAGACATGATGGAATAAAGCATATGCTTAGAGCTAACTTGTATTAGTGCTTGCATTATTTTCTTCCATTTAGAGAGAATGTATGAGGATCCTCAGAACAGAAGAAGGGAGACTATTTCTGAAACGTTTAATATGTTCCTTCTTGTGATTTGGTTGCCACTTTTCTTTGGGTGCATGTAAATTTTTCCACTTGGTTTTACTGAGGTAACTTCATGCCAGCTGGTACTAGATACATGGTGTACCAAGTCTGCGTACTTTAGCAGAAGTGATCTACCTCTTCAGAGGAAGCAGTTAACTCCATATTTACTGATTCCTGTGCATTGTCATAGGAATACTTGGGTTTTTAAGAATATGTTTGTTATTTAGTTAGTTCTGGATAGTTTTAGTCAGATGCTGGATTTCTCACAATTTCCCGTCACTTGTTTCAGCCCCAAGTGACCAGTAGTTCACATAATATATAGTGTGTTTGCTGTCTTCATCTCATGGGATTGTGCCTGCTCTCTCATTGCCAAGCTGAAACTTTTCATGAAAGCTCAAACAAGTCCCTTGGGGCTTGGACCTTTGTGCAAACTTATATTAGTGTGAGTGTTGCTATGGTGATGTGTGTTTTTGTATTAACCATCCATTGAATGTCTCCCCAAAGCAGCAGCAATCATTCTGGTGAATCCATTCGCACATCAATGCTCTCCAAGCCATCTCCTTGCACAAGAATTGTCATGAGGGAAGTATTTTTACATTCAGGAATGAGGAGGGCAGAACACTCAGGTGATGTTTAAGCAGATGTTGGAGAACAGTTATTGTTTTCCTAGTTCCCTATCTTCTGCACTCAAGCACTCTCCCATCCAAAGTGAAGATTGGATGGTGAAACCTGTATTTCTGGGGAATCTTCGTCGCTTGTCTTCTGCTCACCACCTCAACATAACTATATATCAATGTGAATGTACTGGTAAATTTATCAGAGCAAATAAAAAAGTTTTTCTCCATTGTTCCTTAAGGTGACAGACATAGCTACTGTGTTTTTGAATGGTTTCTCTCGTGATTTCTAGAATAGATACTAAAATATATTTAGATAGCTGTAGTAACTAACATGCACCTCCAGTGTGGACACTAGCAAATATCAAAGGATTAAGTTAGCCAGAATATAAGAATCAAAGAAGATGATAGAATAGTATCCAGCACTCAGATTAAATCTCGGTACATTGAAACTGGGAGCACAAATACCGCGGGTCTTCTTCACACATACTGAACACTGCATTGCAGAGGCTAAAAGTTCTTGTCTCCCCTCTCCTCCACACACACTCAGCAATAATGTTTAAAAACTCCAACATGCTCTCAATTTCACTGTCTTTTGTTATTTTTCTCCCCAGACAGGTTTGCAGGAAAGATATTTTTAGTTTTTGGGACTAAAAACTGTAGTCCAGAAATTACTGGACTACAACCAGCAATTTCTGTTGGGAGTTCCCAGAGAGAAAAAATGGTTCCTGCCAGCTGCAGCTGAGGCTGGAGCATGTAGCACAGCCTTCTGTGACAGGCAGGGTGAGCTAGGACATTGGGAGTCTTACCTGCTTTCAAATGGTTTCTTGTGCAACTCGTAATTTGTTGTGTCCAACAGGGCAACGAAGTTGCCTGTCTTGCTTTTTGCTGATTAAAGAAGGGAAAATGCTGTATCTGGCTCTGTGGTGCCAGAAGGCAATGCTCAGCACACCCTGCAGGCCCTCACCTCCTAGGATCCACATTTTATTGCTAGCACACATACACTGCTTAGTTGGTATCATTCACTGATTGTGGGGCATCAGTTTAATAGAAAAAACTGGAAGTGAAACTGGAAAAAATCTCATTTGGCATCAAAACAATCCAGTTTGACTGTAGAAGAGTTTTCTTGTTCTAGTACTTTCCCTCCTGGTATTTACTATGATAACCAATCAAAATATTCAATGAGGCTTTACTAAGTATTGTGAAAAACTTTTTCACATGTGCACACAGCTTGTGACGCCTTTCTCTGATTTGGCCTTGAATCTGGAAGATGCTGGGTAAAGACTTTGGCACTTTAGTTGTCCCCAGTGTTTCAACAAAACTTCCCCTGTACTGAATAAGCTGTTGTGCTTCAAAGCATCTGGAGCACAGGCTGAACTGATGTCAACACGCTCCCAACTTCTGAATTTAAGGATGTGATCCCTTTGTGCTGGTGGCACAGTATCCACGGCAGGAAAACGGTTTTGGTCCTATCCAGAGAATGTCTGTGATACACTCATTTTTTTTCTTTTCTACAAAAATACCCAGTTTGTCCTTGTCTTTCTTTTGTACCTGAAGCCAGGTGGGATATTCCCATTTAACCAAAATGCTTGTTCATGGCTCTGGCAGTCTGTATGAGTGTATATAAGAACATTATTTATCCCTTACTAGGTTGCCTGACTCACCCCGCCATGGATGCTGTTAGACTGAATCCAATTTGATCACATAGTAGTATGAGATCTCAGGAGACAATCTGAGGGAAACTTGCTTTCTGAGTAATCTTGTCTTCGATTTCCCAATAGCTTCTAGGAGCATTGTTGCTCTAATTGCCTACTGTTTCTTGAGCTGCAAGTTGTGCCAATGTTTGCACAGCTACTGTGGGTGAGGTTAATAGCAGCATTCAGTGTCCTGCAAACTCTTCATGAGCAATATAAGGAACCACATTCCCTACAACAGCCTAGGGTATGACATAAGAATTCCTGGAGAAAATAATAGGGAATATGATTTTCTATTGAGCCTGTATCAGACCAGTTACTCAGAGGTGTAAAAGCAGGGGTAATTAAAATGTTTGTTTGCTTTAAGGCTGGCTTAAAAAAAGGTCTGGAGGCCATTTTGCAGTAGGTTTATAAAACAAACTACAGAGTGCAAAAGCATGAGGTGCAAAGGAGTGTAAATACAGGACAGGAGCCATTGGAAGATTTATATCAGTGCATTGCAGGTTCCAGAGATGTATAACTCAAATCACTCTGTAGCTGAATGAGGGAAACAGGTGGCTCCTAACCCCTGCAACAGGCCTTTGAGGCCATAAGTAGGGCACTTATTTTTATCCACTGGTGATATATTAGGCTGAGGTGCCTCTGAATGGTGAGGAGGTGTTGTTGCTAACTGAGGGGAGACCACCAAGCGACCTGCAGGAAACAGTAAATAAGGTGGGGTATGTGAAAAGGTGCCTTCCTCAGCAGCTGTTTCTTCTGGGGAAGTTCAGAAATGTTTTGTGTTAAGCCCTCTAAGTTTGCTCAGAACGGACCAAGTTAAAGGTGCAGATTCAAAGTAGAAATGTCAATTTTAGTGTGAGCACTTGTATTAACTCATGCGTGTGAAGCTGTTTGTTGGGTTAGTTTGACCATGGCAATCTAGAAACTGGGTCAATTGCTTGAGCTGCTTGTCTAAAAGCTAAACCCAGCCATCTTGGAAAGAAAGGGTGGGAAGGGTTGGGTGCTCTGTGGTGTAAAAAGCGGAAGTTTCACCTCAGTCAGAGAGGGAATAGAAGGCTGATGCTCATGGCATGAAGTCATAACTTCCAAACATCAGTGAGCTTCTAGCTGAGAGAAGGTACGGACCCTCCTTTTGGGAATAAACAGCTAGGTAATAGTTTATATGTAGACAATCTGTTACTGTGGACAGGGTAACTCTCCCAAGACCTAAGATAAATGTGCTAGGAGAAGTGCATACTAAATGTAAAGATGAATGGGTGCTGTGAACACTTCAAAGTGTCCTGGAGAGCTGCGTCTAAGTGAGTGTCCTTTTATGTTCAATTTTGCTTTTGCTGGGTGGTAAACACCTTCTGTGTCATTGCTAGTAACAGAACAAGGTCTCCCTCTAATTTTATGTAGCAAAATTAGGACAGTGTGTTGATTTCCAAAGGTATTTATCATTATACAAAGCATTGGGTTTAGAACTTGACTCACTTGGTGGGTGGGGGCACTTTGGCTCCATATGGCACAACTCCTTTCAGTGTTACTTCATCATCTTTGCTGATGAAGGCATCAGCCATGCAGCACTGCAAATGTCCCTCAGCACCTCAGCATCCAGAGGGTACTGAGGTATCAGTGGTGTCTTCTGTGTAGTTGTAAACTGGAGCCCTTTCCAGGCTTTAGTGGTTGTGAGACCAGTTAGCACAGCAATTATTTTTTTTCCTGGACTTTGCCAACTGTCTGAAATGAATAGCAATGTTGTTTCCTGCAAACACTAGCCCAAGACTGTTACCTAACTCAGGTGTGAAATAGGAGGTTACCTGAGATACCTTCCGGCTTCGTATCTCCCATGCTCTTCTGAAAACAGTCTTTATCACCCACATTCAGGCTTTTAAATGTTTGCAGTAAGTGATGTTTTAAAACATTATCCGGGAGTTGTTTTTTGGGGTTTCTTTTGGATGCTACTGGACAGCACAATATACCATGGAAATATGACAAGATTGCCACCACAGGACTGAGACCAGGCTCCAAGGGAGGAAAGTCTGTGACCCTGAGCTCACCCGAAATCCCCAGCCAAAGCACCTGGGCTGCCTGGGCTGGGTTTCAGATGCTACATCAGGTCCCCTCCCTTGGGGATCTAGCTGCCAAGGCTGGTGGAGGCCAGGAGCTGTAGCCACCAGGAGCCCCCAGCACCTTGCCAGCCAGGTTAATGGATTCCACTTGGGTCTGCCTGGGGTCTGCCAGATTTTTGTTACAATAGTACATTTTCAGTAAAACTTCAATTGAAATTTAAAGTAAAATTAATGGAAAATTTCCACCTATAGCACCAACGAGACCTCTTAGTGAGTGACTGCTGACTAGCTCTAATTACTATTATGTCAGCCATTGAGACCTAGCCAAGCATGCCAGGGTTTACTGAAAACTAACACCAGAGCCAGCTGCTTTGTGGCTTATCTAGAACTGCTGCCCTTCTTTCAGATAGATGTTGTTTAACATCATCTTTGATTATTTATGGACTAGAGAGGACTTTGCCCTCTAAAGAATGTCCCTCTTTCTGCCTCTTTGCAAATCCAGAGCTGAAACATTTATCCATTGCTACTGTTTTTTTTCCTATATGACTTCTGGCATTCTTGTCATGTCAATTTAATGACACATCTGTATTACTGCTAAAATTTGTAATACATTTTCATTGCTGTCTTTTTTTGTCCTTGAAGACATACTTTTTCCTTTCCTTTAACTCCCCCTTCAGTTGCCACAATTTTAAATTATAATGACCTCCTGCCACGAGAAATGTATAGCTAAAGGGCTATCAAGACAGAGCTAAGGAGATGCTGTAGGGAATTAGGGACAGCTAATCAGAAGGAAAGGAGAAGACTGGGGAGGATGTTCACGTCACAGGGGCTGAGCAGTCGTCTGGGTCTGCCGTGTGTCCCTCACTAGTGGGCAGGTTGCAAACACTGGCTGGCTGGGTCTGGGAGCGTGGTTCTCACATGAGTTCATCAGTGCTGGAGTGGCACATAGACCAGTATATTTTGGGCTATAATTATATACCAGACAAATATGTAACAGCAGGAAAACCTACAGCTGCAATGATAGGAAGTATTTATACAGAAAGATACCATCTGGTGCGTACTCCTAACAGTGACTATACTTAGCTGCTATGTGCTCCAAAGAATGAGGCATTCTGTATCTCAGATAACCCTACTTTTAATGCCAGTAAGATCTATGCAGCTCCATGAATAGATACAGTACAGGGTCTGCAAAAGGGTTATTGTATGAAGGGGCTGCCATCTTGCTCATCTGCAGGCACACGGATACACAAATTTTTCTCTTAAAAGGGAACAACGAGCAGCAACACCAGCAATGAAGCTGCTGTAGGGACTGGAGGGAAAGTCTTATGAGGAGAGGCTGAGGGAGCTGGGGTTGTTTAGCCTGGAGAAGAGGAGACTCTGGGGGGACCTTATCACTCTCTTCAACTACCTGAAGGGAGGTTGTAGTCAGGTGGGGGTCGGACTCTTCTCCCAGCCAACTAGTGACAGGACGAGACGGCATAGCCTGAAGCTGCGCCAGGGGAGGTTTAGGTTGGATATTGGGAATCACTTCCTCATGGAAAGGGTGATCAGACATTGGAAAGGACTACCTAGGGAAGTGGTGGAGGCACAGTCCCTGAAAGTCTTTAAGGAAGGACTGGATGTGACACTTAGTGCCATGGTCTAGCTGATGTGGTGGTGTTAGGTCATAGGTTGGACTTGATGATCTCAGAGGTCTTTTCCAGCCTCAATAATTCTGTGATTCTCTGATTCTGTGAATGCAGGTTTAGTAATGCTCACGTTAAGGACACCAGTTAGAATCTGATGGATTTTCAAAAACATTCCTCCTCCTGATAGCCTGTGACGGAAGAAAAAAAGATCTACAGTCTTTGAAAAATTCATTTATTATACATCCATGGATGGTTTTGTAATAAAAATCCTCACAAGGCTTATTGTCAACATTACAAAATGAACAAGACACTCCAACATCCACCATCCCCAGCAATGCTAATAAGTTAGTGTGCAATACTACCCTTACTCCCAGTGTGCGGAGCAGCTGCATATTGCTGTGACCAAAATATTTTAACTTAAAAAATGGACATTTTACAGACTCCCTGCCTCTATTTTGGACACCAACAGTTTTGTGCCCTTAAAGGGCGGTGAGTTATGCTATTGTTTCATAGTTTTTCTGTTACTTTTCTTGAGGTCATCTATATTTTAGGTCGACTACATAAATTCCTAAGTCTTCACATGCAGCTGCAGTCACTATATGTGCTTCTGCTGAGGCAAGTATGCAGTTACAGTTCAGGTCTTCCATACAAGTAACTCTCAGTAATGGTAACAAGAAGAGAGGTGTGCAGGTGTGTTACTATTAACTCTAGTCCATGTTAAAGGTCTCTTCAGTAATAATGCAACATTATTTGTATTAGTCTGCTTAAAATACAGCAAAAGATTATTGGCACCTTTTTCTTTAAAAAATACAAAGCCAGACATTCACAAGGAAGCGTGTCCCATTATGTTAAGGATACAGTACTCAAGTGAGCATAAAACAATGCTCAGAAAGATAGCACTTGACATGGAATATATATTTGAATATGCTTTTCCAGTTAACCTGCAGGTATACGCACATTTATACACACACGGAATTTCGTGAGAAGCTAAGGAGTGAGCAGAGACATTTGTGTGCTTAATGGCTTTCTGAGATTGCAGGTGAGTACTCAACACATTTCTAAGTTGGAAAATGAAAACTCCAATTACATGAGCCTGGGTTTGTGTAAGTGTGTTAAAACCAACAGTCACACCTTCCCACTCATTCCCTCTGCTAACTGAGCTAATGAGACTTCTCTGTCTATTTTTCCCTGCTGTGTACAGAGAGCATATGTAGTGGGTACCCCACAGCACAGACAAAGCCACAATCTGGCGGATGCCGAGGGTTAATTAAGCATCCATATAACACGGAACTTGTTTTTTTTTCTTTTCTTTTCTTTTTTTTCCCTGTCTTGCACAGCTGCATAGCGAGATACCTTTGAGATTACCAGTAATTTCTTTTCCTTTGCATACCTTAATTATCTTAATAATATCTGTTGTTGAATACCAGCACATGCATAGACAAGCTAAGGTACAGTAACGGGGCAAGTTACCCAAATGGATGGTGTAAAATGGCAATACAGAACTTTGAGGCATATATTAAAAATTTTCAAGAGGGAAACATCTTGCAGTTTATTGTAACATAAGTAGTAAACATCTGAATGTGTTTTTACACAGAACAGTTAGGGCTTGCTAATGGTATATCTTAAACACTCCTGAATAAAAATGAACCTTTTACAAATGCACCAATCCAATGTTTTCTTCAAAGCAATATGAAATGTGTGGCTATGAAAACAGAGTGACACATAAAAAACAATCAAAAATCATTTACCACAGGGTAACTTTTTTATAACTAGAGGAAAACAAAAAATTATGTACATAAATACATAGCAAATTACAGTTTCCTGCACTGAACATTTATCAAATACATAAGTACTGAACAATACTGGATAGGGTGCTTTGCCACACCTTGTGGTCTCCTTAAATTCCTGTGAGAATGGAAGACAAGTTTCTATGGAGGATGCAACTTGTTCAGCGATGCAAGCTCACACAAGAATTAAAAAAGTAAAGAAAACAAAACAAAACAAAAACACAGCAGAAATGCCTGACGTTTCCAGCACAGGCATCTTTAACAACAAAATGCGAATGTTCAACTGTTCTTCAAGCACACACCCCAGCACAGAGCCTGAGCCAGAGAGCTGTATTCTGTACAACAGCTGTCACCTGCTGAGGGTGACGAATTTGGGCAACAAATCTGATGCTCAGCTTTGTCCACTGGCTTGTCAAAGCCACCATCTTTCTGATAGACAGGTTGGTATGGAGCAGTCACCTTTTAGATCCCCTACAGAAACTGTACTCTCTCGTGGAGCTGGGCAACCACTCCCATGAGCTTCAGATAGAAAAGAAGGCACTAGCCGGCCATTGCCTTTCCAGAGCTGTAGGAACTGTGGTTATTAGCATGATGGGAGAGGTTGAAAAGGGGGACACCAAGCTATTTTTGAGGTCTATGTACACAGTTACTTTGGGTTTGAAAACAGAAAGCATCCACACCACACATTTCATTTCACCTGGCCAGAAACGCTAAGCTCAGGTTCCTGATGCATAAATAACGAACCTTAGTGAAAAGGATGATGTAGACTCCCTTGGGTTACTAGCAGTTACTCACTGTTACAGTCCTGTTTAGGTGTCCTTCAGAGCACACAATACAAATATTTATGGTATAAAAAGCACTCAGTTGTCTCCACAGGTTAGTGATGTCTGGAACTTGGGGAATTATAAATCCAGTCCATTACAATAAGAGTCATACTCACAAACATGAAGATTATGCCAGCTATGAGAAAAATTAGAGCCTGTAATCAGAAAATGAAATTTTGTTAATAAAAGGAGTGACTGAGCAGACTGTACTTCACAGACTGTCCCACTGGAACCACATCTACCTAACAACTGGGGCCTGAGTTTGGGACATTCTGTGTCACTAAAACCCAAGTCATGTCATACGGAATTAGGTGAAACAAAGTGAGCTCTGTGTGAATTTCAGCTGAAGAGAGCCAGGCTTTACAAGACTAGATCTGAAAAAAACACACTTTGTTTCTATGAACAACAATACAAAATACAACAATGTAGCACTCTTTTTCTTTGAAAATAGACCAGTTCTCAATGAATTATCATTGTCGCCAATATCAAGAACAGCTTCAGAGTTAATATTTTTCATCCTTATTAGACAAACAGGTAAACCCAGCTCTCTTCTCTGAAGGCATTTCTGTATATATTCAAGTGATTCAGATGCTTATAGTCACCTTTTGCTTTAGTGGGGCTTTAGTTTACCATAACCTGTCCACATTTAACAATATTCTGCCTCACAACACAAAGCTGAATATTGTATGTGGTCTCAGAGCAGGGTGTGAAATTCTAGATGTGCCTACCACACAGCAGCATGAAGAATGAGCAGAGACATGAGCAAATATTCACCGCCTCTCTATAACAACAGCTCCTAAAGTCATAGTCAGAAATAGTTTTATGATAATAAACCTTTTCTGTTATACTTGCAGTATGTACTGTTTGAAAATCCAATTCCATGTTTTTTGTGAACATGTATATAGATATACATCTGTATACAGTATGCGCCTGCATGTATATTTAATCAATACCTTTTCTGATTAAATTTTCAAAGGACATCTCCTTGGTGATACTGTTAAATGTGCAGATAGCTATTGATGTTCAGGATGAAAGGTGTTGCAGCAGTCCAGCATGACGTATAAACACTTGCTGTGTATAAACAGACCTTCAATATGTCTCCTGTAGGTGTATGGATCCATCTCAGTGGAGGACTCACTATTACTTAATTATCTCTGCTGTACAACTTCCTTCATAAACTTGACCTCAAATCTTTCTGTTAATCCACAGCTGGTCTTCTACTGTGAACAAACAGCTCCTTATGCACTGTCTTGATGTTATCTGTACAAGCACAGGTGTTAACTAGAGCTTACATTGGATTAAATAAATGCCTTTTTCTGGTGATTTAAGACACACTTTAACCTAGACACTTACTTTTGTGTATCAGTAGGGCACTAAAGGCATTGGCTTGTGAAGCCTAGGTCTCAACACTAAGGTGAACCACACTGCCTGACCTGTATTTTGAGTGAGACACTCAAAATACAGACATTTACGAGCAAATGCCAGATGCGGCAAGTCAAAGGTCTAAGTATTTGCGACCAGCAGAAAGCATACACCCTTCATTCTTCCTTTTGCAATTGCTGCCAGCTCCCTTACCCCAATCTTCTGTGGAGACCTCAGGGGCTCCTTTTCAATGAGCCGCAGGTAGAAGGCACCAGGGAGGATGAATATCAGCATGGTAGCAGAAGAGGCACCTGGAAGAGAAACCAGACCTGAATACCCTGCTGTCTGATACATAACCAACGTGGTGCACCTGCAAAAGAGAGCATGTGGGGAGACAGATGCTCTTCCAAGCCCAGCTGCACAGAGTGCTCTCCTTGTAGACAACATTTGTGCAGAGCTTTGGATGTCCAAACACTTATTTGTGTGCTTGGAGCCCAAAGAGGCACTTGTTACCCAGAGGATTTGTTCAAATGGGTGTGACTGCGTGTGATACTGGTGTCCACGTGTGAGCTAGTAAAGCGAGGACAAACAGGCACTCCCAGGGTGTGACGACCCTGGAAATCAGGTGTCATAAAGAGGGTGGATGAACTGTGCTCTGGGTTCCTGTTCCTCTTCTCTAGGCAGAGCCCAGCACGGTGTCCCAGGTATAAAAGGCAGGGAGGAGCAAACAGGCTGCCTGCACAGACTAAAAAATACAAAAAAGGCAGGAACCCCGTGGAGGTGTCTTTCTCAGGGGCGTTTGCATCCCTGACTCCTCAAGCAGCTGAGAGTATGGGGGCTCTTCATGGACCTCTTTGGTCAGAGGCTGAAAGTGATCAAAAGAAAGGGGTAGGGAGAGAACTGTGAATGTCAAAAGATATTCACCACTTTTCTCCTTTGTCTAACATGACAGTTTGGAAGTCAACACATTTTGTCCAGGCTATAAGTGCTTGAAGACAAAAGGGGATTTCCCTCTCCTCCACACACACTAGAGGCCATTTTTATCAAACTAGGAATTTCTTACCAGTTTTTATACTGTGATTATTGGATCCCTCATGCAAGGTAGCGACAAAGTCAGGTAGCATTTAGCTTTGTCTGTCAGCTGTTTGGGAATTTTTATTTCTCTTCTAACTTTAATGTGTGTTTATATTACTCTACGTTAAAACCCAAACTGAGATTGTCATTCAGTCCATGAATGTAAATATGTTGTGGAAAGGATTAACAGGGTAAACAATAGAGTATTTATGAGACCTACCGATAAATCCAAAGATGTCTTTAATAGTCGGGACAAAAATTACAAGCAGGTTATTAAAAGCAAGAATTACTGCTGCAATCAGGAAATGCCTTATCCAGCTGAATGGCCTTTTGGGAAACAGCAAAGCACTGATAGATGAACGGATCTGTAAGATGAAAACCAGCAGAGAAAGTAAAACAGCAATTAATTTATCTTGGCTTTTCACTTTTCTAAATGATCTATGTTAGTTACTTCTGCTGTGAGAAATTCTGACTGAAGAAATGTGTTTTCAGTCTTTGATTCGCTTGATGTAACCTCATTCACATATAGGGTTTTGAGAACTGGGTTCACAGTTTAATGCAGAAACTCAAATATTTGCAGTGCAGAAGAAAGTCAAGTAAATAGGGTGTAAAATCAGGGAGATGAAATCTGTTCAACTGGAAGATGCTAATATCAGCAAAAAAAACCCTTAAAGAAACCTCCGCTATGAATACTAATCAGCAGAAAAAAAGTATATGGGTGGAATATGAGTTTCTGTGTTCCTGAACCTGATCCCCCTAAAAAGCCCACAGGAGTTCTGTCATTTACTTTTGTGAGAGTAAGAGTAAGTTGCTGTTTTATTTCCATAAAATATATATATATACTCACACACATATATATCTCAAAATAAAAGCATATTTTTTCAATGCCATTTGGAAATTATCTTCCTAAAAGCTGTTGTGGAGGATTCTTTTTGCTCTGCTGACTTTCTCACATCACAGAGAGAGATTTTCTCTTTTTCATCAGCAAAGATAACTAGGGGAAAAGACAACTGCAAATTCCATTGGTGGCAGGAGATAGTGTTGCTCTGAAGTACTGTGATTAGCTTAGAAGATTTGAAATGTAGAAGTTGAACACAAAATGCTTTTACACTGAAAAAAGCTCACAAAATACTTCAGTTTGTTTGTTTTGAAATATCAGCTGTTCCTGGATGAATTTGGCAAATCAAGAAATACATGGGGTACTGTCAGACTTGAGGCCAATCGTTTGAAAGCACAGCATGAATTTTAGATTTTATAATTTTGAGGTTTTTCAGCCAATGTTAGGAAGAGGGAGATAGACTGCAAAAATTTTGTCCAATCCCTAAGTTGGTGCAAAACATCTTTATTCCACCAAAAGCTGCTGCTTGCATTCCTGTTCACTTATTGTCAGCATCTTGGGCATTATGCCTGCTGTGCCATAGTCCCTAAAATGAAGATAACAAAATGAAGTTTTTTTAGATCTATATTTATTTTTTTAGCAATGCAAGCATTTTTTTTTCTTTAAGAAAAAACTCTGACTATTTTAAGAAAATATACATGTGGTAGTTCATAAAAGTGTAGTTGATAAAATTATAGTGCTCATTTGGAGTAATTAGATCTGCTGAGCTGGTTGTCCTGCTAGGCTTTATAGAATGGTTTGATATGCTGATTTACAAGCAAATAATATTTGTTCAGGAGTTCTTTTAATAGAGCAGTTGTTGCTGTGGAATGTAACTGCTGTGCCTTTGCACACTATTCAGATACAAGAATGATTATACAGAAAGCTAAAAATGCAAAATGTTACATCTGACAGACAGAGGCTTTTGCAAGGCCCTTAGCTTGTTTTACCATGAAGAGTGATCAGTTAGTTAAGACTAATTTAAGCATTTAGTCACTGGTTTAAACGCAACATTTGAGAGAGAGCACTGAAGTGCTCTAAGCTGGATGGACTGATCACTTTATACTAGAATTTTTTTTTTTCTTTGTGTAGACAACCTTGAATGGTGATCACTGCTCTTAATTATTTGTCAACAAGCCTGGAAACAGCACCTATGCAGAGCTCATGTTTGCATCCAGGATAACGGAGCAATAGGACCCCAGGGTTACTGCACTCATTGAATGGGGACACTACCATGTGACACAGATTGCTGGGAGCCCGCCGGCAGCGTGATGCTGGGCTTGTACATGCCATACAAATGGCACACCAGCCTTCCAAAACTTTATGACCAGGATCAACTATTTTCTTCCCTCCTGCGTAGCAGCTCAGGGAATGCACAAGGGACAGTTCTGCGCATTCAGGAATCTGGAGGTCTGCTCTTTAGGCAGGGATAAATCCCTGAGGAAGGTCAGTCATAGAATCATAGAATGGTTTGGGTCGGAAGAGACCTTTAAGATAATCTAGGTCCAGCCCTACTGCTATGGGCCTCCCATGAGACCAGGTTGCTCAAAGGCCTGTCTAACCTGGCCTTGAACACTTCCAGGAGTGGGGTATCCACAAATTCCCTGGGTAACTTGTTCTAGTGTCTTACCACCCTCACAGTAAATAATTGCTTCCTAATGTTTAATCTAAATCCATCCTCTTCTGCTTTAAAGACATTACCCCTTGTTGTATTGCTACATGCTTTTGTAAAAAGCCCCTCCCCAGCTTTCCTGTAGGCCCCATCAGGTACTGGAAGGCTGATGTAAAGTCTCCCCTAAAATCTTCTCTTCTCCAGCCTGGATAACCCTGACTCTCTCAGCCTGTCTCCATAGGAGAGCTGCTCCGGCCCTCTGATCATCTTCATTTAGCTGTGTCTTTCTGTCCTTGTTACTGTGGCTAATGTGTTTTTCCATGTGAAGGGCACCTAGAAGCTCCAAACTTTGTTCAAACATCCGACTATGTGGCTGAGTCTTGACTGTCTCTGTTTTTGGCACTTAGCTCCCTGCCCTGACCATAGAGTCAAGCAGGTAAGATGTGCACAGGGCCTCTGCCCCTCCACCTTGGCAGCCAGGTCTGGCAGTCCTGCACAGCTTGAGGCCTGTGCTGCACGTGTCTGTCTTAAGCTTGGATGCTGTAGTAGGTGCCTATGTCTGGATTAGGAAATCTCATAAGTGGTTTCAGTATATCCCCAAGTCTTCAGTACTTCCACTGTTGCTCTGATAAATATAGTACAGAGAGAACCAGAGAGAGACAGGGTGGTTGTTCTTGATTTATTTCTGATTTATTTATAAAGACTGATTTATTTCAGTCTTTCAAAGTTTGCAACCCTAACTACCTAGGGCCCTTGCTCTGGTCAAACTGCATATGAGAAACCAGACCCTCCCAAATAAAAATTTAGGCTTACTTTTCTTCAATGTTAAAGTTTGTCTGTGCTGAGTACATACAGTCAGTGTATGTGGGCTCACTCTGATTTCAGCTTTTGCAGCTGTGTTACTTACAGGGAAAAGGACAATGGGAACAGTCAGGGTTACAGCCACCAGCACTGCCAGGCGAACTGACAGCAAGAGTGCGTCGAAGGTGTACACCTTGGTGTATGTATGAAGTAGTTCATCTTCAACTTCTCCTATGAAAAGGAAACAGAGAGGAGTTAAATCACTTGAGTAATATCTGCACATGCAAAAGGATCTTTATACTGCAGCCAGATAAGATTAGCTTTGGCCCAGCTGCTGTAATCAGATACAAGTTATGGGCTAGGCATGAAAGAGGAATTTTCACAGCACAACTGATACAGGTCCATCATTCAGACCCTATGAGGGTGATACAGCTCTGAGGTGATGCTTTGTGCTCCAGTATCTCAAAGTCATTAAGTGGATGTGGAAACTCAGGTAAAAATAATTTCTCTAATATGAAACAGGAAACAACTCACTGAACTGGAAACAGCTCCCTTTGACCCCCACCCAGGTGTCCCAGCTCTCAGGCAGAACCTTCTTGCCCCAGCGATAGAGAGCAGATTGTGCTGTGTCATTCACTTCTCTGCTGTAACTGAGGAACTAACGAGGTAAAAAGAGGTGGCGTTTGCATAAAATGGTGCATTAATACATGGGCTACACTGTTTACCTACTGGTTAGCCCATCCATATTTTTTTTTTCACACTAGAATGATTTGCACCTGTTTTTCAGCATAGGTGAAGCTGAATTAGTGGCGTCAGAGGCAGGGTGGGTAGCACTTAATCATGTCATGTAAAACTGTTGAACACCAGATTATTTTTAGTACAGTCACTCTTGGCCTTTGCCAAGAGCTAAGTTTACAGCAGCTTGTTGCCTGATTCCACATAACTAAGAGATACATGACTGGTCCCCCTAGTAAGTGCCTCTGAGTCTCTCACAGGTGAAGAACATGTGGCCTGACAGCTGGATAAGTCCCACTGCTTATTCAGGAGGTTACACACTGCATATTGTTTGAACAATGCTTACACCTGGATTCAGGCCCACACAAAATACATGAACACTTGAACCTCACTGTGATAGAACCATCATGCCTGCTTTAAAATGAGAGAGAAAATTCTACAGAGAAAGGGCTTTGACCTACCGTAGAAGGTAAGATATCCAAAGAGGGCAGCCAGAAGATACATGATAAGCATGCCAGTAATGGAGATATTTGAGACATTCTGCATCCGCTTTCGGGAGCGACTGAAGTAAGAGAGAAAGAAACAGTGCTATTCTTTTAAAGCCTCTATTTGTACAAGAGGTACTCTGAAAAGTCATAGATCTACTGATATCCCCTCACTGGCTAGTAAGTTCATAGCAACTATATTGGCCATACAGAGCTCTTTGCTTGAAGCTTCACAGCTCTGTGCAGAACAGCACAGACTATACAAGTGTGTTGCAACCTCATTTCTACTGCTCACTTAGTGACAACATATAAATGTTCCATGTTATTTTGCATATCATTATTTAGAAACTATCAATCTTAAATAGTGTATTTTAAATTAAAAATGGAGTAGCTATAATTACAGGGCTGGTAATAATAATAGACAAGAGCTTTCAGTCAGCTCTATGTGAACATACCCTTATATCTACATAGGACTGTTCTGCAGGTTCAATGACCTCCTGCAGGTCAAATCCTCTCTTTAGAAATCCTTTGGTTAAAAATTTGGTGTAAAAGAATCTTCGGCTTAAAGGACCTGCAAGCATGTTCCCAAGTAATCTGAGAATTTTTATTTCTTCTGGGGTTAAACCTGCTGAAATAGGAGGTAATGGGCCTTGACCTCCTTAAGTTTTGCAGCACAACCTCCTGTAATGTAATCCTTACTGTTGAACAAATGCGTTATCTTAGACCTTCCCTACTGTCAATTCTGTGCTGATTTAAGAAAGTGTATTTGATTTTTTATATTTGATAAGAAAAACAGGCTGGGTGAAGAGCCTGTGTAAGACACCCAAACCAATGGCATCCCAAGAAACCTTAAGAGTAAACAGCAGCTGACACAGACACAGAACCCATTAAGATATTATTAGAAACCAGAATTATCTATTTTAGTGCAACCAAGTTCCCCAGTATATTTCACATCATTTGAAGGACTGTCCAGATTCCTTCTTTCCTAAGTAAATATTGATCAATGGCCATCTGAACAGTGGTTCTCTGTCACCGATATCTGACTACTAGATCAAAGCAAAGCCAGTATCTGCTTACTATGGAAAGCAATAAATCATTATTAGCAGGTGGGTGTCTACCCACCAGCAATCAAGGAAGAGCACAGAGGAAGTGATCTCTAGCTATGGTTAACTGGAAGTATGGGACAAAATTTAAGAACCTTACTCTTTCAGTTCACTGTATATTGGTAGCACCTCAGGGTGGCATACGAATGCAAATGCCAGGATGGGGATTGCATAGGCAGTCTGTAAAATAAAGCTCCCATTAGTAAGAATGGCCACTGTGGTACCTCTGACTTTTGGCAGGCAGCAGTTTAGCTGTGGTATGAATGACTAAAGAGAAATTCTACAGAATCTCCCTTACCCGTGAGTTGAACACAAAGTATTTTGGCTGACACATGTCACTACTGTCGCTGTGTGCTTCATATTCTACACCACTTTTGGGAGAGGTATCTTTTGGCTCCTCAAGGGCTGGCAAGTGCCCAGCTGTGTTGTCCATCATGAAATTCACACCAGAACCAATAGACTCGTTTGGTAACATGACCAGGTGCATTGCCACAGTGTTGTTGGTAGCTGTCCAGTTTTCAGCTCCATGGGCCATGATGGGCAGAGGACAGGGTATTTGGGATTTCTTGAAGATTACCTACAAAAGAGTAGATTATGTAATCAGATAAGTACATCCAGGGTATATCAGCAGAAATATTGAAACAGGCACACAGAAGAGAGAGGGGAAAGAGAGGGAGAAAGAAACTTGCTTCTCCTGCAAGTATTTATTTTTACTTTGCCTGTTTTGTTGTCCTGCTTTATTTTTTATTCTCAAGGGTTGTTCTTTTAGGCTGATCTTTTTTATTTTGGCTTCATTCAGCAACAGGCTTGTTGATTTGATTCACTTGCAGGTTCTATGCTAACTTCCACATTAAATTGCCACGGTAAGAAATATAACAGCATTGCACAGTTTGCAGGATCTGTGTTTGCTTAGAGACAATACCCAAACAGTCACCTACCACACTGACGAAGAAAACCATACAGGTCAGCGAAAAACCACTGGTATAACCAAGATAACCTGTGCAGCAAGAAAAAAAGCACAAAAAAATGTTCAGCTACATATAAATTCATAGTCCTAATAGAAATAAGAAACGAGGTTAACTGGGGCATTAAGCTTACCTAAACTCTTTAGAAGGGAGAGGGGAAGAATAATCCCAACTGTTACGAGTATGACGAGGTAGTTCCCATTTAGGTACCATTCTCTAAAGGGAGGAATAAAAATTAACAATCATTTTTGTTGACATCAAAATGAAAAAGTTTAATCTGAGGTTCAGGTTGGGCAAAGGCACCTACCCAGAACTCTCCTCAAGCTTCATGAATGCTCTGATCACTTCAGGAAGTTCATATTTAATAATAAAGAGGTAGCTTGACATTGCTGAAAAAAACAAACAACAACTTCAGAGGGAAGAGTGTAGTCTCAACAGAAATAATTTCTTTTAAAAAAACATTCATGCTGCATGAAAAAACATATTGTTTTGGGAAATCAGTTTTTGCTAAGATAGAGAAATGAGTTTTGTTCAAATAATGATGTGACTGAATAGATGGAATATTTCCTTCATAGTTATGAGCATGTCATGAAGGACATCTATCATTCAGTATTAGAATACAGGACAGTTGTTACTGAATTGATAACATGCTCAAATCAGTGTTCAAATTAAATTTATACTCTTAACTGTTTCTGCTGCTGTTCTGTTGTAAATGTTGGTTTTCCAACAGACACTATCCATCCATGTTCTGTAGCAGCCTTTAAATCTCTTCATCTACCTTATCCCTTCTATTTTCCGCTTCTTTCTTCCAATATTTTACTCCACGAATGAGTAGAATGAAATGAAATGAAAAGATTACAAGATATCAAGATTCCTGATGGAAGGGTGGACTTCTATACATCTCATTTAAATGTACTGCCAGATGCATGCTTTTTTCAGTTATTTTACATAAGCCACTGGTAAGTCTCTGGACCTCAACAAGAGGTTGAAAGCCTCTGGACTGGTGCTGTCATGTAGCCTGACAGAGGAGGGGAAGCACTTATGTTCTGTAGAAAAGCATCGGCAGGTAGAAAAAGTTTTTCTAAAAACTTTTGCTCCTTACCTCCGATGTTCTGCATTGTAACTGAAATGAAAACACCACACTTCCCAGGCCAGCCAAATGCCTTTTCTCCCAGTTTTTCATATATTAGTGATCCTGAAAAAAGATACAAAAAATCCCAAAAAAGAAGCATGGGCCATTGCATTGGACACACTTGATGAATTGCATTCCAAGGTAAAATGCATGCATGCGGTAGGGACGCTTAGTCAGCCACAGCCTTAATCTTCATACCTCCTTCTTTTGATATCTTCAGTAAGAGGTGGACCGAGTAGAGTGACAGTATTGCTACACAGAGCAGCAGAACTCTGCAAGGCAAAGCAGAAATCAGAATCCCAAGCAGGACAACGCAGACACTCAGCTGATTTGAACAAACTCTTCCTCATTCTCATTAAGTTCAGTGTGTAAATAGTTTGCAGCAAGTTTTTGCTTTGGACTCCCAGTACTAAATGCACAGATAAGTGTCAACTGTAGCTTACTTATGAGAGCAGTTGCACTTTATAACTCCAAAAGACTCTCAAGGCTTGTTTAAGTCCAGGTAAGTGCCAATTCTGTGGTATTCCTCAAAGGCAGAATCTTGTATCTTAACAAGACCCTGCTAAAGTAAACAGATTTCTATGCAAGAATCAAGTCTTTGGTCTCTTACCCACTCACTGACCTCTTGTTTCAATCTTTTTCCTCACTCATAGCTATCAAAAAGAAACCCCCAAAAGCATGATTGTGACAACTTCACTGCCAACTCCTGGCTGTTCACTGCTTTTGACTTCTGCCACGTCATTGTGAAGATGTGGAGTGTAGCTTGAGATGCCTGCTTTGCAAAGTACATTAGAAATTCTGCATAATGCTGAAGAGTGACGAGACACTGGAAAACCTGCTCTTGGAGTACTTGCAGCATGCTCATGTAACCTACTCTTCTTGAAGCTACTGGTGCCTGAATTTGTTGATTTTATTTATTGCCATGTTCTTTCCACACAACATTTGCATCTTCTGTGGTTTCAGCTATCTGCCTCTTGTGAACTGCTAGTGAAAAATGTAGCTTTGTATGACATTTTCAGGGCACAGCACTGTGGGCAGCAAATCTTATTACCATAACTGTCATATCATCAGCCTGCACAAGCGTTGGTGCAGCAAGGGATATGTTAATAAAATGACATAGCTAGGAAATACAGATGTGCCTTACTCCATGGCTGAACAGGAGGTTGTGCCCACACCTTCCATTCAGATGAACACGTGGTTTGGTATAGATACGGGAGACACTGGCAGCCAAATTCTTATATGAGTTACAGTCTAAGAGGAGACATAGGCCTGCTGGGAGGGACTTGGGCACAAACTGTCACAATTTTCTCTGAAGTTTCTTTCTCAAAGAGAAACAGGCAGCACTACAGACTTTATGTGAGCAGGGTCATTTCTGATGATTTGGGCTCATGCAACATGATAAGGGGGGATCCTGTCTGAGGTCACAGTGTATCCTGTCAATATGGCATCCTTCTCAATCAGGGGCACCCATTCAGAGACATGATCTCCATGTCCTGACACATGAAGTGTGGTAAACCAGACCATCCTGGTTGCACTTGCTAAATCATGCCAGGCAGCAGAGGTGATGGTCCAGTGCGTGCTCTGTACCATTGCAAACCTCCACCAAGAGAGAGGAGGATGTAATGGGAACTTCTGGAGAGCTTCTGAGTTTTAGGAGCCCTCCTTTTGCCTTCATCCTGTAGAACATCCTGCAGCATGAGACCATTTGGGCAACATGAGAACTATAAACTAGAATAATTCAGGCAATGCTGCCAGCATCATCTAAATTAGAATTAATGTCCAGCAGGTTCTGTTCAGTAGATGGGGTCTCTCTGTCCTGCTAACACTAATGTCATGTTCTGTGAAAACAGAGGAACCTCCAGCAAGTGGGCACATGCCATAGGGGTAACAATATCCCCTCACAGTTTTGTACCTTAAAATAAAACTTCTTCCTCTAAGAGAAGGGACAATGTTCTCATGCAGAAAGTATGGAAGTAGGACAGAAAAGAAAATGAGCTGTGGGTGGAGACATTTTTGGTTTTGCTGTTTAAGACTCGTAGGTTTGCTTTAGCATGACTCCTTGTTTTACTACTTCCAGTATTCCCAGCTAACGTCATTATGCTCATGTCAGGTTGTCGCAAACTAGCTAGCTGTGTGAATCAACAGAACCTTAAAAGTAAAGAAATTACAAAGGTAATGTTTTGTTGTTTTGGTGGTTTGTTTTTCTTTTTCTCCCTAGTGAGGCCCGATGTATCACAGTTTTATTTCCAGTGATAATTTATGGCTATACTAGTTAATGCAAGTGGTCAGAGAAAGATGAAGAAAAAAAAATTCCTACATTTTTCAGACTCTAATGCAGCCAATTTTAGAACCAGCTTCCACTTTTGCATCTGCAAATATTATATCTAAACCATTTGAGTGCAGGTGCTGGAAAATACTTCTCCAGGACAGCATTTGCATCTACAATTAATTTTTGGTTGAAAATTCTACTGAAAAACCCAGGAGGTGTTTCTTAGCAACTGGAAGCTACATGTAGCATTTCAAATGCTGTTCTATCGTACTTACACAACCTCCAGAAGAAAGAAGCTGTAGAAAGATAGCCATGCAACCTCATTTAAAGGCTTGTTCAATTTCAGTAATGTCAAACAGTGGCCTATTGTCATGCAGTACTGTCAAGTTTTATTCCAGCCTCATGGGGAATTATAATTAAGGCTTCAATTAAAATTAAAATCAGTTTTTAAAAAAAGAAAACCAACTTATTTTTGTACAGTCTGTCTCATTTTGCAAGGTTAGCTATAGAGCAGAAAGCCTCATATGGCTACCTGTTGCTGTCTATCAAAACCCATTTTGTATAGATACCGTGTGTCAGCCACATACCATTGCTGTCATCTGTGCACATTGAGTACAAATAGACTTGAAGGAGCAACATTGAACGTGAATAAATCTATGTATGCCTTTGCATTCAAAGCATGCTGCTATTTCAGACTTATATAGAGTAGTCTTTCATATTCTTCCATTTCTACACAGTGATTAGATAGTTAGGATAATGTAAATGTATACTTTTTGGGTGATTTATTTCCCTTGTTGAATTCCCACACTGAACCAGCAAGATTGCTGTTGTTATTTTAGGACCAGTATACTGTTCTCCCCCTCTGGTTTTTGACTGCACAGTATCAACTCACAGCCATATTCCTGATACAAAACAGGGCAAAAGTAAAAAAAAGTGGTTTGTCAGCAGTGGATGGTTCCTTGTGGTGCAGCTAAAATGTTTTCATTACAGATGATCTTACAAAACTTTTCGGCTAACAAAACAAGCTTAACATACCTCTCTAACCACAAAAAACTGTATCTTCAGCTCACTGCTTGTATTCTATATTTTTTTTTTCTTTTTTCGTTCTTGTTTTTTTCTGTGTACTTACACAAAAAGGATAATTCCTGTGTTGGCCATGGCATAGGAGAGCCCTAAGATGCCACTGCCCATAATGGCATTGCTGAGATTGAACGAGGACATTCCAAAGGAAGCTCTGCCCCGATGCTGTTGGGAGCAAGAACAGAAAATGGCAATTAATTTGCATTTTACTGAGCATAACAGACTAGTTATCTCACTTGCTGGTTTTCCCTGAATTGCTCCCTTGATCCTTAGAGGTGGAGCCTTGCTAGGTTCCTGAGCCCAGAGGCACTTGCCACATAAGGAGCCTCTTTTACCCCCAAATCTGGCTGTGCATGTAGGTGTTCACATCTTCACAGAATTGCCAGAGTTGGAAGGGACCTCTGGAGATCATCCAGCCCAATTCTCCTGCTAAAGCAAGATGGCCTAGAGCACATTACACAGGACTGCATCCAGGCGGGTTTTGAATATCTTGAGAGAAGGGGAGGGACTCCACAACCTCCCTGGACAGCCTGTTCCAGTGCTTTGTCGCCCTCATAATAAAGAAGTTTTTTTCTCATATTGAAGTGTAATTTCCTGTGTTCCAGCTTGTGCCCATTGACCCTTGTCCTGTCACTGGGAACTACTGAAAAGAGTCTGGCTCCCTTCTCCTTGCACCCACCCTTTAGATACTTAAAGGCATGAATAAGGCCTCCCCTCAGCCTTCTCTTCTCCAGGCTAAAGAGTCCCAGCTCTCTCAGGCCTTCCTCATAAGAGAGATGCTCCAATCCCCCAGTCATCTTTTTTGCCCTCTGCTGGACTCTCTCCACTTATTCCCTGTGTCTCTTGAACTGGGGAGCCCAGAACTGGATGCAGTTTTCCAGATGTGGCCTCACCAGGGTAGAGTAGAGGGGGAGAATGACCTCTCTTGACCAGTAATACTGTCCACACTCTTCTTTATGCTCCCCTGGGTTCCATTGGCCTTCTTGGCAACAAGGGCATGTTGCTGGCTTATGGATAATTTATTATCTACTGGGTGTTCCAGATCCTTCTCCTCAGAACTGCTTTCCAGCAGGTCTACCCTAGCCTATATTGGTTCATAAGGTTCTTCCTCCCCAGGTGCAGGACCTTACACTTCCCCTTGTTAAACTTCATTAGGTTCTTCTCTGCCCGTCTCTCCAGCCTGTCCAGGTCATGCCGGATGGCAGCACAGCCCTCTGGAGTGTCAGCCACCCCTCCCATTTTTGTATCATCTGTGAACTTGCTGAGGATACACTCTGTCCCCTAGTCCAGTTTGCTGATGATGCTAAACAAGACCGGACCAAATATTGACCCCTGGGGGACACCACTGGTTACAGGCCTCCAACCCAACCCTCCTCCATTCATCACAGCCCTCTGAGTTCTGTCACATAGCCAGCCCTCAATCCACCTCAGTGTCCACTCACGTAGCCCACACTTCTTGAGTTTCCTAATGAGGATGTTATGGGAGACAGTGTCGAAAGCCTTGCTGAAGTCAAGGCAGATAACATCCACTGCTCTCCCTTCATCTAGCCTGACAGTTATGTCATAGAATGCAATCATATTGGTCAAGCATGATTTCCCTTGGCTGAATCCATGCTGACTTCTACCAGTGACATTCTTTTGTTTTCTGATGATGTCCAGAAGGATTTTTTCCAACAACTTACCAAGGATGGAGGTGAGACTAACTGGTCTGTAGTTCCCTGGGTCCACCTTCTTGCCCTTTTTGAAGACTAGAGTGACATTTGCCCTCCTCCAGTCCTCAGGCACTTCTCTTGTTCTCCATGATCTTTCAAAGGTGATGGAGAGTGGCCTAGCAATAATACCTGCCAGGTCTCTCAGAACTTGTGGATGCATCCCATCAGGGCCCATGGATTTATGGATATCAAGTTTGGCTAAAAGGCTTCTAAACTGGTCCTCCTCTACCCAGGGAAAGTCTTTCTCTCTCCAGACCTTATCTCTTACCTCCAGGTTCCAGGGGATTCAAGAGAGTTGGCTTTTGCAGTGAAGACTGAAGCAAAGAAGGCATTCAGTAACTCTGCCTCCTCCGGTCTTCCGCCACTAGGGCACCTTTCTCATTCATCAGTGGGCTTACATTTCCCCTGGTCCTCCTTTTTTTTTATTGATATACTGGAAGACACTCTTCTTGTTGTCAGATATAATTCCAGGTGTTCCTTAGTGTTCCTCGTTTCATTCCTGCATTCTCTGACTACATTCTTATATTCTTCCCAAGTGGCCAGTCCTGTTTTCCATACTCTGTAAATTTCCTTCTTTCATTCAATTTTTTCTAGAAGACTCTTACTCATCCATGCAGATCTCCTACCTCCTCTGCTTGATTTCTTCCTCATAGGGATGCACTGGTCTTGAGCTTGGAGCAAGTAGTGTTTGAAAGTTGTCCAGCTCTCATGGACAGCCATACCTTCCAGGGCCCTGACCCATGGTATTCCACAAAGTAGATCTTTGAAGAGGCTAAATTTTGCTTTCCTGAAGTCCAGTGCTGTAATCTTACTCATTTCTCTACTTCTTCCACACAAAATAGTAAACTCCAGCATTCTGTGGTTACTACAGAGACCCCACTCTCCACTTGTCCTGGAGGGGAGGAGGGCTACAACTCTGACAGGCAACTGAGGTGACAAAACCACAACTGGCTGGCTGGCCAGCCTCAACAGAAATAGGTGCTGTTATTTGATATATTTCCCAATTATCAATTTAACAAATTCAGATCATTTTTAGAACAAATCCAACTGATTTGTGATTTTTTTTTCTCCAAATATGACTTGCTTCTTTCTTTAGGGAAATGAAAGTGTGTCTGGAGAGGAGAAGAAAGAAGTACATTGTGGCTCATGGTGGAGGCAGGGGAGTGGGAGACGATGAAAAACTAGGACAGGGGGGATGGTGTGTGAGGAAGTCACATTTGTCACTCAGTGGAAAATAAAGGCAGAGGAATATGGCTCTTAATTTTTGCTTGCAATCACAAATTATTTTTTTTTTGTTTTATTTGGTCAGTCCTAATAAAACCTGTAACAGGACCAATAAAACAAAGCCTTTCTCGGCACCACATTCATGAAAACTTAGAATAAATTTAAATTTTGAACAGAGAGATACACATCCCAGGAACTGGTGCTGTGCTTCCATTTGCAGATGGAGTTGTCTAAAAGTCATGCCGAGCGTGTAATGCTCAGCACTGTAAAGCCAAACATGAATGTTCCTTCTTTAAAGGAATGTGGATTCATTTACACTGATGCTGGAAACAAACAATACAAGCACGCACTCACAAAGGCCCAGTTCTACATTGATATGGGAGTAAAAAATTTTCTCTGAACCAAATCTTCCATCAGAAATGTGGGTGCATACCCAGCACTGGCTGAACATCTCAGGTGACATAACATAGGTGCTAATGAAGTCTAAGTATGATCTGAGGAATTTTTCTGATTACTTGTGAAGGAAAGACCCAGTTTTACTTCCAAAGCCAACAGAAATGGCTTGTTGCACTAACTATAGGAAAAAGTGTTTATTCTTCCAAAGCCAAGATTACGCTGATCAAGCTCCAGAGTAACTTTGTTTACTGAAACTTTTGGAAAAAGATTCAGGTCAGTAAGACTTACTTCGTAATTACTCTTAAAAATTAATAAAACTTACGTATTCTTCATTATATTCTCCCAATTTCTTTTTACCCAGATATCCATTTGTAAGGAACTTCTGACTTTCTGCATCATTACTAGCAAATGGACTGAACATGAAAAAAAACAAGAAAATATTAGATAAGGCTTATGACACACATTATGTTCAAGCAGTGCCTTTTGTCATTAGTGGAAACTTTCCTTTGACATTGCAATGAATATTTTAAAATCCCTCAGAAAACCCTTTCTTTTCTCCTGGAAGATTCTCACGTCCAATGGCATGTTTAATAGATCTTTGCTCTGCCTTGGCATTTAGTTTTAAGCCCAGCAATCTTCAAATTTTAGCTGATTGGAGATGTTGGAAAGTAACAATTCCTTGCTGCCAGCAATGAGCTAAAGCTGAGCATGTAATTCACATCTGAGGAGCAAAGCTCCTTGCAGCTGCGCTTTTGGAGATACATGCTGGGGGGTTCAGCAAGCTGAGAGCTGGAGGCTGATGACTGCTTTTGAGATGTCTTTCTCAGGACACACAGGTGCTGGTGCTATGGTGGGTCCTGCTGGAAATGCCCAAGTGTGGGCTGCCCTTGCAGGAGCACTGAGTTGCTGCTCTTGGAAGCATTCCCCCTCTCCAGGGCTGAGGCACGGAGGCAGCATGCTCAGGCTGCATTGCCCTGAGCACATATTAATTTACACATATGACTGGAGTGGTTGGGAATTGCCAAGTGTGTGCTTGGGGCTGGGAGGCTGCAGAGGTCACTCCAGGTGGTGGCCAGCAAGGGAGACCTGGGCTGCCCTGACTGTGCTGGGCACACCCATCCTCGACTGCACAGAGCAGGAGCATTGGTGCTGTGGGAAAATGCTAGCTAATCACACTGATTTTTATGCATTACCTAGGAAATGTTTTGATGCCATTAGTAAAGCTTGTTTTCTGGCTACTGCTTTCTAGCCTTCACTGATCAGCCTTCCCATTTAAATGCTTACCTCCTAATTGCAGCCTTTTCTGAATCAACCAGCTCGGTGTAGTTATCTTCGAGGCTTTCCCCACTGTTGCTCTGATCATCAAGTTCGATGTTGACTTTTTGCAGCTCCATGCGATCCATTAGGGCGGTCAGCGCTTTCCAGCACACACACTCGCTTCTTCAGGGTAAACAGCACCGTGCCGCCTGCTTGTGGGTCCTCTCTACCATGTGGGGACTGCCAGAACACTCTGTACTGCAAACAAAACACAACAGAACTCATTAGAGTTTTCCTCAAATTAGATAAACCAGTGTGAATAGTTTGGTTTGTGTTTGTTCTTTGTAATAGCATTAAGAGGGGAAGCAGAATGTCCCTTTATATGCTGGCACTTGGCCCTTTTGTCTCCCTTCAAATGGTAAAGGGTGCAGGGGCCAAGGGATGCACAGTAGATGTCCAGCATCTGCCAAAATGATAAAGCTAGCAAGAAATAATTTCTTGACCTGCTACTTTTGAATTTCTAGGTCACGGTGATGCAGAATGCTTGCTGTTAAAAATGGAGTACATCCAGGCTTTCCTAACACTGCTTCAAAGCACTCATAAGGGAAAAGGTCAGTGTTTTGGATCATCGGTTGTAAGATTAATGTTGTCACAGATTTAAGTGTTTATAAGATTCGTCCCTTTCACTGGATCTGAAAGTGGTGTATATCTCTATGATCATTCCTTTGATAATCAGGAGGTGCAATTCTGCTATAGCACTTTCTGGTTTTGAATATATTTATGTTTAATTCTTACTTGTCTGAAAACTAGAAGCTCTGTCTCACACTGAATTATTACATGGATTTAACACTGACTATCTAACGAACTAACTACTACACTCATATAGATAAATGCCCAACTCTCTATTTCTGTATGGCCCAAAGGAAACTGTACAAACAAAAGTTACAAAGAGGATTTCACCTCTAAGATTTCAGCAGTTTACATTCATTTGCTCCATCCCAGAATCAGAAGGGCACACTGGTGAAAGGAGTGAGCACAGACCAAGTAGAATATTGCTGGCACACCCGGGGCCAGAATTGCAGACTCCTGGCACTCTACCTGCTACCTTGCAATCCACACACAGGCTGGATCCATTAATTTTTTCATAAATATCACTTGCTAAATGCAGCCCAGCACTGTCTGATAACGACATCAGAAAAAAACACAACAAAGAATTTCTATGTCTGGCCTTTTGTAACACTAAGCCTGCAATTATTTAACAGCCTTTTTACTGTTTTTTTCATTTATGGATGTATAGGTCCTCACTTGGTGACCAGACCTTCACTATCCTCTGTTACTGATCACATGCTTTTCTTAAGAAAATCTACAAATGTATTTGTAATGGAAAAATGTTAGAGTGCATGTGCTTAAAATGTAAATGTAAACTTTAAATACCAATCCTGAAGGCTAAAACTGACCCCAGGCCAGAAATTCAAGTCAGCTTCCTTGCTTCTTACTAAAAATAGTCACCCAGACCAGACAACTGAAAAGCAAAAGCAATATCACAGTGCATTAGGAGATTCCCTACCAGAGAGCTCGGCTGCGTTTACTCCGTTCTGCTGCCGTGCAGGGAGTGTGTGTGTGTGAGGGGACGAGGGACTCGGGCATCAGGGCAGAGCTGCCGCGCTCGCATTCCAGTGGCCAGGGGGTTCTGCCCGCTTGGGATATGAATAACTCCGGGAGACAAAAAAATAATTAAAAAAACTCCAACGGAGCCATCCCAACTGTGGTTTCATTCACAGAACCATCCCTGAATGCAGACGCTGCCCTGTCTGAGGAACAGAGTCCTTTCAATTCTTGATACTTATTTTTAATCTGTGGTGCTAAAGTCAGGCAGATAAATTTGACTGCACTTAACCCTGTTTGGGTTAAGAATAAAATATCCTCTGTGTGCACTGCCTAATGCTTGTCAGAGAAACATCTTTTCCAGAAGAGACAGTCAAAAAAATACAGATCTTCAAAGAATTGGGAAAGACAGGAAAAGTAAGCAAAAAAGTTGCCAGGAGTTAAGTTACACAGAGATTAGGCTGAGGAGGAAAGTCTTTGTAATAACAAACACAGTTTGGGAAGGGGAGCAAAAATTGTCTGGAAATACATGTTATAGCATAGAGAATCATCTGGACATTGTCCTGTCAAACATTTACACAAGTAATCTGATTTGTGTGTGACCCCTCAAGAGGCTGTGGATTTACTGTATAAAAGCAGTGATTTTATTTTATTTTAATTTTTAATATGTCAATTCCTAGATGTCCTCTGTTAAAGGTGCAAAGCCTCAGGTGGCAGAGTTAAATCTGTTGAGAACCTGATTTCTTGCAGTTGTGACTCTCTAGGAAGTAGAAAAGTAGAGCTCAAGGGGTTTGCAAACCATGTGTTGAAAGCCAATGGCATAAATATGGGCAGGATGAGATCCATGAAACAGGCCCCATATTAGATTTAAATCCTGCAATCACTAATAACTGTAATTGCAACGGATGGTGCCTTTGAACTTCAGCAGAAATTGGCAGAGCTGGCCCGTAGTTTGTGGAAATCCATTTCTTCATGTTTGTGATGCTACAAGTACCGAAGGATTTGGGTGGATGCTGAGGTATGGATAGTGCATGCTCCCCATGAGTAACATAGAAGGGGTAGAGCTGCCACTCCTTCACCCAAGGAGGAAAGGGGATAACCCTTGTGCCTCTTGTTTGACCTGTGAGATTGTTTGTTATTTAGAAAAAGAGAATGCACTAGCTGGCTCTGTTTAAAACAAAATGCTGGCTAGAGCTCCACACTGCATCATGCCCAAACCCACTGTCAGGGCTGGTAGATTGGTGCTCAGTTGCACCCCTGCAGGGTGCCAGCTGGACCTCTGCTTCTGGGTGAAGTCCAGGCACTAGGGCAACGATGGCATGACAGGGCACAGCCACCAAGGTCAGGCTGGCCCTGCCAGAAGCTTAGCACATTGTATCAGAGGAGAAACACCAAAGTTCATCTGCTTGATCTTGGACTTAGGCTTTCTAATTCAAAGTTCAGAATTTGATGCCTAAACCCTGTCTCAAGCACTCAAACACATCATGACCTGCCCGACTTCCTTTCCCTAAAGAGGAATTTTGAAAGTTTGGAAGCAAACAAAAAGCTGTCCATTTCTTTTCTTCCCCTCTAGTTAAAATAAGTAAGTTTTACCCTTTTACACACAATATAAATCTTTTGGCTCTACAGTCTCCTTAAACTTGCCTTCAATACGGTGATGGTTTTGCTGCCTCCTGTGGCCTTTGGTTGAACAGAAAGATCCTTTTTAAAGTATGGCACTAAAATGGAAATGTTGTTTGCAGAAGAGATAAACTTATTTATCCTTATTTATTCCTATAAAACTAGTTTTCTTTTCAATGATAGGGTACTCTTCTGCAGCATTTATTAAACAACAGCTTTCAGAAATTACTCAGAAAATGATGAAATTTTTGGCATCTGATTTCACAAAGTTATTGATTTCTGTCCAGTCTGCAGTTTATATATTAAGAGAATGGACAACCATTGAGCAAATAATGCCAGGCCACAGATGTGACTAACGTTTTCATGGATTTTGGAGTATCAAGATTTGTAAGGTCTGCCATGGTATCTGCTTTAGCAGATTTTGCCGTATTCTTCATCTTCATGACAGCAAGTTTATAATATTATTGTCTGTGCAGCTATTTCAAAATGAAATAAGCACTCTCACTGTGAAAGAAACAATTAAAATTCAAAGCTTGGTTTCACAAATTCATTTATTTACAGGAATTTTAGCCAAGTAAATCAAGTGCCTTGAAAGAAATTCCCAGAAGTTAGCCAAAGACTGCAAAAGAAAGCAAGCATTCATTTCTTTATTCCCTGGTCAATTTTAAACACCTTTTGATTCTTCTCTGGTTGCTTAAGTTTTGATTTGTTGTACAAAAACAAAACAAAATGAAACAAGACTAAATTTAATTCCTGAAGAAATACCAAAAATACTTGCCAGCATAAATTATCATATCGGTAAATCTTAAGGAGCCCATCCTTCAAATTGCATTTATATTTACAGAATAATCACAATGCTAATTATAAATTTTTAAAGATGTGGCCAGTGTCTAAAATACATTGATCAAACAATGTAAGGAAAAAAGTTTTATGTTTACCTCTGAGTTGAGCAGGTTTTCTTGCTCCCTTGCTAAGCAGGTTAAATCTTTTAGGAATTGCACCTGTAATGAAAAGTTTGCTCATGTGCAACCTAGAGCAGTTGAACAGTGATTTAAAGACAAATGGGAGTGTATCAGATGAACCAATCAACAGTTGCTACACCCCAACAACTCCCTTTGACAAACTTGCGTCAGCTTGTTTCAAAAAAATGGGGAAAAAAAAAAGAGGAAAGGTAAATCAGTTTATTGGAGCACACTGAGGGCAAACAGCTCTGTTACCAGAGCTATTTGTTCTCTGAGCTTAGTGCTATTACAAAATGCGTGTCTGCAGAATGCTTCACCCAGGCTTGATCATGCTTTTATTTGATATTTTTTATTTTTGGACTGTATGTGGGCATTAGACTTGCTGTAGCACAACAGTAACAAGCCTGGAAAACAGGACCTGGGAGAAGTGGCTTAGGGCTCCCATGTTGCTTTCATCTCTGTGACTACAGAGCCACATCTTGCAATTGGAGGGAGGTTTGTGTGGCAGGAATTGGTCGGAAGTGTGTGCTTTCAAACAAACTGGTTGACCTGTGCCTTAGTTTCCCAGTTGGAATATTTACCGTAATTGCAGTTCTGGAGGTGTCAAGTGACAAATGTTATTCATTCTCTGTGGAGAAGTATTTCATTGCCTGTGATGTGCCTGTAATACTGTAGAATTTACAACCTTTTATCCAATTAAATAATGACCATAATGAAAAAAAAACAAGCAACCCTCCAGCCCTCCCACCCGTGTAGGCTGGGTGATTAAAGCCCTCAGACTGGCCTGACTGTGAAGACAGGAAGGCAAGTGAGGGGATGTAATTTTTAATTTTAGAGTTTCCTGTGGAGCACTTCAGTCCTCTTTAGCTCAGACTGGGTGACAACCCGCGGGAACTCAACCCTGTTCTGCCACCAGCGGGACTTCTGCCTGCTTGCTACCAGAGCTGCCTGTGGTGTGCCATTTAATGGTTTCCCACCTCCAAAAAAATCCTAGTTCCAATATAGACTCAGACAAATAGTGAAACAAAAATAAGCTCTGTCTCCCTCAGTTCTGCATTCCCATGAAAATGCAACTGATTGTAAAGCTTGTCATGTCATAGGTTGCCAAAAGTAGTACAGTCCAAAGATTAAGAGGTGCAAGAGGTCCTGTCTTGCTTTAAACCTATCACATTGGTGGAAAAATGAACAAACTTTTGGATTTAGACTGGTTGAGGGGATTTTGAGTCTGAGAGCTGACCATCTTTTCCATTGCATCAGCTTGTCCAAAGAGGGAAACAGGCTCTCCCTCTAAAGCCTATGACAGAGAATAGGTGTCCTTAATGTTTTAAAGCAGTTCTCAATTGCCTGAAAGAGTCACTGTTTGTCACCAAGCTGTTCTATGCCATTGCCAGGTGAGAGGAGCAGAGCTGCAGGAGGGGCTGCAGAAGGTGCCTGTTTGCTTTGCAGCCTTGACAGGGATGTGGGCACAGGCAGTTTTCTCATTGTGCTGTTGTTCCTGTGGATGTCTCATGTAATGACAAAACATTTCTTTAAACAAATGAAAATAAGATTGCAATCCATAAAGCAAACAGTAGGGAGATTTTGGGACAGAGGTACTAACAGATCAGCAACAGCTGTGAAAATTACTTCTGATACATATTTTGAACCTGATTTAAAAAAAAACACAACAAACAATAATAAAGAATAGAGTTAATTTCCTTTTCAAACACTGCAGATATCCATGTCTATGTCTGATACCCATCAAGCCCAAGAAGTGTGGCACAATTCTTTCTGTAGCCACATCAGGGCCCTCGAGTGGGTCTTACCTCAGAGCACAGAAGGATGGAGCCACCAGGACCCATGGGGCTCAGCAGTGCGCCTGACCCAGCACCTGGTGTCCCAAAAGGTACCAGGCAGTGTGAAGTTCACAAGCAGGTGAGCCTGTCAGAAACCATCCAGAGCCCTTTCTGTCTTGTCTTCAACATGACTGTATTTGAAATCACTGTTTCCAAAGAAAACTTGGCAATTTCTAAGATTAAGGTAAGGCTGAACATGAGTGAACAGTGTGCTGCAGAGGCAAAGAAAGCCAATAGAATGCTGGGCTGCATCAACAAGGGTATCACCAGCAGAGATGAAGAAGTCATCATCCCACTCCACTTGGAGCTTGTCAGACCACACCTGGAGTTTTGCGTTCAGTTTTGGTCCCTGCTCTACAAAAACGACACAGACAGGTGGGAGAGAGGGTCCAGAGAAGGGCCATAAGGATGATCAGAGGACTGTAGAACCTGCCATATGAGGAAAGGCTGAGAAAACTGGGTTTGTTCAGCCTTGAGAAAAGAAGGCTTAAGGGAGACCTTATTACCATGTTCCAGTACTTGAAGGGTGGCTACAAAGAAGAGGGACACTCCCTTTTTACAAGGAGTCACATGAAAAAGATGAGGGGTAATGAATGCAAGCTGCTCCTGGGGACATTCTGATTGGATGCAGAGGTAAATTTTTCACCATGAGGGCAATCAAACATTGCAATAGTCTCCCAAGGGAAGTGGTAGATTCCCCAACACTGGACACTTCTAAGACTCAGCTGGACAGGGGGCTGGGCCATCTTGTCGAGACTCTGCTTTTGCCGAGAAAGGTTAGACCAGAAGAACCTTGAGGTCCCTTCAACCCTGATATTCCTTCCTGCTTCTTCTTCCCTTCTCATTGAACTTGGGAGAAAAACCTTTATCATTGATTTGGAGATCTGCCCAGCTGGGTCCAGCCAAAACAGCCCTGTCAGCCAGCTCCTCACCCACCATACAGACCACTTGTCAAGACCAAAACACATCAGTCTCTGTAGGAGGTGTTGGTAGGGAACCTCATGGAACGCCTTGGAGAAATCCAGGTAGACTATGTTCTCCACTCACCCCGCATCAGCCAAGGTTACTTTGTCATAGAAGGTGATCAGATTTGTCAAGCACAATTTGCCCTTGGTGAATCTGTATTGACTTTTCTCAATCATTTGCTTCATTTGGCTTGTGATAGCCCCCAGGGTGATTCGTTCCATAACTTTCCCAGGGACTGAAGTAAGTCTGATGGGTCTCTGATTTCCTGGATCCTCCTTTAAGACCTTCTTGTAGGTGAAGGTGTCATTAGCCTTCTTTTGGCCTTCTGGGATGTCCCCTGGTCTTTATGACTTCTCAAAGATTATGGAGAGTGGCCTCACAAAAACATCAGCTAGTTCTCTTAACACCCTCAGGTGGATATTGTCAGGACCCATTTATTTGTAGGTGCCAAGCCCCTCTAATACTTCACAGAATCACAGAATCACATAATAGTCATGGTTGGAAAGGCCCTCTGAGATCACTGAGTCCAACCATGATGAAAAAAAACCCAACCAAAAAACCCCCCAAAAACCACACACACACACACCCCAACAAAACCCCAACAACCAAACTAAAAAAACCCCAAACCACCTCTTCCTTCACTGATGTGGATCAATGTGGATGTATATTATGCCTCACAGTATATGATACTGTTGTCTTCTGGTGCCTTTTGGCTAGCTACCATCTCACAGAGACACCAAGTGATGCAGTACTACTGTTTACAGGGGAAATTTCCAGACATGGCGAATGCAAGGGCACATTTCCTGCACAGAGAAGGCCTTCCCCAAGCAATCCTCTATAACGAGAAGGGTTTTTCCAGTGCAGAGGTTTTCAGCAGGGACCAGAGCTAGTGTTGGTGGCAGTGCCATTAGATAGGGCTTAGTGGTCCCTGCGCTCCAGGCACAATCTTCCACATTCATTACCTCAGCAGCTCCCACATTATATTGAACACTAGAACACTCTTTAGAGAGCAAAACCGACCAGCTCTTCCTCTGAGCCCTCATCTGAGGCAAAGAGCAATCAAGAGCTGGTCTGGCTGTGTGAACCGGAGATGCTGGCCCAGAGCCTGGTACTTCAGGTCCAGCAAACATGGGGAGCACTGGGGCACTGGTGGGACATCTGGAGCACTCTGCTGCCTGCCTTTGCCCTTGCTGCAGTCCCACACACTTGGGACACTTATGCTGCAGTGGTCAGCCTTTAGCTTTTGAGCTTGGTCAAAGCAGGTCAAGGCTGTGCTGCTGCCCCTGTAGCTGCCGCTTTACCTATGCCTGGAACCTAGGGTGGAAAAAAGGCTTTATGGAAGAAAGTAAGTTTGGTACTGAAGGTGCAGGAGATGCTTTTACCAAAAAGTTATGCACATTTTTTCTGTATTTTGGCCTTGTTTTTTTAGAATGTGAGGTTGTGTTAGATGTTTCATTAACAATTTCCTGTTTTCTACAAACAGGAAACCCCACTCTCACCTATAAGGTAAAATAAAAATAATGGTAATATGCCTGTTATAAAGTAATTGCTGCTATCTGACTCATACTACCTTCCTCTTGGTACAAGAACCTTATGTCTGACTGTTAACTACTTGCTCAAAAACAATCTTCTGAAACTGCAGGAGATTTTGTTGGAGCTTTGAGTTCAGTTTTCATGCTGTACTCCTGTCGTTGAGAGAGTTGATCAGTAGAAGGAAGCAAAGTGAATTTTCCATTTAGTTGTTGCTATCTGCTCTTCACTAGTACATGAGAAGAGAAAGTAATTCTGGTGATGATAAACCAGCTGTGTTCAAAGCACCTGCCCCTACACACACATCTACACACAGGTTCAAATCTACTCTTTAAAAAGGGTTAGAAAGTTTTTTTTTACAGGGATAATTTTAGTATTAGCTGTCTGTTGCCATGCCTTATCCTTAGAAACAGAAGTAAAAAAAAACACCAACAAAAACCAAAAAATATTTTATATCACAATTTTTTAAAGTTTAAGGCCAAGGAGGGTAATGGCATCTGCTGCAACTGAAACACCTTGAATTCTCACCCAGATTCTGCAAATCCAAGGGGCCACATTACTTCAACTGAACTAAACCATTTTGATTTTCAAAACATAGAAGGTTGGGAAGGCAAGTCTTGCTTAAACTGGCAGAGGGGAAGGTAAGGGGGAGCATGAGAGCAAGCTGTCACTACTTGAAAGGTAGGTTACAAAGATGATAGGGCCAGAGTTTTCTCAGCACTGCCAGACAGCCCAGACATGGAGCAGGAGCTGCATACCAGAATGTGAGAGGTCCATGTTTGACATTAGGAGAGTGATAGTGCAACTTGGGAATGTGTGGCTCAGGGAAGCAGCAGAGTCACTGTCCTTGAAGGTTTTTGAGACTTTGCAAGGCAAAGCCACGTCTGAGCTGAGCCAGTGTTGATAGCAACCCCCCTTTGTGGAGGTGGCTGGACCAGCTGTCCTCCACAGGTCCCTTCCAACCAGGGTTCCAATGAGTCTGTGAAACCACTTAGTGCCACAAGCAAGAACACAAAGATATTAAAGATGCACTCAAAACTACTGATGGCAGGAATGTGATTAGGTGAGACATGGCCAGGCATTAGGTAAACAACATTACATGCATCTGAAGCAAGTTAAAAAAAAAGACTTTGTGAGGAATACAATAGCTCATTGGTTTCTGGAGGAGATTTGCTGGAGAAAGAGCAGTAGATTTTAGCTTAAGAAATCTTTTTGTCTTGACACATATACTGTAAATACATAACTACCCACAAAAGAGCTCAAAGTGCTCTTTTAAAATATTAGTATTCACAAATTTTGCAAAATAAAATTGAGGAGGGTTGGTAAATGTATTAAAATGTCTGTAGCACAATATCTGTTATGTTCTGAAAAAAGGTTGCAACATCCTGTTTTTCCTTTCCAAAACCATAATTTCTTCTTATCCGCAAGTTTATTCCAGTCTCTCTGGCAATAATGAGTTTCACAGGTCAAGTATGAAAAGCTGCATCTACAATTGGCTACAGTGAACTGAGGAAGAGCTAAAATAGAATATGAAAAAAAACCTCCAGTGATTCATTTTAAGAAATAGGATTCCATATAATAAACACAAGTTCAGAATCATGGCTATAAATTACAATATATTAATTGCTTTAATACTGTGCTTTTTGACTAATTGTGCTTATAACATTAAATATGACTACAAAGGACACAGGATATTTTCTTTGCAACATTGCCACATCTCCCTGTTGTAATGATTCCTGCCAGTGCAGATGTAAGCATTTAGTTTTGACCAATATTTTTAAGATGAAGGGAAAGACAGAGTTTCATGTTCCTAACACCTGACGAAAGGCACTTCACTGCAATGACTGAAAAAGGAGACAATTTGCCCTAGGGTCTGTATAATCTAATTGGAGGGAGACAAGGACATCTCAGAAAATGATTCAGCCCACCTAGAAGGGGCTTATGGTCAATAGCCAGCTTCTTTAATACACTTCAGTTGGTTGCTTAAAGGTTGATGATATGAGACTGGGTTTTGGAAAGGGTATATGTGTTACTTTTACTATTTAGAAGAAGAACTTACCATGAAAAATTTGTTTTGCCTTCTTTCTATTTAAATTATGTTGGGAAAGGACAAAAACCTCCTCTCTAGATTTTTACCCCAGGCCTTTTTTGATCCACACCCTAACATAAAAAAGATTACTTCAGTGGTATCAATCCCCCTCCATTATTTTCAGAACACATTAGGGAACATCTTGCACTGTCAGGACAATTATTCCTGGCTTCAAGCCATGCCTGAGCAAAGGCAGGCGCTACCTGGAGATTCTCACTGCAAGTTGTGTCTGTTGTTTGCTCTGAAACTGCCCATGTGTGCTAGAAAGAACACATTGTCCGTGCTCTACATGAAATGAGACCGAGCAAACAAAGCTGCAGGGCAGAGGAATGATGAATTCACTAGTTAGGGAATAGCCACTGCTGTACAACATGCAATATAATACCACGGTTTTTTATGTTTTTAAATGTAACAGCTCACTGAGGAATATTGAGGTGTTAGATCAGTTTAGCCTAGCCACTTTCTATACTGATATATGTAAGAAGTCTTAACATCCTTGATTGTTTGGAGCTATATATTGTAATTTATCCAATCTTTCTATGTGGTGCCATTTACTAAGTGAAGAGAACTGCCCTTTCAGGTGACTAACAGAGTGCTTGTGACTTCTCATTGCTGCTGCCACGTTCTGCCAAAGTGTGAGTGAGTGATTTCAGGCCCTTCAATGTACCACTGATTTCATACCTGTGACTTGGGTGGTGCTGAGACTCAGGGGCCCTGGAAACATCCTGAGCTGCCCAACAGACATGTCTTTGGAAACCTTGTTTCTTTTAAGATCTGCAAAACTTGCAGGTCTACATCTGCTGGGTAAAGAGGAGTTAAACCTAGTTTTGTATTTTGGTCTTCAACCTCATTTGAAGAGGCTAATTTTTGGAGCAGCTGCAATGACCCCTGCATTTGGAGCAATTAATAAAAAGCAGCCCAGCTCAGATCCAACCTGCCAGAACGTTTTATCAAAGCAGTCCCCATGTCTGCTGCCACCTCTCATGGGGGCCCTTCAGATGTGAGTAAGGAAAGGTTTCCAGCAGGATTCCTTGCCTGGCTAGCTTGTTTGTGGCTTCTTCTTCCCTGAGGCTCAGTACCTGCCCCATTGCCTGACCAGACATGTCTCCACTATGGCATGTGTCCACGGTTATCTAACATGAGATACATGCACTTCCAGTCACACAGGCTGGGGAGAGCTCACCACTCATAATTTAATAATGAACACACACATACATTTTTGTTCATGTCTAGTCAGCCAGAAAAGCCTAAATTTGTTTAGTAGTGTACAGCTCTCAAATGCTTCCGTATCTGCTGGCATGATGTGCTGGGATGGATTAACTGGCCACCACTACTCCTCACCGCAGGGTCATAGATTGAAGGCCTGGAAGAGCTCTCATGAAATCATCTGTATTAGCTACAGTGCAGCCAGGAGGTCAAGGTCGGGGAAGAGGTTATTCCCCTCCATTGGGCACTTTTGAGGTTTACCTCACCCACATCCCTGCTCCCAAGAAGGAGTACAGCAAGATGGTGGTGGAGTGCATAGCATACAAAGAGAAGTTGAGGAATCTGGGCTTGGTCAGCCTGCAGAAAAAAAGGATGAAGAGAGATATTATCACTGTCTACAGCAAACTAATGTGGATATGGAGGAGAGAGCCAAGCTTTCCTTGGAGGCAGAGAAGCACTGAACACAGCTAACCCACAGTAGGGTTAGCAGCACCTGGGTCCTTCCTGACTGAGACCGCAAGAATAGTTATAGAGCCCATGATAAACCTAAGGAAAAGAGTTGGGCAAAGGGATAGGGCACCACTTTTATTGGACCACTGGCCTGGCTGGAAAACGTGGGCAAGCTCTTCCTAACAGGCATTTGTCTAGTCTGTCCTGGACCGCATTTGTGTTATTTGCATTTCAGTCATTGCTATATTAGAAGCCAATGAATTTTTGTAAAACATGGAAAGAAAGCCACTGATAACTTAGTTTCACTGCTAATTTTTAGAGTCTCTTGATTGCATTTCTGCTTATAAAGATAACAATGTGTTCATATAAACTAGATACAATTAAAACCAGCCTGTGAAAACAGTCAGCTTTCCCTTTCATTAGCAGACTCTGCAGGAGAGCATTACTGTTATTTGTGCTGTCTGAGCAGTGTGTAATACTTCGCAGCACTTGACAACCTTACTCAGACCCTGAGAGCAAAGTCAGCTCTTCAGAAGCAATCAGGATGAAGAACCACTCTTATAAAGGTTTATGTTTACATGAGGGGAAAAACATGCATTTGGAGACCTATGGGTGTTGAAAGCTTGTAAGAACTTCCCATTTATTAAAATGAATGAAAAACAGATGAAACTAATCCACTCCTGGTCCAGTAGAGTGTGAGCCTTTTACTTTTTTCTGGCAGTGAGAGGAAGAGGCCTTGCACTTAGTCCTGCTCTTCTCAGGTGTCCTGCTCTTCCCAGGTGTCCTGCCGTTAATCTGGGACAAAAAACTGAATTCCAGGTTCTGCTGTGGACTTTTCCTACCATATTGTATGCACCTCTAAGACAAAATTGATGCAGAGCTTAGGCACCAGAGTGGCAGTCAGAACGCACACCAATCTGTTAGGCACTGACACTTTCCCTGGAGATGTCCCCAAGGTGCACAGAACCCTGTCTGGCACAGCCACCACCTGGGCAGGGCTGAGCAGCTCAGGACTTTGGCAACTCAGGCAGAGTTTTCTCACTGCTCAGTCTGCCCAATCTATTCAAAATACACCAAACACACACCTACTGGTATGAGATGTGGCAGGCTAACAAAACTTCAGTTCTCCTCTGCTGCACTCTGAAAGGTTCCATGGGTTGGACTGACTTTGAGCATGGGCAGTGTCAGCATGTCTGTCCAAAACACACTTTGTAGACAAACACACAGCAGCTCAGAACAAGATATCTTAATGTCCTCAGAGGATCTAATCCACTCTCTGCTCCCCAGTCCTCCATCTGAAAAAGTGGGAATATAGTACATCCCTATTCACATCGCAGGGATAAGCACATTTAAGGATAAGCAGCAAAGGAGCATGCAGGTCTTCAGTGAAAACCAGCTGCCATTTAGCAGCTATTTAACGAATGAATGATGCAGAAATGCCACATAAAAAAAGACAAGATGCAAAAAGAGTTAAAAAATCAAAATGTACTCTACATGTCACATGCCTGTTCTTCTTCTCTTTTTTTTTTTTTTTTTTCTGTTGAAACTTTACATCTAGAAAAGCTTTCTCTCTGTCAGTTCCAAATACTTCTCTTGATAGTGTTCCTCACCCCATGGTACTGACTTTATAATGCTTTATTAGTTTCTAAAAAAAATTAAAATAATCACCAGATGACTTCTAACAATGATTCATGTTATTGTTATTGTTCATTATTATAATTTGTCATATGAGACAATGCCTGGCTGTGCATTTTTCCTCTTTTAAAAGAGAAATCTGGCTCAGCTCTGAAGGCTCCAGATACTGTTTATTATACTAGCGGAAACATGTTTATTACATTGTCATGTTTTTATATCCCTCCTGCTACCTTGTGCAAAACATACTTTTGCTCTGACCAAACTGTGAAAATTCTGCAAGGTTTTGCCCTCTCTGATCAAACCATTGATCCACTTAGTTCAACAGCCTCATGTGATAGCAGCCAGTATCTGACCCAGCAGATTGTCCTCCACCTCTCAGTACCACATCTAATCATGAGAGGCACTACACGGGGAAGATGTATTCATGAATTCCAGTCCTAATTTGTGAGATTTCCTGAGTTTTAAGTTCTATTCTTTTCTTAAAAATGTGAGTTAGAAACAGTTATGCACTGCCTGGTTGTATGGCTGTTAGTATAACAGCATTTGATCAAGAGAAGAAGCCACAGGAGACATATGTAATAGCTAAAAATAACAGTGATAAAGCAATATCAATGACAACCTTACTTTCATGTTGCAGCTGCAATGAATTTGTGCAGAACCTTGGCTGAGAGGCTTTCCAGGCACATAACCAAGCCTTGTGGACCCCTCAGCCACCCTGCCTCCACAGCTTGATGGCAAGATGCCTGCCAAGTAAATTCCTGAATACAAACAGCAATCAAAGAAAGTCACTTTATGGGAACTCAGTCACCATTGATACCTCCTTGATTGTGAACCATTTCTGAAAGCCTAACAAGCTCTACCTTTTGGACCTGACATCTGGAAATGTGAATTTTCCCTCCTCAATTCTGCTATTGGATCTAGTGAATTACATTGTCTTCCCCTATAGGTCTTGCACCGTCAAGATTGTCTGTGTTTTGATAACCAATGAGATGCTGCTAGAAACACACTAAAGGTTCATTGTGGCATGAAAGCCTCCCAAAGAGTTTGCTTGGCTTTGCAGCGATGTCAACATTTATTGCCACTGTCACAGACCCAAAAAGATTACACAGATGTGGCCAGGACTCTGCACTTGCAGTTTGTATAGGGTTACATACAGCGCTCTCCTCCCACATTTGACTTTAAATGATGTTGCATCAGAACTGGTGCCAAAGAGACAGGTTCTTCAATCAGTCCAAACACTGCTGGGAAAGGAAGGGCACCAGTGACCGACGTATCTGGGCCCCCACTTCTTGCTCCACAGACGTCAGGTGGGTTTGAACCCCAGAGGCGAGATGCTAACACTATAATCCCACAACTCCTGTAAGTCAACATAAGCAAATGCTGATGCTAAAAGAGGCAGTGCCAACTTCCCACTGAACCAATCACTGTTTTCACTCTCCTTTCTTTCTTGGTGACTGCAAATAGTCATAAATACATATGGGAGGAAAAAAACACAAGAAACTGAGGTTTGTTTTAACCCACAGCGTTGCCCTGTTCCCATTCACCATGTGGCTGCATGCACATCTGGCAGAAGCAAGAGAGAGATACAAGTGGGAATAAGCAGGCAGAGGGCTGGAAGGTAAGCCAGGACTGCTTATTCTGGTTTAAACTGATTGTGAAGCTATCAAGTAAACTACAGCACCTGTAAAACATTCCCTCAGGGCTTAAGAGGAATGGAAGGTGGGTGTGCAGAAGTAGGATGCAGACTTCCATGGTCCATTATATCCGAATTAGGCAGATACAATGAAACCAATTTTCTGATTCAGAGAAAATGCCATCAGAAATGTTTAAGCTAGTCTAAGCATAACTAAAGTACCCTTCACAAAGTGCTTCACATTATCCATGATGACATCCAAAATCAAGTAGTGATAATTTCTAATGAAATATAACCTAGTCAAGTTGCTCCTTAAATCACAATGACTGTCTCATCCTTTTTTTTTTAAAATGAAAATCACTTGCCTCATAACAAGTTTTTTTGTTTCAGAAAAATATATTGAGAATAATGTTGCTTCATAATGAATTTTATAACAGTGTTACTTAAAACAATTAAATCAATTAGTTCCATAAAATTCTTCAACCAAACTGCGGTATTTTGGCACTCTGACTGATTGAGTTTACTGCCTTTCCAATTAAAGATTGGTTCCTCTAGCAATTACACTCTGATTAGTCCACAGCAAGAACATTTTCCATTACTCATCCCCCACTGCTATTAAAGGGCCTTTATTGCTGGCTTTTCATTCTCTCTTTAATCCTAAATTAACTGAGTTTATCAAATCCTTGCTCAGTAGAACTCTTGCAGAAAAATGGATTTTGAATTTTATCTTCAACAACGTAGGCAAGTCCAAGAAGTAATGTTACTAGACACTGAAGCATCATGCCAGCCACAACCACCTAATGTTTTTGGCTTAATTTTAAAAATTGTAGCTGTTGCTTTTCAGGAATAAGTAAGAGTTAATGTCAAAAAGTGTGATAAAAAAGTAACTGTTTATACAAAATAGCGTAAAGAATCTTTTCATAGCCTAAGTAATCAAGCTTCTGTCAAGGTGAGATAATTATCAATCAAGCTCTCAATTCAAACATAGCTGCTAAAAATCAGAGACAAACGAAGCCAGGCACTTCACTGCAGTTGAAGCACCTAACTCGAAAGTGAGTGCAAAGCTCTTGCAGTAGCTGAGACCCTCTCATAACCACACAGTTGTAAAAGCACTAAGAACAGAAGTAAAAATTGAAGAATTTTGTCTTTCTGAAGGGGAAAACAAACGTTGGTTAAAATGCTACTTAATGAGAAAAATCTGTTAGCATATTAGTTTTGTGGGTTTTTAAAAATATTTTAAGTATTAAAGAAAAAAATGTTTATTGACTTCCAATAGGCAATTAGTATTTCTTTTAATCAAATCCTATTATAAGAAGCTTTTTTTCTGACTCAGCAGACCGAATCAACATGTCAGAGAAGACTGAGCACACTGCAAGGAGCAGTCACCATTCCTACAAAGATATGTTTCTTTATCTCGGTCTTGCCTGTTGAAAGTAATCAGAAATGACTTATACAAGTATTTTTAAAATAGGGCTTAATTTATATTATGCCACCATTGATTTTCAAGTATCCTTTTTTCCTTGAAGTGTTAAAACTTATTTAACATCTCCTGACTCTGCTGAGTAAAGTTTGAGGTAAAATCTGGAAATGAACAATTCTCACAGGAGTTTTTACTTTTATGTGCTGCACATTCACACACCATTATTGTTTATTATACTATTGTGTAATTCTGTGCAAATATCGATTAGTAATTTCGTAAATCTACAAGCCACAATTCCCAGGTGATGACCATGACCCTCGAAAAAGTCTAGAGAAAACAACCTCATTATGAGACATACCTTGCAATAGATGTTTGTTTAACTGGAAATCCACAAGAGCAGCTGTCCAGTGCAACGGTACATATTTGCTTCTGAATCCTTTCTCAAAGGCACTATTTAAACATGTTGATGAACTGAGCTGGATTTCTCCCCACATCCATTCCAGCAAAACAAAGAGACTCAGAAGACAAAATTTGTTTTGTTTTTGGAAGTATTGCTATGTGGTAAGTCAGAAATTTACTTTCTATAGTCCTGTTTAAAAACAAATGTGGGAAACTTCCTGTGCAGATGCAATGTCTGTGTGTAACTGCTCAGTGACATTTCTACTTGAAAATGAATATACTTCTATTTCTAGAAGTGTTTGTGTATAGAGGTGCTTCTTGCCCATATTTGGCATGATATTAAAGATCTAGTTACTTTTGCTTCACCACTTTGGCTAACGGGAAACAAGAATTACTGTATAGAGAATATCATTCCAATTCGCAGTATAAATTCAGATCCAGTTCCGATTTACATTAAACTGCAAACAACTGACAATCATAACAAGGGGTTTATGATGTGTGCAGCTGAACTAGCTATCAGTAAATTTCACACAGCATCCAGAACAGCAATCAGTGATAAGAGAGTTTTCAATTGCCCTGTTCAGGGCTAAGTTCAATGTTTGGACCTAGAGGGGAAAGTTGTGTCTCCTGAGCCTGTTACACTTTACACGGTTTTCTGGGCTATGTTTTAGCCTTCTTCTGCCAATGTGTGGATGGGAATCCCTTCAGCTCGTCAACACCTAACTTTAATTAGCTGAAGAAATTTCTCAAAGAGCTCCTTCTCTCTTGGAGCTGCTTTCTGCAACCATTCCAGCTCAAAAAAAAAAAAAAAAAAGAAAGAAAGAAAAAAAGAATCAGGAGTGACAAAGTGACAAAAGGTAGGTCGTCCAAGGACCACGGCTGAGGTCAAGAGGTCATGATGAGTGATTATGTCTGATCACTTATCCTCTCCTCCACCTTTAGCCAAAGATGTAAATTGTTAGGAAGGGCTTGATCCAATGTCCCTTTTGCTCCTGTGGGCAACATTTATGCATGTGACCAACTTCATTCCCTCATGGAGGAAGATCTGAGCTAATTTAACTGTACTCTAAGTGCCACAAAACAAGCTTTCTAGAGCAGGAATGATGGTTTTCATAGTAAAATAGAAACAAAGTACAAGGTAAGTCATGCTTTTAACATGTGTGAGGGTTCTGTGACACCTATTTCAAACAAAACTAAAAGTGTCCATCAGCCACTTGCTCTTGTGTTTTCTTTACACGACCTGCATTGGTGTCTGTAGGCAATAAACCATAAAGTAGAAACATGGACTGAATCCTGAGATACCAATTTAGGTTAAACTCTCATTACTGGTAAAGGAAGATCTGCCTGACTAACCTTATTATCCTCTAATTTTTTCACTGTAAAAAGGAAGAATACCAAAAAGCTATATTCCTGCAGCATCCAGCAGTTTTGCTTCTCCCAGTTTCAATAATCAGTACATTACCCACTAATGTTGTTTAAAAGCAGTACGGTAAAACCATATCTCGTAACAGGACTTGTGGTGGGCTTAAGAAACAAAGGTTTGTTCCTTAAGTGTCAGCCTTTGGTTTCATAGTGCAATTTTCTCTGTCTTGTTAATTTAATTGTCTTTTCTCCTCCTCTGCAATGCCCTTAACACCAATTTCTGAAATACTACTTTTAAATTTTCCAATTTACTTGCTGGACAAATTAAAGGAAAAAAAGGGAAAAAATGAGCTATACTAGAAATTAAAGGTGTTCTGTAAATTAAGGTCATGAATTGCTAGAAAAACAGGAGGATGTATTTTTTGTTGCAAAGTAAAGAAATTTTATTTTATTTTGAAGCAAACTTACCTTGAAGAAAAATGGGTTAATTCTACCATTTTTAATAGTAAAACTGTCCATGGTGGGTATGAAATCCAAATAATCAAATCCTCAAGACTAGATGGTAATCCTGACTACTACTACTACTTGCAGACCTCATCAGTGGTGACGACATATGACACATTTTTCAAATCCTAATATTCAGTTCTGATGAGAGGAAAAATGTGATAATAATTTCCTGCTTATTTCAAAATGATTTTTGGAAAGTCAGTTAGTGGTTCTAGAATGTTTTGACTGGCTAAAATGCTGCAGAAGTGCTCATCTTCTAATTGAACATCTGACCTTAATGTAATATTCTTAAACATTCTTAACATATTTCTTTAATTCTGAAATGTATGATTACTTCCTTCAACTCTGAACTATTTAGCTATGATATAGTCTAGCAATTGATATGTCACACAATTCTGTGCCTTCCATGATTTGAAAGTGAAATTCAGAATACTGGCAAGATGATGTATCTTCCCCTTCCCTGAACTTTACACACTCAGATAATATTATTGCTTTTTTTAATGATGAAAATCATCACACCATGCTTTTGAATTTTTGCTTTCTGGTGATAAGAGTTTACAGCAACAGACTAAAATAATGTAAAATTATGTAGAAAGGGTGTCTGTTCCATGACGTTCAAGATCTGGAATCTATTGTTCACCGATTGTTCATAAGACATTTGGTAAAGATGTAACACATGAGGTCATGCTTTCAGATTTACCTAATGAATTTTCTATTATCATAATTATGAAGGTAACAACAAGAAGTCTTAGACACCGGTGAAGTTCACTATGAAGTGCTGTATTTATCAAAAAACAAAAGTAATGAAGATTTATAGTTAACTGCAAAATCATCCGTTGTGCCTCGGAAAAGGTATGGTCTTCTAATCCATATCTTTGTCACCTCAAGTTTATATTTTGAATGCATTCTGGTTGGTATTGTCCATAAGGGAACCAGAGAAGTGTCAACTGTGTCAACAGAAAGACACCAAGCCCCTAAGGGATTATGGGAGTTTGCTCTTAGCACGTTGCCCTGATGCATCACACTGGTTTCTGTTGCTTTTTACAAGTTAGCTCAACTGCTGCTTTCTGGGTTTCACTTGTTTGAAAAACCTCTCTGTTTCTCATCATGAGTGGGATTGACAGAAATGTTGTGCTTTACCCTGCTGTATTATATAGGTATTCACCCTATGCACAAGTGAAGGAAAGAGATTGAAAGAGAAAGGCAGAATACACTGACTTGCTGTCTTAAAATAATTTTTTGGATATAGATGAATAAGACTGAAAATAACCAGTACACAAAATATGAATACAGGATCTTAATGGAAAAGATTTTTTTTTTTTTTTTACTGCAAATTTTGACTTTTCCAGATCCTTAAAATGCACAATTTTGAGTAAATATATATTTATTTAGAAAGACTTTTGTAGAAATATATTTTAAAATATCATTTGGTATAGGGGATTTTGCCAAATAGAGACACTTCCTACAAAAGTTATTTTACATTTTCTACAAAAATTATTTTAATAAAAAAAAACTCACCAAAAAATATCATTTAATCAGGTCAACCTAAGAATGTATCAAAAAAAGTTATCCTGACATGCACAGGGGAGCTCATAGAGAAAAAATATTCTCAGAAAGCTCCTCTTTTCCAAAGTAAATGATTAGAAAAATAAATAGGTGCCAAAAAGATTAACGTATTCGATTACTTCCAGCAATGCTCTGCTTTCTTATGTTTTATCTTGGAGAGTGACTCAAATAATTGCTCAAAAAGAATGTACTGGAGTCTACAAAATTTCTGATTCCATTTCATTAAACTGAGTCATTAAATACAAGAACTAAAGACCTAGTTCTCCTTTGCACAAAAGTCTCTATGCCATCGTGGCAGCACAGAAAGGCTGTACAACAACTAATGCAATTAATGCCTGACTGAATGCCCACTGGCATAGACTGGAACAGGGAAATGAAAACTGAGCCCCAAATTTTTCTGAAGATTTTGTCTAAACGAAAAGTCCCATAATTGTCATCAAAATCACTAGCTGTTAAAGAATAGGAAGAAATCCACTGATTTTTAATGACTGAGGACTTCAGAAACTGAATCTGTGAAAATAATACAATAGAAGAGTGTGGACTTCTGTGGATTTGGTCTAGGAATAGGGGTGTTTTCTGTCTTTTGGCCAAGTTGCAACAGGAAAACAAGTATTTTTGCTAGAAATGCTGACATAACTTTATTAATAGCACCTCTAACAGAGATTTTTACAATGTGTATTTACTCAGGTACAGCATTAAATAAGAGCTGTGAACTCACCATAGCAACCCCTGCATCACATTGCAGATATGCTGCTTCTAAGATAAGGCAAACATTTCTGAAGAAATACACATGAATATTAGGTAAACATGTATATCAATTCCAAATTGTGTTTCAAAAATACTTTGCTATACAGTATAGCAAAAAGGACCGTAACTTGATGCTATTTAAATTATTAATGTATTACTGGACTTTACTCTTCATTGGCTTGTGATTATTATCTCAAAATGTAAGTTTAGACAACTCCCCTACTCTTGATAGCAAAAATAGTAGCAAACACATTCTAGAGCTCCTCCAAAACTCCCCACAAATCCAGGAGACTTACCTGTTCTTTTCAGTTCTCCTCCTGCTGATGACCTGAGATCTTGCAAAAATTCACTATAAAATATTCAGAATTATGGGAATACAATTAAGGTAATCTAGATCGATACCCTTCTATTTAAAATTCTGTATTATGTGTTAGGAATATTATACATTTCAGGTATGAAGAGTGAAAAATCCTGAGCTATATGAAAATAAAAGAAGATGCTATTATGTCAACTGAGGATTATGAAATGTCTGTGTTTTCGCCAGGAAAAGAATGTGAAATCAGGCAACTGTAGTAGTGCTCAGAAACACCTCCAATGGCATAGATCTAAATAAAGAAATACCAGAAGAATTGACACATTTATTAAAATGTAAAGATTCAATGCTCTGTAATAATTACTAGAATGAATCCTATTAAGCAGTATAACACAGTTTTTGTAATGTATTCAAGATATGTGCATGTGCTTTTAAGAAATCAGGATCTTCCTAAATAGAGGAGACAGGAAAAGATTTGTTGGGACAGGTTCAAATTAATCTTTAGGGCTTCTGGTCTGAGGTGGAGAGAATTAGTAGGAATAAGACTAGGCATATGTCCCTGGTTACACTGTCCTTGCTATTCCTAGAAATACGTGCCAATAGACACAGGTCAGGATTGAAATGTCACAGTCATCAAATTGCTAAAATTTCTGCCTTTGAATGTACATTCTCTTTTATGCTCAAACAATGCAATTTCTCTTTTGTTACAAAAAAAAGTGGCTTTCTTTCAACCCTGAAAACTCATAATCTTGTGAATTTTCAGACCTACATGGCTGTATTTGGAGAAGGGAAAGCATCGTGTCGAGGAATATATCTCTGATAAATTTTTCACGGCTAAAACTTATTTTCAGCTTGCTGATGGGGGATGCCAATGTACCAAAGCCCTGACCAGGCTCCAGCACTTCCATTCCCTTTCCCTCACTCCCCAGGCTCATCCCACCTGCTGTTGTGGTAGCAATCCTGTTTACTTTGTGGCTTTAACAGGACCACACCACTCTTATCATATGTGGTGTGTAGTTTGCAGTTAATACCAAAAGACAGAGTGAAATACGCCAAGGCAGTATAAAATACATGTAGTTTCATGAAATGCTATTTTTAAGTGTACAAACTCCCCTGTAATAGTAAGTTTGTCCCTTGCAGTTTTTTGACAAGTGGAGTGACCAGTCCGTTCTGCCACACTGTTTCAGTCCACAGGAGACTCACCTACTGCCTCCCCTGCCTTTAAATGCTGGAGCTGCTCCAGTCAACAGGATTTGGATATAAATATTTCAAAGGGTATTCTTACACTATAAACATGATATAACTCCCCAAACATACTATTAGAATGTATTCAGTGCTGTTCAGCACACTCATTCACCAAAGATCTTACACTTGTTTGGTTAATGATATGACTTACAGGACTTCTTCAGCCTTAAACTGGTCAATCTGGGAGTGCATCGTCTTGTTCTAACCGGTTTTCATAGCAATTTTGCTCAACCAACTAATTTAAAAATTTGTATATAAACCTAAAGATTTGTCAAAAATACAGAACTTTATGTTTAGAACTGTGGAAATCTGAGCTTGTGAGATGCTGGCTACAAAAGATCAATTAGCGCAGACCGGGGGTGTATCATGCGCACCATTTTTGAACTCATCCTTCAGGACAAGTGAGGTTTTGGTATTTTGTAGAAGAAATGATCAGCAACTTTTAGAATACAAATTAATACATGATGACCATCCCCACTGCTATTGTTGTAATCTCTATGTTATGCTTGATTTTACTTATTTTAAACTACACTATTTCTTCTGCAAGTTATATTAATGAGTGTTATTTCTTCTGGTTTACCTGGTTTGGTTTTATTTATGTCACAGTTTGGCTCTGGGTTTGCAGTCAAACCAATGACAATAATGCTCTTGATTCACCCCCATCCCCTCCCCCAAGGTAGGGAAAGAGGGACTAAAAATGAGAAACAGAGGCTTTCTTGGTTGAAAAGTGAAACAGATTGATTTTAATTATTAGTGATAAGGGAATGGGTATATTTATAAAGGCGTGTGCAACACCCGATCCCCTCCCTCCTCCCCCAGTGACTCTCACAGCAACTCTTCTCCCTGGTGACTCCAGCTGAAGGGGGGAGTGTCCGGGCGCACGGATGGGGTCCTCGGATGTCACCTAGGGAGAAAAATAATGGAAAAAAAGAGAGAGAGCCAAAGAGAGGGCGATAGAAGCGACAGTAAGCAGAAAAAGAGAAAGAAAAAGGAAATGAAAGGATTGACTTCTGTGATGTCTTAACCTATACCAAAAGCTAAACAGAGAAAATATGAGAAGGGAATATTCTGATTTGCTGATTTGGTCTAATCTTCTCCCCCGTAGGGGGGGAGGCTGCAGACAGTCAGAAGTGACCTTGGTTATTATCAGTCCACTGGCACTGCTAAAAAAGTTCACTGAAAGAAAAAAAAACAGCAAAGAGAAAGTTCGCTTCACCCTGGCTCAAACCAGGACAATTTATTACTGGCTTATTGTACGAACAGCTTTCACCTATTTTAAATGTAAGGATTTCTAATTAATTTTCTAATTAATCTTGAATGAGTAAGAGTTCTCTGCAGTGAATTTGATCCTTGTTTTTCTTAGGTACCTCTCACAGACTCTCAGAGATTGCCAATCCAGTCAAGTTAAAAGGTTAAAACTCCTGCTGTATTCTATAAATTCTCTGCTGCCATGCTGGGGTCCACAACTTCTTCCTCTTTGCTAAGTAGTGAACGATTTATTACCTTGGCATGTTCCCTTCATCTGCCCTGAGAGTTCGTACAATTCCAAAATTAGATGATTCAGGAAGGTCTTCTCTCTGTGGTACAGAAATGCAAAAAACCTTAAGTATATTGTGAATATTTTTGGTAGCAGAGGCAGAGATTCAGTCAAAGCCTCAAAGTATTTTAGTAAGCCCAAAGGCCTCCTCATCAATCAGCAAGGCTCCATTTCATCAGAAGGAAATGTTTTCTTTCTTGCAAACTAACATGTTTCTTCACTGAAAATGTTTAAAAATCTGATTTATAAATCTACTGATGAAGCACATTCACCTCAGATGTAATTTATTTTTATCACAGCACTGTTTCTCCGCTGGTTTTCAATTTATGTGCTTTCACGGAGGGCCATTTATATTTGAAGTAAGGGATGATGCACAGCAGCAGGAAGGTATGGTCCCCAGCGTTGCTGTGCATTGGTGACATACCCTGGTCCCAGGTAACCCCAGCTGTGGTGGGGCTCATGGGCACACCTTTCCCTGCCTTCGGGTCTGGGTGCTGCTGGGTGAAGCCCCGACCCTGGCTCCCTGTCCGCCACGATGTGTGCCCACTCCCTGGTGGGGGCTGCAGCTGAGTTCTGCAGGCATCAGCGGGCTCCAACTCAGACCCCCACCAGAAATGGTGGCCTCCATCCCAGACGTGTCGCTCTAGGAGCTGTAATGAATCTCAGATTTTACTCACTTGCCATAACTGTTCCTCAGTACAAAAACTGCTGCTTCTCTGGTGAGAAGGGATGGTTCAGCTGGCTCTGGTGAAACCCCACTGAAGTGTGCCTGCCTCAGAATCTGTGTGACAATTTACACTTTCATTACCATTCAAAAGTTTCTTTAAGCTCCTTGTTTTGCTCAGTTTTGACTGCCTCTCTGCTCAGAGTAGAGATAATATAAATTGTGACCCTGTGGCAGTGTAGTTTGCCATAGGTTATGTGAGCTGTGCCTTGACTTCCTGACACCTCTAGCCTTCCTCCCCAAGCAATAATTTATCTGTAGTTTTTTGTTGTTGTTGTTTTGGTTTGTTTTTGGTTTTTGTGTGAGTGTTTGAAGTGGGTGCTCTTCATTTTATTTTCAGTTTTGGTACCAGCTGAACTCTGTTTTTGCCTGGTTGATTGATCCAATGTACATTCACCACAAGTTTGTCAGTTCCTAAAACTAGGAATTGCTGGTTGTGGTCCTCAGATGACTGAAATAATAATATGACCAAAACTTATAAAATAATAACAATATACATTACTTTCCAAGGCCTAGGTTTATACATTCACTTTAGTTTAAACAATGGAAGTAGTGTAGTTCCCTTGGCTTTGATTTTCTTATATCATCCTGAGACCCTTGTGATCAACTATCACTGGGATATACCTGTAACATCACTTGTCCCTGTGAATGTAAATCCAGGTCACTAAACCATCTACAAGATGTAACGAAATGAGTCAAAGGTCTGCCTATGTGGCTCTCCAAACAACCATGACCGAAGTATACCATTTTCTGTAACTAGTGACAGCCAGAGGTGAGATGGCCAGCATCACGTTCAGCTGCCTTTGAGGTCCTGGCTTCAACAGATGAGTTTCTATTTATAGCTGCATTTATTGAAAATGGCCTTTGGCACCAGTACAGACCAGAGCTTGGCCTTTAAACTCTGGATCTGAGGGAGAGAGCCCTGTTAGTGTCCATCCTCTGGCTCTTCCCTACACATAATGACAGCCACATTAGGGAGCCATGGAAATAGCTCAAAACACCCTGCTGTTTATGTTGCTGTAGATATTCACTGGGTGGATCCATTAATTAAAAATCAAATCCCATTCTCTTGCCTCAATAACCTTGCCTCACACGAATGTATTTCTTCTTCAATCTTCCCCCATCTGCCTTAATTCTATGCAAACGACCTGTTCCGTATATTGCAACCTGATGTTATAAATTACTGTTTCATAGTACTTAATAATTTCTTTTTCTTAAACATCTTTTCTTATTTTCTTTCAGAGAAAAAAAATAACATTCACATGAGCTTTGTAAAAATCAAATGTCAGCATTAAGTGGCTCAGAGGAGTACCACAAATCTTCTGCTGTTGCCATCTCAGATTTCTGGGCAGCATTACATATTTTTTGCTGTATCTGTGTTTTTGTGCGGTGTTTTCATTTCTAATGTTTGAAAAAGAATGTTTCTTTCCTTTTTGCAATGAACGTTTCTGTTTGACATGTCATAGTAATTCCTCATCAATGGTGCTTGAAAGACGTGAGCATTAAAGATTGATACAGTATTGTATGGCTTACTGCTGAGTATGCACCACACACCAGCCAAGGGAAGGGACATGCTGAGTGTTGAACAAATTTAGAAGATGACTAAGCCTTTATCCCAGACTTATTGGTACAAATGACCCATTTTTAACATTGCAATCCAATGTTAAATCTGTCAATTTACACGTTTTCCCCTATTTCTTTTTCTTTAAAATTTGGGGATTTTTAAGCTATTTGATTTAAAGGAACAAAGAGATCTGATAAACCTCAATTTTTTGCTTACTGGAAATACTTTGTGTAAGTTCTTTTACTAACCTTTTGCCTGCCACTGTAGTAACTTTTCCATAGATTATCCTTAAAGATATATTTTACTATAAAATAATGTGTAACACAACAGAAACACATTCATCCTCTTAATTAAATGAGCTACAGCTTTTTGGCTGAAACCAACAATAATATTATTTATAAGTCAAATTACATTACATAAACTTGCTCTCATCTATAAAGAGACTATAAATGGCATGGTAGGGTTCCATATTTGCTTTTTCCTTTTTTTCCCCCTATGACTTTCCTGTCGACCTCTCTTTGAATTTAGAAATAAAACCATGACTTTCTTGACTGCCAGCACTGAAAATTCACCCTAGGATCTGAGATCAAGCTGTGTCCTTTCTTCTTTATGCCAAAATAGACTCCGGTTCACCTCCCCAGCGTTGAGGTGGCTCTGCAGGGCTCGCAGGGATGAAAAGAAATAACAGTATTTTTGCCAGTAAAAAGATGAACACATTCTCTCAGAAGTAGGAAGATACCAATTTTCAAGTCAGCTTTATAGAAAACAGCTGTTGTTTAAAACAAATTCTTGCAGCTGAGCTGGGGTGGGAAGTCTCATTGCGTGATGTTCCTCTACAACCTTCCTTCACTTCTTGCCTTGGTCTTTCCAGCTCAGCTTGTAGCTCAATCAAGCTGAGGTCCTTGCAGCCATGGTCACAGAGCTTTTTCCCTGGTAGCAGTTCTGGACTCTAATCTTTCTGCTTTCTTCTAATTGTTTGCACCCCTATGCTTCTGTTGGTACTGGGGTTGCTCTGTGCAATAGCTGGAGTGGATTTTTTGGAGGTCCCCAAGCTCAACTCTTTTGAGCCAGGTGCCAATGCAACTCTTCAAACAGTTGCTCTGTCATGGCTCTATGCCCCCTCTTCTGCTTCTGTATTTGTAAAATATCAAATGAAATCTAGGGAAGGCAGTTTCCTAATCATCTTTCCCCAGTCCTCATCAAAGATGAGCTTTTAGCCAGTTCTTTTCACTTAGCTTTAAAAACTTCAACATTTTGTGTTTCTGAAAGTTAGTCATCCCTGTAATAGTTGGCAGTGAATCTAATGGAATTAGAATGCTTTGGGATAAAGCATGAAGACTTAACCGTGGGGTGCCCAGCTTCCTTTGGAGACTCTGCATCTCTGTGGGGCTCGGGGACCCACACGCACTCAGACACAGGGATCCAGTGCTCTGCTGCCACAGAGCCCACAATGGGAGAAGGGCTCCCTCTTTGCTGAGGACAGGAAGAGGCACAGGCAGAGAAGTGTGGGCAGCACAGGGAGGGTGCAGTGCCTGACAGCAGTCAAAAAAGATGGAAATAGGGACTGCTGTAGTAAATTCCAGAAGCTGTGATTATTCCTGCTGACACCTAGAAGGACTGGGGCACTTGACAGGTGGGAGCTATGCTCTTAGGAATATGCTAACAGGTGAGGCTGGGCAAAGACATTGTATTCAAAACCACACATGAAACCTCCTTCCCTGGCTGCAGTGGGTCTCAACACTCTTGGCAGAACCCACTTTCAGCTGCTTAATCCTGTAATTCACTGTGTTTTATTTCTCATTTATTAAAGAGGATAGAGAAAAGGTAATGATGCATAACAAAGACTGCTGTCCCTGGCGTTCCTTGAGGCTGTGGACCACAAAATCCCAAACTCAAACTCTGAGAAATATTGGCCTAAGGTTCTGTTGGTTCTTAGGGAAATGTGTAGAAGGCAGCAAATGACCACCTAAAGTTCATGGTGAGCTGCTGATGCCTGGATTTTCAGCTGCCCAGCACCGCCCTCCTCTTCCCTGTGGCTGTCTCCTGCCAGCCCCTGTGCCACTAGCCCCTCTGAGAGCACTGAGCTCATCATCCAGTGTCACAGCAATCCTCTGGAGATCCTGATGGACATCGAGAATCCAAGCTGAACAATTATTTACACTTTCTAACAGGACAAATTTAATAGAAGAAACACTGAGCCATGGGCACTATGGACAATCCCTTCTGCTGACACATCCTCTATGAAATGTGATTCTCTGCAACGTCTCTTTGGGTTTGAAGAAACAGAAATTTAATGGAACCTGATTTTTATCTTATATGTAGTTCAGCCCACTGGGTATGCACTGACATGTAGACTAGGAGAAGAGGAAGATAATTTCAAAAGCAGATTAAAACATCTTCCAAACAAACCAGAGATTTATGCAGAATTTATTCTAGATGAAATAACTCTTATGTTTGCTTTAGATGGTGTAATGCACTTTTTAAATTTTTATTTTTCTTAATGCACTTTTGTAAATTAATTCTGCAAGTATCTGATTGAGACTTCACTTCAATAATCACAGCAATTTGAATATGCACTCATTTCTTCCTGAGGGGTAAACATCTGCTCATGGCAAAAAAATGTATCTGTGACACTGAACTCCTGCAAAGCTCTGTTTTCCCACCAGCCACCACCAAAAGGCTAATTCTTTTTTTAGGAGTAAAACCAAATGCATAGAAGTGAAGACATCCACAGTTCAGACATCAACTCTTACTTCCTCTTAGTTCAATACAATTTGTTTATGTATTACAGCATCTGCTGCAGGTTATGCAAGCTCTGTTGCAACAACTTGTGATATCTGATGAATAAAGGCCAAAGTCTGAATTTAGTTTTGAATTTTCAGGGTTTAGTGAATTCTGCTGTAACTTTGTCCCAGATCTTACTGCTCCAGTTGGTTCAATTGCAAATTATGTCTTTCTATGATTAATGGCAAAGCCACTGCCACTGAGTGCCTTGAGGCTGCAACCCTGTGTGTTACGTGCAGTACAAGTGTAATCAAAGGACATGCCTTGGGTCAAAGTGCTAAAATTCCCATACTAGTTAACAGACAAAGGTCTTTTTGAATTGGATGAACTGCTAGATGACATTATCAGAAGTAAACTTTGCATTTTATGAGTTGTCAGTCATTTAAATCAGAAGAATGTTCCTCAGAATCAAAATTCTGTTCGTAGCTCAATTTTTAATACTCAGACTACGTGGATATCCATTTTGACATCTCACAAACTAGTTAGCAAACAGAAAGCTTAATCCTGTTCATTTGTTTCAGATGAGTAGCCTCCCTGGGGTTAACTGAAATGCTCATAAGAATAATATGAACATGGTTATTTAGTTCTTGCTTAGATAATGTTAAATCATTTGATTAAATCCCTTTTCCCCTCAAGGCCACCAGCAAGACAAATTAACCGAGACTCACAAATATCCAGTTATGATCCAGTACAAATCATATACATTCCCAAGGAAGAAAAAGAAAAAGAAATTTATTTTAATATAGGAGCTTGTTGTTTTTAATAGCAAAGACAGAGTAATACTACTGGATTACTATGACTAACTAGGACAACTTAAAAAACCCTCACAACCATGCACACAAATTGCATTCAGAAATTAATTGGGTTCTGCATAAGAATGAAATTTTTTGTATGCATTGCTTGCAAATGTACACTTTTCCTGAGGACAAATTATTGTGTCATTTAATTAAATAATGCATACTATTACATACCTGAGAATATGCAGAACAACAGATTAAAAAACACATGGACAAACCAATTATGGCACTTCTTGACTTCTTAGCCCTTGAGTTGGCAAATAAAACACTCTGTTTGTCACACAGGAAATGCACTTTGGGAAGGCAGGCAATGTATGCTTAATTATTACTCTTTATTTCATGGGTATATAATGTGGGGGAGATAAGTATTTTTAATCAGTATAAATACATATTGCATACAGAAAATGTAATCAAACTAATGCTGAGATTTGTGGAGTGATCTCTCCACATTGAAGAACATTTTTAGTAAGGATTGCTCCTGCAAGTGTGAAGGTTGTGATAATCCTTATCAACAATCACACTGTGATGGTTAACAGTTAACAAAGAGTCAATAAAGTCCTGTATTCTATATTAAATTCTAAATAATATCTCTATATCTATATATTAAATTCCATAAAGCCCTACATTCTGTTGCTTCAGTAAGAGACTGGTACATAAAATGTCAACCTGTCCCACAGACAAAGCTGGGCTGTTGCTCCAGGCAGCACAATGAGAGGGACCATGTCTGAACAGTCATCCCATGTGGCTTCTGCTTGAGCTGTGCAGTTAGCTCAGTAAACATGAGGTAGGGAACAGCATCGTTTATTTTGACCAAATAACCAATAACTATGGCTGGAATAAAGACTAATTGAATTAAGGTTATGCTTGCAACCTTTGGCATTTTCTGCCTCTTGATTTCTTAATTGGGTAAATATCTATCACACTTTGCTCACTTGATTAAGTAGTATTTCCAGGCTTGTTTTGCGTTTATTTCTATCTTTAAAATAAAAAATAACAGAAAAATTAGTCAACAGGGAGAGTTTAAATCTTTTGGCACCTTAGAATTAATTTATTTTTGGCAAAGCATGGCTTCTTTACACTCAGTCCACACAAAAAGTTACCACATTCTTTTGCTCAAACCTCCCAGGACATTTCACCTTCAGTCAGAGACCAAAAGGAAATTTTTAGAAAGAGGAAAAATTTTTGAGGTTACTGATGTGTGGTAACACAGCAGAAGTAGATAAGAAGTTGTTTCAGTGTTCGGAGCCAACGTGTTCCAGCATCTATGTCATCACCCCTGCACTTGGAAACTCAGTGTGTCTTTTTCTTCAGGGATATCTTAGCTCCTTTCCTTCCTCAGTCCCACCTTTCAGCCCACTTGTGTTATTCTCTGTAAATATATATATTAGCTATAGGACAAGTGAGAGACTGGCGTGACTTAGTAGATGAAGCAAGAGAGATGGGTAGGCCCAACAAGACAAACCATGCAATAAGAAAATGGTGGAGCAGATTGTGCAATACACTATCTAAGTTCAGGCTGCTACTTGGACGAGACAAAAATAGATAATTTAACGTATGCCTTTGGCAATTATCAATATTAGTATGACTATGTAATGGCTGTTAGAAACATACAACTAGGAGAATAAAAGTTGATCATTGAATTTATACAAAGAGTTATGGTAATTTAAATCCTTATGAGAAGTGTTTACTTATGTCTTAGGGTAGGATAATGAACTTTTAATTGCAGGCAAGCAATTTTATGTCAGAATAAATCACAACTTGGGCGTGGTGATACTATTTATCCAACAACGCAGTTGATTTTGGCACTCACTCAGCATTCTTTGTACTAAGTTTTAATGCAAAGCATCTGTAGCACACTGTTACTAAAGCTGTTAGATACAACCTGTATATGATGAAATGGTCCCCATCCTCTCCCCTTTTCTTCCTTTTGACACACACAAAGCTTATTTTTACTGTACAGATTCACTTTTTGATCTCTAAACTAAGGGAAACAATGAGCCAAATAAAATAAAACACACATGCAACAAACACAGTTGATTTTTGAGACTCGAAGTGTGAGATGTGGAATGACTCCTTGTTCCAGGAATGTTTTGTTAATCATTCAGAAACATTGTTTTTTGAAGGAACTATACAGATTAAATGGTCTGGAACAGTATCATATCAGAGACTGATGACTGTATTTTAAAAGCAGGAGAACTTAATCTTGGTCTAGAATAGAGTAAGAAATATCTGTGTTAATTTACTCTAGTTTCAGTGTGTATTAAACAAGATGTGACCTGTCCTGAACTTGAAGCTCATTTGAGAAGTGATAGAAAATATTATTAAAGGACAGACATGCTAACAGGATAGCAAAAAAACACCCTACATCAACATTCTGACTCCTGAATGTCTCAGGCAGCCCTCGCCAAAGGTCCATAGCCAGCAAACTCCCCTTCATATATTACCAAAAGACTGGAGCAAGCACCTAAATCAGGCTTAGCTGGAGGTCTGAGAATATCTTTTACCATTTAAAGGCAAGTTTTGTTGTCTTTGCACTACTGTGTTCCTAAGATATGTGCTAGCCTGTGAGTAAACTGCTGCTGGGGGCATCCTGCTGTGGAGGGGCAAGTTTCCTCTGCTTCTGTTCAAACCTCTTTTAAAATTTCTGTCACTGATACTTGCTCAAAATAGAAGATGGAAAATCATAAGACAAATGACAAGGTTATGATGTTACAAATCAAGGGAGGGCAATTATAGTGACCTTCCAGAAAATGTTCATCTAAAGAGAATGAAGTAGTTCTAAATTTCTGTATGAACACAGAAAATAGAGGAAAATCAGGCAATGTTATGAAAAAAAATTTCTCAGATTCTGGTGGCCAACATTTTATAAGGGCCAAAACCCCAAATTCAACAACATAGCCCCCACCCCAGCCCCCTAAAAGTTATGCAGACTGTGAATAAATTGCAAATGCTCTGGCAAGAATTTTGCATATAAAGACATAAACAGGATATGTCTACTTTTCTCATCTGGCTTAGCTACTTATCTTACCATCTACAATACCTATACATATATATATTTAAATTAGACTTTCAAAACACATAGAAACTCAGAAAGAAATCAGAAGTTTAAGGCTGTGAGTTCAAGCACTCTAAGAATATGAAGATGCAAGAATCAAAACTGTCAGTGAATTCTCAGGTCATATCCCTTTTACAAATATGCATAGTCTTTAATAATCTTTCCCTGCTCTCAGTTGCTGTGCTCACTAGGAATTTTTCAGGGGTATTTGTTTGCCCAGCTCTGGAAGGTAGTTGCCCCACCTCAATAAGGCCACTGCCAAAGCTTAAGATTTGATTTAAAACCTAATGATGTTTACCTAAAGTATTGTTTTTACTTAATATCATTCACTCATTATCAATTGAAGCATGAAAATTACATATAGAAAATTATATATAGGCATATAAAGTGTTTGCCTTAGCTTTTTATCCATCAAGGGAAAATCCAGCCCAACTAAATCTGGATGAGGTTATAAGACACATCATGGGTGAATAGTGGGAAGTGTTGGACAGAATGATGTTAGTGGGAGCTGGAATTGATCAGTTCTGCCTGAAATGCAATCCCTAAGGAATATAAGAAAATGGAGAACCCACGTTCATTATTTGTTTGGTAATGATTTAATTATTTTCTTTTCAAAACTTAGTTTTCAACTGCGTGGCATGTCCATGTTCTTCCCTCTCCTGGACAGCTCTGGAAATACGACACAAAGGGTAAAGCACAGGCAAGGTTGGATGTAACCAGTGGAGTGACTTTTTAGCTGGTTTCACTTCTGGGAAGCAGCCTATACCTCTTAAGGAGCTTGTAGTCCTTCTCTAAGCCCACAGACAAATCAATATTTGGTCCAGCAAGATTAGAAAAAAACCCCATGAGATGGGCTTAAACTAATCATAAGTTGAGGTCCAGCTTGGCAAAAATTTTGAACCCAAAAATACCCTAAGAATTTTTAAAATATTATAGTATTCATTTAGAAAATTTCCAAAGCAAATTCCAACTTTTTATTTTTAAACAATTAATTTGTTTCAAAATTAACCAAAGTGTTACAGCAGTGTCAAGGAAGGGTTAAATAACATCAGAACAAAATGATACAACACAGTTAAAACATCTTCTCTGGCTGAATTGCCACGGACTAAACCAGGCCAATATGTGGAAGGTACTAACAAGCTGGAGTCTCTCATCTATGAGAGAGAGGAAAAAAAGGAATCTGTTTAATGATAATTTAACTATGTGATTAGTTATGCTTTCTCTGAAGTTCTGCCTGGTACAACACTTCATTGCAATCAATCTGCCCTGGCTTGCTAAAGAACAAAATGCAAACAGATTTAGAAGTAAAGGACATGACCTCATGGACTTGAATACCTGCCCTACCTTGTGGTTGTCATTAACTCATAGTTGTTGACCAAAGGGATGATAATTTTTTTTTTTACAATTAATGACTAATGCTGAATTTTAAAATCCAGAGACATATCTGTTAAACTAATCAGCAACAATTACCTTGACTATGGTTATTCAGGCTTTATTTTATTGTGAAATATGAGATGACCTATTTTACTTGTAGATATTTAGACAACAATGTTCAAAGTGTGAAGTATTGGAAAAACTTAAAACATAGATAAATTATAATTGTTCCTAGCTATTGCAGTTAAAGGAATCTTCAGGATTTCAGAGCTGAAAAAGCCCATTCTGATAAGGAGTCTGAAAAAAATTAAACATTCTGTTTGTTATGTGGAATTCTGATTTTAGTTTGCAGTTCAAAAGTATTTCTCTGTTTAGGAAAGCATGTAGACACATTCCTGATCAACTTTTTCTTGAATCAGGGGCATAATACAGTACAAATAATAACAACTTCAAAATATATTAAAGTAGCATTAAGAATGTACTCTCTATAAAGAAAATGACAAGCTGACATCAAAGAAACTGAGGATATTTCAATGAAGTTCCAGTTTCTCATTATGCTAAGTTATTACATTGTAAGTTGCAAAAGAGAAAAAAAAAGTTATCTAAAATCTGATTCTAACTGTGCAAAATTTTACCCAATTTATTTCTAGATAGAGCTATTCAAACTCTCTAGTTGGTAAAAATATTTTATTTGCAGTTTATGAGTTTTCTATAACTTACTACTTCTGTTTAAAAATTACTTTCTCACCACTCTTTCTAAGATCCCATTTAACAATGATTATTTGAAAAACTGCATTTTGTTGATCTCTGAAATTGTACAGAAAAATATCAATTGCAATCACCTCAAAGAGATTTCAGCCAGGTATAAGCACATTTCTAATACTGATTAAACAGCTGAAACTTAGAAAGTGTTTCCATATAAAACAATTTTTTGTTTCATTAGAAGCAAAATTACTTCATTTCTTACCACGAAACATGTCCAATATTTTCTGCATGTGGCTGCTGCTATGAGTAAATAATAAAAACATAGAATCATAGGATGGTTGGAAGGGAACTTCAAAGGACTCAAACTTTAGCCACCTGATCTTGTTACAAAAGGAAACAAAACTGAGTGAGAAAATGCAGTCCATCAACTTCACAGCAGGTAAGGCAACATAGACAGCATTTGAAGACCCAATACGGTAAAGTACCAGAAAAATATAAATATGAAGGCCTTACAAAAAACATGATGGAGACCTGGTAACCTAGTTCTTCAGGGAACTAATGGCTGTGACTTAACTGTTCCAAAACATTGGTTATAAAGCCAGTTACTAAAAAAAAATCATATAAAAGAGAAATTTACTTCTTTCAGTACCTGTATAAGACACTCATGCTTTCAGGTTCGAAAGTGCCAGGTACCAAACTCTTTCTGCTAAGGAAATATTACGTGTTGTTCTTTTAAAATCTCCCCCCATGTTCACTAGGATATATATGGATGAGCATTAGCTTTCTTTTCTTTTATTATTTTATTATTTGGACTCCTGTGCCTTAATGCAAGGAGTGTGGGCAACGGGATGCCCACAGGAAGAAGAATAAAGAGCTTTAGCATATGGAGATACATATTGACATTGAAAGGTTATGCATATTGCTTGCATTTCAAGTACTTGAAATGGCTTAACATCTCATCTAGATCCTGCTTTGTAACCAGTTCGTGTTTAAGAGCAAAATATGACTTTAATAATCAGTTAAAATCTGTCACTCATCATTAATTTCTATTCAGTTCAAGGTTAATAAAAATTTCTTGATGTGCCAAAGAACAAAAGAGGGCTGATTTGCTTCTTAGAAGAGCTGAGGACCTTAGAGAGTACAGTAAAAAAGTAAACACTCAGCAGTTCTTTCACTCAGATTCCATTTTCATGAATCATCTCTCTTTCTCTCTCTCTTTTTGTATGTATGTATTTATATATGTACCAAAGAAGAGAGCAAGTGAAAATGCCCCTTATTACTCTGACTGCCATCCATTCATTCAATTTGGCAGCACCTTCGAGTCATGAGGCAGAAAGAGTAAAATATGATTTTAAAACTTCATGTCCCAACTGTTTTTAGATTGTATCAGCTTTTTCAAATTTTCTGTTTATATGCCTCAAGAAGTGACTTGCTCTTCAGTGAAGCTGTTTTTCATTACACTCCTTATTTCTTTAGCTAGCTAAATCCACTACATTTATGGCTCAAATAAATTCTTAAACTTCCAGAATTTGCAACGGACCTATTTTTAGAAAATCCATATAACCTGATGGAGAAGATAATTCAGTGAGTATATTTAGCCCTCCGGCCAGATGAGCTTATAGAGCTTCCTTTGTTCATATAAAAGGATACATTTTTCAAATTTCTGTTAATGTAAGTTGTGAAGTGAATAATTTCTTCACAGTCAGAGCAATAAATGCGAATGTATATCTAAATGTTCTTCTGCGGGCAGATGTTCCCTTGCTCTGCTCATGCCACAGGTTGAAAGGAGCTGTGTGGCCCAAGCTAACGGACAATCAAGCTTCAGCAATGACCATTAAATGCACCTAAAACAGCTTTCACTTTGTTCAAAACATGCAAAATGCAAACTGAAATCTGCCTCCAGAGGATATTGTCTTGATTCTAGGTCTTTTAAGTAATTAATTGCACAAAACCTACAGTACTACAGTACTATGTTGCCACATACAGTCTTGAAATATCATAGTCTCTATATATAGATACTGGGAGGGAGGTAGTCAAACCTCGATTGTCATGAGAGGTGCCTGCTTTTGCCTTGAAGTCAACTTAGAAAAGTTTAAAGCAAATTATAGTTTTTGGAAAACCTCAGCTATCCATAACTTTGCAAAATAAATCAAATGTTGAGGCTCTCTGTGGCCTTTAGAATGGGCTGGGTGCTGACAGCTATTCCTTTTCTTGGTGTCTCACTTGTCTCCTTGAGCTGAGCGATATCACTGGTTAGGCTCATAGGCTGCCAAGAAAACAGAGGGGAGAGCCCTCTGGATGCACATGAGACCTTCTCTGCCTTGGGAGACAGAGGACCTGCCTTGACTGAAGCTTCCCTTTCCATGACTTGTTTCTTTATTTTAGCTGCTGATGATTTAATGCAGAATGCAGAAATGGTGCTGGGAGTCAGAACAGGAATTCAAAGTCTGCTCCTGTCATATTAAGTGCTGAACTACACAGTCATGTGTCCTTTTTGCCCCCTGTTTGCCATGCTAAATCACAGGTTTAGAGGCAGGCATCAGCTTCTCACATGTCCCTAACGCTTGGCTAAATATCACCTTGCCCCTACGTCAAGCAGTCCTGTATCACCAAGATACTGAAGCATGCATCTATCTTATGCACACATTTAACAGGATAATTTAACATAATTTTGCAAATAAACACTAGACCAAGAAAAACTCTTTAGTCTTGGGAGATCAGATAGAAAATGAATTTCAGATGCGTCTGGCTTATCCCAATGGCTTATTTCCTTGATCTAGGAAAAAAACACAGGCTTCTGCGCCCTCTTACGTGCAGTCTTATTCAACTTGCTTATGCAGGAACAGTTTAATTCCAGAGGCCCAAAAAAGACATATAGTGAACTCAGATGATCTAAAGAGAGCCTCTTGGGTAAACCATACAACAAGCAAAAGTCAATTTGGTGTAAATGGTGTCGGTCAACATGAATGTCTGGTGTTCCTACCATGTTTTTATACCAAAGAGGTTCTAACATTTCATAGTTTAAGCTATCAGATAATATTCAACACTCAATATTTTACCTCCAAAACGTTGTTATCACACTCCAAAGGTGAGGTAAAAGGTGTTAGTTTAAACAGCTCAAATGCAACAAGAAAGAGGACAGGTCCACACCCAGGAATAGTTACTGCAGGCCCTTTCTGGCAGCAGCAGCCCCCCTGAAAGAGTGCCCAGTGCAACTCTGGGGCTCCTGATGCCGTGTCCCTCTGTAGGTCCCCCATCACTCTGATCAGGGAGCCTACTCTTATTTTAACTCCTGTAAAATACATCTTTTAAAGACCAAGGTACTTAGTAATTCTGCAACACCAGGGATGTTCTCGGAGACAGTAAGTTCCCTTCCTTTTACGGGCATCCTTACACCCCTTTAAAAAAAAATAATAATAAAACCACTGATTGGTAAGACAATTAAAAAATAAGCTATTGGTTTAGATAAAGGAAATCTCATATCCAGACAGCTGGGCAGCTAGCAGGAAATTTGGACCCTGCTGGTAAATTTTAAAGTTAAGAAACATACTGGCTTGGTAGAGATGCTGTTTATTCCTTTTTGAGTCCAGCTACAGTAGAAGAATAACAAATAATCTCACATGTGTGGGCAGGTGCTGCTGGTGGCAGCCAGAGGTGTCACAAAACAATGGAAATGATATGGGAGTTTCACATTAGAAATAGTCTTCATTTAGCACAAAGACATCTTTGCATCTGACCAAAAAGCACATTGCACATTTGATGCAGAAACAGATATTTTTACATTGCTTAACCAAACATAGGTTTTGGAACATGTTTATTAAGCAAACTGCAGTTTTTGTTGCTGAAAATCTTTAGAATTTGGAACAACTCTAACAAATATTTCCATACATTCAAGTCATCTTTTTAAAAGGCAAAACCTCTAAAAAAATTTTATTTAAATCCAGTATTTCTTTGTCACTGGCTTTAAGACATGACCATGTTGAAGAGATTATGCTCATGGCACATACAGGAACTGGTGGTGCCTGGTTAAACTAGCCTGGCATAGGCAAGTGATATCTGGCAAAGAGCAGACATTTCCTTTGCTAATGAGTCAGAATGAGCACTTTGGTTTGGACAGAAACAAACTGTAAAATGCCAGCTCAGCAGGAGCACTTCCTCGAATACATCAAAGCTGTTCCTTTCTACATGGCACAGCTGAGTTCTTTCCAAGAATTCCTAGGCCAGTATTCTTGTAATTCAAAGTGTTTTTAAATGGGTACAAATCCTCCCTCCTCAATGCCCCAAAACAAGCAGAAAGGCATGTGAAAATTAGAAGCATCAAAATACTAAAATCATTGGTCATGCAAAGCATGAGCACAGCTGGAAAAAGTGTCCCCTTGAGATTTTGCCTGTATCCTGACTGTACTTCAAATATAGATGTTGCTGTTATTTTAGGAAGCAGATATGCTAAACAGTCTTGTTTTCTCTCTCTGAGTACTTACAATATTTTTTTCCCATAATTTTAAATTTCCTTTATAAGTAAGCACTAAAATGCTAGCTACATTATTGCCTTGGCATAGATTTCATCTGCAGCAGTTACTGGGTGGTAGTTTTTCCCATTTGAGCGGAATGTGATAGAAGACTCAGAAGTAATATCAGAAGTAACATGCTAGCCAAGTTATACCATTTAACAGCACTTCTGAGGCCATGGACCAATTCTGTGGAATATATTTTTCTGGCCATTGTACATAAAAATGTAGGAAAACAGCAAATCAATATGTTATCAATTATAGAAGAGTAGTTGTGGTGTTGTGACTGGCTCCCACATCCCAAGGCAGGGGAACAGTGCTGAGTTGAGAGTTGTGAGCCCATCTGCACCTTTGTGGAGGTAATGCTTCCGTTGTAGGTCTTCACGGTTTGTTTCACACTTTTTGGATGAATGGTGGCCCTGGCTATCTGTCATGAAAAAGGCAGGCATGGTGTGTTGTGATGGGGACATCAGGTTCATGAGGGAGGGCTTGCAGGTTGTTGGTCTTTCGCTGCTTGTGTTGGTGCAGCAGCAGGAAACAGCAGAGCTGAGCAGGGTTTCTGGCCAAGCCAGGCTGGATTTTCACCTAAATCCCTCAGCAGTGTTGGTTCTGTTTTAATTTCAGCAGAATTCAGGTGTGTTGGATCAGACGCAGCCATGGTATGGATGTCTCTTCTGTAAATGAAAGTATTATATTTTTATAAAAACCGGAAATATGCATTTGTGAGATGTAAGAAGGAAAACCTGGAGATGTTAACAAGTCAGATGAGGTAGGTCCATCTGATAAGCTAAGTGATGTACTATGGTTTTCTGATTTTGCTGTTGATGTATAATATAACAGTACAGGGACAGTGGTCCCATTAAAGCTGGAGGTAGGGAATACCATAACCAGGCTACCTACAGAGAGCTCAGGGTGAAAAAGAAGCAGCTCATTGGCATGTTTCAGGAGTGGTCAAGCATGCAAGGTTGCAGCTATTGCAGCCGCTTGCCTTTGAGATCTGCTGTCAGAGCACCACTTGTGGCTTCAGGTTGAATTTTACAGTGGACATATCACTCCTGGATGAAAGAAGGATCCTCTGATACCTCCTAAGAATAAAATAGCTCCTGCTATTCAAAGCAAGTGGTTTGTGTGGAGCGGACGGCTTGTGCTGGCATCACAAATGGTTCTGCTGACACCATCTCAGCTATTCTTCCTGTGCTAGAAAGGTCCAAAAATGGCCTGGAAGATGGCCTGCACAAAGATGTCCTCGAATATATGGAGCAAAACAGGGAATAGCAGGATGGCTGGGAAAATTAGTGCCTGGGAGGAAGAGAGCTCAGTGGGATGTTGAGGTGGGGACACTCAAGGAGAGGATTATTAAAAAGAAAAAAATGTACCTTATAAAATATACAGCAGTAGGGAAGAAATGCAGCTGAGAGGATCAGAGCAATACTGAAGTAGGAGGATTAAAGAACAGAGAAGTCAGCAGGAAATGAGGTAACTAATAAGCACATTAAAATGCACGGGCTAGGAATTACACTGGAAATAATTAGACAAAGGAAGAGAGTTCACCTTGGGAGGAAGGTACTCAGTTTTGACCCTGACTTATTACATGACTCTTACCAAGGGTCCCACTCCTCAATTTCTCTGCAGGGAAAAAATGAAAACAAATTATTAGTGTTTGTAAAGTGGCTACTAAAACTTAAGAAATTGTTAACACATTACTGAGTGAGTGATAAATTCACTTGCATTCAGATTTACTACTCCTAACTCTGATTGCTCAGCTGAGATGGGAAAGTTGGTGGGCAAGGGTCACCTACTTCCATGGTCAATAAGGTAGATATTTTCAGTGTGTTTCAGATCTAAGGTATCTCTCCTTAGAGAGAGCACATAGGCCACCCTTGCTTATAAGGCAGGAGCTTGAGGTCTGTGGCTAGTGTGAGCTGGGTTGGACCAAGGACATCACATGTTTGGAGCAGTGCTGTATAGGCTTCTTAAACCACTCCCTCCAGCTACCTATGAATTTCTGATCTCAGGGCAGGAATTACCAGATGATTCGTTCATGTGTCAGAGGCCAAGACAATGATCATACTAGTCTCTTCTGATCACAGAACTTTTGAATTGGTCACTAATGTTCATGATTAGAAGTGCCTGCAAATTTTTTTCATCAAAATGATTCCTTGGCAAAAAGTGTTCTTTTCTCTCTGATTTTTTTTCTCTCTGAAAAGAAAAAATAGCTTAAAAACTAACTGTGCCACTCAGAAACCTGTGATAGAGTATCTCTATTTCTTATACTAGTGCTAGGAGTCTCCTTTGACATTTTTAATAATGTGTGACCACTGCAATTCAAACTCCTGATCTAAAGCTCAGCTCTCTTTCAAAAGAAGCAGGAGGTGCTCTTCTCTGACCAAGCTGTAGAGAACATCACAGGAGTCATGTGGCTGCAGGAGAACTGCAAAACTTATGGACTGGCCAGGAAAAAGAAACATGAGGTTTTCCAACTGTAATTTCCAAGGTTGTTGTGTTTTGTTTTGGGGTTGTTTTTTTTTAATAATTGATTTCTGAGTCAATTCAATGAAACTTTTTTTTCTGAAGTGAATCAATCCTAATTTTTAATACTTTACAGGTCATTTTCATTTGGAACAAAAATAATTCTGGAATTTCCCTTGAGTCAGATTGTGTAGTTTCCATTCACGTGACACTTGCATTGCAGATGCTATTAAAGTTCCAAGTATTGCTTAATAAAGAATAACAAGGAAGATATTTTTACATGCTTTCAGTATCTTAAATAAACAAATAAACATTCCTAAACTTAGAGGGAACATAATTAAAAGCACTATGAATATGCCTCATATTGTATGATTAAGTTCAGTCAAGGATGTGAGAGGAAAGTGGGACTTGGTCTGCATGTAGAACATGTTTCAGATTCTTCACTCAACCTCAGGGGCACTCAGCTTCAGTAGGACCTCCTGTGTGTTCAGCAGGAGACACCTGTGTGGTTTGGATTTCTGGATGTTCACAGTTCTCTTCCAGGGTGTGCCCATAATCTTGTGCTGAGTAATTTAACACCTACTCCTTTTCTGAGAGCTTTTGGGGTCCAGAAATGAAGTGAACCTTCATTAAGTAACTTGTCAAAGTTACTTAACTTATCCTGCCTTACAAAACCAAGCTTATTTTAAAATTAAGTAAGTGCAAGTATTGACAGACATGATGATTGCTTTTTTTGGTATTATGACTTTACAAGGAGTGAGAAGTTTAAGTTCAGATCCCTACCTAGCTGGCTGTCTACTAAGCTGTGATCAGTCCAAAATCCAATCCCCTACCATCCAAAGGCTATTCTAATGACTGGGTATAAATAATTGCAAAAGGAGTAGAAGGGCAGAGAGGAACTGAACAAGACCTTTAAGATTGAGGATGATCAATCTTAAAGGTCTTTTCCAACCTAAATGATTCTAGGATTCAATAAGATTTGTTGAATCGGTGACATCTTGGAGTAACAGATGGCTTTTCACTGGCTCAGGAGGAGAGGAATAAATAGAGGGGATACAAGAAGGACCTGGAATCTGTATTCTAGGTGCTTGACTTAGGATTATTTCAAAAGCAGTGCTTAGAGCAGAAGCTGTAACGTTCATACCCTCATTTTCTTAAAATAGGCATCTAAATAGGCATTTAGAGCAAATCTGATATCAATCCTTTAATGCATTAATTCTCTAAGTACAAAGATAGGAACAATAATATATGCCTTCTCAAAGAAAGGATGTGAAAATAAACTCTTGAATGTGCCAGAAGTTCTCAGGTACTATTCTGCATTTTTCCATAGTGATAGTTGGGAGGAAATGAATCAATCTGTCTTTAGATAAGGCACTGAATAAGTGGGCAGCTAGTAAGGCTATAACAAAACATGAAAGAACTTCTCATGGCTTTGCAGAAATCTGTTATTAAAAAGATGTATAAGACTGTCACAAAAAGTGTGGTATGATAAAAATCTTTACTAGATAGAAACACTATTCTTTTTAGCACTTCATGTATCTGAACTGATGAACGAGCTAAATTCTGCTTTTCTGAGAGGGCTGCTTAAGGCCCCCTCTGTTAGAATATGTTCCATTATTGGTACTTAAAACCAGACAAATGTCCTAAAAACCCAAAAAAATGTCTGTGTTCATATCCAAAAAGGCTGGTTGGCACAATTCTGTCAATGTATTTTTCTGACAAACTGCTCACGTAAGGCAACAAGCAAGAAATTACAGTATCCCTGCAAAATGATGGAGGTTGCATCTTTTTCAGTGTGAAGTCAAGTCTTTATGTGACTGCACATGCCTGCATTCTCATATTCACTCTCACTCTGCATTGTGGCATATATTTATGCAACACATAAATATTTTATCTGCTTTTAGACTAGAGTGGTCAGATAAGTAATATTTAAGGATGTGGAGGGTCTTGTGACAGATGGAATCACAGATAAGAATAGAAGGCATACAAAGGAGCTACTGAATGGTCAGAAGCTCCTTTTAAGAAAGGGTATGACCACATTGCTGAGGGAACCACCCACTTCCAGTTTACTCAGCATTTCATGAATGGCCTTTTTTATAGAAGCACTTGAAAATTTTTGACCAGTGTCACTTGTTTGTCGGCAAAATAAAGCTCTACATTCTCAAGCTCTGTTTTTGAAAGTTCCTTTGAGGCATTATCCAGAACACTTGTGTATATCTGTATTTACTGTATATCAATAAGCAATTTTTAGTAGCTCAAAATTATTTCAGTAAGCGAGCAGTAAATTGGGATATAATAAAATTTCGTATTCAGTAAAACAGATTATTCCTTTGTTATAATTTCATTGGGATAATGTTTTCATTGGCATCTTAATATTAACTTATATTCATTCTTTGAGAACTGTCAGCAGCTGTCTGCTGTCAGATATACTTTGGGGTCCTTTAATTTGAAGATCCATGTGGGCACTGGTTGCCCAGGCACATCTGTCCCCTGCTCCCTTGGAGCTCTCAGAGGATGGGGCGTGAGGAGGAAGAGCTCTTCAGTCTTCTGGCTGCTGCTGGGGCCAAATTGACTTGGAACACAAAGCCATCACTAAGCAGCTCCGGCCATTTTTAATGCCCTCCTCCCCACGACCAACTCCCCCACCCCCCTTCAACTGACAGATGATGCAGTTTTTTGTTCCCCCAGTATCTCAATGGGACAAATCTCTGATGAGAAAAGGCTGGCTGAAGTCTTGTCCAAATAGGGTAGAAAAGATGGTGATGGATGGGGAAAAAGAAGTGGCTTATAACATCAAGATATACTGCAAGAAAGTATCTTCTACATTGATGTCTTCAATGGCTTCCAGGTTCCTGGATATCTTCAGTGTATAAAATCTTTTTTTCACTCACTTGTTGTTAATATTTACAAAAGTTTCAATCTGACATAAAGCTCATCTTTGTGTATGTGCTGTCAAGTTGTTATGTTGTGTTTGGTTTGGAGATGACCTTGTCTGCCATAGAGGCTATTGAAAGTTTCTTCTCGCTGGTGGGGATTTCAGAGAGCAGAGAATTGCACTGGTTATTGAGTCAATATACTTCAATCAAGCTCTCATTCTGTCAGTGCTGGAGCAGTAACACAGAACAGCTGAAGTGTTCTTTGTTAATAATTTTTATATCTAAAATCTAGATGTGGGATATTTATGGTAGACGGATGGTGTGATTTCACTTTACTTGTGCAACCACCAGAATTTCCTCATCTTCAGAGTGTGATATAGAGCGCATTCTGTCCCTCAGGGTTGTGCATAAGAGCACATGATGTGCATGAAGAAGGTGTTGAAATGGGTAGAAAATTTGGTCTTCTGTGTTTCTGTTTGGAAAAGAGCCAGTCACCACACAGGATGAGAGAAGACACCCTGGGGAGAGCAGTTCACAGGTGAAGGCAGGAGAGGACTGTAATGCTGCACTGGAGTATCCTGCAGAGAAAAGATGGTACAACTAATTTCAGGTATACGGTGTAAAGAATTGATTCCTTTGTTAATATAAAAAGTGGAAATCAAAGCACTGTTAATTCACAGGGGAATTTGTTTACTTTTCTAATTTTCCTCTGAATTAATGAAAAGCCTGCAGCTCTTCTCAGGTATCATAATGTCTTTGATTCAAGGTGAAAAACAAAGTTTCTAACCGGACAGAGCATCAACAAGGAGCAGCAAGGTAGCTCAGCAGTATTTCTTTTCCTTCTTTTCAGAACGGGGACTCAGTGTCTTTAATTCTGTTTGTCTTGGTTTTTCCACCTTCTCCCTCAACAATTTTTCCACCATTTAATTCTGGTTTGACATCTTTGTGCTGACAGAGAAGTTAAGATTGATGACCTCTTCTGTTCTTTTGGTCAGAGAAGATGAATCAAAGCAAATTGTTTTACTAGTTAATAAAACAGCCTACTTATATTTTGCAAAAATAGCATGGAGCAAAGGAGTTCAGGGAGCAAAGATCGTGAAATGCCAGCGGAGACAGTTGTATGTAATCTGGTGGTGGTGTTTGCTAAAAACTGAAGGTGGCTCTGGGCACCTTGCCAGTTTGTTCAGGTTGAGACTCAGCTCTCAGCTCAAAAGGAGCTATCTGAGTCTGTTAAGTTCATAATGTAAACGGATGTTAGTTTGGTTTTGTAACCAGAACTAATACGATTTTAAATAGCCAAGCTATTTTTACTTTTATAATTGACCCTGAATATACTTCTTGTCCTCTTCCATTCAATGTCAGTTATGGAACATGTGATCCTTGGAGACCAAGCTATGGTTGTAAATAATAAATCCATTAAGCCTACTATTCCTTAGTTTTGACAGAAAATGTCTTTTCTAGAAAACTAGAAAAAAAACACAAAAATGAAACAACAAAAAACCGAAAACAAACTAAACCAAAGAATAAAACAACATATTCCTATGTATTGGTGTAAAAATTACTTCTATTTTTTGATAAATCCTGGCTCAAAGGTTCCTGTTTGGAGTAGTCTTGTCAGTGTTGATTTGCTGCAGACATCAGATTTCTGCAGGATTTGAGAGATCCCACCACAGGTATTAGAAAGAGCAATCTCAAACTCTGTCATGCGTAGTAAGTTCTTGTATCTCTACTAGCTGTGACAGTGGTCAAAACTCTGAGGAATTTCAATGTGCTTTGTGCTGGCAGGGAATGTCCCTGCAATCTGTGGCACGTTTTAAGATTTTATTTTTTGCCTTCTTTTTCAAGAATTTTCCAGGGCTTAGAAGTCAACATTTTAGTGTATGCTGCATGTCTCCCAGAGGGAATCCATCATCTATTGACCTCAAAGTGGTGGTGACCAGGCTGTTCTCCTGTTCCCACATTTTCATGTAGTTCAGCATGCAGGTGCACACAGTTTGTGTGTGTTCATACTGCCAGACTATGCTTTATTTTCAGAAAAATCTTCAGTGTTGTAGATCTTGTTCAGCAGATACAGAGTCAACTTCTACCTCTGGCTGCAGGAGCCATGTTCTATCCTGAAGCAAAGTTGAGCTGCAGCCCCCACCTGCAAACTGCACCAAGAGCCATCCAGTTCCCCTTCATTCTTCAGCTTCAGGCCTAATTGTTGCTCATCAGGTCTCTCTTGAACCTTTGCACTTGTTTGTTTTCCAAAGAAGTTGTTTGTTTCTCTTCAGAAACCACTTTTTAAAAATAATTTTTGTTTTTAAGGAAGTGCATGGAGCTGGTGATCTTAGTGCAAGGATAAGGCAGAAACCTATTCAGACAGATGTGCTCCCTTGCTAGCTGGCAGTACTTATGTAGGAGTGTGCTGAGGTTCTTTAAATAGAAATATATTTGTGTTTCCAGGAAGAGGTTTTGATGAGTTTCTTCACAGTCTGCGCATATGCATTTTAAGGATAGTAAAGTGGGGTCTGATTAAATTCCGTGTGAACATTTCAAGTTCTGGATTAGTGCTGACATCTGCTGTTTATTCTTACCATATCCATGAAACACAGGGCAGTGAATTGCTGCCTGTGTGCTTCTTGCTGTTTCAATTTCATGTTTTGTTTCACACAAGGAAACATTACTAGAAATCACAAGATACTGGAAAACCTGCAGGGGTAAATAAGCATCCCTATGGGATTTTGACACATGAAGTAAGGAGCTGACAACAAAGATGAAACTGATTTTTTACCTATTTAAATGACTGTTGATGCTTTTAAGTGGGTAAAGGGTTTGAGATGCCTGGCCTAAGGAATGAAGCTGTCTATGTACAGGGTGGATATGTAGCCTGGAAGCTCCTTAGTGCAGGGACCACTTTTCTGTTACCCACTTCTACAGGAGCCCCTAAAATGCCAGGGTTCCAATCCATAGCAGGCTTAGCTGGCTGCTACCACAGGGTCCAGAGGTTATGGCTACATTGCAAGAGCACCTTGTCCTCAGCCTCCTTGCCTGCTTTGGGTCAGACCCAGCAGCACTAGTCACAGGAATGTCAGCTGCCAGCCTGGTCGCAAACATGGGTGTCACTCTAAGTCACCTGGGCAGGTGTCACCACTCAGTGTCACTGGGACCTGCAAGAAGGAATTACTGGGAGACTCCAGCTGCCTTTATTTAGGTAATTAAACAGATGCCATGACCTTGTAGTCATTGCTGGTCTGGATCGACAATATATAAATGTGCTTTGCATTGCCAGGGTGCTTTGGCTCATCCTGCTCTTGCCAGTCCTCCACCCTTGTAACCCCAAACACCCTTGTAATCCCAAACAATTTTGTGGGATAAAATAGTTTTAGATAACAAGGTTTTCTTTGTGATGAAGTCACCTTTATAACAGACACCAGAGAGAAGATAAGCATGGGAGGTTCTGTGGAAATCCCAGATTTATCCCATTAGCGCAGCACATGACAACACTTTATAATTCTGTTGTCAAATGAAATCAAATCCCTCATTTAAATGAGGTCATCACATGTACTGATCCAATCACAACTGTGGCAGCTGTAAATTCCATTCCCTTCACAAGCCATTGGAATTAAGCATACAAATATTCCCATTTTCAGGATTTGTTCCCTGTGTTAAGTGTCATGAATCAGAGAGATGCAACATTTTCAGGTTGGTTTTAAAATCATAAAGGCTTTAATATAACATTTGAATAGTTTTTAGCCATGTTATGATATTAGAGTTTACTATTGTTTCTCTTTTCCAAACATTTCCCCACAACTGTTAATCCTGCTGCTTTTTTTCATTAAATGTGAAATGCTTAATTCCCAGTCCCACAAATCCAAAACCTGGGCTTTTAAAAGATTTGCAGTCAAACTAGAAGAATCAGCAAAACAGCACTCCAGCCCTCCTGGAGGATAATGCTAATTAAGGATGTCATTGTTGAGGGTCAGGTTTCTGGAGTCTCTGGCTTTGATTCTATTAAAGTTTTTAAACTAAAAGAGAATAGATTTAGATTAGATATTAGGAAGAAATTATTTTCTGTGAGGGTGGTAAAACACTGGCACAGGCTGCCCAGGGAAGTTGTGAAAGCCTGTGAATTCTAACATGATTTGCACTGTAATAATAGCATTTGTAGTCAATTCCTTGAAAGTGCAGCCATTAACTTAGTGTGATAAAAATACAATAATATGACTGACACTGAAAATATTTGACTTTTTTGCATATGAATTAAGTTAACAAGTACAGTAGGTCTCAACATTGTTATTATTATGTATAAGTAATAATAGTGAAATTAAGAGAACTCATATAAGTCCTAAGAGAGGAGACTTTACTATTGTAAATTAGAAATAAATAGGTAACAAATGACACTAATTGTTTTGAACCGAAAGAGATCTGGGCCCTCAAATTACAATCCAGCAAGTACAAATAATCCCTCAGAAATCACTGAGGTTTTCATTAACCCAAAATTGTGGGCTGGCACAGTGCTTCCTTCCCAGGCCCACACTGGGACCTGGCTCAGGCTCTCTACACCCCTGAGACCATGGGAGGGTTGGACAGATTTCCATCTGTCCAGGAGCCCCCTTGAGGGGTTTGTAGGCACCTGGTGTGTTGCAGGGCATCAAGTTCCAGCTTTGCTGATGGACCTGAAGGTTCCTCTGGGCGTGCATGACCGGGATGTCCTCAGGCTCCTTTCCCATGGCACCCCAGAGGTGGTGTAATGGGAAGAAGCAGACCCTTGTGTTGCTCCTAGTCCCTACTTCACCAGCAGTACTCCCTGTGTGCAGGAGGCCATTGCTTCTCTCTGTCAGTATGTGAACATACTGTTCTCTCCTGAAGAGGGGATGACAAGAACCAAGTTCCTGCATGAAGGGATTTCCATTGCATTTTAATTAGATGCAGCTTCAGCAACTTGCAAGAGTTGCTTTAGTTTTAATGACATTGTGTAATTCACTTCACAGAACTGAGAAAGCTACTGAGAGCATGAGGGAAATTACAAATCATACCTAGGGAGTCAGGGATATTTTGACTCTTCAGTGCTAGAGGTTTTGCTATACTGAAAATGGTGACTTTTTTTTCAAAATCCTTTTTGCCTAAACATCCCTACTATATCCCCAAAAAAGTTTCTCATTTAACACTCAGAAAATTTATATCTTCTGCCAATTAAAATTTTTGAGGTCAGATTCACCTTTGGCTGAATTACCAGTTCTCCACAAGGTGCCTGGATGTGACTAGATTATTTTGACATGGCTGTGGGGGATGGTGCTCTCACCTTTGTTGCGACTCTGATCCTTGAAATGCGACTTGACGTTTGTGGTCAATTAGGGAATCTGGTGGAGATCTGGAGAAGATGCAAAACAGCAAAGATAGTCAATGATATTAACGTGCTCTGATACCTCTGCATTATTCAGAAGAAGCCAGTGATAGGGAAAATAAAGCAGAGGCTTCAATGATGTGATTATCTGATGCAGTTTTATTGCAATCTGTGATGGCCACAGTACTAAACTATAAATCAATATATAAAATAATTTTCATCACCTATTGTAAACATGAATTAGTCTTAAACTCCTATTAGTTTAACAGGATTTGATTGAGAAAGAACTTCCTAAAAGTGTTCACTTAAATGTTCTTGTAACAAATCTAGCCTGAATAAATGCCTTCTCAAAGGCTGAGCCTCAGAAGGGTCTCCTGTAACCAAGTTCCCAATGCTCAGGAGTGCTCAAGGACTGTTTCCTTGTGGAATGTTCAGGAGTTGCAACATTCCTATGGAAGCAAGGGTTAATCTTATTTCTACTTCTGTATGTCCCAATGTGCTGGCTGAAGTGTATTTTCACAAGGGCAATTGCCATTACCCTGATTTAGGAAGGTGGCTAGTTCTCTCTTTCTCTTTCTCCCATTTTTATTGACAAACTCTCACATGCAGCCTCCTCTCCTTGCCCTTGCATAGATTGAGGAGATGATTCTTATTAATACTAATGAGGGGCTGCTGTGAGGAGCAGTGTGCAGAGGCAGTATTGCAGTGAGGAAGGGAACAATATGTTCTCTGCTTCTGCTGCTTTAGGGCAAGTAGTGATGGGCATGTGTTGCAGCAAGAGAGATTCAGGTTAGACATTAGGAGTAAAAAAGCACTTTATAAGAGCAAGGACAGGGGAATGCTGGAACAGATGGCCTCAAGAGATGGTGGTGCCTATGAAAGACCAAGAAAACCAAGCTGGACAAGCACTGTAAGGACTGATATGGACAATGTTGGTCCTGCTCAGCTGTGGGCAAAGGGCTGGAATTTGTAACTTTTCCAGGTCCTCTCCACAGGGAAATTACTTTACCAAACAGAGATTTGTTTTAAGTAGGTAAACTGCCACTTGTCCTATGTGAACTTTGATTCCTCTGTGCTACTGAGGTTGGGCCTGGCACACGTGAACACCAGGGTGTACGCCAGCTAACGCCTGCTCTCCTTCCCTGGCCTTTTACACAGCCGGTGCAGGGCTGCAGCAGCAGGTTGTTGGAGGCAGCTGGCTGCACCACGTTTAGCACTTTTTTTACCCCTTCACAGTGAGGAGTCTTTTAAGATTTCATCAGCATAAAAGCAGGAGGAACGTAACTATAAGTAGGAGGCAGGGAGAGCCATTAGTTAGGACGCCAGCCTGAAGCTGATGTAATCTTGGTAAAACTACTGTGCTTTTTCAAACATAATGCTCTGCAAACTCCATTTTTTTCCTCTTACAAAGGCTCTTGTTTGTTGTTTCTGCAGTTCCTACTACAGTGATGGTCTAGGGTGTTAGTGTACTCCTGTAGTAAGTTAGGGTGAAAGGGAACACTCATGGATATATTACACCTCTGCTCCATCCCATTATAACAAGAAACCTTCTGAGAGTGCAAAGAGCTGCTCCTTCTCTTTTTGTGTTTGCTCAGCTAGGTAGTGGCTTTTAGCATGTATATCAAACTAAGCAAACAAAAACACACAGTAAATGTGGTCTACATATGATATAGTTTCTTCCTGCCTTTTTAGATTTTAACATTAATTGCATGCAGCCAGGAAGAAGTATGAATGTACAGACAGGAAAAACTACCACTAAATTATTTTGCAAGCTACTTAGCACCTGGAGTCATCGTATTTTTTCAAAGGCACTTTTAAAATCCTGCATTTATAAAAGCAACAGAATACACCCAGGATGGGAGAGGGGCTTCAGATGTATCATTTGGCAGTGGTGTATAATAGGTATAATATTTGTAACAGCTGTTAGGTGCTTTGAAGCTACACTACATTTATGGAATTTTCCATTGAGCTCTAAATATTCAGGTCACATACACAGTTAAATTTCCAGCAGTGGCAGTACAGATAAAAGCACTCCAGCCGTATGCCATAATTGTGCTCTATTTAGAGAGTGCAGCAACTCAGGCATTTTCACAGCAGTCGTCTTAGATACGGTATACATTCTGCTTTATAAATGCCAATTCATTAGCTCATGTAACACGCAGCATACTGTTCTTAAAAAAAAAAAAAAAAAGAGGGAGAGTGCTATGTTTCAGTGAGGAATAAACACACAGGAAAAAAAAACACAACAAAAAAAGAAACCAACTAATTAAAATGGAGATAAATGCCGAATTCAGTTTCATCTTTTATACAAAGATTATCAAATTCTATTTTTTACAAAGTTTCAAATAAGTGGCAGTCATTTGGGTGTCTGTAAATACATATTAAAAAAGATTTAATTGATTGGAAATTTCCACATCAGGATCTTCAATTGTGGTATATGAAATCTGCAACCGAAAAAGTATATCATGGGTAGGACTTGGTTTTATAATACAGTGAACAAGTGTGTGTGTTTTGTAAATTATTTGTAGTGATACTAATCTAGCCAAAATTCCAGGCTGCAAGAAAGACAGTATTATTTTCATGCTTCTTCTTGCTAAAGGTTTTTTACATTCAGCAACTACTAAGACAGCAAATCTGGCTGAAACCAGATACTAAAAAGAAAAGAAAAATCATTATATTACTGCAATGAATTGAAGTAAAATGCAAAGAAAAAAACATTGGAGCTAAAACCCCTGTGTTTTATCTCACCACTCTGAAGTGGTCAGGAAGGCATGTTCACCTGTTGTACTATCAGTTTGGAGACAACCAGCACAGCTATGTGAGATCAGGTATTCGTGGAAAGTAGGTCAACACAGTCAGTCGGATTGAGTTCTCAAGTCTTGCTAGACTTATGAATAAAATATTTTATACCTTTTTCTATGACTGGGCTCCATCTTGAACAGCAAATGTGTTCATGTGTTTTAAGATTGATTATGATTACAAAATCTGTCCATGACCAAAATGTGGATCATTAAACTACTTGTAAGTCACCTTTTTGAGGCCCTTCTTCAGTAAATTCAGTACATATTAGAGAAAAGTGGTTAAATACATTGACTTTATAGTTTCTCTGCACTAGAAGTCCAAAGGAAATAAACCTTTTCCTCTATCCTATCCCTTATTCTGGCCTTTGTCTGGGTAATTTGTCCCATCCAGAAGTTTAGTCATGCCTTTCCTAAGGAAATATCAAGGATGTCTGTGCAGAGATGACATCAAGGCCTGCTGGAACATACCCATAACCCTTGGTTACTGGGTATGTCTTCTGGAGACAAGAAAGCTTGTTACAAAACAATATTGATGTCTCTGGCATATCTGGAAGAGGAGCTTTACAATGTTACTGCTTTGTTGGCCATGCTTTTTCTCTGTCATGGGAGCTTACAACCCCTTTGCCACAGTTTGGAGAAGGGAACAGGCAATACATATTCCCCAGTCCAGCTCACACCAGGGCATATGGGCCTGAATCGTAAGCAAAGGAAAGAGCAGCAAAGCCTTCTCATTGAAGTGTGCATTGGACAGATATCATAGACTCATAGAATGGCTTGGGTTGGAAGGGTTCATCTAGATCCAACTCCCCTGCCATGGACAGGCACACCTCCCACTAGACCAGGTTGCTAAAGGTCCTGTCCAACCTGTCTTGAACACTTCAAGGGAGGTTGCATCCACAACTTCCCTGGGCAACCTGTTCCAGTGTCTCACCCCCCTCACACTAAAGAACTTCTTCTTAATGTCTAGCCTTATTGTCTTCCAGTTTAAAACTGTATATGGCCCCCAAGTCTGCTTGCCTTTGGATCCAGCCAGCTGGGCAGAGAAGTGGGAGCTAACATGCTAAGTGTGCCCTGCTTTGCTCTGTGGGATCCAAGCTGTGCCAGGCAGTGAGTCCTGGGCTGGGTCACACCAGGACATGGGGCTGGCAGAAGGGGCCAGGGCTCTCCAAGGCTGCTGGAGGGAAAACACAGCTGCTGCCTGGGCTTCTTTTCACACCTCCACACCTCAGGCCCTGGGCTGCTGCTGTTCAGGTTTGCTCTCCTTCCTGCACACACACCTGGCTCATCTCTCTGGCAGGGGAACAGGGAAGGAGCATTAAGCAGCATCTGAAAGAGGGCAGAGGCAGATAATCCACAGATCCCAGAACTCTTGACTCTTGTCTGCTCTGCCCTCGACATCCAGATTTACTGAACTGCCAGCCACACTAGGAGGTGTTTTCTGCTGTGTGATACCTACTTAAAGCATTGCTCCAATTAGAGCCAAGGGCAGAAGAAAGTGGAAAGCAGACAACCTAGTCCTCTTTCTGCAATGCAACAATATATTACAAAGCAAGTATGGTAACATGAAGCTAGTTTTAAGACACAGAGGTGATCCTTGCCATTCTTACAGGATTTTGATTGTGAAAAGGAAGTATCTGTTTTCTTTCACACTGTGCAGAGAACAAAATTTCCATGGAATAGTACCCAACCTCTGTTGGAGATCTCCTTCCAAACATCTGCCCTCAGAAGGACCCAAAGCAAAAATGAATCTCCAGGATAATTTAACAAACTCAAGTTGTGAGAAGAGTCAAACAAAATCTTCACCTTAGGAAGTATCTGGATAGCAAATGTCATTTCCACAATTTCTATCCCCAAATTTTTGACTAAAAAGTCCTGATCCACCTCAGGTACAAGACTGGATGTACTGGTCTGATAGCGCTGATTCTTTGCTTTCATGTATTGATTTGGGCTTTTAATAGAAATGTTTATCCTGAGAGCCACAGGTGCAGAGAAAAACGGCAGGTGTGTAAAGATGCAATCATGGACTAACAGCAAGACATTTTTAATAGGGTGCATGCAATGCCTTGTAATAGTGTGGTTCAAAACAAACAAACTAAAAAAATTATTTTCTTCATCTGTCTTAACAAAAGTGCAGATGCATTTGAATTTGGCAAGAACTTTTTGATTTATGAATGATAAATATGAAATAGGCATTAAAAGCTGTGAATAGGGCTTGATCACCCATCAAACAGACAAACCTGATGGCCTGAGAAGGATTGCATCAGGGTTGTGTTGTCTGCTTTTTTTAGTTACTTCTTTCTGAAGGCAGTCACTTATATTTTCAACCCTTTGTGCAGTTTGTCTTGAAGTTAAAACAGACAGAGTTTCTGCAAAATTGGTGAAAACAGCAAGAAGGCAGCTCTCACTGATCCTTTTGATTTCAATTTGCCATGTTCCTCTGTCTACAGTCTGCAGCACAAAATTAAAAAAAAAAGTTAAACAGTCTGAATAGGCTCTTGCAGCATGTAGGTCACCCTCTCAGCTATCTGGCAAGCCCTGACACATAAGCTTCTGAGCTAATAAACCTTGGGACTGTGTGGATCAGTTTCAGCATCCAAAGCTAATGGAAATAGATCATTAGCTATTTTTATTTAATTTTTGATTTTGGCACTTTTTTCCCAACAGAATAAGATTATAGCAAAAGTTCATCACAAAAGTACAGACATAAATTCAAATACTGGCTCACTTTAAACATCTGAAAAATGGTATTCGACTAACCTTCATGTCCTTTTAAGCCAAGTCTCTCTAATCATTCAAATCCAGTTCAATCTTATTATCAACTCCCTTGGCAGAATTAGTATACTAAAATGGGCACTTTGCCAAATTTTCTTTACACTCAGGTTCTGTTCTGCCAATTCAATTATCATTTTTTTCTTTACAAAGCTTAATCACATATAATGAATTAATATAAACAAAAAACTGAAGAACATACAGTTGACTATGTTACAGCCTAAAGAGGTAGGTAATTTTATAAACCTGAGAAAAGGATATTAAATACCTATATTTCTGCTGGGATAGAGTCAAAACTACAGACCATATAGAAAATGAACCAACCAAACTCATCTGAATCTTTTTCAAATTAAAATTGTTTCATTTTCATCTTGAAATACCAAAAGTAAATAGTGCTGAATCTTTTAGTTCTGATTTGAATAATAAAACATTCAACCACTCTGCCTGCTCAGCCTGGAACACCAAATGGGTTATAACTTCCATATTTAGCACCAAACTAAAAATAAGTTGGTTTTCTACTGCTAAATCACTGCTATTCTCAGCATGGCTCCTAATAGAATTGCTTTGGTTACAGTAGGTGGGATAACAGTTGTAAAGTCTTGTGCTAGTATTGTCCTAATGACCCGACTTCAGAGCAATGACATTAAGTACAGTTTGTTCTTATTTGTTGCCCAGGAACCTGTTTACACCAAAAATATTGTTACCATGAATAGGGTTGTGAAGAACACTCTGATTACTTGTTTAAGGGTAATAGGATTTCTGTGGACTTTTCAACATCTACGATGTGACCACTACAATCATCTATTTGAAACCTATCTGTAGACTTAGTTCTTCACACAGAATCCCACAGAATCATTGTGGTTGGAAAGGACCTCTGAGATCACCTAGTCCAACCATCAACAGAAAAAAACCCAAACAAACACAAACAACCACACACACTCCACCAAAAAACACCCACAAAAAGCCCCCACCTCAGCCACTAGAGAATGTGCTGAATTGTCACATTTACATGGTTCTTGAATACATCCAAGGATGGTGGCCCTACCACCTCCCTGGGCAGGGGTTTCCAGTACCTGACCATTATAGAAATTCTTCCTAATATCCAATCTGAACCTTCCCTTCAGCAACTTCAGGCCATTTCCTCTAGTCCTGTCATTATTTACCTGGGAGAAGAGTCCAACACCCATCTCCCTACAACCTCCTTTCAGGTAGTTGTAGAGGGCAAGGAGGTCTCCCCTCAGCCTCCTCTTCTCCAAACTAAACGTCGCTAGTTCCCTCAGCCACTCCTGATATGACTTGTTCTCCAGACCCTTCACCAATTTGGCAGCTCTCCTCTGGACCCGCTCCAGCACCTCAATGTCCTTCTTATAGTGAGAGGCCCAGAACTGCACACAGTACTAGAGGTGAGGCCTCGCCAGTGCTGAGTACAGGGGCATGATAACTTTCTTGCTCCTGCTGGCCACACTATTCCTGATACAGGCCAAGATGGTGTTGGCATTCTTGGCCACTTGGGCTCTGCTGGCTCATGTTAATCCAGCTGTCAACCAGCACCCCCTGGTCCTTTTCTGCTGGGCAGCTCTCCAGCCACTCTTCCCCAAGCCTGTAGCATTGTCTGGGGTTGTTGTGACCAAAATGCAGGACCTGGCACTTGGCCTGGTTGAACCTCATACAATTGGCCTCAGCCCATCAATTCAGCCTGTCCAGGTCCCTCTGTAGAGTCTTCCTACCCTCTAGCAGATCAACACTTCAGCCCAATTTGGTGTTTTCTGCAAACTTACTGAGGGTGCACTCAATCTCCTCATCTAGATCATTGATAAAGATATTGAACTAGACTGGCCCCAAAACTGAGCTCTGAGGGACACCACTGGTGACGGGCCACCAACTAGACTTGACCCCATTTACCTCAACTCTCTAGGCCTGACCATCTACCCAGTTTTTTACCCAGTGAAGAGTACACTTGTCTATGTCATGATTCCCCAGCTTCCCCAGGAGAACGCTGTGGGAGACTGTGTCAAAGGCCTTACCAAAGTCCAGGTAGACAACATCCACAGATTGGTACATGGCCATTACAAATTGAGCTATTACTTGAGCACAGACAACATTCTCAAAATCCTTATTTGCAAAATATGAAGAGGCCTTTTTAATACTATATGAATGAAGAATTCCAGATCTGTGTGCTTAAACACTCATTAAAACTAAAACAAACTGCACATAAGCCAAGAGAAAGGGACTCATGTTGCAAAAAGGATGAAATACATCACAGCACTGGATGCAGAAGAAAATTTTGTTGATAAAACTGAGCTTGAGATTTGATGCCATTTACCACAAAATTAATTAAGGATATAATTTCACCAGGCAGCTAGTGGTGTTTTCGCCCTACTGGCTCTTATGTAAAAAGGTCATTGAAAAGTACTCACATTTATTACTAGACTTTTGACAAGCTCCCAGTGATCTCATGAGGAAACCCTGTCTTGTCTAAAGACAAGCTATGTTTGATTAACAGAGGTAAGTTGGATTTCTTGTTTCCTAGTGAGATATCCTCAGTTTCTTCTTGCTCTCTGACACTACTTACGAGAGAAACTAATCAGACTTACGGTTTCCTTGGATCAGTCTTGTAATCGTTAAAATAAAACTTTTGTTGTGTAAAGATAGGTAGACTTACAGGACGACTTTCATTGCTATGTCCTGTGGAATGGTAATGGCCTGGGATGGTGACCAAGAATACTGAGGAAACAGCCTAAGTGGATCTACATCCACTTATTCCCATCATGGTTCACACACATGGGTCTCTATAATGTAGGAGTCACTTTGCTGAATAATGTATCTGTGTCTGGTACTTTCATTATATTTCCTCCCATACAAAGACATAAAGAATATGAAAAAACACTATTTTTAAATTTTTCCTTCTGGCATTGCAATTTTAGTAATAGGCTCAAGCAGTGGCCTAAGACCCAAGTAGTGAGAGAAGAAGTGCAGCCTGGCAGGTCAAGCCCAGAGTTGTCTTTAGAGCTGAAGATGTTTCTGAAAAGGTGAAAAGGGGCACCATTCCCTCAGAGAATCCCTGTTCTAATCTTATCTCATTCACCAGCTTTGTCTCAACCCAAGCCCAGCCCTTGCCTCTATGCCTTAAACCTGAAACGATGGTAACAGTCATTAAAGTCAAGGAGAAGCTCTGAAGCTTTTATCAGTTGAAGACCAGAAGTCATCAGGATGTGCCCAGGCTGTATAATGTTGACAGTGAGCTGGTTTGAGTACCAGACTCTTACACCTAGCTCTTCTGAGTCCCCAGATGAAGTGCTGAGCCATCTTCCAGACCTGTGCCAAGTAATTAAACACCTTTGCCTGCATGGTGCAGCCCTGTGCTACTTGTGGACACTGCTAATACCAGGACTAGGAGAGGTGTACACAGATTGATGAACACAGGAACATGCCCAGACCCTTGGTGCTCTTGGCTTTTTTGGTCCATCCTGAAGAAAAATCAACTTGTTTCGTTTAATTGGTGCAGGAGTTTGAGGTCTCATACAAGAATGGTTGCAGAATTGAAGTTATGATCACTTTCTTTTCATGTGACTGTTTAAAAGAAGAACTGTAGAAAACAACGATGGTAACCAAGCACTGGTTCTTCTGACCACTGCTACTTGGCTGATTTTTCATTTTAATTTGTGTGATAACTTAATTAGCTCATGAGATTTTGGTGTATGTATTTTGCACATTGCCTCTGTCACTGACCTCATTTAGCTTGCTTGCAATATGTACATATTTCTTTTAGCAGATTTAGCCACTATGTTTCATGTGCCAGTGGGAAGAAAATTCTTTCAGTATTCCTAATATTTAACAAAAAACATTTGAAATAACAGTAAACCATACATGCTGCAAAACCAGAAATGAGCAGGGGTCAGCAAACTGGAAAAGTTCTGTCTACAGTCTGGATTAAGTCAGACTGAGAAATCTTCAGACTGATTAAGTCAGTACCTGACCTAAAAACTGCATGTTCTGTTTCATCAGTTTATCTTATAAATTGTGGTTTTTTTTGCTTATTCCAAGGAAATTATAGGTCTTCCAAAGACAAGTTTCTCACTGTCACAACTTAGAAATTTATTAAATGATATAATCTTTTGCGCACTATGCAAAAACTGCCAGGAATGGCCATTTTACAGTCTTACTATTTCTGAAACATGTTTTCTTCAGATTTGTCTTGATTCTTCAGGTCCATCTGAGGTCTACAGAACACGTCAAAGCCCATGAGACAAGTTAGTGGTAGAAGGTCCAAATGCTAAGATTAAAATTTCTATCTCCAGCTCTTTCCAAATGTTTGGACATGACCTTTCTGATAGGAACATACAAAGCCAGGCAATCTCTGTGTGGGGGAAGGGGATCTCCTAGCTAATGGAAATGCTTCAATCCAGCCTGTGTGTGTGCTGGGAGATGTTTGAGCATTTTCTAAGGAGCCAGCTGAGCTGTGGCACGGTGGGCACTGCCCCACAGTAGGCAGCAGCACCTTGGCTAGAGCCATGGCATGTCCTTGTATGGTGGTGACTCACAACGGGAGATGTGAGGGGTCACTGATGTGGGCAGCCTTGGGTGCCAGGAGACACCCAGATGGGCTCATGCTGATATGTGCACCCTGTTCTGAATCATGCCCTGGGCTGGTGTCCCTGAGCATCCCTGGGAGCCACATCAGTTGCTTGGAGCAGAAAAGATAAGGAACTGATGAGAATTCACTGATAAGCCCACGAGGTAGGGAAGTGGTATCAGGCCGAGCTTCTGCAGGATGTTTATCAGAGTCTGTGGCACTTAAAAGCAGCCAAATTGCTTCCAGGTCTAATCCAGATATGGAAACAAGTCACGTGCTTTTGAGCTGTGCTGCATTAATATGAGCAATTCAGCAGCTTCAGCTCGCTGCTGTGTCTGCAGTGGGTGATGATCTGCCAGGGTCTTTGCTACTTTTGCAGCAGGTTACTCCTCTGCTTTGCCATCAGCTGCCTGTAGCTGCCAGTGAGTTGACTACAAGCTTCTCTTCCACCTGGATGCCTCTCGTGATGGATGCTTTCTAACCAGAAAGATACAAACATGCTAGTGTGCTGTATCAAGCATAAAAGAGAACTGCCCGATAGAAATTATAGGCTCTGCCACCATTTCCATTTTTGGCATGATAAAGCACAGACAGTTACCTGCATCAGAAAAAGGAGGAAAATATTATTATATAAGATTATGTTTCTCTTATAAGAAATTCTATTTTAATTTTAATTTGGGGAGTGGGGTTCTGTATTTATGTTATGGGTGAATATTTTTTCACATACCTGAAGCAGAGCTAAACTGTGGAACTTACTCTAATAGGAATTTACACAAATATAAACGACTTAACAATGACAAATTCATGACTAAAAGGCTCATCAGTGCCTGTTAAATACCATGATCCAAATGTAAACTCCAGCTAAGCATGTTTCTCATCTCGAAACTACTAGAAAGGGAGGTGTTCTTGTGAAAGAAATATTGTGTAATTGCTGTGTTTTTAATTTTATTAAGATGACACTTCTGATACCAGCCTAGATGGAACCTCGCTCTGAGTGTGTAGAATTTTAAATGATAGGCCTTCTTCTCATATAAGAACTTTACTCTTTCCAAAGAGAAATCTTGTTGTATAATACATGCTAGTAATGTTCAGTATGTGTTTCCAGGTGATGCTAAGCAGGACTTGCTGAAGAAACACCTTTTCCCACGTCACACTTTCAAAGGGATTTTAATGAGATGTCTGTGGGGACTGAGTTTGGTTAGCATCATTCAAAAGTTTGATCACTGATTTTTTTTCCTCCTTTGTCCAGGAAAAAGACTGAACTCATGCCAACTAAGATTGCTACCCTTCAGAAAGTGGCGTCTGAGACCTTATTGTGCTATGAAGAGATACAGAGATGGCATCACCTAGCTCTGAAAAAGCATAGCTGGGATTTGAGAAGATCTTGCAGGGTTTAATTGAAGAAAGTGGAAAACAGTCTTCAATTTCCCTAAACCTGTGCTATGCTCTTACATGGAATATAAGACTGCAGTGGCAAAGTCGTGGAGAAGGGATCTTCCTGCACCACCTTTGGGAGGCTGAGAGGCTCTTCTCCCGCTGATACATTTGTTAGTTATGACAAAGGGGAAAGTGACACCCTCTGGCATGACAACTGCATTGCTTACGTGCTGCTTCAAAGAAACTGAAATATGTTGTGAAGGTGTATGCTTGTACAGAGAAATTAATCAGTCTCTGTAAATATATAAATATATTTCTGCATGTTATTTCTAATAAATATGTATTATTTTATCCAGTTTATATTGTTACTCATATATAAGGAAAAAGGATGTTGATGGAAAGCAATTTAGACAAAACTTTCAATCTGGTCCTGTCATTCATGGTCATATGGTTCAACCATTTATCCAACAAACAGTTGCAGTGTTGCACTATACCAAAAGAGAAACGCCCAGTGCTGTCCCTGGGAAGGAAGCAGTTTTATTGGCTTAGTCAATGGAGGAAGTCCCTCTAGACACCCTGTTGTCATGCTTGTTTTGTCTAGTGATTACAGAAGCTATTTCTGCTTAGGTGAGTTGCAGGTTATCTGCTGGTTATGCAACTGATAATGAGTAGTGAAAGCTAAAAAGAGTTCATTTTTTTTTAAAAGAAAACTAGACTTTTAACAGAAAACTGCTTTTCTGAAGCAACACGAATTCCCTCTTAGCTGTTTTGCTTCCAGAAGGTGGGGACAGCTAACACAGTGACAGGTCCTGTGATTGAGACTGCCAACTCCTGTTGGCTTCAAGCAAAATTAGCCCTTAACCTCTCCTTGTTGCATTCTCATTTAAAAAGCAACCAACCTATACAGCTAAATATTCCAGTTTTGCAGCCTCCGTGAAAGTGACACAGAGGAAACTGAATGTGGTCTTGCGTATCTTCACTGCAGAGCTTAGTTACTGAATTTTTGCATCATCTGCTCAGTTTTGGAAAGAATTGTCATAGTTCCTGATTTCAATCGAAGCCAGATTGACCTATTTCAGACAAAATGCCTGTTGAAATCACCTGTCCCTGACCACAGCCTGATATAACCCGTCTCTACTGTGCCCTGTGTGGCAGTGCTGTCCCTCTGCTCTGTGCTGGGCACTCCAGCAGTGCTGTGCTGGGAGCCCTGGCCTCTATGGTAAGGACCCCAGGTCTGCTGGCTCCCTGCTACTACTTTTCTTTCTGTGAAGAGGTAATGTATAAAGAACAAGGTAGTGCTGTCCAACAGTCCAAAGAGGCTGCATCTGATACCTCCCTCATCATAAGTAGTCTGCTAACAATGTGACTGCAAGGCAGATTTGCTGACTTGACCTCTCTTGCTGCCCCAGGCAACAGATCTTTTGAACTGCTGCATGCAGAGGTAGCCAACTGTATCCAGATCTTTTCTGCAAGGCCCAAGTACTTCAAGGAAAGCACCATTATCACCATGATATGCATTCTACCAGGATTGTGTCCTCTTCTGGTTATAGACCAACGTCATTCTAGAACTAAAAGATGGCAGCTTTCAGCATTTTATGGGTACAGACCCTAAAGTTTATAATGGAGAATCAAATAGAAAAATTAATAAAGGTTGAATAACATATATATGTCTAATCATTAACAAACCTTACTACATTTTTTTAAGAACCCCACTTTTTGGTTATTAGGACTCTATATTTTACAGGTATTTAGAGGTTGTGGTTTGCCTATTAATATTTTCTCCTGTTAAGCTAGGAATAAAACTAATTAGTTTCATGTTATGATGTACTTTTATAAAATCTGTATTGAAGCTGAATGATCTTGTAATAAACTGGTACCACTGCAACCTTTGGTGAAGCTTTGGGCATTACCTACATTGCTTAGATCTAATGTGCCCTATAGTCTAAGCAGCCTTGATCAGACTGTGAGATGATACAGCTGATAGACTTGCATTTTGAATAGATATTTTGGAAAAAAAATTGCCACCAAACATGACTTTGGAGAGCTAGGGTTTTGAAAAAAATGTAAAGGAAGTACAGCTGGATGACATTTTATAAGTGTTCTCTTTCTTTAAACACTTGCTATGAAGGCCAGAATGGAAATTTAGAGTCTTTTATTTTTCAGTCTCCAGGTTGGGAAAAGAATGGCTAAATTTCTTGGCAATACTACCAGGGATTGGTGGAAGACAGCATACATAGCACTTTGATTTGGCTACACATGACAGGGCTTAAAAAGCAAGCACTAGGAAGGAGCCCTCTGGAGATCAGCTCTTTAGTTCCTAGTGTGTGAAAGAAGAGGTCAGGTTTATTCTTGTGGCTCTAAAATGGACTGTTTCACTAGAGGAAAAGGCAACATCAAAATTGTTCAGCTGTTCATAATGCCAGTCAGATGAATGTTTGCAACCTTCTGTGGTACTGCCGTTCAGCAAAGGTCATTGAGGTGCTGGTTTAAAGGAGCCTCATCTCCATACTCAGGCACTTGTGGCTGGCTCCCAAGCTGGTATCCAAGAACTCACAGGAATGTGTAAAAGGACTACCATCTGAATAATACATTATTTTATCTACATTAATTCACATATAATGCCATAGCTATAGTTTTCTGTCTCATTTTACTTGACAGGTTGCAACATCATAGAGGAGGCTTAGGTCCAGCCTGGCAAGCAAGTAGTCTGTCACTTTCCTGAGATGTTCTGCCAAGCTTTGTTCTCTCTGTACAAGGCCAAGGTGATTTTTTTGGGGATGATTACAAGTCCACCACTTGTCTTAAATTTATTTAGCCAATTTTACAGTGGGAAGCCCAAAAATCCTTGGATCCCTTTTCTAGCTGCAACTGGAAAACATGCTGAAAATTCTGTCTTATTTTCCTCAGTTGTGAGCTGAGGTGCTCCACAGTGACTTGATGCAAACAGCTCAATTCTTCCATGCTACTTGGTCTATCCTGGGTGGCAACACTGCCTTTGCTTTGTGCTGTGCTCTGGTACCTATTTGCATGCACAGCTAAGGCAACATCCTGTATTTCTGAGCACGCACAACCACTCCTTTGTAGTGAGGTTTACTGGGGCAGAATTTCCCTCTGAAAATGCAAAAGAATTTGCCATACTTATGTGGCTCCAAGCATCCTTCTTTATGCCTTTGCTACTTCATACTTACATGCAGCACCTTCAAGTTTTGCTATTTGAATTTTAGCTTGTAATCTCTATTGGATTAGTAAATGGAGTTAAAACATCCCTGTAGCCAAGTTAAGGGTTGTTGGATAATGACAACACATGACCAAGAGGCAGTACTTTTGTTATATGTCAATTAAATGTTACAGTAATTGCAGGGCCACAGATGTAAGTTTTCTAAAAATGAAGCAAAAACTAGAATTGCATGGGCAACATACATATGTTCATCTTTTATATCTATAATGCTTCATACAAAATTAGTAAAATTTAAATAAATTGAATGAACGTTGCAATAATACAAGAAACAAAAATGAAACTGCCAGGGATTAGCCCCCCTGACTTTTTTGTTTGTTTTTGTTTACATTGGTATTTCATAGCAAATGGCTTATCAGTGTCAAAGATGCAGGTATTGTATAAGAGGAATGACCCCTTAGTTCTTTGTTCTGTCCCAGAAGGATGATAGAGTGTCTGAAACCATCTGAGGCTTCAAAAGAAAGGCAATAATACTAACTGATCTAACAGTTTTATCGATGTGGAACAATCTGATTTCATAGCACTGCTGAATCTGGGATCAGCAACTGTTCTGCCTTTGATTCTTACAGGTACAACAAGTAAAAAACCCAAGCAGACAAAGAGGGGAATTACGTGATTCTTCTTTTATGATTCTTCTTTTTCCTCCCTCCCTGTATGACACAGTACCAAAGAGTGATCTGATTCTGTGGCATTGCTTAGAGTCCCTCATTTCTTTTTTCAGGAGAAACAGGACTTCATAATAGCTATAGGTATGCAAAAAAGGAGGCAAGTGAGCAGATACACAGAGAAAATAATTGTGCAGAAATCTCCCCTTTAGGCTACTAAACATATTGTATATGCATAAAAGCTCTGTATCCCTTGGGTCTCCTGTTGCAATTATGATCAACCTGCAACGAAGTAGCTTAAAAGACTGCCCAGCAGCTGCATTTGCTCAGAGTTCCCAGAGGCAGTTGTGAGTCAGTAGAAACAAACCCAGACTGTGTGACTTTGTACAGCCTTCTGCTCGCAATTACAATCAAGATGGATGGGACACACTTGTGTGATTTTTTTTTTCCCTCAGAGAGGGACCCTCTGAAGACAACACATGCACAGCTGCAATTACACAACAGCAGGTCAATAGTAGGAGAGAAAACCATGATTAATGAATTATTCAAGATTACCATCAGTCAATGCAGTGACATTTAAAAAGGGACGCAGAACTACATATAGAATTGTCTGAAAAATATTGACTGGAAGGCTCTATTTCCATAGAAATGTCCCCTTTTTATCCCTTTCCCCTTACATCCCAGACAAAATCTATGCTACAAATACCTATGTGTCTCCATATTTAACTCCAGCGCCAAACACAATGACCATAAAAAGGAACTGATACCAAGCCTAACACAATAATCCCTGGCATAGGTATAATGCTAGTTTGAACCAGGCTGAGTGGGAACAACAGACTGGCAGGGCTTGTTTCATCAACTTATGTTGTGGTGCTTTCTTTTGAGCCTTGGGCTGCTGCAGTTGGACTGGCACCATGACCAGGACCTAGGTAGGTAAAAGCCAATGTGGGTCAAGAGTGACTTACCAGCAATGCTTATTTAGGCCAAGTGAAATTCTGACTTCTAAGTCTCATTGTCTTATCACACTGGCACAAGTTGAAATTAAGATATGTTTTTCCAAATTAGCATCCACAAGAGAGGAGCTGGACTCACAGTGTCCAAGTCTTGTCACACTATGCTCTTGAACAAGAGTTAGCAGGCAGCTGAAACAGTGAAAATCAAGTCCAGCATCCACTACCATTGCTCCATCCTACCTTTCCCCTCTTCAAAGCTCAGTTGTGGGACCCTCTGTCCAAGGACTGCAACACAGTATGCATCTGAGAGCTCCACCACCCACCATGTCCAGTTAAGGTCCACTCTCTGTCATGGTGTGTATACTTTCCTGTCATGAAGTGAATGCAGACAGACTGAGCTGCTTCAGTTGTTACTAAGGACTGGAAAGCAACAGAAGTGGCCCAGCTGTTATAGATGTTGCCCTGGATGTACTGCATGACACTAAGGACATCACAACATAAAGCATCTGTAGTCCACAGAGATGAGGGAGAAGTAAAGGACATGAAAAAGATCTGTGATGAGAGAAGTGCCATCACATTGCTTTCCCAACACAGCATGAGTTCAGGGGAAAATGAGGGTAAGCTTCACGTGCCAACATGCAGCAGAAAATTCATGCCAAATTACTCAGGTGTGGGCTAGTCACCTCGTGTTGCCTGAATATTCCCTTCAGGACAAGTGTAGCAACAGCGTGTAGCAACAGCACGTGCCAGCGATGAGAACAGGTTTCAAGACATCACAAGCTATTATCAACACCAGAGCTTCATCACATGGGGACAACAGTGATACTGGCTTGGAGAGTTCCTGTATACCCTCTCCCTGACAACCCAAATCTGGATGCTTGCTACCTACCCCAGACCACAGTGCACCGTATTTTCAGTTGCATCATTTGTTGGCTGCCTTGTTACATGGAATTTCTACTGGGACAGTATCCATCGGTTATTTGGATAAGCTGCCCAGCAGCAGTTCTGTGTCCATGTGCTAATATTGCCAGGAAAGTGCATTTCAGCCAAGAAAACTAACTGTTACGGGGGGCTTGGGGAAGACAGTGTAGGGGTAGAATTAATAGTTCTTGGTACAGATAGGCAATCTCTTCTGGTAGCAAATGTGCTGCTGAACGTGCTGTGTTTCCACTGCTCAGGCCTGCCCATGTCAAATAGCCCAAATTAATCTCAGTATGTAACTTAAATGAGTCAGCAGGACTGTCTTAACTGAAAGGCTGTGATTGCAGGGCCTGTAGGCAGACCTGGGGAAGCTTTCATTTTGGTACAGAAAACAGTGCTGGACCATAAACTCCAGGCCAAACTAGAGATCTTGCACGATGCTGTATGCGCAGATCACACCCCAACCTGGCTGGTAGTGGCATTGCTACTGGCAATGGCTACTGTTTGTGCTGGAGTCATGTATCAATCTGACTGCAGAGGACATATACCCTAAATCTGCCTCTGCTGCAGATCACAAATGCAACTTTCCTTTCCTGGTCAGTCAGGAGAAATCAGGCTGCTTGGACAGTAAATTCTTTGAGGCACTCAGAAGAGCAGTGTTTATAGTATAGCTGCTCATTAAGTACCCAGCAGCAACCTGGTTTACTTGAGAGCCTGAGATATTAAACAGCAGCATCCCTACACAGCTGCCAAAGGGGAGGCTGGTCTCCCAGCCCCTGTGGTGTGTCTGAAGTCAGCTTCCATCGGTTTGCTCTCCTGCTGGCTCCACTGCTTTTGCAGTTTTCAGCTGGGCAGTGGCCCAGTTTCCATGGCATGAACAGAGAGAGCTTCTTTGCAATCTAGCCTGGAAAATCTAGTCTGGAAATTCAGGTGGATGGGTTGTATAAACTGCTGTCCTAATATTGCAGAATTGGATAATTACTGCTAATGCATGTCTTCCTATAGCACAGTGACATCTACAGTCCATGTTTAAAAAGAGGATAATATTTTACTAATGTCATATTGTTATGCACTTTAGGTCTGTTCTGCTCAACAAAGAATGCTGGCATTGCCTGTGATATCTAAGTGCTGTATTGCAGGATACTGCAAATGCAGTGTGCTCAAGCTCTGGACCAGCAGGACAGGGGCCAGGTCTATCCTAAAAGCTGGATGAGTTGTTACTGTCATCCTGAGCCTGCCTTGTGATCACGCTTCCCATAACAAGTACCCAAGGCCTCCATAGGCTGGACTCAAGCAGGCCCTTCTTTTCTGTGTGAATGCATTGATGCTCAGCTGTTGTTAGTGTCTGTAATGTGTCTCAGGTGTTTGGCCATCACTTCCACCCCCTGCTCTCAGGACATTTTTGTCTTGTAGTGCTTACAGGTTTTTGACTGAGACATCCCAATTAGATATATTTTTCTGGAGTAACTTTACCATTCCAAGGAAACCTTTTTCTTTCCAGTGCTCCAAGGACACGCAAACCCTATTTGCATTTCTTTCTGTATCAACTTTTTGTCCCCTCTTTCATCTGTCTAAACTTAACTTCTGGTCTTATTTGTTTAACATTAACCCATAAGTCTGGGCTTTTTCCCAAGTTGTTCTGAGCCATCTGCCATACTTTTTGCTGTATAAATACATAGGCAGATCAAAATGTCATTTATGTAAACTTTAGCACATGGGGCTGTTTAAAATATGAATACAGATAAATCTTGTGGTTTTGGGAGCTGAACCAACTCAGACCATGGTCTAAGACACAGACGGTGACTATGTTGAAACAGTTTGATGTGGGAGATCTTTGAAGACCTTTAGTGTGGGTCCACTTTCCAGTTTTGTTCTGACCTCATATACAATGGAGAACAGGAAACCCAGGATTTTCGTCTCTACCTTCCATAGTTTGGTTTCTCACAGGTCTCCAGTCTTAACAGCAGGGAAATAGATAAAGGGCTCAGGAATTTCCACAGACTGCATTTGCTATTTGAGATGCAGACAGTGTCTCCCAAAGGAGGTGCTGAACAAAAACAAGTATGATATATTATTTTCTTAACCCACCTATCAGACCCATGCTGATGTATCAGGCATGGAAAAACCTTGGACATTGATTATCCATCCTGGCATCAAATGAAATTGCCAAGAATGGGCTCAATGCTCCACAAAGTTGTAGATGTTTTCTTTTAAAATTATGATGGATCTGTCTTTGCCATATCATCTAATTAGCCTGGCTGTCTATGGAAGATGGGAGGAGACACTGCTGGCATTCAACTTTGTGGGCTATCCAAGGTAGCTACCCTAGCTATAAAGCATAGTTCTCGGGGGCCTTATGTTCTTTATTTGGTCAGCAAAGGAGCTGCCTTTGGATGGCAATTCACTTAAGACAGTATAAATCTCCCTCACATTTTCCTCCATGCTGTGATTTCCTGAAGCAAGATTCTCTGCAACTTCGTTTGTAGCTTCAGGGTGAGGGGAGCTTCCTTGGAGACACAGGCAGTCTACTTCTAGATCTAGTTTACAGATCTATTCTTTGTTGCCCTCTAGAAGACATTACGAATTCTTCCTTAACCTGGTTAGTCCCCTCCTCTTCTCCAACTCTTGCCTTTGGTGGAAATGAGATCTTCTGATCCATTCTAAGCCAATTACAAGGTGCTTTCATTTTCTATGGCATTCCAATGAATCTTACTTCTTAAGAGCTGAATATTTCACTGATCTTTCAGTGTTAAAATGACTGATCCTTGTGCTATGCTGCCTTGAACATGTTAAATGAATATATGGTTCATTTGCTTTTGGTGCATTGACACATTCCTCTGCTATTTCTGCTTTCAGCTCTTGTCCATTGGGCTCTGATCTTAGGGAGACTTCAGCAGTCTTATTGTTCCCATTTTCTTTTCCATGCTCTGCATGGTGAAATGGTATCTGCAATTTCTTGCAAAGATGATAATCCATTCCAATTCTTGCATCACCTTCCAACATCTTTTTGTCTTGACTTGCAGAGCTTATCATGGAACATCTGCTATTGTGGACTGTGATTTTGAGACTGAGATTTTTTTGGCTTTGAGTCTATTTTTATGTTCTCCTGGATGGCAAATAAGACATTTTTGAAAAGTCCAGATGTTATATTTTAGAGCCTGAAGATTTTATTGCTGGGACTTACTCCCCTTCCAAATGGCAAAGTTGGCTCTTTCATTGTGTAGCACTCCCAAACTATGGCTTCGATGTTTTTTTTGTGTTTGAGCTTTGCATACATAAATGTTTCATTCCCATGCGGGGACACAGCTTCTCCTGCTGTCTTCTGCCACCTCTTTCCCACGTGGCACAGCAGGACCACCTCTTTGCCGTTGCCTGCAGCCTCCTGGTGCAGATTCCCACACGGGGCCTCTCCCTCACCTCCTACACCCAATCCCACCTCCCAGCATGCCAGGGCTGCTGTTGCTGCTGCACCATGGCCTCCCCCACTTTTCTGTGTTTTCACATCTCTTCTGCCTGGAAATGTCATTTGTAGCTGGGCCAGGGCAAATTACCACACTAGTGATTTTGGACAGGGCCAACACTTTCAGTGTGCTATTCTCTTATTTTAAGAAATCAATCAGTGAGAAAAATGTAGAATATGTTAAAAAGCTTTTAGAAACTCGCTATTTGAGGAGTTTCGTTACCTCGTGTAGCATAAAAATAAGGTTCCCCCTTGGAAGAGGAGGTTGGGCCTTTTTTTTCTTTTCTTGGAAGGTTTTTCTTCTGCTCTATCACCTGAAACAGCCATGCTCCCTTGGTCACATCATAAGTCATTGCACTACAGCTTTCTGGTTGCCAGAAAGGTATTGAGAATACCTCCAGAATTACTTGAGAGATGTGGAAATACTTAGTGTAAAAATTGTAAGGAATAATACTTCTATTTTTGGCAAAGATCTTAAACAATAATTACAATTTTAAAAAAATGCACTGGGCAGGGAAAAAATAGATTTAATCACAAGAAATATTTACAGAGCTGTGTCACTGGACTGCTTCTGCAAGATTGTTATGAAGTGCAGTGGATCTTAAATATTTTCAAGAAATCACCTAGTTCAGTGTTTCTCGTTTTCTGAGGAGTCAAGAATCTGGAGGCAGATGGTTTAAGGACAGTTCATAAAAACCAATACATTGCAGAAATGTATCTCCAGAGGTCCTTTCCAACCCTTACCATTCTGTGATTCTGTGAATGTATGCATCAGCCATACCATGCAGTTAGTAAAATTTAGTAAGAATCCTACACCTCTCTCTGTTGGCCTAGCTGTGCAAAAACTCATTGAGGTTAAAGTGTGCCATTTGCCTTAGAAGAGAAGTTGTCCCACTATTTATGTGATCCAGGATGTCTTAGACTATTTCTAGACAGTGTTATAAGAAAGTTAATCTCTTATTTCCCATGGTATCAGAACAAAATTTATTTTTTTGCAGATACCCCAGCTGAAGCCAGCAGCTTGTGTTTCAACACTTATTAGTATATATTAGTCACTATAATATCTGTTACTTCTCCAAGGAAATTTTATGGTGAAAGACAGCTATTAAAATGTCAACCACATCCTTTTATTGCTAGAAATCTGCTAAGAGGCAAGAGTGGCAAAGAAACAGAGAAAAGTTGAGGATGTTCAAGTTTGAGTTTGAAATTGTGGCTTGGTCTCTACTGACAGTAGACAATGAATTTACAGAGAAACTCCTTTTTTCTAGAACTCTTAGGCCTGAAGATTGTCTTGCTTGACTTCATGTGTGGCAGACCAGAGAGTGAAGGAATGCTATTCCAAAATGCTTGGAAGGCAAGGAGAAGACTGACCTAAGAAAGAGTGAAGAAACAAACATTGTTCAAATTCTGCATGAAAAATGTTAAGGGCAGATTTTTCAAGGTCCTTGGCAGATGTCAAAGCAACACTTACTAGAGGACTGCTTGCGCTGAAATAGTTTCAGATGTCCTTCTTGAGAAAATTACTTTTGAACTTATGCACACTTCCTTTTTATTTACTTATATTATTATTTTATTTGTTTATATTATTTTTTTATATTAACTTTATATTAATTAATCATTTGAAACACTTCAATTTTAAAAAAGTTATAAACTGTACGACAATATTAAATATATCTTCCATCCCTAAATTCAATATGACATGAGATTTTAGTGTAGTTGAGCTTTGTGTATTTCCTTTTCTATTGCCCTTCTGGAACAACTAATCAGACAGACAGAGAAGCTGAACATATAGACCAAGTCAGACTGACAGGAATGGTAAAAAAATCTCTGGTTTTATCCAAATGAAATAATGTGCACTGACATTGTTCTACAAGATTTTCCATGACAAAACAGCAGCACTCATTCTGGTTTTTCTCAGAATTTGCTTTAGCTACTGTTCTAAACTGGACTCATAACCAGCAGGTTGGATTAACTTTACTTCAGGATAGGTCTGTTTTGGTGTGTGTAGTTTTTGACTTTTTTGTTTCAGCTGTCCCATAAGTTCATGAACTTGTCTGTTTGAAGACTCTCACTGGAATGCTGACTAACTTGACTGTTTTCTTTTGGGAGCTGTAATGAAATGGCAGCCTGGGCTATTAAGTAATACAGAGTTTAACCATCAAGTTTTGCTCTGTAAAGGACAATTTGCTCTTGGAAGAACAGTTACTGACTTTGCAATCCAACAACCCAATACAAGCAAAAAGTTAATTATTTTGTTCTCTGTGAGAATGATTTAGGACTGCAGAATGATTTTTTCCTTTGTGTTTCTATTCTGTTCTCACTTTCCTTTAAAATACATATTTGTGTGAGAAAAAAATTCTCTTCTGCAGTTAAGGAATATCTAAATATAATTAAGTGTTATGATAGCAGAAAATGAAACTGAATTTGCTTCTTTTCCTTTGTAATTTTAACCTATGTACTTTTAAAACTAAGCTGTTTTGTTATTTGTTTTGTTGCTTTTTTGTCTATGAGAATGGTTCAAAAGATTCCCCACATCTGAAAATAGGTATCTGAAAGGAATAAGTTGAATTTCACAAAATCATAGAATGGTTTGGGTTGGTTTTGGTTTTTTTTCAGAAACAAAACTTTATATAAACGTTTAATAAAGGTGGGGTTTTTTTACTGTTTTTATAATAAATCTTAAATAGAATAGAAATATTTGAACAAGTGCTGAGTTTTTAATTTGCCACATTTCAAAAGTTTCAAAAATGTGAGCAAATTTTTAGCTTCTTAATTAATGCAAAGTCTGCGGTTTTGTTTTGGCTTAGTTGGAAGGTTGGTACCCCTGATAACACAGCATTGCCAGCCCCATCTGCGAAGTTATGACAGCTTCAGATGAAGGATACCCTCATTCATAAATCATTTTAATGAAAGAAATCAAATTTGCCATCTCATGGTTATGTAAGGTAGGGTGGGAGCTATTGTCAGAGTACATTTCAGGCTTAATTTTTGAGTTGAGAGAAATTTTTAATTGTGAACACTAAAAAATATATAAGAAGCAAGTAGTAAGACATTTTATAAATCATGGCATTGTGAGGAAGGAGAAATTAGCAAGAGATTAATTCTAGAGATCTTATCCAAACATGACTAATCACTAGTTAATGATTACATTAAAATAATATATTAATAAAGTTGATATATGAAGAATGTAAAGCAGAACACTTGTCTTATTGATAGGAAGCGAGGACTGGAGTAGAAGATAAACCACACAAACTGAAGACAATTTCCTCTGCGATTTTCTGACATGATCCATGATATCTCTCTTTCCTGTTGTGCTGGTGCTCTGGGTTTATTTTGTCCTCTTCGGTGGACACGGTTTGTGACAGCAGCATTGTTTTCCAGCTTTAATCTTCCTAACAATAACAAGAATAGGTGGCTCCTTTTCCTTCGGAGGTGTCATTAGACTTTGCCCTCTTCATAACTAGAGATGATAATATTTGTAAATCTTTCCCAAAAATGCTTAATATTTCATAGTTTTTGTTCTGATAATCCAGCACTTTTCATTTTCTCACGAATTTAAATCACAAAGTACTAGGTTGCTTTTAGCATGACAACAGGATATACTTTTGGCAGATCAAAGGAAGCAGCTGTTGAACCACATATAGTCAATTGGCTGACCTGCTTTTGGTCCTACAGACCCAGTAAAACCTTAGGATTTACCTGTTGTGTAAGATATTTTATGTGCAATTTTTCAGAGTGTGTCCATATTTGTTCTACTCTAACATTTGACCCTCTGGTTGAAATATTTTCCTTCTGTCAGCTGACACGAATATGCACCAAAACTTTTTAGCCAAATAATTATTTACCTTGAGTCATGCAGCAGAAAATTTTCCTTCAGAGTAGCTGTGAAGACTTTTGAATATCATGGTGCTGTGATACCATAGCTTTCCAAATCTTTGCTTTTGTGACATGAAACAGCAGAATGGCTAACCAACCCAGATTATTACCCAAGACTGACACAGGTTTTTAGGACAAAAGTGCAAAATCCTGAGGTCAAATGGGTATTCAAACAATCCATTTGGCACCAGCTGGGAAAAATTTCTTGACTTTGATTTTCTTCTGATAAGTTCAGTGCAAAAAGGTAATGCAGAAATATAATTGTAGGGCACTTTTGGAACCATAGATGCAAATTGAAAACTTTCAAAATTTCCTTATCTGATCAAATAACTCTAAACATCCTGAGAATTTATTAGATCTAGCAGAAATGAAGATGCCTTATAAGTGAAAATGGAAGCCTCTTCCAAAAATAGTTTAGTAAAAGGAGTGAAAATTTACACAAATTTTTACACAGTTTTCAGTATTTACTGGAAATTCTTCTACCAGCAAAAATGACACTGTGATTATTTTTCTTTTTAATAATTGGGGAGAAAAAATGAAAGTGGAAGCTCTGAAGGACAAAAATAGAAAAATATAGGTTTGCTTCTGGATGAATTTCTCTGCCAAAGTTGGGCACTTAATCAGAAAATTCAAGATATCCTGCAAAAAATGCTAAGTAAGAGGTAAATGGCAGAAGTGCACTTTGTTCTTGGGAGCTCAGGGGAAATTTCAGTGTTAAGGTACATGTGTGTCGGATACCAGTCCTGAAAGTAAAACAGAATAGGCTGATGGTCATAGGCTTGGGGCAACTATAAAGTCAACCTTAGCTACAAGTATAGATATAGCCTAGATGACTGAAATTTACTTGTTATTGAAACATATGCAAAAGTACAGTACCAACACTCAATCTCCCCAGCTCTTTCAATCCAAGAAGAATCTTATAATGTGCCTACTAGAGAGACACTTGTTCTCTTGTCTTTGAAATTTCTAAGGGTCATTTCTAGGCAATGAATATGAATCTTTCTTATGTTTCAGAGCCTGATACAGGTTTTTTTTTTATTAGGTTTTAGAAACCTTAGCTGACATGGACATTTCTTCTTGAAGGCTCACTGAAATCGGTACTATCTAAGGTCATTCATAAAGGTATCACAGTTTAAGGTCTGAGTTGGGAAAATGAGGGTGTAGAAGGATAAAATAAATCTGTTGGAGAGAGCTGTATTTGGCTCAGTAACAGTGGTGAAAGTAAGAAAGCTTTTTTTCTGTTAAATAAAGTTAGGCTTTTCAAGAGCAAGGTTGCTAAAGAAAAAATAGTCCCCCTTAGTATAGTGTTCCCTTTCCTCTTTGTTATTTTCGACAGTCAAACTTATATGTTAGTAGATCCAGATAATTTAGCCATGAAATTTAGCTTTTCCATTCAATTTTGAAGAAAAAGCCCTTTCCACCAATTATTTTCAACTGCCCTTCCTCCCCTTCCCTTCCAAGCAGCTATTTTTGCACTGGTCTGCCAAAGGGGCAATGTCCTTGTTTGAGCCAGGATGAAGCTAATTTTCCTTTTACTGATTTTTTTTTTTTTCCTTCAGTAAGCTCTTTTTTAACTAACAGCAAGTGTTCCAGCTAGTGGGCTGATAACACTGGAATGTTTATGTTTCTGCTGAGACTCCAAGGTAGCTTCTTAACTCTGCCACTACAGAGGCTACCAGGGCAGGACAATTGTATCTGTGACCCCCCCGTAGGGGAGCTGGACTAGACAGACAGCAGAACTGACCAAAGGTATTCCATTCCATATATCTATGTAAGCTCCGAGGAAGGTCAGAAATCACAGAAGACAACTTCTTTCCTGCCTCTTCTTCCCTTCTCTTCCATCCATGGCCAGCGTCCAGGGAGGACTCCATCCATCCATCACTGTCGACCCCCAGGCTCTGACCTCCTAACCCTCCTAACCCAGCCCCTGTCTGCTCTGCCTTATCTCCTGCCTGTGGGCTGAGACATTTCAGGACTGCTCACAGCTCAGGAGAGTGCCGGGGAGTTGCTGGGGGTGGGGGGGGAGGCAAGAGGCTTTTGCACATTCCTGAACATACTTGTATATAATTGTACATATAATTAAAGCTGTCTAGTTCAGTTTTCAATCCAGCTAAGTCTCTCTCCTTAATTCTCTCTCTCCTTCCCTACCTGGGTGGTGGGGGAGGGGGTCTCTGGTTTATTTGCTAATCCTGAGTCAAACCGTGACAGGCAAGCAGAAAAAAAAAGAAGATTCAATATTGTAAGAAAGCATGACTCACATGAGCTCATAAACAGAATCAAAGAATCACAGATTGGTGTGGGTTGGAATGGAGCTCAAAGATCATCTAGTTCCACCACCCTTCATGGGCAGGGACACCTCCTGCTATGAGACCAGGTTGCTCAAAGCCCCATCCAACCTGGCCTTGAACACTTTCAGAGATGGTGCAGCCACAACTTCCCTGGGCAACCTCTGCCATTGTCTCACCGATTAGCATTTGAATCTTATTCTTGCTCACCTGGTTGGTGAGAGTGAGAAGAGTAAATAGTCATTAGGCTTAAGCATTTTTTTTGTCACTCTAATGCAGACATTCCTCAATTCTGAGTAATGAGTCAGTCTATCTCTGCCTTACTACTTCCTCATTTGAGCCCAAATGCAGAGCAAGGTGACTCAGAAGCAACACTGGTTTCAGAGAATTCATATTATTTAAATACAAGGAGGTAGAACTTAGTTCATAGAGTTGGGCAAGAAAGGTGTTTCTGCAGTGGCTGTAATAAAGACACAAAGTACGAGATCATATAGCTATATGCTGTACCCTAAAGAAGTTTACTTGCTGTATGCTTAATTTTGCTGGAAGCATCATCACACAACATTTTGAGGAGGAAATGGCTGCAGAATCTCACTAAGAGCCACTGCTCTGCTGTGTTGCTTCAGGCATTCCCGAATCAATGAAAAGAGACCATCTTGGTTCTGCCTTGTCCTCTGTGTGGTTCCCATTTTGGTTGAGGACCACACTAGAGCTGAGTACCCACACAGCCTTTGCACTGATCACCACAATAACAGAGCACTCAGAGTCACTAGAAAGAGTAGAACCACAAACTAACAAAGTTTGTTCATTGGTGGTTTTAGCCTGCTGGGTCATTTGTCTAAGTTATAGAAAAAATGATCTCTGCTGTCTTAATTCCCTTGTAGCCTTCATGTCTTACTGTCCGTGTTAACTGTCAGTGCAATATTCTTCTTGTCACACAAACCCTGTGCTTAATTCCGAGTTCAAAATTTTTCCCCTTTTACTCTGCACAGCTTTGATTTCCCGATGCGTAAAGCTAAAGAGTTTGTGTAAAAAAGCCCCAAAACACATATATATAAAAGCCACGATTTTCTGGAACATCTTTCATAACTTTAATGTTCTGTGAATGCTCCTGAATTTCATCCAGAGGATCTCATAAATAATACAGAAAATTTCTCTTGAAGTCTTGATTATTTTGAGTAGTCACCTTTGCAGGTGAGTTTTCAGTTCATGGCTTTTTGTTCAGCACCCTGGGAGGTGAACTGGAAACTATTGGTCAAACATCAGTGTTGGAACTGATGCTGAAACTGTACATTAATTTGCTGTGTACCTGGACTTTTGCTGAGCTCTTGGTTTGTTTCTCCATGGCTTGTAAAATTTATCTGTCCCTTTGTGATAGTGGTGGGAGACAGGGGAGGTGAAAGGTGGGTTTTGGGTCTTTGGTGGTTCTTGTGACCATAATTGTGGAGCTTTGCACAGATTTTCAGATGAAGCAGTTGTGTCTGAATAAAAAGGGTTGTGTTCCAGATCAACACTTAATATGCACTTTCCAAAAATGATAAAATCTGAATGTCATAGTGAGACTGCATATGATCCAGGCAAGATGCTGCCTCCTACCTGTCACCTTTTGTATGTACTTTGCCATGTGTGGTGCTCTGCAAGCCTCAAGAGTAAATCCACTACTGGGCAACATCTACTGACTTTTAAAAAGAGTCTGATTAATGGCAAAGCCCTGTGAATAAACTCTTTGATGTCTCTTCTGTCTTGTTTATTAGGATTCCTGCCAAAACCATCCCTCCTATCCTGACAATACTGATGAGATAGACTGAAGAAGTAAGATTTTAAACAACCACAGTGAAGACTCTTTGATAAGCAAGTCAAGCAATGAAAAAGTGCTATTCATGCAGCAGGAGAAAGTCAGACAGCAAAGCATTTCAAGATGCTGTAGCCTTCAGTTCTAGAAAACAAGGAAATGCTTAAGTTGCCAGTCAGAATTATAGATGGAGGAGAAATAAGACATACCATTACTGTTCCTGTTTTAATGAGCTTTCTGTGTTTTGTATTTTTTCTGGAAGTCCAACCCATTAGGAATTAGCCCGTGGCCAAAATGTGCTCTGATTCACTACAGAGCGAAGATTATTTTCCTGATTTTAATAGTGATTTTTTAAATTTACCATTTAGGGGAAAACTATTGATTTTGGAGTTATATGGGGTTTTTTTTAGAGGTGGGGTGCATAGGGTTTGGTGGCTGGATGGTAAGCCCACAGTACCTACTCATTCTTCTGTAATTATTTGCTATTTGCATTGTGGTGCCAGTGGTACAGTATTGTAGCACTGTACGAAACACAAATCTCTTCAGGGATATCCACAGTAACTCACTGGCTGAAAGCAAAAGGGGTGTATTTTTTGTCTGGCTTGAAGTGAATCAGCATTTTCTATCTGAAATCCAGTTTGCCTGCTGTATCCTGCAAAGCATTGAAGAGTTGATGAGAGATTAAGAGCAGAATCTTGTTCCCATAAGACAGCCATGTTCCAGCTCTTCTCTCTCGAATCTTTTTTTGTGTTGTATTGTGAGATGAATCTTTTAAACCTACAAGTGAAGAACTGGAAGAAAAATTGTCATTCTGGCCTAGGTGACACTCACAGCTTTTTGAAAGATTTAATCAGACAAGCTCTGTGTTGTCAACTGGGGCTATGATCTGGAGCCTAAAATCTACTGAGGGAGCCACAAAATTTCCAGAATAATGATGGTGCTCCTTTTGAAATGATGGATCAAACCCCTGAAATGGGGTGGGAACAAGTAGATGGATAAATTCTCAATTATTTTTAATTAACTCAGGGCTTCCCAAGCAGATTTTGACCCACATCTTCTAGTGAAGATATATCATCTTCCTGTTTCTATGGCACTTCTGATCTCATCCTGGGTGATGTACAGAAGCTTCTATTTCTTGCTTCTCCCTGACTGAAATGTAAAACTTCAGATTGAAAATCTGTGCCTTGTAATAGCTGGATGGAATACTCTACTGAACTGTCAGCAGGAAATGCAGAAGTTGACACAATAATAATCAAAGTAGTGCAAAGCATTGACTACAGTATGTTTATTAAGTGCAATCAGATTTTTCTCCCATTTCCTGAGGGAAGCTTCCTGAATATCTTGGGAGAATGTCCAGGCCTAAAGAGAATCTGCAGAAAAAAATAAGAACAGGGACAATTTATCTCTTCTAACTAATTTCAACACATTAAACACACTTCCACTATGAGAGGGAGTATTATACACCCCAAAGTTAAAACAGCTGAGTTCTTTCATTCAAATGATGCTCTGTATCATGCTAAAATGATTACAGAGCTTGGTCACCACAAGCCACATCTTTCATAGGTGGCATGAATGACCACATTAAACAGGGATATTTTGTCTAGGCTTATTTATCTCTTTACAGCCTTCCTGACTTCTTAAAAATCTCAATAAATACTCTCTTTAACTTGCCTAGGCTAATTGCTGACTCCATATCAGTAAAAATTGTCAGTTACAGATAAAACAGATTATATTAACTTTTCCCACGGGCTGTTTTGGGGTTTTTTTACCTTTTCCTAATAAGATTTTTTCTAGCTCCCTAGTTGAAAAAGATGTCATTTTGACTTCTGTTGTAATTCTTAACAAAAGGATATAAAATACATAGTATTTTATAACACATGGGAAACTACCATCGCAGTTTCAAAACTTACTCACCATTTCTAAAAAATAGGACAGCACATCATGTGTTAGCATGATTGTCTATCTTGTCTTGAAGAGTCCCTTAGTCTTAATTCTGTCTGAGTTAGCTTTGATATCTGATCTCCTTTATTAATAAAACGATATAATAAAATATTTTTGCATTTAGTTGCTTGCAGTTGGACACCCTGGAAATTGTGGTGTGTGTTTTCAGTCAAAAATATTTCTGCCAGTCTGCCTGGCAGGGAATGAAGAAAGTCCAATGTCTGTGGCATTGGGTTGTTCTGTAGTGGAGATGAGAGCTTTTGTCAAGGCTTACCAGCAAGCAGCTCAGAAGCCTGGAGATCTCCTGCTGCAGAGCCAAAAGTGGGAAAATCCTTGGAGTTGCCAGAGCCTCCTGTCTCAGCCTCACAGCAGGTAGACTAAGTTATTGATCATGTCTTTCTTTCTGGTTCCTTGGTGGCCGGGGGCTGAGCATTCCAAAGAGATACAATTCAGCAGAGCTAAGCCTGGTAGCCCACAAAGGTCTAATTAGGAGTAGTGCATGGAAACTGGAGACAGGCAAATTAATGTTGGGATTACAGGATAATTCAGATTGGAAGGTTGCTCAGGAGTTACCTATCTAATTCAGCTGGCATATGCATTCAAGACCTATGGTATAACTGAGGTCTGATTTCCCATAAGTGATGGTAGCATCCTACTCCTACTTTTGGGTGTTAGGGAGTTATACTCTCAGAGTTGATCTGAAGTGCAGATGCTGCCTAATTATACAACACAAGGAGATTTGACTTGAGTGAAAATTTAGAGAAAAAGAAACTTGTGTAATGCCTGCACAATTATAAAAGGGCTTTGTCTGGAGTGAAAAAAAAAAAAAAAAAAGAGAAGCTTGAATCTGAATCCAATCCAAGGATTGTCTTTGTAAAAGAGCTGAATGAGTCCTAGGGTGGAGATTAAAATATAGATAAAGAGAAAACAAATAATTGTTCGAAGTAGAATGGAGAGATAAGGACCCATTTAGCATGTGTTTGTGTGGGCAGCTACAACTTGGCAGCTGCACTGTTGGTATTTCCAGCTCTGGGAGTCTACATAGATGCTCTGCAGCCCTTCTTCCCACGGCCACATTTCTTGCTCTGCTGCCTCTGAGGCCCTAACCATTCCTTCCTACTTCCGTGGTCCATCAGGAGGTGTGCAATACCTGCCATACGGTGTGTCAGCAATGACCACACTCATAAGCAAGTGATTTGTAGCAAAAGTGGACAAAACTGGGAGAACTTTGGTATTACCTAGCAAGGGCTGGGCCGTAAATGAGGTTCAATACGAAATAGGGAAATGGCTGTTTTAACTAGTTTATTAGTCAGTGGTATCTAAGAACATTCAAACTTGATGCCTACTAATTTTCTGCTATGCTTTCTGGATTTTCATTGTTCCTTTAATGAAGATCACCACAATAATAATTTTTCTGCTGAAAAAATATTTTTCTTTATTTCTTAAAACTGAAATCTTAAAAAATAGTAATAAAAAGAAATAGTCTTTTTTTTCCCACAAATGTTTTCTGTGGTAAGTTTTGACTTTGTTGAAAAACTATGCTATTGAGAGAGATACTAATAATAAATATCTTATTAGATACCCTCAAATGTAATCTTTATTTTTAGTAAACATTGAAGATAATAATGCTGAATAAGAAATATACTGCTGACAATACTTCACTCAAGTTTTGCTTTTTACAGATGATTTTTGATAAATATGTTTTCCACAGGAATTTCTCTTCGGGAGCCTGGCTACAGATGAGGCTATGGCAGACAGTGACAGTTGTAGTTTTGGCTTCCCCACGCTCCAAGGCAGCCAGGCTGCTTTGGCACTGAAACTACAATGAGCTGCACGACTGCATTGAGGGCTCTAATCTTGGAGCAGGACAAGGAGCCAACACAGAGTGGCTGAGCAGCCCCTTGTACAATAACAGAGAGTCATATGTGTTTGCACATGGACATCTTCGCACCAAAGGAAAAGGTGGAGAGCCACCACAAGCATATGAAGGTTGTGCAAGGTGTTAAAGAGGGTGTCAGCAACTGTGGTTAAAAATCTACTGACAATCAAACCAGTGTTCCTTTCCATAGGCATTAAGGTTTCCCATGATGTATTTTAAGTCATCGATTTTAATTGTGAAATTCAGAATTTTGGTATCACAAGCAAATTTACCACAATGCTGATCTGTTCAAAGGTTTGGAAAAATTTTAAGGAACACTTTTAGTGTGTCTTTTGCAGTCATATCAGATGGTGATTAAATTTTGAAGATTACCCAGAGAGAGAAGCGATGCTGTATTTTAAACAAGGCTGTGAAACTTTAGTGCTCCCTGGTATGGGTTGAGCAATGAGGACCTATATGAAAAGATTTTACATTTTTTTTTGGCCAGAAGTAAAACACATCATTGGAGGAGATGAAGTTCATATCCTTATGGCTGTTAAGTGGGATAATGACATTTATTTTATGATCTTGATGCAAATTTTCTGATAAACTGACCAAAAAGGTTTTTTTATGTAAACAGCCTTAGGTGAAGTTGTGGTGCTGTGGGACTCCTTCTACACTATTTTGAAATATAAAGAAAAACAAAAATACAGCACAAAAAGGAACTAAGCTCTTATGTTAGAGCTACATTTACCCCAGAAAACATCAGGAGAGTTAGAAGATGATATTTTCTTCCTTTTGGAAAAGATTAAGAGAATGACAAGAAAAGGTCTCACATGAATTTTTTGGTGAAGATTTACTATTATCAGCCTGGTCTACCTGAAATGAACTTTCCTGTTGTCTTGTCAAGCCCAAATTTTTCCCATGGCAGCACTTTTCTAACCTTGATGATATTTATGCATATTATTTTATATAAAACATATAGGATTGTATAGAAATTCCGCAAACATCATGGTCTTTCAACGGCTTTCTCGATGTAGCTTTTGGGTGAGGATTTACCAATTTTGTATAAAGATAGAAACTAAAGACAAAGAGCTCTACCAAATTCTGTAAGAAAATTAAATAGATACATTAAGGCAAACAGATGTCCTGAGGAAGATGCACCACAGACTAATCTGCTCTTGCTTTGGAAGTTTCTGTTGGCTCCGGAAGGAGTTCCCTTTGGAGCTAAAATTAAACTCAGAGAACACCCTTGTACATAGTCAGTCTGGTGGAGAAAACAGTGAGTTTGCAGAATGGTAGAGTACAAGAAGTGTTCTAGATGGTTGCTGTCATCCCATGCTCAGGCATACCACAGCGTGGGAAACCCCCATGGCTTTCTACTCCTGTACTATTTAGTCATCATAGCACAGAACAGCCTTTCAGATAGTATGAGGTCCTTTCCATTTCAAGGAGTGTGACTACACAGGAGGAATGAAAGCTACCATACTGCAGCTTTCAAGTGTTGAGCTCATAATAAGTGTGAAGCAGAAGACTATGATTTTTTGACTTGTTAATAACAAAAATATACTGAAAAGCCGGTGATTAACCTGAGATTTTTGTACTGGGTTTTATGTCTCCACACACTCTAGGAGTAGGTGGGTTGCTGAAGTTTCTGGAGGTTAGGACATTCAGCATGTGGTTGATCTTAATCAACTTTTGATATCCATAATAAAGACAGTTGTAAGTGAGCTACTCATCCAGATTCCTTTTACAGTCATTAAATTAATGAGTACTTTTAGGATGCAGTTCATCTAATCTTAGTGTAGACATTCAATATAGGAGAGTCGAGTCATCCTCCAGGACTGACCATTTGTCCCCAGTAAGTATAACATGAATTTAGATACCTAACGTCGAGGTCTGATATTAGCTAATAAAATTTCTACTGAAAAGGTACAAAATTCTCTTTTAACTTCAGCATACCTTGCTATGGGAGATGGAGATACTACTCCCTTCATTACCATATTTCTGTCACTTTGAAAGATGCTAAACATTGAATGGAGAAGCTCGGACTGATTTATAATGTAGACTTATCCAGGAGGTTTTCACATTACAGGGGAAAAAAAAAAAAAAAAAAAAGATGAAGAATGTTTCTGAAAGAAGGAAATATAACTGAAGTATGTGTTCTGTTGAATAAAAAGTTGATAGTATGCCAAAGAATGAATGAGTGGACAAACAAAAATTAGTAGAGAAGGAATACCATTGCTACTGAAATCCGTTCATCAAAAGTGGTGTTTGAATTCATGGACCAAAAGACTGTGTAACCAAAGTAGTTTGTGCTCATAAATGAAGCAGGTGAATTGCTTTGTACAGTTCCTGTATCCTAGTTTTCAGAGGAAACCCCAATTTGGTAGACAGCTGCTCATCCTCCCTCCCTTGGCAACATTTGAACCTGTATAGTCAGCACTGCATGCCTGGATCAGGCCACCTAGACTTGCAACAGGACTGTTTCACACATCTAGAGTGGGAAACCTTCCAAATATGTGCTTTTGTGAAAACAAGAAGAAAAAAAAAAAAAAGAGAAAACACTAACAGAACAATGCTGTTATGAACATTGTGGAGAAACTCCTTTTTTACTTTGACACAGTTCTCATAGGGCTATGGTGGCTCCTGGAAGCCACCAAGCTACCAAGATCCCAACCTGAGGTCTATAGCAGATTAACCTGTTGACCCAAGACCATTTTGGTGTGAACACAAAGGCTGGCTGGGGAAAAGACAGTTGTATGGTAGGGAGCTGAGGCCAAAGTAAATCAGAGAATGTCCCCAAAGCTTGGTGACCTGAGTCTGCAATGATTACTTCCACTCTTACCAGTTTACAGGATCATTTCAGCTGGTACTTCTTTCTCTTACTCACAGACCTGAAACAGGATTATAACTTTAATATTTCTGAAACAAAACTAGGCAAAACTGGACAAAGTTTTATTTCTTATAATTGTATTTTTAATAAAAATAGTTTTTCTTTTCTTATGCTTTATCCGCTCAGCTTGTTCCAAGGTCTTATTCTGTTGTCATAACAGCACTAGTGAAATTTTTACTAGTACTTGAACTATGCTAAGTTTACAGTGGCATTTTTACTGTATTGCAGACTGCAGTTATATGCAAAAAACTTAATAACATTGAATGAGCAAAGGAAGAATCTGTGGTGCCAGGCTACCTCTCATGAACTTTTGTGTATTTTTGCAGCTAATCTTTTAATTGGATTTTTATGAGGAATGTTTGCAAATTTGTCCAGCTTACTTGTTTTCTGCTACGGTCATGGTCCCTGTTTTTCCTGTACATTTCTAGAGCTCTGTTAAACCCTATATATGGTTCTGTGTTTGGAAAACACAGACAAACAAACTCAATGGAAAATAACAATATACAGAACATCTTGTGTGACAAACTCTGTTACATCAGTGATCGGGTCATTACTATCTGACAAAACTGTTTCTGTGAATAGCTGCATTTTGCATTCTTCATTCATTGCACAGGGAAAGAATGGCTGAAAATGTTACTAGTGGGGCTGGATTCCCTCCAGCCAGCTAGGCCATTGTTTGCAAAACCTTACCAGGCACAGCACAGGGTGGCACTTAATCAAAGCAAGGCACTTGTAGGATTTATGCAAGGATGTGGAATTTTCCACTGACCAAGACAGGTTTGGAATCCTACAGAGGCATACTTTGGTAGGGGACTATAAAAATAACATTGTGATGGGTCGAGTAACATTCAGCTAAAGGTTAATGTAATTACTAGTAAAAACCCTTTGCTAATTACAGACTGTCCTGTCTTTTAAAGCTGTTGTAATCACATTGCTTTCAGAAATGCAGCTGAAGCTCAGTTAATGCAGCCTGCTATTTGTGTGTATGTGACAACTTGAGTCAGCTCATGTGGTCTCTGAAAAATATGTAACACAAGGATTTTACTGCTCAAAATTGAGGGATGGGAGCCTGGTAGAGCCTGAGGTGCTTCTATAACCGAAAAGGAAATGATGGGAGTAAAATGGGGGGCTGAAAATAGGTGAAGAATAGAGAGAGCAAAGGTTGCTGCAACCACTTTTTCTGCTGACTGGAGGCAGAGGTGGACCACAGTATTGTCTCCCTAATCTCTGCCCATCACCCCATGTACCCCCAGCCCTCTCAGCTTTTCAGAGCTCGGGTTTAGGTAAAATAGGCAGTGGAAAATGCCCCAAACAGCCTTCAATACCTACCTAGTTCAACTCTTTAGGTACTTACTCAACACAATTGAGAGCCTAGTTAATAAAAAAAACATTTATTCTGCAGTGTAAGAGGTAGTCTCGATTAATTAAGACTTAAATACACAGGCTAAGCAGAAAAAATGCATCACAAGCAAATGCTGTAGCTTACTTCTGAGCAGTTTTCTTGCAGTCCAAACACTGCAATTCATTTAAAAAAACATGCATACCTAAAAACTTGTGTACATGTCTATTGATTGTGCCTTGACCCTCCAGATGTGAATAAATAGGAAACAGAAATAAGCACTTCTAAAACTATTCTAAAATAATAATAATAATAATAATATCAACAAAAATAACACAACATTTTGTAATTTTGCTGTTACAAAGAGAGCCATAGAGCAATTTCTAAGTGCTGGGGGTAGATATCTTTTCTCCAAGGTGATTAGGAATCATGTTGAAACCCTCCTGCAGGAGGAGGTCTTAGTTCAATGTGTGTTTGGTGACAGCTGAAATAATGAAAATTAGTCTCTAAACACAGCACTGTAGAGAAGCTGCGACAGATGCTGGACCATGTAGGCACTGGGGTTCCTGCAGGAGCTTGTAACTAAAATGAGAGTTGGGAATTAACTATTGTGCTTGTGAACTGGTGTTAGGCAACAAACCCACGTGGATTTGTTCATAGTTATGAAACTGAGAGAGCTGAGGATGCATTTGGGCCTGCTGGGTATGGAAAAACAGGCTGGGAGCTGTGACAAGAGGAGTGATCTGCAGCTTTTCATTTTCGCTGGTACATGGGAAAGCAAAGCTTCTCTGTTCATATTTTGCAGACCCTCACCTGTGTCCAAGGAAATACCTGCCTCCATTGACATCTACCCCTCCTGATATAAACCAAATGCAAGAGACTAAATATGCATAAACAAGACAAGTGACTCACTTTTCTCCTGGTGTCCAGTCCTGTTTGGTCCTTGAGTTACTGCAGTTGCATTTTGGCCTGAGTGAGCACATTCTCTCTACCCAATTTTCCATAAATTTTAGTAGGGTTAATGGAGCATTCAGCATTTCCAGTGCTTATTCTGTAACTTAGAAAAATTCTGAGCCAGAAAACCAACTGTGTAACAATTACACTTTTCGCTGACTTCATTTTAACATTGGGGGAAATGACTAGGAGCTCTTGGGACAATTTTTGCTGCCTTTCCCCTCTCTTTAGGGGACTTTTCCTAATTGCTCTCTCCCTGCAGAGCTCCCCAGAAAAGCGGCTGCAGCAACAGCAGCTTTAGTGGCAGCAAATGGCAGCAGCCTGTGGAATCCATCATGCTTGTCCCCATGGCTGCCCCTGCTCTCAAAGACATGTGGGGCAGCTGCCCCTTTGGCCCTGACAGGCTGTGGTCCTGGTCAAAGGTACAGAGAAGACATCTCCTGGATTTATTGTAAAAAATCCTTTGGAGTGATAAGAAGGCCAATATAAAGGACTCTCCAGCAGGTTTGATTAAAAGTGGTCACTGGAGGAGGGTAGAGAGGAAATAAAATCTTAAATAATGGCTTTTCTCTTGCAACTTCCTCATGATTTCACTGTTCCTGGGGCTATTAGATTTTAACTACATGTTTGTACATTTATTATACCATCTAAAGGATGAGAGTTTATTCTGATTGAGTGTTGTGCTGGCAGTTAACCTCATGATGGTCTTTGTGCTTCTATTAATGATGAGGCTCCTACAAAACGTGTACACTGGAAAGATCCTGACTGTACTCCCTGAGCCCTTCGACACATCCCAGTCCGGTGTTACAGCCCCTCTTCGAGGGCTTTGTGATAGTCTCGTTCAAACTCCCTCACGTATTTCCAGATGAAGCCACTACAGTGGTGTCTGGCATTCAGCTCTGCTCAACTCCAGACGAGGGAGCTGTAGGTGCGCGGCTGTGGGCAATCAAAAGGGAGAGCAAAGACCGTGATTCTTTTGTGATTCCAAACAAGATCCATATTGTCCAGCCTTAAAACACTGCAAATTAATGTGAAACATGAAAGCTGAAGTATTCTTTGTTCTCTATCAGCATGCTCCACACCAAGCCTCTCTTTATTTGCATACAGATAGCCTGTGTTTTTTACGATATGCCTAATCAGAGATTTCCGTGATAGGAAGTCTGATGTGTATCACACTGCTAGTTTGCCATCTAGTGGTATACCAAAAAACTAATTTGGTATCTTATTTCATAATTTCAGCGGAAAGATGCCTCCAGAACACAAACACAAGCTAATTTTTCTGTTAGTTGATTTTAATAATCTGTTAGCAGAAGACAGGCCATTACCTTCTGCTCAATGTCATTAATTCCTAGACTTTGCACTTGGTTCTCCAAGAGCAGAGGCTAGCTCAGGGTGTGGATAATTTTTTTGGACTCCACAGGAGAACTGCTGCATGGATTCAGATGCTGCTTATCACCTTAGGCTTTACTGCTTTCAGTGTTATTCTAGTCTTTTGCAAGGCTATGAGAACAAAACTATTTTTATACGAGTATCAGAGACTCTCAAAAAGTGGAACCTGAATGGCATTTCAGAGGACATTGTCTACATGACAAAGGGCTTTCAGTGAGCAGGAACATCCAGTCAGGATGAATGAAACCTCAAAACCTCCTGGCAGATGGTTGTTCAGTCTGTTCCACAAAACTTTCTGGTTCTCTGGATTTCACAAACCTCTTTCGGCAGCACAGGTGGGCTGCCAAGGTCATGGCAGTCACTTTGTAATGGTCTAATCTGTAGACTGCTGGAAGTAACATTGCAAAAGGAAAAATACCACTTCCTTGCAAAGCCTGGGAGTGCTGCTGAGGGGCAGCTTATCATGTCCCCACTGAGCTGCTGTGGGATGGGAACCTCATCCCAGCCAAGGGCTTCATCTGATTAGTCTGAAGAAGGTTAAAAAGTCCAGGGAGGAAGGCTGAGTTTGGGCATAACCAGCAGTTACCAGGAGTTGAGAAAGTGGTGAGACAGTGGTGAAAAAGCATTTTAGGACATGGGTGACACTTGCATGCAATGTCTGGGGTGTTTTGTTTTTTTTTTTTTCACTCTAGCATAACAGTATATCTAAGAATAATTTCCTCTTCTCTAATATCACCCACGCCTTTTATTCCTTTAAATACGATAGGTAAATGGACTGTTGCTACGGATAGTAATTGCTTGGGTACTGTTTATTAGTTGTTGGAAGGAGACAAACTACAGTTAGATGGAGCCCAGAGTCCCAGCACAGCCAGCCAGTCGCTGTCTGAAGCCTTTGTCATCAGTTAATTTAAAGTCCCCGGAGCTTCAATAGCTGTGCTGGCAGCATGCTCAGCCACACAGGCCACTAAGGACTTCAAGCAATTTTGATCAGCCAGTCCTTTCTGATTTAAATAAAGATGGGAAAAAAACAAGAAAGAAAAGAACCTGGCTTTGGAAAAATACAGCTTTGAGAAAAGTCTCAGACGTGAAACTCCATAGGGAAGGAATACTGGGGAGAAAAACTTGTTTTATCCCTTTGTACCCCAAAGGGGAAACAGCCATTTGCCTTGCAGAAGGTAATTTGCTTACCCTGACTGCAGCAGTGGTTGGAGCAGGAGACTGGCTTCACAAATAGTAGAACTGAGCCTGTGAATAGAAAGGGATGCTAAATACTTGTCATCTGTTGTATGAAACTACTTCTGCATGCACTCGCTAAGGAGTAGGATGGGAAGAGAGAAGCTGGAAGTGCCTTTTTGGGAAAGAGGCAGTGTGATGTTATGGGGAAAATCTTAGTTCTGGGGCAAACTCAGTTCATATGGGTAGTTATTTGTTCTGCAGGTTTTTATTCAAAACTCATTGTCTTGCTAGATTTAGTGTGCCTTTTAGGGGCAATAAAATGCTAGTTAGAAAGGCCAGAACAGCAGTATTGATGGAAAGTGAGGACCATTTCTGAGGAGCCTGAAATATCCTGAAGGACAAGAATATTTCAGAAATATTACTGACAGTTTAAATTTATTTGATATCAATATGGGCAAAGTAGATATAACTTTGGCTGGTGTGTACTATGGTAGATATACTTAGTTGCAGAGCTGACAACACTGGCTTGCAGACCTTGTGTTAACTGAATAGTAGATGCGGTATGCTCCCCTTTGTTACTTTTCAGTCCAAATAATTTCTTGGGTACTGGGAAGTTCCTGCAAGGAAAAAAGCCGGGTTAAGTACACCTCACAAAACATTACATAGGGGAAGAAAACAAAAACGGCTTCAACATAGGAAAGATTTCTTCCTGGAGAGAATAAAAGGAACATGGTTTTGTACGGAAACAAAGTCTTTGCTTGTGGCACAAAAGATAGTGCTGTTAAGACAGTAAGCTATGTTAAAAGCTAAGGTAGATCCCTACACTAAGATCCTGACAAAGCACAGCTAGAAGAGCTGGTGACAGCAAAAAGTGGTGGCAAATGCTGCTGTTTCATGTGCTAGGAAATGCAGCTGCTTTATGGGGCATAAATGTCTCTCCCAACAAATGGGAATTAACAATTGGCCTACTTAAATAGTAAATCTGCAGAAATGTATACGAAGTGATATTCAAGGAAGTAACCAATCCTCTTATTAGAATGAGAATGGGTCAACAGAGTTTTCCTTTTTCTTTCCTTTGGAGATGTGCAGGCTTGTATTCCTCAGCCTTGGAGTAGGAGAATGGAAATCTGTACTTCCAGCTCTGTTCTGAAAGCTCCTTTTGGCAAGGAGTTTAAAGATGGATTTAGATATAGCAAAAGATAGATTGATACCATGGGACTGGTCCCATTCTATCAAACTCAGAAAAAGGGTGAACAGTCCTGTTTTGCAGACTGACTTGACTCTGCTTTCTTGGATTTTTTGTAATTACAAGCCAGTGGAGAGGGAGACCTAGAGGTTTTCTTAGAAATTCAAATAGTCATGTTTAATTTTTGTATTGAACTGTTAATAACTGCCTACTATACTCTTTATTAAATGTTTCTGAGATTTGCAAACCATATCACACCCTCAGAGGGCAGAAAGTGAAAAGTAACAAGAGAAAGTCTGAGCTTTGTAAATTTTATTTGAGTTGCATTCACCTGATAGAAAAAAATTGTACAGAAATTAGAATGAAAAGAAAATATTTCCTTTGAGACACAAAATGTATCTTTGTACATTTTTAGATTATTGCTTAGGTTGAAGTTTATTAAATTTTAGAGATAATTCCAGTATATGACTGAGCTGGCCTATCAATACTGGTACTTCAAAACCAGTAACATAGAACTAATATTCATTCTTTTCAAGCACATTTTTTAAAAAATAATGGCAACATAATAAATAACCAAGGCACTTTTTTTAAAACTAAAAATTACTTGTAAACCAGAAAAAATTTTAAATATTTAAAGTTGAAACATATCTATTAGCTTTTACTTGATATATTGATTAGTCACTGCTAAGATGCTACCTTTACTATTGCTCCTCTGCATGATGTTTCTCCATTTTGCCACTAGCATTCTTAATTTGTTGCACAGTAGTTGTTAGATCACATATATTTTACAGAGTGTGTTATTGATGAATTAAACTTTATCTGGCCCTAGGTAATGCAGATGTCCCAGACAGCTATCCATGCCATTACAGCTGCAAAAGAAGGAAAGAGAGAAGGACTGTCTTTATAATATAACTTAGTTGTCATTATCTGATCTCTGTTAAAAATGGCCAGGGAGCTGTCAAATTCAGTCTATTATATTCAGATAGTCTTATGTCTACCCTGAATTATGTCTATCATTGTCTTCTTATATTCTTTCTCATCTTGCAGCAGAAGAACATGATGCATCAGTTCTGGAGGATCTTTCTGAGCTGCTTGTGTTACTCTGTGAACTGACTGAATACAAGTCAAATACTGTAAGTTTTGGCAGAGCATGTCCTTCACCAACTGCAAAACTCTGGAGTCACTACAAAAATATTGACTACATCTCTTGTCTCTCTTACAGAGGAAGAAAAGCTGGAGGCCAGAAATCCAGGAAACTATGTGGGGCTAGGACATCCTTGAGCTGTGTTGTCTCTCAGTGGCTCAGAGACAAGTACTGTTATTGGAAGTAGAGAAAAGCTGTAATAACACAGCTGGTCAGAAACACCTGGTTGAAGGGAGAGATGGTGGAAGAAAACAGAAACTACCTCAGTTCCTTTATGTGAGAGAAGCCTTGGAAATCCTCCACAATTTTTTCCAGATTTTCCTATTATATTCAGTTGTTTTAGGTAGTTTGGAAATCTGAATTACTCTTCCCAAGAAGACAGGTAGACAAGCAACTTGAGCTACTTACTTTTAATGCCTGCATGAGACCCTTTTACCCCTAAGGGACAAACACCAGAACTCACCCAGCTTAAATTGTTGGCCTTTGCTCAAAGAGGCTTTTACATTGATTTAAGTCAAAACAAATCCATGCCCTTCATTCTGCTGTAGTTGTTTTGTTTTTTTTTCCAGAGCTCATTATAAAATCTTTAGAGAGTTCAAACACTTTTATAGCACTCTGCAATGAAGCTCAGCTTGAAATTGCAACTGCTGAGTCACAAAAATTAGAGGGAGCACTAACTATTGCATCATTTATTTCTTAGTCTCATGACAAATTAATCCCCAGAGATGCTGTTCCCACTTCTTCCAATGAGGAATTATTTTATAATCAACACGGAGTTCGTTATCAGAAAGTATTTTTTGACACTCAGCCAAATAATTATTTTTTTCCATCTTAATTTAATCATATCAGTCTAAGTGCCCTAAAATCACGCTGTAATGCTAATAGGAAAGCTCTGAGACAGGCAGCAGTGGTTTTGGAAGGAAAAAGTAGATTAGACTATTTTATTAATTACAAGGAGTGAACTGGTGATTAAGATCCTTGTTTTGCTGATGTTTAAGCACCTGTGAGAAGTCAACAGAACTATTTATGTGGTTCAGCTGCTTCCCCCCCCTTTTTTTTTTTAATATTGCCTCTAAAAGCATCTGAATACTGACACAAAAAATACTGCCCGCTTTGTTGTATTTACACTTTAATTTGGGAGTTGCACAGCTTAGTATTTTCCCAAAATATTAGTTGTAATACAGCATAGTCTCCATCTGTTCTGAAGTAAGCAACATGGATTTTAATACCCTCCCATCTGTACTCCTATTTTTAGTCACACATTCAAGTTTGTAATCTCTGTGCTTCAGTCTGCATTCCTGGCACAAATCATAAAACCTGTTGCTTGTTCAAAAACTTTAAATTATGCTCCTGTGTGCGTGTGTCTCTATTTTGAGTTCTATTTTAACTCTGGGGAAATGATTTAGAATCCATGTCTGCAATAAGATGTTTTCTATTTCTCTTACATCTTCAAAAGTTTCTATTTTTGAGTTGTGAGTCATATAGTTCCTTGATATGTGTCAAGAAAACACCACAAGATGGAGAAGTGGGAGGAAAGAGAAACCTGAACTGAAACACTACTGGGCAAGGTGGACTGGTATTTTTTAAACATAGACCAGGTTATTTTCTTCTCACCTTACCATGCTTATGACTTATTTATGAGGGTTTGGAGGACAAACCTAAGTCTTAGAGCGACTGACAGATGACCAAAGGAGAAAAAACCCAACATTTAAGAAACACTGAGAAACAGATATTCCAACAACAGATATTAATGTAGCTGTTGAGAAGTCCAGGCCAGAATCCTGCTCAAGGACTCCTTCGCAGAAGCTGGAAGGCCCTGGTCCCTTGTATTCCAAATTCACAATGTAAATGCAGTGTATCAGATGCATTGTGCCTGTGCAAATGACTCTAAGTTGCAAGTTATACCAACCTGTTTTTCAGGGGATGTGACTGGACTTCACAATTCCTATGTGCAGGTGTACTTTTTGGACTTGCCTGGTGGCACAGAAAGGAAACATGGATGCATGAAGAAAGAAGTGATACTGAGGTCTCCAGTCTGGATGACAAGGGGAGTGTAAGGTCTCCTGTGGGGCACACTGACATTCAGGTTGGCTACAGCTACTGCCTCTGTTGAGTGCAGTGGAAACACATGCACCAAAAGGCTGGGCTCTGGAGGACCTGAGCTGTAAGACTACCTTTCAACACTTTGCAAAAAGTATTTAGGTGTTTCTGGACAAGTTACTCAGCCTTTGTTCTTCAAGTTCCCATCTTTTTATTTTATAGAAGCAATGTGAAGATACACACTCAGGATTACCTTTATACTTATGTGAGGACCTCAATCCCTGAAAGTGTAGAGGTTATTATTCCCTATTAGAACATCCCAGCATGCCCAGATGCACCAGAATTCTAGTCCTGGCACCTCCTCATGCCACATCCTTTATAGGAGGAAGCATGACACTGAGTAATAAAGAAAAACCTTCCCATAAAGGTAGCTGTTCTTGCCACACAAATGAGCAGTTGCTTTATATCCTGAGACATGAACTCTCCTATCCCTTTGTTAACAACCTTTTACAAGTCTCTTGGAAAGTTCTTGTTACCAGAACCTAATCCTTTCCCCGTGCCCCCTCTTGCCCCAATCTGCTAAGGCAGTTATGGTCCTTTGACAAAAAATTCTGGCACTAAATAATGCATAAATAAAGATGTATCTTTATCTTTGTTCATTGTAAAGTGTAATATTCCACTGGAGTTCCCCAAGTCTCACCACTCTTGGATCCAGTGCTGATTTTGGCTTGATGTTGTGTTCCTTGGATGGCAGGTGCGCACCCCAAGCATTTTATGGCATCTGGCCCCACCTTTGGCCTACTTTGTGCAGACTCAGTGTTGGATTCAGGCATGTTCTGGAGTTGAATCAGTGGGGTATGGCGGTCCAGGTGATCATTTGTCCTCCCCATCTGGATCTCCTGAGCAATAACCTTTATTTTCACACATGCTCTCTGTCCCTAAATAGGAAAGTGGTCTTTCACAAGATGGCACTGTGCCTCCAGGCGATCCTCTTGCTGGCCACTGTTCCTTATCAAGTAAGGACAGTGTCCCATTTATCAGGGTGGCTGCCAAAGGAGGGGCTCCCCTTGCAAGAACAGTGTCCAGTTTATCAGGGTGGTTACTGAACGAGGAGCTCTCCTTGTGAGAACAGGGTCCAGGTGGCTTATTGAATGAGGCTTCCACCCAAGCACAATGTTCTGTTTGTCAGGGTGGCTGTTTTGAGACAGCTATTAATTTTGGGACTCTACAGAATGTATTTTTATTTCCATTTTATTCCCCTAACATTCTTGTGTTTCTATCACAACCGCCCTTTGGGCTAAGGTTTCCAGCAGTGTTGCAGAAGTGCTGGAGCTCAGAAACTACTAGGAAGCCACATCTGAAGAAGCTGTGTAGTGAGCAGAATGCAAGTGATTTTACTTCGAGAAACAAAAGAATCTTTATAAACACCAGACCATCGACCAGATATGTTCTCTCTGACAATGGATAGCCCTAAACATTTTGGACAAGGGGTCTTGAAGAAGAGAAACCCCCCCCCCCGAAAAGTCAAAGAGAGACTTTCCATTTACTTCAATGGGCTCTGAACCAGAAGTTCAAACACAGAGTAGACATTGTTAAAATTTATCTTGTAAGCATTTCTCCTTCTTACTAAGTTTTCCCTTTACTTTGCTTTAGCACTTGAATAGTTTTAGTTTTAAATGCCAGGATCAGCTTTGAGTAGTGCAAAATAAATCCGTAGCATTTGTAGGCCTCCAATTAGAATAATTACCACACCATCTTTTTCTTTCTTTATTTATTTAAGAAACTAAGGAAACTAGGGTCTTAGAAAAAATATGAAACAATACACAGTAAGATGGTAAGCAGATGAAGTAATGTTATTTGTAGCATACTCTGGGTGGAGTACTTGAAGCACTGGGACAATAACGAAATATTTCTACAAGTACTGACCGGGCACATGGTTAATTAATGGATGACTTCAAAAGAAAATGTCACAGGCAGGTTGAAATGTCAATTAGTGCAACATTTCCTAATACCCCACAGATTAATTTTTTCCCCTGTGAGTGTGAGAGAAATGGAAAATGTTGCACATTTAATCCACTCTCCACTAATTCTATCCTTTTGGGATGTTCATGGTACATTTTATTCCATCTTGGTCATTTAGAAACAGTGCTCTACCAGAGAATAAGGGAAAATGGACCTAAAGATGAACTGTTAATTCAGTATGACAGCATGTGGGTGGAAAAGTACATTCAGATTGCAGGCCAAAGATAAGATATGTAATGTTACATCCTATGATTTGTTCAGGTTTTGCTCAGGAGAGGAATGGAGTGTGGTGGGAGGTGGACAACAGCTGCCACCTTTGGTGCTGAAGGCACTGGGGAACCACAGCCCTGACAACTCCACCCAATGTTTCAGGCATTTTCAGTGGTCTGGCCACTGCCCTTTTTTCTCAGCCATTTCTCATTCCAGAAAGGAGGCTGGGGCACTTGGAGACTCCTTCCCTGGTTTCCCTCAAGAGGTAGACTGAGTTGGTGTTTAAATGGGATGTCAGGAAAAATTTCTTCACTGAAAGGGTTATCAGGCATTGGAACAGGTTGCCCAGGGCAATGGTGGAGTCACCATCTCTGGAGGTATTTAAGAGATGTATAGACATAGTACTTAGGGATATGCTTTAGTTAAGAGCTTGTCAGTGTTAGGCTGATGGTTGGACTTGATGATTTTTGAGAATTTTTCCAACCAAGGTAATTCTTTGATTCTGTGATTCTGTGAGTTGGTTTAATTGCGGTCTGAGGTGATGCTCAAGAGAGATTTGAGGATTGCTCCCTGTACTCTATAATAGCAGCAGGCCTGTCCATGCAGGAAATTATTCAGAAATTGCTATTTTGGTGCTGCAAATTCCCACTCAGCATAAATCTGTTTTAACTTTCAAGCCTGGACAAGGCCTTATGCTTTATTATCTATGTAAAGGTGATAATTGCTGTGAAATCAGCAAAGAGAAATAATAAAAAAGAGACAAAAATGAGACACATTTAAAGAAACAGTTGTTTTATTCCAGTGGGAGAGCTGAGATGCTGCTTCACACATCAAGTGTGAGGACCAGCATGAGGCCGTGCTTGGCACAGGTAAGTGTTACCAGAGGCAGTATTGCTGTCCTACTGCAGTGCTGGCCTTGTCTCGACTATTTAACACAACAGAACACTGTGCTCCTGCAGCTAGACTGCTTCCAGGAGCGAGGTATCTTTGCTTGCTATGCTGCTGTGTTGTACAGCTGTACTGACTGCTGTCATCAGCAGCTTGCTAAAGTCAGCATTCTCTCTGCAGCATTGCCAAGACATGAAATCAGGCTTTCGCAAAAGGTGAGGGAGGGCACCAACGTTAAATGGAGTCATGTCTACCAAACCTTTGGGTCTCAAGAGTCTATCATGATTATTGAAGAGTCACAGCACTGGTCAGCTGAAGATATTTCTCTGTCTATGCCTAAGCCTTCCTATTTGCAGTGACTGCAACAAGGCTTTTGGGGTCTCTCCTCAAGTACCTGCCCCTCAGGTCCTGACACACCTGCTGAAAACAGCTCGAGTACAGCCAGTAAACCAAGCTGAAGCACAAACATGACCTCTCTTTTATACCTTGGCCTGTGTGTGCTCTAAAATATTTTCTGAAACAGGACAATAATGTGGCATGAAATGTTCCTTAATTAAAAAAAAAAAAAGGGATTATTTGAACTGGATGTTTATAAGCAAGATAGCAGCAGTAAATTCCTCTGCTGCCAATTGTGATTTTATTTGAGTCCTGCCTAGAAGCTGCTTTTTTCTGGGACTCCAAGAGGTCTGTGGAAATCTCTGATTTTGCATAAAAATAGGTTTCTAGCTGAGATCTAAAGAAATTTTATACAGAAAGTTCTATACGGAGAGTTGAAGATCAGAAACTAGGCAAAAACAAACCCATAGAACCATTTCTACACTGCCAAGTTTTTTTAAACAATCTTATAATTATGCAGCAGAAGACATTTAACCAGAATGTCAAGTGTTCTGTGTTAGCCATAGTGAAATTGCCCCTACCGGAACTACCTCAGGCTCACGGAGTATTTTTAAGTCTTTATCCTACTCTTTTAAAACAGTTTCAGGTGTTTAAAGAAATTTCAGAAGTCTTTAATCTGGCTTCAAAAATAGCAGTCGGCTATCCAAATTCTCACAAAACAGCATGGCTTTTTTAAGAGAAAACACCTGAGAAACCTCTTACTTTACTGCCGATTATGGTTTTGGGGTTCAGCTGCAGCTTGTTTTGCAAAGCCTGAGACAGCTGTCAGGCCATGTGTGCTGGCCTGCTGCAGCATCCCTCCAGGGCTGAGGTAATAAGAAGTGCTGCTTCCTTGGCCATAGTGTAGCTTTATGGCTCCATTCACATGCTGGGACATCGTCATTCACGGCAGTAGGAGGTTCAAAGTGCCTACTGACCTGTTTCCCAGGTATTGGGGTCATAGAATAAGATAGGGACTAAAAAAGCTGTGCTGCAAATGAGTATCCTGCAAAAATGTTACTGCACATAACCAGTAAGATGGAAGCCAGTTTGGTGTCCTGCTCTTGGAGCACTTTAACAGGTCCTACAATTTCCAGACTTGCCATATCTGTCAGAGCTTGGAAATGCTTTTTCCCTTGATGGAAGGAGTTCAGGATTTATGCTGAGACCACAATCCACCTTTGGCTCTAGAAAAAATGATGGCGATGTGCAATATCCAGTTTAGTCCTACCTCACAGAAAAAAATCTTTCCTGGAAGAGCAAAGTAAGGACAGGAACTAATTTAGACTTTTGATTCTACTGGAAGCAGTGGAGGAACTCTTCCTATGCTTTGTGCTTTGGTTCAAAAGTGATAGGAAATACTGCAGAGCTTTTGAAAGATTTGTCATTCCTCTCTCAGAATTTTCCCTCTTCCAAACCACTAGAGGGCCCTGAAGTCCACCTAAACAGAGTGGCTGGGAAGTTGGCATTTTGGAAAAGACTATATACATAAAAGTGAACGTGTTTTCCAGAATTCTTGCACTTTCTGTGTTCACTATCCCTAATGAATGTGTAGGGTGCATACAATCACAAGAAAACAAAGATGTGGGGAACAAAATACCTTGAAGGGTAGCATCACCAAGTGACTTCCACACCCTAGGGAAGAGCATGGCTTTCTGGAGTTTGGTGGGGGTAGTATTTCCTGAGCAGCAGGCTGGATTTCATCCATGTTCTATTTTCGAGTGAGACATACATGTAGTAGATTCCCTGTGTGTGCACAAGAGGCTTGTGATTTCATACCACTCCCTGTAAAGATGTTTGCCTTATGTTAAGCCTTACCTCTATAGTTTGTCTTTTGTTTGTGGAGTAGTGAAGTAGCTTGGTTCTCCTTGCTGTTGAGTGTGAAATATGGGCAGGGTGGAACACTTTAAGAAAAAAGACAAAGCTCTTTTAGAGACATGTTCCTTGCTCCATGTAGAGTTGAATGCAGAGGGTGGGCGTGCTGTTCTGCTCTGTGTTTGTGGATGTGATATAGCAGAGACCTTCTGTGCCTTCAGTAATCCTGCCACAACAGCACTTCCTTGTGCTCTACCTCATTGCATTCCAGCAATTTTTCCCTTTTGTGCCTCTACTAATTTGCTTTTCCCAACCTCTTTATAAAATAGGCCTGCCATCTCACATGCCATAGCCTTGGTCTGAGCTAGATAGAGAGATGTAAAATGAAGTTAAATTGTTCATAACTATTTCAGGACTGAAAATGAAATCTGGACCATATGAAGAAAGAGTATGTCCCAGAGACTGACCATTCACCCACTCCTGTTCTGGAAGAGTCTGAAGTGCTGGACACTGAAATACAAACATGTAACGGTTTTACCATTTTCCTGAAACTTTTATCATTTGATGGATGATAGCTAGAGCAGCTGATTCTGCAATCCAAAGACGGCAAAATGGGTTCCAATAAGAAAATGTTAAAATTGCCAGAAACCTTCCTAAAATGCTTTCCCTGTGACATATAAGGAAACATACTGCAGCGTAGACTGGCTCTATGGGCATTTACTTGAAATGGCCTGCATGATACAGTTGCCCTTGCATCCCAGAGTAATGAGTAGCTGTTCAAAATGATCTCTATTATCCACTTAACACGCTGTGCTCACACAGCCCTGTCTTTTGGAGGGTTGTCGCTGGAGAGAAATGAGGCAGAAGCTATGGGGTTTTTCCTCAGGGTTAATTTTACCCTTCCAGAAAGGAATTACATGTTTGCGTAAGATACAATGTTTCAGACAAATGTATGGCCGCCAGACTAGTGACTGTGATTAGTGATAATGGATGAATGAATGCAAAAGAAAGAATGGGCCTTCCAGTTCCTTTTAAGCAAATATTTTCCTCATTAGCAGTGATATAGAAAATTTTCATGTGTACAACAGTAGCCACCATGTTTACTGTATACAAAGGCTTGTTAACTCTCCAGCAAGATAGAATGGATGGGATTAATCTCAGTTAAATTTTTAGCATCTGACTTAGTCACGTGGACTCCTTCTATGGTAAGTAAAGGAAAAAAGGTACCTCTAAGAAATTATTCACTTCATCTTAATGTAGATTACTAAAATTCATTGTTTAGCTCATAGCTGAGAAGTATATATTCCTCTCCTTTAACTACAAAGGAAGTCTAAATGACTACATGGGCTGTATATTTTATATATATATATATATATATATATATATATATATATATATAGCTTAAGGGAAGATGAATCCCACCTGTCCGGTTGGTGTGGTCATACAAATTTTGCATTTGTTTGTGCTAAATTGCCAGGTACAGTCTCTGTGCTGAGTGTGTGGTAGCTGCAGCACTTGGGAGAGACAAGCATACACAGCAGGAAGCTGCCAATGCAGACAGGAGCCTAGGAGAAACCACAGCTCCCTGGAATGATGAGGGAGAGTTCAGTTATTCCAAAGGAGGTCCCTTTCCCTGCTCGGGACTCTGAAGATAAGGAAGCACATTACTCTCTGCAGTTATGGGATCTCTGGAGGACCTGTGTGGGCAGGTGTAGCCAAGCTGCTGCCTGAGAAAAGCCTGTCTAGAGGGCTTTGGGTCAAAGTAACACACTTCTATGTCCCGAGCACCCTCGTGGGTTGCCTCTTGGAGCCCTTCTCAATCCCATCTACCAGCATCCTTCCAGGAGCGATGAGTGTGCTCTGCCCAGGTACCTGAGCTGGGACACAGGGCATCCAAGGAGGGGGACACAGGAGGAGAGAGGAAGGATGGAGAAAGAAGGCTCTTGTAAATAATTTAAAATGCACCATCACTCCTCAGGGAGTAGCTTAATCCACTGCTTTCTTGGTTAGTCTCCTACTGCAGATATTTTATCTGTTTTATAGGAGAATGTTCTTTTCTCAAAATAATAAAGCATTCCTGCTAAGGAATGCTTTGAATTAGCAGTATTTCAGAACATTTGTTTTTTAAGAGGACAGAAATGCAATTATAGAATGCTCTATGATATTTTAATTCCTTTTGGCTTTGTTTCATAAGCATATTTTGGGTCTTGAGGGATGTTCATGCTAAACATGGGACTTAGTTCCAAGTACCTTTCTTCTTAAAACCCTTGTGTTTTGGGGCGTAGTCACATAGGATGACAGAATATCTATTATTTTTGTAGCTCATATTTTGTGTTGACAGTATGAAAAATATTTTGTCCTTGCAAGAAAATTAAACATTCCTGTCTAATTTAAAAAAGAAATAGTCTAAAGGACTTGCTTGTTATAAGCTTCTAGATGCTTTTGGGATCCTCTTCCTGTTCTTTAGGAAGTGTTACGTGTTCTTTCGCAACCAGCTCGCATCGTTTAGGAACTAATTTTGTCATTTCAATTGTAAGTGGTTCACAAGCTCCTAAAAAATCTTCGTGGACATTTAGTGCATTAATGGGATGGGGAAAAGGAAGGTGTTCTTGCAATGAGGTTGTTTTGGTTTGAGCAAGCTCTTTGCTGATTTTTTTTTCCTTTCAGTGAACTTTTTAGCAGCGCCAGTGGACTGATAATGACCAAGGTCACTTCTGACTGTCTGCAGCCTCCCCCGCTACAGGGGAGCAGATTAGACGGAAGGCAGGATCAGCAAATCAGAATATTCCCTTCTCATCATATTTTCTCTATTTGGCTTGCAGTATAGGCTAATACATCACGGAAGTCAAGCCTCTCTTTTTCCATTTTCTCTCACTTTTCTGCTTACTGTCGCTTCTATCACCCTCTCTTTGGATCTCTCCCTCTGTTTTTTCCATTTTTCCTTACAGCCGACACCTGAGGATCCCGTCTGTGCGCCCGGACACTCCCCCCTTCAGCTGGGACACTGTGAGAGTGGTCAGGGGAGGAGGGAGGGGATCGGGTGTTGCACATCCCTTTGCAAATATATATTCCCTTGTCACCAATAATTAAAATCAATCTGTTTCACTTTTCAACCCAGAAAGCCTCTCTTTCTCATTTTGTTTCCCACTTTCCCTACCTTGGGGGAGGAGGGGGGGAGGGGTGAATCGAGAGACTGCCAACTTATTGCCAAACTGACACAGAGGTATTATACAAAGTTACTTCAGCTTAGTGGCAGATTGTATGGTTCATTCAATATTTGATGAGGAGCAAGATTTCAAGTGATGAGTGTCTGTTAAGTGGTTGTGTTTTTAAAAAAAAGTTTTAGAAAAAAATAGGAAGATCTTTTAATAAAAAAAATAATTTAAAAAGCTAATTGCCTTCTCAGAAAAAGATAAAGTTTTCTGAAATAGCAGTAAAGTTTATCTCCCTCTTCTTCAGCCTAATAAATGACAAGATCTTCAGCTGGAGAAAGGTATCTTTAGAAACATGATATCATCACAGCTAAATCTTCTTGATTGATCCCACGCAGTAAGCAGGACACTTGTGGCAGCCTCATACACATTTGTCTCTCCTTGAACCTCAGATTCACTTTACATTTATTTTGATGATTTTTCTCCTTGCCACTATCTCCAGCACTGGTGAGACATACCTGGAGTACTGGGTCCAGTGCTGGGCTCCTAAGTCCAAGAGAGACAGGGGCCTACTGGAGCCAAGTCCAGCAAAAGAGCAAGAAGGGATGGGAGCATCTGACACAGGAGGAGGGGCTACGAGAAATGAGACTGTTCAGCCTCAAGATAAGATGGCTCCAGGGAGATCTTATTAATGTGTACAAAGCCATGATGGGTGAAACCAAAGAAGAGGGAGGCAGAATAATTTCAGAGGTGCTCAGTGACAGGATATGGCATTCAGAATGTATAGTGCTTGTCTCGAACAATCCAAGAGATAAGTGGTGGACTCGGGTACTCAGGGTATCTGTTGTCTGTCTTGTGGCATCTGAGAGTTAAACAACACCTGTTGATGAACTAAAGAGATGTCTCAGCAACCCACCCAACCGGTTTTTCCCCTCCTGCAGAACTGGGGAGTTTAGTGTGGGACGTGCTGAGCTTGGAGAAAAAGGAGATCTACAGCTGGCTCTGGGAGCAGGATATCCAGTGATAACCAGACCTTGATATCTCATGAAAGCCACCAACTTAGCAGGACAAGATAAAGAGTGCCACTTCTTAAGACCAAAACCACTGCAATAAACTAAGCCTGTGGTGCCAGTTGTCTCGACCTCCTCTTTGTATGCAGAGATCTCCAAACAAAGACTATCTGCAGGACTTAACCTAGCCCATACCTACCCCCCCCCTCCTATCTCAGAGGACTGAGAAGATAGGGTTTTTCCCTTACGCAGGGAGAAAAGTGGGGGTGCAGTTGGCAAGAACTGTATAAAAATCTGGGACTCTATGGGTGCATTGGAAGCACTTCCCCACCAGGAACCACTTCCCCACCGACGACATCACTGGACCGTGGGTGGTAACTATTATCTCGCTTGCTGTCCTCTTATCTCTCTGCTTTCTCCTTTCTTTTCTGTCTCTGTTTTCCTGCCTGTCCTATCTGCTCTAGGGACCTTTGCTGTGTTGCTCTAATAAAAGTTTGTTGTGTGCGTGACATCTGACCTCGTTTGTGTCTTAATTTCACCATTTGGGATCACCTTTATAAAAAATTGCCACGTATCCGAATACCGGATTGTGACACAGGATCAGAGGCAATGGGCACAAACTGAAACACAGAAGGTTCCTTCTGAGCACAGGAATACACCTTTCTACTGGGAGGGTGGTTGAACTCTGACACAGGTAGCCCAGAGGGACTGGGGATTCTTCATCATTGGAGATATTAAAAAGTCATCTGGACACAGTCCTGGGCAGCCAGGCCCTGGTGATCCTGCTTGAGCACAGGGGTGGCACTAGGTCGTCTCCAGCCTCTGCCTTTCTGTGTTTCTTCCACTGTTTTTGTGATTTGGCAATAAGCAGAACAGGCTCTGGCTGAGATGACTTGCTGCTGTAGTTTATGCACAGGCATGAAGTTTTGAAACAAATTTGATGGTCAAATTACAGAATGAGAAACATATTTCTTCATTTCCACAGTTAAATAGAATCAAAGACAAGAACAGATAGAACAGGCATCCAGTACCCCTGTACATTGAAAGCTGTAATGCCTAGTCCAAATGAATTAAAATAGGTTCTGCAGAGGTTGTATAGTCTGTCTCAGAATCACAGAATCACCAAGGCTGGAAAAGACCTTTAAGATCATCAAGTCCAGCCTATGACCTAACACCACCACATCAGCTAGACCATGGCACTAAGTGCCACATCCAGCCTTTCCTTGAACACATCCAGGGACGGTGCCTCCACCACTTCCCTGGGAAGTCCATTCCAATGTCTAATCACCCTCTCCGTGAGGAAGTACTTCCTAATATCCAACCTAAACCTCCCCTAGTGCTGTTTCAGGCTGTGCCCTCTTGTCCTGTCACTGGTTGCCTGGGAGAAGAGCCCAGCCCTCACCTGACTACAACCTCCCTTCAGGTAGTTGAAGAGAGTGATAAGGTCCCCCCTGAGTCTCCTCTTCTCCAGGCTAAACAACCCCAGCTCCCTCAGCCTCTCCCTATAAGACTTTCCTTCTAGTCCTTTCACCAGCCTTGTTGCTCTCCTCTGGACCTGCTCCAGCACCTCAACATCCTTCTTGAAGTGAGGGGCCCAGAACTGCACACAGTACTCGAGGTGAGGCCTCACCAGTGCTGAGTACAGGGGGAGAATGACATCCCTACTCCTGCTGGCCACACTATTCCTGATACAGGCCAGGATGCCATTGGCCTTCCGGGCCACCTGGGCACACTGCTGGCTCATGTTCAACCGGCTGTCCACCAGCACTCCCAGGTCCCTCTCTGCCAGGCCTCTCTCCAGCCACCCTTCCCCCAGCCTGTAGTGCTGCCTGGGGTTATTGTGGCCAAAGTGCAGGACCTTGCACTTGGTCTTGTTGAATTTCATGCCATTGGCCTCGGCCCATTGATCCAGCCTGTCCAGGTTCCCCTGCAGCTTCTTCCTACCCTCCAGCGGATCGACACTCCCCCCAAACTTGATGTCATCTGCAAACTTCCTAAGGGTAGATTCAACCCCCACATCCAAGTCATCAATAAAGATGTTGAATAGGACTGGGCCCAGTACTGATCCCTGGCGGCCACCGCTGGTCACCGGACACCAACTGGATGCATCTCCTTGTCCCTAGGTAGAATTAACTGTACGGAAATTGCTCTTGGCAACATTTCCAGTGGTTAATGATCTTCATTATTAGAAAGAGTTTCTTGATATCTAAGTGAAACTTCAGCGACCATTTGCCCTAGAGTCCCATTAATGTGTCTTCTCGCCACAGTGGTCACTGAGCAGAGTTTATTCGCTTTTCCTCTCAAGGGTCTTGCACATTTTGCAAGTCTGCTGCCATTCCCTTCTCAGTCTTGTCTTCTCCAGGCTGAACAACCCCTCCAATTCCTTCAAACTTTTCTCACTAAAGAAACAGAAAAAAATCACAGAGGACTTTGCATCCAGAGTGCAACTTGCCTGTAGGTTATCTGCCTAGTCTAAGTACTAACAAACTATCCAGTGCTCTCCAGCTGACCCTTAAAAACAGTCCCTGCTCTTATGTGTAGAATGTACTGAAGCAAATGAGCTGGCAAACCTACTTAGAGGTTTTAAAACATTATATTAAGACTAAAAGCCATGATTAGGTCAAAACCCAAATAAAACAGCATTCCCCACCATGGAAGACTGGCACTGGGTGTCCAGTCCCTGCTGTCCCTGGGCTTCCCACCTCCCTTGAGCCTTCGGATGGCTGTTTGCTGCAGATTCCCAGCTGAGATGCTTTGACACCTTCTCATGTGGAGGACCCTGTCTCCCTCCCTTAGTTGCATTGGGAGCATGAGAAGAGTTGCCTCCTGCTCTAGGTGCTCAGCTGCATTTCCAGAGCTCAGGGGCGATCTCCTTTGTGGGGCAGCATCGGCCCCTGTGGCCTGGCTGAAATGCACTTGCCCAGAGAATGTGATGAGGTGAACCAAGGCTAGAGAGCACTGGAAAGGCCCAAAGTCACCAAAGTCATGCCCTTCTCAGTCCTCATGTAAGAAGATGTACCAGCCAAGCAGTTGAGGCATTTTCTTTGGTACTTTGCAGCAGCAGTTCTTCAGCTGCCTGAAGGAGACAAGAGAAAGCAAATGGACAAATACGAGCAAAAAATTATGTGAGGATGATCCCCCTCACTCCGTGTCCCCTTCTCCCAGCCTGGTCATGCAGTAAAGACCTTGAAAGATTAGTTTTACTTCTGTATTTGTTCCAATACAAAGCTGAAGGAGTTATGGATGCACTAAATTCAACACAAGCAATTCCACTCTCCCCCAGGAACAGTAATATTTACACACAGACAGCTTCAAAAAATAAGAAGAGATAAGTCTCATATGCCAAGTTAATGAAATCTGTAGCTTCTGTAAAGATAATAGGGATATAGACAATAAACCAAGCAACCCTTAAGAATTTGCAATCACAAAAAGGTTGCTGCTATGGGGAGTAACAGGGAGCAAGACTCTGCTCTCATTAAAGTCTTAGCAAGAGTTTTTTCTCAGTAGTTTCACTTTGAAAACACTCTGAGAAATAAGCTAAGGTATGTTCTGACACAAGAAACCTGCAAAATGAATAGAAATTCACAATATTTTTCAGTGTCACTGAATCTGTATTTTTATTCAAGTGGTTTCATTGAATAAAAGGGACAAAAGAGGCATCAGGCCCCAAGTACTGAAGTGGATAAAATATTTTAAATGCATAGTGTAGTCTGTTAAAAGTAGAGCATGCTTTTGTATGTTCAGAAGTGTTCTGATGCTTTCAGTCTCACATATTACTGAAGTATGTACTATTTTATTCAAAATGCTGTAGTCTAATAATTTTGTTAAACTCCATTGATTTTAATAGGATATCCCTGTTGATGCAGAATTAAAAAAAAAATAAAATGTGCTAAGGCAGATATTTGCTTTTACAGACCTCTTTCAGATGTCCTTGATTATGCTTTGCTGTGGTCTCTGAAAACACCTTCCAAGCCTGCTCTGTGGAGCCTAGGGGGCTACTTCCAAGTGCTTTAGAAAACGCTGTTTCTGAGCATTTCTTGTAACAAACTCCTAGGGCAGTCTGCAAAGTTTGAATTTCTCAGGATAGCAAGCAGATAACTTGCAGCCATAGATGTCTGTGGGTACAACAGCAGGACAGGCTTCACGGCAGAAAGCCTGTTTTAATTAGAACTTCTTGGTATCTGCTCTGACCTCTCATTATGAGACCTGGCAATATAGATGTGAGATCATCTAGGAAAGCAAAAGACAAATACACTTGATAGTCCAACAGAGTGAAAATTATTTGAGAAAGGTGAAGGTTTTGAGCTATGTTTAAGATGTATAGGGTTTCAAGCTCTCTCTGGCAGAACCTCTATTGCAATATATTTATAACTTCAGGAAAAAAGCATAATAATAGCTTCTCAGTAGTTTGAAAAATGAGGTGTTGGGGAAAAATATTTGTCCTAGAATAGTAAAAAGAAGCTTCAGTCACAGACCATGGACTTTTCAAACCACAGTCACCTCACTTGCAGGAACTGATGATACTAGTGCTCTAGCATAAAAACATGTCTGGGACTAACATCAGTTTAACTTTGATTTATTTTATCACTATCTTACAAAAAAACAGTGCTGGGTGAAGGTTAGAAAACAATTTTAATTAGTTTTTTCGATAAGGTTATTGAGCTCATCCTTTTTATTTGGCATCCATATCTACTCTCTGCTTCTCTCAACAGCCAGGAGCTAAAAGAGATCAACAAAGAACAGGTCTGTAAAAATAAGCATCTGTATGGGTAAGAATATAGGACCAGAGTTATAGGGCAAGTTTTGAGTGAAAAATGTAGAAAAATGTCTGGGGAAAAAAGTGAAACTAAAAAGATACTGAGCTATTTTGTGAGATTTTGCTATTTTATAGAGTTGAAACTAATCAAAATCATTTGTGACAGTGGTTCATTTCAATATTTTCCAAAATAAAATTCTTCTCTTTCCAAACTGGACTGATTATTCTCTCCTTTGATTTCATCAAAATCACTACATTGTTTTAAATGGACAGCACTGAAAGCACATTGATTTATGGTATTTCTGTAAAAAAAAAGATAATATCATGTTCAGCTAGAAGTGATTCAACCCCTTAATGCTGCAATATTTTCAAAAGTTTCAGTTATTAATCTGGCCAGATAATACTGCATTTTTTAGTTGCTAAAGAAAGAAAAACGTAAAATATGCTATTTTCTTAGCTGCTTGTGTTAGGTGGTAGCAATTCGTATCATCATGAATGCTGCGAGAGCTCGGACTGAGGCACCACGACCAATGGGATCCAGCGAAAGCCGTTTATTGTAAACAAATGCCTTGCTATGTACCTCATTGCCCGCTACACACACAGTAAGCCCCCCCATTATTGGTTAAATGCTTGTGTCCACACGAATAATGCTTCAGTCTGATTAGTGCACTGCTACTGTCCATATACCTGCTTCTGATACATGATTGGCTACTAGCTCTAAGCACACAAAGTCCTTGCATAGCATGGTCTCAGCACCTTTGGTATCTCGTTCCTTCTTCTGTACGCGGGAGTTGTTTCTCTTCTGCTAGCTTTCTTCTTTCCCAGCTATAATTATCCCTCCATCGGCCTTGAGATAACAGTAGTCCAGCTAAAGTCTCTATAGCACAATTAAGCTTTTATACCAAAGGCTGGATTGCTCACATGCCCATGCTCTGCAAGAAAATCCTTCACACATGAAGAACAAAACATGATACACTCAGACTAATAACTGTGAAGGGGAAAAGGCTCAGGAAGTTTCAGCATAAACCCTGATAGTAATCAAGTGTGTGGCATGGAAAACAGTTCCACTGATTTTGAAGGTAACATAAACAAAAGGGAAGTACTATTGATTCACAGGTACAGCTGTAACGTAAGTAGTCCTGCTTTCTTTGAAGGAAAAAAAAAGAGAAGTTTTTACTAGTAACCACTAGCTTTCCCTAACAAGGTGGTTAAAATTTTATCTTGACGTTTCAGCTTAATTAGATTAATCTATTTTAGTAGTGGTAAAAAAAAAAAAATAAAAAAAAATCCCCTGAGATAAGGAAACCATTGCTTGGAGAGGAAGGACAGAGTTGCTCATCTTTTCCAGCTTTTGCTGAATTTGGGGTAGCAATGGAAGGGAGAAAAAATCATCATCACTCCATAGTGATGAGCGTCATCCTGGTTTGGGGAATTGCACTGGTCCCTCCTGGTGTAGTGAGGACTTGCAGGCACTCCTGCTCTTTATTCAACTATGGATCAGAAACTCAACCAGCAGAGACCTTGTTTCAGTAATTAGGGGCATTGACCCGAGCTTGAGTCTGCAAGACAACGGGCAGCTGCAAGGTGTAGCACGTAGTTTTCTGGTGGTCTGGGGTCAAGGTCTCCTGAACAGATTTTAATGAAAGAGTGATGGTCAGAATCCACAATGCTTTGTGAGAAGTTAGTAGTTCTCTGTAATTTTTAGTACTTGTTTTTACTTTTCCTAATATGAGTCTTGTATTTTTTGTACACCTAATTATTCTCACTCCTTCTTCATTTTATCGTTATAATTGATTTTTTATTATTAACATATGACCAAACATACCACTTGCCACAAATTTCTGATTCATCTCCTGACTATAAATCCTCATCTTGCCCCATCCTTTTCTGTGGTGGAGAAGGGTCTGAAGCTAGAAGCAGGTTGCAATGTTCCCTGCCACAACCTAGAGCTGATGGCACCCCCACAGGGTGCCACCTCTGAAGATGGCACCGCATAGATAGCTGACAGCAGCAATGCAAGGAGGGTCTTTCTAAGTCTTGTTTTGTTCTCATAAAAGTATAGGGCAGTGGAGTAACTAGGATAATTTGATGGGATTTCCCACACACAGAGCTAGGAAGGGTGATGAAGAGGGAAATGAAGGAGCAGTACTCCTACATCTCCTCATGTCCTTTTCCTTTCCTCAGTGTGGGGACCTGGAGTTACAGGAAGAAAAGCTGTTCTAAGAGATCTTTGATCAATATCTAGAAATTTGTTTGACTGATGCAATTAAAGCTGAAAATGAAGGCAGCAGATTCTGAAAAAAGTGGGACTAATCTAGTGTAAAGAAGAGATTTGACAAAATTATGTAACACATGGTACAAGAATAGCACTTTTATTCAACTTGATGGTAAAAGAATGAGGCAATCTACTGTGAAATTGAAAAAAAGCCATTTTAAAACTGATAAAAGAAAACGAGTTGTTCCACTGCACGCTGTTAGCCTGGATCTCCTCACAATTCCTACCACAGGCAGCTTTTGGCTGGGCTGACCATGACTTGCTGGAATACTGAGATAGCTGATGGTAAAAGGCTGAAATAAAATTAGCACTCAAATGTACGTAGATGCACACATGAATATTGAATCATATAGTCTTGTCTCTTATGATCTCCTTATTAATGAAAGCAAGTGGATTTTGCTTTCATTGAAACATAAAATAAATCACTAAAAGATGCTGCCCTTCAATGCAGCTAGTCTTTGTTTGTGTGAGATGCTTACAAAAAATAATTATTTTTTCATTCTGCTCTGATTTCAGGCCAGTTCCTTAAAGTATATGTCCAAACAATTGTACTCAAAAACACATCCTTAGTGTTTTAGATGACAATAATGAACTCTGAAAATAACAATAGACTTTATTATTTCTTTTTCTGTGCAGAAGGCATACTATGTTTTACTTCTATTTCATGTTTCTAGACATCTATAGTAAAATTTTTTACTTTATTCAAGGTTTCTACTTTGTATGCAAAGTTTTTAGTATACATTTAAACAAAATTTTTAGGGTGAAGATTGCAGAAAGGGATGAATCTTCAACTACTTCAGCTTTTCCATGGTTAAAGAAGTCTGTAAGCATGGTGAATCCACAACATTGTTTATTTCCACCTATTTTTGCCTTACACTTGCTGTGTCTCTCTGTCATTCCCTATGTTTATCTGAAGCGTCTAAGCAAGACACATTGGCAACCATCTGCCATCAATTTTATTTTCATTGCACTGCACTAATAGCAAAGTTGTTTTTCTTTGAGGGCTTTATTCAATAAAAAATTGTCTAGCCATGACTACATGTGGCTGTGTCTGCTGCTGAAAAGAGCTCACAGACATAGCTTGGGTTTCTGTAATGAAATTAAACTCCATGCCCAGCCGACTTGTGAGCCATGTGCAGTAGATATGTTTGTTGTCTGAGTGTGGACCATAAGGATAAATTGCTTTTCTGACATTGATGTGCAATGGGACAAAACTGAGGTGCAGAGCCAGGGCAGAGCTCCAGAGCTGGCGTTCACCACCATTCCTATATGTGGGGCTCAAGGTGCAGGGGCAGGAGCAGCACAATGGAGGCACTGGGAGGTTGCTTGGAGGGAAGGTTGAAGAATCACTTCTAGTTCAGCTGCCTTCTGCCCAACCTCTGTGCTTGGAGGTGGCCAGAAATATTCCACTGCATTCTCAGAGAAAAAAAGCCTCTTTCTTCCAATGTCTCAAGTGCTCTGCCTTAGGGAATAGATCAACAGCTAGTTTGGAAAATGTTCTCTTTGGAAATATGGTAAATTTGTCTGTTGTACTTCGTTTAAACAAATTTTATACAAATATGTTTGTAAGATACCAAATGAAGGGACAGGCCACCCAGGTAGTTGTCCTGACACTCCTATTGCCCTGTGGTCTCTGAAACAAAGAACCATTTGCTGACAAAGGTGAGTGTGGCGACAAGAGAATGTCTCAAACAATCACAGAAACTCTTCTTTGAAATGGAACCGCTCGGAAAGGGGGGAGAATTGAAAAAAAAGGGTACAGTACTGAACTCTAACAGCAACATTAAAATCCATGGAATTCATCAATTGAAATAATATTTGAAAAAAAAAGATAATTTTATTTTATAATTTTATTATTTATACACTGGTATGCAGTGCATAGGGACACTCATATATTTGGAAACATATTGTTAACAGATAGCAATGAGAGGAGCCTCAATCCTGAAGGAGTTACCTATGTGTTTATTATTGCTACTTAGGCTTGATTTTAGGTGGTTTAATCTGAGACATGATTAACTGCAGAAGATGAGGTAAAGTGCAATACGGGTAAAACCCCTGTCTTTCCACATTAATGCGTAGGAATGTATTTGTCTTTCAGAGCCTTGGTGAAAGTAGGTGGTAAGCACATTTTGAATAAAAAAGTGTACAGAAGAAATGTCTAAAACAAGAATGCAATTAAGGAAGATGGCTACACCTGTGTGTATTTGTATACATTACTCCTGTAATGTTTTTGTGTGTCCAGTGTGACTTGGCTGTGCTGTACGCCCCTCTTCACAGCCTGCTCCGGAAAGAGACACCTCTCTGTCCAGGGGGGAGAGCCACCAGTGAAGTGCACTAACCACTCATCCTGCTCTCTGCACTCAGGGAGGAGGGAAAGAGGTTTGGCCAGAGGGACTTAGTGCACATTTTCCAAAGGGAGAACTGGTGCAGGCCATGCTAAAGGTGATTCATATTCACATCTGTTGTGACCTTTAAGTAAGACTCACGGCACACATACTTGACCTTTCCATGGTCCAGCTGCTGCAGAGTTTGCAAAGAATGTGTTTAACTCTGCTATTTGCAACAGGAGTTATGTATTTGTAATACAGGGTAAGGTCTTGCACAAAGACCAGAGGGCCAAGTCACCCTACATCTTCTAGACCTCGGATTGACTTAATCTGTTTTTACAGCTATGTCTCATAAAGTAATGCAATGATTGTTTTGTAAAAACAATTCCACTAGTGCCTAGTTTGAGCCAAGGCAGTTGTAAAGTTGTCCTGGGTAAAACTATCCAGACATGCAAAAATCTCAACTGAGTAATATTTCCTGTACTATTTGCATTAAACAGGAATGCAAATAAAGTTTAATTATTAATTCTGTTGATTATTATAAAGGAAATATCATGTTATATATATTAATAATTAATGCTTATTAATTACTTGGAGGAAGTATTGGTTGAGCATTATAACAATGCTGTAGTGTCTCAGAGCAGCCCTCCTCAGCAGGCTCTTTCCTTGTGTTATTGAGTGTATGTCCATCTCAGCCATCCCCAACATGACCCAGACCATCCTGACCTCCTGGCACAGAAGCTGCCTGGACACAGGACATAGCATGTTTTCTGCTGCTATAGGGAGCAGTGATGACCTCCAGTCTCTCTTGCTTTCCTCTTGTGCCACATTATTATTGCAGCTTTTAGGAACCTGTTGTGTGGCAACCTTATTGCTCGATGTGCTGTGTTCACAGAACACATGTGCATGCTGCTTTAGGACTCACATCTCCCCTTAGCTGTCTGGAGTGCAGACTGGGTCTGGAAAACTGAACTGAGCTTTGGCCAGGCGCTGGGTTGGTGTGGTCTTTATCCCTTCTGTGTTGACGGGTTAGTACAAGGAGGATCTAGAAGGGATCCTTGCTGTCTTCATAGCTAGAAATACTCCATGTCCTTTGGAATGGTGAAACTGGGAGCTGTAACCAAAAGAAAAAAATCCTTGTAATAAAGGGACTCTGGAAATAAATACACTATGAAACCTTTTCTTATATAATTGCAGTCTGAATTCATGTTATTAGTGAGAGGAGATGAATTAGGAGGGTCATGGCTAATTAGTCTGATTGTGGTCTCACCTTTTTGGACCATTTTTCTGTATTTTCATTTGGCCTTCCTGTGAAAAGTTGGTTAATGCACATTTTTGCTGTCCCTTTCTTAGGATCACAGAATATGCTTCAGGACCTAACATGATTCTTTGTTTGCATCACTTCACTAAGGTGGCACAGCTCTGAAACACCAATGTCAAGGTATGAACTACCCAAGCAGCTCATGGCTTAGAATAATCAGAAGAAAATTAGAGAGTGCTTTTATTACATGTGCTAATTGTAACAGGTCACCGAATACTAAAAGGCAATTTAATGTTTTAGTATGGAATTTGTCCTGCCTAACTCTAGCTGCCAAAGATAAATTAGGAACACAAAGGGGAACTAGACTAACAAGGCTAGTCATTTAGCTTTTTTTCTTACAAGGAGAGAGAAACTGACACCAGAGCAGGTTTTTCAAAGATACTTAGATACATATTTTAGATGTACTTCACTGGTTATGGAAAAGCCTAACTGAGTAGGTTAGACTCAATTAGCTGTGGCAAATCTTTGTCTCAGTACTGTAGCAAAGCAGATCGTGTGGTAAGACAACAGCAAGTTAGTAACAGCCATTGCTAGCAGTAATGACATTTGAATAATTGAGAGAACAATAGTAAAAAATAATGAAGGGATCAGTCTTGAGGGATCAGCACAAGTGCGTAATTAATTTACCTGTTTACATTATCTCATCCTGTATAGATATTTACACCAGGGTTCACATTCATAAAGCCCTAACATCTCTTCTGCCCCTCTGCACAGATATTATTTTTGTTCTTCTTGCCTGGTCAGTAGGATACAGTAGATGCAGGGGTGAGATGCATGGAAATTAGGTTATTTGAATCTCACATGGTGTCTAAATTGACAGTTATACCTGACACACATTTCATACAAAAGGGTGGGGGGGATCAATGTAAGCAAAAAGAAGGGCTTTCCTTGAGAACTGAGGAATGGCCAATTAGCAGTGACTGGAAAAATAAGAAAATGCTGATGTGGAACCCAAGAATACTTTCAAATATTTGTTGTTTTCCTGGTTTTTATTTCAATTCTGAATATTAGGTTGTTGCAAATGGGGCATGGTAGTCAAAGCATACTACTGGCCATGACACAGTCGCAGACATTTCTAGCTGCAGTGAAATTAGAAATGCTTGTTTAAAAACATTCTCTCAACATAAAATTTAGTACTACATAGTAAAAATACTAATTTTATAGTTTCAGATCTAGTAGCTTAATTGAGTGATATTTGTGATAAGAGTTATTCATGAGCTATTGAAAAATTACACTTAGAAAACTCTGGTGTAAAAACGAGGTTGCTCAGCTCCTAGGAAACAACATTTCAACAGCACTAGATCAGCAATATGCTCTGTGCATCAAGAAGGTGTGTTGCTGGTTACTTTTGTTAGTGATTGGGATTTTTTGGGTGAGAGTTGGAAAGAGAGTTACTGAGCCCATGGTATTCCTTCCTGTCTTTATAGCTGGACAGGCAGGAGGTGCTGAGACTATGAGAAAGCTGACATTTCTGTGACATCAGTCCATGGCTTGAGAAGGCTGAAAATCTTTGCTTTGAGAATGGGGAGGCTATTTCATAGAATCATAGAATCATAGAATGATTTGGGTTGGAAGGGACCTTAAACATCATCTAGATCCAACCCCTCTGCATAGGCAGGGACACCTCCCACTAGACCAGGTTGCTCAAAGCCACATCCAACCTGGCTTTGAACACTTCCAGGGATGGAGCACCCTCAAATTCCCTGGGCAACTTATTCCAGTGTCTCACCATCCTCACATAGGTGAATTTCTTCCTAATATCTTATTTGAAAGCTATTTAAGGGCCAGATCCATAGTGCAGCTGGAGCATTAAACAAATATTGGAGATTACTGAGGGGAAAAGAAAGAAATTACAGGAAATTCTTGTGCCACAAGTCTAACTTGCCTATGGGTAGGACATGTCACTGAATTAGCTGTGAATCATACAAACTTGGCACCTTCCTGCTCCGAGCCTTTTGGCCTCTATCAAAGTGCAGTGTGTGCCTGTGCATTTGGTGGCTGTATTTTCATGTTCCCTCTAATCGGCTCTTGCATGTCAGTCATTTTGTTATTCTATTAGAGGCTAAGCTTGAAGAGCAAGCAGCATGTAAATCCTGTGACATTGCTGACTTTCCATCTGTGTTAGAGCTAATGGATAAAGCAAGAATAATGAGGGAGATAACTCTGCCTACTGACGGTATCGCATAGCCAGAAAACATTTCTAAAGAGGCCATGGGAAGTGTGAGATGCAGAACTAACTAGGAAATAAAATAATAGTATTCCCAGAATAAACACAGAGTAGAAGTCACTATTTCTTCCCGAGTGCTAGCCTCTGGCCATTTTAAAATCCACATTTGTGATGCATCTAGGTGGCAACCCCAACCATTGATAAGAGAGTCTCCAGGAGACCAAGTGAGGAGGCTTCTGGGCAGCTCAGCATGCCATGGGCTGTGCTTCCAGCTGCTCCTCTGCCAGTCTTTGAGGGTGCTGGAGATGCAGCTGCTAATCGCTCTGGAGCAGCAGATGAACAAAGAAGGGCTGACTACTCCCTGCAGCAATTAGGAGGGTTTCTCCTGAAGTCAGAGGGATCTGCACTATCTCAGAAAGGAAGGTGCAGAGGCTTTCTTCAGTGGGTGTGCTATGGTCCCCTGAGGGTGGAGGCCTTGCTGTTGATGAAGATAACAGAAAAGTTAACTTTTTTGTTTCAAGGAGTTTTTCCTTTTTTTTTTTTTTTTTTTTTCACCCATGCAAGTGGATGGGACTTGGGAATATTGACAGAGTGGCAGACTTCCAGTACCTTTGCTTATTCTGCTTCTCTTCCAAATCAATTGATCACAGGGAATGGATGTATGACATTTTGCACAGAGGCTAGCCAGAGCTGTCGTACACGTTATGCTAATGTAACCAATATCAATAGTTTATAGTGGAAAGCTTATGAGTCTTCTATTATTTGAAGCTAGGATAAAGAATAGAAATCAAAGTACAATCAAAATTATTGGTTCACTAAGCTGAGAATAATTGCCTAACATAGAAATTTCCCTTAAAAGCATGAAATACTTTTCTGGCTGCTAGTTTCCTTGAAAGACACCACAAACTTTAAAGTACTTGTTTAAGACTAAGTTACATATTGCTCATGGAAATTACTTCTTGTGGCAATTAGCTTTTATTTCTCCTCATTTGATTCTATTCTTCTGGAGGATTGTTTCAGATATATTTGGCTTGGAGATAACCCAAACTTGGGATTTCTTGTTCCTAGGAAGTTTGGTCTCTTCAGATCTTGATGGATGATGGGATAAAACAGGTTTTCTTCTTAAGCTTTTTTTTTTCAAAAATAAAATAAATAAAACAAAACAAAAAAATGCAATTCTTATTTTTGTAATGTAGAAAGCAGTAAAGCATTTCCACATATCATGTATTTCTGCAGACTTTGGCAGCAACTGAAAGAAACTGACATTTTTGTCAGCTGCCTGCTTTGAGCAAAACAATTGAAAAGTGAAGCAGCAAAAATGACAAGTTTAGGCAAAAACTGAGGCTTCCAGGGCTCTAGAGTTCAGAAGATCTAATGACCTTGTGTGTTTCTGTAATGTGTTTAGTGAAACCATGTTTTGTGATGAACATCTGTGGTTTTTACTGTGAACATTCCCCTCTAGTATTATGCAATTATGAGTGGATGTGCCCCATAAATGCTCATTGCCAAAGTCTGATCCTGTGGACATGCCTCAAAACAAGGAGCTATACTTGTTGCAGTGAGATTAAGCCTGCTCTTCCATCTGTGAAGAGGCCACACAGCCTGTTTTAGCCATAATACTGCGCATAGGATAAAAGAGGGATCAGATGCTTCTCTCATAGATAGTTTTGTCCCCTAGTCTATTTGCACTGTCAGACATTTTCTCTAGGGTAGGTTTCACTGAAGGGTAGATCTCTGTAGTACAGATGTCCACATCTGAGCTACTCATAGGGATGCACTTTGTAGTCAGCAGAGCCATTTTTAGGGCACTTAACTTATGACCTGTATTGGACAAGTGCTTCAGTTCACTGGCTACAAAGGAAATCCAGATAACCAGCTCAGATGTAGATGTCAGCCAAAGAGAGGGCTATGATTACTGGCCGAATCTCACTGTAGTTTCCCTACTTCTCTATTGCTCAGCTTCAGCAATTGGGAAGCCACCACATGCCCCCATCAGGGACTGGGACCAACAGGGTCACTTTCGATGGCCATGTTTCTGACAGATCCACCATATCCTGAAGACGTGGTGCCCTCAGCTCTTTTGTTGATCTGCTTGCAGACTGACTTCTCTGATGATTTGCTCAGGGAGTTGTGTGTGTCAGTAGCACTTTGACAGAGCTCATAACAGAGTTTTACTCAGTTGTCCCCATATTTAAGATTTCTTGTCTCGTTGTGCAGAGATGTTGTAATTTGTCACAGAATTTTTATGAAGTGGGTTTTTTTTAAGGTTTATGTCCAGGCCTTGTACAGATGGAAGTGCATCTGATCTGCCTGTCTGGCTGATTTGCTGAAGCATATTCCACCACTAATCTGAAAAGCTGAGGCTTTCCTTATGAAAAATTGGCATGCGGAAGCAAATCTGGCCTCAGCATTGCAGATGTATAAAGCACTTTGGCAGAGGGATAAATGTGGTTCTGCTGCACAGAATGTGCTGCTTCTTTCTGCAAAACACAATCCTTCCCTCTGAGGATCTCTGTAGGAAAGACAGAGTGGTGCTGATGGTCGTGGTGGTGGGGCATTTGCAGCTTTTTGCATTCCCCCTTGGGACAGATTCATTGCATGAGCTCCAAGCCTGTGAGAAGGAGAACTCTGAAACCATTTTTGCATTAAATGAAGAGCTAGTTGGAGACTTCAGAAAGAACCATATTGTTGTTAATCAAGAGTTGGAAGAAACATCTGCTGTCAATGCCTTTTTTGTATAAAGCAGCATTTTTAGGTTGTTTCATGCCTCTAAAAACATGTCTGTGGAACATACCTTTAAATGCATGGAGAATGGAGAGGGAAATTTTGTTTGAATGCATTAACATCAGATATGACTGAGCACTGGCATTTCAGATTCCCTCCAAACTAAGGGCTGAACATTAGAGGACAAGGCCTAGCATAGGGACAGCATTGTCTGCAAGTGTCTGTCTTCTCAAATTATTTGTGCTAAAAGTGGAACAAATGCTTTTCTAATGGTAGGTTGGAAAAATATAACCATTATTTTGTCCTCATGCTATTATTATGACTGAGTCTTAATGATTCTTCAGATGAACCCCCTCAGCTGAGAGTATAGTAAAAAAAATGCTCCCTAATCTGCTTTGCTGGACTTTCTAGAGTAGAAAACTGAAAATAGCCTGGTTTTTCTATTTTCCATAAAAATACGTGGAAATACATTAATGTTACTTAGAATGGGCATTGGAATAAAACAGATGAATAAAACATTGCTCTTCCTACAAGGTCATGTAACTGAACAGAATTGTATTTTAATAGTTGGTATAAAAAGCACCAGAAGACAGTGTTAAACTCAGGGAAAACTGAGGGAATTATTTGGTGTTTTATGTCAAGATTAGTGAGAAGAAACGTGTACAAACTTTGACTGGATATGGAAGCAATGCCCCAGCACTTTGGTCAGACCTTCATGAGTTGTCAGCCCAGGAGAAACCATCTCCTGTGAGAATGATCTCTCTTTGGATAGAATCGTCCTATGTCAATGTGAATTGTTCAGTGCTCCCTTTAGAAACAATGAAAAAAACCTGTGTGCCTCTGGTAAACAATTTCTCTACCCTGTTTTTAGGATTAAATGTATCACCCTCTGGAGGTGTTTATTTTTATTTTTTGAGTGAGGAAAGCACTTCGGTCTGAGGTGATGAGTTTAGCTGTAAATTATATATTTTTTAGATCCCGAAGTTAGGACAGCTGAATCCCACTGCTAAACTTCTCTGAAATTAATCTTTGAGCTAAAGCATCTTATGAAAAAACCTCAAGAAATCTTGATTTAAAAATGATCAGTCATGAAGGATCTACTGCATTTTCCAGGAAATCAATTCAGCTGTTAATCATGTTTATACTGTTTTTAAAGCTCTTTGCTTTATTTATAGCCTGAATTAGTCTAGTTTCAACTTTTAGCTAATAGATCTCATTAAACCCTGGTCTACTTCAGTGAGCTATTTCACAGCTTTGCTACCATGCAGTGCATGTGGAAATGTATCTCTTCTTAATTCACTTGTCTCAGAATCAGGTGCCTAGTCTGAACAAGTCTTTAATTTCCCCCAGTAACCCATGGAGACAGATAATGTTTGTGACATTTATTTTATGCTGGAGAAAAAGGATCCTAGATTCATGATACTTCCTCATTAAATCAGTTAAAAGGGGGCCTGAAAGAAATGGTTTAGGCTGGGTCAGCTAAGATCAGGTGGAAAAAATTCCTCTCTGAGATGTGCTCATGACATTTCTGACCTTTGTTTCATTAAATTAAATATAATATTCTGGAATTAGCTTCAAGATTTTTTGTCTTCCTTTTCTATCTACCTTAGTCTGTTATTCTTCATTGAACTCCCCTGAGTTTCTTATCAATCCTTTCAAAGTGTGGACACTAGAAATGGACACTTTTCCCTTGAAGTAAAATTCTGTCCTGCTCTTACTTGGGATTCCCATTTGAAAATGTAAAGATCACACAAGATCTCAGCCTGAACAATTTTCTCCCACGACCCTAAAATCCTTTCCAAGTAACAGCATCCCAGAGCATGGTTCTCCATCCTGTGCACATGGCCTACGTTCTTTGAAAAGAGATCTTTTGAGGGACTAAGCTAAGCCGATTTCTTTTTAAATTCCAGATCTCCAGACACATAAAGCTCTTTTCAGAAGGAGAATTTGACCTCAGCTGAAATCACAGTGATGTGGCTCAGAGAGGAGACAGTATTTTGTAAACCTTAGAATCTCCTCTCATGTCTCACGTATTTTCTTTCCCTCTGGATCTTCAAAGAAAATGATTGATTTTTTGCCTTAAGAGTCACAATGCAGCCACAGCAAATAGTATAAATTAACTGTTTGCATGCCTGACACTCTGCCACAGAGGAATCCTACAGAACTAGTCTCATGTTAGAACATTCCTCTTATGTGCAATGGCAGCTCTTTGGAAAGAGACCTACATTTTCTGTGCATGTAGACATTGATTTGGCTGGGATCTGATCTCAGCTGAACCAGACTGAATCTAAAGTAGTATCACTGACCATGCAGCTGTTACTCTAGGTTTATACACTTCTAACTCAGCCCATCCTGAAGTCTCTGTTAGTCTGCATCTTTGTGATCTGAGTGTATTGCTTACTGGGTGTTTGTTTTCAAGAGAGACAATAATCTGAAGGGAACACTGAGAAGTTTCTCAAATTCAGGGATGTCCTGAGAATCTTAGAAAGATGTGAAGTGCTTTTAAAGAAAGGATACAGGGGCTGATTTGGCAAGCTTTATCCCAGATTGTCTTACTAAAGGTGCATGGGTATTGCTGGGAGATGTCCACGTACCTGGTGGCACAGAGATGCAGGCTTTCTGTTCTTTAGCTCCAGGCCAGAAGCCAATTGTCCATTACTATTGCTTGCACTAGAAATATCAGGTCTTCCCAAGTATTTTTATTATTTGGAATGGGGTATAAGAATAAGCAGCTCCTGGTGAGAGGAAGAGATTTCAAATTTTTAAAACCAAATTTTTTTAAGGGGGCCTCAAACACTCAGTGTCACACGTACAATCAGTCATACAGAAATATATAGCTTACATCACTCCTTAAACTAAACTGTGTTGCACAGGAAATTCTGTGTATAAACTCTGGGCACCTGCTCTCATTTTTCTCATCTCCCATTTTCCTCTCATCATGGAAACAGATCAGTTAGAGGTGAAATAACTAGTAAGCATTTCATTTGTAATCCATACCCTTCAGAGCTTCAGATTTACAGCTTTTAGAATGTGTTTTATTTTAGCTGTTAAGTTTTGACTCTAGTTACAGGAAGCTAACTTTAATAAAGATGGCTGAAGGCTTTTCTAGAGAATAATTTTCTTTTGGAAATTCTCCAAAGAACAAATCTTTCCCAAGAATGTGTCCAAAGGTGTATAAATTGTAACATGGAAAAAACCCCAAACATTAAAACTTTCATGATAGTATAAAAATGTTTTCTGCTGGCCACAGAGAAATACAGATTTTGGGATTTATTTATTTCAATTTCAATTTGCTGTATGTTCAAAGCTTCTGTATAACAATGTAGCATGATAGATATATTTCCTGTTATGCAGTACTATATACTTTCAGAAATATTTCTAAATTATTGCAATAAAGTGGTCTTAGATCAAAATAAATGATACTAACTATTTAAACTCATGCCGAGTGCATCCAGAAAACACAAGGACATCTCCTTTTGGACATGGGTGTGACAAGTGTGCCAACGCAGCAGAACAACAGCCAAACTCCAGCAGGCCTTCAGGCATCTCAAACAGTCCCTCCTGAGTTACCTGTGGACTGGAGACAGACTAGCTCTGACCTGAGCAATGTCTTCACTGAGCACCTTTACTGACATTGCAGATTTCCATTTATACGTTTCCTCTCCTTTTCTCATGGTAGCTTTATTCTTGATTTCTCCCTTTGTTGCTCTCGTTTCTTTTCCCATTCCCACCTCTTTTCCCCAGCCTGTTTTTCGCCCCCTCCTCCTGGTCCCTCCTCTGTGTCTGGTCAGATGGTTGTAGGCAAAGTCACCTGCCTGATCTCTTTCTGGGACCCTGGCACTGGAGAGCTGTGAGCTGTCCCATTTCTCAAGTAGGAAGCTGGCAACCCCATCTTCCAGCTCACTGCAAGAGCTCTGACAGTCACTTGACAGAGCAAAGAATTGGGATGGGCTCTGAAACACATATTCTTATTATATAAGGATTCCAGCCTGAGGAAATACAATGATAGCAAGTGGCTTTAATGAAAATTGTTTTGGCATGATACGACTCAAAAGCCCTAGCTCTAGCCACCATTTGCTCTCAGTTATTAATACACTGGCACCCAAACCAGACGGATTTGAGTCAATTAGCAAGTATAACGTACAATGGACTTGGGGAGGAACAGCTTATCCACTTGAGACTCTTCAGATGTGTAACTAACAAGAAGTTGTCAGATAACATTAATTTTTATGAGTTTTGGCTACATCAGAGACGTAAAGGCAAAAATCTAGTATTCAGAAGGAGGACATGGAGTTAAGGATGCCACAAGGAACGTAATTGATGCACACATTACCTTGATCACAAGTAGCTTTTGATTGTGGCAAGTTAATGATGAGATTTTTCTCCCTGTTTAACTCTTTCAGAATAACATGTAGGAGAAAAGATAATAGAATGAAAATTGCAACTGCAAAATACATGAGGCAGTTGTAATATTTTGTGAAATGCTGCTCAGTGAACTGAAACATCTCTCACAGGATAAGTCCTCTGCCTGAAAGATACATCCAATGTGCATAAACATAGGTGACTTTCAGCTGCAGGAACATGGATTATTTATGAAAGGCTGAGTCTGATCTGAGTTACACCTGCGTGCCCTGAAATGGATTTATTTTACTTCACTGATGCAAATGGGATTTGAGTCCAGCATCATATTTAACCTGAGGAAACTGTTACTCTTTTCTGCAGCAGTGTCATAATTTCAAGATAAATTGGTAAAACTGAGTATTTTAAAAAGAATTTTATTTATTTACAAAAGGTACAGCAAATCCAAAAATTGTCCATAGCAAGAATTTCCAGCTGTCTACCTGACAGCAGGGGCTGTTCTGGATCCCTGTTTTTGCACTTGGGTTAGGAAGACAAGCAGTAGGGGGTACATGCTTCCAGGGGCCAGCAGAAAATGATGAGTCTGGATCCTACTTTGGCCTGGATGAGTCATGTTGGATCAAGCTGAGGACATGCGTACACTTTCAAAAGTGGTGGTCCCACACTAGCCACAGTTCCCAAGATTCTGAGAATCCTGAGTAATTTTTTATACTCACAATGCCACTGTGAATCAGCTCATTTACATTCTATGTGTTTTATTGGTGGGAAATAAAGGCACAGATGAACTCAGTAACTTTTCCTGAAGACACATGGATAGTCTCAAGATACAAGGTAGTCTCAGGATAAAGGCTCATTCCCAGCTTAAAATACAGTTTCAATTCTAGTATGGAACAAAAGAGAAGCCTAGACCAAAGTACAGTCCATTTATTTGGCACCATTTTTTCCTCTCTGGAGTTGACTTTATCATCTATCATTTTTCTCACAAGTAATAAGCAATAGAACAGGAAGAGGAAATGGTCTCAAGTTATGCCAGGGGAGGTTTAGATTGGATATCAGGAAAAATTTATTTACTGAAAGGGTTGTCAGGCACTGGAACATGCTGTCCAGGCAAGTGGCTGAGTCACCATCCCTGGAGGTATTTAGTTTAGTGGTGAACTTCACAGTGCAAGGTTAACAGTTGGACTTGATGATCTTAAAGGTTTTTTCCAACCAAAATGATTCTATGATTCTTCCATTCAGCTTTCTGCAAAGGTGTCTCAGGGCATCACAAATGCCGATTGCTTGTAATGTAAAGGATGGAAAACATCATGTCAAGTAAAAAGACATTGATCAGCTGAATGCTTGTAACTCCATCTTTTTTTTTTCCTTCCATCAAGTACATAAAATAAATTATTTAGGAGCCAAGTCTCATGCTTCTGATCTCTGAATTTGTCCTGGACACTTCAGTATAATACAATATAAATACTGTGAGAAATGGAAAAATTATCATTCAGAGTTCATACTTGGGGTAATAATTAAGAAGTGTATTACTAGTTTTGCAAAGGTCCATCTCATTGTTGCTTTGCTGTCAGGATCTCAAAAGGTAACTGATGGCATTGCACACCCTAATTCTGCTCTCAATCTAGTTTATTGTCATTTTACCACTTTTAATAGTTTCTTCTGATGCAACCATCTGAAAGAGAACAATCAAGTCCTAAATCTGTATGTGGCTAATATATATCTTGTTTTCTTTAAGAGCTTCCATTTTTAAAATGAAATATGGCAATTAGCTTTTAATAAGGTCTCATTATTTTAATCAAATACTACAGACAGATTGAGTTTTAAAATGTGTTGAACATCACAAGCTTGTTCAGACCATAATTCTGTTTTTGTTAAATGATAATGAGCAAAACATACTTCCAATATGTTTGAATTCTTATATATGCCAGTTATTAAGGATATTTTAGTGTCTTCCATTATTCCTAAAGAGGTTGGATCCCAAAAAAGGCCAGGTAGAAAAAGTGGTAAGGAGATAACTGTAGGGCTCTGACTTGCTCACCCAGCAGATTAATGCCTCATTTTAGAGGAAGTGCTATTGGAAATGTGCAAGGATTGCCTTCTGTTTGGGGATGAACTATTTTAGTACCTGAAAAATTACCAACTAGTTTCACTGCTCAGTAGTAGACAGTCAAATGTGATGTAATATACACAGTGAAGGCAACTCTGTATTTCAAAGACAACATTGTCTTTGAAAACTTATTACAATCACATCAATTGAGAGGAAGAGGGAGAAGGAATCATTCAGTTCCATTTTGGGGCACTCTATCGTGACAGGCCCATGTTTTGAGTGGGGAAAGAGCCCTCGTTTTCAGAAGTTCAGCCCAGATTGTACAATTTCCTCTGCTGTGTAATACTGAATCATGCCAGCAATCACACTGACCATGCCTCACACACTCTTTTATGCTGGGCTGCATGCACTGCAAAGCAAACTTCAGCCTTACTAGAGGTCCCAAGGTGGTTTGAGTTTACCCATCTCTGTACCCCAAGGCCAAGTTAAACCTGCCTGCACTGTTAGAAACTGAAACCGAGGGATATTAATGTCAAATGATCAGCATTCACAGCTAAGGCAATATCTTGGTCCACTGACTTGGAAATATTTGAAAAGTGAACTGAAATTACTATTTGTGGAGATGCTTCACAAGTAACAGCATGGCCCAAGATTTTCTCAGCATGCTAGTTCTCAGTGTGAGACAGTTTCAGGACAAAATTGCATTCATTTCTACAATGGGGTGACCACAGTTTGTTCCCCAACTAATTCATTCATCATCCAATGAATGACATGTATTTCAGAGGCGCTGTTGTTTCAGAGGCAATAGGGCAGATTCCAGAAGTACCATTTGTACAAACCTAAGGAGCAAAACCAAACCAAATTTCTGGGGGAAAAGGTTGCTTGCTTGCTGCTAAAATTTCCGAAGAAAAATGAAGCACACGTGAACCATTTAAATTTCAGGTCACTTTTGAATGAAAGACTTTGTATTTAGTCCCAGACAATCTTTAGTAACCTGCATCCAGGGCAGCAAACTTGCAATGTAGCTCATGGGGCAAAGCTAGGGGGACCTAAATAAACATTGCCTACATGAAACGGTAGGGCTGGAAAAGATCTTGCAGCTCCTCTGGTCCAACACCCTACACTGAATAAAGATGAATGAAGCCTACATCATTCTCAGAAAGTGTGTGCTTGACTGTTAAATATCCTCTAGCAAAAAAAACCTAAACCAAACAAAACATATAACAGCATCAATCAATAGTCTCATTGTTTTACTGTCCAGGTGGCCAAAAACCTGCTCCCATTTTCTAGCCAAGGCCAGTTAACTTGTCACCTGTGAACAGGGTCAATACAATTTGTTCTTGTCAAATCTTCCAGCTGTTTTTACCCTCTTAGTATGTTCCAGGAACTTATAAATTGGTTATCTAACCGCCTATTCCAGAATAATTCCAGAAATTGGTGTTACTCTGAATAATCTATAATTCCCTGATTTTTTTTTAAAGGTAGGTATTGTATTTGCTTTTCTTGTATTATCTGGGACCTGCTCATGTTCTGTGAGTTTTAAAAGAGAATTGAATATTTCAGAGATTTCCTCCTATTCCTTTAAGCAAGCAAAGGTGAATGTCATCAGGCCCTGATGGCTTCAATTATGCTTAGCTTATCCAGACATTTTTAAACTTAATTATTCCTTATTCTGGCCATGCTTCTATTTTCACATTAATTTTTATGTGGTTAAGTGTCTGATTAGAAATTAATCTTTTTGTATGAAGACAGTGAACACTTCATTATGCTGTGCAATGCCTGCTAAGCAATGAACCTTTACTTTGCCTTTCTTCTCCTTCTCATGTACTTATTGTATATCACATTTTTTGCTTCCTTTATGTCCCAAAATAATGTTAACACCTTAACCATGGAACTGTCTCAATTGCTTTTAAACTCATATCTAATTATGTTCTTTATTTTTAATTTAATATTACTCCTTTTGATTTTAGGTTCTTAGAAAGGTCTTGGTGCATTTGTAACACACTTTGCACCCAATTTTTTGTCTTATCTCTTGTAAGTTTATCATTGTGCGTTTGATGTAGCTCCCAATTCTTGTTTTTCCTCATGTGCTTTATCCCTTAGATTACCTACTTCTGAGACTCAAGTCACAATTCTTTTTACTTCTTTCTAGGCTTCTCTCATTGTCCCTTCTTCTAAAATTTAGCTTCATTCTCTTCCAGCTTTAACAGCTTCACTGAAGTGATTGCTGGTGTGTAGGTGACTAAATTGGAGGGTTTTGTTACTGATATTCTGAAATTAGAAATGATAGAAAACTGCAGTGGCTTTATGCTTCAGCTGCCAAAATTAAAATTGCTCACACACTCAGTATATTCATATATATATTGTTCATGTAAAGATTACTGACATTCTCAGAGGATTTTTGAAACACTAAAGAAACCCTGCTTTGAATATCAAAAGACAACTTTAGATTTTGGCACAGATCGAGAATGATTTGTCCTACGTTGTCAGACCTTACCTGGATATTTTCAAACTATTCACCTTTGCAGGTACTTCTCAGGGGTAAAAGGTCACCTTGGACCTATTGGGTTCTTCTTGGACCTCTTAGATCCTCCTTGGACCTCTTGCTGGGTGCACATTACAACTTTAGCATGGCCATAATCAATGTCCACAAGATACAGAGGAGATAAAGAAACAGGTTGCACAGAGGCAGTGCAGTTAACTTCGGCTTATGGTCATGAAGTATGTAGAAACTAAAAAAAACCCAAGATGTAAAAAAAACCCCAAAATACAACAACAAAACTTTCAGATTCTGCTCTTCACAGAAGTAAGTAGAGCTGACAGAAAGCAAAGCCTGAACTCAAGTTGTGTCAGCAGATTAATGTCACTAATATGTCAGTGCTACTCCATGGAGCAGTCAGTGATGACAACTCTTTCTCAGAAATGAGAGTCTTTCAATCCTTACAGCCAAAATCAGCATTTCTGGCAGCCTGGAAAGGTCATCTGGCAACCAATCTTCACTGATTACCGAGGCTGCCTTCCAGCTATTACAGCACAATGCAAGACTTAAGACTTCAGGGGCTGGCTTCGTCTGTCAGTTTTTGGAGAATCTTTCAGCATGGATGTTATAGAAAAATACTTGCCACTGCCGAGAGCATGGCATTTTGAAAGGAGAGTTAGAGAGTGAGACTCAAATGGTCTGTTATGGCAGCATTCCCCTGGGCTAATGTACTTTCAATGACATTGGTCTCCCTAGTTTTCCTGCATGGTCAGTGCAGAGGAGAAGGCTTTCTGAAGCTCTAAACCACCCTCTGGAGGAAAACATTTCTCTTCAACCTAAGTAGATTGCAGCAGGATACAGTCTGGGGGTACTTCTGTGAAAATATTATGGTCATAGCAAGTAATGTCATAATATATCTGAAAACACAGACATTGTATATTGGTAAGTACCTACCTGTGAAAGTATTTTCTCCTTGAAGTACAATGCACACTTACTGTGCTGCAGAAATACATTCAAAAAGTACCCATGTTGTGGAAAGGTCCTAATATATTAGGGACAATTTTAATGCTTCCTGTCACAAGAAATCATAATGTTTTGCAGCTATTGGTGAATCAAGCTCCACTAAGATGCTCATAGTCAGATTTTAAAGCAGACGTTACCAAAATACTGTTACACAGTGTTTTGGCAGTGGTTTCCAATAGCCATAAATTGTAGCTTACAGCTTCCTACACATACATGAAGCTCTTTTTCAAGTCCTGTAAGTCTCGTCAAACTACTCTCGTAAGCTTTGAGAAAGAGAAACATTCGTTAGCAGAAAGATAAGACTACTCTATTTTGGTTTTTATCAGTGTATTGGTATACCTGAAATTTGTGGCATCCGTCCATTCTGATGACAGCTGCAGTTGGTCCATCTGGATGCAGTTAGCAGCTGGAAGAGCTGTGTTTCTCCAGCCCTCCGTAAGAACATGAGTTCCCACACTGGCTGTCTGAGGAACTGTCTAGAGCCATCCTCATATTTGTATTTAGTCTCCAGAGATGTACACACATTTCCCTCCGTTACAGTGTCAGCTCTCCTCCTCCAACCAAAAGGTGCAATATTAACCAGCAAAGCTGACAGCAGAACACATACACTGTTGCAATGTCACACCCTTTAGTGAATACATCTTGAAAGAAGAAAATGTTCCATTCTCTCTTTAGGGCATGATTTAGTTAGTTACTGGATTTTCTGTATAGGAACATAAAAATCCTAACTAGTCCTAATCACTCCTACTTCAATGACAAGATTTCAGCATCTCTCCTGAAAGTTACTTATTTTTAAAAGTGATGAGTTGGAGATGGGAAGACACCTATCAAAAAACACAAAAAATTAAGGAAATACCCAGGTCACTAGCCCTATGCCACTCCTACAAATCACTCCAATTATCCACTGCCTCTTAAGAAGATCACGGATTAATATTACCGTCATTTACCTCCTGTGAGAAAAGTGGCCTGAACTCATGACCTGATGACAATTAAAGATAACCAGTACTTCTTTTGTGTCCATTATAAGGCCTTCTCATTTCTGGGATGAATGATCTGCACCTGCATTGCTCAGACAACCAATAATCATTCAGTTCTCTACAGAGAAGGATGTAATTAAGCCTGAGTCCCTACCAAGGTTCAGGTACTGCTTTTCTTCTTCAGTTTTGACATTTGACTCCTGTTGTTATTTTCTCACCTATAACTCAAAGGGTAGTACTTTTCACCTGGCAAATTTTTCCCTCTACCACATTTCTGTTTTTAACAAATTCTATGGCAGGGAGCAGCCAGTGGTCTCCAAATAAAAATCTGCTTCTGGATGGCAAGAGAACAGCACCGTGTCTGAGCCCCAGACCTTGCTCTGCCTTTTGAACATAATTTTGATAAGAAAAAGGGCCTCCTCACACATCATCACCATGAAATGCATGCTGCATAATACTGCAGGGGTCATATCTGCACTGATAATGAAAACTAGCATAGTCCATGATTATTTGCAGTAGATGAACATGAATTTTGCAATTTATGCTTTACTGAGCAAGACCTGTAGGAGAGCTACAGGAAGAAATACACCTGTAACTCTGAGTTATTCCCAGAAAGCATGGTATTTTGTATAGGCCTAACTTGATACTATTGCATATACTGGAGAGTGAGAGATTTACCTATACTTCTGAAGAACAGTAATGACAGGGTAGCTTTATAACCTTTTTATGTATTGTGATGATGAGAATTTTAAAACTTCCTTCTAACACATTTCTTTATTATGAAGCAATTATAAATCACCACGAATGTGCCAAGTACACAGCACGTTGATTCTTTTGGAGTGCTTTCCAACAGTTTCTTGCCACTGAATATAAAAAGAGCAGGGTCTCGCTGTGCTGGATAGCTGGCCAGGTGCATTCTTGTCACTCTCAGGCACTTACACAAGAAAATAGGTAAATGATTGAGCTGGGAATTCATCACAAGCAGTCTGAATACTGCACTTTGCAACAGCAATTTTGCAAGTGGAGCACCAATGAGAATTCATTTTCTTCAATACAAAATGATAGTGTCAACAACCACAACATTAATCCTATACTAAAATTCCTGAGGAATAAATTACAACAATATAGCTTCTACATATCTGCAACATTTCTTAAACTTGACACAGACTCTACCTAGGATAAAATTTTATGACCTACCTTGTGGTTATTTGTAAAACAATGTTAGTCATTAAAAAATTGTGTTTTCCTTAGTAAGTAAAGTGAAGAAGCCTGTTTTCACAACTGATATGAAGCAGATGCTGTTGAAAGCCAGACTGACTGCATTAGGTGTGAATTAATAGGTGGGACTGCTAAAAGAAAAAAAAAGTAATTTACAGCCTTAAAGGACAAAAATGCCTGTTGTTAATAAATATAGTGATTTATGACATTTGACTGTATTTTTTTTTCTGTAATTGAAAGTAAATTTTAAAAAAAATATATACCACAAACATAGCAACAATAACATTAATGTCTAAATATGTTTTTAAATGTGAAATGATACACAGGACAGCATATTCAACAAATTGGCTTATCTCTACAGAACATATGGATCATAGAGATAATTCCCTGCAACATGATAATTATGTTTAAATTGTATACAGTGATTATCTGTGCTGGAAAATAAACAGGGGAGGAGAGGCATATGTGTTAAAAAACAGATCAGATACCTTTTAAGTCTATAGACAAAAAGGGCAGGAGAAGAGATAAAATAAAGGGAAAGTTCTCTCATCTCCAAATTACAAAATTACTGCTTGGATTGCAATTACATATGCCATTCACTTGTGAGAAAATAGGGTTTGAAATTATTTCAGGCTGTCCACCAATGTTTAGGCAACAGTGGACTGCCTGGGGAAAGGCTCAAGGTTTTGTTTGTTCTAAATGCACAGCTAAAAAATACAGCAAACCCAGTGGTTTTCAGTGATTCTGGTGCCAGGTAAAAAGAGCAAAAGAGGACAAAAGTCAGATGTAGCCTACCTCTATCTAGTGCTATAAAACCCTCTGTTCCATAGTGCAAAAGGCTACTTCAGCTGCTCCAGGCAACAGCAGGGCTTATCTGAGTTAATTTATTTTGTGGTATATTATTGCCGACAGCACCTCGGCTACCAGGGAAAGTGCTGGAAATCCTTTCATTTCTGTGAAAGGGCATTTTGTCTTATGCAAAGGGTGGCGTTTGCACTTGCTGAGGCTCTGGGCTCTGCAGAAGGAGCAGATACCAGAGCCTTAGTTCCCTTCTGGAGAGGTGTCAAAGGTTTTTTGGTCCAGGTGAGCATTTTGGTTTTAGGGCCATTAACCCTTGAGGAGACAGACTGGCAGTGTACCATATTAGGCACCTCTCAAGCAAATAGGTTCACTCCTTCCCCACTGCTCTTCCCCTCTCCTGACTTCCCTATCAGGGATATATGATTTAGCAGCCTGTGATGCTCCATGCATAGTTTAAAGGCGCAAATAAAGGCACTGCATTCAAAAGGTGATCTGTGGTAAGGGCTAAACAAAGATTTCAATTGAGTTTGTTGATTAAGCTAATCTGATCGAAGAAAACATCTTCTCATTTGTCTACTAGGAAAGGTCTGCATGATGTAATTTGCCTCTAGCTTTCCAAGGAAATACTTACAGTCTATTTGGACTGTCATTAGAAATATTCATATAGACTGGACAGCCACTTTGTACACCAGAGTTGCTTTATGCAAACAGAGTTGTTTCTAAATCAATTTAGTAAAGTTGATGCAAGAAGTTGCATGAATAGTCTTTTTCCTTTAAAAAACCAAAAGGTTTTAAATATGCCATTTTAAATTAGCCAAATGAGACAGAAAATTTCAGTCAAATGAAAAAAAAACAACAGGTCTATGCCTGGATAATCTCATGTTGGATTCCTTTTATCTATGACATGACATCTTTAGCACGTTTGGGAGATCTCTTCTTCAAAACCAGAAACTAATACTTCTACACTTTCATTTTGAATGGGTCATTTTCGTACCCGTATTACTGCCAGAATTCTATTAGCACCCAGGTCCTCCAAAATACCCATGAACTCTGTATTTAAGTAAATGTATAAAATGTTTAATTTTAAAATTTTTATCTTGTACCCACTGAAGGCAAGAGCTCAGATATTAGTGTGGTGTTTTTGTTTTTGTTTGTTCTTGTTTTTGGTTTGGTTTTAATATCAAGTGAAGTTTGGCCAATATTATTTCTTTCCCTTATCCCTTTCATCCTCAAATTTCTACTCTTATCCACATCTGAGCCCTGCTGGACAAATGGAAAGACATAAAAGAAACATGGGGAAAAAAATCCTTAAATAGGCACTTTCTCTGCAAAATGATTCAAGTATTGTTTACCAGAAAGAGCAAAAAGAAAGTCAGTGAAATCTAAATTGCTCAGTCTTTTAATGAAACATGTATCCTGTATTCTCAAAAGCTTACTACATGGTACTTACAAAAGGTACTACTTACCAATGCCAGTTCTCACCATTCAGAACCCATTTGGAAGTAGCTGTTTTAATTAATCAACTAAAATGATCCCTCTCAGCAAGTTTGCAGTACATTCGGAAAACATCTTTACGAAGATGGTCTTGACACGGAGAACTACAGAGGTAGAGGATGGAAATGGTCTCTGCACCAGCCATGGCCAAATGGTGACAGCTCAGCCTTGACGAAGAAGTCCAGAAGTGTGTGTTAGGGAGGATAGCCAGCAGCTGTTGTCCACAGGGGATTGTCACCTCTGCGTTACTTTAGAGATGACCACAATAGCATGCTTTGGCCCATAAAGGCTGGTTTATTCTCCTCCAGTTCAGAGACATGAGAGGTTATTAGGAACGTGCTGAAGTTGATGTATAAAAGCACTTTGAAGGAGGTTGATTTACTCCAGTAGGACGAAATAATCTTGTACTATCCTAAATAAAAATTTATGGTTTAATCCGAACTTGACCCAAGGGTTTTGCTTGTTCAGGAGAACAAGCTATATAATCCATTAGTCCTTTGACACTGTTATTAGCAGCCCTCAGAAACCTGAGTTTTCAAAGAGGCAATGCCAGGGAGGTAGAGATATTACTAACCTGATGCACTGTGTGCCCAACAAGCAGGGGGGGAACATCTGGGCTAAAAGAACATGGTGCTGGCTGTTGTAATCAACAGCAGATTAAGGGCTAATTCAGTTCACCCCCAGCTTCCACCTTGATTGGCAGTTGCTCAGCATATTTGAGGGACAGACAGCCATTGTATATGTTCATCATTACTAAGGTGGTTACAGTAAGATATTTACCTTATCGAGGTCAGGAGACATGACTAGCTGCCTTCCCTCTCACCTGCCACTACAGGTGGGGCATATAGGGACAATGTGGTTGTGCAGTTACTATTGCTACACTCTGGGCTGGCCTGAGAGTTTGCATGCTGGCCTCCACAAAAGCTTATGCCTTGCAGGCATGTGCAGTACTGGAAACACAAAGAAGGAAGGACATGACCTCCCAGAACTTTCTGCAGCCATTACTCTTATATTTTATCTGTGAGACAGCTGGAACTGATGCAACGGGCCCTTGATTAAGAGCAAAGCTGTTCACCACCATTACAGTGGTGGAGGACCTAGGTTCAAAGGAGCTGCACAAGAAGATGCAGTATTCAGCTACAGCTTAGAGCCCTGCCTATGACCTTGTGTGGCACAGTCTCAGGCAGTGGAAAGAAGACAAGGGAGAGCAAAACTCACCCGCAGTTATCTGAGTTGCATGGGCAATATCTCATTCTGGGTATATTGCAGAAGCAGTGAGTAACCCCTTGCCCAAACAGAGACTTCTTGCCAGTGGGTTGGTACCTCTGCCTTATGGCAAACCTATTTTAAGAGCATGGCTGGACTGGTGCCAGAGCACTCAACACCTTGCAGAACTGAGCTCACTCTGTATTAAAAATATCATTCAGCTCTTCGGTAGTTGCTGGAAACAGCAACATGAAATCCAGGACATAGATTGACAGGGATGACATGGCAGTAGGACAGGCCTGCTGACAAAGGCTCACTGGGAGGGTGGACCGCACTGGAGCTCCTGGTGTGGCATCTGGGCAGCCCATGCCACCACCCAGGTGCTGTGTGGCTGTGGAGCAGGAGGCAGAGCCAGATCCCCACTCAGCCTTCAGGGGACTTGTGTTGCAGTGGGAAGACAGGGACAGCTGCACCGGTTTTCCAGAACCTTCCAAGCATGGGATTGGATTGTAGATTTTCAGTAAAGAATTTAAAAATCTTTATTAAAATTGCACCCACTGAAATCTCAAGACTGTGATATCTTAAAGAAGCAGTAAACAGGCAACAGGCCAACAGCTGCTTCCAAAACTTCAGTTTTACAACCTTGTTTCCAATCACAGTCACAACTATGAGCACATTGAAGCAGTCAGTAAAATACAGCCAGTTAATAATCCCAGTAAATATCTGCTGTTCAGAATAACGTTCATCTTCTGTAGTCATCTGGCAGGATTACTCTGATCCCACAAATCCCCCTGTTCTTGCTGCAGCACAGCAGCCCTGCAGAAGGCAGGCTGCAGGATCTTTACCTTTTTTATTCAGGGCTACTATGCAGATTTAAAATGCACGGACAGTGTGCCAGGCGCTGCCACTGCCTTGCACTGTGAGCAGCAGAAGGGGCACCTGCTCAGCTGTAGCTGCCAAGGAGGTGTGTACATCTGCCTCCCAGCCACCCCAACAACCCTTTCAGCCCAATTTGGAACTAACTATCAGCACTCTTGTGTAAACACCAAGATCTGGGGCAATTAACCTCACATATGACAATAGAACACGGTATCTGCTCAGAGCTGTAACTGATCTGTACAACTTCCCGTGGGAGCTGGCCCTTTGGCCCCGAGTCACTGATCATCTCCTTGCCCAACACAGAGGACACCCACTCACCACGTGGGTGGCACAGCAGCACATCAAGCAGCTTAGCTGAATCTTTTCAATAAAAAAAATCTTTGAGAAGGAGACGGTGTCAAACCTTTGTCTCGTTGAGAAGTGGCCCAAGTGTATCACTGATTTTAGCAAAGACAATCACTGTTTTTCCACCATACCTTATACGTAAACATATGGATTTGGGTTTAATGAGGGTACTCAGACAAGAGAGAAAGACCTTTATGAAAGGACTCGACAGCAGAATCTGTTTTTAAATTTACACAGATAAATGTACAAATAAAGGACCCAAACCCCATGTCATCTTTCTCTCCCACATCTTTATCATCCTCTGCCTAGAAAAAGAATTTCCATCTTCCATTTCCCTGAATATCTGAATAAAAATCTCCAGCAGTTTTCTAATGCCACATACTTTGTGCACATCACAGCAACACTGTTTCCTGATCTAATCTGTTTTCCAGATAGCTTGCTTTCAAACAATTAGCTACATCAGGATTTCTCTGTAGCAAATCAATTCTTTATAGCTTTGGCTCAGCCAGATATAAGCTTTAGCATGATGACATGCCTCTCAAAAGAAATCACAAAAAATGGCAAGTGTACAGTAAGCCTCTCAAAAATAAATTACAGTTGCCATATTATGTAGCCCTTTGATTCTGATTTTGTTTATCCTTTACCCTTTCAGTATATTGCCCAAAGATAGAATGAGAGACACATGCTGCAGTTACTCTTCTTCGGTAAGCTGTAATTCCTTGCAAAACTCCTTTGAAGTTGCTACTAATCAATGTTAGAAAGATTGGCAAAGTCCACCCCAGTTCCAGCTTAAGTAAGCTTAAAAAAACAAACAAAAAACACACAAAAAGGCAAATATAATAGAAAAATAAACAATAAATATAAAAGCATGCTCATCACAATAACACAACACTTCATGCAATCTATGTTGCATGACCAGTTCAGATCAGTCTTACCAGTTTCAGCAACTTTGACAATGATACCCTTGGGCAAGGAAGGAAGCAGCATACAAAAAGCAAGGGCTAAGTCTAGAGAAAAGCTGTAATTTCTTAATTCACAGTGCATAATGTCGTCTATATTTTTCACAAGTTTGTCCAAAAACTGTATTCCCTCTTTTAAGAAAAATCTTCAGGAAGCAAATTTTATAAGAGTGCTGGAATGATGTGCCACTGAAAGGATCGTGCTGGTTTGGTTTGGTGGGATTTTTGGTAGTGGGGGAAGGGCCCCAGGGGTGGCTCTGTTAAGAACCTGAGAAGCTCCCCCTGCTCCAAAACCAGCCAAGGAGCCATTAGAGAGACAATAGATGCACCTCTGCAATTAACATACAAAAATAACTGATATAAGACCTGAGCAGAGCGAGCACTTGGTAGGTAGAAAGAAAGAAGACCTGAGCTGGAGAGGTGAAAGGCAGTGCTGGGGTGAAGATCCCAGTGGTTTCTGAGGAAGAAGGGGAAGAAGGTGCCCAAGCAGAAGTTTCCCTGCAACCCATGGCGAGATGTCAGGCTGTTCCCCTGCATTCATGGAGGAATGTGGTGGAACATTCCCTGGGGGTGCCAGGAGGTGTGAGCTTGGCCAGTGGACTTGGATTTTGTCGCCAGTGGACTCGGATTTGCTGCCATGACTGTGCAGGAAGCCCCCGCTGGAGCAGCTAGCTCCAGACCTCGTGGGAAGGACTCATGAAGGAGAGGTTCATGGAGGACTCTCTCCCATGGGAAGAACCCCATGGGGAAGCAGGGGAGGACTGTAAGGCATCCTTCTTCCTGAGGAGGAAGGAGCGGCAGGAATCACCAGACTTTGAACTGACTCTAAACCCTATCCCCTGTCCCCCTGTACTGCTGGGGAGAAGGAGGTAGAGAAATCGGGAACAAAGTAATTTGGGCCCAAGAAGAAGGGAGGTGTGGGGTAACGTATGTAAGCACTGCTCTTTGTGTTGTCTGTGTCCTGTGTGCATCTGATTAGTGTGAAATTAAATTACTATTTTTCCCCAAGTTGAGTCTATTTTGCCCGTGACCTTAATCTGTGAAGAACCCTCCTTGTTCTTTGTCTCAACCCATGAGCTTCTAGTTGACCTTTGTCCTCCTCATCCCAGAGTGTGCGTGTAGGTGGTGGAGTTGAGTGAGCGGCCACGTGGCTGTTTCTTTGTTGTCGTGTTAGGCCCAAACCACAACAATGTTTAATTGAAATATTTCCCCTATTTGGCTAAGTTGCCTGTGAAGAGAAACCTCCCATCCCTAAGATGAAGCAGGACCCCTGGTGATGGTGGCAGGCTTGTTTGCCTGCCACACATATGGTACAAAGTGTACAGCAAGGCTAAGACAGCTGATTACAATCAATCCACACATGCAGCTTAATGCGTTACTGCTGCTGAGCTTGAGTCCTCATGACTGACAACCTTCATTCCTCGACTAAGGCAACTGCAAAGGTAACACATTAACTTTTACCTGTGTTCATTATGTGCCAATATTCATAAACAAAAACAACCACTTTACTTCTTGTGAGTAATCCCATGACTAAGTTCTGAATAAAGTGAGTACAATAGCCCCATTTAAAATTTTCAAGCACTTCCTGGCAAGTGCATTACCAGTTGAAGGCCATAAACATTTATCCAGTGCTGCAAGGCATCCTAGTGGCAAATCTTTTTGTTCTGATCAGTCCAAGAAAACTCATGATTTTTTTTCCCCTAGTGATTTTACTGTAAAGATTTTATGAGCCTATGAAAGGGATTGCAGGAAGCCTGAGCATTTTTCTCCATAGCCATCTGAGCTTGCTTCTGTGCTCACTGTAGAGGAGCTGAGTTATTAGCAAGACTGAGATTGTTATATAGGGGTCGGCCTTTGCCACTGAACAGCTGCATGAATGGAAAGTGCTGCTAAAGATGCATGAGAGATTGCTGTGTATAGACCAGAGAGTAAAAGCCAAAGCTAAGGTTGCATTGAAGACACTCACATTACTGCCACGCTGTTTGCTTTTCCCAAACAAGGTACCACTGTTGCATGCCTCTGCACTCACAAGAGAGGAGACCACAGTTCAAGGACTGACAATAGAGACTTTTTTTAAAACATTTTCTCTCTTTTTATTTTTTTTTCCTGATGGTTGCTACAAGCAAAGGAGGTATTCAGAAATGTAACTGCATGATACAAACACAGGCAACAAACTAAGTTGATGGCATGAAAGGTGTATCCGAGAACACAGAGTTGACAGAATCGGAGTCAGATTTTGTTCGAGTAGTTTTTAAGATACTCTCAGCAATTATATTGTCATTAGGAAACAGTTTTACTTTCCCATTCTGACTGTGTTTTGGTTCATGCACGGGTTCCAGGAAAACAACCCGTTTGCCAGTGCTAGCCTTCTTCTCGTCAGCTGGCAGCTCTTGTGGAGGTGTGGAATTCAGTATGGATGAGTGAGCACTGCTTTGGTTCAGCTTCCTCTTCCTCCTTTTTGCCTTACATTGACATGGACAGGGGGTCAGATAGAGATACAGCAGTACTAAAACAATACTGGCTACACAGGCAGCAAGGGTGGTAAAAGCTGTATTAAATGCTTCATGAGCATGGGACCTGTTCACTGTGGAATTGCTAACATTTATTCTAACCTCTATGGTTTCATTTAATAGTCTTTTCTTATTTATTGCGATGCAGGAATACAGCCCTGAGTCCTCCAGCTGGGCATCTGTTATCTCCAGGCTGCCATTATGAAACACCTTAAAGTTGTCCATCTCCCTGTCCGGCTCCAGCAATCTATTGTCCGGACTTATCCAAACAAAGTGCGTGCCAGCATCGCTGATCCTGCTGTCACAGTGTACAATCAGCCTGTCACCAACCTGGGCATCATGAATAAACCCAAAGGCTTGGAAAGAGCTGTTGACGGTGCTTTCAGAGCAATTCAGAAAGTTGTCATGCAGTAAAGGCAGTTTATTGTTACTTCTTGAGTCTGATTGCAACAAGCAGGTGTACTCATTTTTGAAGTCCACCACTGAGCTGAAGTGTCTCTGATACCAGAAGATTAGCATGGAGTACAGCATACAGTCACAATAAAATGGGTTGCCATGAAGATAAATTCCACTAAGATGTTTGGCCGGCACTGAACTTAGGCGCTGAATAGGCATCGACTGGATGTGATTAAAGGAAATGTCCAGAAACACAAGGTCCGTCAGTTTATATTTTCCAGTGTACAAGTCCAGAGGGAAATGCGAGAGCAAATTATAGCTTAAGTACAGTTTCTGCAAGTTGTACAATCCTCCGAAGGCTGAGGACTCTATCTGTGTTATCTGATTGTTGTACAGCAGAAGAACTTCCAGTGCCCCCAGCTCCTGAAACACAGGGCTGCCCAGTGTCTTCAGGCTGTTGGATGACAAGTCTAGGTACTTCAGATTTGGGGTTGTGGAAAAGCTTCCAGTGGCAACGCTGCTAATACTATTATGATTGACTATTAAAGTGTCCAGTTTCTCAAACAGCACTGGAATCCATTCAGGCTCCAAAAGCCCAATTCTGTTATAACTCAGATCCAGCCTTTTCATACATTTATAAAGATTTCCTGGCACCCGAGAGAGGTTCTTACTGGTGCAGCTTACGATATCACTGGCACAGATGCAGGCTGTTGGACACATCCCCGAGGCACTGCCACAAATGCTCACTGTGAAGACCAAGAGGCATGCCAGTCCTTTGCAGTTCACTCTAAATACTCCAAGTTGAGTAGGAATTGTCCACCAATTTAAAGACATTGTCACTGTTTCTTAGCTGTCTCCCAGTGCTCCTTGCCACAGATTATATGTGCAGTTACCTTTGCCCCTAATTGCTGTCAAAAGAGGGATACAGAGGTACAGCACGTTAACATTTACCATTCACACCCTGCCTGATTTCTTATGCATGCCTTTTGAAAAATACAGGGAATTAATCCTTAATGTTTCATATGGTTAATTATAAAATCTAGTTCTTAGCTTAACGTTGGTTTTATGTAAACATGAAATCCTGCACTCACATGTACACTATAGATGCTATATTTTTTTCTCTTCAAAAATAATGCAACTGTTCTTCAGTCTTGGGCCAAGGAATGTAATTTCTGAAAGTTCATTAAAAAATAAAGCAGAAATGTTCCACTGTGGAACATGACTGGGCAATGGCATCTCCTACCTCTTTCCAAACCAACCCAGACAGAAAACTCCTGGTACCGGAAAGAAAAAGCGTCATCCAAAAAGGCTATTTTCTTGCCTAGTGGGGAGCAGTTACAACATGCATTTCTTTCCAATCAGAAAATGTCACACATTTTCAAGCAAAGAATTTTCCCAGTCTACTTAGATTTAAATGTCATACGAATTTCTTTCTCTGCTTTATTTTTTTTTCTCTTTAAAAAAAAAAAACAGTTTAGGTAGCAGCAGTCTATTTTTAAAGTTATTCAAGATGTCCGACTGGAATATTTTATATTCTGCTACTTCTACTTTTGCCAAAATAGCTCTTGAGGAGAAAATTTTCTATGTTTGGTGCCTACCTCAGGCACAAGTTTTGGGAACTTTCAGTAAGAATGAGTCAGTGTGTCTCAAAACTTCGTAAAGTAAAAAAATATTTTGCTTATACTTAGATGGTAAGAACAAAACCAACCATAGTCTTTTCTGATAATATTTTAGTGTCACTATAATTTGAAGCAGAGATGTAACAATTGGCAGGGTAATGATTCCCTAGGGAATCCGAGGGACATGCTTTTTTGCCACGTCCTAAGAAAATGTACACATACTTAGCAGTATAATGAATGTTTCTGTTCACTTTTGCACTCCCTGGATATCTGTTAAGTGTTTGTCAGTCAATTCCCAGGTGAATCCATATGCATTGATTATCCCCATCCCTTCACAGCTCAGCTGTGAACCCCACAGTGTCTGCCCTGTGATGCTGATAGCGGCTATGGCCAGGAGCTGGGAGACTGCCGGTGGGCAGGAGGGAGGAGAAAGAAGCAACCTCAGATGGAAAGAGGCAGAATGAAAGGGGAAGTTGTATACTCTGATAAGGCAAGCTGGATGAAAAAAGGATGAGTCTTGAGTACAAAAACATTAAAATCAAGACCCAAAGGGTGGAGAACAGCAGGACAGAGAAGCAGCCAAAGAAGAGGAGTGAGGGAAAGGAGGATAAGAGATGCATCGGGAAGGAAGGGCAAAACCAGAGGAGGAGGATGCTAATGGATCACCATCATTGCTACTAATGAAGTAATTGAGGAGGAGGTAGTTTGAGGATGCAGAAGTTAGTTAAAGCATATAAAACTGGAAAAGCAGATAGAGAGGGTGCAAAAGGCAATAAGAAGGTTAAGCAGGAGAGAGGCAAGAGTTTAAGGAGGTGAACGTTATAACATGCTTCTCTGGAGAATTTGTATCTGCTACTTATGAATCTAACATTATCTATGCAATTAATTAATATATGTTAAATTCACTGATTTCCACTCCCCCTCAGTTCTTTACTCCCCTCCTCTCTAACCCTCTGCCAATCTGGCAGGCTGCTGTCTTCTGCTGAAAAATACTCTTCTACTCTTAAGTCAAGTGGTAAAGGATGTGCTATAAATCTAAAGAGCTGAACCTTCTAATGACCCATTAAGAGAAGAATTTTGAAGGCAGAAGCATGGGAGAATTCACCTTTCACAAGAATTTATATATATACAATGCCTTTAAATGTCAGCATTCAAAAAAACTATATTAAGAGAGTGGCAAGACTGCCAAATCAAGTGCTCAAAAATTTAAAAATGTCAGAATTAAGGTTTTCTGTGCCATTTAAAATTTTATATGCAGACCTTAGTTACATGGTTGTTTATTTTTTTTCCCCAAAACCTCTTCTCACACTGTGCATAAGGATCTGAGGAAGCACAAGGAAAAGAAAGGGCGATTACATTACATCAGTAAATGCCTGTACTTGAGAACTGAGGCAAATCCTAGCCTCTGCCACAGAATTATTGCAAGATCGAGCAAACTATGTGAACTGGTGAATTTTAGAAAATAATTACCATATTATAGTCATTAACTTGACACCTAGAAAATAAGGAACCTCTATTTATTGTTAAATTTGGGAAGGAATGATGTGAAGAAATGCTGAGATGAGAGTCAAAATGCTATGGCTGCAGCTGCCACTTCTGACTATAAGGACTTCTTGCTTCCCTGTCTATGAAAGGGATAGAGGAACATGATCTTACCTATAGGAATATCATAAAAATCAATTAATTGGTTAGGAAAAAAGCTTAGTATTAAGATTCATAGTCTTTTAGGCTTTTGCACCCTACTGAAGTAACTGCGTGGGGTTTTCAGTGGGAAGTTAGGAACCCAGAGGAATTATTTTTTAAACCAGTCCTAAGCAAATAACTTATTTTGTTTCACTAGCTAGCTAGTCTTTTATGGCAACAATTAATATAGATGAGTTCTTCTAGAGGGCAAGACCTATGAAGAAAGCATTACAGAAATGACCACTGGGAAATAATTCTCTACCTTGGTGTGGATTTGTATGGTATACAGTACATGAAGCATAACGGAAACACTCTGACAGATGAAAAAAATAATTTAATAGTGGGTCTTTTATTTAGTATATCTCATGAAGCAAGGTATCTAAAAACTGCATACCATAAAACCATGTGTGTGATGACTGAATTATAAAGCACCGACAAAAAGGGAGAAAACCTGCTGTTGCATAGGTTGCCTTTCCCTCTCATACTTGAATGCCTGATCTTGCAACTTATGCAGCCTTATTTTTAATGTAACTGCACTTGCAAAGAGATGTATGGCACTTTTAAAAATCAGCTCCTGTGTTGAATATAACTGCAATCCAGGAGATACTCCAAATAGGACATACTAGGTCAATGCTCAGTTTTGGGAGGATTACCAAGTTAAATACACTGAATAGCCTTGCATGTTTTTTTCTGTCCATACCTACGATCACCTCACCAGAAACTCTGAGCTAGTCTGCAACCAAATCCCAAGGGCAGATCAGTGGTTGGTGTAAATCAGCAGAATACCTTTGAGTTCTAAGGAGCAAAAACACTCTGCAAGGGCTGAAAACTGGGTTGTGCATTTCCAAAACTCATTGAAGTTGCCAAACAAGAAGGGTTTCAGATAACTTCAGTTAACTTGTCTTGCCTGTGAGGCAAATCCAAATTACAGACATCATAAACATACCATGGGCCACAAAGTGCTATCTTGAGGGCACCCTGACAAGCCATGTTCAACTCACAGCACAGTGCCTACATTCTCAAAAGATTCTTTGCTCTTTTGGAGAGTAGGACTGCTGAGCTGCAACTTGCCCCTCAGTCTGTGTTCCCCAAAACTTCTGCATAAATTAGAGAGAATGGTCAACAAAGACAAGCATGCTCACCATTAATATTTATAACCTAAGTGATCATTTGAACTTGTTAAAAATTGCTGTATAAACATTTCTAGGGTAGAATTGTGTATGTGTACACAAGGAAGAACAACGCCTACAATCAGCCTTATATTGAAAAGTGGCATTTTGCTTCATCCCAATAACATTACTTCAGGTCTTAGAAACCTACTATTTTACAAGCTTTGGTATTACGTATTTTCTCAAGAGAGATGTTGCCATTAAATACTATCAGCTAACATGCCAACAGACTCTGGCTAAGCACTTCACCATCATTTCTGAATGAGCTGGGTAAATAGGTTTTTTGTTTTATAGTAAAGTGAAGGGCATGGTTAGGAGTTTTGTACTTGAATTATTTTCAAAGAAATAATTTATTTGTAGGTTTGAAGTGTGATATTTTAAGTTCACTGCCAAAAACACAGCACTCCCTGAGATGAATCACTGGTGCAGTAATGGTGCACATGCTTATTAAATGTTTGAGAAGAAATGCAGGACATAGCCCCAAATCACAAGGAATATCCTCAGTTGTCAGGAACAGCTCATTTGACTACAATAGATCAGCTTCTAGAGAAGTTCAGGATTTGGCTCTTGGTTTTGATCTTTTAATGTGAGTGTTTGTTGGGGAGGGGGGGTGTTTTTGTTTTGGTTTGTTTTTTTAAGTAATGAGCACCTAGAGCTGTTTATGGAAAAGGGGAATGCCAGGCACCTGTACACATCCTCACCATCAGTTATCACTGAGAGATCAACTAACATACTAAACACTCATTTCCACTTTCTTTGGGTTCTCTCTCCCATTAATGCTACATTATTAATCTTTACATGAGCTTTCTCTTCTCCTGTAGGTACCTCCAGGCTTAATGCTGTTTCTGCCAGGGAAAGCAGTACACCAAGCTACCTATCCCAACTAATCTGAGACTTACGTGGCACATTTCTTAACTTAAGCAGTGAATTGGACTGGAGATCTCAAAGTCATCTGCATGTTTTTGCAAACACTACCATTAGTCTTTTCAATGTTAAACAAACGAGATTGAGAAGTGCTTTACAGTAGGTATAGCATCTTTCTGCAAATGGTCCCACACCTGGCTGGCACTTTCTGCACAGTGAAAATGCAAATATTAGCACACAACTCCCCTGCACTACTACAGGAATATCGTTCAGTCTCTCAAGAGCTCAAACACTAGAAAACATTAAAGATCTCAGTTCACTCTCCAAAAGGTTCACATTGTTTCTACATCTACCTCTTGTGTATGCATTAGTTAAATATAATAATACATTAAATGAAACAGTGATGGCTGAGTTGTTAACAACGTTTTCTCTCAGAGCTCCCTTTTTTTTTCTGCATTGCATTTGACAAAGCTTTTGTCAGGAACATGGCACGAAAAGCAACTATTAGAATAGGGGCTTATTAATTTATAATAACAATATTATGCAAGTACAATTATTAATGCTTTTAATCCTAACTTTACGAATCCTGCTTAAGTACATGATAGTGCCATCAATTACAGACTAGAGGCATCTTACATAATTAATCTTTTGAAATGTTATACTTACAAGGAAGGTCTGCATAAACTTCCATTCCTTGTGTGTGTATGTGGGATGCTGTCAGAGGAAATATCCCCATAGTGGCCACTGCACTCCAGTCTCTGGGGTCTACTCTGCTTTTAGCACTCTTGAGCGGGAAAGGCACTTTCTGCATTGAATCTGCCTGACAGCTGTGCTCAGTGTTTCTGACTGAGCAGATCGGAGTTATACAGCCATTGTAACCCATGAGATTCAGTGACATGATGGATCAGAGAGCAGAGATTGTTGGTGAGCTACATCTGGGTGATGTATGGATACACTGGGCTGAATTCTGGAACCGGGACTAAGCTATACTTGATGCAGGACCTAACAGTGATGAAAACATGGCTTTACATCACCTTTGCAGCAAGTTGATCTTGAGGTCAGTCTGGTAAATGGAGTGGTCTCTCTGGCCAGCACCTGGCCAGACCTCAATAGTGTTGAATTACAGATGACTCTGGCCTCATAACCTTAGCCAGCTAAAACGATTTTCTCCCACTCATCCCTCAGCAAAGACTGAATTTCTCTGAAGACAGATTTATTTATTTTTTTGCACACACGATAGCTCACTTGGCATAAAGAAAACTGAGACACAGATGAGCAACTGGGTGACGTACCACAAAGCCTGAGTTGGACTAATCATCAGCAGTCTGTCTACGGCAGTACCAGCTACATGAAATCAACACTGCAGCTCTTATCCCTCTTGAGAGCATACGAGGGAAATACGCATCAGTGAAACAACAATGCATCCTTTCTGCTATCTAACTTTGTAAATCAAGCTGCACCCTAGTTTAAACCTTGCAAATTACTTCAGTTGCTAAGGAGATCAGCAAATAATTAAGAAAAAAGGCAATGATAAGAGGCAGTGCCTGTTACAGTATCAGTAATGTCTCCAAGCAATGCCGTATCTTATGAAAGTTTAGTTGCCCAGCGTAGGATCCTCACCGCCTCCAAATGTTTCTCTGACGGGCTAAACTTCAGAGAAACCCCATTGCCTACGATGGGGGAGGACTTTTGCCAGCCTCCCTACGGGGGCTGGCTGGAGGCCCCCCGATCCCTACCGGGGGTGGGCGGAGGGCAAAGTTTCAGCGAGTCCAGCGACTGGGCGGGCTAAACCGGCATCGGTACGAGGGCACCCACTGGCACCGCGCCGTCCCCTCGCCTCACCCACGCATCCACCCCTACCCCCCACCCCCCTCCAAGGGGGTTTCTGCCCTTCTGCCCGGACAGACCCGGTCACAGCCGCTCCACGGCTCAGCGGAGGTAGGGACCAGGTCTCGCCCAGCCGCTGCCGGGCAGCGCTCGTCCCCGGCTCTGGCGGCCCCTTTCAGCCTCGGCTTCTGCCCCTCCGGACACTGCCCGTCCGCCATACCCCGGCTACCGGGGGGATGTCTGCTCCGCCACCCCTCCGGGCAGCGTTACCTGGAGCTCCCGGCGGCCGCTTCATGTCCGGGGAGCGCGATGCTTGCCCCGCCGCCGCTGTCAGCCCCGGCCCCGCATTCTCCGCCGAGTTAGGGCCACCGAGAGGCACGGCAGAGGCTCCGCTGCTCTCCCCCCGGGGATGGAGCGGAGGCCCGGAGCCCGGTACGGGCGGTGGATGAGGAGAGAACGCAGGAGACTCCCGGTCACGGCGGAGCCGGGGTTTTTATCCCCTCCTGCCTCCGCCCTCCCGGTCTTCCCCGCCGTGCAGCGCCGGACTCAACGCCGCTTCCCCCCGACGCGGTCCCGGGGGGTTTCGGCAGCAGCAGGACAGAGCCATCGGTGTCCCGGGGGAGGGGCGCGCCGGCTGCCCCTGCTCCGCCCCTCGCCGCCTCGGGGGGGCCGCGGCCCCGCGCGGGGGAGTGCCCGCTGCTCCGCCCCGCTCTGCTCCCCAGCACTGCCCCACCCCACCCGAGCCAGGGCAACGCTCTCCCGCTGGTGGGCTCAGCCCCTCCTGGGCAAAGAAGTCACCAGCCTGGCTCGGCAGCCGCCACCGGGAAGGCAGGGGGGCGTTTCGGGGGGGGCGTTTCGGGTGGGCGCAGCAGGAGGTGGGGTCCCCATTAAATGCATCCAAACCCCCCGTGCACGGAGGTGGAACCGCAGGGTGTTCTTAAGGGGCTGAGGAGTTCCAACGGCATGGTCTTAGCTCTGGAAAACAGTCCTCCAGTTAATTAAATGATCAAAACCCCACGGAGGCTCCGTAGGAAGCTGGGCTTTAATGAAAACAAAAGTGTCTATCAAATGATAATGGGGTTATCTAAAATTAATTACCATGTACCCGGCTTGTCTTAGCTATGGGACCTGTAGGAGAACGGCTGCAAGTGGGGGAGAGTGACAGGGTCAGGAAGAGGCAAAGCTGCAGCTGACAGCGTCTGAACACCCTTCCCGCTGTTACACACTAATTTTAACCTCCCCCAGCGAAGTTCCTCACTACATTTCCGCCGTAATTTACAGTACCCTACACTTAGAGACCAAAACTTAACAGCGGCTAGTTTAGCAAATAACAGAGATTGTGGACTCATTGTCATCCAGACATACAGTTTATAGAATAATATACAGCAAACAGGCTTATGTATTAAAGCTGTTGTAAATCACGTGGTTGTTTTGTTTTGTTTTGTTTTGTTTTTGTTTTTGTTTTCGTTTTTGTTTTTTTCTAAGGCCACGCAGCAAAGTGGTTTTTAATATCAGGGTTCATAGCTACATACAATGCTCAAGGGTTCCTTCGTGTCGTAAAATTCATGCTGCAAGCAAATGATATTCTTCAGTATGTTAAGAGGTAACTGTTAAAGATGTGATTCAATACAGACTGAAGCCTGGTGAGCTGTGAGTGATACTGCTATTGATTTCAAAGACTTTTTGAGACCTACCATATCACAAAAATCCAGCTTTTTATTAATCATTCTTATTTTGTGTTGATCTTCTGCATTTCTGTGCATTTGGATGATACACCAGTGAAGTAATTTTAATCTCCAGGTTATTGATTCAACATTGATTGGTTTCAGACTCTCAGTTGGAATATTTATTTGTTGAAATAAGCTTGTTCTCTTCATTTAGACTAAATCATTAAACTTTTCTAGTTGCCTCAGTGTATCAAAATATTGGGTAACATTTAAGTTGATCACATTGCCAATACAATCTATGGAAGATGGTAATAACTTTCTTAGTCTCCTTCCCCTGCTATCAAAACTGAAAATGTTGAGCCTGAATTCTTAAAGACCTAATTATGGAATGAAAATTCTGTCTGTAGCAGCATATGGAGTAGCTGTTCATTTGTGAGTATTTTGCACACTTTTTTTAAACTAAACTGATTTTTAAAACCTAACAATTTTAAGTGTAGTTTGTTTAGACCTCGGTATGTTTGGAGCACCGGTAGGTGCAAAGTCACAGTTCTGCTTGTAGCCAAGTTAATTAGATTCCAGTGGTGAGATCTGGACACAGTGGTAATTACTTCAGGGAAAGCAGGACCAAAATCACAGTTACACGTCTAATACTTAAGGCAGTAAGAGTTTTGTTTTCCTATTTTGTTTTTCTCGTTAATGCTGACTGGGATTTGCTTTTTATGTTGGGGATCTCAGGACACAGATGCTCAAGAAATTGATGGCAGTTGTGATGATGCTTCTATGAGCTGTGCAGCTTACAGATAGAGGCCATCTGCCAATAAGCAGAGAAATCTCAGTCGGGATGTATTGAGTGGTCTGAAATGAGTTCAGAAGCACAGGATTCTTCTAAGTCTGAAAATCGCTGGTTGTAAGCCCAGCAATTTGTTTCCACTGAATGTTGACAAGGTTGCTCATGGCATGATGCAATCTAATTAATTGTGCTATTTCACAACATAGAGGTGCTTTTGACACTTGTTCCATAATAAATTACAAGGAATATTGTTTTCTTAAAATCTAAGTTGGATGGGAATAATCTGTAATTAGCTTTCTTCTACCAAGTAGTGCTGATGTGGAAACAGTACCTATCCAAAGTCTCTGTTGATCATGCATGGGCACAAGCTGTGTGAAGCTGACAGTACATTAATTAGGATTTGAAGCCTTTCTCTTGGTAATATTTTAAAATGTAAGGCTTCTGGCATCACCAGTAGAGATTTTTATTGCTGATAATTGCTGATAGCTCTTTCCTCCTTCCAATACCATCACAACCCTGCTTGTGTTTCCCTGCCCCTGTACCAAGCTATCTAGTAGAGTGAAAGCTTTTCAGTTTTTGTTTACATGTCTTGTGCAGCTTGTGACTGATGTGGCTTGAGCAGGGCTTTTAATAACAGTATTTCTCTTGTGCTCTTGAAAGCCCCCACTAATACAGGAATGCCTCTAGTATCTTCAAAAAGAAAATTTGAGTAAAACAGCAATTTTATTACCATTATATCATTAAAACTGTCATTAAAGTACTTAATTTTCAAAAGCAGGATCCATATTCACCTAGGCTTCAGGGAGTTTACAGTCCCTTCATGAGCAAGCAAGGTGACTGTTGGGCTATGGTCTAATTAGGAGGAGGGTACTGAGAGAAAGGAGTATCCTCAACCTCCCCTCTTACAGTCTGCTTCTGGCAAGGACATGGGTTTTCTGCCATCATGCTCATGGGGGAAGAAGGAATTCCAGTCTCCAGGGTCAGGTCTGGTTATATACGTTATAGCCATTAGGCAACACACAGTAAAAAGGATTAGGGAGCCAGTGTTCTTTTTGTGATTCCTCTCTCTTGGTCCTGATTTCATTCTCTGTCAGTTTAAGTCCAGTCTGGCAGTTAGGATACTTCTGTAAGCTGGGAGATGTGGGCTGCAGTCCCAAGTGCACAAACTCTGAACCCCCAGAGGAAGGCAGAGAGGCAAGCTGAGGACTTAAACATCAGTTTGGAAGTACCTAGGGGAAGGATTACCTCCTCTTCTCCTAGTCATGTTATAGAAGAAAGAGGTAACTGACACTGTATTTTGAATAAAGTGTAAGCCAAACCACTTTGACAACATCTAGTGTACCAAGACCCTTAGCAGAACACTAGGTCCATGGATCGTGTCTGGGCTTTGGTAGGAGACATAAGCACAGATGCTGTGTTCTGTCAAGGCTCTAATGCTTTGGCATGTGCTGAAGCAGAACATGACTACTGTCCTGCCTGGGGAACTTCCAGGTCAAATCCTGCAGTGTCTCAGGGGATGAAGAGAACAAAAGGCAGGTGTGACAGGGGTGTCAGTGGCAGGCTTTGCTTTTAAAGCTGTTGGTGTATATCAGATAATGAGCAGGAATGTCACCTGAGAGTTGCAATCTGTTTTCAACTCTGTTTTCCAAGGAGTTTGAAGCTGAGCTCCAAGCCCGGCTCTTCTGTTCCACCAGGATACTGTTCACCAGGCTGCTCAGTCTCCACTAGCTTAATCTTTGTTGTTTTTTTTCCTGATGAATAGCTCCTTCTTTACTCACACATGGGAATGGATAATATTCATAATACTGAGGATAAAGGAAATAAGAGACTGATTCTTTAGCTCTGCATATGGGATATGGGAGGCTTGTATTCACTCCCAACCCAGGCAAGTGGTTCCTCCTTTTCCAACCACAGACATTCAGAACTGCCTTTTATTCCTCTCTATCATTCAAACCTATTCTATTGCTCCTTATTTTCAGTTTTATAGATCTGCAGGTCTGGAGGGGATGTTCAAAGAGCCTTGGAGTACCATGTGTCCACCAGTGGCATCTTTCCACATTCTGTTCTCAGAATTGCCACCAGCTGGTAAGTACTATTGAATAAGGAGTCAGAGCAGCTAACATTGAGGTTCTCATTAGGGATGAGTAACCTTCAGGACAAAAGCTTTTTACTACTTATATTTATTGATTTAGCCTAGACTTCTTGCCCTTTCTTATTCAAATGCCTCTTTACTAACCAAAATGTCAGTCCCCTCAGTTTGGTGAGTGTCAAACTGTCACTTGCAGTCCCCTCAGATGCCTTTGCTATCTCAAGGATTTAATAAGACTGAAGATGGGAAAAAGACCAGAAGATACAACTTAAATGTCTCTGTTAATCAAACTGATTTACCTTAAGGGTCTCCCTGCCGTGTGCTGGTGCCATCAGGCTTGTGTATAACTTACAGAACATGTAGTTTATGTCCTGGATGATTTCTAAAACACTAAAAGAGCTTGAACCAAGGTATGCATAATCCACAGGGATGTTTCATATCTGTTATGAAAAGCAAATGAGCATTCTGAGGTGCACTCTTTTTTTTTGAGATAGGTGGGCCATTGAAATCTAAAAATTTAGAAACAACAGGAATGTCAGTGGCTTGTGTGTCATTGTGGATTTTTAGGGTCTTTAAGTCTTAGAGTTTACAGATCTCAAACTCAGCGACATTGTTAAGCAGTCTTCGAGTCTTTGAAGTGCATTTACATGCAAGAAAGGCATTGTTAAACAGCAAAGGATAATTTATTTTCATTTTCTATTCCAAAGGCATCTCTTGGGAAAATTTAACAAATTAACAGAAAGCTTTTGGTTCAGTGAATTTACCCTTTAATAGTAAGAACATTTCGGAAAATAATTTGTCTTGGCCTCAAGGAGTCTCTTTTAAAGCAGTACAATAGGTCTTCTATGACAACAGGTAGGTAACCTAACCTTTAAAATGCAGTTCTTCATGGAAAGAAACCTTGCTGATGGACTTTAAAAGGTGATTTTGAATGCACTTAGGCATTACTTATTTCTTGAGACACTATATGTCTCTCATATAGCCCAAGTAAAAGCAGGAAATCTTTTTAGAACACCAGATTAATTTTGCGGTATCATGGGCTATAGTGAGTTCCTGCAGTAACTCTAAAATAACATCTAAAGAAAGAACATGCAAGTGGGTTTTTAATAAAAACTTGAATACTACCCCGTGGCTATACATGAAGTATTTGTGAATAATCTCTAGATTTGCAATATCAAGCATAAGGAAAAGGAAGATGGGCGATCTCATCCTCCTGACTTGAATTGTTCACACATTAGAAAATAGGCCTCTCTACACTAGAGTGGCAAATATTCTCAGAAGATAAAGCACAAACTCATTTTGTGGATCTGCAGCACTGGCGGGAGATTGAGAAGGTTCTGTGAGGTGTCTCATATTGTGTGTGTGACTCATTTAATTGGCTCCTACCCCCCACTCCCCCTCATACATTTCATGGAGTTTCTGCACATTTTGTCTCTGACTCCAAGACCCCACATGCTGGAATGGTCATGAATGGTCCATCTCAGACATAATCTATTAGGTACCTGTGCCTGATGCCTGGACTTACGGAGTGGGAGAGAGCACAGGAGGCGCTGCCTTACACTGAAAAAAGAAAAAAAAAACAAAATATTTTTTAAAAGCCTGTATGGAAGATCAGTCCCCACCTGCAGCCTTCCTCTGCTGCTCTTTGTTTTCCTGTGACTCAAGGTACTAGATTTGGGCTCTCATTCTCTGACCAGCACATGGAGTCCCAGACATGGTGCCTCAGGATCCTCCAGGCTGATATGGAGACTCTAGGTCTGGTACAGGAGTACTGTGAGTTTGCTTAGCAGGGATGCTGTAAAGGACAGACAGTGTTCTGCACACAAATTCCTGCAAAAGGTGGTTACATATCTGTAACTCCTCATGTTAATACATTATGGCTGTAAGGCATCAGAAATAGTCCTTGGGAGACCTGAACAAATGTTACATTTTTACCTTTTGTCAAACAACAAACTGAAGCTCCTAACAATGGCTATGGTGCCTCTCCCCCTCAGCCGGTGTCCTTTTTAAAGCAGATGTTTTACTACTAGCACTTAGCAAGCAGTTGCCAAGTAACATGGGAAAACTATGTAGGAATGAAAGAAAATTGTATATTACTTCAGTGAACAACACTTACTTTGCAAAGGCTTTTATGATCCATATTAATCTAGGATGAAACTGCTCTGACTTTGCCTCAACTAATAACAGGGATGAGCACAATCATCCATTATTATTAGTCACTTTCGGGGATAAAAAAAAAAAAGAGATACAAGGAAAAAAATCTGATGGGAACAGACACTGTGATCCTGACCATAAATGAAGCTTCCCTGCTCATTTATTTTGGCAACATATGAGCTGGAAGTAAAAAGACACGTGTCCCATTATTTATAACCATACATCTTGAAATCAGCAAGGGTTACCGCAAGGGTAGAATTTAATTTACATGCAGAATCGTGGTGAGTGTGCTGTTCATTCTTTCTGTTACAGCCAAAAACCAGCTTGGTCCAACACAGCACCGTGTCTCCATAATGACCCTGTGTTACCTTGTCATTTGCAGGGCCTGTGGGAGTGCTGGGATGGCCTCTTGCACTGAGCACAACTCTGACTCATTGCAGAGTTTGCAAGGAACCACCCTCTTTTTCTTCCTGATCCCTAGATTTCAGGACTGAAATGATTGCAGTGTTGTTCAACATGGTTTGATCTGAGGTTTATTCATGTTTGCAGAAACTGGAATTCCCTGTCCTTCTCTGTCTGGCTTATGTCTTGTACTGAGGTAAAAGTCAGCATCACATCTGTTCTGGGCCAAGTTTCATAGAGGGAATGCCTCAGAGTCCCCTTCAAACCTTGTTATTGGTGCAAAGTGCAAGAGTAATTGAAGTAACTGTGTTTTTTTTTAATTTGACTATGTTTGGAGGCATATGATCTGACAAGAGTTACGACACCAAATCATGGACTTGACAGTATTCCTGTTTCAATATAGTGGTATATGAATGAAAATATTTTTATTAAGAGTAAATTTAAATAATATATTAGATATCCTTATCAATATACTCAGCTGAGGTCTCTGCTGATAAGGATTCCTTTCCAATACATCTGTGGTATCTGGATGGCTGATGATTTCTGAGTGCTTGGGTTCTGAAAAATGGAGAACTGAGAAAAAAATTAACACACACAGGGTAACCTTAAAATATTTCAAAACAACTTGCCTTTGAACTTCAAGTGTAGCTGGAAAAACCTTGACAAGTCTAGAACTTGAGACTGATTTTGAAGTGGAGGAAAAGAGTATTTTGAAAAATTATTACCTGGCAAATAAAGCACAGAAGCGTATTTTGATCTAGTGCAAAAAAGGATGCTGCAATTGGAAACTGCCACAAGCCAATTCTATAGCCACCACCTGCAGTAACATTAAGTAAAGCAGAAATGTTTGAGTCCATGGAAGAGCATATGGTAGAGAGTGACCCTCTTTGACTCCTGGTTCATTTCTATTCTCATTTCAATATCCTGAAAAAGTAATTAGTTCTTCCACATCCTGGAACATGAAAACTTTTTTTATCTTTGTGCTTTGTTCTTGATTACAAGCTCAAATTGAAGATTTTCATTGGACTGAAGCATCTGCTAGGTGTCCTGTCCAGATGGAGTCTCAAGTAAAGCTGAAAAGTTCACATTCATTTGCTTGGTTCTTCTTCCCACAGTCAGAGCATTTGCTTGTTACTTCTCCTTTACCCAGATTATTTCTATGAAGCTTGTAGGTAAACCATTATATCTGAGACTTCCACTCCTCTCTAAGTTTGGCTGAAACCTGAAGTCCCTGGAGGGACAGAGAGCTACAGAGACAGACAGCCTGTCTGCATAAGCCTCATTTATTTGAAGCACCATCACCATAGCTGAGCACAGGATTACAGTGTGCAGGCCCTGAAGCAGGAAAAGTGAGAGATCTGTGCATTGTCTCTGCCATTTGTGCCTTTAAGTGTGAAGGACTGTGATCAGCTGTGTTAGTGGTTATGCACATATGGTATAATTGATTTCAGCAGGTACTTTCACTTAGGAGCTAGTATAGCCTCATTTATGGCTGATCTAATTGATAAGAGGCCAAACAGAGTTACATTGGCAGGTATTACTAAAGTTAAAAGGTATTGGATAATTCTGGTAAATGACACTTTAGAGTCCTCTGACCTGATTGATTCAAAAAGCTTTAAAATTGCAGGGCAGAATGGATATCCCTCCACCCATTACTCATTCACGTAAACTCATCCCACCGTTATCCCTGTGCCCTGGACTGCTCTTATTTTTTCCTTTCTTGGATTATAATTTTGGCTATACTGCAAATTTAAAATGTAAAATCTGAGGCTGCCTGAGATTGTGATGGTGACCATTTTTTTTTTTTTCCCCAGGACACAAACCTCTCTGTCATTCATAGCAGTAAGTGACCAGAGGAAAGAGATCTATAAAGCAGCAAATTTTGATGTCAGAAGAATGTCAGTTCTGCCTTCAGCTGATTTTTGTAAGATAATTACTGCATGAAGTACTGTATTAAAGGAAAAAAAGTGCAATGTTTTCTTTCTATTATTAAGTAAAATACTTTAAATAGGAAGCCCATGTTCCAAGTAGTGGAAATAAAACACCATTTTAACCTGTGAAAGGAATATTGCTTTTTATTGCTCCTACAACTAGATCAGTTTTTTACAAGACAAAGCTTTTATTATTTGATCAACTCCCTGTGCCCTTGCAGATGACCATATTTTTCCAGCAGACATCTGACTACTAGAAGCCTGAAAAACAACACATGGTGAGGTAAAATAACTGCTGTGCTTTAACCAGCCAAGTTGGTTTTTCTGTTGCTGTAAGCTCCTGTTCTTTTGGCTACAGAGAGCATCTGCTTTAATGAACACAAATAAGCCAATAAAATTAATATCTATGTTATGACAAGGTTTTCTTCTCTTCCTACAGGAATATGACTAGTATTTTGTACCCCAAATACTTTATTTGGGGTTTAAATTTAATTCTCTTTTTTTCTGGAATCGCAAGGAGATGACAATTAGGGCATCTTTTCTAGTTATTCATGACCTCATGTAAATTTATTAGCACTTCTCTCTCTGGGTTTGCTAATGCTGATTTCTGCATTCAGGTTTGTATTCAGTAGGATGTCACAAAGACTGGTGTGAGTGGAAACAATGGTAAGATGAAGATCCAAGTAAGAATCTGAGCCTGATTTTAGGAGTAGTTCCTTTTTTTGGCAATTGAAATGCAAAGGGGAGTTTTCCTAGCTTGTAGAACTAAATTTTGAGAGTCAGTTGTTTTTCATATTGGAACAACTTTGTCTTTTTCATCTTTGTTTGTTGCTGCCTTTCTCATCTTGAACAGTCCGTACCAGCACATTTGCTTTTATCTTTTTGTTGCTCATGAGTTTTGTGATGTGACCTGTGGCTTGCACCCAGTCTCACATCAAAGCATGTCCTCAGGTAGTATGTGTGATTAGTTTTACTAAGGCTTTCCGATTATATATGCTCTTCATGCCTTAGTTTGGTTAATGCCATCAGTAGCTGCAGGATAATTTCATCTTTGCATTTCTGTAGATCTTTTGGGTGGAAAACTGGGAGGATACTGTCAGTACTCACCCTATTTTCAAATCCTGCTTGTTGATCTCTGGTGGAGATTTTTTGGTGATCATCTACTTCTCTGACATTCTTCTGGACCTTGTAATAACTGTGGAGGTTCAGTTGTTTTTGAGGGAAATACAGTTTGGTATGTTAGACAAAAATATGTATGGTATGTTTGGCAAAGCTCCTCTAACATGACCTGAGCTGGGCCAGGTGGTGAGCTTGTGAGACATGTATATTCCCATGCAGAGCTTTTATTTAGATGGAGACGTCTCAAAATTTGATTTTAGCCAAGCTTGATTTTCAGTTTGGTTTGGCCAGACCGTACATGGGTGGTGGGTACTTGATGTTAGAGAGCAAGTATATTCTCAAGTAAACTTATGCTCCAGACTGTTATTTTGTCATATCATTTCTTAATCAACAACCAAGGGATTAATTTTGGAAGGGCTGGTATTACCATATGTTGTTGAGGTCACTGGGTACTTCCAATTGTAAGCCCCTGGTTTTGGTTGCTTATAACCTTTTGAAAATTTCACAGTTGGAGAAAAAATATCCCACACTGTCTATCTGCCTCAGCTGATGCTTGCTTAGAAAGTGTCAGACAATTCTGAAATATTCTGAAATATGTCTAGAAAAAAGGAAAGGTGAAAAAACAGTATTGCCTGTGTTAACATTTCTGATGACTTTTTATTGGAAATCCTCTACCACCTCCTTGTTTTGCAGGAATTTGTGAGGAAATGGCCAATTTTAGAAACCTTTGAATAATTACATTTTGCACAATGATAAACAGACTGCTTGCTTTTTACCAACCAAATACTCTAAAGATTCTGCCTGCACTGGGAATGCCCCAATATATGATGAAGCAAGAGGAAAAAACTGCTGCTGGCAGTTTTTCTGGGTCTTGATCCTGACATCTGAACTGGTAGTCCATCTCTTCAGTTTGTATAGTGACCACTCCTGGGCCCCAAACAACTGGGAGAAGGCCAGTCCTTCTGTGATGGCAGAGGAGTGCTTAGAGGTAGGTGTGAGAGGAAAATTATAAGGGAAAAAAAGTAGGCAATATGTAACTGATAACTATTGTAACCATGCAGAGAGAGAGGTTATGAACTAAACTAAACCTAGGTGAACTTACTTCTAGTTCACATGGTATCTCAACTAGAGTGAATCAGATACTACTGAAATACATTCGTAACAATAGTCAGGGAATCACGGAATACTTAAGAAAGGAAGAAACTGCTCAAGGTCATCTGATCCAAACTCCCTGCTTGAAGCAGGGCCAACTGTAAAGTCAGATTTGGTTTCTGTCTATTTTTTGGTCTTGCCTAGTTGCAACCTTTTGGAGTCACCAGTTCCCATGTACCACTTCAGCTTGCCCAAGTTGTGAAAACCCAGATCCCAATTCTTGGGCAGATATGACTGTCAAATTTTCTCCAGAGCAGGAAACCTCTCAATCACTCAATGCTGCTTAGTAACATTGGTTAAAATTGTTATTTTCAGTGTTTATATTGGCAGCAGATGGCAGATTTTTGTGAGCATTGTGACAGCAATTTTTGTGAGACAGTCACTTGTATAAAATGAAGTGTACAGGTAGCCTACAGTGCCTGAGTTAGAGAGTTCTCTTCTGTGGTCTCCTCATTTTTGCTGCAGCCAAAAATGTACTTATTCTTCTGTGTTCTCTCCCTTTGCCCAGTTTACATGTTTCTAATCTAATGGGAAGGAGATCTATGCTTTTGCTCAGCTAAGCCTCGCTCTGCATGTCACCACTGGGTAAAAGAGCCACCTCCTGCTCCGAATAGCTGCCCCACTCTGCCTGAGGATTTCACTAGGCGGAACTCAAGGTTTTCAGGGAAATCAGCTTTACAATTTATCCTCACAGCCATCCAAGCATATCACAAACCTCAAAAAGGTATAAAAAATTTTTGAAGCTAAAAATCACTCCACATTGGAGAAAAAGAAAAAAAAATTAAAAAAAGCAAAAGCAAGTTTTGCCGTTATCCCAGTTATACAAACTAATTAGGAATGTTTGAAAGTCCACAGCAATATTTGATTAGCAGTAATTGCTTGTTTCAAAGTTGTATGAGAAAGCCTCCTTGATAAAAAAGAAAGTGTATGTATCTTGCATCCAAAAATAATAAAAATTAACAAGTATGGACAATATTTATGTCAGCCTCAGTTTTGCTTATGGCAGTAATACCATCTGGTGTGTGGGATAGGCAGCACAAAGTCATTTGTCAGATATTGTACAAAATAGAAGCCTTCTTTTGTATTTGTGATTGTTACCTGTTTTCCTATGCGTCTACATAAGAGCCTAATTGGACAAAAACAAATTTGGAAAAAAAAATCCTTGCTAAGCTTTTATTTGAAAATGTGAGGTGATGAATACAGATTTCCTTGCGTGGGTTTCGATAGCACAGAATCTTTAAGCAGCTTTTCTAAGGCACTCAGGGCTATGCAATCACTCTGTCTGTGTGTCTGTGCATCTCCGCTCCATGACAGCAAAGTTTTACTCTGCTGTCCAATCTTAATCACATTTCTCAGATGAACAGACCTTTTGTTATTAAGTTACTAAAATTTATTGTGCATTGAAGCTGGGTAAGGGCAAACCCTACCCAGGAGAAAACCCCTCATACTTTGTAATTTAAAATTGATATATCAAATTTAAGCCATGGAGATGTTTTATAGTAAGTTACCCACTATGGTCAAATACAAGTCTAGCAGCCTCCTTGCAGTTCTGAACTCTGATGTGAAACTCTGCTGGACTTTTCGTGGACACACAATTCTCTGTTTGGCCAGGGATCAGTAATGTCTTTCCAAACTGCTTAGTACTCTCTGTGGTAGTAAATTGCTACTTTGAAACACTTAATTCACAATTGTATCTATACCCATTTATACTTTTAACCTAAAAAAGCCTTTTCTTCTGTGGTCACAAAAAATGCAGACATGACTGATGGACTCTAGTAGTGAAGCGGTTGTAGCATTACACTGCCTTGTTTCATCTTTGAAGTCCTCTTCTTCTAGCTTTGAGAGTTTTCCAATCAATCTTCAGAAGAGTTATGTGAAGACAGGAAGGTCCCTTTGGAGTCCTGCAAGGTTCAAGTCAGGCAGGAGGATCTACCTTCTCCTTGGTCAAAAGTTCCACTTTCAGGTAATGACACTTGGAGAGCCAGATACCCCTGGGAGAGGAAAACAACATGGGGAAAGCTGAAGTGAGCAAACTTGAAAACCTTTGACTGGGGAAATGCCCTCAACTCTTCATAGTCAAGTCATAAAGAAAGTGCTGTAGAGGAAGCACAAACCTTGGTTATTTTCTTGTGAGCAGTCCCAGAGGACAAAGTGCTTTGCAAGTCCTGTGTTTTGTGCCAGCTAGCTTGGGACCATTCAGTAAAGCTTTGAAACCCTTCAACATTTTGGGATGAAAGGATGAGAAAAGAATTGATGATTTAATTTTTCTTAGATGCTGTCTGATTTTCACATTTGAACACTTGTTCCTTTCAGTAGTTAGTTGAAGAGGAGTGTAATAGTGATAGTGCTCAGCTCTTACATGTCAATATCTATGCATGGATTTGCAAGAGCTTTATGAAGGTGAGTCCTGTGATTATTGTCATTTCAGAGATGAAAAGTATGATGAACAGAGACGGATAATGACAGACCAACAAAATGATCTCAGGTAAATGGGAAAAACAGAAAAAACACATTTATTACCTTTTCCCTCACCATTCCCATCCCTGTCACTCTCCCCCAACCCTGATTTGTGTAATAATTGCTTCTACTTTGAGTAATGCAACTTCTAAAGGGATTTTATGAACCATGTGGGCTAAGTTACAGTGCCAATTATTTCCTTGAAGGTTAATAAAGGGATCTAATTAATTTTATATGTATTAAAAGGTCAATATTCCAGAAAATGAAGCCTGAAAGCAGAACAAAAGCTAGTACTGTCTCCTTCCTGAGCAGGTTTTGCTTTGGTGTCTTGCTTCTGTAGACAATCGAGTATTTAAGTAAATGTCTTAAACAAGCTTGGCACAGAACTGAAAATGTCAAGTCTCCTCTTTAATACAAGGTAAAAATTTTTTTAGAAAGACTTGATTTCCTTTTAAATGTCTCCTGATCAAGTGCTAATTTCCCAAATTTAAACCTAATATTTACCACCATCGAAATTATCATTAATCAGTATTAAATGTCCAAGAACAGACATATGCACACAACACCTGATCAAATATGGTGACATAAAAGAAAACCTTTTTATTTCAAAGGGGCAGAACCAGTAGCAGGATAATTTCTGTGACACTCAACACTTAACTATCTCTTTACTCCACACACTTCACGGAAAGAAGGGATTGTGATGCCTTCTCATACTGTCCAGGGAGAGAGAGTCCCACGGATTGTATTCAGGCACAATTCATCACTTATAAGAAATGGGGTGTCCACCACTTCCCACGATAGTTTATTTCAAGATTTACTCATCCCACCCATAGTAACAGCTCATTTTTTTCATCTTGATTTGGTATGTTTGGGTTTTGAATAATTTGCTCTGGTTATGTCTTTGACATGTGCACTTTATATACAGGGGAGGAGGATGAAGCCTATTCAAGATGCTAAGAAATCAGCATGATCATGATGAAAATGTATGTCAAAACCCATTATTATGCTTTTCTGCTGCATCATGCCAAAACATGGCTTAGCAAGCCATCTCTGGTTAGGAATTTAGCTTCAAGGTTGAGTTTGTTTGAGTAAGAACAAAAATCCCATCTGCAATTAATTTTTAAAAAAGTTTTTCCTATTTTATAATTAATTTAAAATTGATCTATTTTTGCTTAGAATAAACATTCCTGAGATGGACTTTTTCTGAAAAAGAGTGGAACATGCAATTGCAATAAATTATTTTGATTTTGAAATTGTGTGTTTATCCTGGGTATGTCTAATGTGCATATAATTTGATTCAAGCTTAGTGAAAGCCAGAAATAGAACAGCAGATTGCTTAGTTTTAGTAAGAAGTGTAATCCAGAGCTTTACTGCTTACATTATTTGTGTAATTAGAAAAAGGCTATGGTTGATGTCACTGGTTTAATCTCCAACAAACTGGAGCATTTAATAACCTACTGATGTTGAAGTCCAGCAGCTTGTAGGGAACATTGTAACTAATCCACCACCAAAAGAATAATTAATTAGTCTTTTTACAGCATTATAATAACACTGCAACTGAAAATGAAAACACAGTTTCTTGATTATTTAATTTATTTGATTGCTTCTTTGGAAAGTCAATATTCCTATTCAAAGGTGAAGAAAAGGATATTTTTATTCAATATGAGGATCATGTCTAATATTTACACAACAGCAGTTCAATATTTGGATTCTCAGAGAAAATTCTGTGTCTTTCACTTTCAGATCTGGTCTAGTGATAAGTTCTCAGTTACCACAATAAACACTTCAGTCTTTGCCCTATGCCCGTTAATAAAATTTCATTTAGATGATTTAATTCACTGGTCATAAATCACAGTTTAAATCAGTGATCAGGAAAACTCAAATTAAGTGTTTTTTAAAACATGTTTTGCATATTTACATTTCAGTTAAGCTTCTGTATGATAGCATTCCCAATGTAATTCATTTGAATCCTGACTTTCAGTTAAATTTAACCTTTAGACTTGAAGATTCACCTTGACATACAAAAGAGAAAACATCTTGAACAACTTTTACAGTGTTACAGGTATTTATATATGTTTTCTAAGTACTTTCAACATAGAAAAATGTAATTAATGTATTCTTTATTATTAAATAACTATTCTGAATCTTTGAAGTTGTTGTAAACTGCATCTAATTGCAAATTAGGACCCACTTAAACACAAATCAGGTTTCCTTTATATTGAATTAGAAACCCTTCTTCACTTCTTTAATAAAAGCAATAAAAATACCAGGTGCTTAAATTGCTCTGTCATATGGAAGAAATATGAGCTGTACTTAATAGTTTAACTGAATCAGAAGATAACCAGGTCTTTCAAAGTCTTAGAATTAATAGATCCTCTCCATCTCATTTTTATTTCTGAACTGGGATAAGAATACAAGATTTATCATTTTCGCAACTTTTCGTCTTTCAACCAAATAATCTGATTCACGAGCAAAAAGACAATGTCCTAAAAAAATTATTTAATTTTTTAGTCACTTCCTGTTCTAGACAGCCAATGTATTCTATAATTTTCAACTTTCTTTAAAATTCCCACAAAGTTGTACTATTTCAATGACTGAAACTTGTTATGGTTGGATAGCAACTAGGGGCATAACAGTGTTATCTTCTTTTTAAAGTATTTAATCTAGTACTGTTTGGAATAGTGGCAAACACTTTTTGGATCTACCTCTTTGCAAACCTCTGTATAACTTCAAACTTTGGCAGTTCCTTCTGTGCAATTTTTTTTTGGAGGTCTTTCCATGCCTCAACAGTTTTCTCAGTAGACTGAATCCAGTCATCACCTGAAGTTTGATAGTAAGGAAAATATGGGAGCACTGATAGAAAATAGATGGCAAGTATCTTCTAAGTAATACATGCAATAAATAATCTTTCCAATGTACATATTAATAACACAAAAATAGATTAATTATTGTTAAGCTTCAATTAGTCCTGTATTTTATGATAAGAACTAAGAGGAAATCTATGAACACGCTTCAGAACAAAGACTAAGCAGTTGATTCAATTCATCCACCTATGCCAACACTGTTTCTTAATAATTGTTTTCAAAAGAGTAATTCTTCTAATGTAACTATTTTTCTTGATTTTTTTTTTTAAACATTTGCATTTGTCATGGAATGAAATGCACGTGTTTTTTGTTGTTTGTTTTTTGTTTTTTTTAAACCAGTTACTTTGGAACTGCTTGAGAATTCTCCATACAGGATCCTTTTGGACATTTATTTTGCTACAGAAATCCCCTCTGAATAATGGCAAGAGACTGTAGTGAACAAAAACCAGAAATGAAACAAAAATGATCTTGTTAAGCAAAGAAAAGGAAATTGATGCTGGATGAAAAAATGAGAAATATTAGTGTTTTGTTCATTATTATGATCATATTTTGTCCATTATTGTGACTCAGTTACATGGCATCTTATTAGTAACACTGACAATTTTAATCTGTTAGAAGTCTAAAAAAAAAATGGTCAAGAAACTGGGACCAGGCAGTGTAGTTTTTATTCTAAGTAATGCAAGACTGATGCACTCTGCAAGATGCATGGGGGGGTCTTGAAAGTTTGTCTCTTGGTATGTGCTCTGTGAGAGTCCTATCAGTTTCAGATATGATTCTAAAAATGAGGGTATGGATTTTGTAGATTGAATTATTGATTGAATTCTGCTGCTGGTAAAATACTACATATATTAATTTGACTAGAAATGCCCATTACTGCTTAAATTCTAGTGTACAGGAGACATATAAAGCTGATTTTTTTCCCAAAGGCCAGTAGAGGATAATTTGTATCTTAATGTAATACATGCAGATAGCAAGGTGAACAATCTCTTGTAGAAAAAAACACACCTTTGTTCCTATGTTGCTCTTATATGAAGAGAAAATATTCAGGGAAGGAGCCTTTATTACAACCTCTCCTTTATTTTCAAAAGAAGTGAATTTTGCAAGAGGGGAATGAAAAGCCTCTTAAGGCATGGCATCTTACCACCAACTTACCTGTTAGCTGCTGTTACAGAGACACTGGTGTTCCCCCTTCCTCACCCATCTGGCTGTACATCCCTGCTGTTTCCTTCCAGGTGAGCCTAGTGCTTGGTCCAGCCCTCTGAAAGCTGGGTGAGCTTCCCAAACCATCAGTAAACTATCCCAGGGGGAAAAATGTCTGCTGCTTCCAAAGACTGCAGTTTCAGTGAGCTGAACTGAATTACTGGGGAGTCAGACAAGCCCTGGTGAACCAATAAAATAATATGTAGGGGTACAGAGTAAAAGCAGGCTGTGAGATGGTTTGAATATCACAACAGCTCATACTCTGAGTCCTGAAGTGCAGCCTGCAGCAAAGGAGGTGTGCTCTAGAGTGTGGACAAATGCTTCTCCAGCACCTGAGAACAGTGGGCTGCTGATGGAGAAGGAAGTTAGTTGCAGTGGGAGACCTGTGTTTATACAACAGAGAATATTTGTTACTTGTTCTCTATCCTTCTTTCCCTTCCAGCTTATGCAGCCAACCATAACCCAGAAGAAGGCATGTGGTAGACTGGAAATAGGAATGCTAAGCTATTTCAGAAGGTAGGAACGAATCCACAAGTTGTGGCCAGGTGTCTCTTTGGCAATGCGGGTATCTGAGAAAGTTAATTCAGTCCAAAATATCTACAGCACTAAATCTCAGAGACAGACAGGTTGTGTTGACTAAGGTTGGACTTGGATGAATAAGGAGAATCACTTCATGGCGGCCTTCTTTTTTGAGTGAGCACATATTCAGCTGTATGGAAAAAAATACAGACAAGGCAAGGATATTTTTATCAGGGAACAGAGAAGGAGGAGATTGCGCAAAAGCGTACTTCAAAGGCAGTACAAGAAAATTCAACTTCATATGTACACAGCTTGACTTCTTGTCATCTCTCCATCTGCAGTAAATAATTTCCTGAGTAGAGACCTTGGCCTTCTTTTGTTATTTGTTATTCAGTATGCAGTTTATGAACCACTGGGGAGAATTAGTTTGTTGCTGCATCAGGGGTACTTGACTGAACATAAAGTGGGAAAACTCTATGGTTCAACATGTTTGTCATGGATGAATATCAGCACTACATTCACAATTCCACTGAATTGGTGAATAAAGTGCAATTCACAACAGGACAAAGATAGAGTACATAACAAAAAAGAAGCATTTTTTGGTTGGCTAAAGGTATATGCTGACTACAATATGAATTGCAGGAGTTGTGTACGAAGAGAATGAAAGTAATAAAAAAAGTTACCACTTTTTGAAGAATTGTAAACATTTCAATTTTCAAATAAAATATTTTTAGCAATAAAAAAAGTATTTCAGATTGCCCATTAAACCAAAACCAAAATGCTTGAACATTTGTAATGCTTGTGCCAGTGGAGCATTAATCTGAAAGGAGCTTAACTGTGTGGTACACGAGATTTTGTAATGTTTATGTCTTTTTCTCTGAGTTTCACAAAGCTTCTGTTTTCTCCTCCTGGAAACACTACATGTGGCAGAGATGTGGAGATCTCGGGAAGGAAGCTTCTGCAGAGCTATCTACAGGTGTTCCTTCAGCCAGAAGCTGGAAGTAGCCCCTCCAGCAGTTAGGTTTTTCTATATGTACATGCAGTATGACAAGCTGAGCAAGCCTCTTTAGCATACAGTGAATGTGGCAGGATTTCTTCTGCCCCAGGCTCTCTGCCCTTTGTACACACTGTGGAAGGATAACTCTGAAAGGAGCAAAATGGTTTGGGCTGGAGTCCAAGTTGTGAGCCTGGGAATGAGGAATGAGAGAGGGAATGGGGAAGAAGGGAGGGCATGGGAAATGACATGTAACTGGAGAGAGCTGGTTACTATTGCTCTATGGTTAATAAAGGTAGGGTTCTAAAAGGCAACTTTAAAGGAAAATAGCTATTCCAGCTAGAGCCCTACTAGGGAAAATAGGAGCTAAGAACTGAGGGTTCTTACCCATCTGCAAGCGGAAAGCTTGCTTCCCCCTCTTTTTGTAATACTAAAATGGAGTGGGAAAGTCTGCTAAACATCTTGTCAGCAAAATATTCCAACATATTACTGATCACAGGTAAAGTAGTCCTTGTGTTGAGAGTGTCCTTGTATCAGGAGAATTCTTTTTTCCTTTTTTAGAGAAAAAAGAAAACAAAGGGCCTCTCAAAAGGGTTCAGCGCCCTAAGCTTTAGGAACACAACAGGAGAGTACCAGCAGAGTTCTATCACATTTGGAATATAAAATGCTATTAAAGGGTGGAAAGACAGGTAAATTAAGTTTCAGAAGAGCTGTTTAACTTGAATGAGACACTTAGCTAAAACACCAATCCTCTCCCATAAGAAAAATAGCCTCCTTAGTTTCACAATCTTTTCTGGGGAAATTAACCAAAGCTTGTCACCTGATACCTTTCTATTTTTACTACTTAACAGAGCCACAGTTAAAAGCAGGAGTTGTGAAGTTTAATCTTTAGAACCAATATCTTGTCTTACTTGTACACTAATGCACCATTTGCATGATGTAGGCTCTGAAGCTGTGCCAGTGTACACTTTCATTTATTTGTTTTAGAATTTGAAAAGTTGTCAACCAATGTCTGTCAGGTATTACATACATTGCTATGTATGTAATAAACACTTAGGCTGCATTGTCTAATAGTAATGGCAATAAATTATAAATATTTTGCTCAATTCTATTAATAGCAATGAAAGACCTCAATGAGCTGGAAGTAAAAATAGCATACATTTCAACACTGTTCATCTTGCAGTGCTTTACACTACCTGCATTGCATGCATAATGTCTCAACTTCTAATACAGGTGTTGTGAATGTTGTTTTTGACCAGAAGGACATTTTTTTTCCTTGAAATATGGTGCATTTTATCATCCTGTGTCCTGAAGGTCTCTAAAATACCTTACATTTCTGTTTGCCAAGGAGAATGCCATGGGAGATTACAATTTCATCTCCCAGAAGATTTTCCAGAAACACTTATCTCATTAAAAAGCTTTAAACTTTTCAGAGAGGGAGACCTCCATTAACAGGAGAGCAGTAGTCATCATATTCTGTATGGTTATAGGAGCTTTTACATCCTTGTTCTCCAGCACTGTGACAAAGATGTAGAGCAGTCCTGAAGGCATGCAATCTGAAAAGCACTGTATGCTGGACATCAATGGTCTGCCTCAGTCCTAGACTGGGCCATCTCTTTTAACGTATTTCTGGGAATTGCCCAAAAGACTTACAATATCTACTATCTGTGATGAGCTTAGAGGTTAGAACCCTATAAAGGAAACTGGAAAGGAACTAGCCAACATGCTGCGGGTAGCATCTTTGAATAAGAGGATTATTTCTTTGTTTTGGGATAGCTGTATTAAGGAAAGACTGAACCTAGTCTTGGGTACCTCATAAATTTTTTAAAATGTCTGAAATAGTAGAATGAGTATATGTTATATAGGGTGCTTTACCTTGCCATTGGATCAACTAAGAACATGCACATACTCATTTATGGATCAGTGATCCACAGGAATAAGTTAAGTGCCTTAACATAATAATGTATACATACTCCTAATCACCTTTAAAATAGGTTACCTCCACCTGAGAGAGCTGCAGAACTGTAATTGCTGGAACGTGCCTGAACCTTTGGCTGCCACTGTGAAATACAACCTTTCACACAAGTTATATTCTGCAAGACTATTTCCCACAATGGGTCCTGTTTACAAACATAATAGACTAACATTAAACATGCTTCTCTGCATCAGAAGTCAATCAAAACCCCTTCTGCTTATGAAAGACTGGACCAGAATAGTAGAAAACATATTGTGAATAGTCATCAACTAATTGAGATGTCTGTTTTGGGGATTGAGCCAGACATGCTGTGAATGGGGTTGTCAGGCAAAAGTGGTGCTGAATAATGCTAGTAGGAAAGAAAAGGAAGGTTAATCATCCTCTGGTATGTCTTCTAGTAGTCTGATCACAACTTGTAGGCTAAAGATCTTCTGGTCCTGGAAGAAACTACCTAATGTGGACTCATCCTTTCAGAAAACCTGTAAAAATACAGGTTATGCCAGGTTTTGATCATTCATTCAGCTTGAGAGGGCCTCTAATACTGTAAAAAAGAGATTGAAGTCAATGCAACAGAAATCAGTTGAGATATCACTTTAAGGAGCATTTTCCTTTCTATAATATGAACCTGATAATGAAGTATTATAAGACTTGGATCACAACAGCTTGTCCCAGACCTGGCTGCCTGCTAAAGAAACTAGGCCTCCTCTGCAGTAATTAAAGCCCCTGGTAGACATAAATTTGACAGTACTGCTAATTACCCAACCTTGTTCACTGAAAAGGAGCTAGTTGCCTGTAAAACAGAGTAAATGTAATATAATGGATATGACAAAGGCTCAGAGTTCAAAAGAAAAATCACATTTGTGATTAAGAGAGCAAGCGTCTTTATATAGTTTGCCCTGTATTTCTGCAGACCTGAAACACATTCAGCAGACGATTGCGGGGAGCAAAGAGCTAATGTGACTCATGAGCACTGGCTCTTCTGTTGGCTTGGTTCTGTTTTTCTCTCTGAATTCTTCCTTTTTCATGAGTGAACCCAGTGAACTAGTATTGTGTGCTGAGCTCTACTGCTCCTCATCCTGTCCAAACAATGAGTCAGGCTGTAAGAATCAGGCTGGCCTTGCTTAATGAATTATAATTTTTTGTAAATCTTTTGCCTGTTTTGTCTTTTGTCAGTAGTGAAGGTTTCATATCAAGTCACTCTTTTTTTTTTTTTTTCTTTTTTCTAATTGCCAAAAGCCAAGAGCAGGAAGAGCAAATAATTGTATAAGGGATTCACATGTCAGGCTTGAATTTCTTCAAGCATTCTGTAAGCAACTGATTGTGCCCACACACCCATCTGCATTTTAAAACATTTTTATTTCATGTTCATTAGAAACAGTATTGTTTGTTTCCTAAAGGATGAGCAATTAGGAATGAGTATAATTAATACACGTGAGTTTCCCTGCTGTCTCATATCACAGTTCCAACAAGCCATCCACATCTATGCTTCAGTAGGTTTTATGAAATGCTTGCAAATGACAGGCAGATGGCCTCTTTGGGTTGCTGTATTAAACAGCAAAGATTAATATTACCACTCTTTATGCAGCTTGTTCAGTCACAACTTGTCTGCCAGAAACTGGTTGTTTTCAGTGACTGTCTATAAATACTTATGGTCTGCTCTATAACTGAACAAATAAACAAACAAACAAAAGTCTGAATAATATTTTTCAGGATATATGTTCATATTCTTCAGAAATCTATAAATAAATAACCTTTCTCATAAAGTAGAAATGAACCTATCCATCCTTAATGAGTTTATACATAAACCTTATGGTTTTTGAGAGATGACAGTACCTTTGTGGGGTTTTACTGTCTGGTTCCCATTGAGGAAGACAATGTTTATTGGGAGAGTTTGTCAACTTAGGGAAAATAGCATAGGACCATATGCAAAGGGTATCTGCTGACAGTGTAAGAATGACTTCATATCAGTTCCCTATGTAGAAGCATTTTTATAAAAGGTAGCTCTTTCAGCTAAAAGTTTGACTTCCTAGTACTTGAAGAAAGCAAACCTACATTGTCCTTAGGCTGGAAATAGGATGGAATTGGATATTTCTAAATTTTCAACACCTTGGAGCACACCTGGCTAAGGAGGTCAGTGGTATAGTGTGGATTTATATCTAACTGCTACTCTGCCTTGGCTTCCTAAAGTGGGAAGGACTCGAAATGATTCCCATTTAGAAACAGGAATAAATCTGTCCATGGAAGATGTTTAGTATTTTACATAGTGGCATTAATGTTAATAATTGATTAGAATCCACTAGGATTCCACTATCTGGAAATGTAATCTTTTCTCCCACTTCTTTATAGCATTGTGCAAATTTAACATAGAGGAAGTGACAATGATTTCATCTCTTCTGCACCCCTGAGGAAAAAATTGCTGGCTGAATTGTTTTGATACAGTCATTGACACAATTTTTATCTACTTAATTTCATTTTTCTGTTTTAAATAATAGCAAATAAATTATTTTTATGTCTTATTACTTTGAAGGTTTTGTATCTCTGTCATTCAGTAAACATCCACCATACTAAACTGTTCCCTTAGATATCATAAAGGTATCTGAAAAGCTGCTGCATGCTGTATTCTGCAGCTCATTGCTGTTCTCTTTCATATATATTCTTGCTCATGCTGATCAGTGGGTTCATTGTCTGTGATATTACAAACACCTTCATCTTCCAGCCTCTCTACAGCTAGTCACAAGCCTTCCTGGAGCAATATTTGATCCTAAAGACTTCATGAATAAAAAGCTGAATGTGCCAAATGAAGTTATCTGTGCAAACTATGTTGGAAAGTGCCAAAAGTTTGATTTACTTTGTCATTTTTCTTATAGGTTATTTTTCCTGAGGAGTTGATTAGTTGGCTTTGACTAGTTAATATGAAGATTATTGGCACTCTTAGTAGTAATCCAAATATGACAACTGGGTCTAATGTCAAAAAAGTAAATTAAAGAAAATAAAGACAATTAGAGTGTTATTAAATGTGTGCTACTGTTTACAATACTGTGACAAAACTTGCCATCTTTTTCAGTTTTTGTTTTGTTTTGTTGTTTGGTTTTTTTCTGAACTGAAAGAGCAAGATCAAGAAGCTTGTGTTTTAAGAATACGTAGTTGTTTATACTCTATGTTGCACAGCCTCAAAAACTACTCACAGTGTGAGGTTCACTGGCCAATGTCCCCATGCTGCCACTTCTTCTTGCATTCATTTGCATGTTATTGAACTTCTGGAGGGAGCTGGTGCATATGAGACCGCAGGGAACCACAGTCTAAGTGGGTGAGTAAGAAAAAAAAAGCCAAATGTCTAGGAAAATGAAAATTTGGCTTTGACAGATGTAAACTACTTCATTTTTTAGTGCAGGGTTTCACAGATTGCAGGACCTCAGTTACTGATGATATGGCCCAGGATTGCACAGTGTCTTTTTTTAAAACAATTATTTCTTCAGAAGATGGATGGTGAATTTCCTCCTGAAGGTAATGCTAATTACAAAGGGAGCCTAAGACATGAGGTTAAACTAAACTTCCAGCTTGTAGGCAGCTGAAATTAGATGAGATGATCCTTTTTCCAGTCATCCTAAAAGTAAAATATGAAAAAATAGTCAGTAAAAAAGAAATCATAATTCCTACGTTTTTCTTTTAAAATAGTACCTTATTTCACCTTATCATCCTGGAATAAAGGAATGCAAAACTTCCAAACGTAATTATTTTGTTTCATTAATAAATTACGCTCACTATTTAGAATGCCTTTATTTTTAAACTGAATATAGCCTACATTCACTTTCAAATCTGGTCAGATCTCATCTGAGAAAGGGCTCTTTGATTCAATGGACAAATTTCTGTCACTCGTACATGTATCTGATGTTTTAAAAGCTTATTTAGTTGATACATTCCAATCCTTACATCAGGGACAGCCCTTCAGATGATTTTGGTATGCCCATGTGTCCTGTAGTTATAACTTTCTGTCTTTTTTAAACAGAAGGCCTGGGAAGGTCTTTTAAGTCTAAACTGTTTGTTGTACTGATGACTAAAAAATTAATCTTTCTTCCACTAAAATAAACATGACACAAACACAGGGAAGTACACAGCTGGGAAAACAACTCTAAATGAAAGAAGGTAAATAATTCTATTTTTCTGTCGTTAAAAGCAAATATTTCAGTGTTGCTGATTTTATTGACATTTCTTTTTTATAATTAGAAAGCGGTTCTTCCTAAAGGTAGATTGTTTCATTACATTTGCTTGAATAGCCTTACTAATTTGATTTCATGCCATATTTAGCAATATATGTTGCTAAAAATAGTAATGATAAGGCTATAACAATTTAGCTATATTTTGGTAGTCTTAAAGTAGTATTTATACACACATATCTGTAATTCTCTGCATAGCATTTTTAAGTGCTCAGTGGAGTTCAGTGTCCCTAGTGTGCATCAAGTCATACATTCAACAAGGCCAAGTGTCAGGTCCTGCACTTGGGTCACAAGAACCCCATGCAATGATACAGGCTTGGGGAAGAGTGGCTGGAAAGTTGCCTGATGGAAAAGGACCTGGGGGTGTTGATCAGCAGCTGGCTGAATATGAGCCAGTGTGTTCCCAGGTCGCCAAGAAGGCCAATGGCATCCTGGCTTGTATCAGGAACAGTGTGGCCAGCAGGAGTAGAGAAGTTATTGTCCCCCTGTACTTGACACTGGTGAGGCTGCACATCGAGTACTGTGTTCAGTTCTGGGCTCCTCACTACAAGAAAGACATTGAGGTGCTGGAGTGAGTCCAGAGAGGGGCAACAAAGCTGGTGAAGGGTCTGGAGAACAAGTCTTCTGTGGAGGGAAATGGGGTTGTTTAGCCTAGAGGAAATGAAGCTGTGGGAAGACCTTATCACTCTCGACAACTACCTGAAAGGAGGTTGTGATGAGATGGGGGTCAGTCTCATCTCCCAAGTAACAAGTGATAGAACAAGAGGAAATGGCCTCGAATTGTGTCAGGGAAGGTTTAGATTGGGTATCAGGAAAAATTTCTTTAGTGAAAGGGCTGTCAAGCATTGGAACAGGCTGCCCAGGGAAGAGGCTGAATCACTGTCCCTGGAGGTATTAAAAAGATGTGTAGATGCAGTGCTTAGAGACGTGGTTTAGTGGTGGACTTCGCAGTTAAAAGTTTGACCTGATGATCTTAAAGATCTTTTCCAACCAAAACAATTCTATGATTCTCTCATGAATCTGATTCAATTTTCACTGTGATCTGTACATTTCCTTTACTGAGATATGGATTGTACACTCATGTGAAATAAATTTAATTCCCACAACCTGATCCTGCATTAGGCCTTTTTTCATATGCATATAAATGCCTGTGATGATAAATATTTAAAAAGGAATGATACTTCAAGCGATAAAAGAAAATAAAAAAACCCATACTGGTTATACTGCACCCAAGTAAGAATAAAAGGAATGGAGATACTCTGTCGTTTTGCTTTATCAAGAAAAAGGTATAAGAAAGAGAAAAAATTTCACCTGCATCTGATAGTCAACTAATAAATTTTCTAATTTTCTTATGTGTGTGTATATATATATATATATTTTTTTTCCTTTTAGAAATCATTGCATGACCTTTGTGAGTTTCAAACAGAAAATTTTATTATAGAGCCTTACCTACTCAGTAGTTCTTCTGAGTGTTACTTCTGGGTGTTATCTGACAGTGCAGATAAATTAAACTTGCATTCAAAGAACAATATAACATTCAAGAGAGATGTATATCAAATGCTCATGTTGTATATCTGAAAGCAAAACCAACTCTAATAAAGCACCATATCTCTCAGTGTTGCTGCAGTCAGTTCACCTTTAGAGCTGCAGAAGTTTAATTGCTTGATGATGGATCATTGCAGTGGTTAAAACAACTCTGGGACAAGTAGGTTTTCCTTTAAAAAAACAAACAAACTAAAACAAAACGAAAACAATGACAAAGAGCTGAAAGGAAGAGGAAAAGAGGAAAATAGATCCAAAACTGTTCTGAATCGAAAGGCATTTTCTTTAGTAAAATGTGCTCTTCTTGGAAAAGTAGTGTTTAAATAAATGTACACTGGGAAGCCTATTTTGAGAGGAATATATATATACCCAGGGCACTGAAAGTTCTTGCCTATACTTTCTGGTTAACTACTCCTTTTTTCTTTTCTGCCTGTGTCACATAATTTCCAGTCTGTTTATGTCCATGATCAGAAAGTGCATAAAATAGTCTTCCCTCGACTAATTGTGTATGGAAAAATACTTCAATATGTACTAAACAACAATGCAACCAATTTTATTTCGTATTTTTATAAACAAGGAAATCAAATTATGAGGTTGTATAGTCTAAAAGCAGTTCATAAATAAGAAAGGAAATTTAAAAAAATTAAAAAATTGAATACTGTGATGTCTTACAATACTTAGATCCATTTTAATTCTAAAAAGACCTATCACACTTTTTCAGTTAAGCATTCTGATTTGAGGAACATCAGCATGTTTCCTCTTTAGATGGCCTGGACATTATGCCTAAGATACCATGAACTGATTCCATGGGCTGGTGGAGTGTGAAAAACCCAGAGAATATAGTGCTTTTACAAGTATTCTTAAGTGGTGACATTTTAATTAAAGGCAAGTCTATGGGAGTTTTGTAGAGAATGTAAAATATATGGTAGCAAAATGCTCTTTGAAATGCACATTTAACTCACCTGCAAGAGAAGCAGGCTCATTACAAAACCATCTCTCCTCTAGCAGCTCCTCAATTGTGCTCTGTGGGCCACCTGTCATCTGCTGAGTGGTCTGTGGGATGCTCTCTGGAGACCACAGGAGACCGTGTGGTGTTCATTCACTTTGTTTCCATTCTTTTAATCACACAAAAAGAAGCTGAAAATCTGTCACTATTTTCCCAGTGCAATATAGCTTCACTGTAACAAACCCTAGGGAGTCATGGAGAATTGTTCATTCTAACAGGGCTGGTTTGGCAATTTCCTGCACTGAAATAGTGAAAAAACATCCAATTTCAACTACAGAGTAAGAAGTTGCACTTTAATGACAATTACAGAATCACACGGAATCACAGAATTACCAAGGCTGGAAAAGACTTTTAAGATCACCAAGTCCAGCCTATGACCAACACCACCACACTGTCTAGACCATGGCACTAAGTGCCACATCCAGCCTTTCCTTGAACACATCCAGGGATGGTGCCTCCACCACTTCCCTGGGAAGTCCATTCCAATGTCTAATCACCCTCTCTGTGAGGAAGTACTTCCTAATATCCAACCTAAACCTCCCTTGGAGCAGCTTCAGGCTGTGCCCTCTTGTCCCGTCACTGGTTGCCTGGAAAAAGAGCCCACCTGACTACAACCTCCCTTCAGGTAGTTGAGGAGAGTGACTTTGCACTGTTCGATTTTTAAAATATGCTTTAAAAAGAAAACAATGAGGAAATTAAAAAGCAAAAAGTATGCATTTAGAGGCCAAACTTGGCATGCTGTGATAATGACAAGGAAGATAGGACTTGTATCTATATCAACCTTCAGTAAGCATAAGCTCCAATATGGTGGATGACCAAGGAGAGCATGCCTTCTTGTTGTAACAATTAAAAATAGGGGGAGGGTGAGACTTGCTTTAAATGAAGTTAATAAATGTTTGCCTTCCTTATAAATGTGTACTGTAACTGTGAATGGAGTGGAATTTCTGGTTTTGTGGAATTCTCATTTTCTGTTAAAAGAACTGATGACTGTGGTGGCCATGATCCACAGAGAAAGATGTCAAGAGACAAAATTTTTCTTCTGGTGTCACCCATGTCACAAAGCTTATGAGGCCCACTTTTACTTAATTACTTACTTCCCATTGCACGTTCCTATAGTATATTCTAACAGGGTACATTCACAGCTCCCATTTAAAGTCACCAGAGATCTGTTTAGTTGCTCTTAATCTCAATAGGCTACTCTAATACTTTTTTTCAGGCAAAACCAACAAGCATAAGTCTCTTTTTTTATATACTGCCTAGTGATTGTTGCTCCACTTTAATGTATTTTCAGTTAAATTTAATTTTGAGCCATCTCAGATGAATTACTGGATAATAACACTAAAAGCAAAACAAACCTGAAAAAAACAGACACACTCAGATCTTGTTGGGATTGCAATTCAGGAAGGCTAAAACCAGACAATAAAAGAGCTTGTAATTATCTGAAACAAAGACATACTTTTGAATAAACTAGATGTAGGTATTAAAACCTGGGTATTAATACTGGACATATACAAACAGTCATCTGCTTCCATTTGCTACAATCACTTTAACAACATATAATAGTGGGCATTAGCAACTTTATATAAATTCATTATTTTGGATGACTTTTTAGTGTCAACATTTATTATCACAACAACTGTTACTTAAGTAGGCATGTCCTGGATCTATTATCTGGCATTTTGTAGTAGAGCAGGGTATATTTTACTCCTTCATAGTATCATAATTGTAAATATTTAGAATTTCCATTTGCTAGGCCCATATTTTACAGTTTGTTTAGCACTCCAGCCAAGATGTGCTGAATTATTTGGTATGGAGTTTAGTAGCAGCTTCACAGAGAAAATAAGTTTTCTTCTGCAGGCTTTAATGTAGCCTTGATGTGACTGGACATTCCTCTTTCTTTGGGCTCAAAAAAGATGGAGAACTGGCTTAATGCTGAGATATACTGTGAAGATATGTATGCCTCTGATGTTTAGGGCTGACATTTCTAGGAAGCACACAATGTGGATCTCCTCCTCCTGCCATCCAGTGTGGAAGGCACTCCTACGGGAAGCAAGAGGGCAGCACTTTGGTGGGAGCAGCCTCCTGGGGTCATGCAGACACAAGTCAAAGCATGCTGATTGTGGCTCTAACTCGTGCTAGGACCAGTCTGGTGTTTGTGCAGGAGAAAGTGCTAGTTAAATAAACAGTGTTTAAGTAGAAATTACATAGGTACTGTCCATTCTGGATCCATTCTCTTGAGTGCTCAGCCTTATTTATAAACCTTTGGTTCAACTGCAAATTCCTCTCTCTTGACGTTGTTTAAAGCATAAACTTTAGATCTATGATGCCTCCCCCTAAAATCCACTATCAGCATGAGAAGGCAAGTTCTAAGCAAAGTTATGGTTTGATTGGACTGTAATTTTAGCACATAGCAGCAAATCAACAGGAATGTGTCTGCATTGGCTGTACAAAGAGCAAGAAGAATTAACATGTCTTGCTAATGAGGTCTGACTGAAAATGTTCACGATTTCTTTTGCTCACCTCACCTACTCCTTAGCCTTGTCTGGTTCCACAACTGCTGTCTTTTTGATTGGAGCACTTTGCTGATGCACTAATCAGCTGATGAGCAAGGGACCTGTGCTTACAGTACAGAGCATATTTACCAGGTCCTTGTAGCAAACCCATTCTCAGTGATGAACTCTGTCCAGATACCTGCACATCTTGCTTTGAAAGCTGCCAAAGGGAACAACATTGGACAAAAAGAGGCCTGTGTGACCCACCATGGTGGGTTAAACATCCAATGCATGCACACCTTGAGTATCATGTATCTGACCACTCTGTAGTATTACAGTTCTTGTTTTATGTGTCTCTGCATGAAAATAAAAAAAATTGCCCTATCCTTATCACTTGCAGACAGGAAGACATATATGAAGACTGCATAAATGAAGACTGCAGAGGATGCAGAAGCTTTAGATCTCATGAAGTGCTGTGCTGGTTTGGTTTGGTGGGGTTTTTTTGCAGTGGGGGAGACGCCCCAAGGGTGTTTCCAGTAAGAAGCAGAGAAGCTCCCACAGCTCCAAAATCAGCCAAGGAGCCATTAGAGAGACAATAGATGCACCTCTGTGAATAACTGACGAAAGAACTGATATAAGACCTGAGCAGAAGGAGCAGTTGGAGAAAAAAGCTGAGCTGGAGAGGCAGAGCAGTACTGGTAGTTGGTGAGGAAGAAGGGGAAGAAGGTGCCCAAGCAGAAGCTTCCCTGCAACCTATGGTGAGATGACAGGCTGTCACCCTCCATTCATGGAGGAATGTGGTGGAACATTCCCTGAAGGCGCCAGGAGGGGTAAACTTGGATTTGCTGCCAGTGGACTTGGATTATGCAGCTGTGGAAGTCTCTGTGGCAGGAGAGATGACTGTTCCCAGAGCAGCCAATGGCTCTGTGGGAAGCCCACTCTGGAGCAGCTTGTTCCTGACCTTGTGGAAAGTACTAATGAAGAAGAGGTTCGTGGAGGACTCTTTCCCATGGGAGGGACCCCGTGGGGAAGCAGGGCAAGACTGTAAGGAATCCTTCTTCCTGAGGAAGGAGCAGCAGGAACCACTAGACTGTGAATTGACTCTAAACCCCCTCCCTTGTCCCCGTGTGCTTCTGGGGAGAAGGAGGTAGAGAAATCAGGAGCAAAGTAATTTGGCCTGGGAAAGAAGGGAAGGGTGGGGTAAGGTATGTAAGCACTGCTCTTTGTGTTGTCTGTGTCCTGTGTGCATTTGATTAGTGATAAATTATTATTTTTCCCCAAGTTGAGTCTGTTTTGCCCATGACCTTAATCTGTGAAGAACCCTTCTTGTCCTTTGTCTCGACCCATGAGCTTCTAGTTGGCCTTTGTCCTCCTCATCCCAGAGTGTGTGTGTAGGCGGTGGAGTTGAGTGAGCGGCCACGTGGCTGTTTCTTTGTTGTCACATTAAGCCCAAACCATGACAGTGCCATGTGATAAATCTAAAGCTAATAATCTGTGGCAGTAAAGACAATATACCTCACTGCATTAAACTGATCTAGTTGGCAGCAACTGATGTGGACATACAATGGTCACAACTTCTAGCATTCACATTTATTCTGGTAGCTCTGCTGCTTTTTGTGATGATTTATTGTGCTAGATCTCATGAGAGAACTTGCAGTAGTGCAGGTATGGACATGTGACTTTTAAAATGTATTGTTGACCAACAGAGCTGTTCTAGCACTGCCTTAACTGCTGCCCAGAAAGAGGTCAGGCACGTGCCTCAGCATCTTCTGCTTGGGAGGAAAGTTCTGCCAGGGTCACAAGATGGTGCTTTCTTGTTTGCAAATGCACATTTCAATGTGCAAATGTTTGCAAATGCATTTCAATGCAGTTACTCACTCACTGACGATACTAGCATCCAAAGAGTAAAAATTATTTCAATTGGTTATATTTTTAAATAGAAGTTGTTCTCTAACAGCTGAAATTATGTAGCAAACATCTTGCTTTTTCCTAAAGATTTTTTTTCCTTGTACATCAGTTTGCACACTACGACAGCGTTTCTCTGTGGCTTTGCAAACAAGTACTGATTTGTAGAGACAGAAGCTTGCCAGATGTATAATACATATGCTACTCTAGTTAAAACATCTGGTATGTAACTTGACCTAGGTCAGTCTGCTTAATCTTGGCATTTTTAATGCATCATTGTACTTTGCAATTGTCAGAGAAATTCTGTAAACTTTGATGAGGTAAAAATCTATATCCAACCATTCTTTGCCAGTGAATTTCTTCTGTGAACTTCAAAGAAAGCCAAATAATGAGAAATTGTATTTTCTGGCAGTTGTTTAACACAGAAAAAGAAATCTTCATGTTCAATGTATAACACTTCATGCTTAAAAGTGATAATTTCTACTATTGATGCAATGAATATTGAATAATCTTACTTAGATAATAATCATACTTAGATTTCAGTTATTTGAAGTCCCATTAAAAATGCTACTTTCTAAGAAGCAATTAAGTAAGTTTTCATAAAAGTAATTGCTTTTTCTACACCTTGAAAATAATTGATCTTGCATCTCCTTAAATGTTGCAGGGTCACAGGCAGTCAACCAGCGTTCAGTGTGAAATCCAGCTGACGAAACGTAGGCACCTCCCTATGGGCAGGATGGATCATTCCTCAGGCCCCTCTGACTGAACTCTCCATGAACACAACAGATGAGGACTAGCACTGATGAAGAAATAAATTGTAGACAGCTAAAATAAAGCATGATTAGCCTTACCTTTCATCCTGCATTCCCCCGTGCCCCCCCCCCCCCGCCCCCCCCCCCCTTCAGAGATCTTCTGTTCTAGCCAGCTGAAAATTAAAATCTCTTCTTGTAATCATCATCGGTCAACATTTGGCCATCCAGCAAGGCTGCACATTTTGCCAGGGTCATTGCAATATAAAAAACTCATATTTCAGACAATGAAACTACTGCCTCAAAAATGCAGCTTTGTAAGAACGTGCAGTTAACAATTTTTGGTTTGTATTTTCACAGTTCATCATTCTGGATTTCAAAATATCCAGCTGTATTTGTCTGTAGTGGATTGTAAGGAGACACTTTGAAAATGTTTGTTGGAACTAAATATTTATGTGAGTTTATAAGAGATAGGAAGATACTTAAACAGGATAATCATTCTCAAAATGACTTAGACATAGAACAAACTTAGAAGGAAGAAATAAGTGATGTCTGTCTAAAGTCAGAACTATGTTGTCAGCTGGTTAGTCTTTGGTCATGTACAAGAAAACAGCCAGGAACAAGACCCAAAAGCTATTAACAATTTTGACTCATGAATCTTTCTCTCTTCCAAATAAAAATTTAGAGTAAGGACTGTTGGAGCTGCTTTATCTGCTGAGAGACTGTCAGGGATGAGAGTGGAATGTACATAGATGCGTGAAAGTGCGACTAAAGAAACTTCAATGGCAAGGTTCACTTTATTACTTACTATGTGGAAGAGGAGTGTAGGGATTCAAATTGGTTTGTAGAGACTGACATAAGGATCAGGGGAAAGGACTGATACAGGGATAGAGGAGACTGAATTGGGAACAGGCTGGAGTGATTTGCAGATGAATCAGGGAAAAGAATGAGAAAGACCCTCATGTTGAGTCACAAGGTTCAGAGTGGAACCCATTGCATTCTAAACTCCTTCTCAGAGAGAAGGTGTGGTTAGGGAGTGTCTAATTGCCCCAAATTGCTGTATTTGCATTAAGACAAGAAGGTACCAAACTGTCTGGACTCAGTGCTCTAGTAGGCAAGATCAAAATGTGCTGGGTTGCATCAGCATACCACACTTGCTATTGAAACAAGAACAATGTTATGCTCACTGCAGTTGTAACTAAAGCAAGAACAATGTTGGCTGATAGTGATGTTGCAACATGGCTCAGTGAACAGGCAGTCTGTGCAACCACAGGGACCCAAGTCTTTTAATGGGGTACAGAGAAGGAAAATAATATTATCTCAATCTTGCCACATAAAGGCCTTTTTTTGTTTGTTTGTTGAGAGAGTCATACTTTGTAAACAGTTAAGTCTTTCACTGTGACTGTGGAATATTTCTTTTAAGATCAAAACCTATTCAGTGGCTACTAGGCTGAGTGCACCAACTCTTACCGTGTAGTAGCTTCTGCCAGATGTTTCTGAGAAGGCTACTACTTCATGGCACCTTCAAGGATAATTCCTTACTAGCATCAGCACAGTCACAGGCACCTGGGTCACCTTGGCTGAGAGGGGTCCTGGACACCAGCTGAGTTCAGGTCACTGACTGCCCTCCAGAAACACCGTGAATGTGCTATGGTGGCATGAACCACAGTGGAGGTGGCTTCAACAAGGATGTTTTACTTCATGAGAAGAATACGCTAGAGAACAGTGCAGGGATCATCAGTGAGGCAGCTTGCTCAGCTAATAATTTCTTGGAGCTGCCTGAAAGTTTAGGCTACAATAGAAGAGCCAGCTGAGTTCCTCTGGCATTTTAAAGTCAGCCAATCACATACTGGGTTATCAAATGGTCTCCCAAATTACTCCATGGCTCTTTGAAAAACAGTCATGAGAAGACTATGTCCAGTAGGAATAACTGGAAATATGACAGTACCAAAGTGTTTCAACTGATCTTGTGCCTGGAGGCAGTGAAATGAAAAGATGCTCAGCAAAGGGACCAGCTGAGGACTTTAATGCTATCCAGGCCTTTGCAAGAGCTCAGGGGTCACCAGAAATGAAGAATTAAAATCTAACTGGAAAGCCTTACATTGTAAAATAACAAATATAATGCAATTTTGAAAGTTATTTGGTACTGTGTAAACACAGTAAGATTTACATGTGAACGGACTTCCTCGGTTGCAGCAGGACAAAGCTGTGAGATGTAGCAGAGAGACTGGGCAGAAGTATACTGACATGCAACCTGCATGGTATAAAAGAAAGAAGTAAAATGTCAGTGTTCTGTTATGATACTCTATAGCCCAGGCTTTCTGAACTGGCACAATTAGACCTCAACAAGCTGCAGCCCAGCAAGGCAATGGCTCACCTGACATTGACAGCAATAGGAATAGCACAAATATTGGTACCTAATATTGTGACTAACTTGCTGGCCAGCAAATTATGTTATCTTTTTTCCTCCCCTTGGGCAATTACTTAAGAGAGTCATATGGCAGAAAATGGGAGGCTAATGTGGCAATCAGGCAGAGCTGAGACCACATCAAGAAGTCAGGGTAGGGTGTGAGGATTTTTCACAGGCGGAAGGGTCTGCAGAGCAAGACCCAGAAACTGCTCTATAAGCAAAGATGAGAATGGCATCCCTTGTTGGTTGCCACAAACACAACAATTGCCAAGGTCACATGAGGAGAATGCTGCTGCCCTTGATACTTACAGTCATAGAATCATGGAACGGTTTGAGTTGGAAGGGATCTTAAAGATCATCTAGTTCCACCCCTCCAGCATGGGCAGAGACACCTCCCATTAGGCCAGGTTGCTTAAAGTCACATTCAATCACTCCTTGAACACTTCCAGGAAGGGGGCATCTGCAGCTTCCCTAGGCAACTTGGTCCAGTGTCTCACCACCTTCACAGTGAAGAATTTCTTCCTAATATCTAACCTAAATCTACCCTCTTCCAGTTTAAAGCCATTACCCCTTGTTCTATTGCTACATGCCCTTGTAAAAAGCCCCTCCCCAGCTTTCCCTTAGGCCTCTTCAGGTACTGGAAGGACACTATAAGGTCTCCCCAGAGCCTTCTCTTCTCCAGGCTGAACAACCACAACTCCTTCAGCCTGTCTTCATAGAGGAGGTGTTTCACAATAAAATAGACCAAACACAGACCTTGAACGGGTCTGGAGTCCATTTGTGTTATTCCCTTTAACAACAAAGTCAAATCTAGTTCTCTATCATTTTAGTGACTTGGCAAAACTCCTGCAAGCTAATCATGTCATATCATCCAAGACTTAGGTAAAACAAAGGGAATAGTCTTTCTTCTGCATAGCTATTACTGTCACTGAAATGCTCAAATTGCATGCTTTGTACTCAAGAACTGAATTGAAACTTCAAAGGAGCTCTCAGGGCTGTGCTTGCATTTGAATCACAGTCATTGTTTCAGCAGGTCTGGAGAAGATGGTGAAACACTGAAACAGGATTTATAAACCCTGTAAGAGACAGTATCACAAATGCTGCTATTGAGCTTTCTATTTTAGAATTGTTGCAAGTGATTTCTAAGTGGAAGAAGTGCAAGAGGCACTGTAAATACTGGATTAGTAGGAAAGCACAAGTAAATAGGGATTAAATCTCACAGAACTGCAGTTGTCTTGATACTCTAGAAGGCAGAAGGGCTGGCTCAAACACTCTGGGGCTGTGGTATATGCAGGAAAGAATTGCTTTCTCAAAATGGTGAAAGTTCATAGTATAAACTCAGTGCATGGTGTATAGTGATATCAAGCTTTTATTGCAGTACCTGTATTTACCCCCTCAGTAACCTACAGAGGGTAGCACAGAAGCAAGTGGCTGAGATGGCAAATCAGAGTTAATTTGGGTATCTCTGCACTGCAGAGATAACTAAGAGAGGGCAAGGCATGCTCTGTGGACATGCAGGCAAGTGTCATGGCATACCCATGTCTATATGGTGGACCTTCTTTTGCCTTGCCCTTTCTGCCTGTTGGGAGTAGTTCCTGACTCATGCAAAACCCCTGAGCTGCATGGCCAGTGCTGTGTGTGGGATTGCTGCTGAGCCCTGCTAGTACAGACTTGACAATTGACTTCCCTCTTTATGCTTTAAACTGAAGTAAATGGCATTGAGGTGAAACTGAAATACAACTATCTGTTTGGACTGTCAGTGTGTGCTCTGCTGCTGTAGGGGTGGCTGCCTGCAGCTCAACCCTGGAAAGTTGCCTGCTGGAGACATTAGCTCTTTGGCTTCGGTGAAACCCTGTGTCCTTCAAGCTAAGCATGTGATTAAGTGTTTTGCTGGAAGGAGGCCTCTTTTATACTGATTAGAAATGTTATCTTCAAGGCAATGTGACACTCATTTTCTCATTTGTCCTGTAAGTCGGCTTTCTGATGTTGCCTATAAATGATGCACAGTCCCACTTTGCTTTCCTTATTACTGCAGTTGTCCTCTCCATCTTACCTCTCTCAAAATATCCTCATCTCTCTTTTCCATTTTTGACTTTCACCCCTTCCTATACATTCAAATGCAGCCTACATCAGATTTTTTTCCAGACTAGCTGGGGAGAGATTCACTGTATCCATCCTGAATTGTTCTCATTATTTTGCATATTTGTGTGAAGTGTTTCACTATAACTGCTGGTTATTGTGTAGGCTGCTGCTTTGTACTAAATCTGGAAATATAAAGAAGATTTTAAAGAGAAGAAATGATTTTTTTCAATCAGTCCTTCCCTTTTATGATAGCTGATAACGGACAATATTAGGAAAAAAAAAATTTGCACTTTTTATTATTAGTTAGCTGTTAAGTACCTGAACTTAGAGACAGTAGAATGAGGAAACTGCATTTATACTGCAGGACGTTGTTAAGCTGATCCCAAGCACTACCCTTTGACAGATTGTTTTTTAATACTTGATAATTCAGGCCAGTCTATTATTTTTCACATATCTTCATGATTTCTTAGAAGGCATGAACTTGAAGACATGCATTTCTGATCTACTGGCTCTAAATTTCTTCATATTTATATATCATGAGAAAGAGATGCAAGTGGTCAAGGCTCCTATCCCCATACAAGTATGTCACATGAGCTTGAGAATGCATCCTCCAAATTATTCTGCCAATGGGTAGAAAACAACTGGCAGCCATAAGCAAAGTAAAATACTTCACAAAATGTAGTCCAATATTTTACTAAAGGTACAGCTGCAAGAAATGCTATGACTAGCAGTAGAAAATTTGTAGCCTTTTAATGCTCTGTTAAACACAAATGTTATTAAATCACACTGGAGGTATCTAGATGAGTTAGTGTCTGTTTTAGAAGGCAATTGGACAGTTTAAGCTAATTCAAAGTCACAAAGGTCCTGCTTTTGCTGTTGTCTGGAAAAACAACTATTGAAATTAATGGGAAGAAGACAAGACCTTATTTAGGTTATAAACTGCCATGAATTATTTCTGACATGCAGAAGACATTGTGCTTTCCAGTAAAAATAGCGTGGTTAATCTTTCACTGTTTAATGAATTGATTTATTTCTTAAAATTGTTAGAAAGTGCATGGGCATCATTTTATTACTTTGCTTTTTAAATGGAACATCTAGATCCTTAGGGCAAGGGCTGTCTTCCAATGACATATATAAAGCTTGGTCCTTGACTGGAATTTCTAGGCACTGCCACACTGTAAATTATAAATATCTACACTAAAATACTTCTTATAGAATGTGTTTGGATCTGATTCAGGAATGAATAAGTTACTTGTAAAGATTTTGGCAAATAAACTCCAATCTCCTCTTGTACACAGACTAAGCTTCCAGTAATTGGCTAATTACTCTTAAAATTAACACAATCTGCAGCCTGCAGGAAAATATGCAGCAAATCTTCAGTCAGATGCACTTTTGAACTCAGACCTCTAATAAATATAGTGAGATGGTCACTTAGTAAAGGCTTACATCACAGTTTTAATGCACGATATTCTGCTCTAAACTGCAGAAAGAATTTACAAATATGGAAACTAAATTGCATATGATGCTTTGGGAATAAATTATGGCTGATTACTCCAGCTGTAATGTCTGGAATAGGTGTGTGACAGAATATCCCTTGCCAAAGAGCTTTATATTTCCTTATATACTTCCTTGAAATAGCTAAACCTGTATTTCTGAAGAAACTTCTTGAGATTAAATCTATTTAGAAGCCTCTGTTTTATTCCAGAAATTAACTCCAAGACCTCAGATCATTCTATACGTACAATGAATCAAATGCACATTTTTGGGATGGGAAAACAAAGAAGAGGTTTTCTTCCATGAGCTAAGGAAAATGGGAGGCCTCAAGATTGCAGAGAGGCTTTTATGATGGCCTAGGCTACAGCATAGAGACTGACATATCACCGTCTCAGTTATTTTGTTCTTGTGGTGCTCGTTTTGAAAAGCTTTGGTATGGCACTTCAGATCATACTGACATTCTCTTTAGGATACACTGGTTATAGCTCCCACACCACGACTCCCTTCCCTCTTCCCTTACTCTCACTTCAAAACCTGTTCTTAGTTAGTTTGGGTCTGCAGGACTCCACCAAGGACAAAAGGCATCTGGTGCTGAAGTTCTACTGATGCTCATCTAAACTCAGCCCAGACCCATTCCACCCAGTTGTGAAAAATCAGGCTGATTCACTGGACATTCCTACTCTCAGCATTTTAGCATACTAAACTTTTCTTTCTGTGGTGTTTGGTGTTTTAGAGGAAATACTCTAATAAGTATTTTTAATATCAGGAATTAAAAAAACTGCATGTTATTTTTCATGTTTGCATCTTGAGTCTGTCTCAACCAGTAGGCACTATTTCAATAAAAACATTTGTGAGCAAAGTGAACTTTGGGCACAGCTTCAACTATTTAGCAGGCTGGAACTTAAATACTCTTTTTACAGCTATTTCCAAATGATTTTACGGATTTTTAGTAAGCCACTTTTTGCTGCATTAACATTGTTTGAAAAGGCATCTTTTGAATCCAGGGTTAGAGTTTTATCTGGTCATGAACAATGCAGCATTTCCATATCTGTGTTATTGCTATACATAATTTTACAGGAGCATGAGTGTAAAATATAAACCGTGTCTGTGTTATCATGGCAGCAATCATTTGACCAACATTGCTCTTCTGGAAGCCACCTTTTTTCTCAAGCTATAAGTATCTAAAGGATTCTTACTTTTTCTTTTCCTAAAGTACAGCCTGAAAATTATTATGTTGATTTTTTTTCTGGTATTCAACCACAAATCAGAAGTATTTTTCATCACTTTTGTTAGTGTTTACTATAGAATTAAATCTGACATTAAAAGCACTAAATGTACTTGTGTTAGAGGAAGTAGACCTTTTAAGCTTTCATTCTTCAAAGTGTCCACTTGTCAAATTCAGAAAGAAGAGGGGAGGCAAACCACATATTTTACGGTAACAAACAAACAAATAAAACACAAAGGATTTTTCTTTTCAAATCTGGCATGTACTCCAGAATAGTTCTTGCCATGGGAACACTTGATTAATCTCAGCAGCTTCCACTTTTCCCAGTTGGGTACTGTCTTGTCACTTCTCCCGGTAATTGCAAATACAAAGCTGCTTTACATACAATAAATGAGTTGGTGTTCCTACTTATTTTGCCAAGTTGCAGAAGCATATTCTCAAGTAAGTTGCACATTACTGGAGAGTGCATTTACCCAAGGGAAAACATGCCCCAAAATAATTTATGATCAGTCCTTTTCCAGCAAAATACAAGGAACACGTTGTCCTCTCTGGAGCACTCTGATGCAGTTTTACAAACAAAAAATTAGACGAGGCTGCGGCTGGCTCCTCTGTATGGTTGTATGATAGACATCTGGTTTGAGTCCTGCAAGTGTTTGTGTTTTCCTTTAAGTCCATTGAGCACTGCTAAAGGGGCAAGGACCCAAGCTGGTCACAAAACCCCACATGGGTTACTAGGGCCAGGATCTGCAAATTTCTCCCCTATGGCTGTGAGAGGATCCTGTTTTCAGTGCATGCTCAATTAGCCCCAGAGTCCACTTGATTGAATTGGGATACAAGCTGATAATATTTTTTCTCTTGCTTTGCTTTTCCTTCTCCTTTTTGTCCCTTTCCCTTCCCCTTTTCTCTTCCCCTTTTCCCTTCCCTTTTCCCTTTCCCTTTCCCTTTCCCTTTCCCTTTCCCTTTCCCTTTCCCTTTCCCTTTCCCTTTCCCTTTCCCTTTCCCTCTCCCTTTCCCTTTCCCTTTCCCTTTCCCTTTCCCTTTCCCTTTCCCTTTCCTCTTTCCCTTTCCCCTTTCCTTTAAAGCCCCCCTTCCCCTCCCCTTCTCCTCCCCCTCCCCTTCCCCTTCCCCTTCCCCTTCCCCTTCCCCTTCCCCTTCCCCTTCCCCTTCCCCTTCCCCTTCCCCTTCCCCTTCCCCTTCCCCTTCCCCTTCCCCTTCCCCTTTTTCCCCTTATCCCCTTCCCCTTCTTCCCCTTCCTCTGTGGAAGGAAGGAAAGATATAACCAAAAAAAGAGAGAGAAAGAGAGAGGGAAAGAGCAATGAAGAAAATTCCTCTGATACCTTCAGCCTTCATCAGGGAAGAGGTTGATCCCAGTGGTCAACACTTTACAATACATCTCTCTAAATTCTTACATTGAATGAGGCCCTGGATGGGACAATAAATTATACAATTAATTATACAGAGAACAGTGTGCATATACATATATAAAATGTTTTTTATGTTTCCTTGTATGTAAAATTTTTATATACAATTATAAAATACAAAACAGACTTATGTAAGAGAACGGTTAGATATTTCCAGAATTCTTCCACTACTGAAGCTATTGCAAATCAATGGAGTATTACAGAATATCTGGATAATAGAGGTGTTAATCACAGGGCTGATCTCCCTCTCTCTGCCCATTGGAGTGCAGGGATGAGGCTTGACCATGGGGAACTGGAAAACTCATGCGGAGTGTGAGAGCTGGTCTAGCTGCCTCAATCTTAGGTCTTCAGTTGCAATGAAAAGTTGCAGTGAAAATTATTGAATAGCAAAATGCACAGGGAGTCCTCAAGTATGCTTAATTACACTTCCCTATAGTGCAAAAGCCAGGGAGCATTCAGTGCTTTTAACTATGAGATACTTAAGAAGGCAGAAGAAAAACAATGTTATGCATGTGCTGGGACTGACATCAGAAACTGGAGCTATCAGCTGCCCACTGTGAAGAGATTCCCTACTTGGTGTTGCTTTCCAAACTTACACTGTGTGTGTGGAACTGTCTGAGGCAGGTGCTTGCTGCAAGCTTGAATCATGAATATTTTTTACCCTAGCATCCCTAACTGTGTTTGTGCACATAGGAAAGTGGTCTTTGATGGTGCAGTTACACACTTTTCAACTCTCATTGTTGGAGCATGTGATTTTTTTGGGGTTGAAATTGGGAGGAGGAAGGGTACAACACACCCCTGTCCTTCACCTTGCCCCCAGCCTCATCCCAGGTCTTCTCCACAGAGCCAGAAGGAAGCGATTGCTCTGCAGGAGGTTGCAAGCAGTGCCCATGGTGCAGCTCACAGCCCAGCTCAGGAATGCAAGAGCTCTTCCTGATTTTTCTGCAAAATGATCTGATTGTGGTGAATTTTGGTTGCCAGTCTGAAGTTCATTTGAATGGATTAGTAGTGCTAGAATCTGAGACTCCTAATAGAAAAGCCCAATGAAAATTTGTTAATTGCTTTTGAATTAAAAATGTGCTCATCCAGCGCATGAGAAGAAAAGGGAAACTGGTTGATGAAAAGCAAGACCAGCTACACTGATCTGTCTGCAGGTAGGAATAATTGTGTGGAGAGAGAGAACTAACACAGCTTCATCACCTGCCTCTCTGTCATCCTGCAGGGTCTGTGTCCACTCCAGCTCTGAAAAGCAAACATAAATAACATAAGGGCTGAACTGTTGGGGAAGGGGGAATTAAAACCCAAACCTAAAGCTGTAGGCCTGATGATCTATGAAGAGCTTGCTTTTCATTAAAAAAAGGACAATGTTTAATGTAAAAAAAAGAAAAATGGTGTCTCATTTGCCACTTCTAGTGCAGGCCACTGCGAATGGTAGTTTTCGGATGCAGCTGAGATTGACCCTGTGCTTGGAGAGTGCAGGTGGTGTTTTATGGTTCTGCCAAGAAAAAACAGTTTTCACTACCAGCCCGGCCCCTGTGAGAACCTCACAGGTAGGAAGAAATTTCCTTGCCATGCATTTCTTTCCCATCTTGTTCGTAATACCCTTGCTGATTTGCCCAGTACTGATTTGCTTCTTGCAAAGGACACCTGTTTGCCTTCATTTCAGTGCTTTCCAATTTGTTTCTGCTTGAAAATGCTACTCTACAGTTTAGAGCAAAGTGAATAGCTACAATATTTTAGTTTTGCTGGAAGAACAGCTTTTTTTGTTGTTGTTTGGCTTATGCTTGACCTAAAATAAACCAATTCAGTTATTTTGAAAAGATATATTTTTAAATGTAGCCTTTTTAAGAAACAATAACTAGAAGGTAAATTTTGGAAGTTTAAAAAAGTGAGAGGGAATTATTTTATCACAGTAGTTTTTCATGTTTTAAAATCAAAGCTATTCAGTACATTCAACATGGACTTGCACATACTTTAATTGACTAAAGTCTTAATTTCTTGTGTCATCTGTCTAAAGAATCTGACGCCCTACTTTATGAAGGTTTGATGTTACAGAGCCTGACAGTATTAATTTTGATTTCCATGGTATCTGGGTATTTTGACTAAGATTCACTCTGTTTGGCTGAAGGTAAGCAAAATGTCATGTGTTTCCAAAGTGGGATTCAGGACCTAGAGTTAATTGAGATGGCAGACCTTCTGGTGTGACCACATGCCATGCTGCAAAACACATGCCTGTTACCATAAGGGTTGTCTAACAGGAAAGTCCTTTTGACTTGGGAGGGTTACAGCTTTAGACATTGCTTCTAATTTATTTGTGTATTTTCTACCAGCTTTATATTCTGTACATTTTCTGGATATTCAGACTTTCTCAGAACTTTGGGTAGATGTATCTCCAGAAAAAGACTAACGACAACTCTAAAGGATTTGTTGGTGTTTCCCTGCTTTTTCTGACAAACCACAGCTGCACATGGACTTGGAGACTGCTGGAGACTTGGAGACTTTAAGCCGTGCCCTGGGGAGTATTTAGCAAGTACAGATTACAGGACTAAATTAGTTCCTTGTGCATCATGATCTGTGTCTAGAGTTGAAATGCTCCATAACTAGGTGGAACTATATTCTACTTAGATTTAATGTTGACCTTTGGAACTAAATTAACAACAAGGATAGTGTGGATTTAACAAATTATTATTCCAGTACTGTAATGTAATGTACTATAATGTAATGAGTGATAATCCTCAAAGTTTTGCTGAGGTAACACCACATGGGTATTTACAGTGACATTCAAAAGCAGTCTAGCTTTCTTTGAGCTTCACATACACAAAATCTGTGTCTGTGACAAGCAGAATGTTGCCCATCACTTTATCAGCCTTTATCCAGCTTTGTGTTAGAATACACAGAGAGCCAAACACATGCTGCAGACCTGTCACATACGAGGGGTGCTTGCACTGTTGTGGATACTCTTCTCTCCATATGACAGGAAGAGGAGTTTTGGAAAAAAAGGAAGAGAGGTAGAAAAAGAGTAGAGAGGGTGATGCAGGCTGAATCTCAGTCCATTCTGCTAGAAGTAATTTTGGCACTTGTGATGTGAAGAAATTTCAATTCATTGGGCTGTTTCTTATCTATTATATTATCAGTACCATATTTAATTAGAACTGCTATGCCATCTTCAATAGCTGAGCATCATAAGTGTACTGCCTAGTAAACAGTTTATATTTGAGATAATATTGCAGTTCAAGTATATTCACAACATTAACTTTTATGCTTACAGGAAGTCTGCCTAGCCTGTTTAATACATCACATGGAGTTTAATTATACTAAGATCAAAAACATAATCAAATCATCTTGCAAGCTCAATATCAGTTATTAGAATTTTTTACAGTTCTCCATAAACACAGTGAAATATTTCTCTGCTCCTATACCTGAACTGTAATAGTCTGATGTTTAATCAATTTTTAATTTAAGATCTGTTATCTACTTTACACTTATTTTGGGTTTTAGTTGCCGTGTTTGGAAATGGTGCATAAAGGTGTCACTTACATGTGCTGGTGGATCTGGAGGAGTTGCTATAATAATTCTTTTAAGACTTCTAAATTTTAAGAGTATTTGTACCCGGGGGCCTCCTCCAGTCTGTTATTATAAAGAATGCAAATGATTGATACTGGAGTATGAAGCAAGGCAACAGCAGAACCCTGGTTGTGAGGGTGTGGGGAGAAGATGAGGGAGCTGCTCCTGAGTAAAGCTTGGGACATGGCTCTAAGAAGAATGAGCAAGAGCTGAGCTTTATGCAATAGTTTTTAGCAGTTGGTTTAGGAATTAACACTGCTTTTAATAGACACCTCTACTGAATCAGCTTGGACTGACTCTAATACAAGCCCTTTCAGGGTTCCCTCAGACAATAAATCCTCTGTGGGACAGAGCCTCTTTGAGATCGTGGCACATCACACGAATTCACCATCTGCTCTCAGACAATTTACAGCAGTTTCAAACTAGTTTGACTCTAGAACTGCACTTTTCTTAGTCTGGTGTTTGCTGAGCTTCATTTATCAGTACTTTAAACACAGGATCTTTAAATACACGTATTAAAACTTTGCATAATAGAAACTTAACTAAAGCTAATTAAACCTGACTAATATGAAAGGTTAGGAATATAAAAGGTCTCTTCTTCAAGTAATGCCTCATTTTACAACATTTATTGTATTTATGTCCTTGCCAAAAAACCTCCAGAATTGTATACCCAACAGCTATTTTTTAGCTAGAGATTATGCTATCTGAACCTGAAAATATTCAATATACTTCCCTTATTTTGATCCAAGTATAGATACAATATGGTGAAAATGTCTTGCTGAAAAATGTGTGGTGGGGAGGGGAGCTGAACCTTGTCAAGTCATGTCCCATGTCCAGACCTCACTGAACTCTCTCAGAGTTCGATGTGTGCAGAGAAGACACAGCATGGCCCAGGGAGAGAAAATAATGAAAACATGTGGAGTTGTGGGTTGATAAACAATGTAACTGTTCGGTAGAATGGATTGGTGCAATCACAGAATAATTTAGCCTGGAAGGGACCTCTGGAGCTACTCTGCCCAAAACAATGCAAACTCCAAAGTTATATTAAGTTGTCCAATTATTTTTGGATGTCTCCAAGGTTGGAGACTGCACAGCATTTCTGGGCATCTGTTTCAATTGGTGACCACCCTTATTGTGAAGGTGTTTGGTCGTTTTTTTTTTAAATCTAATATCTAAGTGGACTTTCTCTTGCTGTAAAACTTGCCTAGATTTATCCCTCTTAATGAGAATTGTCTAGTTTCCTTCTGCAGTGAACAGAAAGAACAAACCACCTCCTGAGATCTTTTTAGATGGGATTGAAAATTCTCAGGACGTACCTCAGGCACAGAGGGAACACATATAACACAGAGAAATGGTAATAAGGCACTTCTAGATAGTCAGAATCTGTTGAGGAGGATCCTGTCTGCTATGACAAAAACATCTCTGCATGTGTTGAAGTGGACTCTGATGAAGGGGATTGGAGCACCTTCTCAGTGGGTGTAAAGGACTCTCGCTAGTACTCCAAAAGCAGCCAGTTTTTTCTGTCTGGGATGATTTTAGTACATTGTCTTGTGTTCCCCAGCTTAGTTAGCTCCTGCCTGACTCCCGAGGCTTCATGATAGATGATGGCTTCTCTCCTTGGCCGACTCTGAAACCTTTAGCTCTTGCAGAGTGAGCAGTTAGTGAGTTTCCTTCACAAAACAAGTCTGTAATTTGGAAATCTTGATCTTTTTTAAACTAGACAAATTTTAATAATTATTTCATTTTACAGCTCATTTCTTACTCACTGATGCTATAAATGGCTCATTCTGTGAGTAGGTTCCATATATATTAGTATGCTCTTGGAATACTTTTAATGCTACTTTTTGGCTATTTCTTAATGTTTAATTACATCCTATAATCTTCAATGGATGCGTTTTGCAAATGGGATTTTTTTTTTGTTTACTATTTGTTCATTCCTTATACTTTGTATAGAATCATAGAATGAATCATAGAATGAATCATAGAATGGTTAAGTTTGGAAGGGACCTTAAAGATCATCAGGTTCCAACCCCCCTGCTATGAGCAGGGACACCTCACACTAGACCAGGCTGCACAAAGCCTCATTCAATCTGGCCTTAAACACCTCCAGGGAGGAGGCTTCCACAACCTCTCTGGGCAACCTATTCCAGCACCTTACTACCTTCATGGGGAAGAATTTCTTCCTGATGTCTAACCTAAATCTACTCTCTTTCAGTTTAAAACCATTACCCCTTGTCCTATCACTGCCCTCTCTGGTGAAAAGTCCCTCCCCAGCTTTCCTGTAGGCCTCCTTCAGGTACTGGAAGACTGCTAGAAGGTCTCCCCGGAGCCTTCTCTTCTCCAGGCTGAACAACCCCAACTCCCTCAGCCTGTCTTCATAGCAGAGGTGCTCCAGCCCTTTGATCATCTTTGTGGCCCTTCTTTGGACCCTCTCCAACAACTCCATGTCTTTCCTGTGCTGAGGGCTCCAGAGCTGTACACAGTACTCCAGGTGCAGCCTCACCAGAGCAGAGTAGAGGGACAGAATCACCTCCCTGGCCCTGGTGGCCACATTTCTTTTGATGCAGCCCAGGATGTGTTTGGCCTTCTGGGCTATGAATGCACACTGGTGGTTCATGTCGAGTTTCTCATCTACTACCACCCCCAAGTCCTTTTTCTCAGGGCTGCTCTCTAGCCATTCTCCCCTCAACCTGTATTTGTGCCTAGGGTTGTGCCGACCCAGGTGCAGGCCCTTGAATTTGGCCTTGTTGAACTTCATGAGGTTGGCATTAGCCCACCTCTCAAGCCTGTCAAGGTGCCACTGTTCATGTCTCCAACAAAGATGTTGAACAGCACTGTTCCCAATACTGACCCCTGAGGAACACCACTTGTCACTTGCCTCCAGTTGGGCAGTGAACCATTGACCACAACTCTCTGGGTCTGGCCATGCAGCCAATTACTTATTCACCGACTGGCCCATCTGTCGAATCCATGTCTTCTCAGTTTGGAGACCAGGATGTCGTGTGGGACAGTGTCAAATGCCTTGCACAAATCCAGGTAGATTACATCAGTTGCTCTACCATTATCCACCATCTCTGTAGCCTTGTCATAGAAGGCCACCAAATTGGTCAGGCATGATTTGCCCTTAGTGAAGCCATGTTGGCTGTCACCAATCACCTTCTTATTTTCCATGTGCCTTAGCACATTTTCCAGGAGGATCTGTTCCATGATCTTGCCAGGAACAGAGGTGAGACCGACCAGCCTGTAGGTCCCCGGGTCTTTCTTTTCCCCCTTTTTTACAAATAGTGGCTATGTTACCTTTTTTCCAGTTGGCAGGAACCTCACCAGACTGCCAGGACCTCTCAAATATTATGGACAGAGATGTAGCAACTACATCCACCAGCTCCCTCAGGACCCATGGGTCATCAGGTCCCATAGACAGTGAGTAAGTTGGGACTTGATAGGCCAGATGCACTTGTGCTTGGAAGAGAAGGATAAATTACAGCTCTTTTCCAGCACAGGGCTCTGAGATGCTCTACGTGGTGTTTCCACAAACAGCTCTCATTAAAGCTTCCCCTCCTGGAGGCAGTGTCTGTTCCCTGCCTGCTTTCTGAGTTCAGCCTGCCAAATTAATACAACAAAAACATCCACTGCTCACAGCTGCCCTGGTCCTGGCACCAAGTGGGGCAGGCAAGTGGAGGGAACACAGCTGAATGCATGGACATCTCCTCCAGGCATGGACATCTCCTGCAGGCATGAGTCCCTGTTGCAAGGGCACAGAAGGGACAGCATGTGTCTCTCCCTCTGTCCTTGCTGCTCACTCAGCCTCTTCAGTTTCAGGCTTCCTTCAAGCCTTGACATACCTATCCTCAACCACTTGCCCAGGATCCTTCCATTTACTCCTGGTCATTTCCTCAGTCTTATCTTACCTTCATCCAGGCCCTTTGAGTCTTTCCTGACCCTTCCCAGTTGAATTCCCCATCCTTTTACCAAAGTCCCACAACTCTATTTTTTATTGCTCTGTGAGAAATTTTTGCCTCATTTATGGCTGTACCCAAACCAATATTTAGTGAGGGCAAAACAAGAACTAGCAAAAACAAATGCCTTTGGTAATTTTAAATTATCCTTACAGACAAGCAGGTTATTAGCTGCTCGCTCAGATTGGTCTGTTGAAACATAAACTCAGTAGGAATTCTTGTAGGAGAAACTTCTCTTTTATTTTTTTTATGCATTTTATCTGCCCTGGAAAGGTCTAATGTATTGCAGATGTAGATCTACCCCAGGCTTTCTTGTCATCCACTTTTCCAAAGAAAACAGTCAGGTTTCATCAACATTACACTGCAAAACTTTGGAAGGAAAAGCCTGGCACTGGGGGTTACTGTGCAGCCTTTCCAGGTATGCCAGTCTGTAAATAGTCAGGCTCATGAACCCAGGAGGTAGCAAAGAAACAACAAAAAAAACCTCAATAAAACTAGTCCTTCATGAGGAGGTACACATGAGTTGATCTGTTGGGTCTGCACCCTATTTGGAGCAGTAGACAAAATGCATTTGTGGCATTCAGAATGTATAGTGCTTGTCTCGAACAATCCAAGAGGTAAGTGATGGACTCTGGCACTCAGGATATCTGTTGTCTGTCTTGTGGCATCTGAGAGTTAAACAACATCTGTTGATGAACTAAAGAGATGTCTCAGCAACCCTCCCAACCGGTTTTTCCCCTCCTGCAGCAAGTAATTGGGGAGTTTAGTGTGGGACATGCTGAGCTTGGAGAAAAAGGAGATCTACAGCTGGCTCTGGGAGCAGGATATCCAGTGATAACCAGACCTTGATATGATATCTCATGAAAGCCACCAACTTAGCAGGACAAGATAAAGAGTGCAGGTCTCAAGCCACTTCCTAGGACCAAAACCACTGCAATAAACTAAGCCTGTGGTGCCAGTTGTCTCAACCTCTTCTTTGTAATGCAGTGATCTCATAGATTATCCAAACAAAGACTATCTGCAGGACTTAACCCAGCCCATACCTACCCCCCCCCCTCCTATCTCAGAGGACTGAGAAGATAGGGTTTTTCCCTTACGCAGGGAGAAAAGTGGGGGTGCAGTGGGCAAGAACTGTATAAAAATCTGGGACTCTATGGGTGCATTGGAAGCACTTCCCCACCAGGAACCACTTCCCCACCGACGACATCACTGGACTGTGGGTGGTAACTATTCTCTCGCTTGCTGTCCTCTTATCTCTCTGCTTTCTCCTTTCTTTTCTGTCTCTGTTTTCCTGCCTGTCCTATCCGCTCTAGGGACCTTTGCTGTGTTGCTCTAATAAAAGTTTGTTGTGTGCGTGACATCTGACCTCGTTTGCGTCTTAATTTCACCATTTGGGATCACCTTTATAAAAAATTGCCACGTATCCGAATACCGGATCGTGACAGCATTCTAATAAAATTTGCCTTAGTATCATTTTTTAATTATAAGGATTGTGGAGAATATCATCAAGGCTTCTGATTTTACTGACTTTTCCCTTCTGTAACATTCAGCTTTGCATGAAGTCTCACCTCATTCCCCCAGCTGCTCGGCTGTTAAACGGTGGCAATAGAAAAATGATAATAGGATGGATAATATGCTTCTCCCAGGAAGAGACAGTCATAACCATTATTGAAAGCCATGGGAGATTGCACATAGATGCTCATGAGGCATTTAATAGTAGAACTTTCAAGTTAATTGTATATTTTTAAAATGAGGTTAATCTAAACAAAAGCTTGACTTGAATATTAAAGCAATATCCAAAACTTTTCTTCAAGTAAAAAATCTGACCTAGAAAGAGGCAGAGAAATTTAAATATCCTTTATTTTTTTCAGGGAACAGTTTTGAAGAGCCTAAAGCCTATCTACCTCTTTCACATTCAAAGAGATTTAAGTGCCAACATTTTTTAGTCTTTTGAAGACCTCACTTTAAAACTACTTAAGCAGGAACTAATAAGCTATTCCCTACTTGCTCTGCTGGTAGAGACAATGTTGAAATACATGATTTCTTTTACCAAAACACCTCTGAGGTGGACAGTTGTTTAAAACTCTTTGGCTTAATTCAATTCCTTGTCCCAAAAACCTTGGAGTAGGTGCAGTTAAATATTTTCCATTACATTGCCAGTAGTTCCAGGGATCAGGCAAGGTTACTGTAATGACTTTGTTGAACCTAGTGTCTGTTAATTCTGTCTGAAGCCCTGTGGTGCTTGACATTTTCTTATGAGGCTCTACACTTAAGCAGTGGTGTGTGCTGTCAGCAGAGACAGAGCTGTTGTGGTGCTCTTTAAATAGAAGCACTTGCTTGCTTTGGAGAGAAGCTGGTGGCTCACGTCTTCTTTCATCAGTCATTTTGCCACTCTGAACCTTAAGGCAGTTTTATATATAAAACAATGATATGTGCTACATATTTTAATTGCTTTGTTGGCCATGCAGTTATTCTTGGGCAGAAACAAAACTAACAGCAACTGCTAGAAAGTGATCAGGGCAGGATCAGAATAGCTCGGTACTCCTTAGAAGTCTGGGAAATGTCAGGACAATGCTAACAACATCCAGAGATAAGGTTTTTAGGGTGCTGGCTATGGCTCTGTGGCAGCCTACCAACAGACTTAAGAGTAAAATGAGAGGAAAACAGAGAAGTGGGACCATGTGAACCATGTGAGGTTCAACAAGGCCAAGTGCAAGGTTGAGGTCGGGGCAATCCCCGCTATCAATACTGGTTGGGGGATGAAGGGATTGAGAGCAGCCCTGAGTAGAAGGGTTTGGGGATACTGGTGGATAAAAAGCAGTGCACTCACATCCTGGAAAGCCAACCATATCCTGGGCTGCATCCAAAGAATGTGGCCAGCAGGTCAAGTGAGTTGATTCTCCCCCTGTACTCTACTCTTGTAAGACCACATCTGGAGTACTGTGTCCAGCTCTGAAATCCTCAGCACAAGAAAGATGTGTGCCTGTTGGAGCGGGTCCAGAGGAGAGCCACAGGTTGGATGAGGCTCTGAGAAACCCAATCTAGTTGAAATTGTCCCTTCTCACTGCAGGGAGGTTGGACTAGATGATCTTTAAAGGTCCCTTCCAACCCAAACCATTCTATGCTCACCAATAATGAGAGAAAATCTTGGTGAAAAATGACCATTATTGTACTAACTGGAGATGTTTCTGACTTCCAACATAAAAGTGTGTGCAATGTCTCCTATCAAATCTGTACATAGCCATGGTATGGCTGATACCGATGATATTCTAAGGTTTGTGATGACCAAGTCTTAATAATCTCTTCATCAGGCTCAAAATACTTTTGCTATTAGGTCAGTAAGAAAATCTTGACTGCAAAAAACTACCTTGGATCATATAAATCTAAGTGAAGATGAACTGTGAATCAGCACTGAATCTGTACGTTTAAATTCTAAGTGGCTATCAACAATTTTTCTGTAAAGTATTTACATTATGTAAAGTTTTGTATTTATCACTTTATTCCATTTCCAATTCCATGTTCTCTTCTTTCTTCTGTATTCTATAAAATCTTTTGAATGTTGCTTCATCAATTAAAAAAAAAATGTACAAAAATGTACAAATTAATGCAGGGTTTGTGCCTGGCATAATATTTAAAGGACTTGTGCTTTTTGACATATGTAATTTTTAATTTTATCTCTGTCTTCAAGTCACTCTCTTCAGAGCTGAACCTCTCAGAAAATGAGTAATCATTTAAAGAAGAAATGTACTGGAAATATTTAATAGCTATTTGGGCTCTGTGCAAAAACATCCCACTGTCAGCACTGTCTGTGCATTTCTCTGTAATGATACTCCTCCTCTTTCCACTCTTTGTACTTGCTTATTACAAGTAGTAAATTTGGCAGAAAAATTAAAAGAGAAAAATCCGGATTTTAAAAATCCCACGCCATCAGAAAATTTCCCCTTGATAAAAGTTTTCCTCGTGATCTGTTGTGAGCAGCTCTAACATGCCAGCTTCTTGCGAGAAAGCACCTAAAAATCTGTAACTTGTGTGACATCAAACTATATTACTGGGGCAAATTAACAACATTACATTGTTTAGGTTGTGGCTTTTTTTTTGGATGGAGAATACATGGGTAGATCTCAAGTCCCAGAAAACAACACAAATGCAAGAAAATTACTAGTTCTATATGTTGCTTCTAAAGTCCTGAATAAAATCTCAAGTGATCTTTAGTTCAGTACCATTTTGACCAGACTAGATTAATTGGTCACACCAATGTGGAAGGTCTGTGCAAAGCTCATTTTAATGTCAAAACTTGTTTTGATTTAGATGTATAGTTTCTCTTCCCCTCCTGCGTTTTCAAGATATTCTGTTCTACTTCCTTCATAGTGGTTTTATTTGCAAAGTGTACTCATTTTGATTGTTGGTCTTGATTATTAAATATCATTGTACAGTTTGCCAGTAATGCAAAATAAATGTTTGAGTCTTTAAACTTCTTTTTGTTTCTGTTGGAAATGTAAATACTTACAGTTGTAGCCATGCAACTTCAGTATATAAGTCAAAATGTCTCAGGGTGAACTCATCCCACACTGGTCTTCTACATGCCACAGAGAAACTAATAGCTATACTGAAAACACTAAAGAAATTGTTAATGACAAGTAACTGCCCATTGCTAATTGAAATTTTCAGGTAATGTAGAATGTGGCAGTTGTCAGACTGAGACTTTTCAGTCTGGATTATTCTGCCATTAAAAAATGGTGGGAAGTCCCTAGTTCCTGTTCCATTTTAACAGAAAGACATGGCACAGGGGACCCAGTGACTTGATCTAAATAGGAAGTCTTTTTCTAGCTTCAACAGAACCCATTGCTATTTCTTTAGTATAGTTGTATCCATCCTTATTCTCCTGCTGACACTGCTCAAGATAATGGAGTTGCTCAGACTGAGTTATCACTGAACAAATGAATGAAAAATGCTCATAAACAAAGGACATAAGATCTAGTTTGAGCACAGTGGTTATAAATACTATACCTTGTTATAGGTCACCTTACCACGTTTAGAATAATCTCCCTGCAGTCTTCTTTGAGGTTATATTGTAAACCCAAGTAATTTGTATGCTTTAATTTTAATTTTTCTTTTTTATGTCATAAGAAATAACATTGTATTGTCTTATTCCTATTTGATTGGTGGAGAATTAAAATCTGAGAAACTTAAAGTTAGATGCAGTCTAAATAACTGGGGTCTTTTTCTCAAATTGATGGCCACTGTTATAATTACCCTGTCCTGAAATCACTTCTATTTGCTTCTTTACTTCCTTGAACTAAATAAGAAAACAGACTTCTCAGAGTGTTTATGATCAGAGGGATGAAATTAGCCAGAAATGAAACTCATACTTGTAAATTGAATGGGGAAGACACAAGAAGCTTGTTAAACTAATTATCAGTATTTCCTCTTTGCAATCAAACAGTATATAGGTTACTAGCAACCTTGTAGTAATTTTGAAACTTTCGTCATAAATCTCTAGGAGTAATAGACGTGACTGATACGATGACTTCATACAGCTGAGGATCAAAAAGGGAAATCACTCTGAATCTTAATTACTAATTAAGTAATTAAATAAAATATTACAGACATTAGATTGTTGAGATTGGGATTATGTACTGGCACTGTTAAAGGGTATTGCTCTTAATGATTCACAAGGTCTGCTTTCTTCTCTTCTAAATGATGAACAGTGATTGAGAAATCTCTTCTTACAATGCTGTTATTAAAAGCACAGAAGCATGGACATCTAAGCAAATCTTTCAGATGCTTATGATAATACTTATGAGTATGAAAGGATGTCTAAAACTTATCCTTATATGTCGAAAATATCCTCTCTGTGACTTTGTCATTCTTGGCTCTCTATGAGAAAACACTCTCTTGTTCCTCAGTATGATTTACTTTTTTTCAGGATCAAGAATTTTTCTGAAGAATAGTAAGTCCTACAGATTTGAAAGATTAAACTCCTTGTAGGCAGGGCAAGAGATATCTATGCTAAGAAGGCGTAGACTGTGTACTGCCTCCCACAGAACGTTGTTTTGAGCACCATCATGCAGCACTAATGGAAGTTGCAGCCATTTCTCTCCCACTTCTCAATTGCATGCAAACCCCAAATTCAATGAAAAAAAACAACAAACCAGTCACAGGAAGAATAAGTAACAATTTGGAAAAGCAGACTGAAGTGAAGAACAGCAGGAACACAGACATGGTCTGGAAAAATTGCTTTAGTTGCCACCCTTCAGACCTTCATCTGTGCCAAGCAATACCAGAGGTGTTTGCACTGTGGGGTTGCTTAGCTTCTTGGCACTGCTATTCCCCAGCCCCTTCTTTGGTGCATGCTCAACAGCGCTACAGTTAAGCAAGGCTGAGTTACTCTTCTACCTTTTGATTAAACTTGATTTGGATTGAGAAAGAAATAACAATTCTTTCTTTTTTCCCTTCCATTTGCTGGTAGCTGAAATCTTTCTCAAGGTTGTCTAATAGATCAAGCTCCACACAAAATGCAAGAGAAGTCATTGCAGTCTCTCAGAAGTGGGAGGGATGTCTGCTTTCTAAATATATATTCTGAGCATGCCTGCAAGAAGAAGGAGACCCAGCTTTAATATTCTGGTCTGGTCAAGGCCATTTTCACAGGAAGATGCCGCATCACCAGATTGCAGATGAGCTAAGAGGTAACATCTAGTTTCGTCGAATGAAATACATGGTCAGGAAAGTCTAGGCACTGTAATGTTAGGTTGCTAGCAAGACAGATGTCTAAGAACTCTCCTCCCATAACTACGAAGGTTTTGGGGCTTGTTAGAGGTTGTTAGGTTACAGAGGTGCATGCTCTTGCAAAATGTTAAAAGACTGAGTAATCCAGGCAAGTTAAAAAGACTGCTAAGCACAGAGTGGAGGCTGTATGTTTTCTACTCCTAGAATAACCAGTACCATTGGGAATTCTCCTGAAAAGAGGCAGGCTTGAACCTTCCCCAGGAACAAAATGAAATCAAGGGCTTCCAGATTCTGAGTGAGTACCAAGCTCCTTTTTGCTGCCGCATACAGCACAAACACAGTCAAGTTTTCTACCTCTGGAGGCACTGGAGGGGTCAGCCTAAAGACAGTGTAAGGGGCGAGCCTCAGCCTGGGAAAACCACCTTCCTAATCATAGTGCCTGCCAGACAGATTCCACCTCAAGTTTAGGCCACTTTTTAGTAGACTTTAGAAAGCCCCATTAGTTATATCAGTCACATTCTTACAAATAGGTAGGAAGTGACTACCTTCAAAACAGAGTTTGGGTTACAAATTCCCAAAGAGATGACTAAGCTCTCCTATCCCTTCTTCTTCAGGGGGATTTCTCTTCTGACTAGGTAGTCAGCTCCTTCTACACCACAGTGCTTTGTGTATCCCCTCTGAGACAGCACTTGTCTTGGGATTTGGAGGAGTGGAAGACCTGTGGGTCTTGCACCAAGGATGGAGGACTGAAAGCCAGGTACTGCAAAAACTGAGCTTTGATCTTGGAACTTGTCGTTTTGGAGAGGTACTGAGGGAGATCATTGATACAGTGAGGGCTCTGGGTGAGAACGTTTACCCTTGGCTTGAGCAAACTTGGGATGAAGGTTTGATTCCCTTTTGAAAATCAATCAACTTCAACTCATTAATATTAGCTGGGGAGTGTTCATTAAAGCATCCCAGTGGAGCATTCAAAGAATTAGCGGGGTTATCCTTGGCAATCTTCACCTTCAAAGTGCTTTACAAACATTAAACTCCAGCTTTTGAAGAATTTAAAAACAGAGGCGGTGCAGGGGATTATATACACCAAGTACTTCTGCTGCCCATACCCAGGTGGGCAGTTTGAGCCTTCTGAGCTCCTCTGATGGGCACACTGAAAGCCTCTGCCCCAGACATCTGAGTAAAGAGAGGAGAAATATCCCCATTCTTTTCCTGTGGTGAGGAATACCACAGACAATTCTGAGTTATTCAACTCACATGGCTGGTACAAGTTCTCATTTTTGTAACCGAACCTTATCTAGTCTTCTGTGTAGTAACTGTTATTCATTCACAATTGGAATGAAATAGTATGAAAATTCGCTTGAAATCAATAATTCTAAGTGTCAACTGCTGCTACAATCCAGCAGTGCATGCTTAACTGTTATGGTCACATCACATTAACTTTGTTTTGGAGGTGGTGTAACTCCTGAAATGTCAGAATAGGGTTTAAAGGATGTATTTATGCCTCTCTAAGCTACCCATTACATCCTTAGACTTTCCCCTTCTCAAGATTTATTGATTTGTACTGTGTAGAAACAGGCTTGATTAAAAGGTCCATGAATATGCTTCTCTCAAGAAAATATATTCACCAGCTCCCTTTGTTTACAAGAATTATCATAAAGCAGTAATGTTTCCTCCAGACTGGCAAATCCTTTTGAGTCACATTATTTTTCCTGCTGAAAGCCTTATGCTGTTAATCAGTGCTTTGTTGACCCAGCTGTCTCACAGTGTAATGGGTAAAGCTAATATTTTCTGAATATTTATTTTCTTTTTTTTTTTGAGAAATATAATTTTACATTGTGTGTTTTAACAAATTCATAAAGAGGCCCCAGAGAACTTTTTTTGTTGGGCCCTGTTCACACTTTTGGTATGATGAAATTGTTTGGATTTCTTATCAGTGCATTTGTGCAAATGCGGGGTGAAAAATTATAAAACACCAGAAGAAATTCTCTGTCTTAACAGATAAGCTGTGAGGGATCAAAAGGGATGACCAGGTATAAAATAACATAAATTACATGAGTTGAAAAGCTCCTTAGTATTTTCCAAAGCCTCATGGGAGGATAAAGTTGATGGCAGAGGTACTTGCAATGTTTGGAAAACAGATTTGAGAAAAATGCAAGACTGCCGAATATTCTCCTTTGAGGTTTTCCAAGCTTCACATTTTTTTTGTCAGAAAGAACATTTCATTATAAAATGTAAGTTACCAAAAAGAAAAAAAAATTAGTTAATGTTTCATGAAAGCAAATTGATGAATCCAAAACACAGTTTTGAGATGAAGGATTCAGTCATAAACTTATGGTGGATTTCACCATTTTATTCCAGTTTGGGATAGAATAAGAAACTGGTTTCTGCTGCTGCTTTAGAATCACTTTAGGACTCATTGTTACCTGGGCAAACAGAAAGCATTTCAGCCTTGGTGGCTAAAGGACAAAGCTTCATGCTGGTGATACTGGGTACTGCTGTGTGAACATTGCTCAGGCAGAATTGGATGGCAGGGCATAAAATGAAAGCTGGGTAAATATTTATGCTTTTCTCAGTTTGACAGCCAAACTAGACAAAGGCAGGGGGAGGGGAAAAGAGGAGATTTTGCTCAAGCCATGTGTTTGAACTTCTTCAGAATTTCTGTCCCGAGTGAGAGGCTGAAAAGGAAAAATGTTTGTATTCAACAACATGCTGTCTAGAGAGGGCTAAAGGAAAGCTTCAGTGGCTGCTGCCTCCCCTTGCATCCCACAGGCCGGGTGCTGGGGCTGGGGCCAGTGGGCTGAGGGACACGGCCAGGGGTTTGGTGGCTCTTGCTCTCTGAAGGGCACTCAACTCTTTGCAGCCCTTTGAAGTCAAATTGAAGTTTTTCAGTTCATTTATTCTCTTTGCATTTTTCATTTGGGTATAAATATGCAAAAGCTCCCTGAATCTAAGGTTAAGGTGCTGTGTCCTACCTGTACTCCCCACCAGGCCAGAAAGGGAGCATTGCTGTGTTGGAGAAGGTCATGGTCTAGAAGACACTGAGAGAGAGCATCCAGACTCAGAATTACCTCTTAAAAACCACTCTCCTCAGAGACGTGAGATCTAATTTTCAGGTCCTCAAGCACAGACACTCAGTCTGTAAACACTGAACAAGTGACCTAAACACTTGAATATCAAGAAAATGTTCAGATCAGTCTGAAAAAGTTTTTGAGCTAAAGCTACCTGATAAATTTGACCTGCTCTTGTAAATAAATGGCTGCAACACCATCAGAAAAACATCTTAATGTATGTGCTAAAAATAAAAAAAAAGAGACTAAATTGGCCTTAGTCTTATGCCTTTTGTTCTTTACTGCCTTCAGCAGTGGGATTGCTTTGAGGCAACAGGCACTGCTTCACCTAGCCATGAGCAAAGTGATCTGTGTACCTTGTGCTGACATAGATAATAATGCTGTCTATAAAATACCCCGTGACAGAGCCAAGCGCTGCACACTACATAAAAGGGCAGCTCCAGAGGAGGAGTAAAAGTTTGTTTTGTTTCAAATATCTATTGGTGGGGGTCTTTGTAAAACTTACCTCATCACTTCCTTCCCAGACCATGGGTAAAGGTTCAAATGAGTGCTGAACAGAGATGGAAGTTACTGCCTTCTTCCTCCGAGTCCCCAGGCTCTCCAGAGGTGATGAGTAATGTTTTTTGTTCCAGTAAGACACTGCACATATCATCTCTCATATATTCTGTTCTTTTGTTTCTGCATCATACCAGCAGAGCAAGGAGCAGTGAGAGTGGGAGGACAACTTAAATGAATGGTTTGGAGACACTAGTCATCATGTCTGAAGAAATGGTAAAATTATCACATTTGCTGCACCAAACTTAAATATTGAGGTCAGGAGAGGGTGGCAAACTTCCCTCTTTCTTCCTGAGGTTAGCTTCTTTCCTATAGGTAGATCTGAAGTGTGTGTGAAGGGGCATGGAAAACCATCACAATATGGCAAAAGCATCAGCTATACTAATGATTTCAGAATATACATTAACCCTTGGTAGCCTGGACACTCTCCCAGACCTGTTAAAGCACTTCAGTTAGAGGCAGTACTAACCCAAATTCCTCAATAGAATTCTGCATAATTAGTGTCCTGCTTTCCTATAAAGAAATTACTACATCAGTCAATATTACTCAATATCTGGATACAGCACTATCAACAGGAAACATTTATTTTCCTTGGAATGTGAACTTTCAAAGTTTGTTATGTCTTTTTAAAAAACCTGAAACATTTGGCTAGATTACAAGAACTCATCAGTTTATTGTGAAATAAGAACTGTCGATTAATATAAAAGAGAACTTGCTCGTGTATGTTTAATAAACTCTTGTCATAGGCAGTGAAAGTCAGTGGAAAAAAACCAAAATTGATACACAGAAAAGAAAAAACCCCTGGCAAACTCCACGATAAGCCAGGCTAGCTGTATGTGTATAAACACATCAGGTTATTTTTTTCTCTTTGCCTCAGAGTATAAATATTATAATAAGGCATTATTTGTTTTCCCAGCATTTGTCTGCAGCTAAGAAGATAGAAGCTCTGTATCTACTATGGCAACAGAAAGCCATGTTTGTACTGGATAATTTCCATGAAAACGCCTGCTGTCGCCTCCATGGGTTCAAGCCCAGTGAGTGAAAAGGCCATGGGCTGATTGTGGCCCTGTCAAATTGTGTTCTGCTCAGAGCAAAGCTGGTCTGTGAGTGATGCAGTGTTTTGAACCTCAGCAGCTGCTGTCATCTTGTGTGTAAGAGCTCCTGCCATTGCTGCAGGAAATTGTTGGAGGAAAATTTATTTCTTGTAATGTTTTCCAAAATAATTTTCAAAAAAAGTCTCGCACTGCTAAGGGCCAGATCTTTTATCATATTCTGTCTCGTTTAAACCAGTGAAGTAAATAATCCCCATATTGCTAAGCAGGTAATTAATGAAATGATATGCAGCTACGTAAGCAAGTTACACGTGAGCCTTTCCTGCTCCTGTCTCTCCATCCTCCTTCTTCCTGGCTCCACCCCCACTGATGTGAACTGCCTAGAAGCTTCTCCACATATCGTGTAACCTGTTCCTTCATTTGGTGCTTTCAGAAACTTGATCAAAACCTAAAAGCAAAAAGTGAAGATTTTCCTGCTAGTTAAACATCAGAACTCTCTTTCTCTCATTGTGGTTCCCTTTGATCCCCTGTATTTTCCTTTTTGACAAGTGGACAAAGCAGTTTCATTGCTTTTGTATTATTTAGTACTTTCATTCATGGAAATACTGCAATATTTATAGAATATATTAAAAGATGTTATCATGGAAAGACAAATGGTCCTTGTGACTTTCTTGAATTTGGAAAATTATAATTTCAGGCAAGTGAATGTCTTTGTTCAAGGCTGTCCTTAGGGGAAAAAAAGAAATAACAAAAAGATATTGTAAATTCTATCTTTCCTTTGGGCTTAGGCGCTAGAGTTAGCCTTTCTCCTTAATTAGGTTTGCCAACCAGGATTTCAGAGAGATGCTACAACTGGAAGAAGTGGCTTTAGCTCAATTTTTAATTTTAAGAAATGATGGAGATGATAGTACATTTCCTGCCTCTTGTATTTCTTATCTTGTAGTTAGAGCTCTCACCCAGGAAACTGAAGGGCCTTAGTTTCACTGGCCTTAGTCTACACCTACAGGACAATTACCTTGTGACCAAATTTAGTCTGGTTTGACCTGAGGGCACTCTTCCTTCTCTCCTCTTTCTTCCCTTCCCCACTCCCTGGCTGCTGAATTTGTGCTTCTGTGCAAAAGCAATTTGTGATTCCTGAAGAGCAAAGGCGAGACTTTCGTAGTTAGAACAGCCAGTTAGGAGACGTAGATAATTTGGTTAAGTCTTGGCTTCTGGTTTTACTTTTGTATTTTATTGACTGAAAAACATGTAGATAAGCCTGAGTGAAAAAAAAAAAAAAGACTGTATTTTTCAGTTTGATTTTCATCTTAGTCTTGTACCTAATGTACTTTCATTCAGAAACTTGATGAGAAATTTTGTTTGGGTAACTCTGAGCAGAATCAAAAAGTTAGTTCTTTTCATGTAGCTCTCCCCTGACATCAAGAAACGTATATTCCCTGCTCTGCTACCTCACAGATGCAACAGGTTTACCAGTGGAAAACTAAAACTAGAGCAGAGAGGTGAGGACATTTTAGCTGGAGACTGTTTTTACCCTAATTTAGGCTGAAAAAAAAATAAATGTATGCCTACCACATATTAAGCAATCTTTAAGATAATCATCAGTTGAGTTCCATCACCTTTGCTTAAAGGGGGAGCTCAGAAACCATGGAAGACAGTGAGTGAGCTGAAAGGCAACAAGGAGAAGAGAAATTTTTTAAAGGTAGCTGAGACTCTAGGGATGAAAACGATTTTTTAAAAAAATATAATTCTGTTGTTGGTTGTGGTTTTGTTTTGGTGGGTTTTTTTTTTGTTTGTTTGTTTTAGGAACTGTGAGGTGATGGCTAAGGTGAATGGGCCAGAAATAACTGACCTGATGACAGTTCTTGAATGTTGGAGGTGATTTGACAAGCTGAAAATGTTGGGGTTATTCAGCCTGGAGAAGAGAAGGCCCCTGGGAGACCCTACAGCAGCCTTCCAGTACCTGAAGGGGCTACAGGAAAGCTGTGGAGGGGCTTTTCACCAGAGAGGGCAGTGATAGGACAAAGGGTAACAGTTTAAACTGAAAGAGGGGAGATTTAGGTTAGACATCAGAAAGAAATTCTTTCCCATGAGGGTAGTAAGGTGCTGGAATAGGTTGCCCAGGGAGGTTGTGGAAGCCTCCTCCCTGGAGGTGTTTAAGGCCAGATTGAATGAGGCTTTGTGCAGCCTGGTCTGGTGTGAGGTGTCCCTGCTCATAGCAGGGGGGGGTTGGAACCTGATGATCTTTAAGGTCCCTTCCAACCTTAACCATTCTGTGGTTCTATGATTCTATGGAGTTATAAAGGCTGTTATATTTTCAAAGGAAACATATAAATATGCCTTGATTAGAGTAAACGTAATTTTCTCATTGTATTAGTCCACTGCTAATCTTTCTGAGAGTGACAGTCACAATTACAACTTGCTTTGAATACTTAGTAGAATATGCTGAACAAGATAAATTGTTTAGAGTTGTTTGGACAAAAAGCTCATGCTGTTCTCTCATAACTAATTTACAACAAAATAAGTTACAGAATTTAGTAATATTTGGAGATAAATGCCTTACTTGGCACAATGGGGAAAATGGTACATTTAATCAGGTTACCATTCTTAGGAAGTAAATAAATGCAGCATGTTAATTTAAGTGCTAGGTTCCACTGAATACATTCTTAAATACTGCCCTTTCAGTTTTACACTCGCAATTTTTTTCTGTGAAAGAGAAGTTGGGCATCACACTTTCAATAAAAATGTGAATAAACAGGAGAGTCTAGAGAAGTACAATAGACATAAAAGTCTAGAAAAGTAGGAGAGAGCAAGCAAGTTAGGTTTATTACAGCAATAAAAATCTGACTGACTTCAAATGTATGAATACTTAAAAAAACCTCAAAATGTGTAAAAGGCTGTCCAAAAGAAGGACAGTGAAGTTTGTTCTTGATACTCATCTTGCATAGAAGAGGTAATGGTCTGAAATTGCAACACAGAAGATTTCTATTAAACGTCTGAAAAATCAGGGACAGTTGGGAGCTGAAGTAGATTAACTAAGGTCATTGGATTTCCTAGAGGTATATTCAGAAGCCAATAAACATCTGTCAAGAATGCTGTTGAAGTAATTGCGTCTCCTTTGAAAAAAGGGCTGACGGGTCTTTCCAAATTCTAGTCTTTTAATTGCTTCAGGTTATCAACACAGCAAAATCTAGGCAATTTGTTCTTACCAGCAATAGTAATTATATGGTGATAGGAACTTTACCAAAGCTTTACTTACCAAAGCTTGAAATATTACAACACATATTGTATGACCTATCCTGTCCCTTTTCCAGCTGTCAGCACATCTTGCTTCTCTGTCTTCTGTCTTTAATCACAGTTACTGGTTTAAGGCTGTACAGATTACAATCGCTCCTCACTTTCTGAGAAGGCCAATCTGAACTCTATTCTCTCATCAAAAGTTGCTTTTTCTTAAATCTTGCACTTACACAGCTCCAGAGCTTCAGCTTGCAACTTCTGACTATACATGCTACTACTCACATCTTTAGAGGAATATCCTGTACATAGAATCACAGAATCGTAGAATCATAGAATCATAGAATCATAGAACCATAGAGTGGTTACGGTTGGAAGGGACCTTAAAGATCATCAGGTTCCAACCTCACTGCTATGAGCAGGGACACCCCACACTAGACCAGGCTGCACAGCCCAGCCTTGAACACCTCCAGGGAGGAGGCTTCCACAACCCCCCCTGGGCAACCTATTCCAGCACCTTACTACCCTCATGGGGAAGAATTCCTTCCTGATGTCTAACCTAAATCTCCCCTCTTTCAGTTTAAAACCATTACTCCTTGTCCTATCACTGCCCTCTCTGGTGAAAAGCCCCTCCCCAGCTTTCTTTTAGGCCCCCTTCAGGTACTGGAAGGCTGCTATAAGGTCTCCCAGGGGCCTTCTCTTCTCCAGGCTGAACAGCCCCAACACTCACAGCCTGTCTTCACAGCAGAGGTGCTCCAGTACTCGGATCATCTTTGTGACCCTTCTCTGGACCCCCTCCAACAGCTCCATGTCTTTCATGTGATGGCTGAAAATGTGAAACTTGATGAAGCCTTCTATCTTTATAAAGTTGGACACACAAAGATAATTACCAGAATTTTTCTTTTTTTCTTACTGAATGTACTAAAAAATGTATAATGTTATTTTTTACCATCATGTATGAGGCAAAAAGGAAAAAAAAATATTGCTTAAGTTAAGAAAACATGATTGCTGCTTTCAAGTGAATTGGACCAACTGCAGTTGAATTTCCACACTTGCCTGATTTTAAAAACAAATTAGCTCCAAAACAGTATAGGGAAAATCTAAAAAATTAATCCAAGTACACGGCATAGTGACTTAATAACTAATAATTTAGGTTGCAAGGTCTTTTAATTCTATCCATAATAAAGCAGAGAACCAGTAGGAGCTGTTACAGTTAACATCAAGCTTTCCATGTAACAGACTAGATAAGAGGGCAATGATGCAGCGTTTAGTTTCTCTGCAACAGGATTGCTTTGACTCCTTTCAGACACTTGAAAGAGTAGGTAGCGATTCTTAAAAAAGAAATAAAAAAAATAATTATGATTCAGACATTGGCCAAGGCCCAAATTAATGCATACGTGTGGTGATCTATAAATAAAACCTATACATGCATAATAAACGGAACTCTTTATGTACACATATTACTTGAATAGTGTATACCTATCAATGCATAGTGCATTAAGCAGAAATGAAATGGTGAAATATTCTTTGAAGCAGGATAAAGGGATTCCTGCACGACTTTATGCAAGTTCTTCCCACAACCAACTCTTTGGCTTACATACAAAACCACTGAAGTCTGAGGAGTGTGATAGCCTCATAGTCTCAGAGTGGGAGATACTTTCTTGGTGAAGATTTATTTTAATTTAATTTTATTTCTTCATGGGTCTGCTCTACAGCATTGCCTCAAAACCAGGGCAAGCTCAGGACAGACAGTTGGCGAACTCCAGAAGGTGTAGCCAGAGTTGAGGAATCACTTCGAATGGCTTTATTGCTGAAGAAAACTTCATATTGAGCTGCATCCTGCCATAAAGGTTCTTCAGTAAGGAGGACAGAGCTAACTGGGTAATTGAAAAGGGTTCAGAATGGGCCATCATTTATTATTTTGCTAGAGAGTAAATGCAAATCCCAGGAAATTATAGCAGAAATAAGATGGGTAAGGCAGATAAAATGATTAAGCTATGACTTGCAGTGTGCAATTGGCTTTCCTGGCAAAATAAACTGATTTTGGCCTCTAATACCGTGTCACATGTAGCCCAAAATCCATTGCAGTATTTGTGGATAAAGATTGTGTGCAGGAGCAAGTGTAGGTAAGTTTGTGAGTATACAAAATCTCTGCAAAAGTTTCGTTGAGAGACCTGGTCCAGCTAATGCCTCTTAGTTTAAATCAAGCAGAAGAGAGATGTAAGCATCAATCACTTGTTGCCCAAGTAAGTGCTCTGATCGTTCAGGAATGAACTTCTCTTCAGTGATATTCTTCTCTTCACAGGAAAGTCTTTCTTTGCCTTGGATTGAAAGATCTTGTGCATTAATAGAAGAAATTTCATGCTTGATACATCAGTATTTCCTGACTTAAATTTTATTGAACAGTTCTTAATCAGGCCTGAACAGTCTTCCATTTCTCTAACTCGATTACATGCTGAGCTCCCAACTTTGCAAGCCTGTCATCTACTTGAGCCTTTTTGCATCAGAGTAGCCCAAATGAAGTCAGTGGGAATACTCTTGACTTAAAATTATTAATGATTTATAGTGTTTGCAGTGTGCTTGCAATAAGAAAAAAAAAAATATGCATCAATCTAAACCTTACATATTTGCATAATTTAGATGGGTACTCTTTTGTTAAAAATAAATGAATGATGTATAACATTTTAAGGTCCTTAGAGGACTTAATTTTTTTAATCTGTTTTCCTTCTGCTCATTGAAGCATCATGCCCCTTGTATCAAATAGCAGATACAACTAAAAAGCCTTGGTAACCAGATGACAGAGGAATAAGGAAGCACCATTTCAGGTGAAACCATAGGGGCTGCCTGCATAGGTGATATAACAGTGTTACAGGATTTGTGTTCTGAAATTCTTTGTAATCTGTACTACTGATTCTTAAAATAACAGCAGTAATTGGTTGCTAATTGAATTATTTTACATATTACTTCTTTACTTAACATATTAGGAGTGTAACATCAAGAAGGAAATAAAGGGAAATAAATAGAAAATGTTAAATGGAAATAGTAATAAATCATGTAACCTAAAATTAAGTGTTTTCCTCTCACCTAGCAAGCATTTTCTCCCAAGGAAAGCTGCAGCCACTTTTCAGCCCCCTTGGAAGCTCAGAGTGCTCCAGCTCTTCTGTACATCCAGCAGGTGAGAGGTCTTTGGGTGGTGTTTGCTGGTGCTTATACAACTTCACCTGGACTCACTGGTCCAAAAGGATGGAGGCAGCTTTTTGTGTTCCATATGAAATAATTTATAACTTCAGAAAGAGGTAAATGAGGTGAGGACCTATTCCAGCAAGACCTTTTATTAATCTTCAGTTATGTGATTGTGAAGAGGGACTCAAGAAGAGTGGCATATGAATGTATCTACCACCAATATTTAGCAGCAAGTACCTTTCTAATACTCAGAATAGCTTAGCTAAGACCCTCAGTGCTTGTCCTACCATTATAGGTATAAATTTAATCCAAACAGCAGCCCCTGTTTTCTGAATGCATACTTCAGATTGTCTCATCTTTAATCTTGTTTTCCTTGAAATGGGGTAAAGAGACAGTGTCCTGTTTCTTCCTGCATTCATAACATTTTCTAGAGTACTCACTTCTTCCTCAGACTCACCTTCTTGGTAGGATGTTCTTTGCATTTCAGCTTTAGTCAATTCCTCTTGCTTCAGATAGCATTGCTCAAAGAGTAAAACCTCCTTTTATGTATCACGCACTACAAATCAGAAAAAGAAGCAAGTGTTCAGCAGCAGTTCTCCTAAGCATTGCAGTACATTGCTGGCTTTGGCTCAAGACCACACATACCCTCTCTCCAGACCCACTATAGGCTAAATAAGTATGCACTCAGAGCAGGCCACTTTCCCTCAAGCTATCAGTTTGCTGGATTGCTTTTGTTTTCCAATTTTTTCAGGCTGGCAGCAGGGCAGGTGGTCACAGTTTGATATTCGTAATCTAGAAGTTATCAGAGCCTTACCTCAGTCCTTGGTCAGCTGCTGTGTGAGCTGCTGTTTACTGCTGCGACTGACTGGTAGTACTGAATAATTAGGTCATCCATGCATGTAAGTCAGGAGTGTGACTAGGCACCTTGCTGAACCAAGGACCTTTGAAGACAGGGTACTCCTATAAGGTCATACTCCCTCAATATTAATGGACCATCTGCAAATTATTGCCATAAAAGCATCATTTCCACGGTGGAGGAGATGGAGGAAACTTCCTTTGCTTCTAGCACTGGCAGAGCACCAGCCTCTGGACACTATTTATACCACAATGAGTCAGAAACAGGAGTAGCTTGTCTCCCAGCTTCTTCCTTTCTGATTCCTCTCTCACATCTCTGCAGCCAGCACAGAAGCTTTGAGGAGAAATACAAGATGAGAGTGTTTAATATCCATTGTCCTAAAAACTACGGACAAAGAGAATTACACTCGGTCCCTGGTGAGACTGTGAACGGCTGTCTGATGGGACATCTCACGATGATATGAAACCCAGTAACTTTAATCGTACTCTCAGGATGGACTTTTTACCTCTTTCACAAAAAATCTGAACTTTGATATTTAGCTTTTATAAGGGAAGAATACATTTTACTTTTATTTAATGTATTTAATACAAAACTGCTTCTAAAAATGCTTTTAATAATCCCCTTAAAAATGTTGCCTTCAGCTGTCTGTGACATTGGAATGTGAAAGTATTTTCTTCAGAGTGCCTTTTTTAATTTGAAAATAGTTTGAGAGCATACCTACTATTTTTTTCAGAACTTACCTCAGTAAAACTGCAGTTCAGTGAAACAGAGCTTTTTATCAAGACAATGCCTCTGCAAATCTGCAGTCCCTATTATTATGGGAAATTGCCATCAGGAAACTGAAGGGATTCAGAACAGATTTCTGGAGATCATAAGCTTGCAAACTGAATCTAGTACTATCTATGCATTTTTGTATGGAATATGTGGCAGTGTTTCTCATAAACAAAGCTAATCTTGTTAATTCATTTAGTCCTTTTAATATACCTTATATATCGAAGAATACATCACAAATCCCACGTACTGTGCAACTGCAATATGTGAGCATATCTGGGCTTGTGCATTTTTATGATTCAGCCTTTATATTCTCTGAATCCATATGAGATAAAATAAACCAATATGAAGAAGGTTAAGAAAACTGGTTGAGGATTAGCTGGCTTTTGTTAGACAAAAGATGAATGGTAGCTTCACTCTTCCCAAATCAGAGCAGTGTAATTTTAGACTTAGGTCTCTGGTGCAAATGTGTAATATTAGTTTTTCTTCAGCAATTTTGATTTTAAATAAGCTCTTTTGGTGATGATCTCACTGTTTAGTGCTTTTAGTCAGAAGTGAGTTTCTCTGTGTGCTGTGTGTGCAGGGTGGTGGGATAGAAGGCAGACCTGGGAAAACATGAGAGAGAGATCTGTTTAGGACATTTGAGGGTATTCTTGCAATATTTTTCCTCCTGGTTTTAATGAAGCTTTAATGGAAACAAACAAGGTCAATGGGGAAAAAAAAGGGGAGGGGGTCTAACTACATTCAAAGTATCAATTCATGAGGCCCTCGCTCTCTCAAAGTGAAGTCTGTGTGTTTAGTTTCTCTGAAGAACAGACTTTCCAAATACCAAAGTTGCTCCAAAAGGGCATTTATTAATAAACCTATTTTATGAATATTTATGAAGAAAACCTCTGCCTGCTTTTACTTCTTCATGATACACACAGTCTGAGTCCATTCCTTCTCTTTATAGAACTTCTTCCAGACTTCTTAGTATTTCTAATAAAAAGTTTATCTATTAGGATTTTTTCTGACATGCTGGAGGACTCACAGATATTTAGCTTCAATAATCCTTCAATAAAAACAGTCACTGATTGTATATTAGATGTGCCTTTTCTTCTGATTTGTCAGGCCATGGAATTGAAATAGTAAATGTAATGACAAACAGACACACACTCAAGTTTCTTGAATTTTGTGTAGAAGCTATGAGACTACAGGTAAGTAATTTTAATCCTCTGATTGTCTGATTATTATTTAATCCTCAAGTCAACACAGGCTATTTCTAAATGTGGAACAAGGATGCCTCAGGAATATTTCTTGTCTTCTTGATCTGCACAAGTATCTCAGTTAAATTTGGACTCACTTTTTCCTCTCTGCTCCACTCCTCTTCCTTGATAAGCTTTAATTTCCTTAGGAAACAAATACCGTTATTTTGCATAAAATGGAGTCAAGTTGTGCTGTAGCCAAACTGAGGCTTCATGGCAAACTGTGGAGTTTACTGGTTCAATACACTAATGGTTAAATGTAGATATAACCTTCCAGGATAATGAAAACCTTGAACTCATAATAACAAAAAAAATCAACAAAACAAAGCAGTTAAATTCTGTATTTTTTTGTTCAAATATCTGCTAGATTCTCTTAGCAAAGAAAATAAAACCCATAAAAATCACCCTCTCCTTTAATTCTCACATTTCTTCCCCTTATTCTTAAGTCTGGCTGGGAGTAACAGTTGTATTATATTCTTAGCTACAATCTCAGGTTGTTCACAGAAGCAGTGTTAAGGTTGTCACAGCAACCCAAGGCAAAAATTACCTTGCCTTTGCAGATTCGAGCTTCAAACCAAGTATTATTGCCAAATGAGGGGAGGCTAAACTTTGTGGAACTTTATAAAGGCCACATGCCTATTCATTCTTCCTGTTGCTATTGACCTTCTTCACTCTAAGTGCTCAAAATCAGCAGTTTCACCATAGCTAATGTAACATCTTACTCAATGGCTGCAAATAATATTTACTCAGCTGGATGAAATGCACAGCTCAAAGACCAAATTAGTTTGTGACATGTTATCCAAAGATACTTTCCTGTTCCCTAGATGTTTAATACAGAAGCAGAGACTAATGAGTCCCAAAGGCCAGACTCCCAGTCGATTATTCTCTATCCTAGCTCAATTAACGACTTTTTCTTCCAGTTTATTTATAGGGCTTATAAAATCCAGCAATGCACATGTTTATTCACATTCCTCAGATACCAGAAGAATAAATATTACATCTCTGTGTATTTCTTTTCCAATAAAACAAAAATAAACAAAGCAAAAAATCCAGTTATCTTCAAGTTCCTCATTCAGCAATCACAAAGTTAACATCTTTGGCCTTAGCTCTCTTGCACTTTCTTAGTTATCTTTCCTTAACTCCACATATCTGGGTTTCACCAATATACACTGAGCCTGATTCTTACCCAGTTTCAGCTAGATTTGTTTACACATCTATGGCAGCACAGATAGATCTGAAAGTGAAGGGGAAAGATTCTGCAAGCAGTGTAAAGGAGCTTAGTTATAAATGAGAACATTATCTTCTGTTATGGTACAAATGAGTTTATTGCATAAAGATAATCCTTATATAAAAATCCAAAATAGTACAGATGGCAGATTTTTCAAATGAAATCTGATTTCTTCTCAGAAAGAGGTCATAGTTCTTGTGGTTCTGTTAGTTTAAAAGCAAAAAACTGACTCCACCACATTTCTTTCCCCTGGAAAACACTTGAATTTGCTTTTTCATGTAGTTTGGGTTTTCGTGGTGTAGGGTTTTTTTGTTTTCTTTTTTTAGGGGGTACACTAATATTCTGCTAGGCAGTGATTGAGTTACTAAAACATATGCAAGAGGGAAATATTATATCCATACTCATGCATATACATATATGCTTGCTTTAGCCTAAAGATGGCACTTTGACATTTATTTCAGTTTTAATGGGTTAGGTTATTGCCTATATTGTGATATTGCCTTCTTTGTGATATTCTCCAAGTATTGCATTGTGACCTTCACCATCCTACTGTTGAGAGCAAGTCACTTGCTGATTTTAAAGAGCCTAAAGTCCTTCATCTTGTAGTCGTTGTACCAGAAAAGAGCTATTAGATGACAGAGGGTGAGTCTTTACATAAAAAATTAATTATTTTTCTTTTTTTTTTTTATTTCTAGACTTTTCCTCTGCAGTTTGGTTGTAGTAGGGAACAAGAAATTTAACTTTCCTCCAGAAGTATGAATAATGTAATATAAATCAAAAAAATCAATCAATCAATCAATCAATCAATAGTGCTGTTTGGACATAAGATCTGTCTTCTGTACATTCATGCTCTGCTGCTACTTTCCCACTTAAAGAGACACTTGGCAGTCTTATATTTCTTCATCAATGATACTTATATTGCAATAAGGTCAATGGTATCTAGAGAGTACTGAGCAGGGTTCCCAATAAGATATCAGAACTTGCAGTAAATATGAAGGCATTATTCCATTTTCCTCTCAATAGAAGATGATAATATTTTTTAAATAATATATTTACTCACAGTCTGCAGGGGAATGAATACAAATCTCCATTCTTTGGTCATTTGAATTTGAATGAGAAGTGAAGTTATATTGTTGGATTTTTCGCTTGTACCACGTAATTAGCAAAAGTTTAAATAGAAAATGGATTATTGAACAGGCACCGAAAATCTTGATCATGAGGATTCATCAGTTTGAGCTCATGAAAGCAACTGACCAGCAATGAGGCATTGGGTTTATCTCACCTTTCATGTTAAAGAAAGAGAAAAGGTTTCTTGTTTAAAAAAAAGACAAAGGAAGTGCTATGCAGTAACGCAGTCTATACCTGTCTTCAGTCATAGCAGTATATGAAACTTTCTTGAATATGGTCATTGCAAGCAATCTCACCATTAAATCCTATTCTTAATCTAATCAAGGTCTATATTAAAAAGTTAGACCCACAGTTCCAGCATCTCACCGTTTGCTTAATTAAAAACTTTTTCTAATATCCAGGCTAAATATCTTCATGGACACTTCACATCTAGTTGTTTCTCTGAAGTAGTTTAGTAGGTTAAATAGCTCCTAGTGGTGGGCTCTCCTCCTGATGGTTACCTTGTATTTCTTGAGAGCAATCTTAACTCCTCCCAGTTTTCTTTCTATTTGTATTCTTCTACTAAGCTAACAAACAAGGCTGCTTTTTGCTGTAACTATAAGTGATACCCTTACGCAAAACCTGATCTCTGTCCTTCTTGTTACTGCTGTTGTGACAAGAGTGAAGAGCAGAGATATGTGAGCAGCTCTTAATTAGATAGTTTCAGTGTGGGTAGCAGTCTTGACAGTAATTGAGCCACACAGTTGACAGTACTCATGCTTGCTATGTTACAGCCAGTATGCCTACAGAGCACTCTTATCATTTTCTGTGACTGCAGTTTAGAGGTAACTTTGGCCTCTCATAAGATCATGCTGTTCCTCTGAGCATCCTAATAGCCCTTTCTCAAAGCCAGTACAACCTGGGTGAATCTTTCTTGAATATAAGCTACTGGAATACCAAAAACTGTTCCTGAGAAATACAGCTAAGATGGCAATAATATGTTCACACTTCCACTGAAGATGCTTCTGCTCTAATAACATCTACATTTTCTTTGCCTCATCCTTTTGAGTCTTTATATTACTGTCATTTCCCAATATCAAGCTGTTGTTTAAAGCAAAAATCGTTAATAAAATATTAATGAGTTTTTATTCATGTGTTAATCAGTTTGATAATGCTTCTTTTGCTGCCATCCTTGAGAACACACAGACCCTTCTTCTTTGTTAGTCCATTCTAACCTCACATTGGCAGACTGCTTTGTTTTACTGGCAGATTTCATTATCACTTGTCCAAAGTTCATGTTGCAGTCAGTAATGAAAAATTAAGCAGTTGTAAGAACAGAAGAAATACCTTACTGAGTCAGCCTAGTGATCTGTCAACCCCAGAGTTATGTCTCCAGTAGTGACATGTCTCAATGGAGACATTTCCCATGGAATACTAACAGCCATCAGCACAATTTTAATACGTTGGCATATTCTCATTCATTTGCATGCACTAACATATGTGTTTCTAATCTCAAACAACATGCTTTGGTGCCCAAAACTCATAGCAGGAGGAAAAACTTGTATAACCTCCTTCCTCTTCAACTCATTCAAGGAGGAAGTGAGCCTTTCTCTGAGAACTGTACCAGTAAAGATGCAATGAGATCTGGGAGCACCACCCTGAGGAAACATAACACATGACTTGTGGGCTTAAATCCAGATTTTTAAATGCTTAAACAGAAAATGCACCTTGTTTTCTGGTATCTCTGTTTCTCCCAAGATCTTTTAAGCAATTTCAATTTATAGAAAATTAACTGAGGATCTGATGGGTGTTTAAAAAGCACAGCTAGTCCTTAGAGAGATGAAAAAACAATCCAGCCTCTCTGGAGAAGACTTCCCCCGTCAATGGAGGGATCTGTGATTGTATAAGGATCATACTGGTCACTGAAAGTAATTAAGTTTATTTCTACTTGCTCCATGCTTTATTTTAGTTTATTCAGGTTTAACCCAAAAACTCTTAGAAAATTCTAAGACATCATTACAGGTAATAAAACATATTTTCTACTTTATTCACAATAGTTCCTGATGAAAATGGAATAGGAGTTTTCGACAGCAGTACAGTTTTTAAGCTTTTAGCATTTACATTTGCAATAAACTTCTCCCACAATCTACATAAGTCTTCAGCTTTGGACAGTACTTCCTGAATCATCTGGCTTCAAAAAGTCAATGAAAACTGAGACATTGCTTGTTGCTATTCTTGCTTTTACCCCATTAACTGTCAGCTTGTATGCCTTAGATCAGTGCAACTTTGGCATATTCTGAGGACATGTTTTCCTTCACTGGCTGTTTCCTTTAAAACTGCCTTTAATCTACTTATTTATTACTTCCATCATTATTTTACTCATTACAAACAGTAAGATTCTGTCTACTTATTGAGTCATCAGGACTTCTTTTTCCAGTATTATCTCAATGACCACATTTACCTGTCATTAGATACTTCTTGTGGGTTTTTTTCTAGTGCTTTTATAGAATTTGTCTTTTTGGTTTTCTAAGCTCTTCTGATCTGATGTCTTTGCCTCAGGTTTCATACTTAGAGTAGCTTCTGTTCTCTATTTTTTTCTGATCGTGGCCCAAAACTGACATCCATTTTGCATCTCATCCTACTCCTCCAATGTCTAGAATATTAACATCAGGATAGTCTGTGGACTTCAGTGCTTTCTCAAAATGTCGCATCTGTATTCTAAGCACCTTCTAGATACTTACATTCAGATCACTCTTTTCCTCTAATTGACTTGAAATATCTGTGCACTGTTTCCATGGAACAATCTTGTATTGGGATGTGAGGAAATTTGGATGTTTGGCTTCCAAACTGATGCCAGGATCCTATATTCCGGATATTGGGAAGACTGAAATCAGTCCTATGAAATACAGTGCTATGACTCAGTCACATCTGAGAGGATAGACAGGGTTTGCACGGTAGGTTCAGTGATGTATGCTAAGAAAGGAAATACTTGATTGAAAACCTGAGCAGCTCTAGCTTGTGAGCCTTAAAAAGGAGGTGAGTAGGGACCAGGACTGATCCTTTTATGTTCTGTGCATTTGATTGAGCTGGGCACCTGAGCATGTCTCATTCATAAGAGACACAGAAACAGTTAATAAAATCAAAGTGGCTGTATATGGATGGCCCTTAATCTTGTTCTTACTTCAGAGTAGCCCTAAATATATATATATGAATATATAGATTAATATATGTCAATTTAACATCTTCATATAATATACCTATATATTAATATATATTTTATATGTTTATTCATTATATGCATATTAATGTATTACTATCAATTCGTGTACATTAGTACACAGTGACAGGGTAGGACTGACTCAGTGTTTTCTGAGGGGAGTTAAACAACCTTCAGAGTCCTCTTTAGTTGACAAATTTCTTTGTACGAGCAGTTATAGGAGCTGTCTGAATATTTCTGAGGTTTGGTTCATACCATAACTGATATGCAACTGTTTCATATTTTTCTGAAAACAACTTCTTCAATATACCCACGGGTAAAAAGTGTATTTTTTTTTAATTCCCCTCTAGTCTCTTCAAATTTGAGAATTTGAACCTTTCAATATCTGGATGCAGCATAAAACTGATTTGTAACAGTTTCTTTAGATCCCAATAAATGTGGTTGTTTTTTTTTCCTCTATTCTTCCATAATTTGATTTCACGTAGCTCACATTGTCCAGAAGTTTTACACCATTTTCATTACTAATAACCCTATTTAATATAAGAGTTGAAACTAGCATTTGATTCACTTATCTAATTTGCTTAGAAAGAGATAACAGTCATCAGTTCATATTACAATTAGTCATTGTATATGGCTTTCTCCAAAGGAACAAAATTTTGTGGTAGTTACTAGAGTTAACTTTACACAAAAACAACTTTCTTTTTTTCTTGTGGAGGCTTATTTTCCTTTATTCGTCTTCATTAATTTTAAAAAGGAAATGAAAGCTGTGTATGTGAGGGTTCAGCTGTGGCTATAAAAGAAATAAAAGGGTATGGTAATTGCCTGCTCTTTCCATCTCACTGCTGCTGAAGGGGAAAAGAAATGAAATCATAACTTCTTATATCTGATTACAGGAAGTTCTGATACACACAGTTTATTTTGCTGCATGAATCACCCTTAACCTTTCACATGCTCTGAATGTGGCATAGAAAAATTTGAATACACTTATTTAACAGGCAACTTAAGTAGTGCTTAAAATCCTTCCAGAGACAGACTGAATCTTTTCTGCCTCTGTTAGCTTCCATTTGGATTCAGATTCCTAGATTACCCTACCCAGGTGATGCTTTTATAGTATCTCTACACATTTGAAAGAGATGCAGCGTGGGTTAAGGGTATATATGTCTGTAGATTTAGGGTAAACCAAACTGGATTCCCAGCAGTACATAGCATGAGCTAACAATCTTAGGACAAATGCTACAGTTCTAGCCAGAACACTCAATGCTTATCATCTTGATTCTCCACTCTCTTGCACTTATGTATACTTTATTAACTGCTGAAATGTCAGGTTAGCCTTGTGCCTTTTCACTGAACGCCTCCATTTCATCTGTATCGTGTGATTACATCTGTGGAGGGTTTGTCTTACACGTTTGTCACTGCATGGTTTCTTCTTATGCCATAGTAGGTTTTCTATCTCAATTGCACCTAAATTCTGGAATGCTTAACAAGGAACACCCAATATCAGTTTATAAATGAATTAACTGTCAGCTGAAAGCTGAAACCCTGCCTTAAAGATGATTGAATTGTAAATTGTGATACAGTCTTTCTCTGCTTTCTAGACCAGAATTCTTTGTTAGGGACTTTTAATTCTCTTTAATTTTCTTCTGGAAGGGAGAGAGAAGTGGGAGGTTGCACTTCAGTTTCTGTTTTACCATGGGGCTCATCATACTAAAATCAAGTGGGTGATTTCAGTACAAAGCAATTTGATTATGCAACATCAAATCATGTAACAGCACAATTGCTTCAAATTCATGGAATTATTTTAATTAACTCACAGTAATGCTTGCATTTAATGTGTCCAAAAAACAGCAAAGAATTTATGCAAATTAAGAAAATTACATTGAGAATGTTCTTGTACATTATCTGATTTTTCTCCCTAGGCACTCTGGAGCCCATTGTTCCCTGAAATGGCTGTGGCTACAGCACTACTGTCAACGACAAATGAGGTTCAGGGTATTTGTAAGGCTCGGCCAAGGAACACAAAAGAGGTTGTATTGAAATTAAACTAAGAACAAGTCAGAAAGAGTGAAAGGAAAAAGGCTGTACAGAAACCAGTAGCAGCTAGCAGAGGTTTATGGATAATTTCTCTGATGATTTGCTAACAGGAGTGAGGTTGAAGATACAGCCACTTTATGCAAAGCAGAAATTTCAGAGCGAAACAGTAAGATTCAAATTTTTCTGGGAAAAACAATTTAAAAAGACAAGGAGATTCCAGTAGATTAAAAAAAAACATCTGTGATACACATCCCTGGGCAAGAGAGACACAATTCAGCATGCAGACAGCTGTATTTCTTTGATTTCTGTGGGAAATTCCACTCCGATGTGGAGAAACATTTCACAGAGGGAACTTATATTCAAACAGGCCTATTCCTGTGAAAAGTTTTGATTCTGAAGAGTGATTTTTTTCCCTCCCAGGGGTAGACATTTAAAAAACATCCTTCAACATCTTCAACTGCGAGTAGGTTTATTGGGAAGTGAAGGAGTCGGACCAAAGTTTTATTCCTTTCAGGAATGGAGGTGATGCTACACCTTTAACTCTCAGAGTATCACAAATTTTTTTTGTGAGCTCCTTGGAAATCCTGCATTAAACATACATACGTAGGTAATGTTACTTTTATGTCAGTGGTGTTATACAGCTGAACATCCTGACACATTATATAAGAGATCTTTATGCACAGTAACATGCAGAGTGAAAACTACCAGCCTTTTCTAGTTTTGAGTTAATATCATAAAGCCAGAATATTTGACAGAAAAGGAGCCAAGTGAAACTACCCAGTACTCGTGAGCAGCACTATTTATTAAGCTAACACTTCTCTCATTCCTGGACACGTGTAAAAAAATGCATATTTTAATGTCAAAAAACATTCCATCTGTTATCAGGGATTTTTTTTTCCAAGTATTTGAAAGCCTGTGACATTACAAAAATGTATCATATTTTATCAACACTATTACTGTTTCTTGGAGATGACTGTGAAAAGGCTGCTGTTTTGCTAGAGGCTACCAAATATTGCTTTCTGTATCTGAAGTCACAGTAATTTGAAGTAATGATGATGTTTAGTTTTGGAATAAGTTTTTCTTTAGGTAACCGGAATTTTTATGGTGCATTTGGTAGATGTTAATTTAAGAAAAGCAAAAGCAATGTTCACCATTTTATTTATTTTTGCTACAGGTGAGCTCTGCAATTTAGCTCTTGTCAGCACACAAATTAAATATGTCTTATGCTATTTAGCTTTGTTAGATAGCATTAATGTGACTGCTTATGCACATTCTGTCTCATGGACTTGGAGTGCTCATTTGAGGCTCGTCAGCAATGAGCTATCTTTGGTGACAGCTACTGTAAATGTACTCTGGGGAAACCAATTTAAGAAAGTGGAGGTTTTCAAGGTAAATGTTTTGTGGTGATTCTTTCCAATCCTCTGTGAAGTCATCAGAATTCTATTTAAAGATCAGTATCTGCAAAGTTTGTGGGCAGCCACCTTACAAGTTAATTCTCATCTTGCTGCAAACAAATACGGCCTTAGCAGGCATGAAACAAAGCACTTGCCAGAGATGCAACCTTTAGTGAAAAAAAAACTAAAAAGCCTGTGTTAGAGGAGCTTGTTTAGAGTACAGCAGAAAGAATGAAAGTTTTGTCTCATAAAACCCATAACATTCAAACTTGTTTAAAACAAAGAAAAAACGAAATGCGTAGAACTTCACTCAAAATTCAGATACTGATTTTCTACTTAAGTAAAAATATTTTTTTACCCGCGAGGATTGTTCTCTCCTTCTCTTTCCCTTATTTTGTTGTTTTATGATGGGGGCTATAGAAGGACCAGGATATACGTTTGCTTAGCCCTGGTGTCTGGAAGGGATGGTGTTTCCCTCCCTCCTCTACCTTCTGCTAGTGGAATGAATGGTGCTAAGCTGCCATTCATTTGGTGCAATGTTAGTAAACAGAAGATCATGTTCTTCAGGAAATTATAAAATTCTGAACATTGCCTACACTTTGAGCTTGCTGCGTGGAGTTTCAAGGCCAGTTATGGCACCCTAGTGGTGCTGTCAGGAGCTGGGAGACCTGAAACTGTGATGAGTGATGAATGAGTGAGGAGCTTTGCAGCTCACCAGCTTAACCCCAAAGGTGTCCAGCCTTCTACTGCTTCCTCAAGATGGGAGGGATATTCAGCTTGGTCTGGGGTTTGTGAGACTCCCAGACAGCTTGCTACATGGCTCTTCTTTTATCAGGGCTTAAAAACTCTTTGACAGATGGGCTTTTGGCATGAAAACAACAAAAGCTTGTTATTTCCAACAGGAGGCCATGGAACATGGTGACACTGCACTGGAACCACTCAAAGCCAGGCCAGCCTGAGATGTTGCAGAAGCAGTGACAAATTTCCATCCAAATTCTGTGAGTAGTTCAGTGAGAGCTTTTGAGAAACACTATTTTCAACAAATTAGCCTCTTCAATGCATCTGAGAGGTTGTCAGGAAATTTCTTCACCAGCTGCAGATCAGAGGTCCCTGTGGAGTCCCACAGGCTTATGCTTGTCATAACTTTTGGTTGAGGTCAAAGGTATTGCACAAGATAAGTATCATCATCAAATTAATCACTAGGTTTAGGACCCATAATATCCATGCATACTTTTTAAATACAGGGATGGGATCATATTTATGACATTAAATGATCAAAATTGTCTTTCCTGTGTGGCTGGGGACATTTCTCACAGACTGTGGAACATGTTAGCTTGGATCCAACAGTTAATGCCAGCTTTATGCCTTTATGAAAGCTATGGGATAAAAGGCAATATTTGGTCTGAAATAATTTGTTTATGGTTTAAAAATAAGAAAAATGTGGTTCTTTACCTCTATCTAATCCAAAGTACATTTATTTTCTTTTTTTTCCAAATGTTGAGTGCAGTGAAAACATTATGTAAATGGTAACCAGAGTAATTTAATATGTTTTCTTTATTTTTTTAATAGGAGGCTGTGACAATCATACTGCCACATAATTAAAGAGAAAAATTCTTAAATTTTAGCTTAAGTAAATGGCCGTTCAAAAAATCATAGAGTAACAGAATAATTTGGGTTGGAGAGGGCCTTAAAGATCATCTAGTTCCAATGCCCCTGCCATGAGCAGGGACACCTCCCACTAGACCAGGTTGCTCAAAACCCCATCCAAACTGGCCTTGAACTCTTCCAGGGACTGATCATCCACAACTTCCCTGGGCAACCTGTTCCATGTCTCATACCCTCATAGCGAAGAATTTCTTACTAACGATTAATCTACATCTACCCGCTTTCAGTTTAAAGCCCCTTGTCCTATCACTACATGGCTTTATAAAAAGTCCCTTCCCAACTTTCCTGTAACCCCTTCAGGCACTGGAAGGCTGGTATAAGGTCTCCCTGGAGCCTTCTCTTCTCCAGGCTGAACAGCCCCAATTCTCTCAGCCTGTCTTCACAGGAGTGGTGCTTCAGCCTTCCGATCATCTTTGTGGCCCCCCCCACCAGACTCATTCCAACACCTCCATGTCCCTTCTTGTGTTGGAGGCTCCAGTTAACATGAAACAAATAGCACTGAAAAGACATTCATGGAGTAATTTAAGGCCAGAAACACAGGCAGTGGAAGATAAAATTTGGACATGTAGCACTTCAGATTTAGTTTGCCTTCAGTATTAATTTTTTTTTGCTCAAATCATATTAAAAACTGCCTGAAATAATGCTAAAAATAATAACCTTTTGACATGCTTTTTGCCTCTCTTTTTTACAAAAACAATCAAGTCCCTTCTCAGTCAAGGACCCGAACTTACCACTGAGAGGTAATGGGAAGATTTCCCTATTAGGGTGGTGGGTCTTTTTCCGGAAAAGCTATGTTTGAAGAGACTTTAAAAAATATTAAGGTTGCTGTGAGTGTTAAAAGACTGACCTATATTGGCAGTGACTGTTCCCTGTCAATCCAGTAGAGGAACACAATGTTTGTTCACTCCCCGAAGGCTTGCACTCTGCTGAGAGCCCAGCAGAGATGCCTTGTTAGGCGAAGACCCTGATTTCTGCCCACAGGATAGGGCAGAGAGGTTACCGCACATCAAATATGCCATTCCTTTTCTTGTCATCCCAGTAGGAAAACAGGCAAAAAACATAAAGATGTATACATTTCAAAAATATATTCCAAACAAGGTCAGGCAGATAGCAAACAGCAACCCTGCTTAAGATTTGCAGAGTCTGGTGTATGTGAGATTCTAAAACAAAGAGTCACCCTGTAACAGCTGTCACTCCTAAAGAATATAAAAGCAAACTGGTTTGCCATCACCAGTCAAGAGGAAGTGAAAAGATGTGAAGCCTCAACAGGTAGAGCTTTTGTCTTCTCTGTTGCACTCAACTAATCATGGCCAGGCTGCTTAGGCACACACATTTGGGGGTTTGTATGTGTATAATGGGAGAGCATGAGTAAAAGAAGGCTGTGAGAGAATGACCTTGAGTGGTAAAATTAACCTGCCTAGAGATTTTGTAAAATAAAATCACCCCTCACTTCCCCAGTCTTATCTTTGAGTTCTGTCACACTGATTTCCGCCAAATCAGTTTTACAGCTAAGCTGTATGATGTTGATGAAGAGTGAAGCCAGTACAGGTGAGAGAGAGCACTGAATGCTCCCATTTTTTCTGCAGCACTTCTCTGCTCTGAGGAGACAAGGACGCCCTACAAAAGCACTCTCTGAAGCTCCCCTTTAGTTGCAGAGTGTGCTGTGGAGCAGAGGTGAGTGCAATCAAAAAGACCGATGGCTCTCACTGAAGAGCCCCTTTAAAGCACCCTCCCACACACATATGCCTCATTATATCACAGTGAATTTCGATTGTGACTCCCTATAAGTAACTAAGAATAATAGAGTCTGATTTACTGCTATATTGCTCTAACTTTGGACTCAATTGAGTTACACGGGCATAAAATTCAATATGAATAAATCCATAATATGTGCCTACCCATATAAGTTATTTCCCAAGAAAACATAAGCATCCTCAATATGATCTCCATAAACAACAAAACCAGAAAAATGAGCTCTGCTTATGATCATTGTTATACATCCAGACACACATTTTAAACTGTTTCTTCCCAGCTACACAAATCCTACTCTACACAATCCATCAAGTAACTCCTGCACATGGATATTGTCTCAGAAAGAGTGATTGTAGAACTATTTCCAATACTTATCTGTTTAAAGATTTCCACCCAGGATAAAGCAAATGTAGCCCAGCTGCTTCTCCTGGCTGTATTTATCATACTGACTGTAAGCAGATTATGGTAATTATGATGGAAATTGCAGGAACTTGCCTTCTAATTAAAATGGAAATGGAATTTACAAAACAAATATGTAACAAACTGTGCTTTCTCCTATAGTAAAATAAACTAAAGTCTGCACTGTGCTGCCAGATGTTATTTTGTGCTGACCTCATGAGCAGGAAGGGTAGGCTCCTTCCTGCTGTTTATCAGCAACGGACAGGCCAAAGAGCTGCAGGCAGCTCTCTGCCTGGAAGAATGCTTAGCCAGGGAGTTATGGCTTTTACCTTCCTTTAAAACTCAGCTTGTGCAGTATTTCTATTGTACATGTATTAATGCTGTCTGGTTGATAGGAATTGAATGGAAAGAAAGCAGTTGGCATTTATCCTGAAAGGGTATTTTAAGTAATTGGAACAGTATTGGAGGACTCAAGAAGACTGGAAGAAAGGGACATAGGAGCAGTGCTAAGTGGCATAGAAAACAAATCAAGGAATGAGCTGGAGAAAAGCTGTGAGCTAGGAAGGACACTCAGTGTCATGATAAAATTTCTGTGGTAACAGAAAGCTCACTTTTTGTAGATACAGTGAATTTATTACAAAATGGTCTAAGTCTTCTGACAAACAAGTGGCAAAACAAGGGTTTCATCAACAGTTTCAACCAGATGTTTCATTGAAGCAAAATGAAACAAAAAAAAAAAAATTCTATATCCAAATACCTGTAGCCTATGTTCAGTGGTGCAGGGAAAGGAAAGGAGCTTCCTCAGTCACAAACCTTGAGGCTTACAATAGAACTCCTATCAAATATATTGTGGAGTTCACTCTTCCAGCATATCTCCTGCCACGGAAGATGTCGTTCCTTTTACTCACCTTCCTTTCTTGCTTGAAAGTGCCTGTATTACTGGGCTGTGAACAAAGTGTATCTTTGCTTTGTGTTTCTGCTACAAGAGGAGCAGATACCTGGCTGTTACCCAGCCAGGTGATGATCAGAGCTGCTCGTCTATTGTACGGGAGGCATACTGATAAAAGGGGGAATCACCGTATGCTCACTTTGGGAAAGCAAGAAGAGGAAGCAAAACTGAAAAACAGGGCCTGCAAATGCTAACAAATGAGCACACCCTTGTCTCTGGGCCAGGTGCATTATTAGCCATCTTATTGATTTAAACTGCCATCTGTCAGGCAACCCAAGCCTTTTCTATGTGTTCCACTAAAGAAGATATGTAAAAGGACACAGAGTGAACCACAACAAAACTGTATTTCAATTTGGAATTAAACTAAGGAGCCTTAGATCCATACCCAGCTTGGATTCAGAGATCTTGGATCACACTGGGTGAGAGCCTGGTTCATCCACTCATGGCTCTATTCAGCAGGCTTTGCCTCAGGCAAGCCTTCTGTACCCACGTGAACTCCTTTCTAAGTTATTACACAAAATACGTGGCAAAGGCGTATTGATTTTATTTGAACTACCTGACATGTTAACTCACTAGGAAATTTTTTTCTGACAAAATATTTCTTCTTCATGAACTCCAGATGCCTCTGAAGCCACCCTGACTTAGCTCACCTTTTACAGTTACTGTCTGCACCGTGACCCAACTTCAATAGGAATATGGATGTCTCCAGCCAGGGTGGATTACCTTCCTTCTGGCCAGAGAGATGAGAGAGGGGTTTGAACTCTCTCAGTGGAGTTTTTTCAGAAGTACCCTAACCTGTAGGACAATATAGAGAAAACAGGCACATTAGAAAAGACCTCAGTTTTTCTAAATAGCGATAATTTGTGCCCCAGATACAACCAAAGAACTGATTTATTAGGGAACCATGTGCATATTTAAAGTCACACCTTCATAAAGAGCTCATAAAAGGTACAATCTACTCCATTCACCAGCTAAGAGCATTGTCACCTTCTCTGTCACCGAAGCCCAGAATTAGTGTTAGCAATGAAAAATTGCCTTCTGTCTTGAAAGCACAGTGAAGTGCTGAGAGCATTCATAAATGGTCTCAATTTGTAACAAATCAAGAAAGCCATGATTGTACTAAATTGTGGTCTTTTTGGCTGACTACCATCCACCACAATTTACCTAAGTTCACTATGACGCAAGTCAAATTATGATTTAGAACACATTTTTAACAATTTTAACACTTATTACTTAGCAACGTAAACTCAGATCCATACTGATTCCATCAGCTTCTCACTAGACACAAGTGTTTGACTCTCCAAAGCTTGTAATTTTTTAGGACAAACTAGCTTGATTATATTAATTGCTTGTATCTAGACTTTTTAGATACTGGGTTTTTTTATTATAGATGTGAAACACTCTGGAAATACCTACAAAAATAAGGCTTTATGCAGAAGCAGTGTTCAAAATGAAAGACCAATTGATGAATTCAGTATTTTATGTTTTGGGGTTCTCATGTTACCTGCAAAATTACTTGTGTTACTGGGTAAAGGTGGAAAACTACAGAACTGTTAATTATACTAGTAATGGTCTTTAACTGCTGGTAGTAATGAACCAGTCAAAGCACTGTCATGCTGCAGATTTCCTATTTAATATTTTATTTGCTGCAGTAATTTTCATTTCTTTCCCCTTTTTTTCTGAGATTCTTCTATTTTTCATATTTCATCATTATATCTTATGGTTTAAGCAGGTAATCACTCAACACAGCAGATGACAGTTTTAACTCATTTCCATTTGCTCAGCCCCAATGCCCCTTTGAGAACTTTTACTTTATTCTGGTTTGTTAAAAATTTGATACTTCTCTACTCCATGACTTCATGTAAATATTTCTTCTGTCCATCTGTTTTCAGTGAAAATACTTTTTAATTCTAATTCTGAAAACTGGTCTTCATATTTTCTGTGTTACCTGAGTGCTCTGCATCAAAGCAGAAAATAAATATGCTGTTGTTTCTTAATGATTAATAATAGATAAATACTTCTTATAACATCACCATCTTGTCCACTAAGTATTGTTATGGAATACCTGGAAGTGGTAACATCTTCCACTAGATCAGGTTGCTCAAAGCTCCATCCAACCTGGCCTTGAACAATTCCAATGATGAGACATCCACAACTTCCCTGGGACACCTCTTACATTGTCTCACCACCCTCATCATAATAAGTTTATTCCTTGTATTCAATCTAAGTCTACCCTCTTTCAGTTTCAAACCATTGCCTCTCATCACTACAGGCCATGGTAAAAAAGTGTCTCTCCATCTTTCTTGTATGTCCCTTTTATATATGCAAAGGACAAGAAAAGGTTTCAGTGGAGCCTTCTCTTCTCCAGGTTGAACAACCCTAACTCTATCAGCTTGTCTTCATTGGAGAGGTGCTCTGGCCCTCTGATCATCTTTTTGTCCCTTCTCTGTACCGACTCCAACAGGCCCATGTCTTTCTTGTGCTGGGGCACCAGAGCTGGATGCAGACACTCCTTTATAGAAGGCCACTAGGTTAGATAAGTGTTACGGTCTGCTCAAACTTGATGCCTCAAACTGAATGCTTTTGTGGTAGGTTGACCTTGGCTGGCTGGCAGGTGCTCACCAAGCCACTCTGTCACTCCCCATCCTGAGCAGGACAGAGGGAGAAAATACATGGGGTAGTTAGATAAAAGCTTCTATATATAAGAAGCTAGTTTATCTTTTTTTTTTTTTTTTTTTTTTAACATACCACAGAATCATGTTGGAGTCTTTTTGTAGCTACCGGTTACTGTATGGCAAACTTCATCCACCCAAGATTACTTTATGTATAATTAATTTTTAGTGTTGGATAGATTATTTCAGATAGCACTTCAGAATTTGCCTGGAAGACCTATTCAAAGTCACATTATTTTAATAATTCAAATAAAAAATCTTGATTTTTTTTTTCAATATTTTGGACTATCTATCATTAAACAGACCAATTTTTACTGCAACAATGCCTAGAAAATTCAGTTTTAGTTCAAAATTGAATTCTGTGTGATACAGCGTGAGACAATATCAGCTTTTAGAAAAACAAAAGAGTAAAATAAAAGCAATTATTAGGAACTTCTATTTGCACTCAGCAGAAGGATAATGGGCAATATCTTTAAATATGAATTACTGGCTATCAGAAGAACTACAACCTCATGAGAAAGAGCAGTTAAACACCCTTCTGGGAAATCTAGGGCAAACAGACAGTCCCACAAGGTGTGAGCCTTCCTGTGAACTGTAAAAGCTTTCCAGAAACTTTATTCCTGTGAGAATCCAATGGGGCTCCTGCTAATCAAACTAGTTAAATGTCTAAGTGCTGCCCGTTTACATGTAGCTATTCCTGTGCAGGTACCTGACACTAACAACTCTTCTACTACCGAGTGCTGAGAATTTCTGAGCATATCCTGCCAAGTGCTGGGAACCTCAAGCCATTCTTGTGCCACTGTGGAAGGATCACTTACCACTTCCACAGCAGCTCTACTGCTCCTTGAGAACCAGGTGCTTCATCATGCCAGGTTTGCCCCTCCTTGCTCTCCCCTTCAAACCTTGTTTTCTCCAACATCAGAGGACACTAATACATGAGGTCATAAATCTCAAGACACAAAAGGCTGTTTTTTATTTTAAAAATGCATTTCTTCTTCTTGGATAAAATAATGTAAAAAAATTAGTTTAACTCTACTCCATCTGTACAAGATTCTGATTTCAGTGGGCATCTCCACAACTATTCAGAGATGACTGCAACTGCTGAGGATGTAACAGGGAAAATTTGGGTACAATAGCAATGAAGTTCTGGCCTCCTTGGAATCCAGGTGTAAGCCTCAGCTCCATTGGTCCTTCTGTATTGTGTCTGTGTAGAGCAAACATGAACAATTATTCCTTTCCATTCTGCAAATATACCTGAAAAAAAATTATTTCACAATAAAATCTTAATTATGCTTATTTCTATTTTGTGATTTTTGAATGCTGGATCTGCAACTATCCAATTTTGTGAATTCATGTTCCTCCCACTGCAGTGATAATACAGTCTGTAGATATTGTTACCATATAATTTAATTTTAATCATTCACTCAAGAACAATTTCTGCTTTCATTAAAGTCAAAGTCTATAATTTAAATAGCTAAAGTTATTGCAGTATCAGGCCCCAAGTGTAGTCTTTTAAAAAATACATTCTTGTTTTGGCCATTAAGAAAAAAAGATCGTGAACTATCATTCAAAAATTAAGTCCCTCATGACTTTCCTGAAAAATCATTACAGTCAAAACATGTCTCTTATCTGAGTTAAGAGTGATGCAGATGTGAAAATACAGCATGACACAAATACATACAATGGGGAGAGTTCTGGCTTCTTTGCCTTGCCTTTATTTTTATCTCGTGCCACAATGTTTAAAGACATAATTATGCTAACAAATACATAGTTGTCTCTAACCTTCTTTGGAGCTGGGTCTTCACTCAGACTTCTGTGGAGCCTCCCAGCTCTCTTCTCACTCCCTTCTTATGTCAGAGAAGGTTCTAAACTTTCACGCTGTCACTTCTGGCCTCCACTCATCATTAGAATCATAGAACCATAGAATCATTAAGGTTGGAAAAGACTTTCAAGATCGAGTCCAACCGTAATCCAACTACCACAACCATTAAACTATATCCTGAAGCACCACATGTAAGCATTTTTTGAACATCTTCAGGGATGGTGACTCCACCATGTCCCTGGGAAGCCTGTTCCAATGCCTCACAACTCTTTCAGTAAATAAATTTTTCCTAATATCCAACCTAAACCTCCCCTGGCCCAACTTAAACCCATTTCCTCTCATCCTATCACTAGTTACTTGGGAAATCACTAGTTACACTGAGGTGGCTCTGCAGGCAAGCTCCTCTCTCACTGCTGCCTTCTAGGAGCAAAATCAGCCAAAGCCATTCTCTTTTGTGTTTGGACCCAATGAGAAAAATTGAGTTGATTGGAACATTTTTGAAGAAATGGATTTTTGCTGGAACAGGTGGCTTAGGTTAAGCTTTTCATGAGGACACAATAAATTCACCTTTCCTTATTTTGTTGTCAAAGCAGTTCTCTGTTAGCAATTTTTATTTGAAAATAGAAGAGAGCGAGGCAGAGACTGGGAAAGAGAAGAAGAATAATACAGGCCCCTCACCTTTTCAATCAGACATTTCATGAAAGCACTGAAAAGTATTTGGGTTTTGTTCTGATGTAGAAAATACCCAGAAAAAGAACTGGCATTCTGCCCTGTTCTGCCCCATTGTAAGGAATATAGCTGAAGAAGAAAACAGCCAGACTCCTCTCCAGGCATTTATTTTGTTACTGTTAGTCTCAGAACTGTTTTAATTGAGCTCCTCACCTTTGTGGCCCTGCTTGTGGACCTGTCTGAGGGCTCTTGCTGTGGTATAGTTTTTCCCTTCAGAGTACACTAAAATTGGTCATTTAATGAAGCTCATCAATCTCTACTTTGCCTACCAGATGGAGTGCCTAAAGGCTTTGTCCTTGGCCATTACTTGTATTTCCCATTATCCGATTTATCACTCATTACTGGGAGAATTTACTCTCAACTGGAACATGCTGGCTCTTTATCAGTTTTGCAGTGAGATCCTGCTCGCTGCTGTGCAGGATGCCCTGTGCTGAGAGCCCCACCAACACTGCCTGAAGTCCTCAGAGGACATTTCCTCTTCCATTGCAGGCTACATTTTATTGTACTTCTTTGATCCTAAGAGACTGAGAGAGCTGAATTTTGACGTTGATATTCTGTTTCCTTTGGTTTGTTCTAGTACATTTTCAAGCCCTCATTTTACAAGTACATTTGCTGTACTAAAAAGATAAACTTAGATTTGTATTTACATGGGTTAGCAGCCAGGCAAGGATCTGCTTTCACTGTTTTATGATGTATCCCTTTCACTATTACGATGCAGTTTTTACAGGGCCATCCCAAATTACCTGCTGCACAGGTGCTGTGGTTCGAGTTTGACCCGGGCTGGAAGCCTGGAGTCGAGTCACGGATTGTCCCTTCTCTTCTCCTCAATTAGAGGAGGAATAGCCCCCAATTGGCTGGTTTTAATTTCCCAGTGGGTCCATCCCTAGCTTGGGACCGGCTGGCTACACCGGGTATGTCTATAGAACACAAACCCTGCCCAGATGCGCGCCTGCACCGGCACAAACACAGAGCCTGTGTGCTTAAAATACCACTTTACTGTAACAGCTTGGGAGCAGAGGGAGTGTGTGTGGGGAGAGCTGGATATGCAAATGTAGTTACAGGAGACAAACTCGGGGTGTGTACACAATAGGTAAAGAGAAAGACAGAAACACTCTTACAGTTGGGGGTAGGGTGCCCGGCGAGTTTCCCATACAGGGCAGACGAGGTGCGTGTGTGAACGTGGCCGATTCGCTGCAGCGGGACACGGGACGAGCGGCCACACGCGGGAGCTCCGGCGCAGGCGGCTCCGGCACGTGCTGGCGGCGGCACGTGGCGGCTGCCTCGGCTTGGGCAGCAGCGGCTGCGATGGCGGCTGGAGCTGGGCTGGGGCTGCGGCGGCGTCACGCGGCTGTGGCAAACGGCTGTGGGAAACGGCTACAACCGGCTGGAGCTGCGCCGACTGGCCTGGGAGCACTGATGACGCTAATGAAGGTTGGGGAGCGAGCAGGGATTCCAGCTCTTTTAGCTTTTGTAGTGTGCTCTGGCTCTCTTCTCCGTTTCTCCAGCTCCTTTCACGCAGCTCCTCGGCGAGCAGGCTCCACGAGAAGAGGCAGGAGTGCAAGCAAGCAAGAAGCACGGAAAAGCAGCAGTCCTGGAGTGCAGGGGTGCAAGGGGGCAGGAGTAAAAGAATGCAGGAGTTATAGCAGGAGTCCCACCCAGCCACCGAAGGCTCTGTGTTATCTCCTATTCCTTTTTCTTCTTTTCTTCTCTCTCCTTTCTGCCAGCAGCAAAGAACAATGGGCGCCAATGACCGATAACGACCCATACTGTCCGTCCTATTTACATGCTTATGCAGGCTGGTCTGGCCTTTTGTCTGCTCAGCCCTCAGCTCCTACCTGTGGCTCCTGTAACAATACTGCCATGCTCCAGCCAGAGGCTGGGTCCTGGCTGCTAACACAGCAAGGGGGGCAGGGGTGTCTGCCCTTCATTGTGTAAGTCCCAGCCGTGCCTCCCCCCCGCCCCGCGCAGGGTTGTCAACGCTTCAGTTTGGGTTTTGTTTTGTTTTTGTTTTTTTTTTTTATTATTATTTATTTTTTCGACTTTCTAATGCAATCAATTTGTGTGAGAGACATACCTTTTGTGGAGGCCTGCGGATACCATGCAAACTGTTCCTGCCAAGCGCTCCACATAGACCATAGAGCTGTAAAATGATGTTGAGCTGTAAAACAGTGCTGAGTGATTTGTTAGAAGTTTTTTCCTTCTGCTCAAAAAGGTCAGAGAGGAAAAGTCTAAAAATGGTATGCCTGTTTTTTTATCTGCCCTATCTCCTAATATTGTGGGATTTTACAAAAAACTTAAAACTTAGGTTTTATGTAGTGGGAGGTGATTAAATGAATAATGATGCTTCACCCTGGCTGCAGAGTGCTGTTGTACCCATTGACCAAATATCGACATGAAAAGAAAGTCAGAGGTTTGTGTGCAACTTGGTTGTATTTGTAGCCCGGTCTCCTAAGAAACTGAGACTTAAGTAGAGTCTGTTTGTGTGTCTAGTCATCCATCTTTCTGTCAGTCCTTCCCTAATAGTTTCTGAACTAATTAATGAAATGTTTGCAGTCTTGCCCAAAAAGAGGATTAGGATACTGAAAGTCTTTTAAGCTTTAGTTAAAAATCAGTATCTGGATAAGGACTGAAAGAAAAGTCCCTATCTCCCTGAGGAAAGGCAGGCAGAAATGCTGCCTGGATCCATGTCCCAGCCGGTCAGTCACTGTGGGTGAATTCCTGTATCAATCTCACCATGGCTGCATGTGGGACGTGTCCACATGCCAGCACAAGAACGAGCTGAGATGTTTGCAATGTGGTAGTAGGAGGCAGGAGAAAGGCTGATTCAGCTCCGGCATGGCGCTGCTTTGTGGACATCCTAAATCAGAACATGAAGATTTTGGACAGTTCATCGAAAACACTTGCCCACATTTTTTCTCCCAGGGATGAAGTCTGCACTTCATGAAATTTGAGCTTCTGCTCTAAGGTTTTCTTTGACCATCTGTTTCCCTCAAACAAGGTACTGCCTTACAGAAGTGTTGTGTGATTTATTTAGTGTGTGGGTTTCATAGTTTTTGCTGTCTTGAAGGCATAGAATTTGCCAGAAAATTGACCTGGTGTCACTAAGTAGCTTTCTAAACTTAATTATTACATTTAAAATAATAACACAGTCCTTCCGGGCTCTAAAGGATTTCCGTAACACTGCAATGCTGACATCATTTTGAAACAGTCAATCTTAGGAAATACAGCTGCTGCCTTTACAGCAGTGGGATATCACACAGCCAAATACTTGCAACATTTTGAGGTCTGTTAACTTGTTAATTATTGATTGCTTTAGCATGAACATTCTGACAACACATTTATTTTACTATTTGTGGCTTCTGACATTTCTGCATGGCTTCTCTGAGGTTGCAAAAATATGTACCCTACCATATCTACTCCTTGACAGCATGAGTGCTTCAGCTACCTACTTTGAACAATTAAAAGTCCAATACAGCCCCTCCCAAAAAAGCCCAAGCCAAGTGTAAAATATTTTACACAATTAATTTACTTGTAAATTAAGTAACAGGAGAAATATCCTAGTTCTTATTACACACTGGATTGTCACAGATTCCTAGGTACTTTTCTTGGAGCTTCACTATTACCACCGTAGCCATATGATGACCCAGAACTCAACTGCAGTAAACATCCAACAATTTTATCTAAGTATAATGATGAGATATATGAAATTTCATAAATGAAATATACTTAGCCTAGAAATAGAAAAGGTATCAGAGTTGGATCTTAATTTTTTATTTTCCAAATCCTCTCGCACTTTTGTTTTTCTCCAATCTGGCACTTGCAATGTCACTATGATAGTCACTGTAGCAGTCTGGGAGCAGAATGTAGCAAAACTGATAGACAAATATGTCATTTTTGTGTCACCACACTCCTTTTTTTTCCTTTCCTTTTCTTTCCACCGCCACCCCTCCCCCCCCACCTCCAAATATTGGAAATGGATCTGAAAAGGGGTGTTAAAAACAAAGAAGTATAGTCTTCATCTTTATAATAATACAAAAATAACCCTCAGAGTATTACTATTGGTCTCACTGGATCCTGTAACTGAGTGGAACTGAGCTTCTCATTTTAAAAAAAAAGCAGAACTAGATAGCACTTGGGGATAAAAACATCAGAATTCCTTACAAAACATTTTCCCTATAACAAGAAACTTGAAGAAAGTACCAGAATGGTAACAAAGAAATTATTGATTCAAACACTCATTTAATGTCCAAGCTACTGAGAAGAAGAAATGTTCATGTTTTGAATGCATAATTACATTTTAGATAGGCTATAGATCAAACTGCAACAGTGATCCCTCAGTCAGTGCATGAGCATGTGCCCATATTGAGTGATGAATATTGATCAGAGGGGAAGTCGAGGATGCTCAGTGCTTTGAAGAGGTGTATTCACCCAGCCAGCCTCGCTGTGCATTCAGGAAGATCATACATTATAGTAAATACAGAAAGCTCATAGTTACTGACAAGTACTTCTGAAAACCAGACCATTAATCTCAACTCTCATCTCATCAGAGGTGAAAGAGTTGAAAGGTGAAAGAACTCCTGCTAACTTCTATAAAGTGTATGAAGTTAACAAAAGAGTTATCTTAACCTTTGGAGTATGAATGCAGTCAACACTGATAGCGAGGATGCTAAGCTAGAATGGATAAAACTGTTTGAATAGGTACTGTGTGTGATGGAGAGACACTCAGACTGGTTGTCTGAAGATCCCTGGATACACCATGGTTCCTAATTTTTGCAATACGAGAGTTGGGATGCAGTGTCACTGGAGGTAGCGCTGTGTTTTCCGATTAAGTCAGGCTGTTGTGCTAGTCCCAAAACAGCTAAAATGCTTTTAGTCCTGGTTTGGTTCAGGAAGCTCACTAGCAATTTTGATGCCCTCCAGAGCATGATGCAGAAAGCTAAGGGCAGTCAGAGCCCCAGTGCAGAATCCCTGCCTCCTTACAATAAACTCTTCAGAGGTTATTGAGAGCTAGCTGTGAGCATCAGGTTATTACTGAGGCTCTCTGTATTTTAGAGCAGTAGTGCTTGAATTCACTGCTCTGGGAAACTGCAAAAAGGGAAGAGGAAAACAATAGAAATCCTGTTGCAAAGGATGAGGGTTTTGCTAATTTAAGCTAATGCTATGCCATTGCCTCCTACAAAGCCCATAATAGGCTGCATTCTCTCAGGAAGGTGTATAATGTTTTAGGAGTGTTTCAAGCACCCCAGACATCCCCATGTCAGAGGATTCTCCAAGGCCAGATGAGACTTGCTTATCTTTCCTAGAAATTGGAAATGACTTCTGGCTGTTTCGAGGGCTGACTGACAGCAAAATGACATCTGAAGTGCTTGTCCTGGAGGGACAGCGCTGAGAACTAGAAGATGCCTTGTAGTGAGCTTGTGTGGAACTCAAGAACAATAAAGTGGGTGTTTGAGAGCGAAGCATTAGTTTTGTTCTATAGCTGGGGACTAGAGTCTGATGAATTCTGTAACACATGGGGGAGACTGTGGTGACTCACACTAGGATTGTGTATTTGTGCCTGAATTACATAAACACAGTAGGATGTCCATATGGCTGAGTAGAAAGAGCTGTTTAGTAACTGAATGCATAAGCAAGGTCCCCCTGATGGCAATTTTTACAGACTATTGTGCTGATCTGCTGCCTAATGGCTTGGCTGGATCTCCCCTACTGCAGCAAGACAAAAAGGGAAAAGTTACCTTCAATCTTTTCTTATTTCTGTCTCCTTGATGCAGCCCTAAAAATGTTAAAATTTTCTTTAGGAACAGCACTGTTTTTCAGGGGCTTGTCCTTTCTGTAACTTGTGCCCTGGCCAGTGGATGGGGTTTTCATTCCTTACAGAGTCTGAGGCTGGGGTCAGGGGGCTAACTGGCAGGGAAGTCAGTGCTGAGCACTTGTGAGACTTCCAGGTCTGAGGAAAAGGTTGTCTGATGAACACTGAACTGGCTCCCTCTCACACTTCATTTTTCTAGTCTGATTTGTGAGGCATGCAAATCAGGACATACTAATGGTTATCCACATCATGAACACAAGACTATTGTTAGGACCATTACACCTGATGCTTGAGGGTATTATCTCTTCGCTTGCCTGTCTCATGTACTGCTGAGCATTAGTGTTTACATAGCACTAAGGTTTCATATTTAAGTTTCATGTGGCTAGTAATTTATTTTAATTATCTGTTTGTACTTTAGAAGGTCAGTTTAAAGTAGATTACCCTTTACTTTTGCCATTAAAATAAAATTCAACTCAATAAAAAAATATCATGAGAATTTCAGTCTCCAAGTGGTTCACCTTTATTTTCCAAATGAGTAATCTTCATCTGGTGCTTCTGTCCACATGCTATTTTTCACATGTGTAAGTGCATATCCACATGTGGAAGACCGTCATTTTGTACCTCAGCTTCAGTGAAAGCCAATATTTTATAGTAGAAATATATCTGACTTTATTCTTCAATTTCTTAACTGTGTTTGTATTGGCTTTCCTCCCCACCCCCAATGAAGTTGGAATTTCAAAGGGAACATTCAGTGTGTTGAGGGTTGTGGACTGGGGAGAGAACTGCCTGCAAGGTTCTTCTGGTGTTGTCTCCCTGTACTAAATGAATTCCCAGGATTGAACTACCATAGTACCTTTAGCATATAGCAGCTGTTGGAAGGGAACACAGCCCTTCCAGCCTAGAAGGTGTCACAATCATTCAGTTCGTTACTGGTGAAAATATGGACTTCTAATTGAAGGGTAGATTTCTGCTCTGAATAGCAGGATTGGTAGGAATGCAAACTCAGAAAAGAATTTTAAAAGAATGCACATGTACTTCCCTACTTTTCAACTAAAAAGTGCTTTTAAGATGAGATTTTTCAAGATGGACTACGGCGATGTTCTCCACATCACTTCCTTGACTCCTCTAAAGTCACTGCAGTAAATGCTTATGTGCAAGAGTGTCCTTGAAGGCAATTTAACCGCTGGAAACATAGACAAAGGACCAGTCCCTTGTGAGTAATAAGCTCTCAGCAAAGAGAATTTAAAGCAATTTGCTAGTTCCTCAGTGGTTCAGCTATGAGCATGTTCTGGGAGAGTAATAGGTTAGTTATATTTGTATTATCTAAATGACACTCCTAATGCCAGAGAAAATAGCTCCTGAAGCTGCAGGGAGCCTTGCTGGTCACTTCCCACTGCCACTCAGCTCTCCCTGTGGGGCACAATGCCCATCATTGTCTGGGCTTTGTCCTTGGGGACAGGGCTTCTGTGCACTACCTCTCCCTATGGAAACGGATCAGTTCCCAAACAAGCTCCAGGCATTCACTGCATAATGTGTGGAGCTTGAAAAAATGTTACCTGCTAAACTGGGCTCCATTTTACTTCTTTTGGAAAAGTCTGTTGTTCTGGGTTTTTTTTTGTAAGAGTGTTTGTAACCTGGTCATTGATCTAGCAATTTCCAGCTAGCAAAATGTTGGGGTTTTTCTGTTGTTTTGGATTAGGAGAACATTTTCTGTTAATAAATTATTTGTATTTTCATAAATAATAGACTTCTCTTTTTAAAGATTGAATATGAAACCGCTTTCAGGTAGGTATAAGCCTATGTTTGAATTCCCTATATGCAATTAAAGTGTTGAATTTGGCAGTAAAGCAGATGGAGAAGGAGTTTAGTTGCCAAAATAAGGAACACAACAGAATTATAATGTAAGAAGTCTTGCTAGGCATGATATTTTTCTGCTGACTGTGAGGAGTCACTGATAAGTATCTTGACTGACCCAGCAATTAGTGAATCTTTTCAGGGTTGCCTTGTCTTGATGGGGAAAGCTCTGTACAGCCCACCCACACCCTGGTTAATTGCTGCCTGTGACAGAAGTTGTCTATCCTACTCCAAAGGGGTTGCATTGCTGGAATGAAGCCTTAGACTCTAGAAGTCATTACAGATATTCTCCTCTTTGTGGAAAAACCCCAATTCATATCATTTGAAGATCTGACATATAATGATACTGGTTTGTGTATCATCTGTGGTTCAGAAAGTCTGAATAAAGGAACAGGTCTTAAAGAAAAACTTAATGTTCTGCAGTAGAATTTATAATATTTCGGGGTTGACTGAGTTTCAGGCAGGACAATGATAAAACCTGTACCAAATTAAGGGAAGGATCAAAGAGAATGGTGGAACTGAAGCCCCTTTACTGAGAGGATTTACTGCCTGTATTGGTCATCTGGTTAAGTGAACCAGCAGCACCAGGTTGTCACCTGATTAAGGTCAACAAGAAAACCATGTGCTGAGAGCCAGATTACCTTTTCTACGTAGGACATGGATGCAGGAGGACACACTGGCTTTTATGCTCTTTCTGAGGTGCTGGGGACGCTTGGCTGAGAAGCAAGAAATTAGATCTCAGTTCAGCCCTAGAGGGGAGGAGAAGAAAAAGATGATGAACCTATAGATCTGACCAAGAGCTGAAGCTGGGGTTCTTTGCAGTGTTCTGGCAGGAGGCTCCTTCTGCCCCTCTGTGCACAGCTTGCTCAGTGTAAACAGAAACAGGAGTCCTGGGGAGAGGGAGAAAGAGAAGAACTGGGGAATGAGAGGCTCTACTACCTGTCTTGGGAAGTGTTGTGTGTTTTGCATTTGATAGCAACTGGAAAAATCACAGAAGCACCAGGGCGGGAAGGAGCCATTCCTGTATGAGAGCTCATTTGCCAAGGTACAAGATTATGCCTCTGCTGATACTTCCTCTCTGGTTTTTGGTTCCTCTGCATCCCTGTCTGTGGAGTGGTGCAGCTGCAAGAGCATTTGAAAGTTCTCCTTTTGTTTAATGTGTCACTGGGTGATTAGTACCATCTCCTGCAAACTGACTGAAGGCAGAGGAACTTATTCCCATTAAACAGCACCCCTGACCTGCTGTTTCCTTCAAACAGTGGTGAGCAGGATGCTGAATCCTGTGCTTCAGCAGCAACACTCAGAATACTCCAAATAATTTGGGACATTCCAGGGACAAAACTATAGGAATCACCTAGTTCGTGAAACGAGCCTAAGCAACAGATTCTTTTGGCATGTGCAAAAGCATGGCTTTGCAGAGAGAAAGCACTTTTGACTGGAAAATGCACATATATGTATTGATTCAAGCATCTGAATAGCAGAGTAGAGATTTTCTAACTTCTCTGAATTTAGAAATCTGGCTGGAGATAAGGCACATAAACACTATTTTGGATTCTCTAAGGTGCCTTTGGGTTTTAAAAAAAAAAATAAAAGTACATTATTTAAAAAGGTTATCTACCTGCTGTGAGTCACTTTAGCTACTCAGTTCTCAAGCTGCTCACAAGGTGAACAAGCGGTTGACAGCTTTCTATTGTCAATAAATAAACGTTGCATATTATTTTTCGATGTAAATGCAAATAGAAAGAAAATCGGTTCTTGTAAAAACCAGTGATAATCTGTGGTAAGACAATCTGAGATAGTTTTCTGGCATCAGGAGTTGCAGAAGGTTTTAAAATTATGTCCAAACAGGTAACAGCTCAGAGAACAATTCATGGTACAGAGTGTACTTTGTGTAGTACACTAATTTCTTACTTGCTTCTGAGATCTTAATAGTTAGAACTAGGTAAGAAATTATACTGCCATTCTTTTAAGGTACTTTATTAAAGGAAGACATGAGAAAGACAGTGTATTAAAATCCTAGATTAAAAATAGTCACGGGCACTTTTTAGTAAAATATCTTTTATGAATATAAATAGAAACCATAATGAGGTGACAGAAATATCTTGGTTTTGATTAGATAATGATAACAAATTCATATTTAATTTGGAATGTACTTTAGGCACTCTATGCCTTTTTCTGGGAACAAAACATTTTTTATAGTTTTGTACTAATTTTAGGGTTTTAAAGGTGACAAAGTACTTTAAATATAAACATTCTTTGTTACTAAGCAGCGTCTGAGAAAAAATAATTGGTGTCATAGTTGTGTGCTTTGCTGGTTTGTGTTGGTGTGATGTGATTTGAAAGAGAAGTCATAGATTTGTTGGAAAGGGACAAACATGCAGGGCAAAAAAATATTTCCTTTTAAAATACTAAAAACTTTCCTTATAAGAAAGAATTGTGCATGCAGGAGATAGTTTAATGAGTGCATATTCTTCTTTAAATCCACAGCTTGTTTAGTAGTCATATAGAAATGCTTGTTTAGACCTGTCACTATTGTTGAAATTTCATTTTATAATTTAGCATTCAATAATTTCAATAACTAATCTAGCTACATCTTTTGCAAATTATGAAAAATGTTCATTATTAACTTAGCAGAATACAATAGTATACATCTAAATAATGAATTCTGCAATTTTTATATTTTACTAGGAATTATGATATTATAGACTATAAAAATAAAATAAATAATAAAATTACAAAATTAATAACCATGAAAGTATTTGTATGTTCCAATGAACAAGTGAGATGAAAATAAACCCTGGATTTTAGACAGGCTATCTTCCTTTCATGGTTACTTTAGGGTTTTGAAATTTTTTTTGCATGACAGTTAAGCAATGAAAAATTAGGATCATATAAAATTAAGACACTTTTGGTATTATCAAAAAATAGTAATTTTGGAAACACTCATTAATTCCCTGGCACAGAAGAGAGCTGCTCTCTTTCTCATATGATCCTAGAATACAGAAAAAAGTGAACAAACGGAATAAAAGAACAACTGCACAGGAAAAGTCCCCAAAGGAAAGATGTTTGTATTCCCTTTAAACACTGGGATATATATTGCATGCATAGTTCAAAAGTAAACCATAATTAATATATAAGCAAAAAGAGCTTATATATTAATATAACAGCCAAAGAACAAACCAGATTAAAGTAAAATGGTACTGAAGAGGAAAACACAAAGAGAGAAAACATTCTGTCTTTCTCTTTCCTTTTTCTCCTCCTCCTCTTGTGGACGTGTACTGTAGATTCTTTACACTTCTTAGTTTCTCAACTTCCTGATGTTGTAGCTGAATGTGGAAATAGAGCTAGAAAGCTGTGTTTCAGCTTTCCATCAAGAGCCTGACAGAGCCCATGTTTGCCATTTAAATGTCTCTAATACATGCTGCTGGTGGGCAACAATTTGTCCTTTAGACAGCATAGTGAAGCTCAACTAGGCACTAGAGGGAGAGGCAAGGACTTCACTTGGAAGGATTTTATTATTTATATAGCACCGCAGGTGCACAAGATCTTATGCACTAAATCAGCAGCACCAGCCAAATGTGTGTCTTGCTTCAAAGGGCTGCTAAGGCTGAGCGTGTCTCCAAACAACGACTGGTTCAGTGAAGGAGAAATTCATCACTGCCCAGAAGGGAGCAGGAAAGCTCCTGTAGGGGTGACAGAGAAGGCAGGATGGAGGGCACAGGAGGTGCTGATCAGTGAAATATGCCCAAACACAAACTCCTGCTGCTGCTTTTCACGTACAGGATTACCCATCTCTGATGAAACCCAGAGGAAGCTTGAGAAGGAGAGGATTTCTACTGGTATCAAATTGCCCCCCTGCAGCTATTGCCAGTTTGGTATTAATTCACTTAAACCATTACATCAACTTGGTTTAAAGTGAAGGTTAAAAATATAAGGGAGGGGCTAAGAGCTAAACAATGAACTAGTCATGCTGTGGCCTTCTCCATAGCAAGGGTAAGGTCTATGTGGCTATGCTCAAGAGACAAGTTGGGCTGGATATATGGTTCCAGGAAATCCCAGTCCTCTTTGAGTGGTGATACCTTCATGATCCTTCAGCCTTTGCACAGACTCTCCTCATTTAGTAGATCTTGATGCGACATAGATTTGGTTTCTTGCAGTGAATTTGGAGAATAAGGGTTCCATCTGCAAATTTTTGCTAGGCCAAATGATACTAAGTGATGATGGATGTAAGTAGAAAGGCATAACTGGTAAAGATTTAATGGTAGATGTCCCCATATTAGGATGAAGTGAGCAGTTCTATAGTGTTCAGCTGACCCACCTGTAGTCATTCGAGTCAATCTTTCAAGTTAGTAATTTAGAATAGTCAATAACCTGTGAAGCCAGGAATATCTGATTATTAAATCTGACTTGGTGGCTAATTTTCTGTAAAGTACCTGGAAAATCACTAGAAACTGGCTTTTTAGAGTAATTTTGCTGTGTAAAATCCTCAAAAGTCTGACTGCATGGTATCGAATTTGTCATAGTTGTTGTCTTCTTCCAAAAGCTTCTACCTGTATACAGTGACTGAAACAGGGCTGTGTGCAGCAGAATGCTGCATGGGTGTTCCTCAGACCGTGGTAAGACAACAAACGGATTCCCAAACAGGAGCTACAAGTTCTTTATATTTCATTCTTCCTGTAATTCATTAAGATTCTACACATCATCGTAAGTAGAGGTACATGTACCTGCTTTTAAAAGGGCTGATGACCAACACCTACACTGGATTCAGGAAGGACTACAGATTCTTGTAGCTTTTGAAACAGGCTCAAGGTACTGCATGTTGGGCAAGAGAACTCAGCTGCTCTGAAAAGACATTTTTACAGCTTTTTTCTTGACCATAAGTAAACATATACCAATTATCTTAGACATGCACTGCAGGGATTAGTTATCCACTGCACAGAAAGCTCTTCAATATTAGTATTGGAAGTGTTCCTATACAGTGACTGCATTGATAGTTTCATTGGCTATAAATATCTGCAATCTGTGACAATTTAGCAGGGTGATGATAACTCCCTCCGTTATTTACCATCTGAGCATCATTTGCTGCTCCAGGCATGTTCAGTAGCTGTGGTAGCTTCCGCACTGCTTATAGGTGTTACACCACCTTCCCCTGTGCTGAATGCTGAATTTTTCATGACACCCGCTGTACTTAGTTACAAATTTATAGTTAGGCTTAATTTCAAAGGCCCTTCAATTTTCTGCAGTTACTGCTACTGTAATTGCTCTGTTTGCAAGTTTCATATAGTAACTTGTTTGGGACTGATTCAAATGCTCTCAAATTATCAATCCCTGTATGAAGCTTAATTTTCTTTTCCTTCACATGATGAAAAAAGTGAAAAGTATATAATTCTTTTTCTTCAAATGTACCTTTGGAAATAAAGCAGCTTGACATCTCTGTAGTATTATACCATAATGTGGACAAAGGAGCAAGAACCTAGTTTCTCTTTCGATGAAGAAAGCGTATTTGTAAGAGTCAGGTTTTACAGACAAAATGTAATTGGTAACTTGCTATCCATTGTATAGTGCAGAAAGCTGTCATTACTTGAGTATTTATGATTCTGTAAATAAGTTGCAAAAATCTGCTGGAAAGCAGAGTGTAGCAAATGTATTGTACTGCTATGCACGTTTAAGACAACAATTACTTTGACTCTGTAGCAAGTGCTTAATAATCCAGGATTTGTTCCCAGCAGAATTAAATGGAGGGCAGATAGAAGCAGTGTATAGGTAGGCATCTTGGCCTTGCATCCTTTGCTGGTTTTGCACCTCTCCAATATGGTCTACTGTACTCCACGTGATCAAGTCCTTGTCAACTCTCTCTGGTTCAGTTATTTATCTCCAAAACAGCTGTATGGCTATACTCTTCTACATAATCACGATGGATTTGCAACTCTTTGGGGTCAGTGGAATAATTTCTATTTCATATATTATGGAAACTAGGCTAAGGACAGAATAAAATTTGCCAGCAACCTGTATTTTAATAATATGTTTTAATTTACCAGCTACTAGGAAAACATCATAAAGGCTTGAAGGTTGAAAGGAGTTAGAATCATATAATTATTTTGGTTGGAAAAGACCTTTAATATCATCAAGTTGAACTTTAAACCTAACACACTGCCAAGTTCACCATTAAACCCTGTCCCTAAGCACCACATGTATGTCTTTTAAATATCTCCAGGCATGGTGACTCCACCACCTCCCTGGGCAGCCTGTTCCAGTGTTTGATAATAGTTTCAGTGAAGAATTCTCTTCTAATATCTAATCTAAACCTCCCCTGGCACAACTTGATGCCATCTCCTCTTGTCCTATTTCTTGTTACATGGGAGAACAGACCAACTCCCAGTTTGCTACAGCCTCCTTTCAAGTAGTTGTAGAGAGTGATAAGGTCTCCCCTCGGCCTCATTTTCTCCAATTCCCAATTCCCTCAGCTGCTCCTCATAAGCACTACCATGGATCTGTGCAAAGCACCACTTCCGGCTACTGTTGCGTTGCTGTTGCCCAAGCAGAGAAAATGTCTAGCTAGCAAGCTGCTCTCTAAGCAGGAAACAGCATTTTGCCTTTGTACAGAGTAATAGCACACTTTTGAGTTGCTGCAGGAGTGGTAATTTGGATGTCAACTTTCATATGCTCCCTCTTCACCAGAGACTGAATGGGTACAATGCAAGGACTTCCTGAATACATGCTAACAAGGGGAGTATACCCCATAAGCAGTCTGTTTATTTGTTTGAACTTGGTTTTAGCCATGTATTTGCATTCCAGAACTAATAAAGTAAGGAAAGTAAAATCCTTGCAGTATCAAAGAGTAAAGACACATGTCACATCTGGGTTTTTGGAAAAGGAACTATGGCATTTGGAAGACCGTGTTCCCAAAAGTTAACTTGTTCAGGGGTCTACTACTGTATGTGGAAGTTGTCATTAGAGACTGCAGCCTTAATGGCAGCCCAGAGTTTAGAGAACAGTGCATGAAGGGCTGCAAATCAACACCAGCTCCCTGATTAGTTCAGTTTTAGTAGAAGAGCCCTGGTGCTATCTGTCTTCCAACTGCCAAGAGCACATTTACTTTTCTGGGATGGAATTTCCAAGCTGCACAAATATGCTCATCAAAGGCTGGGGCAAAATTGTTTGCCATCCTCATCAATCTGAAATCAGTTAGCTGTGTTTTTGTAAAGTGAAGCTGCTCATTATCATTCCCACTGGTGGAGACTGACAACGTGTGACAGTTTGTTGTGATTAAGAGATACAATTTGGAGAGAAACCAAGGCTGTAAAATATTTCAAGTCAGCACTAAAAATCTGAATAAGCCTTTAAGAAATTGTTGAAAAATAGCATTGAAGAGTTCTTTCTTCTGGATTTCAGCATCTGGAGGGCATATCACTGTTTACATTTCTAGGGGAGAATACAAACTTGGGCTCTCTGCTACTGTGCTGAAGATTTATGGTAAATAGCACAAGATATTTAGCAGTTCTTAGAGTTTCCATTTTGGTAGCAACATGGATTGTGTTGCTCATTCGCCTTTCTTTTCCTTAAAATTGTCCTTTGGAGAAAAATATCAGCAAGATCTAAACTTTTGTGCTGTAAAAGGACAGTTTCCAAGCTCCCAGGTTCTGCCAAATATTATATAAAAAGGACTGAGATAACCTGGTGTGTGAGTTTGAGAATGCAGAGCTCTGGGTTGTCTTGAAACTTTGTTGGGATCATACCAATGTACAAAACCAAATTATATGGGTACTATATTAATATCTTATTAAAAATACTGTCTGTTGGCAGTTTGTGATCAAGCACATGGGTTTTCCTGGTGCTTGTCATACAATATCTACCATTTTAGTAGAATTTTTATTTACACGCTAATATTTCTATATCAGATTACTTTTTTAATCTTCCCTTTTCTTCAGCTGAAATGCTGGAAACCACCCCTTCCAGTGTTTCTCAAAGGTAAAGGACAGTTAAAGTTTTGATCCTATTTTCAGAGCTCTCCATTGCCCTGATTCTGTGCTATCTGGCCTTCCATTTCACTGAAATAATGTCAGTCTTCTGCTGGATGCAGTCCCAAGCCTCAATTTTAAGCAAATCAGAGTGGTTTTTTTAGGTGATGTAGTCTTAAATTTCCCCTAATTCCTCTCTGCCTTTCTGGCAAGTTATGTCAGGCTACTTTTGGAAGGTTTCCAGGCAGTCTTATCTACTTGATGTGTGTCATAATTGCAGTGTGAATGGCCTACCTGAGGCAGCCAGTGTTGGCAAGGACAACTTAGTTTCATCTATATTGGCATAAAAATACATTTAAATGAACGCTAAAGTTAACAAAATTCAGGAAGGGATCTTCCTTTACATTCAGCTGTTTTCCCTAAGCTGGACCCTGAATTACGTTCTGGGGATAATAACTGTGATTATGTTTGGATCAAAAACCATTGATCTTAAGGATCTGATTGTAATAGTTTGGTCATGGTCGTACTAATAATGCTTCTGTCTGTTAAATCAGAACCTGTGAAATGAATTGATAGGCTTGAACCTCGTACCTTCGGGACTGTTTGCATTATCTCCCAGAGTCTTTGTTCAGCCCTCAATATGAAATTCTCAATGAAATCAAGAAATGGTATGAAGAAAAACAGATGAAAACACTTTAGATAGAAAAACCTGTATTTTTGAAAGGACATGCTATTTGGTTTTGGAATAAACGATTTAGGATCCTGCAGCTGAATCAGGATCCCTGGAGAGTTTCAGAGAGAGCTGATGTCTTCAGTCCACAATTTATCCCACCTAATTAATGCCACTCCATTTAACCCAGGCGGGAGCTTAGTCATCCTAGGTTTTCTGCAAAGTCAATGCAAAGAGACAGAGATTTTCTGAAGGTGATTCAACCTACCTAAACAGAACTTTGTAAATTGAGGGGACAGGTTCTTTTTTAAAACTATGTTTTTTAGTTATAATTTGTAATTATTAAGCCCTTAAAAACAGCTCACACTACTGATGAGTTGATACAAGAACAGGAGGTCACCTTAGTATTCTGTTAACACTTCTGGTTTTATATTTTCAAATTAATGGGCACTCTACTTAACTATTAATTAAAACATCATCCCACATTACTTTCAGACCAGATGTTCAGAGGAGTTTAAATGTCTCATTCCTGTTGAAATAAAGAATTTCTGAAGTTCTGGACCTTTGCAATTAGCAAGTTCCATAAAAATCAACCTTTATTTGATGGCCTGTTAAATGTTATGTCCATACAGGATATTTTATGAATAATAATAGTCATACCATTTGTATCCTTCTCCTGTGACTGTAAATCAAAAATAATCAGCACAAACATGTTTCCTATCCTTTCATATCCTACTAGGGAAAGGGTTATTGCTCTGAACGATATCAGCTGGACAGTCAAGTTAGCACCATACAATACATTTCACCTTGAGAAGGCTTTTGTGAAAACCTCAGCAGGTCATTTGGTTATAGACAGACTACTATATTCAGTTCCAGTTAGACAGTCTGTATGGCATCTCTTTGATTTTGGATTACTCTATTCATCATCAGCATAATTTATTTATTTTTTTACTAATCTCCCCGCCTTATTGGTTGAAGAGAACACCAGCCAACTCCGTGCCTGTCAGCTGTCTTACATTTGAATATCTTAAGAAAAGTGCATTGATTCATTAAAGTAGGGAGCAGCTGTCCTCTCTGAGGAAGGCAGGGGAATCTGGGAGACCTGATGGGCTTTTCAGATGACACAGAAACAATGAGGAAGGAAAGAAGAGTCTAAAAGAAACCTTTGTGTCAGCACTCTGTCCTTCTCTTCTTGACTGTTGTGACTGGGAAAGCATGAGGTGGAGACATGGTCACAACAGTGAGCTCTTGAGCGGCACTGTGGTGTGAGCTCTGAGGCACTTGCTTGAACAATGGAGGTCAAACAGAGCTGGTCAAAGAATTGTGGTCATGCACAGCCTCTCTGGCAGCTGAGGAGCTTGTTCTGTGGCACCATTCACCTCTGTCGGCATCCAGCTAATGGAGCTCATTAACGCCATAGCATCAGAAGGCAGAGTGACATTGCAGAAAGCCTGGTGAGAAGGAAAACCTAAGCACCAGAGTTTGGCTTGGAAGGTGGCAGGGGACACTTTCTAGAAGCAGGAGCTGAAGGAGGCACCAGCCACTGTCCACGTCTGAGTGGATGGGATGTGAGAGCCCAGGCTAGGCTTGAAGGTCACTTCTGTCCTGTGTAATGGGGAGCCCAGAACTGGAGGCAGTCCTGCTGATGCCACCTTCCTGGTGCAGAGCAGAGAGAAAAGATCACCTTACCTGCCCTGTGGGCAGTCCTCCCCATGCTGGGGCAGGAGCAGATGTTGCCCTTGGCCAGGGCTGGAGCTCTGCAGCAGCCTGGCCTGAGCAGCAGCTTTCAGCAAGCAGTGCCACCCTTGACAGCTGCCCCAGGGAGACCTGACATTTGACTCGGCACTTACTGCAGGAACATCCACCCAAGTTACGAGGGTTCCGGCCCCCACCTCTTTACTTCACACCCACCCCATGAGGTGGTGGCTGTGTCACCATGGGTGGCAGGTGGCTGAGGTCCCTGCCCACACCTGGGGTGCACAGGTGCTGATGTCATAGTGGCCATTGTGATGCAGAGAGCCAAGCCACAAAAAAAGGGACACTGGGCTCAGGGTGTCAGTGTGATGTGATAAGGTGAGGAGAACGCAGGGAAGGGACGGGGTCTGCTGAGGGAGGAGGGGAACCTCACACCTCAGGGCTTTGGGTTGGTGCTGCAAGGGCACCCAGGTCTTACTTCTCCCTCAGAGTCACCAGAGGAGCACTTGGAGGAGACACTTCAGCGCTGCTGCAACGGAGACTCTCCCAATATTCACCAGTGACGTGCACCATGTCTGCTAGCATGGAGCAAGGTGAGGGCAAAGTGTCCCTCTCACAGCCCAGCAGATGGGCTGTCGGGGCATTCAGCATGGGGCTGAGAGCAGTGGAGGGGAAGGCCAAAGTGCCCCAACCGCCCTGGGGCAGGGCCCCTTCTTCTTGTCAGCAAGTGGGGCCCAGGCTGGGCAAGGGGCACCTGCTGGGACCTGTCTGCCTGCAATGCCCCCTCTTCTCCAAGGCCTCCAGCCCGGTCCTTCAGCCAGCTGGGCAGGGACTGAGCAGTCCCTGAAGACAGTCCCTAGGGGAGTCTTCCCCCATCCCTGCAGAGCTTCTCATTCCTGGTGGCATTTGCTCTCTCCCCTCCAGAATGCATGCTGTGTCGCCGGGCAGAGGCTGACCCAGATATCTGTGGGCCCAAACTGGAGAAAGGCGGGATCTGTGCGCATTCCTTTTGCCTGGTGAGTTACTCTAGGGCTCCCTCCAGTTTCTGACAGGCAGTCCCTGCCATGCTGTCCTCATCAACCTCTTGTTTTTCCTCTTTTGCAGTATTTTGGCAATGGGATTTTTCAGCAAAGGCATAGTGATGGGGTTCGCCTTAAGGATATTAGACGCGCAATCAAGCGGGCAGCAAAGAAGGTGAGGATCTGACAAGAACAGGGAGATTTGTGCCAGGAGAGGTTTGTGGGAACTTAGCCCAGACCCCAAGAAAGAAATCCCAGCCACAGAATCACAGAATTATTCTAGTTGGAAAAGACCTTTAAAATTGTCGAGTCCAACCGTTAAACTGACTACTGAGTCCAGTGTTACACCATATTTCTAAGCCCCACAACTACATGTCTTTATAAGACCTCCAGGGATGGTGATTCAACCATCTCCCTGAGCGGCCTATTCCAGCGCTTGATAACCCTTTCAGTGCAGAATTCTCTTCTAATACCTAATCTAAACCTTCCCTGTAACACCTTGAGGCCATGTCCTCTTTTTCTATTGCTTGTTACTTGGGAGAAGAGACCACCTCCCACCTTGTTACAACCTTCTTTCAAGTAGTTGTAGAGAGCAATAAGCTCTCCCATCAGCCTTCTTTTCTCTGGACTGAACGACCCTGGTTCCTTAAATGGTCCTCATATGATTTTATCTCCAGACCGCTTCATTGCACTTCTCTGGACTCGCTCCAGCACCTTGATGTCTTTCTTGTAGTGACGAGCCCACAACTGAACACAGTACTCGATGTGCAGCCTCACTAGTGCTGAATACAGGGGGACAATCTCTTCCCTAGTCCTGTTGGCTGCACTATTTCTGATACACGCCAGGATGTTGTTGGCCTTCTAGGCCACCTGGCCATTATCTGGCTCATATTCAGCCAGCTGTCAACACCCATCAGTCCTTTTCCTGTTGGCAGTTCTCCAGCCACTCTTCCCCAGGCCTGTATCATTGTGTGGGGTGGTCATGACCCAAGTTCAGGACATGGCACTTGGCCTTGTTGAACCTAATTACAACTGGCCTCAGCCCATTGATCCAACCTGCCCAGGTCCCTCTGTAGAGCCTTCCTACCCTCAGGCAGATCAACACTCCCTCCCAACTTAGTATTGTCTGCAAACTTACTGAGGGTCCACTCGACCCGCTTGTCCAGATCATTGATAAAGATATTAAACAGAACTGGCCCCAACACTGAGCCCTGGCTAACACCATTTGTAACCAGCCTCCAGCTGGATTTAACTCAATTCACCACAACCCTTTGAGCTCGGCCATCCCGCCAGTTTTTTACCCAGCAAAGAGTACACTGGTCTGGGCCATATGTAGCCAGTTTCTCCAAGAGAACAGTGTGAGAAACGGTGTTGAAAACTGTACTGAACTCCAGTTAAACAACATCCATAGCTTTTCCCTCATCTAAGTGGGTCACCTTGTCATAGAAGGAGATTAAGTTCAAGAAGCAGGACCTGCCTTTCATGAATCCATGCTGATTGGGTCTGATTACCTGGTTGTCCTGCACATGCTGCATAATGGCACTCACGATGATCTGCTCCATAACCTTCCCCTAACGAGGACAAGTGATCGAGAGACTTTTCTCAGATGTTTATAGAATATTGCCTTTCCAACCAGCTCTGGAACAAAAGTCTTGATCCCAGCACCTTCACAGGGGCTTGGTGTGACCCAGCAGCAGCCACATCTTGCACCCTGTGTGGGGGTGTGGGACTGGCGAAGGCCCTGAGGCTGCTGCTAATGGATGCTGCTGTACTCTTTCCAGCATTGCTTTGTCTGCGGTGAGAGTGGGGCCACCATCACCTGCTGCGAGATGGGTTGTGACCGCAGCTTCCATCTCCCCTGCGCTGTGGAGGGTGAATGTGTCACCCAGTTCTTTGGACTCTACAGGTAAGGGCAGCTGACACTCACAGGCAAGGCTCATAGTCTTCGGTCCCCTTCCCTCCAGCATCAGCCAAAAAGAGAAAGGAACCTGTAGTGATATTTCCTAGGAGTCAGTCACAGGCAGAGCCAGAGCCCTGTGTCTGGGTTTCTTTCACACCTCCTCTTCCTGCTCCCCACACCTGGGAAGGATCCAGCACTTCTGGCCTCACCCATCCCTTTCCTCTTCCCCCCAGGTCCTTCTGCTGGGAGCACCGCCCAGAGCAGGCAGTGGAAGTGGCTCCAAAGGAGAACACCACCTGCCTCATCTGCCTGGACGTGGTGGGGGACAGAAAGTCGTACAGAACCTTGGTGTGCCCAGCATGCAAGCATGCCTGGTTCCACAGGGACTGCATCCAGAAACAAGCCATCCATGCTGGCTACTACGGCTTTTGCTGCCTACATTGTCAAAATCAGTATCATTTTTCAATGGAAATGCTCACCATGGGGATTCAAATCCCAAGGAGGTTGGTTTTTTTTCTTCCCATCTCACAAGTCAGGAGGGTACAATGACTGTGCTGTGCCAGGGGTTGTCCCAACAGTCCTGGACCTGCCCTGTCCCCTGAGTCTGGGCTTCAGCTTGACTGAGGACTTGGAAACAGGGCAGAGAGGGAAGAGCAAGAATGCTCTGTATCTGCCTTATGCCAGAGCAGCCAGGGCTCATCAGTGTTCTTTTCCTTCATCAAAAGAGGACCATCATGGGAAGATGACAATGCCTATCAAGAACTATATGAGAGGCACAAGGGCTGTGATGCCAGGGAATGCCTTTGTCCAGGAGGCAGGGAGCAGGTGGACGAAGAGGGGTAAGTTGCTAAAGCTGCACCCCAGGGCTCTACGTGGCATCTCTGTCTCACCAAAGGCTCAAAGCAGAAGGAATGAGAACACGAGCTCTGCCAGACAATCCTGTGCTACGGTCACTTTGTCCATACAGCCATCAACCTTTTGCTTCCTCAGGCCCTGGCAACTGCTGCTGTGCTGCTCCTGTGCTGCTGAGGGCACCCACAGAGGCTGCTCCCACTTGAGGAAAAGTTCAACCAGATGGGAGTGTGATTGCTGTGCTGGCCTGGGCACTGGTAAGAGGCAAAGCACCCGGGTGCTCCTGGGTGGGGTGTTTGGGTGCCAGGCAAGGCCTGGCAGTGGGTGCCCAGGGTGAGTTTGGCAGAGCCTCCCTGCTCCATGAGTGCTGGGGTCCTAGCTCTGGCCTGTCCCGCCCTGGGCCTGGGGGGCTGTGCCCTTGACCTCCTCCTTATCTCCCCTTACAGCCTCCAGTGTCACCGGCCTCGTCACCCCAAGCCAGGTGGCGTGTGGGTCCTCTTGCAGCTCTCCAGCACTTGAGGACAGCAGCCGCTCCAGCCCCCCTGGGCCCATGCAGTTGCGAGACCACTCACATTTGCAACATCATGCCCCAAATCCTTACAGCCGGCCCAGAAGACAACATGGCAGGAGCCGTGCAGCAGCACTGAGTGAAGAAAGCAGCACTCCCAGCCAGGGAACAATGGGGCCATTCTGCAGCTCCCCAGCCCCTGAGACCAGCACCAGCAGCCAGCTGCCATCAGGGGCTTCTAGTAGCTTCTCAGTGCCTGAAAGCAGATGCTGCTCCAGGTCCCTTGGGCCCGTGCAGACACGAGACCGCTCCTATTCACAACGTCGGGCCCAAAATCCCTACAGCCAACCCAGAAGACAAGGTGGCAGGAGCCGTGCATCAGCACTGAGTGAAGAAAGCAGCACTCCCAGCCAGGGAACAATGGGGCCATTCTGCAGCTCCCCAGCCCCTGAGACCAGCACCAGCAGCCAGCTGCCATCAGGGGCTTCTAGTAGCTTCTCAGTGCCTGAAAGCAGATGCTGCTCCAGGTCCCTTGGGCCCGTGCGGACACGAGACCGCTCCTATTCACAACGTCGGGCCCCAAATCCCTACAGCCAGCCCAGAAGACAACGTGGCAGGGGCCGCAGAGAAGCACCAAGTGTTGAGACCAGCACCCCCAACCAGGCAGCACTGGGGCCATCCCACAACTCCCTGGCCCCTGAGACCAGCAGACCCAGGGCCCCTGGGCCTGTGCTGACGCGGGAGCACTCCCGTTCACAGCGTAGGGCTCAAAATCACCCCTACAGCCGGGCAAGAAAATGCAGGCCCTGACGTGTGCCATCCCAAAGTGCTGATCCTATCCCCCTCCACCAGCACCATAAAGTTGGCTGTTAACCTCTGCATTGCATTTCTGACATGAAGATGTCTCTTTAGATAGGAGACATGGATATGAAGAGTTCCATAATTATAGTGGTTCTTTTCACAAGCAGAAGAGTTTCCTCACGAAGGAGCTGTAAGGTAGAGCTCTTTTTTTTTTTTTTTTTCCCTAAATGATATTTAATTCTATGCACCTAAGAGATCTTGCTGGTATTGATATATTCTAGTGGAGATGTAGTTTATTGTATCACAGAAGCATTCAAATGTTGGTTGGAAAAGTACCACTGGATGTCAATATGGCATTTCCCTACAATTTAGAGAAATTCTAGTGAAATTAGATAGTATACTGGAGTAATTATGTAAGGCAAAGTAATGTTTTCCTAGGTACATTGAGTGTGCTTACATGGCAAATGCAGGGCAGCCAGGGGATGAGGCCCAGCCAGCATGGGTTCAGGAAAGGCAGGTAATGCTTGACCAACCTGATTTCCTTCTATGACTCTATAAGGCATCAAAGATGTTTAGTTCTCATTACTCTGTTTCAAAAAAAACAACAACAACCAACCAACCAAAGTGCAGGAGTAGAAGTTCTGAAAGGCAGCTTCTTAAAGTCTGATACATTCCTTTTGCTCTCAAGTCTGTGAACTAGCAGCAGGTTACTTTATATTTATATGCTCTGGAAATTCTTTCGACTTGACCTGAATTGTGAGCAGTTGGCAAGGCTGGTCTCAGGGCTGGAGGGACAATTGCATTTTCTAGGTTTCTTTTATCCCTGTTTAAAAAAGCCATTTACCAATCAACTGGATTTACTAAAACACGTTGTTGGTTATAAAGATACAGTTTAATTGGATCATTTTCAATAATATAACTAAAACCTTTATGATAGTTAATCACATAAATCTGCTGTAAAATTTTAATCAGTTTAGACTTCCCTGCTGCTGACTGATTGAAAAGTCCTTGCCCATCTGCACAATTCACTGTAACGTTGTAGGTTAGAAATTTGCATGCACATACTGCAGTTATCCATGGACTTACATTCATTACTTTTCTCCTAGGTATCTGAGCACTTCTTGTGGAATGGGATTCAGAGGTTTTCCTTCAGAAGAGAGCTGCACATAACTTAGAGTTGTAGGGAGATTCAGAGAACCAGGATGATACCCCAGAAAATAATAAAAAAACCCTAAAGGAATCTCTACTAGTTGACAGAATGGTAAACATATCTGGTAAGCTCTCCTTCACTGCCTATGTATCCAACAATCTTGACTCTGAAAGAGCTGGCACAGGCTTTTGAAGATCTTGTGCAGAATACCATAATCTTATGGCTATTGGCTGGATTTATGAGAGGACTTTGTCATGTAAAGCAAGGTGTGAGTATACTGTAGGCACATAAATCGTGAGCTGGAAGCCAAACACACTCCAACTTTCCTTTCAGCTTCAGTCTTATAAGGGAAAGATCTGGGAGCCTACGTGCTGAGCATCCCACTTCTCACATGTTGCCCCAGTCTCAATTCCTTGGGGACACCTCTGAAAGTGTCACTTGGTATACTCGACCTCAAGGTGTGCAAAAGATCCTGCCTTGATGAGAGCTGAGATTCTCTGAGTACTAGATTCCTCAGGAACAGATTTATAACAACAACCAGGTGATGGGCTCACCATGTGCCTATCACTAGAAAAAGCTAGTGACCCTTTTCTGTTTTCTGAATGTAAGTGTAGATGCATAAGTATATTTTGGACTTAATAAGTACACAGTCAGGTGTTTCAGGAAAAGCAGAGCTGGTGCAGAAAACATAAAGTGCCTGTCCTTGGCTTTCATGCATGAACAATTAGCCATGCTGGTGTGACTAAAGATTTTCAATTCCTTTTTCTCCCTGAAATCACACTTGAGAAGATTCAGATCTGACGGGTTATTTGTAATGTGTCTTTGAGAACAGTTCAGGAATCCAGTTTGTATATGACAGTGCTGAGTCTGAGGTGCTGGTGTCTAACCACATCTGTGGGGCTTATATCTGCTTCATCCATAGTTGTCAGTGGTTTTATACCACCCCAAATGAAAAGAAAACCTGAGATTTTGGAGTCAGGATTTCAAATCTGGTTTTAACATTCTTGACCTCCTTTCTTTTGGCGTGTGCATGTGTTTCAGCATATGCTTCATCTCAGTGGCTTTAACAGGATTAAACTCTTCACTGACACATTTAATTTATCACCTTGTGAAATTGGGATTGTAGTAAGGGGCATTTACATTGATTTTCACTGGCTTCCTTCTATCCGGTGCTACAGAGGTCCACAAGTTTTCTTCACAAAATCTTGTCTTTCCCTGGCTACCTTCTGTTGAAGCAAATTACCTCAATCTGTATAAAGACTGCACATTTTTGTCCTAAGCCTGATGGGAGAGAAGGCAGGAATGCCTCTTTCATGAGAGCTGGGGTCAGTTTGTTTGCCAGCCTTCAGATCTCTGGGAAACCGATTGTTACTGCAGATTCCCTGCAAGAGGATTATTCTTTAGGAACATTTCTCATCCAGCCACAAAATCATTAACTTTTGGTTTCTTTAGATAAGAAAGTGGTTATCTGAGGTTAGCAAATAACAGTGTAATAAAATAAACCATAAAGGGTACACGAAGTCCTTCACTCCTGGGGAAGAAGAGAGTTTGCAGAACGTGGGCACCCAAGTCTGAGCATCTACAAACCACTAATCTAGCACTTTCCACTGTGTTTGCAGTAGGTTTGCAGAAATTGGGCAGACAAAAAAGTTTTAGGGCTGATTTTTTAGAAATCATGAGCATTTGGAAGTTCAGGTGTTGTAAGTGGAAAGTGATTGCTTCTTAACATACCGAAAATCAGCCCTATAATGAATGGTTTCCTGCTAATTTGCCCAATTATCAATGTGTCTGTATGACGTTTTGTGAATGTGAATGGATTTCTGGGCCCACTTTCTCACTTATGTCTGTCTTGCACTAGTGCAAATCCCTTGACTTTCAGTGGGCTACTCTTGACTTAAATCAGCTTGACGGAAGAAAAAAATTCAAAATATGCCTGTTACCAGCAAGAGGCCTTCAAAAATGATGGTTGACTCTCCTGCTATCTTAATCGATATGCAGGAGGCAAATTTGGGGAAAAAAAAAAAAAAGACCATATTTTGTGTTACCAGTTATTCCATGGTAATTGTCCTTGTGTCAATTTATAGCTAGTGTGATGGAGTTGGCTTAACTCTCCTCCACCACAACCTTTCTTACAGGCAAAGACTTAGGTAGGGTGAAGCACTGGACACTCCCCCACAGTAGCTTCTCAAGTCTCTCTGCTCTCAGATATTCACACTTATTCATACTTGCTTCTCAAGGAGAAAAAAATTCTAAACTTTTTGTGTCATAGCTGTCAGAACATTTCAACAAAATAAAAGCGTTCCATTGCAGTGTTGACACTGGCAATTCTTACACAGACATAATTTTAAAGCAACAGAATGAAAAGTTATTTCTAGCTGAAATGTTGAAACAGGCTGAATTTTTGCTTTGTTTTTCACAAGGAAGAGTACTGCCATGGTTTCTGAATGTCATCTGATTTTGAATAAACTGTATCTTCTGATGGAGAAAAGTTCTGCATTTCTTATTCTCTCACTTGTTCTTTTTTTCTTTTCATTGACAAGCATGAATAGTCTGTTTATGTTTGTAACATTAAATTGGTCTAAGCCCAATCCTGAAATTGTGTTTCACTATATTATTCCATTCAGTCTGAATATTTTTTGTATTTAATCTTGGTCAGGATTATATTCATGCTATAAGGGGAAAAAAAACTAGTTTTAAAAAGATTCTGTAAAATCACATACTGATGTTAAATTGACAAAGTCCATGGCAGTCCTAAGTGAATATAGGTCTGATTCTTTAGATGCCTTCCACAATTATGGAAATTAAGTACAGAGTGTACAGAGGCAGTTCTCCAAGAGGCAGCAAATACATATACTTTCTACCTAGATGGTGTTTTACAGTTTCCTCTTCCTCCACTTGCTAGTCAAAGTACACCTATACCCTGGAATGCTCATTTTATTTATTTCAAAGAGGTTGACAAAAGTTGACATTGCAATTTGAGTACTTAGTGCACGGTATCACAAGCATAATGAACCTTATAGTATTGCAGTCAAACAGAGGAAAAGTAACATATCCCAAAAGCTCTCAAACACTGAACTATTTGCAACTTACATTCCTCCAGCCAGAAAGAATGAAAGAGGAAAAGTCTGGGGAAGTCAAAAAGTCAGGCAGTCTTCTAGAAATCTTCTGAAAAGATGGAGAGAAAAATAGGCTTCCTGGCACTGAGCCAGGATGAACTTGGTCATAGTGCCCTCACACAGGAGTATACCAATACTTCCCCTGGTTGACCTTAAAAGGGTTGCTGGAACATAAAGCATTTCATTATCTTTAAGCTTCAGCTCCTTGCAGTGAAACTCAGGGGAGGATGATGTCACAGTCATCTGTCACAAAGATTTATATTCCAAATTAGAGTTAACTACAATATATATATGATTTAACAGATTGTCTTTACTATATTATAATGTCAATGCTGGACATTTCATGCTTCATTTGTCTCTAGCTGGAAGATTTAAGAGGCAATAATCAGTGGCTGGAGAGGACTATAAATCATCCACGTTTTTTAATCGGCATTTTTTCAAACCAGAGGAAAAATGGAGCTTGAAAATCTACTGTGCCTGACCTGCTCCGGCTGCCTTCCCATGTTAAAGAGCAAGTTCTCCTCTCCCCTTACTATGGTCTAATGCAAGTGAAAAATTTAGTTGTACATTATGAATTGAATCGTTGAAATTTTCACTCATTTCTTACTGTCATTTAGAAAGAGGATACATCAATGACTGTTGTTGATGGTTATTGAGCAAATACATTAGTAATGCAAGTAACCATTAGATTCTGGTAAGTATAATTTTGTTTGGAAGATGCTCAGAAACTGTATAAAGTCTGGCATGAAATAGGCTGCTCTACTAAGGAATTTTAAATTATCTCCCACCTCTGTGTGATACACAAATCACATCAGTCTTGCTCTTTGCTTGGCTGGTTTTCATTGCTTCCATCTGAGCCACTATATGAAAAACAGATATCCTAAATCAGCAGTTTTCTCTCTACAAAACAGATTAACTCTCCAGCAGTTGAGAGGGGTGTTACTGAAAATGTTTTATGTTGTGAAGCAGTATATTATGTCTATAAAGTATGCAGGATCTTCAGTATGTCCGTACACAAGGAAAATCTTCACTGGAAAATCAGTTCCAACTAGTTTGGACAGGAATATTGACAGACAGGCAGAGAAGTTTCTTTTTGGATATAAATGACAGGAAAAGATCTGCACGTCAGAGTGTGGAGGGACATGTGAGAGAGACTGGGCTCATTTAAACTTTTTTGTAAGTGATCTAGCAGAGTCAAATACTCCATAAATTATACCACCCTCACAGGGTCTGTCATGTCCTTAAGGCTCTCTAGTGGTACATACAGCAGTCACTGCTATAAGACATTGGTGAATTTCCAAGATTTCAGAAAGAACAGAACTAGGGAAGTGTCCAAAAGTGTTGGGATACTTTGATATCTTATTAAAAATATTGTCTGTTGGCAGTTTGTGATCAAGCACATGGGTTTTCCTGGTGCTCGTCATACAATATCTACCATTTTAGTAGAATTTTTATTTACACGCTAATATTTCTATATCAGATTACTTTTTTAATCTTCCCTTTTCTTCAGCTGAAATGCTGGAAACCACCCCTTCCAGTGTTTCTCAAAGGTAAAGGACAGTTAAAGTTTTGATCCTATTTTCAGAGCTCTCCATTGCCCTGATTCTGTGCTATCTGGCCTTCCATTTCACTGAAATAATGTCAGTCTTCTGCTGGATGCAGTCCCAAGCCTCAATTTTAAGCAAATCAGAGTGTTTTTTTTAGGTGATGTAGTCTTAAATTTCCCCTAATTCCTCTCTGCCTTTCTGGCAAGTTATGTCAGGCTACTTTTGGAAGGTTTCCAGGCAGTCTTATCTACTTGATGTGTGTCATAATTGCAGTGTGAATGGCCTACCTGAGGCAGCCAGTGTTGGCAAGGACAACTTAGTTTCATCTATATTGGCATAAAAATACATTTAAATGAACGCTAAAGTTAACAAAATTCAGGAAGGGATCTTCCTTTACATTCAGCTGTTTTCCCTAAGCTGGACCCTGAATTACGTTCTGGGGATAATAACTGTGATTATGTTTGGATCAAAAACCATTGATCTTAAGGATCTGATTGTAATAGTTTGGTCATGGTCGTACTAATAATGCTTCTGTCTGTTAAATCAGAACCTGTGAAATGAATTGATAGGCTTGAACCTCGTACCTTCGGGACTGTTTGCATTATCTCCCAGAGTCTTTGTTCAGCCCTCAATATGAAATTCTCAATGAAATCAAGAAATGGTATGAAGAAAAACAGATGAAAACACTTTAGATAGAAAAACCTGTATTTTTGAAAGGACATGCTATTTGGTTTTGGAATAAACGATTTAGGATCCTGCAGCTGAATCAGGATCCCTGGAGAGTTTCAGAGAGAGCTGATGTCTTCAGTCCACAATTTATCCCACCTAATTAATGCCACTCCATTTAACCCAGGCGGGAGCTTAGTCATCCTAGGTTTTCTGCAAAGTCAATGCAAAGAGACAGAGATTTTCTGAAGGTGATTCAACCTACCTAAACAGAACTTTGTAAATTCAGGGGACAGGTTCTTTTTTAAAAATATGTTTTTTAGTTATAATATCCATCTCCTGTGACTGTAAATCAAAAATAATCAGCACAAACATGTTTCTTATCCTTCCATATCCTACTAGGGAAAGGGTTATTGCTCTGAACGGTATCAGCTGGACAGTCAAGTTAGCACCATACAATACATTTCACCTTGAGAAGGCTTTTGTGAAAACCTCAGCAGGTCATTTGGTTATAGACAGACTACTATATTCAGTTCCAGTTAGACAGTCTGTATGGCATCTCTTTGATTTTGGATTACTCTATTCATCATCAGCATAATTTATTTATTTTTTTACTAATCTCCCCGCCTTATTGGTTGAAGAGAACACCAGCCAACTCCGTGCCTGTCAGCTGTCTTACATTTGAATATCTTAAGAAAAGTGCATTGATTCATTAAAGCAGGGAGCAGCTGTCCTCTCTGAGGAAGGCAGGGGAATCTGGGAGACCTGATGGGCTTTTCAGATGACACAGAAACAATGAGGAAGGAAAGAAGAGTCTAAAAGAAACCTTTGTGTCAGCACTCTGTCCTTCTCTTCTTGACTGTTGTGACTGGGAAAGCATGAGGTGGAGACATGGTCACAACAGTGAGCTCTTGAGCGGCACTGTGGTGTGAGCTCTGAGGCACTTGCTTGAACAATGGAGGTCAAACAGAGCTGGTCAAAGAATTGTGGTCATGCACAGCCTCTCTGGCAGCTGAGGAGCTTGTTCTGTGGCACCATTCACCTCTGTCGGCATCCAGCTAATGGAGCTCATTAACGCCATAGCATCAGAAGGCAGAGTGACATTGCAGAAAGCCTGGTGAGAAGGAAAACCTAAGCACCAGAGTTTGGCTTGGAAGGTGGCAGGGGACACTTTCTAGAAGCAGGAGCTGAAGGAGGCACCAGCCACTGTCCACGTCTGAGTGGATGGGATGTGAGAGCCCAGGCTAGGCTTGAAGGTCACTTCTGTCCTGTGTAATGGGGAGCCCAGAACTGGAGGCAGTCCTGCTGATGCCACCTTCCTGGTGCAGAGCAGAGAGAAAAGATCACCTTACCTGCCCTGTGGGCAGTCCTCCCCATGCTGGGGCAGGAGCAGATGTTGCCCTTGGCCAGGGCTGGAGCTCTGCAGCAGCCTGGCCTGAGCAGCAGCTTTCAGCAAGCAGTGCCACCCTTGACAGCTGCCCCAGGGAGACCTGACATTTGACTCGGCACTTACTGCAGGAACATCCACCCAAGTTACGAGGGTTCCGGCCCCCACCTCTTTACTTCACACCCACCCCATGAGGTGGTGGCTGTGTCACCATGGGTGGCAGGTGGCTGAGGTCCCTGCCCACACCTGGGGTGCACAGGTGCTGATGTCATAGTGGCCATTGTGATGCAGAGAGCCAAGCCACAAAAAAAGGGACACTGGGCTCAGGGTGTCAGTGTGATGTGATAAGGTGAGGAGAACGCAGGGAAGGGACGGGGTCTGCTGAGGGAGGAGGGGAACCTCACACCTCAGGGCTTTGGGTTGGTGCTGCAAGGGCACCCAGGTCTTACTTCTCCCTCAGAGTCACCAGAGGAGCACTTGGAGGAGACACTTCAGCGCTGCTGCAACGGAGACTCTCCCAATATTCACCAGTGACGTGCACCATGTCTGCTAGCATGGAGCAAGGTGAGGGCAAAGTGTCCCTCTTCACAGCCCAGCAGATGGGCTGTCGGGGCATTCAGCATGGGGCTGAGAGCAGTGGAGGGGAAGGCCAAAGTGCCCCAACCGCCCTGGGGCAGGGCCCCTTCTTCTTGTCAGCAAGTGGGGCCCAGGCTGGGCAAGGGGCACCTGCTGGGACCTGTCTGCCTGCAATGCCCCCTCTTCTCCAAGGCCTCCAGCCCGGTCCTTCAGCCAGCTGGGCAGGGACTGAGCAGTCCCTGAAGACAGTCCCTAGGGGAGTCTTCCCCCATCCCTGCAGAGCTTCTCATTCCTGGTGGCATTTGCTCTCTCCCCTCCAGAATGCATGCTGTGTCGCCGGGCAGAGGCTGACCCAGATATCTGTGGGCCCAAACTGGAGAAAGGCGGGATCTGTGCGCATTCCTTTTGCCTGGTGAGTTACTCTAGGGCTCCCTCCAGTTTCTGACAGGCAGTCCCTGCCATGCTGTCCTCATCAACCTCTTGTTTTTCCTCTTTTGCAGTATTTTGGCAATGGGATTTTTCAGCAAAGGCATAGTGATGGGGTTCGCCTTAAGGATATTAGACGCGCAATCAAGCGGGCAGCAAAGAAGGTGAGGATCTGACAAGAACAGGGAGATTTGTGCCAGGAGAGGTTTGTGGGAACTTAGCCCAGACCCCAAGAAAGAAATCCCAGCCACAGAATCACAGAATTATTCTAGTTGGAAAAGACCTTTAAAATTGTCGAGTCCAACCGTTAAACTGACTACTGAGTCCAGGGTTACACCATATTTCTAAGCCCCACAACTACATGTCTTTATAAGACCTCCAGGGATGGTGATTCAACCATCTCCCTGAGCGGCCTATTCCAGCGCTTGATAACCCTTTCAGTGCAGAATTCTCTTCTAATACCTAATCTAAACCTTCCCTGTAACACCTTGAGGCCATGTCCTCTTTTTCTATTGCTTGTTACTTGGGAGAAGAGACCACCTCCCACCTTGTTACAACCTTCTTTCAAGTAGTTGTAGAGAGCAATAAGCTCTCCCATCAGCCTTCTTTTCTCTGGACTGAACGACCCTGGTTCCTTAAATGGTCCTCATATGATTTTATCTCCAGACCGCTTCATTGCACTTCTCTGGACTCGCTCCAGCACCTTGATGTCTTTCTTGTAGTGACGAGCCCACAACTGAACACAGTACTCGATGTGCAGCCTCACTAGTGCTGAATACAGGGGGACAATCTCTTCCCTAGTCCTGTTGGCTGCACTATTTCTGATACACGCCAGGATGTTGTTGGCCTTCTAGGCCACCTGGCCATTATCTGGCTCATATTCAGCCAGCTGTCAACACCCATCAGTCCTTTTCCTGTTGGCAGTTCTCCAGCCACTCTTCCCCAGGCCTGTATCATTGTGTGGGGTGGTCATGACCCAAGTTCAGGACATGGCACTTGGCCTTGTTGAACCTAATTACAACTGGCCTCAGCCCATTGATCCAACCTGCCCAGGTCCCTCTGTAGAGCCTTCCTACCCTCAGGCAGATCAACACTCCCTCCCAACTTAGTATTGTCTGCAAACTTACTGAGGGTCCACTCGACCCGCTTGTCCAGATCATTGATAAAGATATTAAACAGAACTGGCCCCAACACTGAGCCCTGGCTAACACCATTTGTAACCAGCCTCCAGCTGGATTTAACTCAATTCACCACAACCCTTTGAGCTCGGCCATCCCGCCAGTTTTTTACCCAGCAAAGAGTACACTGGTCTGGGCCATATGTAGCCAGTTTCTCCAAGAGAACAGTGTGAGAAACGGTGTTGAAAACTGTACTGAACTCCAGTTAAACAACATCCATAGCTTTTCCCTCATCTAAGTGGGTCACCTTGTCATAGAAGGAGATTAAGTTCAAGAAGCAGGACCTGCCTTTCATGAATCCATGCTGATTGGGTCTGATTACCTGGTTGTCCTGCACATGCTGCATAATGGCACTCACGATGATCTGCTCCATAACCTTCCCCTAACGAGGACAAGTGATCGAGAGACTTTTCTCAGATGTTTATAGAATATTGCCTTTCCAACCAGCTCTGGAACAAAAGTCTTGATCCCAGCACCTTCACAGGGGCTTGGTGTGACCCAGCAGCAGCCACATCTTGCACCCTGTGTGGGGGTGTGGGACTGGCGAAGGCCCTGAGGCTGCTGCTAATGGATGCTGCTGTACTCTTTCCAGCATTGCTTTGTCTGCGGTGAGAGTGGGGCCACCATCACCTGCTGCGAGATGGGTTGTGACCGCAGCTTCCATCTCCCCTGCGCTGTGGAGGGTGAATGTGTCACCCAGTTCTTTGGACTCTACAGGTAAGGGCAGCTGACACTCACAGGCAAGGCTCATAGTCTTCGGTCCCCTTCCCTCCAGCATCAGCCAAAAAGAGAAAGGAACCTGTAGTGATATTTCCTAGGAGTCAGTCACAGGCAGAGCCAGAGCCCTGTGTCTGGGTTTCTTTCACACCTCCTCTTCCTGCTCCCCACACCTGGGAAGGATCCAGCACTTCTGGCCTCACCCATCCCTTTCCTCTTCCCCCCAGGTCCTTCTGCTGGGAGCACCGCCCAGAGCAGGCAGTGGAAGTGGCTCCAAAGGAGAACACCACCTGCCTCATCTGCCTGGACGTGGTGGGGGACAGAAAGTCGTACAGAACCTTGGTGTGCCCAGCATGCAAGCATGCCTGGTTCCACAGGGACTGCATCCAGAAACAAGCCATCCATGCTGGCTACTACGGCTTTTGCTGCCTACATTGTCAAAATCAGTATCATTTTTCAATGGAAATGCTCACCATGGGGATTCAAATCCCAAGGAGGTTGGTTTTTTTTCTTCCCATCTCACAAGTCAGGAGGGTACAATGACTGTGCTGTGCCAGGGGTTGTCCCAACAGTCCTGGACCTGCCCTGTCCCCTGAGTCTGGGCTTCAGCTTGACTGAGGACTTGGAAACAGGGCAGAGAGGGAAGAGCAAGAATGCTCTGTATCTGCCTTATGCCAGAGCAGCCAGGGCTCATCAGTGTTCTTTTCCTTCATCAAAAGAGGACCATCATGGGAAGATGACAATGCCTATCAAGAACTATATGAGAGGCACAAGGGCTGTGATGCCAGGGAATGCCTTTGTCCAGGAGGCAGGGAGCAGGTGGACGAAGAGGGGTAAGTTGCTAAAGCTGCACCCCAGGGCTCTACGTGGCATCTCTGTCTCACCAAAGGCTCAAAGCAGAAGGAATGAGAACACGAGCTCTGCCAGACAATCCTGTGCTACGGTCACTTTGTCCATACAGCCATCAACCTTTTGCTTCCTCAGGCCCTGGCAACTGCTGCTGTGCTGCTCCTGTGCTGCTGAGGGCACCCACAGAGGCTGCTCCCACTTGAGGAAAAGTTCAACCAGATGGGAGTGTGATTGCTGTGCTGGCCTGGGCACTGGTAAGAGGCAAAGCACCCGGGTGCTCCTGGGTGGGGTGTTTGGGTGCCAGGCAAGGCCTGGCAGTGGGTGCCCAGGGTGAGTTTGGCAGAGCCTCCCTGCTCCATGAGTGCTGGGGTCCTAGCTCTGGCCTGTCCCGCCCTGGGCCTGGGGGGCTGTGCCCTTGACCTCCTCCTTATCTCCCCTTACAGCCTCCAGTGTCACCGGCCTCGTCACCCCAAGCCAGGTGGCGTGTGGGTCCTCTTGCAGCTCTCCAGCACTTGAGGACAGCAGCCGCTCCAGCCCCCCTGGGCCCATGCAGTTGCGAGACCACTCACATTTGCAACATCATGCCCCAAATCCTTACAGCCGGCCCAGAAGACAACATGGCAGGAGCCGTGCAGCAGCACTGAGTGAAGAAAGCAGCACTCCCAGCCAGGGAACAATGGGGCCATTCTGCAGCTCCCCAGCCCCTGAGACCAGCACCAGCAGCCAGCTGCCATCAGGGGCTTCTAGTAGCTTCTCAGTGCCTGAAAGCAGATGCTGCTCCAGGTCCCTTGGGCCCGTGCAGACACGAGACCGCTCCTATTCACAACGTCGGGCCCAAAATCCCTACAGCCAACCCAGAAGACAAGGTGGCAGGAGCCGTGCATCAGCACTGAGTGAAGAAAGCAGCACTCCCAGCCAGGGAACAATGGGGCCATTCTGCAGCTCCCCAGCCCCTGAGACCAGCACCAGCAGCCAGCTGCCATCAGGGGCTTCTAGTAGCTTCTCAGTGCCTGAAAGCAGATGCTGCTCCAGGTCCCTTGGGCCCGTGCGGACACGAGACCGCTCCTATTCACAACGTCGGGCCCCAAATCCCTACAGCCAGCCCAGAAGACAACGTGGCAGGGGCCGCAGAGAAGCACCAAGTGTTGAGACCAGCACCCCCAACCAGGCAGCACTGGGGCCATCCCGCAACTCCCTGGCCCCTGAGACCAGCAGACCCAGGCCCCCTGGGCCTGTGCTGACGCGGGAGCACTCCCGTTCACAGCGTAGGGCTCAAAATCACCCCTACAGCCGGGCAAGAAAATGCAGGCCCTGACGTGTGCCATCCCAAAGTGCTGATCCTATCCCCCTCCACCAGCACCATAAAGTTGGCTGTTAACCTCTGCATTGCATTTCTGACATGAAGATGTCTCTTTAGATAGGAGACATGGATATGAAGAGTTCCATAATTATAGTGGTTCTTTTCACAAGCAGAAGAGTTTCCTCACGAAGGAGCTGTAAGGTAGAGCTCTTTTTTTTTTTTTTTTCCCTAAATGATATTTAATTCTATGCACCTAAGAGATCTTGCTGGTATTGATATATTCTAGTGGAGATGTAGTTTATTGTATCACAGAAGCATTCAAATGTTGGTTGGAAAAGTACCACTGGATGTCAATATGGCATTTCCCTACAATTTAGAGAAATTCTAGTGAAATTAGATAGTCTACTGGAGTAATTATGTAAGGCAAAGTAATGTTTTCCCAGGTACATTGAGTGTGCTTACATGGCAAATGCAGGGCAGCCAGGGGATGAGGCCCAGCCAGCATGGGTTCAGGAAAGGCAGGTCATGCTTGACCAACCTGATTTCCTTCTATGACTGTATAAGGCATCAAAGATGTTTAGTTCTCATTACTCTGTTTCAAAAAAAACAACAACAACCAACCAACCAAAGTGCAGGAGTAGAAGTTCTGAAAGGCAGCTTCTTAAAGTCTGATACATTCCTTTTGCTCTCAAGTCTGTGAACTAGCAGCAGGTTACTTTATATTTATATGCTCTGGAAATTCTTTCGACTTGACCTGAATTGTGAGCAGTTGGCAAGGCTGGTCTCAGGGCTGGAGGGACAATTGCATTTTCTAGGTTTCTTTTATCCCTGTTTAAAAAAGCCATTTACCAATCAACTGGATTTACTAAAACACGTTGTTGGTTATAAAGATACAGTTTAATTGGATCATTTTCAATAATATAACTAAAACCTTTATGATAGTTAATCACATAAATCTGCTGTAAAATTTTAATCAGTTTAGACTTCCCTGCTGCTGACTGATTGAAAAGTCCTTGCCCATCTGCACAATTCACTGTAACGTTGTAGGTTAGAAATTTGCATGCACATACTGCAGTTATCCATGGACTTACATTCATTACTTTTCTCCTAGGTATCTGAGCACTTCCTGTGGAATGGGATTCAGAGGTTTTCCTTCAGAAGAGAGCTGCACATAACTTAGAGTTGTAGGGAGATTCAGAGAACCAGGATGATACCCCAGAAAATAATAAAAAAAACCCTAAAGGAATCTCTACTAGTTGACAGAATGGTAAACATATCTGGTAAGCTCTCCTTCACTGCCTATATATAATTGACAGGAAAAGGTCTGCACATCAAGGTGTGGAGGGACATGTGAGAGAGACTGGGCTCATTTAAACTTTTTTGTAAGTGATCTAGCAGAGTCAAATACTCCATAAATTATACCACCCTCACAGGGTCTGTCATGTCCTTAAGGCTCTCTAGTGGTACATACAGCAGTCACTGCTATAAGACATTGGTGAATTTCCAAGATTTCAGAAAGAACAGAACTAGGGAAGTGTCCAAAAGTGTTGGGATACTGACCAGTTACTTTAGAATGATCGTTCCTCCAGGGAAAGTTTTCTCCATCATTGTTCATGCTGGAGGTTTTTGTACTCACCCTGGAGACTTCCATCTGTGTGCTGGAGATAGGAAAATATCCAAGACAAACCACCGGTCTTCTCACATACAGAGGCTGATTTGGAGTATAGGCAGGAAATAGAAAATCTATTTGTTTGGGGGAAAGTTTTCACAAAGTAATTATTCTACAGTAGCTAATCATTTGGAAAAGCACTAGAGTATGGATATTATAAACATCCAGAATTTTGTTTTCTACAAGAAGGTCATGTCATCCAGAATAGACACATTACATTGCAATGCCCTTCAGATATTCAAATCCTCAATTATCCACATGTTTTCAAGGTTCCCTGTGACATTTAGAAAGACAGGTTGTGCAGTACTTCCAAAACATGAACACTCAGGGTGAAAAAAAAATGTGTTCAATACGTAAGGAGGTATAATAGCACACATTTTGGGGGGAATGAAGTGAAAACGGTAGGCTCAGTCTGACCACAAAATGCGTAGTTGAATCCAGTTAGCCAGAGGAAGTAAACAGCCTTCCTTAAAATTAAAAGTTTCCTTTCCACCATGGAAAAACATGGCTCTCTGGATGCTTCCTAAGCTTTCACAGTAAAGAACATAGTGCATGACCCTCAGTAAATTCAACTCAATTATCGTAAGGCAACAGTATTTTTGAAGTGCTATTTCACTCTTGAAATAACTATTGTTAAAATCTTTACCCTGCAGCAGAAGATAAGGTACAGTGCAGATTAATAAAAGCCCTCATAAGGTAGTAAGAAATGATAACTAAGTGCACGGGTTCATAAAAAAAACACTGGCTGCCAATTAAATCCTCTACCTGTGACTAGGATAGCATAATAACCTGTCATATTAGCTCAGATTTTCCTTTGCCAAGGCTTAGCACTGGTGTCCGATTTCTGTATCCATAGCATAAGGTTTCTAATTATAATCTGTAATGACAAGAATATTTTCATTGAGAGTGGTTGTCAGAGAAGTGCTTTTAGTTTTATATTCAGGGTTGTATAATGCCAGTCTACAGTTATAAAGAAATAAGACATACAGAAGTCTAAGAAAATGTCCTGCTTTCTGCAGCCCTCCCTGTATTGCTTCAACAAAGAGTACCTGCAGCATTCAGATGGCAAATAAATGATGTTTTGGTCTGATGGATATGTGATAGATAGATTCATCTTTGCAACTTATTAGCTAAGAAGCAGAAAAATCTAATTAGTTCATTAAGTTTTATAGAATGAAGGATTCCTAATTCTTTTTCATTTAGTCAAAGTATTGAGCTATGCTGTGTCCAACACTCACTGGTTTGTCTGTTTGTGTTCTACAGGTGAAGTCTGAACAGCAACAGGTGAACTCTGACTGCTAACATGAGACCCCCAAATGGAGGGTTTTACTTAAGTGAAACAAAATTCCACTGGTTTTGGTAGGAATGAGGTGATAACTCTAGATGGATACCCTAAAATACATGTGGTTTCTTTTGTGTAATCCATTTTTTTCTCTCAAGACCCTGTTTTTCAGTTCAAATATACCTTTAAAATAGAGATTAAACTGGAATGTGCCAACAGCTGCTCCCACAAACTGCAGCTGAGGCCTGGAGGCAGGGAAAACCCATGTGATGGTGAGGAGCAGACACCTGCCTACCTTCAGATCTGCTAGATGCACCTCTGAAATCTACTGTGCTTTAAAACACAAGTGAAAAACAGACCTCAGAACTGCTTTGTGCTCACAAAGAACTGTGATAACAGTCATAAGAGGCTCTGTCTCTCCATTCAGGAATTGATTCACATTCTCTCAAAAAGACTGAGAGACTCTCCTGTGGTCAGTGAAGGCTGGGTGGCAGCTGGAGAGTGATGCCTCAGCTGGGGTTTAGGTGTTTTAAATAAAACTAGATGCATATGAGCATATGTGGTAAATTAAGATGGGAAATAGGTCTGGTCTGGTTAAAGGGATTCAGCCTGAATTTTAAATATGAGGTTGTGATGCCTTAATTTTCAGACAGCCACTTCAGATATCTTTTTTCCAGCAGTTCTATTGGCTTTCTCTGCAAGATCCTATTCTTCATTCCCCCTGTTACTGTGATGGAAACTGGTGCAGTGCCCACTGTATACAACTGCAGGAGGGAATTGCATTACAATATAGTGTGATCTGCAAGCCAAGTTTGCTTGGATGTATGTAACAGGGGTGAGAAATTAACACAGTAGTTTTACTTACTGCTCCAGAACTGCTGTTAAGTGCATTTCTGAGAGCAGAGACCATCAGTTTTAAAAGAAAATCAGACAAGTGAACTCTGCAAGTCTTGAGTATTATTGGCATAGAACTCCCTGTAGCATCTAACATCCTTATTTTTCTCCTCAATGAATAGCAATGATACTTCATTTCTAAAATATGCAACACTGACTTTAGCTCCTCACTATTTTACCGTGTACATCTTTCTTATTGTGAATACCAAACACTTAGGAAGGCCAGTGAAAACACATTGGTTACTGTTTTAGTACATAATGAAGTTATTCAACTTTCTTTCACATTGGTTTGTGTCATGGAGCAAGGTTTTAACATGTAGGTCAGAATTCAAGTCTAGATAAGAGCTGTTTAGTCAAGAATTAATGGAAACAGAAGCAAAGAACTACCCATTATTTGGGTGAAACTGGCTACTTCCAAACTGTTAGTACCTGCTCTGCTGTTGGGGGAGTGTTTTGGGTCTTTGGGCAGATTGGACTGCTCAGATACTAAGTATGGCCACAAATTAATCTTTAAATTTGTACTGTATAAACACAGTGGAAACTTTTTTTTTTTCCAAAGTAGTCCTTTCTGTCTCTGGAAAAACAATCCTATCTACTGTGCATGAAGCAGTAACTTAAAAATATTCAGTGCAAAATGTAATTACTTATTTAGTTCATTTCCAGAAACAAGTCAAGATTTTTGTTTCAACCTATAAATTTTTATAACAATCTGCTAAGTTTTGGGGTCTTGCTTTGTTTGGTTTTGTGTGACGCCAAGGAAATTCTCAACAGAGAACCCAAGTTAGTAGTCACGCTCTTTAATGTATGAAACATTTATTCTAATAATTTCCCTCAGGTTTTTTTTGTTCCCAACTTTACTCCCACTTTGACCACACACACATGTTCATTGATGTGAAATTAAATCCCAAGGTTTCTTTTTTCAAAAGTGATATTTTTTCAGATGAACATCAGTATATCAACATTTTTTATGGAACAGTAGATATTTAGGAATTAAACCCACATTGCCTTTAAATATACTTCCAAAAATAAGAGTGAAGTTTCTACTTAATTGTGGTGAGGTGAGAAATCTTACCATAATTCTATGTTTATGCATAACATTTATCAGCTTGCGACTGTCCAATGCCCTGGAACTTGCTTAAACTTAGTGAAAGTGGTCTTCTGAGGCTCTTCTTCCCTAGTGAATAAAGAAAAACACCTGAAGAGAGTGATTCAGAGCAGCAGCCTAACTGCAAGTGCTCTGATTCATCTGCCGTAGGAGTGCATCTCTCTCCAGTGACTCCAGATGGAATTTACAAACCTTCCTTCCCAATCTAAAGTTAGCCGATGTGGATCATACCTGCTTATTTTTCTAGTGAGTTCAGTTCTTCTGGCTTCATCAAATATTTTAATATTGCTGAGATTATTTCAGTACTGCCCCTCACTGCTAGGTTTTTGCTAGTCAGAGTTTTGCGCTTGAGATTTTTGGGGTGCAATTTTGACAAATAAAGTTTATCATCAGTTTGGATTGGAGGTTGTCTGGGGAGTCAAATAAATTATGCTTTTCATTAGCTTTGGGAATAGCTCTAACATTCTGTAGCCATTGGTGTGGTGTGTTTCATTTGCTTGTTGTCAGTTTATAAGTGATGTTTGTGATGTTTGCTTGCTGGGATGGTAGGAACCTCTTGGAGGGGAGAGGTTTTCTGTTCTTGGAAGTTTCTTGCCAGCTGAGGAAGAAAGTTGCTTCTCAAGGACCTGCAGGGAAAGGATGGGAGAGGAGAGTCATGACGGAAACCAGGAAGCTTGCACAGGGCTCCTGACACTTGGAGGGAAGAGTGAGCTGAGTCTAAGGTGTGGAGAAGGGAAACAAGTTCGCAGTGTAATGCTAAAACTTAGGAAGACCTTGCTCAAAATGTTTGCCTGCTTTGTGGGTCCCAGCAGATGGGTACATACAGATCTCACTGATTATCCAACAGTGAACACTGAACATGCTGCAGTATTCCAGTTAAGGTCCCACAAAATAAAATTCCAGAAAAGCTATGAAAGAAAATCAAAGCCATGTATTTCTGGTAATCCAGTTACGTGTGGTGCTCTCCTTCTGCTGCAGAAAATTCAGCAGCCACCTCCCATACTCGGGGATGCAAAGTAAAAAGTGAAGATCACTGTGTGGAGGCTGTAAAACTGTCATACCAAGCTCTATGAGAAACTAAAATATTATCCAGACCTGACAAGAAAAAACACCTCTGTTTTCCAATAAGTTATAATTTTTGAAGGGAAATAAAAAAAATAATATTAGAGAAAGAAGATAAAAACAACCCTACACATGATCAAAACAGGATTTACCACTTCAGATTCCTTAATTAGCATGTCTTCCCTGTTTTGTTTTCAGTTCTCATTTCTTGTTATGTGATATATTATCACTACTGATAGAAAGGAAATTAATTGCTCCTGAAGATTTTACAGCATAGTTAGAGACAATGTATTAAAATTTAATGAAGTTGTCACTCAGGTGCTTCTTCTTCTTTCACCTGAAGATCTAAATGAATATTTGCTCTCACTATGGTTATATCTGTGCTTTTTAGTATTCACTCTTCCTGAAATATTGAACTACTCAAAAATAAAATTAGAGTCTAAATTCTCAGTTTACTGTTCGGTATATGTTAATGTGTCTTGTCTAAGATCTTTATTGTTCTCAGTGAACCACTTTGAACTGCTTTGAAGTGTGCACTATGAAGAACAAGCTTCATATAGAAGAAATTAATGTTAAAGTTACGTGAGAAATGATCGTGGCTTATATAAAAGGATATCTCTTATTGCATGATCACTAGTGAAAAAAAGGTTCTAAGAAATTGTGGTACAAAGAATAATAAAGGTCAGAGCAACAAGTGAGACTGTCACATTCCATTGCCTGCAGTACTAAAAATATAATTATGCCTGCCAGGGGTACTTCTTGTGTGTTAATAAATCATTATGTTTGACTCTGGTGAAGTATTGCTGTAAAACAAAATGGACTGTACCCTCACAGAATGACATATTTCTCTTTCAGATCAGTGTATTATCACCTTCCCTGTTTTTTCTTAAACATCTTTTATACAGGACAGTTTGCTATTGTTAGGTCTTGGATGGAAATGAATTACTCTTACATTTCAGTGTCATAAGTGACTGATACTTTATTTTACTGAATTCAATTGGCTTTCCACCAGGTAAGTTCTGTTTTGTGCATTTTTCCTCTTAGAAGCACATGTCCCAAAGATCAAATTGCCATCTGAAATTCCCAGTTTACTAATTTGATATTTTTCTTTTGCTGCTAAGATAATGGATCTGTTCATTGTTAGATCATTTCCTTCCTAAACTGAAATTGATGATAATTAGATGCAGGAACTACGAAGAAAAGACCGGCTTTAGAGGAAACTCAATTGCAAGTGTATGGGTGGATGATATATTTAGTTATATTATCACTATAATATGTATCTATTCAAAAGCTCTTCTATATGCAGAAAGAGTTTGAGAAAAGGACATTCTAGAGTAAACCCAGGCATTGGGATTTTGTAGGGGATCTGACAGAAGAGAACAAACTGAGTAGAGTGCAACTTTGTTCAGAAACCTTCCTTCATTTCAAATGTAGTAGAAAACATTTTTGCTTAGCATCCACATATATTTTTTCTATATGATCACTAAAATTTTGCATAACCACCCCTGTTTTCTTGCAGCTATCAGGGTTATACCTTGGGTTCTTACAGAACACTTTCATCACCAGATTCCCAGAGCTGTCAAGTCTTGCATGCTGAGTATGAGACTCAATGTGATTTATTCTCTTTCACACTCCCATGTAGCAGTGCCTATTTTCCATGCAGGTCCTCAGTCTCTGTCCCTCCTCAGGACCCCACAGATCAGACATGTGCATTCAGCACATCCCTGTCTGCCAGACCCTGGTGCTGAGAGCCCCAGATGAGAGTGATTGAACCAGGACAAGGTACTGGTGGAAAGCACCTACCCACCAGAAGTCAAATGCTGTGGAACCATTCCCAGTTACATGCTGAGATCCACCTGGCACTCAAGTCTATCCCATGATTTGGACTGTATCATGCTATGTGGTGCCATCCCACAGCTCATAAGGTGCCTTTCCCCTGGATGGCCTCATGGCAAGTGAGTCTCATACATCAGGATCTTATTCAGTTGACAGGTCTGAATTAACACTATTTATCTGCTTCAAACCTGTTTTACTTGTAGGAGCTGACTATAAAGAGCCAGGGCTAAACTGAGGTTAAAAAGACAATCAACACTCCTTCATATTTCACTTTGTGGAGCTGGAGAAAGAGTTCCTATAGGTCATTATCATGTGATAGTGTGAAGAGCTAGAAATAGTTATATTTCTGAGGGATAGATGTATTTTAGGACATGCAAAAATATTCCATACCAGCTTAAGATTAAAAGCCTGGTTTCTAAGAACAGACTGGGGAAAACCCCCTTTCTCCATACCTTTCCTACATATCCGTGCTTGTCTGATGTCAGAAAAAATTAGATGGATCTTTAATCTGACAAAATGTAGCAGTTCTTGTGCACCCAGGTGGCTGGTGACATGGGATTCACTGTACTTAGCAAAAATGCTCTCTTCTCCCCACATACCCTGGCTGAACTTTTAGAAATGCCACTGTGCCCCAAAATCTTGAACAAACAAACATTAGCCCTAAGAAAGGTGCAACAGAGAGCCAGCTATTTTCATACAGCAAAACACTTCCTTTCTTCTAGGATCTCAGAATGGGAATGACTGGAGGAGCTGCAGAAGTGCCTTATTCTGCTTCTTCATAGGGAATGCTCTTTTCAACCAATGGCCTTAAGTTCCACAGTTCTTTCCCATGAATGTTAGTGGTAGCTCCTCCAAAGATAAACAGGTTTTAATTGCCTCCAGAGTTACACCATATACAATAAAAAGGTATCTCAAACTGTCAATACAGTATATTAAGAAGGTGATTCCAAAATGCTCTGTTTTAGTGACTTCCATTGTTAATGATGGCCGATTAAAAAGCCAGAGTAAATTTTACCTCTTTGCTGCATTAATCCTTTTTTTTTTTTTTTTTTTCTTTCCCATCTGATAAGTGACAGTAGTTTCTCTTCCATGAAGAAAAAATTCTAATATGGATCTATATTGAAAGCATCTCCTTTGCCTCCATTTATCACCGGTGCCCTCAGCATTGTAAGCACCACACATCAGGGTTGGTCAATTGCATCTCCTCTTCTGGCTGGCATACTGTGTCCTGAAAATGGAACCAAATATGTCATAAATAAGTAGTGGCTATCCTTTTGCACTAAAATTTTATTATAAAGCGTATGTATACAACTAAGGATGCATGATTTAGGCTAGTTTTGAGTATTTTCATTGTGCTTTCTCCCTATGAAAGATATCTGAATATGATATTTTGACAAGAAATACTGTCTTCTCCTCCTCACAGGCGGAGAACATTGTATTTAATTTCCAGCAGATCCTTTCTACAGCAGCACTATCATGATCCCCTGTCATTTCAGCTTTGATTTTATAATATTTTTTTTTGCATTAAAAAAGCCTCTTAATTTTGAAAAGATACAGAAGTGTTGTAACAGCTGTAACAGATTAAAACACATGCTAAGCATAAATATTTCAATTGTCATGTGCAAACATATCTGTGGTTGAGGGGGTGGGGAGAATTAGAAATTACTTGTTTAGTTTTGAAAGATGGTTGCAAAAATAAAGGATATGGTGATTTTAGGGAGTCTTCAGTAGCAATTTGGAATCTCACAATTGTGTTTGGGACTTTACCAATGAGGATTTGGGTTTTTTTACATTCTATGAGGAATCAGAGTGAACAGTTGTCATTAGGCTCTTACCTGAAAAGATAAGCCAAAGCTGCATTTCTTCTAGGTAGTTCTCAAACACTACCTTGAAATTCTCTGTCTCCTTAGTAAACTTCTAATGGCTAAACATGGTGCTTAAGTGTCTCACATTACCCGAGCTTCATCTTGAACCAAAAACTTACTCTCAGTTACGGAGTTTCCTGGAAGAGGGAGAATTTGGTTGTTCTCTGAAATGAACATATATGGATAAACACTAGAAAAGGCAAAGAAACGATTAAGCTAAAGTACAAGGTTTTACAGAACAGATGGGAATAAACTGAGATGGAGAAGTCTTCAACACTTGAGCAATTTTTTTTTTTTCAGAACAATTTCTAATAAGTATTGTGGAGCCAAAAGATTTTATAATGAAGCATATACAATGCAGTTACCTGCCAAAGATGTAATTGCTCTTCTCGTTGTCCAAGGTCATCAAGTAGAGTCTACACACTGCAAACTGGAGACTGCCAGAAGAAAACTACTTTATTTCTAAGAGATCTCTTGGGGACAGTCAGACTACAAGCTGTACAAACCTGACAGACAAATTTCTGATGCCAGTTTTTCCCAAGGACCTCACAGACTATGCTACCTTACTGCACATGACTGGGCAACACACCAGCAAAATGGGAACATTCTCAATGTGAGTGCACAACTCTGGCTCTGCACACATGTACACACACATGCATGCACACACACACACACACACACACACAATCACAACATGTCGTGCAAGGAGACATCACAACCAAAGCTCCCTCATGTGCATATGTATGCAGGTTGAGGTGGGAATCCCATAGCCATTGCATGGCACAGCCTGAGTCACATGTGCACCCCATCAAGGGACTGCATTCTCTTCAGGTCACATGCTGGTGCTCAGTTCATAATGTTCATGTAGTTAGTTTACATTCAGTGAAGAGATGGGAAAAGGAGGTAGATAGTACACTTTGAGTGTTTCTCTTATACACCATACAGCTTCACTGCCACATATCTTGCTTTAATATTTCTCTCTTAATGAACTCCAGTAAATAAACACTCAAAAAGGGAAGTGTTTAAAAATTTAGGATCTTTTCTCATTACCCTTCAATCAATGTAAGGAAACATTTCAACTACACTTTTGAGAGCCTCATCAAGCCTTTGAACGAAATAATGTCTAGACTTGCTGGTACTTCTAAATTTAAAAAGCAGGAAGAAGGGCCTTTAACATTTTGCTCATCACAAAAGCATACAAAGGGCAAAAAACTTCTTAAAATTTTCATTTAAAGTTTACATTTAACTCAGGTTATTAGGAGAAGTTATGGATTAATATATGCTGCTGTTATAAAATACATATTTATGAGCTTTGGATGAATAATTCACAGAACCAATGTACTGCTTTTCTACTGAAAGGATATTTGCAAGCAGATAATATTTGTATGGGATTTATTTCTTATTTTAAATTACTAAATCAGTGCATTTGTGATTAGAAATTTTAATCTGTGTTTTGCCTGTAACTTGTTCTCAGAATATTTGATATTTCAGTTGTATTGCCTTGTAGCGATAGGTCAGATAGATCATGTGATGCAATTCCCTTGGTCTGATTTGATTGATAAATGAACCTTTCTAGAGTAAATTTTCATGTGGAAGGACAGAGTATTTTGTTTCTGTGAATGATTGTGCATATGACTTTGAAATTTGTTTTTCATGAACACTTACACCAGCTTGACTTGATCATACAAATATTTGAACAGAAGAAATATAAGCTAATAGCAATCATGCCAAAGTAAAATGTGAGCAAATGCTTAAAGATTTTTCCCTGTATTTTCTCAACTTGAAATAATTAGAGAAACTAGGAAATTTTATTAATCCTTTTCTATGTATTCTGCTATGCAGACCTACCTACTCAGTGTTTTTCAAAGAAATAAACTGTTTGCATCAGTATTGCCTCACTTCAGAAACTTGAATAAATTTTTCTTTATTATACTCTAGGATGGGTCCAAGAGCACAACATAACACATGGGTTTTACATGGAGAAAATTACCATTAGTAGCATCCCTTCCAAATTAATAATTAAGCTAGGACTGCAAATGATTCTTTCTTCTCACTGCTTAAACTGAGGGAACCAACTTAATTGGTGATAATTGGCAAGCTTAGCAACATTACTTCAATTTTATCACCCAGAGGATCGATATAACATGGGACAGTGAACTGAAGAATTATATTCTGTGTTTGAACGGTGTTATTGTGCTGGTCTTACTTTGCCTTTTTTGTTTGGGGGCTTTTTCTTTCCCTTGGCTACGAGTTCCAGTGCCTGACTACAAACCCTTGGAAGCTGGGATATTCAGCTTTCCAAAGAATGGGGCATAAGTCTAAGATGGAGAATGAGTGGCTGGCAGGTAAGACACTCAGCTAGAGCTCAGCTCCTCTGGTTTCTGTACAAAGCCCTGCCTTGATTTTCTATGCTAACTTGGGCATATAACTTAGAATTTTCTTTTCTTATGTTTTCTATCTGTAAAACAATAATAATGCTATTCTTTTTGTGAGGACAACCTAAAATTAATGAAGTGGTTAGATAGGTGATATAGAAAAGACTGAAGAATTAATGCAGATGATAAATACAATCCAAACCTTCTGCACAGATGTCATTGCCTGACTCAGAGACAACCGAGTGTTATATTGTCTAAAGTGAGACAACATCAATCTCTGAATGTCAAACTGTCAATATTGCACAAAACCAGAATCTTACAGAGTGTTTTAGAGTGCAATGCATTTTCCTAGCAGCTTAGCAATATTGTTATGAAATCTTCCTTTTTATTATCTGAAATTCTAATAAAAGCCACTTGAACATTAAGGCTTGTGCTCTAGTTGTGCAGATGGTACAATGAACCGATTGTTCTCTTTGAGTGACAAACATCAGTTAGGAGTTTTCAGGAGGAAGAGTGGCCTCCCTCAGGTGACACAGACTTGAAATGCTGCGGAGATGTCGGGTGAGAAAACACACTGAAATCCTTTGCAAAGGGCAGCAGTGTGGTTGTCCTCCCCAAAGCTCTGCAAATAACTGTAGCAAGGATAAGAAAGAGGCTCCTTTGGACACCCCCTGAGGACAATGCTTTTCCATGCCACGGTCACCTACCTAAGAAAATGAAATGGAATGTGAAGAGCTGGTGCTGTCATGTGAAATAGCATAAAGCATCAGGCTATTTTCATGAAAACTGTCTTCAGCTATATACCTGCATGAACTGTATTTGACAGAATAAGAGCATTTAAAATATTTTTTTAAAAGGCAATGATGGTAAGAGCTTCATATTTTATATTGGACTATGAGGGTGGCAATATTATTAACTGATGACAGGTTACTTTTTTCATTACACAGTCATGAGATACTTTGCTAATGGAATGTGATACTGTGTTCAGAATCAAGAATATGCATATCTTTCCCCTTAAGACTTTGATCACTTCATGTAAATACATACATGTGTGTGTGCATATATGTCATGTGCCTATATGTCTATGCATGTGAAGGTGACACATATTGAATGTTTAAAATAGAAGTGTAGAAGCCCTGATGTGGGCTGGTTTTCATCCTTCTCTTTGGAAAAGAGCCAGTATATATCTTGGATGTCACTATTGTGTCTTGGTCTGTTTTAGCATGTCACAGAGCCAGAGTGGTCGGGTTTGGATGGGATCGCCCCTCAGCCTCCTTTTCTCTAAGCTAAACAGACCCAGCTCTCTTAGCCTTTCCTCATATGGTAGATGGTCCAGTCTCCTAATCATCTTAGTGGCCCTGTGCTGAACCCTCTTCAGCATTTTCTTGTTCTTCTTGAACTGGGGAGCCCAGAACTACACACAATACTCCAGGTAAGGCCTCACCAGGGCGGAATAGAGGGGGAGGATAACCTCCCTCAACCTGCTGGCCACAGTTTTCCGAATGCATCCATGTGCATTAAGAATGTGTGTATGCACTTGTATGCGGAATGCATAAAAATTATCATCCTCAGATTCATTCATATATGTGCATGTGAACATACCCCAGATGTTCACATCCTAAGCACTTAGACTGACTGTACCCACTCATGCCTGTGGGAGAAAGGATGATGGAATGTGTATGAGCTTTTTCTTCTGGTGTGTTTGTCACAATGTCAAAGTATTGGCAGCTGTCCTAGTGGAGATATGAGTAAATCTGGCAGACCATAGTCTAAAATTAGTTCTCTGTCTAATTGTCCTACTTTTGTGTGCAACTATCTCAGATGCACTGAGCTTGTACACATATCTTACAACCACCACAGGTTTGCAGGCTGCTGACCATATTTTCTTTCATGGAGTAGATAATTAACAGTTCACTATTTTTTCACTTTCACAGATATTACTAGGCAATTATTTCTATTTTTGAATAAATTTAAGGATGCTTACGATAATAGCACAAAAAATGTGTTGCCCTCAATGAAACCTGAAATTTTGTTGCTGTATGTAGTGACTTAGGTAAAAGAGAATGCAGACTGTGCGGAAGGATGGCTGTGAGTCCATCAGTGATAAAAAAGAATTATTCATGTCAGACCCTTGGAGGGAATTACATCATTCTTGGCCATCTGTACTCCTGGGCTTATATTTGCCTTTCTTCTACTTGAAACAGGTATCTTCAAATTGAAATTATTGCTTGTTTCAATAACTGCATATCTTGGTGTTTTCAGAATGTTTGGAACATGAAAAATGTCTGGTTCTTGGTCTGTGTTCTCTACTAATTTTCAGAAACTACCCCTGCCTAAAAATCATGGCTCAGGCTTAAAAAATCATTATGTTTAAGGTGAGGTGTGAAAAAGAAAGATGACAGTGGTCTCTATTTGCCTTGACTTTATTTTATTTCTAATGGAAAATTCTTAATTGCAAGAACTTCAAATCCATTATTAGATCTATGTGCATACACCCACACCTACCGATCTGCAAGACAGAGATCATTCCTAGTTGGGAGAGAGTCCATCTTGACAGCATTAATGCTGCCTACAGTCTTGCAAAATTAAGGTCTAAATCTACATTATTAAACTTTACCTTGTAAGTGAATCTTAATCAAAAGTGGAGAATAAAGTAGGTGGATTTCCCAGTGTCTGTGTAGCAAGAAGTTAGTACCTCCCATCTAGTAGTTACATTTGTAGTGTCAATACCCCCAAAAGAACACTTGAGACTATTTCTGCAGAATGCTGCTTACCAGATCCATGACCATGGCACTTTGGCTTCTGTTTGTAATACCTAGGTATCCTCAAGACAGTCCACATGTCTAGTGGGTTGCAGGCTACAGGAATTCAAGAGCAGCTTGGTTTATCTTTGCTCATATGATACAGAAAAATAAATTAGTATACAATTTCTACTAGTATATTTCACTGTTTCACTTCAGAGTCGATGAAGTATGCTGAAGTCCTTTAAAGTTGATGGAATAATCTAGGGCAAAATGAGGCAAAGAATTCTCTGCCCCAGGCAGATTTGTAAGGGAAATACATTACAAGCTAATGAATATAATTTACATACCATTACAATAACGAAACAATAATAAAGAGAAGCAGTGTGCTTTCATTCCAATTTGAGAATAAATTGGAAAGGCAGACCATCTGGATTTATGTTCAGCTTTTTTAACAAAAAGGATGAAAAAAAATTAACAAGGACATGTGCAGCTAAGAAAATTGGTAGCACACACATTTATTTCCATGTGTTGTCCAACTGAAGTTTTTTTGTGCAGAGAACCTATGAATTCTGATTTATTCCTTTGCTCACTGTAAGCTCAGCTGTTATAAACAGCTACATCAATACATCCTTATTCTTCAAACAATTTAAGGTTGTGCCAGTTTAGTGAGATTCAAAATGTACTTAATTACTTTGCTGTATAGCAAAGTTTGTACCTTGAGGAAATGTTTAAAGCTATGCAAATTCTTCATTGCATTAAAGAATTGGGCACCAAAAGGTCATCTGTGTTTATGGTACTTGTTTTCCTTAACATCACATTTCTGTTGTTACTGATTTGTACATTCTGAATGATGGTTGCCCAGGGAAATTGTGGATGCCCCCTACCTGGAAGTGTTCAAAGCCAGGTTGGATGGGGCTCTGAGAAACCTGGTCTAGTGGAAGGTGTCCCTGCCCATGCAGGGAGGCTTGGAATTAGATGATCTTTAAGGTCCCTTCCAACCCAAACCATTCTGTGATTCTATGAATAATAAATCATTACTGTGAGAAGGTGAACAGCCTCATTTCTGTCCAATTAGAAAATAATAACTGTCAGCTGATTTAATTTTCAAGTAGATTAATTAATAAAATAATTGATACTCAGAATTTTGTCTTTATGCCTTCCATACCCAGGAACTGGGGGATTTCTGATCGTGTCTAGTCTGCTCATTTCTACTTCTGAGCAGCTCCATTCTTCCCACAACTTTAAAGTCACATTTTCTGTTAGGATTTAAGGTCCAAAAGATTGCTGAATGTCAGCAGATAACATTGCTATATGTTTGTTTGACATAAGTGCAACAAATTCCATGAGGGAAAGTTGCCACACTGTAGCATGGTAAATGTTTTAACCTCAGTTTCATTATAAACACTCACTAGAAAGTTACACCATACATGGTTGATTCAAAGGATCAGTTTTGCACAACAATACATATTTTTTAGCTGTATGATAATCATAGAATCATTTAGGTTGGAAAAGACACTTAAAATCATTGAGTCTAACCATTAACCTAACACTGTCAACTCCACCACTAAGCCATGTCCCTAAGCACCTCACCTACATGTCTTTCTGTCTCACGTGTACACAGAGGTGCCTCAAGATTCTCCCCGTGCCAGTGACACTAAAAGATTATAAAATAGATGTAACTTTCAAACATTTAAAGGCAGCCTTATTCATGAACATCAATGCATACAGTGCCACTTATTTATATTAAAAATCCGTGTCTACCTTTGCAGAGGCATGATACTGCTGAACTGGTCATAATTTATCTCTGTGTGAGGTCTCTGTCCAGGCTACTTTTGAGTTCAGAGTCACAGAACTACTGCATACCTATTTGCCCTTTTTTTCTTTTTCTTTTTTTTTTTTTTTTTTTTTTAACTTAATTTCTCCTGTGGCCTATTAAGTATGTGTCATTGTGCACAACCTGCTTACCTCAGTAGTCAGTCCAATGGCTGACATGCTTGGGTTGTTCAGCCAAAGAAAACACAGGAATGAGGACTGATTACAAGCTCAGCAAAAGTGACCTGCATGCCTGACACTGTGCAGTTCATTCCAGATGCTCCCTCTCTGGTGTAAATGGCTCAGGGCTGACGAGGGTTGTGTGACGTGGGTTGTTTTTTGGGTTTTTTTAGGGGTCACAGGAGCCAGTGGTGCTCCGGCAGCCCCGGGGAGCCCCACGGGGAGGGACGAGGGGTTCAGCACCATGGACAGCACCCCTGCCCTCCGGGCTGCAGCTGGCCAGATGTGACAGGCCGGGTCTTCTCCTGGAGAGGTGCCCTTTTACTCCATTATCAGCTGTGATCACCTTTATCGGCTATAACTCATGGCTTCGGGCAATAAAATTTACTTGGAGCATTGAGAAGCTCCTGTCTCTCCGATTCTGATCAAACTTTTCATGTTTGATTTCAAAATTAGAAAGTTGAAAATTTGGAGTTGAAGGACACTTGACCTGTTGTTTGTGAAGTTTGCATGAAGGTTGTATTTGTCAAGGAAAGACTGGACTTTTACAAGTCTGAAGATACTGACTCCAACCCTGGAAAGGTGATGGAGCAGCACATTCTGGAGGCCATCTCCAACCACATGGAAGAAAAGAAGGTTATGAGGAGTAGCCAACATCCATTTACTAAGAGTAAATCTTGCTTGACTAACCTGATATCCTTCTACAAAGCTGTGATCAAATGGGTAGATGAAGGGAGATTAGTGGATGTCATATACCTTGACTTCAGTGAGGCTTTTGATACTGTTTCCTGCAACATCCTCACAGGAAAATTCAAGAAATGTGGGCTAGATGATTGAACTGTGAGGTGGATTGAAAACTGGCTGAACAACAGAATTCAAAGGGTTGTGATCAATGGCACAGAGTCAAGTTGGAGGCCTGCGGCCAGTGGTGTTCCCCAGGGATCAGTACAGGGTCCAGTTTTGTTTAATGTCTTCATCAACGACCTGGATGAGGGAACAGAGTGTACCCTCAGCGATTTCGCTGATGATACAAAGCTGGGAGGGGTGGCTGACACACCAGAAGGCTGTGCTGCTTGCTATACAGAAAGATCTAGACAAGCTAGAGGGCTGGGCGAAGGTGAATTTCATGAAGTTCAATAAGGACAAGTGTAGAGTCCTGCATCTGGGAAGGAATAATACCAGGCATCAGTACAGATTAGGGGTTTTCCTGCTGGAAAGTGGTGCCATGGAGAAAGACCTTGGACTCCTAGTGTACAGTAAGTTATCCATGAGATAGCAATGTGCCCTTGTAGCCAAGAAGGCCAACGGTATCCTGGGGTGCATTAAAAAAAAGTGTGTCCAACAGGTCTAGGGAGGTCCTCCTCCCCCTCTACTCAGCACTAGTGAGACCGCACCTGCAGTATTGTGTGCAGTTCAGGGCTCCATTGTTCAAGAGGGAAAGGGATCTACTGGAGCAAGTCCAACGGAGAGCCATGAGGATGATTAAGAGACTTGAACATTTCTCCTATGAAGAAAGACTGAGAGAACTGGGGCTGTTTAGTCTTGAGAAGGCTGAAAGGGGATCTTATTAATGTCTACAAACATGTGAGGGGTGGGTTTCAAGAGGACGGGGCCAGTATCTTTTTGGTAGTGCCCAGTAATAGGACAAGGAACAATGGGTATAAGACAGAACATAGGAGGTTCCACTTCAACATGAGGATAAACTTCTTTACTGTGAGGGTGACAGCACTGGAACAGGCTGCCCAGAGAGGTTGTGGAGTCTCCTTCTCTGGAGACTTTCAAAACTCACCTGCATGCATTCCTGTGTGGCCTGCCCTAGGAGGTCCTGCTTTGGCAAGGGGGTTGGACTTGATGATCTCTAGAAGTCCCTTCCAACCCCTAACATTCTATGATTCTATGACAACATGTCATGGTGCAGCATCTCCCCAGGCTACTTTGCATCTCAGGATGAGCCAACATTGTGTTCTTTTTTCACTTACAAGTGTAGTAAGTTGTGATGGTCAGGTATTCCCTGACCATATCTGGGACTCCTGCCTCCGGCATCATAGCCCGTTATGACTGGTACCAGAAATATACAATCTGGAAAGTCATGGAATTGTATGGTTGCTGTGATACCAAAATCACCGAACACAGGTTGTAGCCAAAACAACTAAAAAGGTACTGACCAAAGCAAATAATCTCACAATCCTATTAATAGAAATCCTAAGTAATACCCTTTGAGCTCTCTGGGATCGTAGCAAGCTGTGACCCAGTATAGCCCTCTGAGCTGTGGCAATTCTCAGGGTAGATTTTGTGAGGTTCACAGATCATCTGTTGATACATGTTGATGAAGAAGAAGGGTTGACAGATCATCTGCTGGTAGATGGTTATCACGAACCACAAGGTGGGTATGGCATTGTCACACCCCACAGAGTGGGCATGGCTCCCCAGAGCTGGGGGCCCAAACTAAATATCTCGTCCCACAAAGTGGGCAGGGCTAAAGTTCCCTAGAGGTGGGGGTTGACCCAGGGAGATTTGGATCCAGTCCTCCTCTCTTAATCTCTTCTAACAACCCATTTGGAGAAATTAAGCTCAGGAATTCTCTGCATGGTACTCAGAGAGTAAGAACATTACCCAGGAGGCTTTCACAAAACACCTTTACTTGAAATTGAGTGTCCTGGGTTGAGCCAGGATGAAGCTAATTTTCCTTTTACTGATTTTTTTTTCTTCAGTAAGCTTTCATTTAACTACCAACAAGTGTTCCAGCTAGTGGACTGATAACACTGGAATGTTTATGTTACTGCTGAGACTCCAAGGTTGCTTTTTAGTTCTGCTGCTACAGAGGCTACCGGGGCAGGAGAATTGTATCTATGACCCCCCCGTAGGGGAGCTGGACAAGACAGACAGCAGAACTGACCAAAGGTATTCCATTCCATATATCTACGTAAGCTCCAAGGAAGGTCAGAGATCACAGAAGACAACTTCCTTCCTGCTTCTTCTTCCCTTTTCTTCCGTCCATGGCCAGCATCCGGGGAGGACTCCATCCATCCATCACCGTCGACCCCCAGGCTCAGGCATCTCTGACCTCCTAACCCTCCTAACCCAGCCCCTGTCTGCTCTGCCTTATCTCCTGCCTGCGGGCTGAGACATTTTGGGACTGCTCACAGCTAAGGAGAGTGTTGGGGGAGTTGCTGGGGGTGGGGGGAGGCAAGAGGCTTTTGCACATTCCTGAACATACTTGTATATAATTGTACATATAATTTAAGCTGTCTAGTTTAGTCCTCAATCCAGCTAAGTCTCTTTCCTTAATTCTCTCTCTCCTTCCCTACCTGGGTGGGAGGGGGAGGGGATCAAGAACATTGTTGTTCGTGGTTTAATTGCCGATCCTGAGTCAAACCATGACAATTTATTGGTGCCCAACGTGGGGTTCAATTTTAAGGCCAGGCTATAAACTCTCACTAATTAGGAATGTTTAAAATTCCATCTCTGATGGGAGGAATCCCTCAGATGGCATTGAGCAACACTTCTGCTGAATCTAATGATGGCTTGAAAACTGAACAGACACTTTCTGGAATGTTTCTGCTGGACCTTTTTCCCAACATGCAGTACATGTGGCATGCAGCCTGGATCATTCTGCTCTGTGTAGCTGTTCTTGTTATTGTTTTATGGTGTATCGACAGAACTGTAGCCATAATCAACCATATAATTATCAGCCTAGTGATCATAGGGTTTTTGATATTGATCTTTATGGGGGCACTGTATGTGTACGGTTACAGTAGAGATCCTCAAGTGTATGAAAAGATCTATGTTGGTAACACCAGTTGCAGTTTCAGTTCTACCTCTCCATTTCCTCTCAAGCTGAATCTCCCAGCTCTTGATCTGAATAGCATTGTTTCAGTAGGGATGCTTCTGCTGAATGTTTGTAATGTATTGTGGATGTGTAGAGTGAGGTGTTGTTCCACTCACTGCCAATCCCCCACAGGCAAGGCTGCTGCCACCCGTGATGCTGCTACTACCACCACTGCTGCTGCCACCACCACTGGTACTGCTACAAAAACAGCTGCTTCTGCAAAGATTAAGTCCAATCGCCTTCGATTCAAACTAAGAGTGAATCCTGTGACCAGAACAAAGCAAAGGCAAAAGGCTTCCAGCCTTTTTACCCACTCCCATATGAAATATCCAGAGTTTCTTCAAGCAATGTTAGGGAGCGAAATTGAGAAAGCAGACGATTCTAAATCAGGTGATGGAGCAGGTACTTTTGAAGCAGATAAAGGAGCAGGCTCTTCTCAAGCAGATGAGAAATCAGGCCAACAAGCAGACAGAAAAGCAGGCCTTTCTCAAGCAGATGACAATCATGATCTTGCCCAGCCTTTCCCTCTAAAGGAACTGTGCCTCATGAGAAAGGACTTTACCCACATGACAGTGAGGGACTTCCTCCTTGGTTCCTCCGATGCTATAATTAGTGGGGCTGAAACCCTGTGACCGTGGATGAGAGAGAAGCCAAGCGTTGGGAAACCCTGGCCAGAGAATGCTGTTATTGGTAGTAAGACAGGAACTACCACCCTGTGGGGCCGACTTCTTTCAGCCGTGAGGGATGAGATACCCCATAAGGGGTGACATTGAATGGCGCCGAAGCAGAACACCCACTCTTGACAGAGCCATCATGTATTTGAGAGAATTAGCTGTGCGAGAGGTGATCTATGATAACAATGGACTTACAAATCCTGATGATGTTCTATGTGACACACAAATGTTCCGGAGGTTTGCACAGGCTGTACCAGCAGCACATGCCCGTATATTCTCCTTAATGGGATGCATTGATGACGACGTAAGACCAAATGTGCGTGAAGTGGCTTTCAGAGCATGACAGTATGGAGACATGATCTCTGATTCCTATCAGTTCCACACCTCAGCCATTGAACAAGTGACTGACAGAAGGAATAAGATGCTGAACAGATGGGAATGCAAACCCCAGTATCTCTCTAGAGACAATTGGTCACATGTTGCAGCCATTAAGAGGAGATGTCCTGCTATGAAACAGCAGCAAGAGAAACAGGGCCCACTTCAATGCCACCTGTGGTCTCTCTTGAGTAATTATTTTAAAGAGGACATGAGACTCTGGGACAAGAAACCCACTGCTATTCTCCAGATATGCTAGCAAGATCTACTAAATAGAACAAGGCAGGAGATGGTTCTTCCAGGAAGAAGGCTGCACCAGTCTCCACCCAGGATGGTGCTTCAACTTCAAATCCTCAACATTAGAGGTGCCCTGCCTCCAGCCAGGAGGAGGAGAAGGACAACTGACTTCACTGGACTGTGTGGATTCGGTGGCCTGGCACATTAGAACCATAGAGGTTATAAAGCCTTGGTGGACACTGGAGCACAGGGCACCCTAATGCAATCGAATTTTAAAGGGACAGAATCCGTCACTATTTCTGGAGTGACAGGAAGATCCCAAGAACTGACTGTTGTGGAGGCCGATGTAAGCCTCACTGATAAAGAGTGGCAAATACACCCTAGAGTGACTGGCCCAGGTGCTGGTGTGCATCCTTGGCATAGACTATCTCAAAAAAGGGTATTCTGTGACCCAAAAGGGTACCAATGGGCCTTGGTATAGCAGCTCAAGAGACTGAGGACACTGAACAGTTGCATACTTTGGCTGGCCTTTCAGATGACCCTTCTCTAGTGGGGTTGCTGAAGGTTGAAGACCACAGGTGCCAATTGCCACTTCAATGGTGCATAGACAATATCACAACAACAGAGACTCTGTGATTCCCATTCATAAGCTGATCCGGCAATGGAGAGCCAAGGAGTGATCAGCAGGACTCACTCACCCTTCAACAGTCCAATTTGGCCAGTGCAAAAGCCTGATGTGGAGGCTGACAGTGGGTATCATGGCCTGAATGAGGTTACACCACCACTCAGTGCTGCTGTGCCGGACATGCTACAACTTCAGTACAAGCTGGAGTCGAAAGCAGCCAGGTGGTATGCCACTATTGACATCGCTCATGCCTTTTTCTCTATTCCTCCTGCACCAGAGTGCAGGCCACAGTTTGCTTTCACACCTGGAGAGGAGTCCAGTACACCTGGAATTGACTGCCTCAGGGGTGGAAACACAGCTCAAACCATTTGCCATGGACTGATCCACGCTGCACTGGAGAAGGGTGGAGCTCCAGAACACCTGCAGTACATCAACGACATCATTGTGTGGGGTGACACGCCAGAATAAGTCTTCGAGAAAGGTAAAAAGATCATCCAAATTCTTCTGGATGCTGGTTTTGCTGTAGAAAGAAGCAAGGTCAAAGGACCTTCATGAGAGATCCAGTTCCTGGGAATTAGATGGCAAGATGGATGCCGCCAGATCCCAATGGATGTGATTAACAAAATAACAGCTATGGCACCCTCATCTACTAAAAAGGACACTTAAACCTATTTAGGGACTGTTGGTTTTCTGGAGAATGCATTTTCCAGGTTACAGTGAAATTGTGAAACCTCTCTATGAGGTGACCCGAAAGAAGAATGACTTTAAATGGGGTCCTGACCAACAGAGAGATTTTGAGCAGATTAAAAAGGAGATAAAGAGGGATAGAAAAGGTATCACCGCCCTTGGATCCAGTGATGATCTTGGTAGGAAGCGTCTCAAGCCTGCATCTTTTATGCTATCTGGCCCCACCTTTTCAGGGGTGCTTGACGTATCTTGTGCAGACCCAGTGTGAAATTTTAGAGTGTTCTAGAAATGAGTCGGTGGGGCTTGGGGTCCAGGTGATCACTTGTGTCTCCCTGCTGGGTTGACTGAGCAATGGTCCGTAGTTCTTCACATGCGCCCTGTTCAGGAATCTCACAGGGGGCTTACACAAGATGGCACTCTGCCTCCACAGGGTACCGCTTGCATGCCACTGTTCATTATCAAATAAGGACAGTGTTTTGCATATCAGGGTGGCCACCAAAGGAGGAGCTCCCTTTGCAAGGACAGTGTCCAGCTTATTGGGATGACCACCAAAGGAGGGGCTCTTCTTGCAAGACCAGGGCCCAGTTTATCAGGGTGGTTACCAAATGAGGGTCTCTCTTTGTGAGAACAGAGTCCAGGTGGCTTATCAAATGACGACCCCACCTGAGCACAATGTCCATTTTGTCAGGGCGGCTGTTTTGAGACAAATATTCATTTAGGGACTCTACAGTGCTGATGAAGGAGAAAAGAGAGTAATTCATTATAATTAGATTTCACAATGTTTAAAGATCATTTTATACCAAGAGTTCATTGCAATTTAAAAAAGAGAAAATCTAAATAATAGGTTAACTTCTGTATTTATGTGAATGTGTGTGTTTGTGTGTAATTTGATTTAAGAAACTCTGTTGTAAGTCTTGTGTGAACCTTGGCCTTCTTGAATAATTAACTAAGTTGTTATTTAATGATACCTTTTGTTAAATCATTCTATTAACTGATGATCAATACCCTACAAATACCATACAATCTAATGATGTGATTTACCTAACAGTAAATCCTAAATTATTGCTATCTCAAAGTTGTGTAAAATCTCAGTTTGCAACAAACTACCTTCTACTCTTGCATCTGCGATGCAGCAAGGAGTGTTCCTTCTTATGACAGTAGGACTATACTCAGCCTTTGAAATGGGTTACACACTCTCAATGGGTAGCACAAGGAGAAATTCAGCCTTGCAGTCTTTCTCCTGAGAGGTATTTTGTAAACTATCCTAGAGCACAGTTCATTGCTCAAATTAATTAGCCTGTGGTCTGAGCCTATCTTATGTAGACTGCATAGCTATGGGCTATACAGGATATCTAGCCTTTTCTTTTTCTTTTCTTTTCTTTTTTATTTTTTTTAAACCTCCTATCCCATTAACTACATCAATTGACCATAGATGTGTACCAAACTGGATAAAATACCATTTGAAGAAGATAAACGTATTTCTTTTGTAATGGTGGCTCTTCTTTCGTAGCTCTAGAATCCAGATTTCACTTCTGTGTCCTCCACTTCCACCCTGCAGGCTTTGATGCTGCCAATAACAGACTGCTTCTGGCCACTTCTAGCGGGAGAAGGAGGCAGAGAAGGAGGAGGATGAGAAATACTTCCAGCACACTCTTTCCTCTCATGGCAGTAGAAGCTTCTCATTGATTTAGTTGTTAAATAATTCAGAGTCAACAACCATCTGTTTAAGGCGAAGTCCTGTTTCATGTCTCCCCAGGGAAAAGGCAGGAGTCCAGAAAGAAACATTAGGTGTGACTTGCTGACTTTCTTACATAAAGACTCTTTAACAACTAAGATATTTTGCTCCCACATTTTCTTTCCCTTGAGCTGGAACAGGCTAATTCAGACTTTAGTACACCAGAGACTAATTATATATGGGAGATGACAACCATTGCCTGAACCATATTCAAGGAAAGAGAACTGTAAAGATCAAAAAGGTTCAGTTCCATAAATATTCTTGAGATTTGGAAGTAAATAAGTAGATGAGGGAGATTCAGTTTCAGGGACTTTCAGGTACATACTGCACCTGTGCACACTGGATGCAGTAATTTTTCCCATGTGGCTACTGGCTTAGTTCTTCTGAATCTGCATCAGATTTAAACCACTTTGACATTTGATTCACTGTATGACAATCAGAAAGCAGCTTTTTAAAGGACATGTGTAATTAATGATCCAAAGTTTCATAGAATAATAGCAATCTAAGTCCACATTGTAAAAAAATTTAGTAATTCTGCATTCTTCAAAACTGATGACTGTGTGAAATAATGATTTAGTGCGTCCTTCAAGGCTGATATACAAACATCTGTAAAATGTGATACGCAAACATTTAAAAGTGTTTGTGCCTCTGCTATTCAAATTACTTTCTATTTGGTTTTGGCAGGTCCGTTACTTAATTATGTGATGGACCCATGCCAGAACTCTTCTCTCTTTCTCCCCCTCCAAATCCAAATAGATACTTCACGTAATTTTGCCCATTCTTGTGTAGGGAGTTTTTCTGGGTGAAATAAATTTTGCAGGACTGGAAGAAGCAAGAAACTTTCCCTGCGTTCAAATCTATTTTTCAGTAAAGAGAAGAGAGAGAAAAGGAGAATCATGTGTGAGAAATATAATTAGACCACAAGTAATAAACCATTGCTAACATTGTGATTACATTTTATAATTTAGAGTTTAGGTAATGCTGGACCACTGCATGGATCAATCACTAGACTGTTGGTTACAGACTGCTTTGGTCACACATGGAAACTACTGATATTTCACATTTTCCAAGTGTCAACATTTCCACATACTGCCTTTCAGGCAAGGATTCACCTCACCCAAGTTAACTTGTTTAATGGGTATGTGTCTAACCTTATCTAGTTGATTGCCTTCAGTAGTTAATTGGGAGAAATGAACACTTCCAGAAGGCAACTCATCAAATCCTAACCCAGAGGGCCGATGTAGAGGGTCTGAGTTTCATTCAAGAGATGCCTGTCTTTCTATATTCGTGACTGTCCAGAACTGTTATGACTGTCTTAGCCTAGAACACTTGATTTGAGAGGTATAATATTATGCAGGATAATCCTCCTTGTTTTCAGGTCCATGGTTTGAGCAAAAGCCAACAGATTGAGAAGACCATCACCAGAAATGTTGAGGCACTAAACTTCATACAGGTTCCATCAATCCTAGTAGGTTAAATCCAGATTTTCTCAGAGCTTCAGTCTTATGGGGTATATATGGTTAAATAAAGAAATAAAAGCCAATTCAAGTCAACACCTACTACTTTCTTTACCGTTGTGGACTGCTTCTCGAGGCAAGTCCCAGTGTCCACTCAGATTTCTAAACCAATTCTCTTAGGTCTCTTCCTTCATTGCAACTCCTTTGAAAGTTAAAAATTTATCACCTTTTCTTTCACCCAGCTTTCTTTGGCCTTTTTTTTCCCATAATCCAGCTGAGTTTCTGTATTTCAAAAAGTCTGCACACTCGTTTCCCAATTTTCTCCCAAGCTCCCTTTTCTTTTGTCATCTTGATTCAGACTTTTCCATTTTGCATTTTTATTAGTTTATATTGATTGTCTTTGTAGACAAGGTTGGTGAAATTGTTTTATTTTTCAGGTAAAGCAGGCATTTGTGTACAATATTTCAAAAGGTCTGGCACAGCTCCACTGTCAATGACTTCTTTTATTTTTTTCTTAATTTTTTTTCAGTCTTGCGCTGACTCACCACTTACTGAGTCCATCAATGATATTGCAAATTCATAAAGCAAAAAAGATTTTATGCATTATAGATAAGTGGTTTCCCCAAATAAGCCCATTGTATCAGAATGAATAACAGGTGTTTTTATAAATCTGAAAGCACAGTTACAAGCATCCAAAAAATGTTGGGTAAATATTGATTTAACTATTCAGTAAATGGGAGATTTTAAATTACAAAAAAAGAGAAGTCTCAAAATACTGCAAATCTAATAGAATTTTTAGTTTTGCCCTGGGCAGTTCTCAAAGTAACAATGATGCTTGTCTGACCAAAATACTAAATAATTTCATCACAAGATTGAAATACTCCTTTGGTATATAAAGGTAATTACAGTATTTCCTAGCTTAATAGAGAAGACGTTTATTTACCTGGAATGAAGAAGAATCTAAATAATCTTTCTGGTTATTTCACTCATTTTTCATGCTTTCCTGAGCATGCATGAGTGTATTTACAGATGCCTAAAACTCCAGAGAGAAGAGTCTCAGAAATAACTAGCCTTTCAGTGATAGTTTAGGAAAAAAATGAGTTAAAGTAAGCATCGTTTGTCACAATGTTTCTTATATAGTTACATTTGTGAAGACAATGAGGTTAATATGGAGTCTCATTAAAACTGAGGTGTATTTTTCATGTGATTTTTCAGTCTAATGTTATGGTCTTTCAACCTATAATGAGATAAATGTGGCATCATGTTTGAAAGAAGTATCTACTTAGAGTTGGAGCCAAACAGCTCTAGGTTGTTTTGAGTCGTTAACTATCCCCAAAGAACTACTTACTGACTTACCTCTATTTTATATTTGAAGTATAAGTTTTCTTCTGTTGAGTGCACCACACAGTCAAAATGCTAAGAACTCATTTTAAAGCAGCGACATAATCTGATTGATTCCAGTCTTGCCACAGACAATTTAACTTCATTTTCTTTGTAGCCATGTATCACTGACACATTGCTCCTGAGAAGCCCTAAAATCCTTTGTATCAGCTTCCTTATTGATCTGTTGAGAAGATATTTGTCTTCTGCCACTTTTCCATGTTTTAAAATTTAAAATGGCTTTTTTTTTTTTTTTTTTTCATGACAATATCAAAATTAATCAAAAGGGGTTCTTATGTGAACTCCCTGTGTTTTGGAAAGTGTGTATACCAGGAAGCATCCACCTAAACTCAGTAACTAAGTTAAGTTACACAGACAGCTCAGATGAAGGATTCTACTTTTTATTCTCTAGTGTCCTACATTAAAAGCCTGTGCTTATTTTTCAGAAAGATGAAAGATGTGTTCAATAGTAAAATAGATTGTGGACTACTGAAACTCTTTAATCAGCTGCTTATACTAGTATCATTAGCTCTCTCTTCTAGGAAAAGCTAGAATAAGCATTTTGAGAAGCCGGGTTCCCATTTACACAGAATGTAATAAATCTGTATCAGAGTACTCCTGGGCACCAGAGCTGCTTGGAAACAAATGGACATAATTAATTGTCATTTATTAACACCTAAACATAGTTCTCTAAAAGCCGTTTGGCAAAGTTTGAGAAAAAAATACATAGGAACCTATTGCTGTTCAGGAAGTGGCAATACATTGAATCTGTCCTTTAAAATCTACTTAACTTTAATATATGCTTGCTCCCATTGTTTCCCTGTGAAAACCAGAATGTATTTTTGGCTGAGGTTTTTCAAAAGAAGGCTATTTTTCTGCTCTGTCTACAAAGCTCTAGTAGCTTTCTGTTGCCACCTGCAGTCAGAGGTAAATGAAGGAAAAATAATTGATTTAGCACTTTCAGTGTGATTGAAAAACCATTAAAACAACCCAAACAAGCTATATTTTGGGGTTTTAATTTGCTGCTCCTCTGGCTAGTTTTGGCAAAACTGCAGTTATCCTGCTTTGCACTCAAAGGGCTAAGCTAAACCAGAGCATATCAATACGTAGTGGTAATTTGGAGGCAGAAAAAGTTCTCAAATTATCACATTTCATTTATATTTATGGTTGGGTATAAACTCTTTAGCAAAGACAGGCAGAGCAGAAGAGGAAGGGGTGTCACCCTCTACATCAATGACTAGCTGGAGTCTGGAGCTCCTCCTGGGCATGGAGGAGAAGTTGACTGAAACCTTATGGGTCAGGGTTAAAGGGAAGACAGGGGCAGGAGATGTCATAGTAGGGGTCTGTTACAGACCACCAGATCAGGATGGCCAGTGGATGAAGCCCTTTACAGGCAGATAGGAACAGCTTTGCACTCACAGGCCCTGGTCCTCATGGGGGATTTCAACCACCTTGATATCTGCTGGAGGGACAACACAGCAAAGCACCATCAATCCAGGAAGTTCCTAGAATACACTGATGACAACTTCCTCCTCCAAATGGTAGAAAAACCAACAAGAAAAGGTGTTATGCTGGACCTTGTTCTCATCAACAGAGATGGGCTGGTTGATGATGTAATTCTTAATGGGAGACTAGGCCGTAGCAACCACGACATGGTTGAATTCAGGATCCTTAGGATAGCAAGGAAGGAGTGAAGCAAGCTCACTACCCTCGATTTCAAGAGAGCAGATTTTGGTCTCTTCAAGGATCTGCTTGGTATGGTACTGTGGGACAAAGCCCTGGGGGGGGAAGGGGAACCCAGGAAAGCTGATCCATACTCAAGGATCACTTCCTCCATGCCCAGGAGCTATGTGTCCCAACAAAGAGAAAGGCAGGCAGGAGAGCCATGAGGCCTATATGGATGAACAAGGAGCTTCTGGACACAGTTAAACGTAAAAACGAGGCATGCAGAGAGTGGAAGCAGGGACAGGTATCCTGGAGGGAGTACAGACAAACTGTCAGAGAAGCAAGGAAGTGGGTAAGGAAGGCCAAAGCACAGATGGAGTTGGACCTGGCCAGGGATGTTAAGAATAACAAGAAAGGTTTCTAGAGGTATGTCAGCAATAAGAGGAAGATGAGGGAAACTGTGGGCCCACTTCAGAAGGGAACTGGAGACCTGGCCATGCAGGACATAGAAAAGGCTGAGGTACTCAATGACTTCATTGCCTCAGTCTTCACTGGCAAAGGCTTTGGTCACACCATCCAAATTAGAGAAGGCAAAGGCATGGACTATGAAAAGGAACATCTCCCCACTGTAGGAGAAGAGCAGGTTTGTGACCATCTAAAGGACCTTAAGGTGCACAAGTCTATGGGACCTGATGGGATTCATCCATGATTCCTGAAGGAACTGGCCGATGAAGTTGCAAAGCCTCTGCCCATCATATTTGAAAAGGCCTGGCAGTCTGAAGAAATCTCCACTGACTTAAAAAGGGGAAACATAACTCCCATTTTCAAGAAGGGAGAAAAGGAAGACCCAGGGAACTACAGACCAGTCAGTCTCACCTCTATGCCCAGCAAGATCATGGAGCAGATCCTCCTGAAGGCTCTGCTAAGGCATGTGGAATGCAAAGAGGTGATTGGTGACCTTCCTGACTAATTTAGTGGCCTTCTACAATGGGGGTCACGGCATCAGTGGACAAAGGAAGAGCAACCAACGTCATCTACCTGGGCCTGTTCAAAGAGAGAGTTTTTAAGAGAGTTTTTAATCTCTGTAGTTTCTCACGATAAGGGGTTGTTCTTTGCAGGAAATGGTCAGCATCATTGTTTACTCTTTTCTTTACCTTTAGAGAGTGTCAAGATAAAATGTGTGGCAGTGGTTCAGAAACAGGTCAAAAATCTAAATTAATCTAATTCAAAGTTAAATCAATAAACAAATGTTAGAAGTGGTTCAGATATAGATGTGTATTTCGTTGGACTTTAACTACTTACTTTGGAAAACAAGGCAATAATATTGTTCTGCCAAAACTTCTAGATTCTTGATTCTGCTTCTTGATGATGTGACGTTTTTTAAATCTCAAACGTTTATTTGAGAAACCTCTTTCATTTGTATCTTTATTCTCTATCATTGTTACAAATGTATTGTTTTTACAAGTAATTTAAATTGCCTTCAGTGGTGTCTTAAGCTCAGCTGGCTGCTAGGTACCCATCAAGCTGCTATCTCCCTTCCCCTCCTAAGGATGACAGGGGGAGAAAATGAGATTAAAAAGCTCATGAGGCAAGATAAGGATAGGGAGATCGCTCATCAGTTATTGTCATAGGCAAAACAAACTTGGCATGGGGAAGGTTAATTAAATTAATTGATAATTAATGACAGAGTAGGACAGTGAGAAATAAAAACAAAATTATAGACACCTTCCCACCACCTCTCCTTCTTCCCAGGCCCAAATTCATCCCTTCAATCCTGAGTTTCTATCTTGTCCTCCCTGAGGGCACAGGGGGTAAGGGTATGGGGGCTGTAGTCAATTTATAACATTTTGTCTCTGCTGCTTCTTCCTCTTCATGTATTTCCCCTGCTCCAGTGTGTGTTTTCTCCCATGAGATATAGGCCTTCATGAACTGCTTCAGTGTGGGTTCTTCTCACACGCTGCAGTTCTTCAAGACCTGCTGTAGTGTGGGTCCTTTCCACAGAGTGCAGTCCTTCAGGAGTGGACTGCTCCAGTATCAATGCCCCAAGGGCCACAGCTCCTGCCAGAAGCCTGCTTCTGCATTGGCTCCTCTCCATGGGCTGCAGCTTCCTGCACAGGGCATATCTACCTGCTGCAGCGTAGGGCTGCAATGTGGATATCTGCTCCACTATTGTCCTCCATAGGCTGCAGGTAGACAATCTGCATCACCGTAATCATCTCCATGTCTGCTCTGGCACCTGGAGTACCTCCTCCCCTCCTTTTCCTCTGACCTTGATGTCTGCAAGGTTGTTTCTCTCACATTTTCTCACTCTTCTCTCTCACAGCTCCTGCATACCATTTTTAACCTTTCCTAAGTATGTTATCACAGAGGTACTACCAGCATCATTGATGGGCTCAGCTTTGGCCAGCAACGGGTATGTCATGGAGATATCTGGAACTGGTTCTGTCTAACACAGGAGCAGCTAGTTTCTTCTCAAAGAAGCCACTACTGCAGCCCCCCACTGCCAACACCTGAGCACATAAATCATATACACTGTCTAGCATTATAAGGTTCTTGTCTTGGTTTGCCTGGAAGATAACAGCAGCTGAATATCTCTAAGCTCCTAGATGGAAGTATTTTCCAGTATTAGAAAGATAGAAAGATTGATTTTTTCCTGTTCTCCCATTATGTGCTGAAGAATATAGGAGAGGATTTCACATCTCCTTTGAGAAATTTATAGGTTAACGCTGTTTACTACTTATTTTGAGTGTAAAAAATAATTTTAAACCGCTCTGAATGAGTATTGTAGAATGATTTATTGCCTCCTGTCTGCACAAAAAAGATGTCTCTTTCTGGAAATCATCACTTTTTTTTTTTTTTTTTTGAATATCAGAAAGTTTCACAGATACATTTTGAGAAGGTGATAAGCCTTATTCCTCAGCAGCTAGTGTTCTGGACTGCAATACTGTACTACTGGTAGATATGGGCTGATATCCAAATGTAACCACATCTTTACCTTCCCCCAATGATGGGGACTTGCAGCTCGGTTGTAGCAAATCTTGAGAGTTCAAAGTAGTTGTCATCAGCTTATTTCTGCAGTATATCTAAGCACAAGCTTAAACAAAGCAGCCATTTTTGTCAAACTGATCCTAAGGTCTTTTAAAAGACAAATCTATGTATTTTACATTTCAATTTGATTTTTTAAAAAATAACATTTTGAATGCATTCTGGATTATAACATTGTCAGCTAAAGGACATCAGTGCTGGAGAGGATCTCCCTTAGCACTACCTGTCTTCCTTGTAATTTTGGTATTTCTTGTCTGCCTGCAAAGATACCCATTACTTTCTCAATGTAATGTCTGTTATCTTGGCAATCATGTGAATGCTGGAGATTAGTGAAGTGGAATTTGCCAGCAAAAACTTCAACTGTCGAAGTTTCAACATTTTTATTTTCTCTGTTGAAAATACTGAAAAAAATTCAGATTAATACCTCCAGCAGTATTCCAGCAGGAAGCAGTTTTTACTCCCACATGATTCATAGTCAACTGTATTCAAGGTCGAAAGCTGCATTAGCAGTTTAGAGAAGTCAGCAGAAGACAGAGAAGAGGGAAAAAAAACACCCCAAAATACTTAGAATTTTATTCCTACAAAATGGGGTATAGAAAAGATAATTTTGTGTTTAAAGGAAAGCTAGGAAAGGCCAAATTGCCTGCTGTAGCAGTAACAAATTCTGGGGTAGGATAGGAAGATCACTAAAGAGTGATTTTATGGGAAAGCACAAGCAAGTGTCTTAGCATATTACTCAAAGCCCTTTGAGTAGAGCCCTGGCTACAACCACAGAATACTGCAAAAGAGATGAGGTAATCAAGGTATCATATTGAAGACTGAATTTAAAAACCAAAACCAAATGATTTACCGTAGGAATCTAATAGTTGTACAGATAAGAATATTAGGATATACAACTGCATTTTAAGAAAATTACTGAAAAATCGAAAAGATTTCCAGAGAATTAGTATTAATTAAAACACACGAAGTAATTTACAGCAGGTGTTGGGTAGGAAAGTGTTATCTCAGGTGGGATTCCTTCCCATGTCTACGGTGGACTAGCTATATTTAAAGTATGTATCTCATAATCCATTGATAGTCAGTGGAAAGAAATAGTTATTTTGGGGGCAGGTGTTTACAGTAGTTGCCTATGTCAGGGAGCAGCAAAGGCAAGGCTGCTCCAGGAAGGAGGATGAGGCAGGAGGAGAGGGTAACCTCAGCACAAACAGGCAGAGACACACTGAGAGGAGGGCACCCAGGCAGGATCAGGGTGGTGGTAGGGAAATAGTCCCCAACAGTTCAGTGATCATCAGGCAAGGTGAGGTAACAAGTCAGGTCCAGGTCCATCTAGGAAATTCTGTCAGCATGTCAGGACAGCAGGAGACAGGGCCAGAGAAAGCAGTGACAGAAAACTGTGAGGGTCATTCTCTTACACTAGTCATTATTTGCACTGTGTAACCTAAAGGCCTAACAGGCTCATGCTGCCCCTAGTTTTAATATGTTTGTCCTGGTAAAATTCAGATGCAAGGGATAGGAATAGATCTGAGCTGTTTCCTTAAGCCCTAATTAATTGTCAACTATTTTCAAATAAGCATGAATTTAAAGTAATTTGATCCTCAGTCTTGAAATACAAATATTCCTCATTAGTGGAAGCATAGCCCCTATGTGAATGTACAAAGTGTGTTGGATGAATTTGGCAAAGTGGTATTTAAACTGACTATCATTTCCAGACAAGAAAAGTTCAGGCAGCATAACTATCTTTAAAACTTTTGTTTCACCCTGTTAGATGGAAAAATATATTTAATTCTGCTTTTTCAACAAACATGCTTGTCCCTGCTTTATTCCCAAAAGCTACATAAGTAGGACACCCCCAATAAAAGGGCAGTTGTCAGAATGGGTTCCAATGCAGGAGTAGGAATGAGTGCACCTGGACATCTGAGGTGCCCCATGTTCTTAGCACACCTCAGGGCAGGGAGATGGAAGGAGGTATCCCTGGTGGGAGCTGTTGCAGGAGCAGCAGTGGGGCTGTTTTAAACCTCATCTTTCTCCTTCCTACCTGCTTTGGCTTCTATTTAGACTCACCCAAACAACTAATCCATTCAATGTTATCTGGCCTTTGTTTCTGCCATAAAGGAACTTGAGTCAAGGTTTCCATATTAAGAATGCAGTCAATATCTTATCTTTTTTAGAGAGCATTAGAGGTAGAGAAGCCCAGTGATATTGGCTAGAAAATGCTTCTCAGCTTCTGTGGAAATGAAATCAGGTTCTATTAGAAATTACCCTGACACACAAGGATTTGTGGAGAATATTTTATTTGTGTGGGATTTATAACCACTGCATAGAATGCTGCAATGGGAACCTGCTATAATTTATTATAATTCACTAGATCCAAACTAGCTCTGATATCAACATACTTTTTAAAGAAAAACCTAGAGGATGTAGTGGATGAATGGAAGTTGACATTTGCTGGCCATAATAATAGAACCAAAATACTGAGAGAAAGGTTAGGGTGTTCCCAAATAATTCTGGTAGAGAATATGCAGTTTACAATTTAATGAGAATAAAAAATCTGAAAGCAATTTGGTTTAGTGTCTACTGTCTATAGAATTTGATGAATATTATTGGAAAGTACTGGCCGCAGGGAAGTTGCATATTAGGCTACTCTGGATGTTGACATTGAATGAGGTACATGTAGGAGCAGAAGCCTCTTGGGAGATGCATTAAAAGTAATAAAGAGGACTAAAGAAAAAATACCGTAAGAAGAAGGTAAGAGATGGATAAAAGTCAAAGATATGTCCCATTAATTATTCTTTCATGCTCTTAAACATAAATTTGAACATACACTGTTACCCTATTAATGCTGCAAAGCATCTCCTTTCATCCTCTTCACAATGCAGAAAGTTTTCTGGCAAGAACTTAATTATTTCAGCTGCACTGACCTGAAATTTCAGTTCCTTATCAAATGATATTTTGGTGGAGAGGTGAAGCTCCATTCCTAGATTTGGCATTTCTCCACAAGTTTTGTCCCACACCAACTCTTTTAAGGTAATCCCACCATCACCCATATCCTGAAAGCAAGGACACTTCTCTCTTGATATAGGAGAAAATTCTGAAGGACTTTTCAGAAAGTTCTCTGGTTCTCCATGTCCCAACGTTTTCTATGCCACAGCTACTTTCTGTGCCTGAAGACAACCAGTATTAAGTCATTGGTACTGGTGTTATAGAAGGCTATGGAACTAGGTGGACATACTGATTTGCACTTGTGAAACTACAGTTGAGGTCCATTAAGAGTGCTTTAAAAGTTACCGAATTAATTCAAGACTGTCATTTTACATCCTCATGGGATTCCATTAGAAATAAAGGGTTTTTGTTGAATTTTAAGCTATAGTTAAAAAACTTTATTTTCTGTCTATTTTCTGATGTAAAGCTGTACAGGATATTTTCATAACCTTCAGTGACAAATTAAATGCATATTCCAGGTTACTCCAGGCATGCTACTGTGTAAAAATCACAACATATTGTCTGTTATTATTGCTTGTCTGGCTAAACCATGTATTCAGGACCACTCACACTCACAAGACTGTGCTTCTCTGTCATTTAAGATATAAGCGCAAAAGATGTATGTAGTTTTGTTTTCTCATGTTGTCTCTCTATAATTATTAATCAAGTGTTTACTTTTTCTCAGAGCTGAACGAATAAACACTTTGTTCAGATTTTTGTATTTCACTGACATACCACTGCTATGCATAATCCATATGCACCATGCATTATAATCTGTGTATGAGTAGTAGATATTGCCTCATATTAATCTACTTCCTTTGAATAAGAAACCTTGCAATGTATATTGTACATAATCAGGCAACTGTTTATCCTCTTGTTTTCTGAACAGCAGTTTAAAATGTTACTGGTGCAGATGGTTCCCCTCTGCCTCAAATATTCTACCTATATATGTAGTCAGGAAACAAGAGGAAAGGAACAGTTTGTGCCTCTCCCAGTGTCTCAACTGCTTCTTTCTTTTCACCCCACTTTGCAGTAGATGGATGGAATGGGCCAATCTCTGCCCAGGTATATTGTAGAATAAGGCAGGACAGCTTTGTGACTGAGCTGAGGGAACTATGATCTTGCTAGCATTTTGCTTGTGAATAGATGACAGTAGCAGGGAATAGGAGAATGTTTGCATTCCCATCTTTCATGTTTTATTGACAGAGGGACTGTTCACAGCTCTCAAAATTGATCATGTGTTGAAGCATGCAATTCCAGATTTGAAAACATTAGTTACTTTTTTTACATATTGATGATTCCCTAAATACTGATGGCCTTTCACTTGTATAAAAAACCTGAAGAACAATCCAAATAATTTATTTTGAAGCATATCCAGTTGTCTTCAGCCCACTTGAATTTTGTGCAGCCACTCCAAGGTGAAGTCACCAGCCGTGGCACCTCTGCAGTCAGTTGTCTGTGCAAAGATCACGAGGTACTGTCTTATACCAGCAGACCAAGAATGGTCCTGGGCAAGCCACACCACGGAGGCATTGCCTAAGATGATAACCCTGGCAGCAAGTGGTGCTTAGTTGGATGATGCCATAGTAGGTATACCAGAAGACAAAGGCAGTTTGTGCTTCCGAATTCAGAGGATCAGCATGTGGCTGGATGAGGCTTCTGTCCTGGATATCCAAATACTGATGCTGTAAGTAAGAATTTCAGTATTTTTGGATTTTTTTTCTGCTTAGTACATACTTATAATAATTAAAAATACTATAAATAAGTGATTTCTCTTTAAACAGAAATGAATGTTGGAGTTGAGCTCTGACACTTAGGAGCTCTGGGAAATACTGCTGGGAGTGTAGCTGGGTGGGAAGCACCTTTCATCCTGTATACTTTTGATAATTTATATTTATCTGACCTCTCATAAAAATATGCAAATTAATTTTGACTTTTTTTTATAACTCAAAATCCTGAGGAAATAGAATTTAAGTTAACTTAGATATTCTGTTTCAAACATTTTGAGAATTCATATTTTTCTGTATTTAAAAGTATGTTATAATAATTAAGTTATAGTTACGCTCCTACTGTCTTACATCATGTAATTCTAAACAGAAAGTTCTTGATGAAAATTCTGAACTGCAAGATTGTCAGTTTAAATTTCTTCAATTTTCAAATCTTTGTTAAAAAGAAAAAAAATACCTCCCCCATGAGAAATTTGTGAATTTCTGCAGATGAGAAATGCCTCACTGAAATGAATCTCAAACTGCTTATAACAGTCAGTGTTTGCTTTATACTGCTTAGTATATATATATACACTAAGCTTAGGAACAGCAGCACTTTGTGGGACCTTTAAAAGTTAATGTTTCAAATGATACAAAATGTTCTTTTCTGTCCATTTCTTTTTCAGTCTGGGTGTAGATAAATTGTATGTGCAATATCTTCTTAATCAGTACCCTCATATCCCAGTGGATTCTGTCAAGTTTGCTCCCTGCTGTAGAAAATTCTGTTTATTTATACCATTACAATAGCCAGGAAATTAATGGAATTCCGATCTCCTCTGTTCATCTTCCAAGCCTACAATACTAACTTTACCATACTCAATAAAAAAGAAGACAACCTATTTATCATCCCCTGAGATCTTTCTGGCAACCAAGTTCTTATATTAATAAATACAGCAAAATACATTTGTTTCATGTCAATGCTTTCATAATAAAATTGTTTTGCTGATCCCATTGTGCAGCTTGCACATGGGACATTGGTTCCTATTTGATTCCTTGTCTGTCTTTATAGTTACCTAGTGCTGAGCTCTGTAGACAAGTGTGCCTCTTCCTCCAAAGAAAAGATCTCTAAGGCCTTGAATGGAAGGCCAAAATCTGCTGTCAAAATATTTTTTCCTCATGCTCCATCTTTATTATAGATGTGCAAGGTTCAGATTCAGTCTTAGCTTTGGATTGCTCTCAGAGACCCAGTGTAGGTCCAAGCGCCTGTTCATGGAGCAGATAATTCTGATGAGGTCATGTAGAAATGTGGTAAAGCATGCACAGATTTATCCTGGAGCACCCATCCTGATCTGGGTTTTTCCTAAGCGAAAAATACATATCTTTTGAGTTTCAAATTGGTTAAAGCAAACAGGTAATAACACAGGTGGAATACACTGGTCCACTCTCAAGCCTGCTTTTGATTTTGTGCAGACATGGCCAAGTTGTGAGCGCCATTGGTGCTTCAAAACATGTCTGAAAATAAAGCTCTTCCACATACCACATTCCTCCTTCTATTGTGCTGAGGCCAAAGAAGAGAACATTGCTCATCAGCCCTTAGATTCAGAGACTGGTTGTCTTTCTTCATAAAGCACTCCAGGTTTGATTGAGTTGCTTGGGAAGCCCTTGCGAGCTCTCCTGATAATGTCAGTTACTCCACTGAAGGTAAATAGCCCAAGAGGACTGTTAAACTGACTTTTCCTATTAAGAAGAGGTATGCTGGGGAGCCCACACCTACTACTGGGTATGTTTCACTGAGTCTGTGTTTGAGAAGGTGTTTCCATTTTGGACCTGCTTAAGTTTTTGGAAGATTAGAATACCTAACCTCAGGTTCAATAAACTGCAGTAATCCACTTTTCTATCATAGTGTGCCAATTTGGAGACCATTATACCTGGCCCATTATACACACAAAAATTATTTTTTGAAAGGTGAAAAGACGTTCATGATTAATACTCTACAAAATGAACTGTTGAAAAGGTGCCATGACAAAAAGTAGCCTGCCCTTTTTTACAAGCTACTCTAGCAAGGGGGAAAGGCTGTAGTTAATGATGTGGAAAGTAGTTCTTAGTATCTCAGCATCACTGCCTTGGCTGTCAAAATAACTATTCATTTCCATGGCTTGAAATGGACTCTGTACAGCTGTTTCATGAAAAAGCTTTGAAAGCCAAACATTATTGCCGTGTGGGTTTATGGAACTCACATGGCAGCTTCAAAGAAGAATTATATGAATTTGGACTACATGAAGCCTTAGCTAGAGTGAACATGATGATTTAGATGATTCCTGATGGCTTCCTATAGAAATTCAGATTTGACATACATGAATAAAATAAAATAAAATCATCCAGTTAGTTTTATTCTTTAAGCATTTGTCTGCAACAGAGCAGTTTTTCCTTCAAGCACTGCTCTACACTAAGGCTGACAATTTGGATGTGATTGTGATCTTTAATGCTGTAATTGTCATATGGTACTTTGTGCTCCTGTAATAGGCCTGTGTGATACTGGGAGTGAATAGTGACAATGGATATCCCATGCAAGCTCTGTAACCTATCTCTGCTATGCTGGATGCTGCTCCTACTGAAATCACTGGCAGTTTTTCCAATTATATCCATATGAGCAGTATTCTGTCTGTGTGGGAATAAAAATCAGAGGCAAAGAAAAAAGGGTCTGAATTAATCATATATGAATTAGCTGCACAGTGTTTCATTTTAATAAAAGGTTGTTGGAAAAGGGAAGAAAGGTAAGATTAGGAATGTAATTTAATCTTGATTTAACTGTTCTTATCAAGGTAATTTCACCACATAAACTTCCTTTTGTAATATAACAATGGAGACATTAACAATTGTCCTGCCTGAGGTATGCCTTCCTCTCCCTTCTCAATGTCTGGCTCATCAGCTTAGGGATGTGGGCTTTAGTGTCTGGCTTTGTGGAAAGCTACCTGGTGCATCTGTGTTTATTGTTGCTGCTGTGTGAGTTGAATCAGTGATCGACTTCCACCTCGTCCTGACAAATCCTTTTGTCTTTCTGCAGTGTCTCTAACTGTGATCCTCATTACCAGGGATCTGCCTGGTCTGCCTTGTAGATGGCCTTTCCTCATTAAGGTACTTCTCTTTCTTCCCTGCGCTCTTCAAACTCTCCTCAAACTCACAAATCCAGGTACTCTCTTGAATAGACAATTATTTCATGTTTTCATACTTCAGTTCATGTTCTTTCACTGCAGTGATCTCTCTGCCCTTGGCATCTACCTCTCATCTGGATGCACTGACACTTTTAAAAGAGCACCTTTCAGAAATACAGAAGAGCTTACATTTGGGACAAGACCATCTGCAAACCTGTAGGTTTCCAAACATATGCTGGTCTTTACAATCTGTGTCAAATTCTCATCTTGTGCTTAATTAACTCAAAATGAAAATAAAAAATAGAATTGTGGCCAGTGTTAGGATGCCAGCCACACTTGTGTTTTTCCAGCTTTACTTGCAGAATTCCTGAAAAGCAACCTTCAAACTAAAGCTTTGTGTAAAATTTTTGTAGCTCCTATTTGTGCAAAATATAATTATGGGAAGTTCAGAAATGGGAGATGACAGATGTGCATGAATGCAGGAACTCAGAACATGTGATACTCTCATGAAGACCAGGACACAATTCCAATATGAACATGTGCATCAACATGAAAATTACAACACAAAACAAACAGGTCAAAAGATCAGAAATTCTTGGGTTTTACTTTCTTATTTTCCTACCTGTTTAAGTGTAACACTTTGGAAAGTTCTAGTGCTATCAGACATGAAGTATTATTAAACCACAAAGCAACAGCTTAATCTTAACTTTAAAGTGTTTCTAAGGTACTGTATATTTCAGAACATACTAGATATGAAATAGGGGATAATATTTTCTAAAAGATAAAGTAACCACAGGTGTAATGATTGTATTTTAATTCAGAATAGATTCCTAAATTATCTTACAATGTTTGTGTGTACTGCCTTGTGAGTAATTCAAATATTTGACTATCAAACTGAAAAAAGGAAGAAAGAAAAAGAGACATGGAAATGATCAGGTTTTGTCTGATCTGCATGAAGCCTCCATTTTAAAATAATGTGACTTTAGAGCTTTTTTATACTTACTAAGAAACTGCAGATCAATGTAAACTCAGTAAAATTGTTAATGCCATTTGCACAAGGCTGTGTTACATTAAAACCCACTATGTTTCTTTATGAAATTAAATGAAAAGAAACAGTAATCCAAAACACAGAGGTTTATGTTGTTCAAACCAGAGGCATGCACAGCCGAAGGAATTTCCTGCCCGTTTTTTTTTTGTGTGTGAAGGCTTTTGCCTTGTTTTGGGAAAAAGTGTCTCTTACTGCAATTACAGAGTTTCACTCTGGGATGAAATTATTTCTCCTATTTTTCCTGAATGCACTGTCATAGCCTTTTCTGCCGAAGACAAGCAGAAATGCCAACAAAGGAGTCTTTGTAGTAGTAGGAAAGGAACAGAGGCATTTGGAGCATGGTGAACAGTGGTGTACCAAGAGCTGTGTGAGCCCTGTAGGTGATGCTGTGCCTTGTGCATGAGAGGAAGATACCACGGTTTGATTCAGGATCAGCAATTAAACCAGTGACAGTAATACTCTTGATTCCTTCCCCCTCCCACCCGGTGGGGGGAAGAGAGAGAGAATAAGGAGAGAGACTTTCTGTATTGAAAACTAAATCTAGACAGATGTAATTAAATACTAATGATAAAATAAATATATACAAATATATACAAATAGGTTCAGGAAATGTGCAAAACCCTTTTGCCTCCCCTCACCCCCAGCAACTGCCACAGCACTCTCCTGAGCTGTGAGCAGTTCTGAAATGGGGAGAGCAGCAGAGCAGACAGGAGCTGAAGGCAGAGTTATGAGGGTCAGGAATGCAAGAGCCTATGCTCAACGGTGGTGGACAGATGGAGTCCTGCACGGACACCAGCCATGAACAAAAGAAGGGAAGAAGAAGAAGAAGAGGTCCCATCTCTTGGTGACTGAGAGGACATAAGTGTGAGAAAATGGAGTGACTGGAGGACAGGCACATAGATATGATTGTGGAGCCCAGTTTTGGAGTGGATGGGCTCTGAGTGACACTGACAGTTTGAGGGGCATGCATGAGCAGTTGGGGAGCATGCAGGGGCAGTGGGCTGAAGAGAAAGTCTAGAGAACTGTGGCTGGTGGGATGGGGTTGTTCTCGGGCAGGGGACCCAGGACAGGAGAATGCACAGGAGTCCCCTGTGGTGGTGAACAGGTGGGTAGGCTACCCCATGCACTATTGGGAAGTAGAGGGAGTGAGCAAATGCACTTTTACCAAGATGAAAAAAGAGATGAGGGCATTAAATAGACAAGGCTGCCAAAGGTATCAAAATACATAGAACAGAAAGAAATTGAAATTCAGGGCAAGTCTAGTGAGGATCTGTTGAGGCCCACAACTTTCATTCTGACCAAGGGTTGTGACTAAGTGGCACTTGGCTGCTTTTTTGTTGTGAGAGAAATGAAGTGAGACCAATGGTGTAATCTGAAACAGGCAGATGAACCTTCAGCTCTTTCAGATGAGTTGCCTTTGTTCCAACTTTTTGTCTGAACGTGAAACACAACCAAAATTCAAAGTAAGCAGAGTTCCAAAAGTCTGCAAGGCTAATCCCATGCTCTGACAACACTCAGAGCAAATCACCTCAGACAATTTACATGTATTGCCTTGTTGACTTAGTGACATGACGTGTTCAGCAGGATCCCCTCTTCTCCTAAATGAAACTCAGGCTGTGCAAAGGTCATTCCTCCATCCCCCCCTAGGTGATCAGAGGAATTGACTGAGAGCTAAAGCTCTTGGAAGCAGGAGCTGGATGCAGCTGCACTGTGGACAGGGGAAGGGAAATTGCAGTCATATAGCAGTTCCAGTAGCTTGTGAAAGTAAATGTAGGCCCATGAATACATCTACTTGCTAGCACACACTTCCTGCATTAACTTTCCCATTCTACTTTTTGATTATACCAAGAACATTGAATAATACAGACAGAGCATATTCTGTCACTGACAAGTGCTTTTCAACCTTCAATTGGCAAAGGCAAACCTGACATTTATTTCCCATGAAGAACATTCTCTCACAGCTGTAAGCAGACAGGGAAAACACTACATGTTTTCCATGGTTAACTATTTTTCTTTCAAAGTGCCATAATTTTGTTGTGATTATTGGTGGAACTGCAGTGTTTCTGAAGCAGAGACCCCATAACATGAGGTACAGTGCTTGGCACATATTCTTGCTCACTGCCGTAGACCTTTCGTTTGGATCAGTTCCAGGTCATGTATGAAGCTGGCTGGTAACTGAGTGTGTCATTTGCTCAGGGGAGCAGTTGTAGCCTCAAGATGTTGAGGGAACTTCTGGATGCAAGGGGAGATTCACAGTGCCATTAGGTACATGCTGACACTGAGGACTATAAGTTTGGATCTAGTATCTAAGTTAGGATGGTAATTTTGGAGTCGATATCCAAGTTGGGATGAATTCTACCTGAACTTTAGCTATCTTAAAATTATCTGTCTAGTTTAGGATTTCTTAAAATTGATTTTTACTAGTACTTCATGCATGGCACATGGCAGTTTAACCTCTCAGCTACAGCACCCTACCATGGCAGCTCTGCTACTTCTAGCTCGAAATTACTCTACATTTTTATGGCTGTCATTTCTCTGTGTCTATGTCCTGCGAAATAACAGTCTGACTAAAGATCTGACTAAAGATTTTTATTCCAGATCCTGTGCAATCTGGAATAAAAATAATCCTCTGCAGAGAAGGATCAAGCTAACATCAGAAAATATCCTGAAGAGCCTCACATACTAACTACATAGGGGTCTTCCAATACTTTGTAAAAGATACGTTGAAATCCATTCTTAGGCCCCTGATTTTCTCTATGTAATAGCTCAGTGAGCCTAGGAACCTCACTTCAGGCTCCAGATGATGGAAGACCAGCAGTGGCATTGAAGATTTTCTGGAATGAATTTAATACTCTTTGGTTTGTACATACACTCTTTCACTGAATTAGTGATACCACAATGAGCCATACTGTGATATGGTTATATTCCAGTTCATGTGGACTAATTTCTTTGATTTACAGCCTTATCTTTTTATTTCTAATTTAAAGTTGAAACAATTCCTCATGTTCACTTAATATCTAGACTTTTTATTCTCTGTAAGGTTTTGCTGGGGGGAAAAAAATCCTTTTCTCTGAGAATAGCAGTAATGCGAGAGTTTGATAGGGTCTTAATGACCTAAATTGACCAAAGTTGCTTCTTGATGAGACAGCTCTGCAACACATTTTATCTTCAGTTTGCAGGAGCTAATTAAAATAAGTTGAAGACAGAGAAGACGGCTCCAAGATGCAATGACAGACATAATTATTCCCAGAGGAGAAGAGAGAATATTCACAATGTCTTCAGCCAAACTCTGGTAATATTCAGTTAGGCTTTGATTCAGACCCACCTAGAAATAACTAATTATTTCCAGAAAGTCTTTGCTTGAATACTGACGAAGGTGTCACTTTGTAAAAAGTGTAATGTTTTCCATTTAATTTCGTAACAATTGATTAGCACTGAAGAAACTGGAGACATTATAACAATGGATTCACAGAAAGGTAATTTCTTTTAATGTGTATTGCTTCCTTGAATCAAATGTTCCAGTTGTGTGGGCCACGTCAGGCTAACAACAACTCCATTTCTGAGCTCAGTATTTTTTATTTACCATCACTGATATACAAGTAATTGATTTCTGCAAAGAACAGATGTCAGTTTTAGAAATCCTCCAGTTGTCACTGGTATCCGTTGCCTGAAAGTAGTCATTAGCTTAGTAATGTCAATGCTTAGCACTTGAAAACAGTGGGAAACTTTCTATTCATGTCAGTAAACTCTTCAGCAGACCCCTTTGAGAGTGATGAATACTGTGGATATTAAATCAACATTTTTTGTGTAAAGGTACAGCTTTCACATTTCCACATAACAATGAACAGCTTCTAAAAAAATACTTTTATGGAAATTACCAGAACATTCAGTTGCATAAAAAGGAAAGAACACTTTGGTGACCCACATCACACACTCTACAGAGTGTTTCTCTTCAACATATCTATGACACCACATGCAAAGGCAGCAAGGGATTCCTTAGCTTTTTGCACCTGTAAGAGATCATAGCCCACAGTAATCTTGCATGCTGAGCAAGTGGGCAGGTGGCATTTTGAATCCACTCCAAGCGAATGACTGACACACAGTGTTGCGATTAGACACTGAGGAAACACACATATCTTCACAAAAACCTGTATGGTTATAGAACAAGCAGCCACTATTTCTGCAGGGTCATTTTTCTCCCCTTCTAGAGATTTCAAAAACATGTGTTTTAAGGTATTTGCAGGGAAGCCTGTGTAAAAGCTGTGACATGAGATGGTCATGGGTTCAGTTTGGAACAAAAAGATTGGGGCATTGTCTTGAAATACGTCAGGAACTGGAAAAGGGGGAACCAGACAAGAGCGTAGGGCAACTGTGAGACAGTTTCCCAAATTCTAGGCTCAGGGTGATAGCAGAAGAGCATCTATCTAGGTGCCTGCTGTGTACGTAGGGACAAACTGTACCATGAATTTTAGAGATAAATACTTATTTTCAATTACATTCAGAAACAAAAACAACACAGATGTAATCTTCCTGCAATACAATTGCTAATACAGCAAGATATCTCATTCAGCAGAGAAAAATCTTCTGAATCCTCTATGAGTTTGTACACCAAAAAAGAAACATAACCACCTTGCTCTGTGACCATCAGGTCTTTATCTTCCTATGGTTCAGACCTATTTTTGTCATGTACCCGTTGTATAAACTTGTCCTAGACTTCTGAGCAAGTAACTAAGCTCTGAAAAAGACCACAGGAAAGCCTGTAGAGAGAACTGTGAAAAGTAAGAAGGGCAGAACTGCAGATAGAGTTATGGGAGATGATGTTTGTTGGTAGCTGAAAGTTTCAAAAGGAAAAATACCAACATAGAAAAGAATAAAACCCTAAGGGGAGAAAGGTGGAGTCAACAGATGGCAACTCATCAGCCTGAAGAATCCAATCCAGGGGCAGTGGCCAGCTCTTTTCTTCCTGACTGGCACCTTCTGACCAGCAAAACCTCTTCAGGTGTCTCTTCAGGGTGGTGAGCATACTAAAGCTTAGACTTGTAGCATTTGTGAGTGGTAGCCAACAGCTGCTTTACGCTATACATTTGTGCATATCTTGCTTACGGTGTCTCTTTGCACACAAGTCCTTAGCTGCCTTCTTCAGGCTCATTTGAGCCTGAAAAATGTGACCAAAGAGAGGGTTGAAAAGGTGCAAAGTGAAACCTTGAGATAAGTCCATCAAACCTAGCTCATCATTAGGAGGGATATATGGAAAGAGGAGACATTTTTGTAATAATAGGTTGCTTCAAGTTTCTGCCATTAATCTTTGCCTCTTCTTTATCATCATTCCCTCCTTTTCATTGACTGTCCCTCACAAATGCTTGTATCAAACCTTTTTCTCACCCCAGAGATTAAGGAGGGGTTAAGCTATGACAGTCAATAACAGGGTTATATAGTCTGGAGAACTAGAACCTCTTGTGAATGTGGTTCAAGTGTAAAAATGATCCAGGCCAAAGTGTCAGGTATGAGACTGTTACTCTTTGACTGGATCTATGGAGAGTCTAGTCTCCTGCTGATCATGCAAGCTACTCCTTATCCAGGAGCCACCTGGCAGAATGAGCTTGACAGAGAACAAAAATCCTTAAATACTAAGATGTGACAAAATGGCTCAGAAGCACAGAGGCACTAAAAGGGCAATCTTCTCCTCTTTCTCTTCAGGAGTACTCTTAGGTATTTGAACAGAACTAACACAAATGCCAAGCTAGAATCTACAACCAAAATCAGGCTGTTTTCTGAATATTGAAAATATATTAGTGGCGTTTAGTTTTTTTCTGCATCATTAAGAAGATTACAGCCACATTCAGTAAGTCTCTTGATAGTTATTTATAGTTTCTTTTCTGTTCCAATTAAGTGACTTAAAATGCATGACATGCCAAAGATACATATTTTGATTTTTTTTAATCTAAATATTTTTAGCAATGGGAGATTGTTTATTATATTCACACTGCTCAGCTAGGTCTTATTAAAGGCTTGTGGGGTTTTTTTGATTACAAGTACTTAGTCATATGCCATTTTGTGAATCTCTGCTATGTCTTTAACATTTCACGAATTCCACTAGCTGAAGAGCTTTTTATTTTTCAGACATTATTTATAAAGCCCTATGAGGTTGAAAAAGACATTCAGTGGCAATTAGAAGGAAGTTCATATATCAAAAAATTATGAATAATGGAGACAAATTAGACATTGTGTAGAGCTTTAAAATTAAAACCCACCAATACTAGTATAATCAATATTGTTCATAGAAAAATTACATGCATACTATAAAAAACCCATCTTACAATAAGAGACATTTTCCTGGGGCAAATGAGCTGTATATCAACAGATAAAATAATTGCTTATAAAATATTCCACTGAAAGAGCATTTTCACCATGGAAGAATAATTCAGGAACAAACAGTTTTCACAAAACTCCCACTGAGAGCAGGGGTTCAGTATAACCAGTAAGTCAACCATTTCCTTAGCATCACTGATACTGACAATTAGTCTTTTGTCTTTTTTACATCTGTTGTTTTTAGCAAGATTCATTCCACAGAATCACAGAATCACAGAACTACCAAGGCTGGAAAAGACCTTTAAGATCATCAAGTCCAGCTTATGAACAACACCACCACACCGTCTAGACTATGGCACTAAGTGCCACATCCAGCCTTGCCTTGAACACATCCAGGGATGGTGCCTCCACCACTTCCCTGGGAAGTCTATTCCAATGTCTAATCACCCTCTCCGTGAGGAAGTACTTCCTAATATCCAACCTAAACCTGCCTTGGAGCAGCTTCAGGCTGTGCCCTCTTGTCCTGTCACTGGTTGCCTGGAAAAAAAGCCCAGCCCCCACCTGACTACAACCTCCCTTCAGGTAGTTGAAGAGAGTGATAATGTCCCCCCTGAGTCTCCTCTTCTCCAGGCCAACAACCCCAGAGTTGGATAATGAAGTTTATCCAGATACTAATTTATTGACTGAAACCCTCCTGGTTTATTTTGCAACTTTCATTCTTGATCAGAAGAGCCTTATTCTTTCCTTTTTAAGAGACTCTAATAATGAGTATATGATTTAAATAAGTACATGGATATACCAAATACATACATAAATAAAAATTATAGGTTTGTTTATACCTACTTTAAAATGAGAGATATTAGGAATATATCCCAGGATGTGATTTTTAGCTATTTTTATCAGAGATAGGTCCTTGATTAAGGACCAGATGTTGCTTTCCTTCATTAATCTGGAAAATAGCATGACTGTGAGTGACGGATTTAGGCTCATTATCAGTGCTAGTGTTGTGAAAATATTTTTTTTAATCAGTGCCAAAACACAAGAAAGAAAAACTCTTTGACATAAAAAGATTTCTTCTCTTTTCCTTATGAAACCTCTCTCTTCTCCCTGCATCCTGGAAAATAATTATCAGGTTGAAAACAAATGTCAATAGTGGAATAATTGAGTGGAATATCTTTTGAATTTTTCACAGTTGTATTTAATTTTAAAAAGTTCTTAAGATGCAGCATCAAAAACATTGAGCAAAATGGTCTAAACTAAAAAATAAAACCCACAACACGTTTTTCCTACCCATTAATAGAACTCAACTCAATTCTATGAGATTTTGTTGTAGGCCGTGTAGTACCAAGCAACCTGTTTGTCCCAGGCATATTGCCAGTTCTTAATCTGCAACGCTTTTTAGAACAGCTAATTCTCACATCTGTCATTCTCCTAGCAGCACCCCTTCAGAACACCACACAACATTACCTCTCCAATAAGTGTGTAGAAAGATTTCTGCACTTACCCAAATTGCTTAAAGCAGACTCCCAACAATGGTTGTAAGCTGACATCTCAAAATGTAACCTTTGAGTTCATATAATAGTCACACCTTTCATGATCAATACTGCTGTGATTTCCTTTCTAAGAAAGCAATTTATGTAATTCAAGAAATTCAGGTGCAAATAAGCTTCCTTTAAAAGAAACACATTGTATAGCCACAAAAGAAATAGAAATTGGAAGTCAATCTTCTCTTTTTTTGGTACAATATCACTGATGCAGCTTTTGCTAGCAACTGGACCTGTGGACTGAGATAAGAAATAAAAAATGAGGAAAAAACTAAGCTTTTGAATAAGCTGTCCCTTTCCAAATCCTAATGGTTGAAAGACAGAAATAACTTTTCCAGACACATCCCATTCTTCTTTTGCTGAGTGATTCTTATGCATAGGGAATTTTTTGTCATGTGATAAGAATTTTAGTTGAAAGAGAAATTAAAGGAAAGAAAAAAGGTCTGACAACCACCCTGGTTACTTGACATTTATCCATCCTATCACCTAGGAAAATTCCCAGTAAGATGTTATGTTCATTTATGGCAATGGGATTTACATTACCATGAGAAGAGATTAGGGCCTATCCTGTAGCTTGGGTCTCTAGGACTATCTCTATGAATCTACTTTAGTGAAATAGTAACAGGGAGTAGGTGCTGTTGGAAAGCAAGCATGGCTCCTGGCATGGTTTTGGTGCAGGCACGGTAACTTGCACTGTCCCAGGACAGCACAGAATAGAGCTGGCCATGGCAGCCTGTGTGTAACCAGGCTACTGAACAGAGTGAGGGAATCGAGATGTCAAGTTCCAGTCTCATCTGTCTGGAATGCAAAGAGCAGTCTCAAGCTGATATTGTTTAGTAGCATAGCTGTAACTTTGATCTCTGACATCTGCCTGGACATTTAAATTGAGAGGCTTTGCCCAGCTCCCATTCAGGCTTCTGAATTGTACTCAACATAAACAGACTTTTCCTGTACTTTGCCACTCCTCAGGCACAGCAGAGTGAATTTGGTTTTATTTTCACCTGAAGATGTATCCAGTTCTCAAAGAACAACCCAAAATCTGTAAAGGAAAACAAAACAAAACAAAACAAAAACAACTTTGGAAATGCTGCACTTGATTACCCTTCCTGGACATGATGGAAGGTAGATGGAGGGTGAGTTGCTTTCCCTTTGGGCACTAGGAGTACCTAATGGAAACTCTAACAACAGAAGTATTACAGCTGATATTTCTAAGGGTCCAGACAGAAAAAGAGAGAGCTCAGCCTTGTTTCTTTCCTTAAAAAGAAAAAAAAAAAAAAAGAGAGAGAAAAAAAAAGTTAGTCTTGGATTGACAGCTGTAAGCACAAGGGTAGCTTTTCATTGCTGGCTAGCTGAACTTACTTCTAATTTTGGGGTCTGTAAGTTTGCATTTAGTATTTCATGGCTTCCTTTTCTCAGGCATGTTTCTTGTGTCAAAGTGGAAATGCCTTTGGTATCTTGTGGCTATGTAAATGTGTGCCATTTCATAGTCGTGTTTAGACTAGGCACATATTCATACATTAAAAATTTAATTCCCCCAACATTGGCATAAACCAAAGTAGGAAATGTATTCTCAGTGTTATAATGAGATATTTTTATCAGGATGATTCTATTAAGGTAATAGATGTTACATAAGACAGAAGAGAGTGTATAAAATGACTAATTTTCAAAGTTTGAAGGTTTAAAAAATAAAATTACCTGGGTATCCACAGGTAAATTGTAACCTATCAGATGCCTTCACAAAAGCTAGAGGAAGATTTAAAAATCACATAGCAAAACAACATCTGTTTTGCAGTATCTTAAATTGTACCAAAGCAATAGCACAACATTTACAGTTACTTAGGTAATGACAGCTTATTAGGGAAAAAAAACTGCCATTCTCTTTATCACATCTTCACTTGTTCCAAAAGTGTTAAGGAGCTTATTTAACATTGACACAAAGCAGTAAAAATATATCACAGCAGAAGAGATGAGCATATCTCTGTCTGGACAGGGTTAGGTTTTTTGATGAAGCCAGAGCTGATATACATAGTGGGAGTACAAGAAAGAATCACAATTTTAGGCAAAAAGTCTTCCATTAGATCAATCTCTCTATTAAATAATTGCTCTGGTTTGACTTTTTTCAGTGAGTTTATGTCATGACATGCCAGAATAGATGCAATCCAGCCTGCATGCTGATTTAACTCACTGTAAGAGCAACCAGCAAGTTGGACAGGAGTGATGGAGGGCTTCCTCCTCCTCTGTTGCCATCAAGTTTTGCATGGTGCTAGTCATGTCCTACAGAATGGGAAATAAGTAAGAATCTCACTCTAGAAGTGTGATTTTTCTTTTTCCCTTCACTATTTGGCTGTGGGTGGCGATTTGCACAGACATACACACACACACACACGAGATTAAAAAGAGATGGCTGTGTACTGTGCCTGTTTACTCAGCAACCCCTCTCATGGTCATGCCACCCCTTCTGTGGCAACAAGTGAACCATGTGTGTAGCTCCTGACTATCAGCCCACACAACTAAATCAAAGCTTCTTCTAGGCTGTATGAACGTGCCATGCTGTAGGCTGAAGAGGCTTAGGAGCTCCTTCATGTATGATGAAATGCTTCTGCTGCAAGACAACTTAGTTCAATAGCTTCTGGACAGATTCAAGCCTCCCATCATTATCTGAAGGCCTTTCGAAATAAGTTCTTAATTCTATCATTTTTGATAGACACAAAGATAACACAAATGTTAGCTGCAGCCATCTGAACCAAGAGTTTAGTAGTTTGACAAGTCTGGTTATTCAACTGGAAGACATTTGGTATTGCATATAAAACTGGAAGACGGTTGGTATTGCATATAACGTGTTCTAATCTAGTTTCTCACACTTAACAGAAGTGATATCCAAATACCTTTGTGTTAGCACAGCTCTACGTTACTTGAGAGCAAACCTGTTACTCCTGCGACCATTACAAATTTTGAGGTATGGGTAATAACCCAGGAATGACTTTTACTCCTTCAGTAACTAGCTAAAGAAATTGCAATAAGAGATACGAAAATAACCTTTACAAAGTCAAAGAAATGGCCATGGCATTGCTCAGCTGTTTTTGGCCAGTGTTGCAGATTCTCCATCCAGAAAACATACTGATTTTTTTTAAACCTTACTGATATTTTAAGGAATTCTGTAACAATGTTTCGCTTTTCACATCACACTATTCCAGAATAATTTCTGTAAGGTTCCCTTCACAATTTATTTTTGCAAGAATCAATTTTGCCATGAAAATATACAGAGGTGGTGTCTCTCTGATATGTTTTGGGAGCTGCTTATTCCACTGTGCAATGTGAAAACTGCTCATAAAGTGGCGTAGGTATCATCGCATATAATAGTAATGCAAAGACACTTAAAATGGGTAAACTGCATGTTACTGCTGAAGGAAAAGAGGTAAGAATTGGATTTGGTGACAAATACAAGCCTGTTCTCTTGTTTTGTGATCTGGTTTCTTGTTATACTGTTTATTTCTTGATCTGTGTCTGCTCTTCCAAATTATGTTACTTTAATTAAGCAGAGCTGTTCTGCAAGAAAGCAGAGGGTCCCTCAGCCTTTCTGACAGATGTCAGACCTAAAATAACTGAGTATAGCATGAGGATAGATGTTTTTTGAAAATACTCTCATTAATGATTTTCCTTTAGTGAGATGTTTTGGTCATTGCTGTATTACGGCACTGTCGCGGCCATTATAGAGTCCGTCTCTCACATCCACTAACCACATGGAGATGTGGATAGGTCTCAGTGAGAAATTTGGTCTTGTGAAAAAGACTTAAACAAGTATATTCAGTGTTCACATCTGGTGAGGGTGCAGTGGAACATTTGTAGAAATACTCCAGCCAGGTTAGGAACTATGCAAAAATGCTTCTTTTTTTTTCTTTTTTTTTTTTTTAAATTCAGTACATTTGTAATGAGAAGAGCCATCAAGCAAATGAAACCTGTAGACGACTCCCTCTTTTCTCTGGGGAAATTCAGTCTCCATATCTTAACTGATCAATATCAGAGAAAGATCTCTTTTGGTAGGTGCATCCCATTTTGAACAGAATAATGAAAGAGCAAATAGTTAACAACGAGGACATTGGGCTGGAAAGTATGATATATGATTTTCAAACCCTGCTCCCCCAGGCTCAAAGGAAGATTTGAACTTCTTCTCTACTCTTTGTTGAGCTGCTTCAGCCATTAAAAGACTGTGTGTTTGCTTTTGGCACGTCTTGGGGGAAAACTGCCATAGGCATCTGGATCTGAAAGAGGCTCAGGTGATGAACTCAAACCTCTGAACAGAAGAGAGGGGTTCAGAAGGGAAAACTCTTCTTGGTATCCTCTGTGGTTCATGAGGGTCTCTTCCAACCCTATCTGTCCCATATGTCCTTTTCCAGGCACTGTGCCATAAACCTTGATTAGAAAGAAACTGTAGGTTTTTCTGATGCTGGCAGAGATCCCATTAAAGTGCTGTCATTTTCTGGGTGAGTTCATGGCATCTGTGTGTTGTTTAATTGATGCAGCATGTGTTTGCCTTCCAGTACTAATTTCAGGAAGAGAAGCTGAAGGCAAAACTACAACTTCTTATACTGCTTGTTTTAGGGCTAGGCAAAGCTAGGGTTACTAGAAACATGCCTGCAGCGTGCAGGTTTTGTGCCTTACTGAGTTTCCAAAATAAGGAGATTGCCAAGGAAGAACAGAGCTATGTAAACACAACTTTGGCTTTTGCAGTGCTCCCAAGGAAGATACAGGAAGAAGCCAAACAAGTTCAGGATGATAATGGATTTCATGCAGCAACTTACACTTCCTCTTGTCAAGAGCACTCCAAACTGAGCTCTTGACTGAGCACAGCTGCTCCTTCTTGGACCATCTCCTAAACCCAAGAGTATCTATTCAGAAACACCCCAGCCAGCACCAGCCCAGCTCAACACATCCACATCCACATCCACATGGCACTGTGCAGTCAGATAGATTTCAGCCAGAAAGCTGTGCCTGTGCCAGCTGGACATTCTTGCCAGTGAAGATGATGGTTGGGGATGCAGAACCAGCGCTACAGAGTTTGGGTGTTTGTTCCGTCTTTGCTAACACAGGACTTGCAGTCCTGCCCTGTAACTTAGTGTGGGCACCTGCCAGAGCAGGGTGCTGGGAGCTAACTCCACCTGAAGAAACACAGGTGTGAGACACAAGCTCAACACGCAGCTTAGATGAAAAGCACACTGTCCCGTCATCTCTGTCAGCCTGAACATTACACTGATGTGCACATTGTCTGAACAGGGAGAGGTATTTAAAAAATAAGATTCAGATTAATCCTGAGGCTTTTAAGACTGAATGCAGTCAAAGATGCTTTAAACTTTACATGCTACTTTAATTCTCATCTTGTACTTTCATTTATCATTTATGGTTGGATTCGGTGAACTTAAAGATATTTTCCAACCTAAATTATTCTATGATTTCATGTTCCCTGATAATTAAATCTATATGTTAATGATAGAAAGGTTGTGGAAAAGATGTACAGGAAGACACTGTGGAAGTTTCACCACCTTGCCAAGAGAGTTTAAACATTACCCATGCCTCCATGGCAGAGAGGGACCTGGGAGTGCTGGTTGACAGCTGGTTGAACATGAGCCAGCAGTGTGCCCAGGTGACTTGTATCAGGAATTGTGTGGCCAGCAGGAGTAGGGATGTCATTCTCCCCTTGTACACAGCACTGGTGAGGCCTCACCTCTAGTACTGTGTGCAGTTCTGGGCCACTCACTTCAAGAAGGATATTGAGGTGCTGGAGCAGGTCCAGAGGAGAGCAACAAGGCTGGTGAAAGGACTAGAGGGAAAGTCTTATAGGGAGAGGTTGAGGATGCTGGGGTTGTTTAGCCTGGAGAAGAGGAGACTCAGGGGGGACCTTATCACTCTCTTCAACTACCTGAAGGGAGGTTGTAGTCAGGTGGGGGCTGGGCTCTTTTTCCAGGCAACTAGGGACAAGACAGGAGGGCACAGCCTGAAGCTGCTCCAAGGGAGGTTTAGGTTGGATATTAGGAAGTACTTCCTCACGGAGAGGGTGATTAGACATTGGAATAGACTTCCCAGGGCAGTGGTGGAGGCACCGTCCCTGGATGTGTTCAAGGCAAGGCTGGATGTGGCACTTAGTGCCATAGTCTAGATGGTGTGGTGGTGTTGGTCATAGGCTGGACTTGATAATAAAGGTCTTTTCCAGCCTTGGTAATTCTGTGTGTGTGATTCTGTGTGTGATTTTGGGGAGAAGAAAATCAGAGATACTGAAGAACTCATTAACCTACCAGAACAAAAACTAATTTCTGGAAGTTAAGCCCAAATCCAGCTAGAACTTAGGTACTGCCCCTTTCAGTGATGAACTGGAATTCAGAAACCACAACAGAAGACTAGGCAGTTCTCCTTCCATCTCCAGATCATATCCAGATGCCTTCCTGTGATCTGCTCTGTCTGAATACAATTATTTGTGTTTATACAAGGAAAGGAAACAGAAATCTAGCTGTTGTATACGGGTTACCTCATGGACAACAGAACAAAACAGTGATCCAGAGCCACACAACTGCAGCCTCCGTGGCTTTGGGTGTCTGGAGTGAGTTGCAACCTTGGGAGGAAACTGTGACAACCCAGCTCCAGTCAGGTGTGATGATGGGCATGGCCATGTAACAGTGCACAACGCAGAGATGCTCAGGCCAACACTCAGCCTTGCTGAGGGAAAGCTGGCAGCTGCCACTGGCTGCCTGGGTACAGTACCATATTTACATTGCTTTTGGGGTCAAGGGAATACTTGTGGGCTATGCTGCACTCATGTACCTACTGATTGACTTCTTTAGAAGGATCTTCAAATTCCCCTTATTCTTTAAAAAAAAAATTATAAAACTGGACTTGAATTTATATTGTTTGTCACATGTAAATAGAGACTGGACAACTGATTTATGCAGCAATAAGTGAAAATATTCTGATTATTTTTCATATTCAGTTGACAGACTGAATTTCAGCCACGACTGTATATGCATTTTTAGAGGTGGGACATGTAATGATGGGCAAGAGGAGAAAGAGGCAGGAGGCTTTCACTACCAGTGCAGCTCAGAACCATTCTCCTCTCTTCACAATGTGATTCAGGCAATGGACACAAACAGAATGTGCATTTTAACTTTGAAAGGGCTGTATACTTGGCTCAGTAAATTCATACCTGGATTTCTATTTAATGCAAACTGCAGTGTATACATAAGAGATTAATCAAAAAGATGAAGTAATTTTGGTATCCATTCAGGAAATGCTACATTAATAATTGATTTTCATTTACATTACAAAAAGATATTGAGAGGCCTGACTTCAGGCACTCAGTTAGAATTCCATATATTTGTTGCTAAGTGTCTAATAAAAAGATAAAAATTGCTTTTTTTGTTTTGCTGCTGTTGCACACCGGTCTGTTTCTTCAAGGCAGCACCTGGTTTATATACTTAACATTTTATGTTTAACTCAATATTTTTAGTTAGCTTTAGAAATCAAATATTCAGAGTTGACCTGTTCTTCTCAGCAAAATGACTGCTTCAGATGCTTCCATTAAAATATTTAAGATTTTATTATAGCTATGACTTCAGTCACCACTTCTAATTAAAAACAGTAAATCTGCCAGAAAAATCTAATTCTTTACCTTTACAATAATCATAAACCAGGAAAATTTCATACCTCAGTATTGTTTTCCAGTAATTAAACTTTAAAATAGGGAGGAGAGGTTTTTTTTAATGACAACATCCCAATAAAGAATTTGTTAGTGTCCTGTTCTTAAGAGTTAATTAACAGTAGCTTTTCATATTAAATCACCAATAGGTTTTATTTAATAGAATCATAGAATGGTTAAGGTTGGAAGGGACCTAGAAGATCATCAGGTTCCAACCTCCCTGCTATGAGCAGTGACACTTCACACTACACCAGGCTGCATAAAGTCTCATCCAACCTGGCCTTAAACACCTCCAGGGAGGGGGCTTCCACAACCTCCCTGGGCAACCTATTCCAGCACCTTACTAACCTCATGGGGAAGAATTCCTTCCTGATGTCTAACCTAAATCCACCCTCTTTCAGTTTAAAACCATTACTCCTTGTCCTATCACTGCCCTCTCTGGTGAAAAGCCCCTCCCCAGCTTTCTTTTAGGCCCCCTTCAGGTACTGGAAGGCTGCTATAAGGTCTCTCAGAAGCCTTCTCTTCTCCAGGCTGAGTAGCCCCAACTCTCTCAGCCTGTCTTCATAGCAGAGGTGTTCCAGCCCTTTGATCATCTTCATGGCCCTTCTCTGGACCCTCTCCAATAGCTCCATGTCTTTCCTGTGCTGAGGGCTCCAGAGCTGGACACAGTACTCCAGGTGTGGTCTCACCAGAGCAGAACAGAGAGGCAGAATCACCTCGTCATGATCACAGGTGATTAAAATGGTTTGGTGGGTTGCTGAGACATCTCTTTAGTCCAGCAACAAGTCCTGTTTACCTCTTAGATGTCTCAGGACAAACACCAGACATCCTGAGTGCCATAGTGCACTGCTTATCTTTTGGATTGTTCGAGACAAGCACTATACATCAGAATATCACACACCTGCCTAGTCCTGCTGACCACACTTCTTTTGATGCAGCCCAGGATGGGGTCGGCTCTCTGGGCTGTGAGCGCACACTGGTGGCTCATGTAGAGCTTCTCATCTACTACCACCCCCAAGTGCTTTTCCTCAGAGCTGCTCTCTAGCCATTCTGCCCCCAGCCTGAGGTTGTGCCAACCCAGGTGTAGGACCTTGCACTTGGCCTTGTTAAACTTCATGAGGCTGGCATTGCCCACCTCTCAAGCCTGTCAAGATCCCTCTGGATGGCATCCCTTCCCTCTAGAGTGCCAACCCCACTACACAGCTTGGTATTGTCAGCAAACTTGCTGAGGATACACTCAATTGCACTGTCCATGTCTCCAACAAAGATGTTAAAAAGCACTGGTCCCAGTACTGGCCCCTGACTTGTCACTTGCCTCTGCTTGGACACTGAACCATTGAGCACAACTTTCTGGGTGTGGCCATCCAGCCAATTCGGAATTAAGTTTTCCATTAAGGTTGTCCATCCTGTATTCCACTGAATTGAGGCAAACTGAAAAAAACTCAATGTGTCCACATTATCCACACTCAGTGAGGTTTTAAATAATTTCAACGGAACTCGCTTCCAACCACTAGTTTTAAACAGTTTTTCCTATAATGTCTGCAAGAGGAAGGAAGCTAGGAGGGATTAAACATGATAGTTACTTCTCCTGATGCCTTGTTTTGTATTCATAGTAATTGCTGTTGCTATGTATTTATTAATTCCTTTACCTACCAATTATCTGTGACACTCTCTTGGGAGCAGTTTCAAAGCCAGAGGGGTAGGTATGGAGCAGTATCTTCCAGGAACTTGACATAATGTTTGTAGTTCATAGCTTAAAGAAACAACCATAATGAAATAGGTTGTGAAAATCTCTCCAGTGACAAGGGAGCAAGCATTTCAACATATCCTTATGTATCTGATAAAGTGGGGATAACTGTCAGTCACCCTCATACATACCCAAAGCTTTTCCTAATAGCTATTTGCAGAAACAACATCCACAGTTGTGAGTTCTTTATGGGCAAGAGACTATCACTCAAAGGTGGGGAACATTAATTGTCTCTGAATATGTAGGGTTGATACTAAATCCATGAGGTTCGGGCCTGGACCCTTCTGCCATAAGGAGTGGAAACAGACAACAGGGCTCTCTGTCTCCCAGAAACTGCCTCTTTCAGGGAAGGTTTTGAGCATCAGATTAAGAATTCATATTTTCTGTTGCTTACTTTCTCTATTGGGTCCTATGAATTATAAAATCATAGAAAAAGAATCAGGTTATAAGGGAGCTCTGAAGGTCTCAAAACCAGGCCAGCTTTTAAGCTAGGTCAGGTTGCCAGCTTTTAAGCTAGGTCAGGTTGCTGTATCTGCTCAGCTATTGAGTATCTCTTAGGATGGAGCTTTTACAACCTCTCTCGGCAACTGGCTTTGTTGTTTAACCACCTTCATTGTGAACATGTTTTCAATATATACAGTTGAAATTTCTCTTGCTACAACTTGTGTCCATTGCCTCTTACCCCATTAGGGAAGAGACCTTAATTGTGCAGTAATGAGAAAAACATGGGTCTACATTTTCTACAACTACCTTTTAGGCAGCTGAAGGCAGCCATTAGGTTCCCCCAAAGCCACCTTTCCTCCAGGCTGAACTAGACCAAGTCCCTTTCCACACAGGTCAGGTGCTCCATCCCCAGACAGCCTGGGGGTCTTCTGTTGAACTTGCTCCAGTTTGTTGATATTTCTTGTACTTGAGAGCCCACAAATGAACACAGTAGGATAGATACAATCCTGTAACTACTAAACCAAGATGAAAAGTCATTCCCTTAACCTGCTGGCTGCATTCTTGCTAATATCTTATGAGGCTGGCCCACTTCACAAGGGCACGCTGCTGACTCAAGGTTCAACTTATTGTTCAGCAGGAGACTAATTCAGGAAAGCAAAGGTCCTTTCCTGCAAACTGCTTTCCAGTCAGCCAATGCAGAGTCTGTGCTGTTGCACAGGCTTATTCCATTCCACTGGATTTACATTTGCTATTGCTGAACTTCATGAGGTTCATGCCAGTTCATTTTTACAGCTTGTCGAGGTCTCTTGAAACAGCAGTTTTGCCCTTCATGTGTCAACTACTATCTCCATTTTGTGCCATTCACCATCTTGTTGATTGTGCATTCCACCACATTGCCCAGGTGAAGACACTGCATAGTATTGGCCCCAGTACCAGCCACTGAAGAACACTATTCATTGCCAGCTGCTCAGTAGACGTAAAGTGATTTATCATTATTCACCCACCTTGTAGCCTCCCCATCCAGTCAGCACATCCTGAGCTGTCTACAAGGAATTTTGCATCCTTTCACATAAAGAAGGCTGGTTCCAAAAGGAAGAATGGAAATTGTTTCTTTCCTTCTTTAATTTCTCCTGTTCCTTCCTGTCTTTACTGCAGCTCTCTCACTGTGGGTGAGTGCTGTAGCCTCTCATGCCTATATAAAAGATGAGTGGCTACAGAGATTTTTGCTATAATTTTTGAATGAAAGAGACTGTAATCCTATGCTGTTGCTGTGAATACAGGGAGGTCTAAGTATGCCTGCTGTAGTAAAGACATCTGCTCACTGTGCTATATTTGAGCTGGCATTGAGGCTCTCCCACACATTGAATGTGGCTCTGATGCTGAGGCATTTCTTTGATAATTTATGTCTGCGCATGGATTCCTACTGTGTCTAAAAACACATTGGGGAGCATATACTTTTGTCACCAGCACATTGTCAGTCTTCCTTCAGCCCTCTTCTCATCAGCCTTTTCTCTTGTAAGAGATAGATGTGGGAATCTACCCTGGGAATGTGGACTTTGTTCTACAACACAAGTGGAGACCTCAGTGATTTCCCCAAGAAAATTATTTATTTGAACAGGCTCTCCAGCAGAGGACCACCCCGATTTGGTAGTTTGGGATTTGACCATCCAGACTGGAGATTTGCCTTGTAGCTGCTGTATGGTTTTTTATCCCTCAATCTGGGTTTTATTTCCACAGAAGGAAGAGGGAGTGAGATGTGATGGAAAGGGAGTGTGATACACATCCAAGCCAAAAAGCTAGCATACACACCAAGATCAACTGCTGCAGGTATAGCTAATACTGGGCAAGGGGATACTCTCCAGTTAATATCATTATTTGTTTCCCATCAGCAGCCTCATTTTTAGCACAGGACTTTACACATGATATGTGGCCCACCTGCTGGAGGCTGCTGCTGTGGTGATCAATCCAATATTCATGCGGTTATGAACTAGTTGTGAAACTTGTTCTCAGCAGCTGGAGAGAGATCAAGTTTTATATCTTTGTATTCTACCATGTACTTCCACATCTTTTCGGAATAGACAATGATTTATGCCCTACAAGTGCTTGAGGTGACTGGTAGCCCCATCTTCTTGTAAATTTTACTTCTAACGCACGATTTCCCAATGCAGACAGTATTTTCTGTGTTGTCTATTTAATTAGTATATACCAGTTTGTGTCATGTCTGGGCAGCAAGAGAACAGAAACTTCTAAATGAATTATTAAAAAGTGTAGAAAGAGGTACATCTTAAGATTCACTTCCTTGAAGACAGCACTGCCTAACACTTCACTTGGGGTAAGGGACAAATGGTTGCTGCCAACTGGCCACTGCCAACTGAACGCCAGACATTCTACACTGCTGACTCACAGTCGAGACAACTGGCCACTGACCAGCAGGTGATGCTCTTTCAGCACTGCAACAAAACCTTGAGGAGCAGGTGGCTCTGCTCACGGTGCACTGATTTCTGCAAGGGAATTGTGTGTATATAAAGAAGTTCAAGTGTATGAGTCACAGAATTTGTAACAAGAAAAATTATCAATGAAATAAAGGCAACTCAATAAAATGTGAGATATTTCCTAAAATTAATGTGAAACAAATGCAATTAAAAAAAAGTCAAAACACAGCTTTTAGAAGTGATGCTAAACAAAAATTCACTTATAAAACATTTTAAAAAAATTAAAAGTGATGTTGAGTGAATGCAATTTTAAAACATCAAAACAAAGTCTCAAAAGTGATAGTTAGGTCTGCGACCTGAAATGAACTGTTTGCAATATGTTTGAGTTGCCTTTATCTCCTAATTAATTTTTCATTTCTTACATTTGATTGAGTTGCCTTTATCTCATAGTTAATTTTTTGTGTTACAAATTGTGTGATTCATACACTTGAACTCCCCTATATATACACAGTTTCCATGGTGTTTTGGTTTGAGCAAGCTCTTTGCTGATTTTTTTTTTCTTCCTTTCAGTGAACTTTTTAGCAGCACCAGTGGACTGATAATGACCAAGGTCACTTCTGACTGTCTGCAGCCTCCCCCCCCGCTACGGGGGAGCAGATTAGACTGAAGGCAGGATCAGCAAACCAGACTATTCCCTTCTCATAATATTTTCTCTCTTTGGCTTTCAGTATAGGCTACTACATCATGGAAGTCAAGCCTCTCGTTTTCCTTTCTTCTCACTTTTCTGCTTACTGTCGCTTCTATCGCCCTCTCTCCAGATCTCTCCCTCTGTTTTTTTCCATTTTTCCTTACAGCCGACACCTGAGGATCCCGTCTGTGCACCCGGACACTCCCCCCTTCAGCTGGGAGACTGTGAGAGTGGTCAGGGGAGGAGGGAAGGGATCGGGTGTTGCACATCCCTTTGCAAATATATATTCCCTTGTCACCAATAATTAAAAAGATCTGTTTCACTTTTCAACCCAGAGAGCCTCTCTTTATCATTTTTCTCCCTCTTTCCCTACCCTGGGGGAGTGGGGGGAGGGGTGAATGGAGAGACTGCCAACTCGGTGCCAAACCGACACACATGGAAAAATCAGAGCACCATGAGCAGAGCCACCTGCTCCCCAAGGTTCTGTTCACTAGACTGAACAAGCGTCGCCTGCTGGTCAGTGGCCAGTTGTCCTGTGTGTGAGTAGTCAGTGTAGAAGTGTCCAGCTTTCAGTTAAAGGCAGTCAGTTGTCCTAGACCCTTGGTTGAGATTCCTGTCTCTGCCTGGGATTTGCAATCATTACTTTCCTGCTAATTCTCGGTGCCTTTATAATGGTTTTATAGAGGTTATTTCTTGTTCTAAAAAGATGTCAGGGTAGACCTTCTACTTTTTGACATAGTAAATAAGCTTATTTTTGATGTAAGTAAAGAAGTCAGGGCAAACATATCTGGGGTGGTATAAAACTGAACTCAGGTTTCCATCTGCCCAAGCTTACACTTTCTGCTGTACCTCACCAGACTGTGCAATAATCTTCAGGTGGCAAGAGGGGAAAGGTAGCTCCAGCAGTACCTGTTGAAGGTGCTGCCCTTTACATGCAAAAATGTGAGTAAGAGAAGTTCCTTCTACTAAATGGTAAAGAGAAGATCTGGGGTATTTCAATACCTATTATAATATAAACCAGGAATTTTATGGTAAAACATGACCTCTAATGAGGTTATGCAAAGTGGAATCTTCAGAGGGATTTAGGACTCCCTGTCCCAGGAAGTTCTAGGGCACTGGCTTGTGCTATGAGGATGGAGAAAGGAACTTGAATCAGGGTTTCCTGTTTCGATGCTCATCCACTGTGATATTAGGGAGTGGATATTAGGGGCATCAAATTTTCCATGGAGGTCTGGTTACATTGAAGGATCATGTCCTGTTGGTAGGGCAGATAAAGAAATATCCCAAACTGATTTCTGTATCAGGTAATTGTTGTGCAGGTCTATCCTGCCTAGGTTTTGGTGATCTGCACATACCCACTGTGAGGAACATAAGATGTTATAAGATAAAATTTAGTAGCAGCAATTGGTGTGCTAAAGAAATTTTACTTCCTAGGGGAGAAGAGAAGAAGAGGATCTAATAGAGTAATTTGGGTCCCACATCAACTTTGTGTTGTCAGACCTCCAAAAAACCCCCTCTCCCTACTTAGTTTTATGTGAAGGAGCCAACATGATTGATGGCTGTTTATGTTTCCTCTACCTCTAAGAATACACATATATCACACCCTTCAAAATCACCAACATGCTGCTGCACCCACTGAATGTAGATTGCCATCATTTCAATAATTAAACCACAGAATTATTAAGTGAGTTGAGAGACACCAGGAGGAATACTGGAATTATAATGCCTTGGAATAAAAAGCCCTCTTAAATAAGAATGTAAAATAGCAATAGTTGTACTCACAAATGCAAGTTGTACAAGTCAAGAAGGCTGAGTGTAGAACAGTTTGAAAAGGAGAAAACCAGACTTTGTTTTTATCTTAATTTACTTTCCAAGCCTGGGCTTTTGGGCATGCTGCACTGTGCTCAGCCTGATTTATTATTTTTGTTGTTGTTTTCATTATGTCAGCTTTTCTGTGGGTGCTTTTTAAATTTTTTTCTTTGCTTGTTTGTTTGGTTTATTTGGTTTTTTGGGGGTTTGTTTGTTTGTTTGCTTTTCCCTTTAATAATATTTTCTTATATATTTCTTGTTCTTAAAGATGATTTAGAAAAAAAATTCAGGCTACAAATACAATAATGAAGCTGTCAGTCAGGTTATTCTGACTAGATATTCCTCCCTGTGCTGTGTTCTTTTAAATCAGGTTTAATGCTGGCTTTTGCAGCACAGCATACCAATCAAACAGAAAGTCACAGTGTATTTTGTGGTGTGACCACACACTCTTAATCTCATCTTTCTTTTTTTTCTTTGGCATAAAGACCCCTTTGGTGATAGCTATTCTATAAAGCTATTTATTGCTTTGCTTTTCTTCTGTTTATGTTCACAGATAAAAGAGCACCATGAGGAAAAATCAACATTGCTCTAACCTTGTTCTGCTTCTTGTCGTGAACAAGACTGTAAAGTCCAAAGAAGCACCAAAGAATCATGAAAGATTCATATTTTTCATGTTTCACAAGGTGGATTTAACTGAGTAAAACTGATTTTGAAACCACAGAAGGGAAATATGTGTTGCATGTGTTATTGGATACTCTCAGCTGGTGAGGGGAGTATATGACTTACAGCTCTGTGCCTGAAAGCCCTTTTTTTCCTTCGTTCTTTGTATTTAGCAAACTTGCCTTTCTACAGGAAGAATTGCTGTGATTTCAACAAGTGCAGGGGTAAAAAACCTGACAGCCAAAGTGAAGGTCCTGGTGCTCCTTTATACCCCACTGGCTCTCCCCATCCCTTCTTGCTGCTGCAAGGCACAGCTGCTGCTCTCCATACAGAAGAGGGAGCTCAATCTGAGATATGCTGTTTCTGGTTTTCTCCCAGGTCCTCTTCTGTGGGCAAAGTGGAAGAAATGGAGAAATTTGGGAAAGGCATTTTTCAGCCCCATGAAGCTCCATTCTTGCAGCTTTCCCCAACCTATGCCTGTTTTACAGAACATCCATTCTTGTGGCATGCCTCATTCAGCCTCTGGGCTAAATGGAGTGCATAATAGTTCAAGCCAGTTGAAGATTCCTTCATGCCATAAAACTGCATTTGCTTCATTTGCTATGAATTATATGATATCATATGCTATGATGCAAATCAAACATCCTTTCTTTTTTTTCCTTTGTTACACAATAATTCATAACAACAATTTCATTTGATATTATGTAAAAAGATTTTAGTTTCTCTAAATGGAAGTCCATTTCTATTCTCTCCCATTATTTGTATTTATGCTAGCACTGTAAAGACAGTCCAACATGGGGCCTTTCATCAAAAATGCATAAAAATTAAAGAAACAGTGTGAATTACATTATTTCTTCCCAGTGCCATTTTTGGTTATTATGTTGCAGAATGTAAAAGCTCTGAAGAGCTATTTTGTTTTTTACTCTGCCTGCAAAAGAAAGGATGGAAATAGAGACCCATCCCATTTGCTGTTAGTGTGGAGGCAGTAAATCAACCCACTTCTCCCATTTTGCCTTTTCCAGAAAGGACTAATCCTTCCTCTCCATTTAAAGTCTCCTTCACCTGAAGGCACTCCCATGCACCTCCAATTACTCCACATCTTCCTGCTGAGATGGCTCTTCCCTGCAGTATTTTCCTTTCACTCTGCCCTCAGACATTTTCCTCTTGAATGTGGTGTCTTTTCAGGCCAGGCTGGGGGACGATGTCATGAGTCAGAGCCAGCAGAGCTTCAGTAGGCTCCTGGGAAGTGCCTCTCCTCCTGGCACGCTCTCACCTGCATAGCTACCAGCTACTCACCCTCTTGCTGTTGCCACAGCTGAGCACGGATGCTGTCGGTGCTTTCAGGCTTTCTTTTAATTGCACAGCTTCAGCAGCTCTCCAAAAAGCTGTTAAAGGGAGCCACTTTCTCCCTGTCTGCCTGACACAAGGAGATGTGCTGGGTTTGGCTCAGCTGGAAGCAGTTCTTTCCTTGTCTTTTGAGGTACTTGCACAAAGCCCATGGCTTGTTCATTAGGAAAGTGTTACGGCTCATAGGCACAGTTAATTAGCACTTATGAATAAAAGAAAAGTAGAAAGGAAAATCAGAGGAGTAGGAACAACAAAAATGAACTGGGAGAAAAACAGTGTAGGTGTGTAAGAGCAAAGCATTCAAAGATTAATTAAAAATATATTGATGCTGTAATTTTATAGTAAGTTTTCATTCTCGGTCTGTCTATCATAAAACAAATAGTATGTGGAGTCCAGACAAACCAGCACACACACATGTATGTCTGTCTGTCATACAGGTGTCTCTCTGGTGCCAAACAGCCAGGAAACGGAGGAGCACTTCAACTGGGAGAACAGAGTAACTGTGTGTGGGTGTCATCAACGCTATAATGAAATTTTTAACAACCAGCTGAGCAGGAGGCACTAGTCTCACTTTACTTTCCTCCCTGTGGCTGCAACTCATTGTTAGATGTTTTTTTGCACAAACTGTATTATGAAAAGCTTAAAAGTATGAACTGTGCTGCAGAAGTGACAGGTTGCTTTCTCAACAGCTAAACACCAGCACCAAAAATCTTCCTGGAAAGAAGTGGCCTTTCAATATTAAAGGGAGCATATAAGAAAGATGGGGGACAAACTTTTTTAGCAGGGCCTGTTGCGATAGGACAAGGGGGTAATGGTTTTAAACTAAAAGAGGGTAGATTCTGTCCAGATATAAATAAGACATTTTTTACAATGAGGGTGGTGAAACACTGGAACAAACTGCCTGGAGAGGTGGTTGAAGCCCCATCCCTGGAAACATTCTAGGTCAGGTTGGATGGGGCTCTGAGAAATCTGATCTAGTTGAAGATGTCCCTGCTCTTTGCATGGAGGTTAGACTAGATGACCTTTAAAAGTCCCTTCCAACCCAAACCATTCTATGATTCTATAATATTCTTTCAAACAATCTTCTGAGTACAGGAGGGTAAATATATTTCAAACCCTGCTGCTAGAAGGGAAGAAATTGGCTGTAGCATGTAATTAAAATTATAGCATGGTATGAACAACACACAAGTGGGCTGAATAAAGGCTAAGTATCACTTTGGGCATAACTGACATTTTTTGCCTTGTGAGTGGTTGACTGCAATTCTGCTCAGCAAGGAGCTATTAATTAATTCTACTCTTTTAAGGAGTGTTCTTTCCATGATTGTATACGAGTATGATCAATAGGCTCAGTACAGTCAATACATCCTATTTATCCATTAATCAATACACACACTTTACATTGTCTAAGAGAATGAACCAGTGATCAGAAGAAATCTGCATCAGCTCTCATGGCATCTCAAAGATTCTGGGATAAATCAGGGCAGAAAGAAGACTAAGTTGTGGCAAATTTTGTGCTTCCTGTCAGAGTAGAAAGCTATGGCTGTCTTAACTTTTCTATTTTCTTTGACTTGGATAGTGCCAGGGAGTAATTTCAGGGAAGAAAAGCTGCTCATGAACCAAGGGTTCACCACTTCTGTCTGTATCTGCTTATGTTGGCATTCTCACCCTCCCTGCAATGCCCAACCATCTACTGCCACCCTTTAATACCAACAGCAATGTCCCAAGACATGATACCTTAGAAGACCTATTTTAATTTTTTGCCCTAGATGTTAGGGGTGATAATTTTTCCTGAATATTGGATTTTATGGCTATTCTGTGCAGTTCCAAAATCTGCTGTCAAAACACATCTTGTCGGTAGGCTGTTGGGTAATGAAGAGAATTGAGATTCTCATTTTTAGCATTAGGGAGAAGAGGAAAAAGCAACCATGATCCTGTATGACAAGTCAGATGAGCCAGGACTCGATGATAGGAAATAAATATCAGGCTGGGACTAAAATAATTCCAGAACCAAAGGTTTTCTTTGCTGGCAGAAATAATTCAGTGAAGACAAAGGCCTTGTGCTCTTTCCCTGCCAGCATTCACTTGCTCCCAAGCTGGGTCAGAGTCAAAACTTGTCAAATAAATTAAATGAATCAAACATAGTTCATAGCTTTCTCTCCACAAAATTCACTTCATAAATAGTCTGTGGATATTCTTCAACCATTATACCAGCTCTATAATTAGGAAGGAAAAAGGATATTTCACAAATTTCATCAAATGCGATCTTCAGTCAGTAGGACTCTTAGCTATAACATGAGCCCAAAAGTTGCTCTGAGGTTTTTCCCTCCTAATTCTCAGCTTTCATCCAGCTCCTACAAGAATCTTCTACCCCACTGAGAGGTTCAGCACACCTCCCTCTGGCCTGACTCTTCCACAGACCTAGAGCTGCCTTCCCCATCAGGAGAAAATATTTTTACTTTCTCCTGCCAATGAAGAGAGTCTCATCTTTACACTGGGGCAAGAGTCTTCCCAACTATCTCTGAAAGCCTCAGATGCTCCACCATTGCATTGCAATTTCACATGCTGACAATTTATTTCTTAGGCAGCAGTGACAGCACATGAGTAGGGTACAGGTACAGTGACATAATAGAAGCTTCACGTCAACTTGACACCCCAACTCCCCTCCCTCCTCCCCTAGTCCTCACTTTGGGAAAGTTTCAATTGTGTTTATCTTTTGAGTACCAGCAGCTATAGACCTAGATGAGGAACTTAACCTGGAGAAAGACTTAAATTCAGGCTTTCAGCTAGACAAACACTTGAGATCTGTAAAAGGAATCTAATTTTATATTTTTTTAAAAACCAAGCCCAACGTAAAATTTGACATGATTAAGAAAGATAAGCGTGTAGGGTGATGAGAGCAAGAGACATCAGAAAGAGGGTGATGGGAGGGATCCCCCATCTAGCATGCAAGGGCACACATGTGCACAGCCTGGGAAAAAATGCAGAGGTATGAGCACTCCAGTGGGGTCACAGGGCTGCTGCATCGCTGCAGGACTGGAGAGCCACTGGGACTGCCTGTGCAGGTGGGCACCAGCTCTGCAGGGAAGACAGGCGGTGAAGAAGAGGAGGGAAGATGCCCTCCATGCAGAGCAGCAGCTGGGAGATACAGAGCATTTCCATGGGAGAGGTGAGAGGCTGGATGAGGGCTCATGGATCACAATCAGAGGAGAAACCAGCAAGAGTGGCATCACCGTGGAAGGATGGCATGTCACCTGGTAAGGGTGAGGGCAAACATGAAGAATTCTTTAAACAGCTCAAGGCCCTCTATCACAGACCCTTGCTCTTTAGGGCACTTTAACCTCCTTTCATCTGTTGGAAGCGCAACACAGAGGACAAAAGCGTTGAAGATTTTTGGAGGTGTCAGGGAGAACTTTTTGATACAGGTGCTGGGTGGGACAAGCAGAGCAACATTCTCCAGCATCTGCTATTCACTGACAAGGAAGAGCCAGCTGGGGTGTGATAGTTGGTGGCTGACACGGCTATAGTGACCATGCAATAGTGGGTTCCAAGATCCTGTGAGGAGTGAAAAAAGAATGCAGCACAGCCCAGCCCCTGAACTCCAGGTGAGCAGACTGCAACTTGTCTAGGGCATTGGTAGGTGGGATCCCATGGGGCAGCTCTGAAAGGATCTCAGGAGAGCTGGCAAGCTTTTAAGGACAGCATTCTCCAAGCACTGGTAGGGTCTACCTTGATATTCTGGAAGACAGGTGGGTGTCACAGGAGCTGGCTTGGCTAAACAGGAGACTCACAGCAAAGCTCCAGCCCAGAAAAGCAGCATACAGGAGGTGGAAGAAGGGAAAGGCTAAAAACAGAAGAGAGCAATTATGGGAGAGTATTTATTGGAAATAGTCTCTTTTCTCCAGGGAAGAGAGTATTTATAAGAATCTAGAAAAAAAAACAACCCAAAACCACAAAGAAGTCACATACCCATCTATCTTCAGGCAGAATTATCTGAAAAATATTTCCTGAGGGAAATCAGCTCTCTCTAAACATCTCAAGTCATAGATGACATATGGAAGCTCCTCTAATAAGTTTTGACCTGAGACACTGGGGTGGAAAACCCAGACTGTTTTCAATAATAATAACAAACAAAAATATCAACACTTGCAAATTACCTCTTTGAGAAAGGTTTTATAGTTAGCAAGGTGACACAGCCAATTTCTGTTGAAAGAGACCTTCTGTGATGGTGTCTTTTCACATTTTCACGTTACTTTCAAAGTAATCAAACCTGTTTTGCTCCTTCATGAACCTAACAGTTCAAGGAACAAAAGCCTAACCAGAAGGCTAAAACAGCACAGCCCTATCTTACCAATAAAGCTGAAAACAAAAAAACATCCAAATCTTGAACTTAGGGGATGAAAACTGTTTTCTAGGAAGGAACTTGCCTGAGGCTGTGCACAACAGCAGGGCAATTCTTGACACAGGGTAATTAATTATAATAATGAAAGATAACAGTGGAGGGGCTGTCACTCACTTCATCATCTGGTTTCCCTTCTTTTCCCAAGCACTGATCAGTCCAAGCATCCCTGCAGTCCATAAAGCTGGACCTAGCAGAGCTCTTGTAGGCTATATTTTTCTGAGATTCAGAGGCAAACAGGCATCTAATTGTCACTTGTCCCTTTGGCAACCTCCCAACAGATGCTCATCAGTTTGGAAATAGTCACCTTGTTAAGTGTTGAGATTTGTGTAGTACTGTTCCTGAGGAATCCTCTACAAGTGAAGGTTGAACTTACTGAGGCACCTGAAAATGCTGCTTTGGTCTATTATTCTAATTTGACCCATTCAAAATGTCCCTCTTGCTCTGACAAACGCATGGGCTATGTTCAGCCAGGAACTGGCAATGACAGAGAGCACAGGAAGCCTGCAGGATGGCAAGTATCAGCCTAGAGGGAATCAGCAGGGGAAGGAGGGAATGATTCAAACAAGCTCTGTTCTATGCATTAGGCAACTGGGAATGATAAACTTCCTTTATCAAGTGCTTAAGTTTGAGTGTCTTAATATGGTGAGCCCTGTATTGTTACCTCAGAGAGCTGAAAAGGAACAAACAAGACCCCTGGTCAGCCTCTGAATACAGCAGCTGATCCCTATGTTATTTTGCTTTGGCATTACTGTAGTTGAAGAAAGAAGCCTTATGAAATGATGTGAGACTGGAGTTCTAGTAGTGTGGTACAGCGGCTTCCTGTTTCTACCAGCACAAACTGGGCAAGAATAAAACCAAAGACTCTCTGGGTATTTCTGCATGCAGGGCAGGGGTATCCTGATTAAGGCAAATTTCTTCTTTGCTTCTGAGCCAGCAGAGCTGTTCTGACAAAATCTGATAATGGGAACACTGACCATAGGAATCTGTCCTTAGTACAGCTGGCTTCACATAAACCCAGTGACAGGCAGAAGCATGAAAGGACAAAGACAAGGACAAAATGTAATTCTGAGAGAGGAAAGCGAACTGAAGTTACTAGAACAGACCTAGGGCTCAAAAAGGGCTAGTAGGGTTTGTTCAGTTCCTGGCTTTTCAAAATCTCACATTAAAAATACTCATTGATGTTTACATTTTACTGAAGTAGAGAGAAATGTTAAAAACACCAGATACTGAAACTGAGATTTAAATATTGAAAGTCTTTAAAAATATGATGATTTAGAAATACCTGTTTCACTTGACCCCATCTCCTATTCTTCAAGTTACACTGGGAATGAGCTGACACCCACACTGAAGAAACATCCTCTTCTGCAATCCAGAGGATGCAATGTGTTAGCCGATGGGTCTGCCTCCATCACAGGGAGATGTACCACCTCTCACTTCACTCAGCTGGGCAGCTGAGTCCTTCCCACTCCAGGGAAAACCATCAAGTCAGTTCAGACCACTCTCAGAAAGGGTTTTACTGCAAAAAGGGAAGTCTCCCTCCAGCCTCTCCAGGCATTCAGTCCCACATCTCAAACAATGGGAAGACTATGCTACACTTTGTTCAGATTGCAAACCCCTGGAGAAAGGACTTAGTCTGTGCCACCACAAGCCACTGGTATGAATCCCCATACAAGACCCACAGGGTATCTGCCTTACCGATGGCTCTGTGAAAGACAAAAAGACAATCAGGAAGCTGAGCCACAGGAACTAACAGAGCTCTGTATTTTGAACCATGCAACAGTTATGGTTGGAACAAAGCAGACAGTTAAGCTGCAAAGCATTTGTTTTATCTAGATACCATCCTTGAATTTTAAGATATAAACGAAGTAGAGGTTGCTTCTCAGATCCTCAAAAAGGCTCCAGCCATGTAAGGCCTCATTTGCTGTGGTCTGCACCTATTTTCATTTCAGGCAGCACTGAGTCACTCAGAGCAGTATTTCAAGTGCAATTGAGAGTGAGATGAAGGACAAGGGTTTTCTCAAGGTCAGATCAAACCAAAGCTTGACAGCTGCAAACCAGTGCAACCTGCTTCTCTCTCTTGCTTTAATATTGAAGTCCAGGGATGATAAAAATGTAAACAAAGATTGTTCTCCTTCAGGTCAATTAATGTGTGCAGATTTTTAGGTGAGAGATGTCAGCTTTACCAATGAATCAGACAAGCTTGTCCACAGAAGAATGAAACATGAAGCAGAAGAAAATCTCAGCGATCCGGCAAATTCTTCAGTATTTATTTCATGTCCTTTTTTTGTTACAGATTGTCTGGAAAATATTCTCTAAAATGTTTTTACCATCTGTTGAAAACACACTCATATTCTCACTTAAATACTGCATTTAATAAGATGTAACCCTGTAATAGCCTTGCTAATTTTCACAGCCACCAGAATCCAACCACAAAATACGAAGAAGTCTTAACACCAAGGACCGCACTGGAGTTCTCAAAGCTCATATGCTACATGGTGTTACTCAACAGGCTTCAGTGTACAGCAGTAGCTCATTACTTCTTACTTCTACAGTCTGAACCTCAGGCTACTTTAGAAAAGGTTGGAAGCTTTTCCACTTCTCAATGAAGACTCTGGAGTACACATTTCTGAAGTTAGCAAAGTGTTCCTGATTCTTTCAGAAGCGGTAACAATTCATTATAAACGAAGTTCAAGCACCACTTGTCAAACTGAGCACGCAGTCTGCTGTAGCCAGAGAGACACCAGAGCTCAACTTTAGGTGTCAGTATTCTCCCATCACAGTCACTGCTGAGCAAATCAACCGCTTAATCCTTCTCTGCTTTTTGGTGATACTCGTACAGACTGCTGATTATCTAGGGAGGAAGCTGCCTCTGAGTACTTGCCCTTGAAATCTGAAGTACAAGCAGACGCTCCTGTAACACATATAAAAGCAAAAAATCTGGGGATTTTTATGTTTATTTAAATTTGGTTTTTTTTGTGAGTTTCCTAACTTAGACTCTGATCTGCTGCTCAAGCTCATTGTGGCAGACCTGTCCAAGTATGCAGCCACAAAACAGGACTTCAAATTAGTAGGTTATACAGAATATTAATCTGTCCTATCTGATCAAGCATCAGGACAAGGAAGACTTTTTTATACTAACTTGTTGGTTAACTTAATCAGGATTTGTGCCTAATGGTACACTTCTTGCTTTGAAACACAGGTAAGATTTATCTGGTATGAAGCACCAAGGAATCAAATTTATATTTTACCCTGCCACCTTAAACTTTGCGACTGGAAGGTCTGAAGTTTGAAGATGAAGTCTGGAAAGCAAACACTACTTTCTGCTACTATTAAGAAAGAAGATTCCAGTGTATCCAACCACAACTGAAATCAGCATACACTTGAATAGAAAGCAAGGAGAAGGAAAAAAAAAAAGGAACCCCCTTGGTTTCTATGCTGTACTTACTTCAGTTTATAAGGCCAGACATTAGACTGGAGTATTCCTCCAAAATGGAGCCTAAAGAAATGCTTTGGAAGTTGGAAGAGCTTTCACATTGTGCCTTAACCAGAAATTTTAGAAAACTAGAAGAAACTTTCCAATGACACCTTTAGAGGCTGAGCTGCTTGCAGCTAATGTCAGGAGAGGGAAGGTGGTGGTGAATACAGTATTTTGAACCTGATGGAAAGCACAAAGGGTACAGTAAAAAGGAAAAGGGAATCAGCATATGGTGACAGTTGTAATGAGAAAGATCTGATACAAATGTTTCATGTGAAACAGTACAAAGAAAAAGGAACATAGAAATGCATAAATACCACACCACTGCTGCCATCAGGCTGAACTGCACACTTAAGATCTTGAGGTGACAACGGCAAGAAATACAATTTCACCTTTTATTCCAAAAGTTGTATTTTTCCTAAGCCTAACCAGCAAAGCAGATAAGGTCAGATTAGTCACTAAAGCAATTCCAGGTCCTTTGGCAGACTTGCACCTGCTAATATTAGATAAAGACTAGATCCAAACTTAGGATGGTGTTCCTGAGAGGTTAGGCTAATTTCCTGCTCTCTCAAGGATAATCAATAAGAAAGGATTTTGCAGAGTAATTTTGTCCTCTGGATAACACAACCCTTAGAAATACATCTTAAGGAAGTTACTAAAGCATCATGCAAAGGCAGCAGTGATACAATGCAGATCTTAGGAGAGAAAAGCATACTGGTAATTGAAACTATGGCAGATTATTTAGTAATTATTAGTAGGAGCAACGAGAGAACACAAGGAACTGTTTGATGGCTGTTCTCTTCAGTATTCCCTTGTGATGGCAACTACAAGCAGCTGTATTCACATATTGACACAGAAAGATCTCTGCGTAGTAAAGTAAGAGGATGGGTTAGAATGTTAAGTTTCCTGAAGTTCAATGTTCACAGGGTCTCAGGGCTAAAAAGACTTCCCTGTAAAATGTTAAAAATTGGTATGTTAATCTCGTATTAACACAATACATTAAAAAAGTAGCCTCAAAACCAGTAATAGTAGTAGTAGTAGTTATATTTGAGAACTGGCAAGTTGAAATGCCTATTTTTAAACAGAAAGACAGGGAAGAAGAAAAGCAACAAAAACTTCTTCACCAGTGTAAAGACCATTAATTTTTAATTCTAAAAAATATTTTGGAACGAGTACTAAAACTACAGTCATTTATGCTTTCCACAGTGACACAGCTTGGCCAGGAACAAGTTAGTTAAAATCCTTCCTTCCACAGTAGTGTAAAGAAAAAGGAGAAGATCAAGTTTCTTTATCTTGACATCTGACTAGCACAGGACAGTCTTTTAAACAAGACAAACACAGTTCAGATGGAACTATTACAGTATGAATGCAGTGCTAGCTGGAGTTATTAGAAAGGAAAAAAATAAAATCAGAGTCTACTGTCAAAACCGAAAGCTGCAAGGCGGTTCTGCAGAAGTATGTCCTAGGATCAATTCCATTAATATTCTTACAATCTAGATGATGAAACCAATAGACAATATTGAGTTGAGTGTCTTCCAGATCTACTGGAGGGCAATATTCAAATTAAAAAAATTACCTTGACAAGTTAAAAAGTTGTTTAGAAAAATAACATTTAATACCAGTAAATAAAGGAATAATTAAAAACTCAAGTCTGAATCAGTCACTGCAGCAAACATGACCTCAGATTTTTGACACCTTCAATGTGATAACATAGCAAAGGGCTATAAAGTATTCCACTTTAATTGCCTCATGCTATTCCCATCAGACTTTTTACCCTGACCCAACAGGGATATAACCACTGAGCAGGTGCTGAATTTAAAAAATTAAACAAACAAAAACCCTTCTCTCCCTAAAAAGAATTCCTGACTTACTTCAGATCCATGAACCTTCTCCATGTTTCATTAAACTCAGATTTGGCACGTTAACAATTTAGAAAACACTGCCATCTCCTGGAGCAAGGGAAGCTAGCAGTTCTCTGAATGCCACGGTCTGCTCTCCATCTTGCATGGTTTGCTATGCACTGAAAAGTAACCTCAGCAATGCAGCGAGTCACCATCCGATGTTGCATTCAGAAGTACAAGCAACAGACTACAGTAGAGTACCACTTGCAAGGTAAATCCTGTGTTCTAAGTTCAGTAGTAACACGAATCAGGTCCACTCACCCTCCCCACCGAATTCTAAAAGGAAGCTGTTCAGGCATGTAATCAGCCTTCCTTCCCACACACGAATCCTGAACAGAAACCTTATAATAGTAGGAGTGAGGCCAGAAAGCAAATATAGCAGCTTATTCTCATTACAAGCATAGCAGACTGGATGAAGTGGAATTGTAGGTGACCCTAGCCTACAGTTTTTAAAAGCCTTCTGCTATCATATTTTTTGCTGTCAAGGATCCATATTACAATCACCTGTTTTCACCTAACAGCCTTCAAGAAGCATCTTCCAACAATGTACCCTTTGCTCTGTTGGCATAACCTGGTCAGGCACACACCTCTGCTTCACACGGGACAACTCCTAACAGTCCAGAAGAAGGTATGCTGCATTTACAAAGGTATATACAATTACTTTGGTTACTTCAGGTAACTTGGGACACACCTAGTAAGAGGAGTTCATACTGCAGGGAACCTGCAAGCAGTGTTACATAAAAGCTCTTCCATTTCCCCACTAACCCTGGCTCTTCTCCTAGTGCTCAGTTCCAGGGCTAACTGGAAGCTACCTTAAGGATCTAATGCTCCATTCATGTCAGTTGCTATCCAGCCCAAAGAGGTAGCTCAGTTACATTTGTTTCTTCACTGGATTATATTTGAACAAGGACATTACAGAGCTGCAAATGTTTTAAAATTAATTTTCTGACTACATAGATCGTAATATTAATACCTTTTCCTATTAACCCATCTTGGAAGTTTCTAGTCTTTTTAACACTATAGCTGTTAAGCATTCCTCCAAAAGAGAGCATAACTACCAAAACAAAAGCATTAATGTCATAAGGCTTCCACAGTCAGAGAAGCATCAGTAAAGCACAAAGGCTAAATCAAGACAAAAGCAAAGCTGACAGAGTATCAGCTGGAGGAAAGAGATAATGGTCAAGCCTAGAGACAGGCAAATTTTTAGACACCACTACTTTGATCCTACAGTTCAATCTTACAGTGCACTTGACAAGTGCCATTATTTCCTTCTTCTCGTCATGTGAACAGCATGAATAACTTATTAAGCCTAACACTGTTTCTTATTTCCTCTAAGAATTTCAGGTAATTTTATGCCTTTGTTTTCTTCATACTGGAAAAACATTCTGCTTAGCTTCCTGAGGCATCTTAAGGGCTTCACCTGGTTAGAAACAACTGACCTAAGAGATAACTTGCATCAGAGTATTTTAAAAGTACTCCACAAAGAACACAAAGTGTTTTTCCCACGTACTTTTAGCTTAATTCTACATTACTTGGCTTCCTTCTATTCTGCAATTGCAGTTGAAGTTCACAGGAGTATCTCAGCTGTCAGTGCTAAAACTCAGCTTTTGGGTAAACTCAAGTAAAAGAACTCTGGAATTATTTGGCCATCCTACTTCAGGCTCACTTTGCACACTGTATGTTCTCATGTGGTGTATCCTTAGAAAAGAATGATTTAGGCATGTTAATAAAAACAAAAAAGAACTCCTTAACAGTTACTATCTTCAATTCAAGATTAAGTTTATTTTCTAAAATAAAAAACATGCACATTTCTAATATACACCATTTGATTCTTACCAAACACATGTATAAATATTTTTTTCCTTTTAATAAAGTTCTCTATCTACAGTCCCAATCCTGAATGCCAATCTGCCCAATTGTTTTTTTTAAGGCAGACAGATTCCACTGAAGATAATGTAGATATGTATTGTTTCAGGTGCTGGAAAGCAAATGTACCTGCAAAACTAGATGATTACTTCTTCTTCAGGCACTTGCCTTTTGGCTAAACCAAGTTTAAGAGTTTCATTACTTATACAAAAGCAAGAAAATTCCAGTCTTTATAGGCTTCTTCAGCTGATTTCCACACGAAAGAAGTGAGGAAACAAATTTACACATCAGTCATCTCATTAAGAGAAAATGCCATATTTCTTCTCCAATTCTTCAACGGAAGTATCTTTCAATCCCATCTGGCTCACATGATTGAACAATACCTGTGCAACTGTAAAAGAAAGTCCCAACATAAACTGTTATTTTTGCTATTCAAACTCTTAAGGTAAATAAGTCCAATTCTTTCCTCAGTGAAAAGAAGGGTTGGATTGTATAGCTGAAATATGAGTAAATATTTAAAACTACTAAAAGGATGAAAAAAAATAGCAAAAGGAAGCTCTCACTTTGCTTTGATGCCCATGAGCTGCCTGACAACATTTCTTCAAACAGGTGTATAATCCCTACAACAGACAGCTTTTATTTTGTTTACTGTTGGCATTATGCCATTACATGTAGAAGATAAAAGTTAATGCCAGATAAAGCTTACAACAGGTTGAAGGTGTGAATGCAATTCATAAGAGGGATTTACTTGCATTTCAGTAAGTCAAACAAGTGGTTTTATTTTGAGGGGGTTCACAAATGAAAATTTTGAATGTAAAATGGTTATTACTGAAACTCAGCTATAGACAGTAAATTTGACATTATTTGGTCCCAGAGAATGTTTTGCTTTTAAGTATTCCACTGTTACATACTCTTTCTCGTGTGCTAAATAAAGAAAATGTCTGAGACAAAACACACTTTTATAAACCATCAACTCAGGCCAATGTCAACCTGAATTGCAAACTAATGTAAGTGATGCCTCAGGAACAGGAGAGACGACCAAGCTAAATGGCTTAGAGACCTTAGCATTCTTTCTGCCAACAATAAAGTCAGAACTGCCAAGAAATGGTTGTAAATTGTGGCAACTGTGTAATTTGGATACCTAGCATCTCAGATATAAGCTTTCGTACAAATTCATAAATCTGTAACATTGCCAGCTACAAACTGAAATGCCAGAGAAGCTTACTTTATCAGCCTAAAATGCAGTGGTATTACTGATAAAAATAAGGAGATTTATCTGTATTTTTCAAGTCTTAGGAACAGGGAATCAGAAGATTAAGAAAAATCGTATGACATTCGTATTAACTTCTGAACCAATCAAAAAACTAGACAACTAACTAATCTTAACTGATTTTTACATGGAATAAACAAGACTAGAACTGAAGTTGAAGTTTTTACTAGATTCTACAGTATCACAGATGAAGCTTTAATAAGACACTAGTGAATTACTTACTTTTTTTCTCTGAGCCTGACATAAACATTACTGCCATATCAAATCTTTTTAATTCAGATAGCCTCTGGAGGATTTCAAGGATGAGTGATGGCTCTTCTTTCCTGAAGAAGATTATTAGAAATATAAAAATAACTACTGTTGATTAGAAAGGTTCAGGAGCTGCAAGCAGTATAAAGACTTCAGGAACAAGAAATTCAAGGACCAATGGAATTCCCTTCTATGTCTCTCTCCTATTCCCCACCTTTCTCATCTTTCCTGATAATTCTCTCACCCACGAAGCAAAAAGCCAACATCCAGAAATCTTTATGCAAGTATCACTCTGATGATTACTCAGAGCAAAAGTGAAGAAACATAAAAACCCAGGCTGACGCAAAATTACTACTGTTCATGTACAGAATAGCTATTATGTGACTTCATACTTTCGCCTTGCCATAACCACCATTTTTATATGTATCAAGGTATGTGAGGGGAAGCAGCACCTGTGGTCATAGGAAGGGGCTCAGCAAAATGCAGCTATTACAGTTGCCATCACTTTTATCCATACAGTAAATCCCTAGATTGCGTTCATTTTACATTCTTCTGGTCAACAGTAAACAGGCACTGTCTTTGTTACAAATACTAAAAACAAACAGTATTCTCTTTTTTAACTTGTCCCATCTCACAGAATCACAGAATCACCAAGGCTGGAAAAGACCTTTAAGATCATCAAGTCCAGCCTATGACCAACACCACCACACCGTCTATAGACTATGGCACTAAATGCCACATCCAGCCTTGCCTTGAACACATCCAGGGATGGTGCCTCCACCACTTCCCTGGGAAGTCTATTCCAATGTCTAATCACCCTCTCCATGAGGAAGTACTTCCTACACAAGAAATGTCTTTTACCTTACTGCAAACAATTACAGCTTCCTAGCCTTTGTCCTACCACCAAATGTAGGAACATGTCTCTTAAGACATCATGTTTCATGACGGGTATTTACTTTTCAAGAAACTAAAGGAAAGGCTAACATTGATTTACATTTGCTTTCCTCCATAAAACACGACAATAAAAACATTCCGAGTGTGTGCTCTTACAGTAACTAACTCAAAGAAGCAGTATGCTGCCTCTGACAGGCAAAATGAACTTTAAGACTCAAATAGTAGCATCGATAGAAATTTAAAAAATAATTGCCAGGTCCTGTCTTATCAGAGGTCCTCAAATACATAATTACTACAGGCTACTGTAAAATGCTAGCTGGAAATTAAAAGTTGGGCTACATCACAATAAGCATGGTCAGCGACACATGGCACAAAATTAAACCCTCTGTATTTCTCAGCTTTGGAAAGTTAATATAGAAAACTAACATTGTGCAATTATATGTGATAACAACATATACAGTAATATGAAAAAATACTTCACACAGTCTGTTCAGTTTCCAGTGCAGAACTGAATTCAACAACATACAGTAAAGGCTATTTCTTTACCACTTTTCTATCTGATTTTTCAAGATATGTTTAATTTCTTAAGGAGAAAAAAAACACCAAGGCAATTAACCAGAACAGCAATAAGCAATATAAAACAAAGGAGGAGTTAAACTTACTCAATGTAGAAATCATGTAGAATTTTCAGTATCTGGTTAAACAAGTCTGGATCTAAGGATTTCTGGAACAGTTTTGGATAAAGCGAAGGCTCTATTTGCTTTGGAAAAATTAAAAAAGTATTATTTTTAGGCAAAAATCACAGTTGAATCATGAGAATTAGAAATGAGATTTTAGGATGTCCTGGACAGCTGAAGTGCATGAAAGTAAACAAAAGAAAAACAGAATACATGCACTATGTTATGCTGAACATTAATTTTGGGGTTTTTTTGTGATGATGGGTACTAACTTCTTTTAAAAAAGAATTAAGCAAATTTTTTTTGCATATAAGCAGAAGTAGACATTAAGTAGATTGATGTGTTTCAAGCATTTATTTAAAGAGATAAGAATGTTGCTATGTCTAATTACCCTAAAAGCATTCATTTGAAAAATCAGCATTTAACATGGTTACTAATGCATTTAAGTCTTTTGAGAATCATAGAATGGTTTGGGTTGGGTTCAACGCCCCTGCATGGGCACCTCCCACTAGAGGGCCTAATTTTACACTCAGAGTGAGGTAAGTGAAAAGTCAGGCACGTTGAGAAACCCTCCAATATGGATGAAACTACTTGGTATTATGTGAAGGCAATTAAACAAAGGGACTTTTGCACACTGTTGAGACACTCTAAACAGAGCTACCTTTTCCAACTAAGTCTGCGCTGTTTCTTCAGTGTCAGCTGAAGAAACTCTCCAAGCACTGCCAATCAATACCATGTTTCATACCTTCAGGTACAAGTACATATTTTCTGGGCAGTCTTTCAACTTCCGGAAGTCAGCCTCAAGTTGGAAAGAATTTGCAGGAATGGCAGGGACTGGAGACAAACTAAATGAATTTGTGATTCCTTCTTCTCTTTGTTTGTTCACAGGAAAAGCTGGATGCAACATTGATGAAATTCCTTTTACGCTAGCAGGAAGCCTGCAGAGATTTTTGAAACACATATTCAAGAAAATTTTTAAAGGAATCGTTTCAATATTTTGATTCACTAAAAAGCTACAATGCTATCAACATTTTAAAAAATAATGTATTTTACGTTAAGCAGGTAGCTAAAAAAACCCCTCAAATTATGGAAGCTTTATACCTGATTCATCCTTTCTAAAAAAACACACCTGCAAAGAATTACAAATATACTTGGCCTTTTTCTACTTTGTTTCTGGAAATAACTGCATTTTAAGGTACAGATTGCTACCATACATGGCTGCAAAAAAAAATTTGTATTTTCTGCAATTGCATGCTGTAAAACAACAACCATATCAAATGAACAAACCATTTTCAACATTGATTACAGTGGAGTTATTTTTTGTTCTGTAACTTGTCAGTTAAGTCCATTTATTTTTTCAGAAGTTATAAAATGGCTAAGAAATACCCTTTTTTCTTCACCACTTCACAGTAAATCCATCTGACTGAGCTGGAAAAGATGGCTGTGAAACGGTGTTCCCCATGGAAATTCTTCGATCAGAATTCTATCAGAAGTACTTACTATTAACAGAGTGAGATGATGTTGATGCATATAGACCTTTCCTAAGCAGACAAGTAGATTTCCAACACCCAGCAGGGATGCAGTTAGGATAGTGGCTTCTATATTTTCAGCCTACTTTCAGCCAGACTTGAGTTTGCCTAGCTAACACACTGGAACTTGGGAACTTCAAACAGAAGTTACTGGCTGTCTGACCGGCAGAGGAAAGAGTGGTGACACTATCACCTGTGCCTTTTCTCCCACACAACTGGTGTGCAAAAATGTTTGAACCCTGATCAGAATTTACTCTAGAACATTACAAATAAAAATCACAGCTAGGGAAGATGAAGTGCACAAAGAACAGACTATGGCACACAGGAAAATATTATTAATTTCTTTATATTTTAAATGTAAGAACACGACTTACTTTCCAACTGACAGTAAACAGGTAGATCATACTTAACCACTACATGATCAAAGAGGCAGATGTGCAAAAACTGCAGTTTCTTGCAACATTTCCTTTTTAATTCAAATTCTCCACAATATGTTTAATTCACATGTAGAAATCTGAAAATGAAGATTTTAGCTAGGTTTACCTTTTAAAAAAGGGGATCAGAGTTTTTATACTTACTGTAATAGTGACGCATCACTGACTTCTTCTATTTTCAAGTGCTTTGCTTTTGGAATGTCCACTGTAGTCAACGGATCATCATGATCTAGATTCTCTGTTGTTTCAACACTCATTGAATTCCTCCAGTTACTGAGTGAAGAAGTAGTGCTGGGCAAATCACTATTTGGTGTGTCATCATCAATTTCTTCAATGGGTATTCTTTGCAAAGGCTTCTAAACAGAATACACACCTCAATGTCATGTGTGTAGCCTCAACATCAGTGTATGTACAGACCTCAGATAAACAGCTGTGTTTAATTTTAAATAATCTCATGATAACCAGCTTCATCTGTAGTGGGGCACATGAAAGACAGTTTCAATGAAGATAAATGGCAAAAAAGGAAACTTTATGACCTTGTACGGGAGGCCTAACATGATCATTTTACTGTTTTACCCTCATAAACCTGAATATCCTTATTCTAGAGGATTTCAGAATCTGCATTCTTTTTTCCCCAGTAATAATAATTTTAGAAAGTGGGGTTTTTTTCACCTAGTAAGGTTGAAGGCAAGGACTACTATATATTTTGACCAATGGCCTGGTCAAGTTTGTAATTTAGCTAAACAAGTAAGCATCCATCAAAATATGCCTTGCCCCTCAACTTAAAATTTTGAGATGGTAAGTATCTGTAACTCATTCCTGCTGGTTGACCAAGTTACATACATCTTAAGGCAATTAACTCTACCACTAGAGGATGTGTTAACTAAAGTGCTTCAGCTCGTTTAATGTCTCCATGTTCACCATTGGTTTTGATCATGACTTAGCAGCAGCTTCACAGGTCTTACAGGGAAGCACCATTTAGTCAGGGGAGGAAAAAAAAAACAAAACCTATCATCTTTTACTTTGGAATTTCATCTCCTGAACATGAACTTAGTCTATCTTGCTCCAGAAATAAAGATGCAAATACACATGATTAAACATACTCAACAATTCAGACTTCCAGAAATGGCAGATTTCTGTCTAACTCTTAACACAATCCCATTGTAAGTCTTCACTGCAGTTTGCAGACTGCTTTAAATCATTCCAAAACCCCCATCTTGATCGTGTATTGACAGACAATACACCCATTGCTTTGACAATATACAATCTCATCACTGCGCTAAGACTGGGAGGCTGCCCAGTAGATGTGAAACAAAATTACAGTTCTCTGAAATCCTTGGGCAATACTAAAAGCACAGATGATTCATCTATACTTGTACTTTAACAGAATAACAAGGAAAAAACAATCAACCCAGTGTCTCTACCTAATTTAGAAGTGAAAGTGAAAACTTATTATACTTGCCCATACTATTTCAGCTACTTCACAACAAATTCATTTAGGTTTCTAGAAATATTGTATCTTGTTATGAAAACTGCGTAATATTTCCCTCCTGCCTCAAAAATGGCTCAAAATAATCACACATTTTCTACTAAAACTACCCATCTGAATTATGTATTTAATAGAAGTAAACAAACATTTTTGAAATCATGAAGAGCAGAACACCGCAGTAACGTATACAAAGCGTAAGCAAGCTTTGTATTTACACAACTCACTGCTGAATGTATAAACATTACATGTACTAAAAGTGTAAGCTTTATATATAAAGGAAGCTGCCTTTACTCTCTGTATTATATTAATTTTGTCATATTTAACTCATTAGTCCCACTATAACCAGTGATAATTCATAGTCCAAAAATACTGCTTCTTGAAAACCAATACCCAGCTATTCTGCAGTTTACATGGACAAAAACGCAGGCTCGGGGCTCTTGCAGTAGCATCTAACATGGGTAGACAACGTGTCTTGATAGCACTTAGGCTGCTGTAGAAACTGTAAACAGCAGAAGAAGGGAAGGGTCCGTTTACCCAGAGCTTTTTCAAGTCTGCAATCAATCGTGGAGACTCAGCTGCCTCTCCTTAACTCTTAACTGTAATCTTACACAGCTAAGGACCAGGAGAGGGTTGTGGGGTTGCCTTCCCCATTCTGTATTAATCTCCTGAGTGTGGTACTGCAGGCTGAATGCTTACACCACTGCTATTGTTACACACATATGGAAATGCTGAAGTTATGTTTCTGAAAAATATCAAAAGAGTAAATCTGTAAATTTTTTGCTTCCACAGGCAAGAAAGATGCGTCTATCAGGAGTTAGCCTACCTAAATAAGCAAGAAGCTGATTTTAACTTTAAGCTCTACTTTTACCATCATTATAGAAAGCAACTGACAAAACAGAACAACTTACTGTTGATTTCAGGTGTAATGGATTATCAACCACTTTCACTATATTTTTTATTTCCGTTTCTTTTATCAACACTGCAGGATATTCTTGATGAGTCTGCTGTTCTTTCTCAGCTAATTCCTGAAAAAATGGTAGAGTTGTCCAAAAGATCAGAAGTTTGAGCAATAATTATAAGATACATTAAAATAATATGTAATGAAGAATGAAAACATTCTATTACTATCAGCTTACAAAACAAAAAAAAGCACAAGTATACATACATTCCTTATTTTAGTGAGTTCATTTATCGCTTGCTTATTTCCAGGTTCCAGCTTCAGAACAGCTTCAAAATCTGAGTGAAAAAACAACATATAAAAATTGCAGACATTTCAAATTACAAAGTACTCCTGGCAAATCTTTAAACCTTCCTTTCACAGCTCTAAAATAATTAAAGGCAGGCAAGTAATCCTAATGGCTCACACCAAGACCTAGCTTTTAAACACATTTTTCAAACTATTCCTTGCTACTCATCATAAGCAACAAGTTGTTGTTTTAGACAAAACTGTCTTCTGATCATGTGGATACCAACACAAAAGGTTTTCTACGTATTCAATGAAATGCAACAAAGCTCCACCATTCTTAACTTTTGCACTGATAATCCCAGTCAACAATTTATTTAATTGCTATTAGAAGATTAAAAAAAAAATCAGGATGTCCTTGTACTCATTACTTCTGTATCACAATTAGGCTAATTCAAGATCATACCTTGTATAGCTTCTTTCAGCTTTCCAAGAGCAACTCTGGCAGCTCCTCTTCTGGCAAAGGCTTTAGAATAGGAGGCATCTAAGAGCAGAGCTTGTGTACAGTCATTTTCTGCCTCTTCATATCTCAGCAAAAGAGTAGTATAAAATTAATAATCAGTTTCAAGAGATAGTTTCAAATGAAAAGACAGAACTACCCAAAACAAAACAAAACATGAAGACGGATCTTAATTACCTACTTACATATAAATACACACCACTGAGCTAAAATGTAAAATAAAAGTAAACATATTTTATATGATTTCTCAGCACCTTGAAACCTCAGTCAAATCTTTTGGTATCTCACGGAACACTACTGACTCTTTTTATCGTAACAGAGAAATTCACTTCCTCTGTGAAAATAAACACTTAAAGCCTGTCAGAGCACAGTGCACCTTAAGTAGCCTTAAAATGAAAGTCAGCATCATAGTTTTGTACTTCTGAAAACCAGAAATACCATTATAAACAAACAAAAAGTACATGGGAGAGGAAAGGATATATAAGAGTAAATTTCTCCAGATCTGAATTTCTGTGACTTGCCCTTAACTATTTCAGAATGAAAAGTCAGTCATTCACTTCATTGTAAGATCAAATTTCCTCATCCCAGTTACATTTAGTTATATTAGATCATTATTCCACTGTGTGCATATTAACATATTTGCATTCTTTCCTCTTCTGCTCCTTCAATCTATCATTAAATTCATGGAAACAGAATTGTGGTTTTTTTAAGTTCTTATCTGTTCTAGAGGTTTATAAGAATACTAACGAGCCTCTGTTGCATTTTAGATTTGGGTCTTCTTTGAAATGTAAAGACCCTGATACACTGATTTATCATACAGAATCGATGTTCTTGCTTGGTCATTCAATTGAAATATCACTTCCTCTGATTCTCTGAGAACATTATTTGCATGATCATGTCCTCTACGGCTTCAGTACTAACTTACAAATGTTGTGTCAGAAACACTACCTGTGCAACCTGTTTTATAATCTCCTAATTTGTGATCAGTGTATTGTCTCTAAGGTACCCAGACATGTCATGTTAGAACAGATGACCAATATAATGCTCAGCTCTGTGCTTCTCATGCTACCAGTTTAAAAGGTTTACACTACCACACCACTAGGGAGTAAAAGAAAAAATTAAACTTCAAAAATGGTCATATGCTATTTCTCTCATGTGCTAGAAAGCATGTATTTCCTACTGTTACGGGATAATTTGAATAAAGCTTAATTAAAAGTAAACTAACTACACATACACAGCTCCATTAGTGGAGTTAAAGAAAAATATTTTTAAATATGTCAACTTCCAGAAAAAACTCCACTCCATTCACTCTGAAGTCAGAAATTATAATCCACTTCTTTTTACAGTGAAACATTTAGTAACTGCCTGGGTTTCACAGTCAAAGAAAACAAAGCTTTGGGCAGGTCAGTTCTAGAAAGGTGAGTATCTAGAATTTTACACACATAAAAGAATGAAAACCAAACTTTAGAAACTAGTTTCATACTGATGCTATTTTAATCTCTCAGAATGTCTTTCCTACAAAGTGCCTTGTAAGATCACACATATAAAATTGTTCTCTCTCCCTTACTGTTTTCGATACAATTTATTCTATAAAGAATTCTACAAAGAATTAGAGGATGTGACAGTAACTTAACTTGAGTGAAAATCGACTAGATCATTCTTCCGTCTCATTAACAACGAAGAAAGAACCGGCAGAGCACATGCAATCCTACTTACTTTTCAAGCTTTAGATAGGCCATGGCCCTGTTAGCTGGAAGAAGCGCATTGGTGCCATCTGCTGCTATGCCACGGGTGTAACATTCGATTGCAGTCTCATACTTTCCTTCTTTGAAATAACCATTACCCTGTAATAATTAGGTTAGAAAAAATAGTGTTGAGAAGTATCTAGTGTACTGAGTTTTTCTTACGGTTTTTAGTACACAGGGTCACAATACCGAGAAGTAGGATCACAAAGAACACCCACATCAGGGCAGATATTTATGGCATGTTTCTTCCTATCAAAGCTTGGAGGCAGACCACAAAAAATACCTTAACTTTTTCTACCTCAAGGATAGAAAAAAAAATAATTGCCAAATGCAGTTTAAGTTCAGACTTATAAGTCTATAACTTGCGATTTATCTTCATGCTTGATATGCAGGAAAAGCCACCTTGATCTCCAGAATTTAAACACAAGCTGAAAAAAGCTGAACCTTTGCAATTCCCCTCTCAAGACTATTTTCTGTGCTGCACAAACCTGTCTTTATCCTGCTACACTTCTGAAACTGCTACCCTCAAACATTACTTGGACCCAAATGTTGCTGTTTTTTTCTAATTAATGCTCCATATAACAAAATTACATTACTTAGGGTTTTTTTATGCTTGCTTCCAAGAGACTAAAGTTACCTCTTGCTTTTCTGTACTAATGTAAAGCCATGTATTATCTTTGCCACTACTCCACTCACTGGCAAAAAAGCAAAGTTCAGACTTGACAGGATCCATGGAACCATGTTGTGAACAACAAGTCCACAGTGAGTCAACTCTGATACAAATATTACACTAGACTGAAATTTCTGTTCTTCAAACTTTTGTTCCTTTTACCTACTTATTATATGCTTTCATTTTTTTCCTACTAATTATCTCCTACAATCAGTATAGGAAAGCTGAATATTGAGAAGAAGTCACAAGTTAAATAGCTAGGTAAAAGAACAGCAGGAAAATTACGTTTTAGTTGATGATAGTATTTCTTAATTGCAACAGTGGGGAGAACGAGTAATCAATAAGCCAACTGCGAGTCATGACAATGTCTCCAGAAATACATTTTTGTTGTCGCTGTCTGCGCTCCCTGAAGTCCTTTTAATAGCTACTTTTCAACATGTAATCAGATGTTTGAAAACACAAGAAATAGTCAACAACTCTACTTGGACAACCAGGGTCAAAATGCATATAATACTGGACAAATGGTATCTTTGTAAAACACAGCACAAGTTCTACTTATTTTACTACATATTTGAAATTTACCACATATAATCTGTGCTGTAAAAGCTACCTTGGATAATTATTCCTCCAGAGAGCCCAAACAGAACTCATTGTTCCCCTCCCTAGAGAGACCAAAATGGGAAACAAGGCTGCATCATGGACACTGTCTTTGTGAAGTTCAAGACCGTATCACGTTTAATGATGCTATGTATGCAATGTATTTTGGATAGCTAATAGCACAACATTTTTCTTTGCTAGCTCTCTCCTGTTCCACCAGAAGCTGTGACTTACCAGATCCTTTTCCGTAACAGCCTTCTGCTTGAGCTGCTGCTCTTCAATGCGCTTCTTCTCTTCATCTGTTAATTCTGGTCTGACTGCACCTTCAGACTCTTTCTGTTCTAAACTTTCTTTTGATGACAGAGCCTGCAGAGATGTAGGGATTTTTCCTGAGTATCTCCCCCACTTAGACATTTTCAGAACATAAATCAGGATAAACTGTAAACTTTTAAAACACAAAATCTGCTAAGCATTTAAAGAGAAGTGCCTGTGTTGTATGTTGAATATGATTTGATCAATCTAAACTATTCCTCAAAATGTGTTTCTGAGGTAGTACAAGTCATAACATTACTTAGTAAATAAGAAGTACGTAATTTCTGAGGCACAATGTAAAATGAGCCATAGAACCTGTCTATACGTATTCCAATTCACAACTTGTTCATTTCTTCAGTTACTGGAGACTTTAGGTCTCCACTCTGAAAACAAATTTTTCAAGGACTTTTAAGGCTACATTTGAAGAGGTATAAGCATATTCACACAGTAATTACAAGTGAGCTTATATTTACTAAGGTAATTTTAATCAATATTCTCTCCTTGTCATGAAATGGATCAGACTTGCAGTAGAGTATTACATTCTGCTAGGCTTAAACCCACTTTCTGGTCTGGCAGACCACAGAAGTCAGTGGGATTATTGTAAGCAGGCTTTTCTCATATGTAGTGCTACCTTGTACCAAAATACTACAAATGACTAAAAAAAACATTAATACAGGAAATAGAAAAAACACCAGATGGAACACTTTTTCAAAAAAACACAGATGCTGGTGCACACTAAGAGTCTTAGTCTGCTAATGCAGCATTACACTGATGTTTGCATACCAGGAGAAACTCAATTACAGACTTTGACCTCAGTGAACTTCAATGCCAGAAAAAGCACATGAGATTTTGTTGAATTTAGCTCATTATAAATATAAGTTGATACAGATATAAGTTGAACAGGGTGTATTAATTCATGTTAGGGCCTATTAATCTTATTACCTGATCAATTTTCTTCAGTTCATTTTTTGCTTCAAAGTTGTTAGCATCCAGCTCTAAAACTTTTTCATAATCTACCAGAAGATCAGAAAACAATGTTTCAGGTTGGAACTACAGGCTAAGAACCACAGTATAAAATAAGAGCATTCTTTCAAGACAACCCTTTATATAGTTACCTAAAAAGCCCAACGTACCTACACCAAAACCACATTATTCCGAGACATTAAAAGCTGCATTATTCTAGAACTTCTAATACTTACAGTAATCACTTGGACTTGCTGCTTGAATCTTACCTTGCCAGAAGAATATATACCATGTGGTATATAATTTGTTTACGGGAAATGAAAATTAAATTCCTACACTAAATAAGCAATCACACTAGCTTTAATCAAGCAGATAGACGAACAGGTTGTACGTATTTTAAGGAATGAATTTTTAAAAGACGCACCTTCTTTAGCACCTTGAAGATTTTTCAAAGCAAAGCGAGCAGCTCCTCTTCTGGCATAAGCCTTTGTGTAATTTTTATCTAAAGCAAGGGCTAAATTGCAGTCAGATTCTGCAACTGAAAACCTATCAAAGATATGAATTAATTAGTTCAGACACATCTAGGTTACAAACCCAAAACTTCAGCAAGTTACCTTACTCTGAAGCTTTACGGTTTCTCTATGGAGTGGAAATTTTACATGCTTCAGAAGGGGCACAGAACAAGAATTTAGAGTGGAAATTTTACATGCTTCAGAAGGGGCACAGAACAAGAATTTAACTATCTCTCAATTCAGAACACATTAAAACAGGAAAAGAAAACAGAGGACAACAATTTCTACTCCAACAGAAAGAACTAGGACCTCTCCTATACCCTTTCTTCCCCTGAAAGAAATTAAAGCCCTAGAAATAGAGTTCATTGAATCTGAAAGACAAATTAGATATTGAAATTTGTTTTTTTTTCCTAAGTCTTAACACTGTAACACAGAAGACAGTGAACTCCCAGCATGAAAGCAGAGGAAAAAGATGAGAGAGACTACCAGATTTCTTATCTTGGCAATTCCTCTTTTACTTTGAAACTGTAAACAAGGCTGCAACATCAATCTTACACAGACTGTATTATTTATCATGCTCTAGTACAATCAAGACTCAAAATCAGACAAAAAATCTGAAGGTAGCTTTCAAAAGAAAAAATATTTAACAATCCAAGTCTTACTTTTTCATTCTATAAAAAGCCGATGCTCTGTTTGTGGGCAATACTGGATTGTATGGATCAGAATGCATCCCTCTCGTGTAGCATTTTATAGCTTCATCAAAGTTCCCTTGTTTAAAGAACTTATTACCCTGCAATTAGAAGAAAGCCTTATTAGCAAATTACTGTACATTGACAGACACATTACTGATTTTTGGTGAAAAAATTCAAAGCTTGTATTTTAGAATGTTCAAAGATTGTTTTTTAACATCTCTCACAAAGTACTGCTTTACTGTAAAATATCTTTTTTAACTAAAAAATTCCAAATATCCAATATTAAGTATTTCTAATAATTTATGCAGTAAGAGGGTTTAATTCTATACTGATTTTCAATATCTGTAGGTAATTTCCAAAAACCTATAACAAGCACATACATAGCTGCTTAAGTTGCCATAAAGAATTATTGAAGTTCGTTTTTTTGTTTGTTTGTTTGTTTTTAGTAACTACATTGGGCACCTTGGCTTTCAAAAGTAAGTAAGCATTCTCATTTCTGCCTCATTTGGGACACAATTTTTGCCTTCAACTATTTCACTGCAACCAACATAATGATCAAAGACATGGCAATTACTCAGTGTAGACTTACAAAGACCAGGAAATTTCTACAGCAGAAGGGAAAGTCAGATGTCACCCATGCAGACAATAAAAAAAATCCTAAGGAACTCTACTGAAGAAAAGTATGGACTGACAGATGGTTTCAGGTGATTGTAAATGAAGAAGTTTCTCAGAACTACAGAAGTTGCCGTACAAGTAACTTAGCCTTGTCCAGACTGTTGATAAAAATATTGAACAGAAATGGCCTCAATACTGAGTATAACAGTTATATCGCTATAACCTTTTCCTTTTCTGCAAGAGCTTTTTCTGCATCTATACGGATTCCATCTTCCTCAGAGTCTGATTCTGGAGATACGGAATCATGGGTACTATCTTCTTTATCAAGTTCTTCAAGTATTTTATCCTAGAATCAGATAAAAATAAATTATCTTCATTATAATTTAACAATACAAAATAAATCAAGCACGACTTTAGGATAATTAGTAATGTGATTTAAAAACCTCTGTTGCCTAAGTCCTCTTTACCAAAGAATACTCTATACTTGAAAAATAAGCAACCTATCCTCTAATACTGCCAGCTGTGTTTATTAGAATTAGGACCTTTTAATACATCTATCATTAAACCACTTTTTTTTCTTTAAGTCAAATTCAATCTGATGGATGAGAGCACAGTCAATAGAAAACCAGCATTTCTCAACATTCCAAATTATGAACACACAACCCCTCTGGAAGAAAGCTACTTTCTATTTTCATATAGGACCCAGCACAGTAAGATGCTGACTTGTGGACTGAACTCTTAGCACTGTAAGAAAATCTGATTTAAAACAATCAACTAGGGACAAGATTAAGTTAACAAGCAAATATTCTGACTCACCACATCAAGTTTTCCCCATGCTTCATAATCGTAAGACTTGATCTTGTTTTTCTTGTTTTCCTCTGTGGTTATCTTTGAAGGGACTTTACTTTTGCTTTTCTTCTTTTTCTTAAAAGCCTTGTTTCGAATTGGTGGCAAATTCTAAGTTGAAATAAGTAATGTATTATAAAAGATGTGTGAAAGTCCCTTGTATTGAAGAATCTATAGTACCTAGATCTACATATAGTATCTGTATCTACTGTATCTATCTGGCTAGTTTTATTTTAGAAATCCATCCAGCAAGCTCTTCTCAGAAACTCTACAAAACCATAAAGGACAGCAAGTACAAATCTTTCAATACATTAATAATAGCAAATATTACATGTATGACACAAAGTTAAGTTTTAGAAGACAACTCTCTGCAGAGTATCACTTAATGTACTGATGTGATACTTCAAAGTCAGCAATAAGTAATACCAATGCTGCAAACAGAAATACTCTCCTAGCTCTACCTGGAACTGATTAAAAATTTGTTGGCCCCATCACCTCCAGAGGCTATTGTCCCACAGCTATGTTGGCAGAACAGTTTATGGAGGAATCTTTGGGCTGCTTCAGGTGAGGAACAAATCAGCTGGGTTAGCTCCTACCTTCCATTCAGATATTTTAAGTCAATACGTGTAATTTTGCTGAAGCAAAAAGTAGTTATTATAAACACTACCACATTATGAATAGCTGAGTTAATATAGACACTGGATTTGTGATTTTACCTCCTCTGGGACACCACTCTGTTTCCTTAGTTCAGAATCCACTTCTTTAATATCTTTTTCCCAGCTCTCCAATTCTCTCATAAAATCCTGCAGCTCTTCAGCATTTTGCTTCATTTGCAGCTGCAGTTCTAGTGCTTTATTTGGTGCACTCATTGTAATCTGCCAAATTTCAAGGAAAAAACTTTCTAAAGAGAACTTGCAACTATGTACTGAAGGAATCTAGCTGGTTCAAAATGAGGACTTATATGCAAGACAGGCTTCCAAATAGCACAGTAGGAACATCACATAATAAGAAACTAAGAAGAAACACAATTTAAGTATCTTTGAAAAAATTATGGGAAGCATGTTATTTAGATAAAGTTCATCATAACAAACAGTAAGTCATGTTTTCCCATGCCTAACAAGTCAAGGAAAACCCTGAAAGTGGTAGCAAGGTGGTCTCAGTTTCAAGCAACTTCTGCAGTGTTTCCAAGGTAACAGAATGATAAAAAATTTAACTCAACTTGAGGCCTTTTCCTCTTGTCCTATTGCTTGTTACTTGGAAGAGGACAACGACCCCCACCTCATTAAAACCTCTTTTCAGGCAGTTGTAGAGAGCTGTAAGTTCTCTCCTCAGCCTCCTTTTCCCTAGACTGATCAACTCAAGCTCCCTCAGCTGCTCCTCGTAAGACCCTTCACCAGCTTTGTTGCCCTTCTCGCACGCTCCAGCACCTCAATGCCCTTACTGTAGTGAGGAGCTCAAAACTGAACACAGTATTCAAGGTGCAGCATCACTAGTGCTGAGCACAGGGGGTCAATCTCTTCTCAAGTCCTGCTGGCCACACTATTTCTGATACAAGCCAGGATGCTCCTGGACTGAACATCAATGCTTGGGTACAGGGGTAGCTGTTAATTCAGCCAGTTAATTCCATGAAACCTGGGCATGGGCACACCAAATATTCCACAAAGCCTAACGCACCACGGTCAACAGTACCTAGAACAAGCTGTTTCAAAAGATGCACAAAACCATGCTGTAATCTCTTGGAACTTCTTTCTTTTTGCTATCACTCAGAAAGTAATACTCTTAAACATGTGAAAAATCTAGTATTAGAGGTAGCTGTTTGTTTTCTGGCATTCTAAAGCATCCTGCACAAGTGTATAACTAAGTCTGCTGCTGCTACCCATTACCCTAACACTACTTGCTGCACACAGCTTAGCTGGACCCCAGTGCACATGCTGACAGGAGGAGGCTCCTCGCCAGTACGGCTCTTATGCCTTTTCAGGCAGTTTTAAGTGAGTCTCAACGCTCGGCCCTTCCTTTGCTTCACCCAACACCCGAGGGCTGCCTTGTCCCAGCCACGCCACGGAGAGCAGCTGCGTTACCCTGGAGGCCTGGCCGGCAGCCAGCGGCACCACCGGCTCGCCCCGAGAGTGAGTCCCGTGCCGGCCCCGAGGCCGCGCCGCAGGAAGGTCGGGCCCACTCCAAAAACACTCCCGAGGCAAAACCAGCCTGTTTGATCTTCCGCAACCGCATCGGAGCAACAAATGAGGCACTTCAGGATGGGCTCCCCCTCGCCTCCCCACGTCGCCCGCGGGCTGCGGGGAGGCGGCACCGGGCCGACTGCGCCACGGGCTGGGCCGGACCCGCAAATCCCGCTCCTCTCGTCCCGCCCGGCCGCGGTCTCACCTGCGCCGGGTCCCGCCTCTTGCCGCTGCCGCCGGACGCCCTCCCCACGCGGCCGAGCCTCTTCGCAGAATGCAGCGCGGCCCCGAGGCCCCACAGCGGGACGGTCGCTCCTCCCTGGCGGCCCCGCAGCGGCAGCGGCACACAGCGCATGCGCCCGCGCTCCGCCGCGCTTCGCCTCACGCCCCGCCGCCCGCGGCTCTCCGCGCTGCCTGGCCGCGCCCCCGCCGTCTCACGTGGCGGAGAGCTGGCCCAGCCATTGGCGCTGCGGAGCCTCCTGCCCTTTGCCCCGCCGCCCGCGACGCTGGCTGGCGGGCGCGGGGAGGGGCAGGGGTCGGCCATGGAGCAAGGGGAGGCTGCTCCACCGGCGGCCGAGGAGAAGGCTGGGGGGGAGGAAGAGGATGACTTCGGCTACCGGCTCTTCCCGGACCGGAACAAGAAACCGCAGAGCTTCCTGGTCCGCAGCCTCTTCACCTTCCACAACAGGTGCCAGCTGATGCTGAGGATGACCCTGGACACGAGTAAGCGCATCCCCGGCGGGCCCAGCCCGGCCCTGACGCAGCGGAGGGCGCACCGGTGGAACCGGGGACGTCCGTGTCCCCCGCTGGCGTGGCGCGGCTGCGGCGGTGACCTTGGGCCGCCGGGTCTCGGGGCGGGAGCTGGTGTCCTTCCGCTGTCCCCCCGCTCCCCGCCCCCGGGGCGGTGGGACGAGGCCCGAGCAGCCGGCGGCATGGAGCTGCTGCTTGGTGAACACCCTGATTTTGGTTAAGACAAGAAAAAAGCAATTCCAAAAGTGATTCTGTGTGTTTTTTCCTATCAGAAGGACCTTCTCTAATTCTCTTGATAATTTGAGAGGATTGTCGATTTCTGGTTCACTTATGCCCATTTCACTACATAATATTGACTGTGAAAACGGTGGTCACTGTTGGCCACTCTATTTAAATCTGCTACTAATAAAATAATTTCGGAAGTTCCTTGATTCCTGAATAGCTTTGTGTATATCATGGTTCTGTATCATGATTCCATACAACTTTACATAGCCTGAGCTGTAATAGGTGCCAGTTGCATTGCATTAAGGTTAAATACTACAACTTACCTATTTGCATGTGTAGTGCTTTTATCTTTTTTTTTCTTGACTGTTTTTATATTTTGGTTGTAGATTACTTTCAAAACTTTTGTCTAGAGAAATTGATTGCAGCAATGTTTTTCTAGATCCATATGCTCAACTTCTTCTTGAGGCTATGAAGCAGTCTGGTTGGTACGTACACTAATTCATCTTCTGTGTAGTAATGTCACTATTATATGGAGTTAAGGTCTCTTTCTCATTTTTCCCTATAACTTCATTTGTTTGGGCCTTTCAGCACTGTCTTCAATGACCGTCATTTTTCTTGTGAAAACTGTGATGGCTGTGTCAGTGGAGGCTTTGATTCTGCCACATCCCAGGTAGGCACTGGGCATTGTCCTCTTCCAAAGGACTACAATTGTTTTACTGTTTTTTACTATGATTAAATCTACTAATGCTGATATCTGAGTTAAAGTCATGTAAACAAGATAAATGAAAGATGTTCCATGGTATTGGAGTTGGTACACTGCTCTTCATGAGGCTGTTCATGTTGAAAAACACTGATCTAAAGAGTCTAAATGCTGTAGGTGGTGTGTGCTAGGCCTCTGAGAAGTGAGGAAGGTGTTGAAACTTGGGTGAAAAGGTTACCTATATTTTTTCTTCTGCAGATTGTTCTGTGTCAGAACAACATTCGCCATCAATCCCATATGAACCGGGTGGTCACACATGAATTGATTCATGCTTTTGATCACTGCCGTGCACATGTTGACTGGTTTAAAAATGTCAAACACTTAGCTTGTTCAGAGGTAAGTTAAAATGCTTCTACCCTTGTCATTATATTAATTACTGGTAGTTATTAGGGATGTTTCATGTTTAAACAGGGACAAACTTAACTTGGTTTAATCCTGCTAATACATTTTGCCCATTCTGTCAAGTCAACCTAAACAGTTTCATTCAGAAAAAGAAATATTTCGTTTTCACAAATAGTAATAAATCAGGGTCATACTAAGTAGAATGTGATCACTGTGAATATAACCATAACAAGTAGTGGTTATTAACAAATTAGAGTAGTTACAAATGAAAATGCATTCACACATTAATGAAATGTTTATACAATTCTTTTTCTACTCTGTAAATCTTGGTATGTTGGATAGTTTTCACAATACTATAGTAACCTTATTTTTGTTTAGATTTCTTTTTGTTAACAACAAGCTTGATTTTTCCTATAGCATACACGTCTTGTTGAATTGTGATGTTGCTAATAGTCCACTTTAGTTATGAATCCATGTCCATTTCAGAGGACAGAGGAATTTGATGCTTGAAAAGACAGAGTAGGATAGTGAGAAATAAAACTAAAAGAATGCCTCCCCTCCACCTTCCCTTCCTCCTAGGCTCAACTTCGCTCCTTCGTTCCTGACTTGTATCTCCCCCTCAAAGCATCACAGGAGCACAGGGAATGGAGGCTGTGGTCAGTTTATAACACTGTCTCTGCTATTCCTTTCTCTTCACACTGCTCCTCTTCACTGTGGGGTCCCTCCCATGTGATACAGTCCTTCATGAACTGTTCTAGCCTGCAACTTTCCCGTGGGCTGATGTTCTTCAAGACCTGCTCTAGTGTGGGTCCTTTCCACAGTGTACAGTTTTTCAGGAATGGACTGCTCCAGCATCAGTCCCCTGTGGGCCACAGTTCCTGCCAGAAAACGTGCTTCTGCGTGGGCTCTCTGTGGACTGCAATTCCTTTCAGGACATGTCCATCTGCTCTGGTGTGGGGTCTTCCTCGGACTGCAGCATGAATATCTGCTCCGCTGTGTTCCTTCACAGGCTGCAGGGAGACAACCTGTGTCACCATGGTGTTCTCCACAGGTGACAGAGGAATCTTTGCTCTGGTGCCTGGAGCACCTCCTCCTCTTCCTTCTTTACTAATCTTGGTGTCTCTGGAGCTGTTCCTCTCATGTTTTTCTCAATCCCTTGTCACAGCTGCCACGTCGTGTTTTTTATAATTTCTTAAATAGGTTATCACAGAGGTGCCACTGACACTGCTGATGTGCTCAGCAGTGGGTCTGTTTTAGAGCCATCTGAAACTGGCTTTGCCTAACATGGGGGCAGCCCCTTGTTCTCCTCTCACAAGATTGTGCTTATTCTTGCTCTTGTTGAGATTGTTAGTTTGCTTCAGGTCTTTTTATACTTATTTAATTTTATACTTATTTTACTTTATACTTATTTTACTACATTGTGTTTACCATTTTTATTGGCAGCTTTTTGATTCCTAAATTTTGTATTTTCCATGCATTTATTGTCTTTCTGGTACTTATTTATAGGAAATCTAGCTTTAGTTGTATTTCCTAACTGAGGGCATAGGGTGCAGAACAGTTGGCAGACAAAAGAAATTACAATGCACAGGACAAGGCCTTTAGAAGCTAAAGCATACATACTCATTTAAATGTGGCTTTTCCAGAAGCAGATGGGTTACTGCTCTTCTGGGTATTGCAGCTGTAGACTTTGAAAGTTATCTACCTTTCTTCTTGACTCTTGTATCAGTTTCTGATATAGATTGGGGAGAATATTTACTTTCCTTGTTCTATTAGCGGTTCATATATATATATATGTACATATGTACATACATGTATGTATTCTCTCTTCTGCTCATTCATTTAAGCTTGGGAAATATGTGAAAATTGGTCCCTGGAGAAATTTACAGGTTCTATAGTAATACTTTGCAGTTTGTTGAAGCTCAGAGAGTGGATATAAAGGGTGATAATGTCCTTAATAAGCACAAGTGGTCCTGGGAATATCCTCTACCAGCAGTCACCAGAAAGATACTGAAGAAAAAACTTTGTTACAGCTTTTTTGACTTTTATTTCAATGTGTTTCTCTTATTGTGTGGCATGTTTTTTCTCAATAGATTCGAGCTGCTAATCTCAGTGGAGACTGTACACTGATGAATGAAATAGCCAGGTTTAAATTTGGATTAAAAGGGCACCATCAGGTAAAGACTGTAGATGGTAAAGTCTACTGATTTGTTATGAAACATCTTTACCTACTTCGTCTTGGCCTTCTACACTGTAATAGCTGAAAACATCAGAAAAATAAGTACATGCCATGGACTTGCTACTTTATCTTAATCAACCTTTAATAACCTTTAATCATTCATGATAAATTCATTTTCCACCTTGTTTTGTTGGAGTGAAATTCCTGAATACTTAGTCATATTGTAGAGCATTACCACTGACAATGGATGTTTAATAAAAAACAAAGAAAAAAAAGGGGTTGCAGGAAATGCAGTGGAAATACCTTACCCACTATAGGTGGGTAAAACTCTAAAGAAAACTGGAGGAAGGAGAATGACAAAGATTTAAAATAACCGTGTGTGTTAAGTCTTACAGCGATTCTTTTTTTTAATAGTAATGAAGACTACAGGTTGAGTCTGAAGTAGTTGCTCATGTTATAGCTTGTAACTGGGAATGTTTACATATTTTTTTATCTTTTATTAGGCAAACTGTGTAAGCAACATTTGCCATATAGAGAGGTATCAAAATGAAGGCCAGGAGAGGAGTAATTCCTTTGTGTTTTATAGCTTTGCAATTGGAAAAGTACTGACTGGTACTTAAGTCTGTTTCTTTTTTATTTACTTTGTCTTGTATCAAGTGAAGTTGTACAAATACTTGATACCTACAACAAATACCGACTAGTATTTTAATTCCTGTTCTAAGGAATGTCTGTTACTTATCTGACAGTTTATTTGCACATGGAAAACTAAAACACATAGTTAACAGAGGATGGAACAAAATTGTACTTTAATGCTTATTACAGGCATTGTTTGACTCCTCTGTGATACAAAATGATTGTGTTTGTAGTAGAAGTTAATACTTGACAAAACCTGGAAAAAATATTTATACTATTAATAACAGATTTTTCTTTATCTAATTCCAACTTTAGACTTGTGTACGAGACAGAGCCGTCCGTTCCATTCTGGCCGTTAGAAAAGTTAGCAAAGAAATGGCAGAAAAAGCTGTGGATGAAGTTTTTGATGCCTGCTTCAATGATCTGGAACCTTTTGGAAGAATCCCCCACTGTAAAAAAGATGCAAGACGTGCCTATAAAGACTTTCAAAACAGAGATCGCTATAATGCTAATGTGTAAAGGAGAAAAAGAAGTGAAAAATTATGGTCATACCTGATTGTTCTGTAATACTGGGGGTTACAGTCTACACACAGTGCTGGTGGAAAGAGCAGTTCTATCAAATGTATCAGTTAATTTTATAAACTTTTTCCAGGAGCCAACTTCCATGGAAGTAAACATAGTAAATGAAAAAGACTTAGAAATGGTGTTTCCTCATCTGTTATTCCAGCAAGATAACTTAGTGCACCAAAAGACTTGTCAAATAATGATCTGCACATTTCAATGAACATCTAGTTCTGTGCAGTCTGACTAGGACTTGGTTTCTAAAGTTTTGTTGTTACTGAATAAATATTTTCATAAAATCTTTATATTTTCACTGTTATTGATACAGAGTCATAAACTTCATGATCTTCATCACTCCGTTTTAAAAGATAAGCACCTGAACTACAGCTTTTGGATCTAGATTTAGGAACTATGGCTAAACCCAAAATTTAATAAACTGCACCTCCTCAAATTCTTAGAATTCCAGCTTATCTAATGTTAACTTTACAGATACATAAAACACTTTGGGTATTTAGGAATTTGACTAAAAATTCTGCTTACCAGATCAAAAGGGCCTTTTCTGCCCTCCTGAGGTCTCTGAATGGCAGTGCAAACCTCTGGTGTTACCATCCACTCCCTTCAGTGTTGTAATACCTGTAAACTTTCAGAAGTTGCACTACTGTCTTCCAGGGTGTTAATGAAGAGGATAAACAGCATTGGCTCATCTACCAATACCTGGGGCACACCATTAAGTGTCTGGCCTTGCACTTAAATGTGTACCAGACGTGGTTAAAGAATCAATAGGGGATTGGGAACATACCAGCTAGATAGTTTACATACATGCACTCTGGAGATTTGAGAAGTTTGAAAATATTGTTCTTTACTTTAAGTGTCAGAAAGCAACTTCAAGCATGCAAATTTACTGCTGTAGGGGTAATGATAGGTCACATATCTGGAATTTGGGTCCTAAGCACTCGAATCTGCCAATCACGTTTTGTTCACAATTTAGGCAAAAAAAAACTTCCCTTCTCTGCTACTTGTTAACTCAAAACTATCTGGAAATAGCAGTAGAATTCTACCTGGTACCTGTATAGGCTTAGTGTGTAAGGTCACCATGCAAATTTGCATGGTGCAAGGTTGAACAGTTATAAAATGGTCATGGTTAATTTAAATAGGAAATTAGAATATGGTATATAATCATCTGAAGAGGAAAGGTTTTCTATATAAGACAGAGAACAAGGAAATGCATTGTTTATACCAATGATTAAGTATCTGGGGAAAATTTTGATCCCAGAAAAATAAATGTTAAGTCCTTTAGTAGGATGAACTGAAAATAGATTGTTGTGGGTTCACATTTACTTGCATTTTATTTCTTTGTAGTAATACTGAATTTCAGGATTTCTCCTGGTCATTGGAAGTTTGTAAAGGAAAGGTCTGTTCTGCCTTTGTCATGCTTTCCCCCGCCAAAGACACTTAACTTTAGTTTCCAGTTTTTCACTGCCCTTTGCAGTATGTGTGAGGTCGCAGTGGTAGGCTGAGTAAGGCTGAGCTGATGGATTTGAGATCTTAAACCCTTATAGTAGCACCTTGGTGTACCTTACTCACATGCTCAAGGTTGAACTAATTACCAAATTTGCGATCAGAAAGGAAATTTTCCTTTATTAATTTGGCAGGGATGACTAGTTGTAAGGGTTGTGCCCCTTACCACAGAAAATATGTCTCCCATAAAACTATTTCACCATATAAGGGAGACTAAATGGATGCCGCTCCTGCACGGTCGGTACCTGTGGCACAGGAACCAGGCTTCTCGGGGAGGGGGGCCTGCTTCCCTGTAGGCGGTCTGTTCTGAGACTCGAGATTAGCTGGGCCAGGGTTGGCATGCAGATGGGCAATGCATTGTGGCACCTGAGGCTGTGAGCTCGGTCACCCCAACCTAGATGGAAGTCCCCGGACGGTAGGGGTGGGGCTTCTGCCTCTGTTGAGTGAGAGCGGAGATCACTGGAGCTTAACGGCACGCCCCTCTGCTGCTGCATCCTCGTGGAACCCGAGGGAGCTGAGCGCTGAAACCATACTGGTCTTTTAAGAGCAGAGAGCTGAGACCCTTGCCTGCTCCCAGAGAAGACAGGAGGAGACCCAAGCCGACTAGAGCTGCACCGGAGCCGAAGACCCGCCGGAGCAACACCCGCCGGGCGGAGCCGAGCCGACCGGAGCCGAGAGGAGCTGAACCCGAGCCAGGAAAAGCCGAGTTGCCGAGCCGACCCGCCGCTGCCCGAGCGCTAGCCGAGCGCTGCCGCCCAAGCGTCGAGCACTGCCGCGCGCTGCCGCCTGAGCCACGAGCGCTGCCGCCCACGTGGTACGTGTCGCTGCCCTCCAGCCCATCCGGCTGCTCAACGCCGAGCACCAGCCGCTGGAGTTCGCCCAGGAGCCGCCGCTGCCACCACGTTCATCCAGCCGGGAGTGTAAGAACCCCCTCTGCAAATCTTTCCTGTTCCCTATAGGGTTTTCTCTCCCTGGGGGTAGTGGGTGGCCCACTCTCACACGCACAACGGCGACCCCTCCGAGGGGGAACTGCGACATGCTCCAAATCACTTTCCTTTATTATAATAATCTTCTCCCTATCTTTTGCACTACCTGTGGCTTGCATTATATTTACATTTGTACACCTCTGTTCTGTCTATAAAGCAACAACACATAGAAACCTTCACTCTGTGTCCTCATTCCCTTTTTTGAGTGAGAGTGTGTACTACCCGTGGGGGGGGTTTCAACAGGTATCAAGTAAAACCAGAAAGGGGAGGGGTTAACCGCTTGAACCCCTTTCTCTCCTCCTTGAGCCTTTACACTGGTGTTTCTGTGAAGCAGCTCGACGCCATTTCGTGCTGTTCAGGCACTAATCAATGCACAGCTGTATGTTTGCAGCCTCTGAGTCCTCACTGACAAGCCCAGTGCTGAGCTGAGCTGACAGTGGCAAGGCTGGGTGAGTCTGGTCCTTGCAACTACAATGTGAAGCCCACAATTATGCCTGTGCAGCAGGAGCTACCCTGCACACTGGGGTGTTGGTATGGAGATAGGCTTCCTGAGCCCCTAGTGGACCACTGAGATAGAGTGGCCAGTGAGAGGGCAGACATGGAAGGAGCAGCCATCTGAATCACTGAAGAATTTCATGTTAAGTGATGGTTTGTCGTGTTGCAGGGATGAAACTCATTAGTGTGACCCTGAATGCTTGCTTTTTTTCTCCTGACTGCATCACATCCCAGCTGGGCTACTGGCCTTTTTACTGTAGGTGTAACCTTTGTCAGCAATGGGAAAGCTTTTATGACTTAGGTCCTTTATGCTCTGAATTGCTGCTCATGTTCTTGTTGGCTCTGGTGGTGCAGGACTGGGTATGATGATGAGTATTGTCTTCTCCTGTTCTGTGTCCCTATATATTTCTGGCAATGGGACTGTCAGTGTATGAAGCTTTTTCAGGCAATATGTTACTTCTCTCAGGTCAGGGAAGGTCAGGATGTGCACAAATTTCAAGTGCCTGACAGGCACTAAGGCTGGAAGGGGAAGTCCTCCCAAGTACCTTCAGAATGAGGCAGCCTCTGAACCCTGGGCTTCCCTTTGCAGCTTTGGGCTCCTGCAATCCACCTATTTATTTCACATGCCTACAACCTTTTGGATCTGACTGTCATTCTGTAATTTCCTCCTGAGAAGAATTCAGTCATGTAATTAGTTTCAAGCCCAATGGGCCTGCTCCTAAGGTGTTGCTCAGGGACAAGCTGCATGAACAAGATGATAGCAGACAGCTGCTTCCCCCAAGCAGAGCCAGCAGTGTCTCACAATTTCCTAAACCGCAGCAAACACTTTGAAGAGATTCAGATACAAGCACTGGACTCACAAAAGACAAAGCAGCTCATTGAAGCTGTGCCTGGAGATCTGATCAAGCCTGACTTGTCTGAGTTTTTCTGTTTATGCTGGACTACAGGTGTGTTGTGTTTATTCCCAGGTGTAGCATAATCCATACCTACAGGTACCATTGCTTCTGGGGCCAAGCATTATTTCAGATCCCTCAGAAAATCATCCTAGTTGTCTTGACGGAAGTAACGTCTAGGCCAAGATTACCCAAAACTTTGCTTTCAAAAGTTTTGCAGAATTTCAAAGGGAGATTTCATAAGCTTATTTTCTTGGGGTAATTCTAGCAGTGACTGACATAGTCACATGGCTGAATATCCAAACAGAAAAAAAAAAATTATATAATACCCTACATACTTATTGAGAAAATTACACATTGAATTCTCAGCTTCCCATCTTTGATGTAATCTAGGTAGACCATCCCCTGAGGATCAGAGATGCCTTGAACAGCATAATCTTGTGTGTTAATATTCCCTTAACCTTTACTGCTTTTCAAATCCCCATTTTAGTCAGTGTGATGTATGATGCTGAGGTTTTTATTATACTTCTCACACATATTCTGGCAGATCATTCCTTCCCTTCATTATACCTTATTAGCCAAAGTTGTACTTTATTGAATGTGTATGTGTTTGTGTGGTTTGCATTTATATCACTTTTTGACCAACACGTTGTTTGAATATATTTAGTTATCTGGTATCTAGGGTAATTTTTGTCAAGTCTACTTAGAAATGGAAAAGACAGTAATAAAGGCTAGAATATGCAAACATACAAGCTGCTTTTTTTTTAGCATTTTTGATAGATTAACATCAAAATCAAAGAAAATATTCCAAAGATATCTACAAGAAACTTCTGTAATAAAGAGTACATCGAGCTATATTAAGACATAATACTTTAAAAAAATTCATATGAAATAAAAGTACATAATCAAGGAATGTCAGCTTAAGCAACAGATACATTTCAGTTACACCAAAGAAAATTGGAATGGCAGAATATATGCACTACAAGTCACCTGAAAGTAAGCGGAAGAGTCTGATGGGCTTCTTGTCATGCCCTGAGAAAAGGAGGGACAATAATTACATGAAGCTTTGCACACACTTTATCAATTCAAGCAATCGTGACATTGCTTTAGGTGCAATTTCAATCTGCATCATTTTTTCTCATCAAAACAGAGGTTAAAAATAATCAGTAAAAGCTCATTGCAAATATGAAAAATATGGGAAGCGATTAAGCAGCAGAGGGAGCTGAAGGACTGCGAAAGAGTGTGTTGCTGTGGAAAGCCACCTGCAGAACATGCACAGCTGTTGCTCAGCGTGCAGTTGAGTTTTGGTTTAAATCTCTGTTTAAATCAAATTTGCATAACTCTAATGTTAAAATAGGTTAAAATTTAAATGTACTTCGATCACATTATTCTGCTTCCATGGAATATTTTCTTCCTTTAGAAGACCACCTCAAAAATATATGGAAATACTCTTGCCATCAGTGCTGTTTTGGAGTGTGACTGAGTTTGCAGGGGCAGTTTGATAAAAGTTGGGGGCCATGTGACAGATCAAAATGTCAAGCTATGAAGACCCATCATCAGTAAGCAGAATCATGCAAAGTACATTAGCTCACTTCCTTATTCCTCACTTCTGAATTTCCACTACATTTTCATTTTGTCTCTTGTATCTTAGGATTTGTAACATAGGTTTTGTCTAAATTTTTTTTTTTTTTTAATCAGAAACCTTGTCCTCTTCAGCTGTTGTCTCAGAAAGTAAATTCTCAAGGAATGGGTGAGAGAGAGGAATTTGAGGGGAATTACCTCTTTCTGCCCTTGTAAATTTTGCCAGTGAAAAGTACCAACGCTTCTCACTGCTTCTGTTTCTCTCCTCCAGGATTCCTGCTTTCAATATGTGAAAATTGGGCTCTTGGGGACACAGAGTCTTTTATACAGCTCTGGAAGTTCTGATCAGTAAAGCCCTTAAGCATTTACTTACATTTGATCATGTCATTTTTACAGACTTAGAACTTGTTATCTTGTGAACGACAGTACTCAGCATCTTGAAGAACTGTGCTCTAAGTGCATCAAATGCACTTGGATTTGCTCAATGTGTTGTTGGATGTGTGGTCCTCTCAAAACACAAAAGGAAGGTCATTAAATTGATGTGCTACACTCCCTAAGGAGTATGTTAACTCCAGTGGTCTCTTTGCATTCCCATGCGAAGTGTTATTGTCTGCCTGCCGAGATTCTTCCTTCTTTACAGCAGTCATATCTTGTCCTAAAGTGAACTAGACTTTACTGTGTGTTGTTAGAACCCTTTCACAACAGAGGCTGGTGAAATTGAGTCGTGAATGGTAAGATTCATGGATGTAATTTGTCAAGTTTTTAAAGCATTTGGGCATCCTTTGGCAAGAAAACCACTCTACAAATGCAAGGTCATTACAACTGAGACTCGTCTCCTTGGAGAGAGAACAACATGACTGCTCTAACAAATTTTTGCAGCACCCTCATATGATCAAAGTCTTAGGTTTTGTTCGTACAAGTTGCACATTTCTGAGCAGAAGTGGAAATAATAGGGTACTTTTTTCCACATCATTGCTATAAATAAGTTACGTAAGCCAGCTTTTATAATCTGATTTCAGTATAGAGGTTTGCACCTGAATTAAATGGAAGGAATGATGCAGACAGCATGCAGAGTTAAGAGTGGTTGTTGTTCCTGAGCACTGTTCTTTGATTAATACTTAGATCTCCTATCTTAAAATAATGAACATTTCACACAGATTCAGAGTTACAAAGAAGGTGGATACATAAACTTCAGATTGTAAAACCTACATCAAGGGAGAAAAAAATCACTAGTAAGACAAGAGACATGCTAATGTATTTGTAGACAGTCTTTTGTTTTCGAGACAAGAATTTGCTTCTGATATATTAATACCCTTTCTTATATACTGCTTTCTTTTATATTTTTTTTTTTCCCAGGAAATTCTTATTTACAATGCTGTATTTGTGAATATACAACTTCATAAAGGAAGAGAGCATATTAATTGAGGTAGCTATGAAAGATTAGGTCAGCCCGAAATAACTGAAGTAACAAATTGTGTTTTAGGTGATTGGTTATACAAGCTCAGGCTCTGAAACATGCACATGAAACACAAAGAGAAAATGTTGATGAACATCCCGGAAGCCAAAGTTTGTATGCACAAAACATTTCTTGAAGAATTTCAAACAGAAAACATTTCTTAAAAACTCCTGTCTGTTTGCTCAAGTACCTCTTTATCACCTGTGAATGCAAAATTATTTTTACTCACATATAAGTACTGATGGGGTGCTGTAGTCTCTGGTCTTTAATTAAAATGCTCACAATAAGACCCTGCATATTTCCATGGACCAAGGATATGGTGGAACTTTGGGAGCTACTCACATTTGTTGTCACTCTTGTGTCCTCCTCCTGTTACTTAACATTCCTTCCCTAAAGGAAAGAATAGGTGATACAGAGCTGATTCTTCATCTGAATATTTTTCTCTTTGTAGCTGTTTTGTGAGATTGAGGTAAATAGATTAGCAGGCTGTGTGGCCTAAAATATGATATAACGTGTATCTACTGTCAGAATTCCATTTTTGAAAAGAATATTACATATTTGTTTTGTAGTAGAGTTTGTAACACAGATGAGCTTTGAAAATATATATTCCTTCTCTTTAAGACAATTACATATCTGAAATGCATAATTCCTCCTTTATTAATCCTGCAGTCGAATGGTTAAAAACTCATAGCTGTTTAATTTCTCCTGCCTCCTACACATTAGAAGGATCAAAGCATTAAGCATGATGAAATCCAAATTGAGAACCAAAAAACTTCATGTACTAATGAAAAATATACTTTATGTTTGTGTATTTTCTAAAATCAAAATTACACATCAGTGATGCATCTAATTGAATGTCACAATATCAGTAATTGTGCTGTCCATGGAAGAAATTTGTTCCAAAGTCACAGTGTCACCTTGCTGTCAAATAATCCCATAGATTACCATAAACAGAGCTAGCGAAATTGTACTGTGACTGAAAAGATATGTGATGTGAATCCTAGTCATTACCAAAGACATGACTTCCATTGTAATTATCTGCCTATCACAATAGCTTCCTTCTGCCAGCTCTTGCTTACCTGCTGCCACACAAACTCATTAACATTTTTGTCAATGCAGTACCATTTGTACAGTTAACCTTTGTGCAAAGTGGGGTCATTTCTTCATTATGATGGATTCTGTAATACCACAACAACTTGCATTGAGGATCAATATTTCTCTTTTCTTCATTTATGGTTAAATTAGAAATTAGTCTAACACCTGGGTTCCATTATACTGAGTTCCCTTGTCTTGTGTGGAAAATGCAATTTGGTTTACAGGTAGCTTCAGTGTTCACCATCTAAGAAGGGATTACTGCTGTTGCTGAAAGTTACTTTTAAAGGCAGATAAATCCTTGCACAGTTCAGCTGTTTTTTGATGGGAAAGAAAAATATTTTCAAAGTAAATAAAAGAATTATGGTTTTCACTTTTGAATATCAAGCCATGCAAAACTTTTGCTATATCAAGACTTTATAACAAAAATGTTACGATCACTTTTCTAGATGATGCTAGGCTAAAGATTGATTTTCTATCAGTAGTTCAAATTCATAGTAGTAATCTTAAGTTTTTTACTTCATTTTTATGGTCTGCAAACATAGCCTCTTATTGCATTTGTTGAACCATTGTAAAGTATGAACCATTTCTGCAATACCTAAAGAACACTTTCCATAAGTAGTTACTTGATCCTTGTAAATTTAGATTAGACTTATTACTGCCTGACAGTTTTAAGGTTGAAAGTAAATACATTTTTTACATTCACCAGCGCTGAGAAATATAAAGAGAGAGTTAGTGCTAGCCAGAGGAAATCTGTTACGTCTTAGGTAGATCTGTAGAGTTTCTTACAGTTAGTGTAGACAATAAATTTGACATTTCAACTAGCCATTTCATGAAGACTATTAGGCATCTGGCATGTAAATTAACCCTATACTTCTCACAATGATATGGCTTGTGAAGCTATAGGTGAACATCTTGCTAGTTCTTCGTTTATGAGTTCTCTCCCTCATATATAGCAGACACTGAGCTGCTCTCTTGTTGATCATTTCTCTCCCTCTCCTGAGAGCTTAGACTCTTTGCCACCTCCTGTTCTTCCTGCTATCCCATTCCTAAAACCTGCTTAATTCCTTTTTCTGTCCTTTTTCTGCCCCACATCAGGTACTTTTTAATTCTTTCCTAAGGTTGCCTGGGTATCTGTCTTCATTTTACTGTGAGTTCCAGTTAATGGAGCAGGAGGGAGGCAGGTGTCTCACAGACTGTATATTGGATGGAGAGAGAAGAGGACTCTGAGCAGCAATGGGATGTATTAGGTCAGGAGGCATGTTGCACACTGCTCAGTAGAGCTTTGTTAAAATCCAGAGCATGAATGTTTGCCAGACAATAATTAATCGGGAGATTTTGATACAATTCAGAGTGATCTGAGACTGTTGCCATGATCCAAAATGAAAATACTGTCTGGTGGGTGTTGGGATTTATGGAAGATTGGCAGGCCCGAATTAAAACAACAGTATTGCAGGTGCCATTAACTAAATCGTTAGGCACTCTGAAGCAAAACTGTGGGACTGGTAAACAAGTGGATGTCTCACAGGCTGGTACCCCATGGGACCAGCAAACAGCAGGTGTCCTATCTCATGGTTGTTATCTCATGAAGTAGTGGGAAAAGAATGTTGTAGCAAGAACTGAGAGGCACCGGCTGGGAAGCAAGACACCTTGGGTCATCCTGACACGGGCAGTAAGTGACAAGACACGTAGCCAATCATATATGAACTGTGTATGTATGTAACCAACGAGGTCTGTACTGGGGTGGAACATCTGGAGTCAGAGGGGTATAAATTGCCACCATTTGTAACAATAAACGTCTTCAGTTATAACTCTTATAGAGTTGTGTGAAGTCCATGCGTCGCCTCCGACAGGTGGGTTTTAATGAGTTTTTGTTATAGTTACAAAACATGCACTTAATTTTTCTAGACCTGCAGTACAGTAGTATTGACATTGCTAGCATCTGGCTACAGGCTTTGACCTGAGTTTGCAAGGCCCAGGACAGAGGCATGTCAGGCTTGCCCTGTCTGCACTGCTTTTTTTTTCACTTGGGTTAACTTTAACAGCAATGAATCTAACAACTGCGTGGCTGTCACTAATTTGTTCTACTTTCCTTTATCTTTGCAGAGTATAATCCTACTTTTATTGAGATAACAATAATAAGCAGTTGATCTATGTAGAATGAGGTGTTTATGACTGCCACAAATATGTAATATAAAAAAATACTGGAGGCATCAAGCAGAGACATAGGATACAGCACAGAGGAGGGCAGACATGGGATGATAAGAGATGGGCACAGGCTGGCACTGGATACCCCACAGCTATAAAAAACTCACCAGTGGTCAACCAAAGAAAGGAAAGCCTGGAGCTGAACAAAATATCTTTTAGAGATAACAAAGAGAACAAATAAATAGAATCATAGAATCATATAATGCCAGGTTGGAATCATCCGGATCATCATCAAGGATCATCTGGTCCAACCTTTCTAGGTAATACTATAGTTTATATGAGATGGCTCAGCACCCTGTCAAGCTCAGACTTAAAACTGTCCAATGTGGGGGGAATCTACCACTTCCCTTGGGAGTCTATTCCAATGTCTGACTGTCCTCATGTTGAAAAATGTATCTCTTCTGTCCAATTGAAATCTCCCCAGGAGCAACATGTGACTCCTTGTAAATAGGGAGTCTCCATCGTCTTGGTAGCCACCCTTTAAGTACTGGAACATGGTAATAAGGTCTCTCCTAAGCCTTCTTTCTCAAGGCTGAACAAACCCAGTTTTTTCAGCCTCTCCTCATAAGGCAGGCCCTCCAGTCTTCTGATCATCCTTGTGGCCCTTCTCTGGAACCTCTCCAGACTGTCTGCATCTTTTTGTAGAGCAGGGACCAAAACTGAACACAATACTCCAGGTGTGCTCTGACAAGCACTGAGTAGAGTGGGATGATGATTTATCTCTGCTGCTGATGCCCTTGTTGATGCAGCCCAGCATCCTGTTGGCTTTCTTTGCTGCTGCAGCACACTGTTCACTCATGTTGAGCCTGTTACCCACCAAGACCAGTAACATTAGCCTTCCTCCAGTCTTCAGAGACATCTCCTGATCTCCACAACTTCTCAAAGATTATGGAGAACGGCTTTGCAATGACATCAGCCAGCTCTCTCAGCACCCTAGGGTGGATGGCATCTGGACCCATTGATTTGTATGGGTCAAGCTCCTGTAATACTTGACACACAAACTCTTCCTTCACTGACAGTGGGTCAGTGTCTGCATCAACCTGGATTTTTGTTCCTATGGCCTGGGACTCAACGGCACTGGTAAAGATAGAGGTGAAGGAGGTTGAAGACCTCTGCATTTTCAGCATTGTTGGTGACTAGTTCACCTCTCCTGTTTAATAGTGGGCAACCCCAAGCACAAATACAGATTGGGCACAGAATGGATCGAGAACAGCCTTGAGGAGAAGGACCTGGGGGTGTTGGTCAATGAAAAGCTCAACATGAATCAGCAATGTGCACTTGCAGCCCAGAAATCCAACCACATCCTGGGCTGCATCAAAAGCATGGTCAGCAGGTCAAGGGAGGTGATCCTGCCCCTCTACTCTGCACTCATGAGACCCCACCTGAAGTATTGTGTCCAGTTCTGGAGCCCTCAACACAGGAAGGACATAAAGCTCTTGGAGCAAGTCCAAAGGAGGGCCATTAAGATGATGCAAGGGCTGGAGCACCTCTCCTACAAAGACAGGCTGAGAGAGTTGGGGCTGTTCAGCCTGGAGAAGAGAATGCTCTGAGGAGACCTTATAGCAGCCTTCCAGTACCTGAAGGGGCCTACAGGAAAGCTTGGGAGGGACTTTTTACAAGGGTGTGTTGTGACAGGATGAGTGATAATGGTTTTAAACTGGAAGAGGGGAGATGTAGGTTAGATGTTAGGAATAAATTCTTTACTGTGAGGGTGGCGAGACACTGGAACAAGTTGCCCAGGGAAGTTGTGGATGCCCCATCCCTGGAGGTGTTCAAGGCCAGGTTGGACAGGGCTTTGTGCAACCTGCTCTAGTGGAAGGTGTCCCTGCCCTTGCAGTGGGGTTGGAACTAGATGATCTTCTAGGTTCCTTCCAACCCAAACCATTCTATGATGCGATGATCATATTCCTCCCATTGAAAGACTCCAGATACCAACACTCATGATAACTCCACCACTGCCACCGGGCTGAAAACACTGACCTCAGGACCTGCAGGAGCCAGGGAGGGGTGCATGTAACACTAGGAAAAGGGGTAGAAAATAAGTATATAAAAATGTTGCCACTACTACTATGACTACTGTTACAGTTGTTGTCGTTTTTGTTGTACTAGTGGTAGTTATCATTACTATTATTATTATTATCCTTATCATTACAGAAGCTTTTCCCAATAGAAAAATAATCTTTCTGCTTCTGTAATTAGATCTGTGACTGATAATGCTTCTTGGATTACACTGTTAGGGTTTTGAGCAAGTTCCTGGATTTACATATGAGTTTCCCCTTTGCTTTTAGACAGAATTTTGAGCATAGGAATTAGAGAAAGACAATAGTCAGAATTCAAGGAGTTAAAAAGGTTTTGTCTACTTATGCCTTTAGCTTGCTAAACTTTCAGAAGTCCTTCTACAGCCAAGCTTCAAAACGAGGGCCAGAGCCTTGTTCCATGGGCTGGTCTATTTGCTGGGGCACACTAAATTTCCATTAACCCGTACTTTATTGATCCACCATCACCTCACTGAGGGCATACATCCTCATTCAAAACCACGCTCACATGAGCACCCAAAACCAAAGGAAATCACCTGGATTTAGGTATATGTTTTCTTAAAATTGGGCCTATTGTCTTATGCAGGTTATTGATGCTCCTAGGAAAGGAACATCTTGTCTTTTGTGTAATAGAGTGAATGTCTCTAGTCTTGGTCACACTCAGCCAGAAAATGACATTAGATCAACACAACTGCTGGCCATTCTTTAATATGGGCCATAGTGTATCTTTGAAATGCAATATAATGGATACTTTGGTATTTTATAATAAACAAGACAGAAACAGAAGAAATATTTTATGTGCTGTGTTTATATGAAAGCAAGAAATGTATCCTATTTCTTATATAATAAGGCTCTTAATATTGAAGGCTTTCAAGATCTTCCAAAGCATTTACACCTAGGGAGAGAAGTAAACATTCAGTGCCTGGAAAATTCAGCCTTTGGAGTAAAGTAGTAACTTTTCACAGTGAAATGTAACAGAAAAAAACTCATAATTCCAGGTGAAAAGAAACCTTAATTGCTTCTGATACAGGAAAAAAAGTAAAGTAGATTAGCCATGAGAAAGACATAAAAACACTTCATTGCATAGACAGTTTGAAACACTTTATAATTATGGGTGCAAGGGTTAAACCAGACAGCATACATTTTAAACAGGCATTACAGCAACATGTCAAATATGTCCACATTTGCATATACTTTATTTTAAAAACATGCCAGCACTGCCTCATATATTCAGATCCTGGCAATTGGAAGTCAAAGAGGTCACCTGTACAGCTGGTGCAGGTAATGGAATTCCCATCAGGCAGATTTGGAAACTCTGAAGAAATCTGCTGAACACAACACTCCATCTGTTTGTAACCTATTGAGACAAACACGCAATTTTCATGCTTTAAAAAATAGATGCTGTATCTTTTACTAAGTTACTGTATTTTTGGTGTGCTCTTTTACATTTCAATATGTGCCATTTATTTGGAGAATATATTAATATGTCCATAAATAGTTAAGTCATGTATGCTGGTGTGTTACGGAGTTTGCCATTGCAGTTCTCCTTCTGATAAAGAAAACAAGAAGCATGATAATGATCTTAATGGTTAACCTAACAAAACAAATGCTGAGAAATATTTTAGGGCCATACTGTGCAATGTGGTTATTACTAAGACCTGTCTAAGGGTGAACACTAGATAAAATGATAAAATCAATCTGAAAAGACAAAACAGTAAGCATGGAAAGTGCAAGACAAATACTTGTGAGAGACATAACAGGCCAAATTCTTTTCTTAGATAGCCATTAAGAGCTTTAGCTAGATGCTGTGTAGTAATTTTGCCACAGAACATAATCAATGGCAACGTTTCAAGCACCTACTTTAAATTTTAACTACTTTTTTACTCTGTAGTGAGAATGACAGTAGCTTGAGACAATGACTGAATATGTGATTTTAGATTGTACAGTAATTACTGTGCTGCAACCTCATAGTGTGTCCTGCCTGTAACTTAACAATGTTCCTATCCAGGTTGCCTCATGAGCAGATGAGGGAATATGCACCTGCTAATGTTACTGCTTTTGGCAGCAGCTGATTGCTTTTGTGTCTCACCTCCTGGTCTCCTACCAGCTTTAGCCATTTTCTCTGGGATGTTTGGGTGCCCAGAAGTCCACTCAAAACAGTAGCAGGACAAATGACAGCTGTCTATGTCCAGGTCATATATACTTTGCATACCCATTTACTCCAATCAACTGCCCTTGGGTCCACACTTGCATTTTGAGTGTGTTGACCACTGCGCAGGTGTTGCAGAGCCCGTCTGCTCACACACTGTGAATCTGCTAAAACTGTCCTTAACTAGACTTGCTAGGCAAATGCAGATCAGTTGCACATAGCACCCACAGAGTACTCAGGATGTCCCAGCACAGCGATACTCATGCAACAAATCAGAAAGGAAGCGGACACATTAATTCCTTAACGATATGGTGCAACTTAGTCCCCTTTTCTATTTCAGTCTTTTCCCTGGCTGATCTGTTGAATTTTCAGAAACATCTGATTTTATTGCCACACACTTATTTAAAAGACACCTACAGGTCTATATAGTCGAGAGGAGGGCTGTGCCATCAGGTCTCCAAGATGCACACACTGATCTTTCAACTCAGAATTTTCACGAGGTGCATTGTCTGGTTTCACTGAACTGAGGTGTGTCAGAAGCTGCTGGAGGAACTGGTCTGTGACTGGACTCTGAGGTATATCTGGAAACCTCTGTTCTGTGGTAGTGGACACCTCTGAAATATTGAAAGGGCAGCCCCATCCAGCCCGATTCACTAAGGAAATATGGCTTCTATGATTCTCTAATTCATATGTGTTCATACATATTCAATACCTTCTTTTAAGACTAACTTTTTAAGACTATGTGAAAGATTTACCAGTAATTTACTCTTGAGATAAAGAGTGTAAATGAAGACTATTAATAATGAAGTATTACCTGTGCAGTGGTTTAAGATACATTAAGGTGGAGTATTAGTAGTTTAGATATGAACAAGGTTACTTGATCCCAAAATTCAGCACAATTTGTGTTGTGTTTAGCCAGTACTTAGCCCATATCTGACACAAAAATTTACGTTTGTTTCTGTACCCTTAATAAAAGTGGATTATAATATTAGTTCATTTATTTGGAAAATTAGGAAGTGTTTCTGAGATCTTCTTTACCTTCCTTACTTTCAAGTGTCTCTTGACGATGATTCACTGGGCACTTATGGACTGTAATTTTTTCCTCTTTTTTTTCTTAAAGCAAAATTATGTCACAAAAAAGCTCAATAAAAACAATTTTTTCATATTCTGATAGGCACAGTATATATATCACCTTCCAGAAATTGATTCTTGGGAGGAGGAAGGAAAGGAAGGGAGGAAGGAAAGGAAGGAAAGGAAGGAAAGGAAGGAAAGGAAGGAAAGGAAGGAAAGGAAGGAAGGAAGGAAGGAAGGAAGGAAGGAAGGAAGGAAGGAAGGAAGGAAGGAAGGAAGGAAGGAAGGAAGGAAGGAAGGAAGGAAGGAAGGAAGGAAGGAAGGAAGGAAGGGAGGAAGGGAGGAAGGGAGGAAGGGAGGGAGGGAGGGAGGGAGGGAGGGAGGGAGGCGGGGAGGGGGGGAGGGGGGGAGGGAGGGAGATTTTTACCTTTGCCTATGATTACTTGGAGCTTTACTATGGGCATATTATTTGATTTTGAAAATTTTTAGGTAAAGGGGTAATGATTTCAAACATGAAGAGGGGAGATGTAGGTTAGAAATTCGGAAGAAATTCTTTACTGTGAGGATGGTGAACCACTGGAATAGGTTGCCCAGGGGAGTTGTGGATGCTCTTTCCCTGGAAGTGTTCAAGGCCAGGTTGGATGGGGCTCTGAGCCACCTGGTCTTATAGGAGGTGTCCCTGCCCATGCAGGGGGGTTGGAACTACATCTTTAAGGTCCCTTTCAACCCAAACCATTCTATGATTTTTTGAAGGAATAATACAGGGTTTCTATAATTGATATAATATGGCAAAACATTCCTAATATTCAATTAAATAATCTGTAAAACCCAGTGTATCAAAACCAGTTATAAGAAAAATACATCCCAAGATATTTTAAAATCCACCCTTGACATGAGAAATTGATTTAACAGCACTACCCAATTATCATGTAATAATTGGGTAAATGGATTTGGAGAGAGGAAACATTTTTATTCATGTTACAAGATGAATTTGTTCATAGACAAATGAATATACATGTATGTATGTGTGTATCAATACACTTGTGTATGTATGTTGCAATTTGCAACATAAAGAGCAAGCTGCTCCTATTCTGCCACTGGACAAGCATTTTGGGGGCTTAGGCTCAGTCATTCATACAAGACATGGAACCTTTGTAAAGACAGCTTCTCTGAGTGTGAGATTTAAACAGTGATGTGGTTACAAAATGCTGGAAGCTGAGGTGTCTTTAGGGATAAAAGCAAAATAATAAACACACGCTCATAAGTACCAAAAACTTTCACCATTACTATTAGGAATATGCTGATATTCCTACTTCATGCAAACATGGGGTAACTAGTGAATCTCAACTCTACATTCACGTACACCAAGAGTTTATAGTCATCTCATCACCATGTAGGTCTGAGAAATATTATACTAAACTCAGAGGTTTCGGTTAAGACAGAAGAAAGTTGCTCATGTGGTTCATTAAGTGTAGAATAATGAACTAAATTTTTTTAATGTCATAGAGGAGATGAGGGGAAAAGAACAATGCTGCTCTCATATGCAATTCAGTATGGACATATTAACATGCATGCTAACTGAAAAGGTTACTGCTTGTAATAACTCTATAGGTCAGATGTATCTTAGTTAGAAATGTCAAGGGTGAAGAGATGGCCTTATTCCAGTTAGAATTAAAAATTCTCAAGGACTTCAGTGAAGCCAAATAATTCACTTTAGGAATAACAATACTGATTTCATATTAGAAAATAATCACAGTTGTCATATGTTAAAGTAATACGTAAGATAGCAAAAAAAAGTAAGATACATATCCAAAAGTCACACTTACTTCACATTTTTTCACCAAATTAATTTTTATATCCTCTATAAACCCATATCTTAATCTGAGGATAATTAATGCCTTCAATAGTCTGTGAAAAACTCTTCTAAAATATAATTTGCAAACTGCATTCCTACTACGTACCTTAAAATATTTTCCTTAGAAGAAAAAAAAAATCATTTTCTTTGGGTTAAGAGGGAATATAATAAACATTTAAATGAAGCATCTTGTTACTGGCACTGGTTTGTGTGTCTTTTTGGTCCAGAATAAAATATTGGCACTTCTCTGGTATCAAAGAGATATTTAGATGCAAAACTTTATTTCAGTGTTTCAAATCAATAGCAAATGTTCCCATTTTTTAAATTTTCCTTTACTATATTATATGTACCTTTTATTTGATATGCAGGCACGTGTGTGTGCACACAACCTCTCTCACTCCCACACACAGATGCATAAATACACACATCCACATGAGGCCATTAAAATGTTGAATGAGGAGCTGGACTGAAGCTTTAACTTGTAATACTAAGGTTGCAAGATTTTGATCAAGTGCTCTTGAATTTTGTAATTTTTATATAAAACAAAAGGTCTTGCTAATAGTTTTAATAGGGAGAAAAAGGATGCTGTTTCTGGGTCTGCTACATAGGACCCTGGTCTGAGTAAACTGTTACCATGTTATAAGCATGTGACTAAATACTCAGTGAAGTTGACACTACTACCTCCTTGAAATCTGAATAGATCCAGGCAATGTGCCTAAAACATTTTGCCTTGGCTCCATCCCAGCTGTTGTCATACACTTCTTGGTGTTAATTTTGCCTTTGGAGGGGAGTAACATGGGGAAATTCGCCAAACACTCCTCAAGACTCTGCTACTGTTCCTGGGTTTGACTTTCTAATACTTGGAGAGAAAAAAAGAAATTATCAACCACCAACACTCATCACCCATGCTAATAAAATTAATTATTTGTTGCAAAATATTTCCCTAATTTTATTCCATTCATCTCTTTATTATCAGAGCAACAAAATACTTACGGTTGTTGACCTAGTTCTTAGTCATCTAATTTATTCACACTGGTATAAACAGCTAAATTAGAAATACTAAGGTGGATAATACTGTATTGATTAGAAATTGGATGGGATGGAGCTCAAACATCAATTACTGCACAGGAATTCTTTTTTTTTAAAATTGTGTTTGCCTTTTTTTCTGGGGAACAAACTGGCTTTGTGATAAATATTAGCCCGATCCAGTATAGCCACTGGTGAAAGGAAGGAAATGCAAGGTCTACATTCCTGGTAGTGGTGCCTTTTGCTTTTGGATCTGAAAACCTTTGTTATGTGCAGAGGTGACACATAACTTGCATACCTAATTTATAATCCTTTAATGCTCAGATATTTTTCTTACCCTAGGAAATTGAATGTTAAATCAATCTCTAGTCTATACTTGCTCAAATATTGTTTAGTTGACCTTTGTTTCGCATATCACTTACCTGAAGATTATACTGAATGTATGTTCTTGACAAGGAGTTGCAACAGATACACTTATAATGGCCAGATAGCTTGTCATTTTCCACATAAAATGCAAAAATCAACAAGCATTGAGGCAGAACTACTCTTCTGCCTTCAGTGTGATATTTCAAGGTCAGAAAAAGTCACGTTAATGGGGCAATTTAGCACGCAATAAACAGTGCATTGCCATTGCAGGTGTTATATTTCTTCCACTATCTGGATTTTTGTTTGCTCTATTTTCAATCCCACCTTTCCATGAATAGTAAAGTTCAGGTTTTTAAAATGAAGTAAGATGACTGTAAAACTGTGTTTTCAGCTCAATACTACCAATCATGTAAAGTATAATGTTATACTTCTCATACTGTTTTTTTTTCATTTGTTTGATATAACATCTGAAAACAGAGTATATCAAGGCAGCCTTTCAAACATTGAAAAAAAATGTGTTGACAATATTTGCAGACGTACAAATTTTGCAAGGCAGTTACACAGCATCTGATGGCAAAAATGTTGCTGACTGAAAGACAGAGGATGAAACTGCAACTCTTACTTTTGTTTAAACTCACAGGCTTTCTCTTGTGAAAACTGAGCTGTAGTATGACACCCTTTGACAGTCCATTACTTGCCAAGTTAGTTAATTGCAGATGTTGTCTAAGTCCTATGAATAAATACTTACTGGTAAGAAAAGCCTACTCTTTAGGATGTATCTCCTAAAACTCATAACCCTATTTGCAATTAATTAAACTGTGAATGGCAAGCAGGACCTGTTCTGCAAAATAGGGTGTCCTCTCCCTGCTTAAGGCACTGCTGTTACTCTCTCAGTGGACAATACACCTGCTGCCAGAGAAGCCTCAGAAGTTCAGCCTTAACAGTAACAGTGTAATTAGGTCACTTTTTGGACAGTAATGCATAGATTAGATAATTCTGCCCCATCATGTTAAGCAGAGTGGACCCAGTATTGAACCCTGAGGTACACCGCTAGTGACTGGCCTCCAACTAAACTGCGCTACTGATCACCACCCAGTAGGTCTGGCCATTCAGCCAGTTTTCATTCCACCTCCCTATCTTCTCATCCAGCCCATCCTTCAACAGTTTTTCCATGAGTATCTTACAGGAGACAGTGTCAAAGGCCTACTGAAGTCCAGGTAAAAAATATCCACTGGTCTCCCATCATCTACCAAGCCAGTCACTTCATCTTTGAAGTTTATCAAGCTGGTCAAGTATGACGACTCCTTGGTGAAGCCACGTTGATTACTGATGATTTTCTTGCCCTTAATGTGTCTGGAAATGGTTTACAGGATTAGCTGCTTCCTCAAGTCTCAGAATTATGTCCTAATAACAAAACCTACTGTATCCAAAGTAAAAATAGGCTTCATTCTGCCTCTTGAAACTAAATTTCTGAGGAGTGACAGGTGATAAAATGACAAGCCTAGAAATAGGTGAAAGAGGGCATATTTCTGCTATAGAGATGGAGTTCTGTTCCCTCTGTCTGGAACTGAGTTAACTTTTTTCTATGGTCTGTTGTAAAAATAAGTTACCTTCCAGGAAGCCCAGCACTGAGAGAGTGAGATTTTAGGTGTGCTGAATTACTCCACAGAGGTGATTAGCTCTAGATACTGATTACAGGGGAGCACTTGTGACACTCATTTCCTGAGGAGGTTCCATTGAGTTACATGCTTCAGTTAAGTGGGATAACTTTGCATTCAGGAATTTTTTTGCACTTTCGAAACCTTAGCCATCAGCTTCTGATGTGACATCTTTCCCTGTTTAGAGCAGATAATTACTAACAGGTAAGGTACTTTTGGTGGGTCTCATCAATTATTTGCAAAGTTACATCTGTTGTTCTTGTTCAGTTTTAAGAACCAAGTTTGTTCCCACTGACTTCAGAAAGCATGAGGACATGCCTCCAGACCCTCCTCAGGGCTGATCTGTGCCTGGACATCATCAAAGGAAAGGTAATATCAGAGGTGTGAGAGGCAGGCAAAGGGCAATGTGCTCTTTCAGGCACAGATGCATTGTGGATTCTGAGACTTAAACGACTGTAGACTACTCTCATCTGCACTGTGCATACCAGCTAACCCCTGCTTTTTCTCAGTGACTTCTGTTTTCTTTCACTCTGTGTTTAGTAAATCAGGACAACACTATCTTTTGTATCCATCTGTGGAGCAGCTGACTGTCAGTTCCCAGAGGCTCTCCTAGTCAATTCAAGGATGGATACCCTTCTTTTTCCTTTAGCAAATACAGTGCGAGTAGTTTATGATGTTTGGACACTTTTCCAACATAGTCTGCAATTTTATACATGGTGATCACTCAGAATAATACTGAGGCTATCTATATAAAGCAATACTTGGTTTAAAATTTGAACTGCAAAATGGAAAAAAAAAAAGTTGCTCTTAGCCACACTTCCACATTGCTTCCTATCTTGGCTGAGATCTGTTGCATTTACTATTGCAAAGACTTTCCACAACACGTTAGTTAAATGGAGCTGAAAATCATTCATGCATATTTTATAGAAAAAAATTACAGATATATCTCGAGTTGTAAGTTATAAAATATGTCTTTTCTTGGACTATTAAAATATTCTGCCTCATTTAACATAAGCTACATAACGAAACGTGCAGTAATAATTTTACAAGTCTTAATAACATAAAGCACTTTATCACAAAATGCATTTTGAGAAGTTTTATGCACAAATTCAAGCACTCTTGTTCAATTCTGCTCAGCAAATACAGGAATAAAGTGATATGCAGGTACTGTCTAAAACTGGGAGAATGCAGAGAGAAATGTATGTTTTTTTTAACAGCCATGAAGACTTTTGCCACACTTGCAAAAATTTAAGAGGATAAATTAAAGGCAGTTTGGCTGCTTGGAGTTCTGTTTTTTTATCATCAGCAAGATTTGTCTCAGTACTGTGCTTTAACATGCAAGTTCACCAAGAGATTTGGTGTGCCCTCTCACCATCATCAAAGCCAAAGCACCTGACAACAGCTTACACGCATTCTGATGCTGTTGGCCCTAAGTTGTTACTAGTTAAGAGATACGAAAATGGGGTTGGAAACTCATGATATCTTTGCTGTTGAAAATTGAGTTATTAATCAGTCTCTTTGACTATAAAAGGTGAAGCCGTACTATGGGTTAGAAATAAAACAGTAACATGGAAAATTAAATAAAAAAGATATTTGTTAAATTAATTTTGGACTGAAAAGCAGGCTTCAGTAAGATATAAAATAAAATAGGTAGACTTATTGCAAGACAGGTAGAATAAGAAATACTCTTCTACCAACAAACTCCAGGTTTTAGATGTTGGACAGTATTTTGAAGGACTTAAGTCCATTGCAAGCCACCCTATTTTATGTGTCACATTTGTCAACTTCTGTAAAGCTGCAGAAATTTCTAAGACAAATATTATCATGAACTAGGTATGAATGGAATTAGGAAAGTGTGTGTAAATACCAAAAGAAAAGCAGTAGAAAGGTTGACAGAAAGCCCTGTGTTGACACTGAGGGACACTGACCCCAGGACTCTATTGCCAGCACCCGATTCCCAGCAGCAAGATGGAGGAGAGGTCACACAGCTTGCACACAAATAAAACCCCAGCACAGATGTCTTGCCAACAGGAGTCCCTGCACCCTCCTAGCAGGAGAATGGTGACAAGGTTGCAGCATGTCCCATTTACTGTTTCTTTTTCCCTCTAGCCCAACATTAAAATTAACTATGTGTCATTACTTCTAACATATATTCCAAACAAGGAAAAGCAGACAATGTTCCACGATATGCTCTAAGATTTATGGAAATAGCAAAATTTTTAAGGGAGACCGTATCACAGCTAACAACTCCTAAAGGAAATGAAAGATGTGTCCAAACACTAGATTTTCATTACCGAGTCTTGACAGCTATTGTCTGCTGTTATCCATGGGCAAACCATGTGGGAGTACATGTATGGTGCTTGTGAGTAAGTGGGTGTTAGTGTGTGAGTGAATAAAGCCAATGAGTGAATGAGTGAGTGAGCATGAATACAGAAAATCAACTTGTTAAAATTTTTGTAAGTGAGTAGCTCTTTCTTCTTCCTAATTAGTGGGCTCAGAAAAATGGCAGCTGAGTAGTTAGGGTACATATGGAAATAATGCATTCATAGGTAGAGTTCTGCTCGACTTCAGTTTGTGTGTGCTCCACATGAATCAACTGAGTTTACCTGGTTTCTGGTCAGGACACATATCTATGCAAATAGTATTGATTGACCTTGCAAATGGTTTTGAGTTTAGCACTGAAAAAATTGTTTACATCAAAATGTGTTTATGATATTTTTACAAATTTGATTAATAAGTTTGTATCAAAAGCAGTACTTTCTTCCTCTGCAAGGAATTGGAGTCTCGCTTTAATTTTATTATTATTATTAAAATTATTATTAAAAGTACTTGCTTTGAGTACTGAAAACCTCACAGAGTGAATTGAGCAATTCTGCTGCAGATCCTGAGTAGTATTTTTTTTGTGGATTGTTTAAAATGAGTAACATTGTCTGACACCAAAGTTCTCTCAATACATCAGACTTCTGCCCAGGAGAAACAGCCTCTCTGAATGTTGTCTTGGAATGAGCTGAAGGAAAGGGTTGTTTTCTGTACATCCTGAACAACTTGACAAGTTGTTAACTTACAACCAAAAGTTCAGTTCTGAGTTTTTAATATTTCCCTGAAAATAGATGCTATTCATGTAAACCATAAATAATAATAAAACTAAGTTTGATTGGTTTTTAAATGTAGCTGAGGGAAACCAAAGCTGAGGTGCAATAAGATTAAGAGCAATAAGCATTGATGAAATAGGTGTGTGCAGTAAATCTAAGGGAGCTAGCTCTCTTTAGCTGAGAAAGCTATTCTAACACACCCTTGAAGGCAGGGGACAACAAATCTTGGTTTTGTTGATATCTGCTGAATTTAATCAACTCTATCAAAGTAGCTTTCACTAATCCATAGGCTACAGTGCCTTGATTTTCTGAATCTCTCATGTTGTGTTGGAGCTGGAGCCTTTTAAACCATCCCGTACTGTGTCCATAGAGCAGTCACTCCATGAAACATCTGGTCTAGACATTACTTGCTAGATTCTGTTTCATTTTAATCCTGTGTTGACTAGCCTTTACAGATTTAACACTGAAATATCTGCATAGAAAGTGGTCCACTAAAACAGGCATTGAACAGAGTCTGGAAAATAAGATTTTTTTAATCATAAAAAGTCAAACTGCATCTTTGGCTTCTTTCCCAGACTTGCTGGTTAATATGGCATGGAATTTTTATAGCCTGAATTAAAAATAATTACTGGATTTCTGGGAATCATATGGTTTCAAGTCATATGTCTTGCAAATCAAAGCCTAACTAATTATGCTATTAAATAATTGTTATCGTCTAATGACTATTGAATGTGTAGTTTGAAAACCAAAAGAAAATATGTTGTAAAATGAGTTTAAATTCCATTAATTGAGTCAAACAATCACTGATAAACTGAAAACTGACTTTTTAGCCATGAATAGTACTCAAAACTGGAATTATAAGCCAGCAAACTTGCTGGCTGGGGATGGCTGCATAAAAACAGCACTCAGGCAAACGTTTTTTTCAGGTCTGGTTTTGTTTTGAAACAAGAATTTCAAATAGATGTAAATAAGTGCCAAATACCAAAGACTACCTGTTAAGGGATTATAGAAAAAGCTACAGCAAGAAGTAATTTACAGTGTATATCTAGTGGTTTAGTATTATTTTTTACACAGACATTCCCTTCAGGGAACTTTTGTCATCACTAGATGTTTCTCAGTACCCATCCTTCTAAGAACAGACTTTACCAGTCTATCCTGATCACAGTGAAGAGACCCCCACGAGGGCTTACCTAAACCTGTATCTTTTATTGGGCAAGAGTTTGCAGTACTAGTTTCCTACAAATGACAGAAGATTTCTTAAGCCTATGGTTTGTGAACCTGCACCTTCCTTACAAAGGATTCTGACACACATATACAGATAGACAAAGGTAGCATGGCATATTATGAAAAAAGCTTTTGTGCAGAAGTGTTACACTTACGAAAAACCTGACTTAGGCTTACCAGTCTGAAGAAAATCTTGGACATCAGATCATTAACATAACAATTTAACATGATTTAAAAAAAAAAAAAGTTTTGTCTGACCTTGTATATGACTTTCTTCTTCTACCCAGTTATAACTGTATACTGGATAGGTAATATAAGCCTATGATAACTGCCTAGGAAAGACATACTAACTCCTTTCAATGCTGACTTCAGAAATTCCATCCTGTATATTTTTCCTTAATATTAATTAGAGTGGTTGGTAAAGAAGTCAGGACTGTAGCTTAAGTTCTGATTGGAAAATTTATTCCTTCTCCTCCAGGTATTATTAAGAAGTTTTAAAATATTTGCTTTGGATAGAGAATATGAGGGTGGAGGAGCTCTGACACAGCACAGAAATGAAGCAGTCTGGTGAGCCGTGTCCTGTGTTGGACTGTTACCAGACAGGAGGAAATGAGGAAGGAGAAGGGTCTTTATTAACACAAGTGCTACACAAGGATTGTGGTACCCTATAGAAAAGAAGGAAGATATATTGTACCTATGGGTTAGGTGCCCTTTGCTGATCTTCCCTTAAATCTCTCTCACCAATCTAAATCTTTGTGGTTTTGCAGAATTCCTTCTGAAACAGAGCAGCACTGCATGTTTGCTGGTTCTAACTCCTGCTGTAAGAACTCAGTCTCTGAACACTTAGCAATATACTACAGTTTTGCTGAATGGTGTTTAAGCTTGAGAAGGAGAAAGATCAAAAAGTATTACTGCCTGGATCGAAAATTCTTTAGTGCCACTGGTCTTGCTATGTCCTCAGGAAGAAGTTGGATCAGGGTTAGATCTAGATGATCTATAAGGTCCCTTCCAACCCAAACCATTCTATGATTCTATGAAACAAACCAGTCTGCAAGCCAATGCCCTGTCTTCTTGCATATTAACTGGAAATGCAGAAGTTTTGTGGTACACAAAAGTAGTTTTTTGGAGGTGTGATTGTAATGTGGACAGTTCTCTTAACACTTCTGAGGCAATATGACCTCCATGAGTGTCCTCTACACTTATTAGGTCACAGTCATCCACTTTTTTGTTTACCACTTACTCTTTAGGCCAGAACTTGTTCTTTAAATACCAAGTCGCCACCTCCTTGGGAAGTGATGTGCTGGAGGGATGATGAAGGTGTCTCACACACTGCAGTGTCCCAGTCACCTGTAGGAGCCTTTGTCCTAGAATCAGCCCCTTCTATTAACCCAACAGGTATTTGATGAGTTGGGATGAGGAATTGAAAGTATCCCAAACTGTTTGCTGGTAAGGCACCTTAGCCAGCTGGAACATGGCATCTAGATAAATTTCCTAAAATAGTAAAACGTACTTTCCTTCACAACCTCTGCCCACAGCCCCTGAAGATTCAGATTAGTTCCACGCAGGGGCTGAGAAACAAAACCTGCCTGGTACAGCTGTTGCCTTTCCATCTCTGTCTGCCAGAGGTTTGTCCTTGAGAGTTAAGCTGGAGTTTGATGCTCCCTTCCAGCATTCTCCAAACCAGAATGTTAAAGAACCTCTCGTACAGCTGGGTATTAGGGGAATAATTTGTTGGCTCTGTTGAGTCATTTACTGGAAGGTTCCACAGAGACGTCACTGTTCAGCTGCTCCTCTAGCAACATTCTCTGATTTCCTTCTTTGCCTCTGGGCAAGATAATATCTCACAGGCAAAATGAAGTGGAGAAAATGTTTTATTCTTCACATCAGGATAATATGCACATAAATATGTATAAATATGCCAGCCTCAGTGCCCAGACCATCTGTACAAGTGTCACCACAAGAGCTACTGGTGGCTTTTCTGCATGTCTCTTTGCTTATTTACAGTCTGATTAAAGCATTACACTCCAATTTGACTTCTAATTAGCAGAACAGCAGTTACTTGTTGTTTTGCTATGGCCTGTTACCTGCTTAGCTCTAAGACAGCAAAGCTGTGGACCTACTGACTTACCAAGCTATTTCAGCTCATCTTCAAGGAGCCTGCTTATACTTAGCCCATCTTTGTTCGTCTTCAATTTAAAAGCAACATTGACAGTGAGGAATTTATAATGGGAAAGCTTGATGGGAAGCAGAAGACCACACACATTTCCCACAAGTATTAATAAGCTTTGATGTGGCATGATTTGTGTTGTGTGCTCATTGTATTGTCTGTCTCATTTGGTTTTAGGTCATCTTCTGAAACAATCCCTCACATACAAAGTTTGCTTCTGTCAGAGACTGGGCTTTTCTTAATCACATTTTAAACTTAACCCAAACGTTGTCACTTTTTCTTCATCTGATGCACTTATAGATAATTTTTTTTTTTTCTTCTTCTCCCTGAAGATGCTTATTTGAAGAGCAGGACATCTGCAATGATGGAGTAACTGGCTGATTGGAAAAGATCTCCACATTGGCTCATGCATAAGTGAGAGGCTAAATAAAATGAAGGATTGCAAAAGAAATAGTGAATATAAAACAGGAGTTTATTTGACAGGAAAAAGACCAGGAAAAAGCTCTACCATGTGGGATGTCTGCAGGCTTCCAGATGACTTTTGCAATTTCTTATATTTATAAATTACTTGAAACGGACTATAAACAAGTCAGATAGGCTAGCAATGCAATAATGAGAAGAGGAACAACTGCACATCAAGTGGCAAGAAAGATTCAGTATCAGCTTTGTAATGTGGCTGACATCTAGGAAATACAAATTATTCTTGATAAACAAGAGAAAGACACTTAACAAGAAGAAAAAAAAAACAAAACAACAGAATAAAACTAACTAAGGAAAAAAGACTTTCAAAAGAGGATTTTGGAAGATGGTGATTTTTATAAGTAGCACTTCAATTATCTGGAAAGATAATTCACTGATATGGTAATATATTTTCATTTCCTTTATATTAAGCATCATGCATCCATGTCAGTCCTATTTCACTTAAAATACACATGTAGGCTTTCTTCCCCCAAAGTTACATTTTTTGATACAACATGTCTGAAAATTAAAATTGTGCAAACATGCATATATCTGTGCTCTTTCAAAACCATGGCCTCACTCAGCAGCTCCATTCCCCAGAATTTCTGCCAGCAACACTGATGTTGGCACATTAACTTTTGCAGATATTTCAGATGTACAGAACTGAATTCCTGATAACTCCCTGTCTGGAAAAAAAACTGCGAAACTCAAGGAAATGTTGATGAAGAGTACCTCAATTGGTCAAATACACAATACCTATAGCCTAAACTCTCATCTACATAGTAGGACCATAGTAGGACCAGGACTTTGGCCCCAGACTCTGTATCTAGTAGAGGGAAATAAAATCATAGAGTCATAGAATGGTTTGGGTTGGAAGTGACCTTAAAGATCATCCAGTTCCAACCCCCCTGCCATGGGAAGAGACACATTCCACTGGATCAGATTGCTCAAAGCCATGTTCAGCCTGCCCTTGAAGACTTCCAGGGATGAGGCAACCTGTTCCAGTGTCTCACCACCCTCACAGGGAAGAATTTCCTCCTAATGTCTAACCTAAATCTACCCTCTTCCAGTCTGAAAACATTCCCGCCTCATCTTCTCACTACATGCCCTTGTAAAAAGCCCCTCCCCAGCCTTGCTATATGCCCCTTCAGGTACTGGAAGGCCACTATAAGGTCTCCCCAGAGCCTCCTCTTCTCCAGGATGAACAGCCCCAACTCTCAGCCTGTCTTCATAGGAGAAGTGCTCCAGCCCTCTGGTTATCTTAATGACCCTCCTCTGGACTTGCTCCAACAACTGCATGTTCTTCTTGTGTTGGGGGCCCCAAAGCTGAACACAGTACCCCAGGTAGCAGAAGTATAAGTGACAAATAAAATATATTCTCATGCTAAAAATAGCTTAACAGTATACTAAGATAAAACAATGCTTATGTCAATGAAACAAACACACAGATATTTTTTCTCCTTCATCAACACACCATATTTTACAAGTTCAGGCATCAAAAACAGCTTGAGATGTACGTGTTTGCTTCCCCTTATTCCTAATATTTTACAGGAAAAAGAATTCAGTAACATCCGAAGGATTTATGAAAAGCAGATGTTTCATTGTGGTATTGATGGAATCAATAAAACATATTTTCTACTAGGTGGCTGATGTCAAACATCTGGTAGAAGAATTACTGAACATGCGGTCTCATGAAAACTGGGGAAGAGAAGGCTGGGAGGGTTGTAAACAGTTTTCCAATAACTGAGAGGAGGGTTTTTTTGAGAACACAAACCAATCTTTCTATATGGAAGAAGGATAAGAGATAACAACCATACATTGAAATGGGGAACACTCTGAGTTGACATAAGTGATGTATTCAAATGTCACTTCCTCCAAGCTCAAGATAGGTGCATTCCTTTGAGTAAAAAATTGGGTAGAGGAGGAAGGAGACCTCCATGGATGAGCAAGGAGCTCCTGAAAAAAGTCACGTGGAAGAAAGAAGTTCACAGTTTGGGAAAGAAGGGACTTGTCACTTGGGAGAACTACAGGAACATTGTCAGGGTATGTAGGAAGGCAACAAGGAAGGCCAAAGCCTGCTCAGAAGTAAATCTGGCAAAGGAAGTAAAAGAGAAGAAGAAGGGTTTCTTCAAATATATCAGTGGTAAAAGGAATAATAAGGAAAATGTGGGCCCAGTGCTGAATGAGGTGGGAGCCCTGGTAACAGAGGATGCAGAGAAGGCAGAGTTACTGAATACCTTCTTTGCCTCAGTCTTTACCCCTAAGACCAGCCCTCGTGAATTGCAGACCCTGGGTGTAAAAGAGAAAGCCTGGGGGAAGGAAGACTGTCCACTAGTCAATGAGGATTGGTTTAGAGATCGTTTGGGTAAACTGAACATACATAAATCCATGGGCCCTGATGGGATGCACCCATGAGTGCTGAGAGAGCTGGCTGATGTTGTTGCTCTGCCACTCTCCATCATTTTCAAAAGATCATGGAAAATGGGAGAAGTGCCTGAGGACAGGAAGAAAGCCAATGTCACTCCAGACTTCAAAAAGGGCAAAAGGGAAGATGTAGGAAATGACAGGCCAGTCAGTCTCCTTCTCTGGAGACTTTCAAGACCTGTCTGGATGTGTTTCTGTGTGACCTGCCCTAGGTGGTCCTGTTCTGGCAGGCTGGGTAGGACTTGATGACCTCTTGATTCCAGAGGTCCCTTCCAACCCCTAACATTCTGTCATTCTGTCATTCTGTGATAAGGGGAGGCGGAGGTGGGAGGGGGGTGGGCCGAAATCAGCATAAGGACTGTCAGGGAAGGGGGCAGGCTGCCCAGAGAGGCTGTGCAGTCTCTTTCCCTGGAGGTTTTCAAGACCCACCTGTAAAAGCCCTGAGCAACCTCATCTGAGCTCAGACGTGACTGCTTTTAGTAGGAGGTTGCACTAGAGATGTTCTGAGGTGGTATGAATTTCAGGAGGTGGACAGTTAGGTTTTTGCAAAGAAAACAAGAAATATTGGAAGACCCAGGAAATTCAATATTATATATGAGTGTGGAATGTCGGCGTGATTTAAAGAACATAGTAAGTATTTCCTTAACTTCTCAGTACTTTAAAGCATCATGTAATGCTGAAATCATCCAAATGCACTCAGCAGCTAGAATTTATGTTTGCATTTATTCCTGAATCTCTGTTAGATCTCAGCAAAGATTTGGCAGTTCTGTGGTTTAAATTTGGATTAGACATTTTAAGATGTGCATTTTCATGTCAGGCTCTATTTACCTTGACCACAGTGACAATAGTATTTTTAAACTCTCCCAGGCTCTCTAAAGGAGACAATAAGGGTTAGTTCATCCAGTGAGAACTGTGTCTCATTAGGAATGAGTCCTGTCATCACACTGAACCCTTAGTAGAAAAAGCTGAAAAGAAGCCTTTGAAGTAAATAACAAACAGATACCATGATCAAGAGACACTTGGCATTGGAAATTTCATTTTCTGCTCATTATTACAAATAAACTAAAAGATTCCTTTTTTTCCCCAGCAAAAGTTATTCAGACAGCTGTTCTTGAATCCCTAGCTGCTGTGCTCCCTGGAGACAGGCACTTGGGACTGACTGAATCCAGGGTGTTCTGCAGTAAAGAGCCCAGAGCCAGGGTCCCCAAGACCTCCATATTGCTGTTCATTCTAGAAAAACCCTATTCCTAACCTCCAACATGTGTCACCCACTACAGCTTTTGAACAATTAGGAAAATCTTAAGTAAAACTTTTTTTTTTTTACATTTTTCTAAAGAAAATTCAAAATTCCCATAGCATAGAAGAAAGGGAAATAACAGGTTTTTGTTTTCTTTTTGTTTCAGAATAGATTCTAAAATAATTCATTGGAATTTCTAATCAAGGAGGATTTCCATTTTCCAACCAGTTCCTATTAGGAGATGGTTATTAGCTTCTGCTAAACATGTGTGCCTTCACATCCTTAGAAGGACTTCTTTCCTCCAACATATCCAGCTGTCAGAAAAGTTGTCAAATAGCCCTGGGCCGTGGTATGTTTTGTTCCACTGCAATAATCTACCTTGATTTTGTGAATTTTAAAGAGTTCTACTATCATTTTGATAAAGATTTATTGCATGTATCATGTTTCTATGCAACTTCAATGGAATTTTCTGTGTGTTTTCAAGCAAAATGCAATATGCTATTATTACTATAAAGTTCAGACTTTACCTTTTGGCACAGTTGGATTTTTTTTTTGTATTCTATGTCATCTTTCTTTCAACTCTGTGCACTTTGTAATACTAGATCCTACCAATTAAGCAATTACTGTTGGGTTTTTGTTGTTGGTTTTTGTTGTTGGTTTTTGTTTTGCATTTGCTCATTTCCCATTTACCCATATTGGGTACATAACAGCAAGTATAAAAGGCACATAAATTTCTACAGAATAAATGCTCAGACATTGATTTCATTCTCCTTAAGTGCTTTGATGATTAACAATAGCATTCTCCATCTACTGAAATTTGTGTTGGGCCAGGCTCTAATTTAAAATCTATTTGTTATTTTAAGGATGGATTGGCTGTATAACTATGGGATATTATGTTAGTAGCATATAAACTATTAAATTAATTTGAAGCTAATTCACTAAATGAAAGATATTTACAAATTAGAAAATAAGTAACACAATTAGATTTGTCATTCCAGTTTCAAGCCTGTGTGAGTTCAAGAAGCGTTTGGATGATGCTCTCAGGCAGATGGTGTGATTCTTGGGGTGCCCTACACAGGGACAGGAGTTGGACTCAATGATCCTGATGGGTCCCTTCCAACTCAGCATATTCTGTGATTCTATGAAATAATATTTTTTTTTTCATTTTCCTTTCTCATTAGAACTTGAAGAAGTTTTGTTTCTTTTTTGTTTGTCTTAAACTCATTTAACCTAAGGTTTCCTTTTCATAGAGGCATGTAAGATAAAAGATTTTTTCTTTTTACTTTCTTTGTCTGTGACCACCACCCAGAGCCTTATCATCATACTTTTCTATCTATTTCTTTATTTTATTGCAATCAATTTTCCTTCTCCTCACATGAAGCAAAAATCATGGCTTAGGAAAATCTGAGCCTTCCTACTACTGGGATTGAAATAAACTAAATGTGATCTTTTCCTTGTGGTGAGCAGCTATTAGTCCAAAAAGGACACCAAGGAACTTTAGAATTATTTTTGAAAGTAAAGTGCTTCAGAATACAGGTAAAGGATTATTTTCTTACCCCAAACATTAGAAAAGGAAACTAACACTGTATGTGAAAGTCATTATCAAGGTAGTTTTGCTTGTACATTATGCAGCTTTCTGAAACTTTTGTGTCTGTTTTGTTTGTTTTTTTAAGGATGTAAGCTTTTGATGACAGACATTGTGTTTTTGTGAAGGTTTCTACAGTGTCTGAACCACTGGCGACAAATCCCAATTTCAGCCTCAGACTTGTATTAAAATAAAAATATGTGATAACACAAATGCTGGGAAGATTAGTGTGCTATTGACTCTCAGTAGGGACTGCCAACATCGTTCAGTGATACATCTGTTTGAAGAGATTCTGTGTGACACACTATTGTGAATTTACCACAAAATTAGCTTTTCAGCCGTTTCCCTATAAATACTGAATGTGATGTGGTGCTGAAATCCGAATAGATATTTCATAGAAAAATGCTCATAGCATGTAGCTAAAGGCAGCTATGCTGGAGTGTGAATGGTTTGCCTATTGGTAAATTTATAAGGATAAATTTCTACACTTTATTTTCCTCAACATGAGCCCTCTGGACGTTCAGGCATTGTAAATTAGAGACTTAATGGAAATGTTCACCATCAAGGTTATGACAAGATGAAGAAGAAAGAAAAATATTATATAGATGAAGCAGTATGCCTTCAGTTTCCAGTATTTCACTTATTCTGTGTTACCAGCTTAACATCAGTGAGAAGAAATACTCTGTTGGAGCAGCCATAGAAATTTGGTTATAATGGGGAAAAATACTGACAAAAGATGTCTGCTAAAATCCTGACAGGGAACCACTAGTCTTGGAACCTGGCCTGAGAAGCCAGTGCATCATTGACAAGCCCGGCTGAGAGCCTGGGTTGGCCTTGATAAGTGCAGCTGGGAGCCTGGAGCATCCTTGATAAGCACAAAACAAATAAACTGCCATAACCTGCAGAACAAAGAAACTGCTGTAACCTACAAACTGACCTCCTAAGAAAGCAGAGGTCAGCAACAGCTATTCCAGGAACTGATATCCTACACCCTCCTAAATATTTGCATTAAAGATATACCACTGGCTTCCCAAAATGAGCTAATGAGCTTTGCTTCTCTCTAACAGAACTCCCCCTGTATGAACTTATCTACATGCTCCTTTGGACCTGTCAGAGACACCTGGTCAAATTCGTAGCAAGACAACACTGATTGGCCCCACTCCTGGGACCTGTTTAATGGACTGTACTGGTAATACTTTTAATGAAAAAAATATACAGGCACACATTTAAGTAATTAAGCAACTTGTTTCTTAACTAGTACTAATTTGTAATAACTTGTAAATATGTATATATATTTGCGTGTGTGTGTATGCTTGCTTTACTAAAAGTAATTTGTAATAAACAAATTCCTGGAAACAAAGACTCCTTGTGCTTGTGTGTTACAGTATCCTACAAACAAACTCATTATCATGACTAACCTGTGTGTTGGGTAACCCTTGTAGCTTGTGGCCATGACAGTTACATACTCTCAAAGAAATCAGTCTGAGTGGTTAGCAATTGATATAAAGAAACAGCAAATTATCTCTTTTCTTGTCAGGGCTAATCTGCATTGTTTGCTAATCTTATTCTTTGTATTAATTAAATGATTTACATAACCACAGCATCTTGCCCACACACTCTAGAAGGAAAAGAAGTATCTTTTGGTTTGATAAAACATCTCAGTTAGCCTCAATGCCTCATGAATTTGCTTTGTCCTGACTTTGGACAAAGTCCACACACAAATTAATGCTCTTTACTTTTAGACAGCACTACAGAGTGGAATATAGCGCTCAGTCTATAACTAGCAATATTAGTTTTTCTCTACTGCTGTCATCTGTATGTGTACATAAGGATGCACCTATACCATATTTTACTATCATATTATTTTTCTTATCCAAAGGTCTGCTAGTCCCTTTGAAACATATTTCGATTCAGGTTTGTGTCTAGCTTAAAAAGTATTCCAGTCTACGTACATCTTTGATCATTGTTTTGTCTGACACACTCAAAATTCTTTGAAAAATCTGGTTTATGTACTCATAAAGACTTTTAGCAAGAAATCATAGAATCATAGAATGGTTTGAGTTGGAAGGACAAAGGTTTAAAATAAGTTATTTGTAATAGATATTCTGTGATGTTCACAAGTACATAATTTTGTTCCAGAGTTTGTAAAAGATTAAACTTTGATTAGACCAGCACGGATGACTTGTTCATGGAAGACCCTGCTTTTTATCAACAGGAGGATAGCCACTGGGTCATCCTCTGGGTGTCACCAAAACTAAACTGTGGAGACCTTCTTCCCTCTTAAATGACAAAATTTAGGCTGATCTGAAAAAAATCTCCTCTGAGAATTAAGAATGTTGTAACAGGAGCTTCAAGTAAAGCCACAGCTTGCTTTATCAGTCTTGTTAAAAAAAAAAAAAAGAATAAAAGATTCTGAAACCCAGGAATGGTAATCTGATAGGCAACTTCAAGCACTGTTTTATTTATTTTGGAGAATGTCCTGGAAAGAAAGAGAGATTGGTGCTTATTGCTGGAAAAGGCACTTTGAAGAAGAATTATACAGCTTTAGTGCAATCACAGAAACCTTCATCTAGCACCTGCTGAAATGAAACTAAAATCTTCTGTTCTTTTTAGGGGGAATTTGACTAGGATATTAATCAAAGATCCTAATGGTACAATAAGTGAGAATAATGAAATAGGTTTATTCTGTAGAAGTCTGTAAGCTACATCTCAGAAGTTCCTTTATTTTTTTCCCAGTCGCAGACTTTTAACAGAAACATTGTAGGATTTTTCTTTGTTTGTTTCTGCATTTTTGGCAGGAAGGAGGATTAATGGGGCCATATGTTATGTTTGTATTGCATTTCCTATGGGGATGAGAGTATTCATGTTATGACAAAACAAGATTTATTTAAAAAAAACCCAACCAACCAACAACAACAAAAAACCCCAAAAACAAACTAGTGAACTTATTTGTTTATATATGTGTTTTTGGAACACCTTACTTTATTTTACTGAAACTTAAAAAAATACCCAGCACTGAAAACTCTGTTTTTTTTCTGTAAATTTTTAATAAGTGAAAAGTAGGAGTTTTCTGTGGAAAAGCCACTTTAGTCATAACTACATTTAAGAATTGATTCTAACGGCAAAAATTAATCAAAAGTATTAATTCTAATATGGTCAAAGCAGCACAGAGAAGAATATTTTAATCAAAAAGCATTAAATAAGAATTCTTTACACATGTCTAATTCATTCTGACTAGGAATCAAACCAGAGACCTTTGCATCAAAAAATGAAACTGAGAGGCCCCTCCTTTTGTTCAAAATGTGACTCATTAATTTATTTATTTTTTTTTTAATTCTGTGTCCTTTCCTTGTTTTGATGAACAGACAGTTTTTCTGTTGCTGCTGCCAGGAGAAGGAATTTCCCACAGTACCCTTCCACCAGACCTGTAGGTGGTCTTGCACTGACCAGCTTCCTCACTTTCAGTATTACCTGTCTTCACCTTTAGGTGTGCTAGCATCATTCGCTTTCTGTCTCACAGCTCCCCCATTATGCCTCAACCCCAGTACAGAAATAATTAACATTTTCCAGCTGAAACTACCATGAGTCCTCTGTAGCAGTTTGGTTTGACCTCACCCATCTTGACCTGTGTTGTCCCAAGCTGAGTCTTTTGTTAAGTTTTCAGAGGAAAGGAGAAATACGGTGGCAATAGTGGTGGTCTGGAGTGATGGGGACAAGGAGGCAAGAGTTTTATCAGAGAGAAGTCTCCATTGGGGCTCAGATTGAAAAAGGGAAAATGAAGTCACAAGCTTTCTGGCTCAAAAGGTCTGGAAACCAGACTACAGGATGAATAGAATAGAATAGAATAGAATAGAATAGAATAGAATAGAATAGAATAGAATAGTTCCAGTTGGAAGGGACCTACAGAGATCATCTAGTCCAACTGACCACTTCAGATCTGATTAGAAGTAAAAGCATAGTGGATTATAAGGGCATTTTCCAAACGTCTCTTGAACACTGGCAGACCTGGGACATCAACCACCTCTCTAGGAAGCCTGTTCCAGTGTTTGGCCAATGTCTCAGTAAAGAAATGTTTCCTAATATCTAGTGTGAACCTCCCTTGGTGCAGCTTTAAGCCATTCCCATGCTTCCTGCCAGACTGTAGTGTGGAAGACCAGTTGGTAAACTGTATTTCCAAATGGAAGTACATCACTAGTGAATTAATCCTATGCTGCGTTAGGTGTCTTTTGATGTTAGACTTGCCTTAAGTGTACTGGAACTCATCTCTTCACGGTAGATCACCTCTGTCATTTAGTAACTGTCGTCACTGAAGGTGCTCAAATCTATAGCCTCATTGTCAACAGAGTCTCCAAGGAGTCTGATATAATCTACTGCTCCTCACTCTGTGTTCAAAACAGACCAAGCTCATGACCTTCACAGCAGTCTACATATGTTGTTGTTGTTCAGTTAGGAAACATTGCCATACCCTCTTGCTTTGTTATGTGGAGAAGGTAAAGGTCTGAGTTTTCAGTGCTTCCTGTAATCTTTCAGGGATGTTAGCAAAGAAAAAAAATTAGCTATAACTGCATAACTGCTCAGCAACAGACCTTCATTAACCACCTATGCAGCCTGCTCTCCTTCCGTGGGATTTCTCCATGTGAATTTGGGAGAAAGATTTGGTCTTTGATGTGACTTGTATAAATCGTAGCTCATTAATTCTTGTTTTGACAGAGAGTTAAATATGTTCAAACAATAAAATACAAGAGTATTAGCAAGCTCTCCTGTATCTACAGCAGTCACAGCTCCTTAGAAGATGACAATAATATGCCTAACAAAATAGCCAAAAGTGCAAAAATCTGAAGCAGATTAATGAAATGATTAAGTAGAATAACCTGTGAAATCACACTTGTTTGAACTCGCTTTGTTGATCAGAAACAGTTTTTCTCATGGTAATTCTGCCTCAGACGGGATTTAATTTTAATCTCAGATTCAGGATTAAAGTTAATTACATTTGTAATTCCTCTTTTATCACTTTTAAAGAGATACCTGTCTGGAAAGAGTTGAGGCACACAATTTTTCTGACATAGATGACATTAAAGTGCGTCTAAATGATGGCGAAGAGCATCAGGGAGGTGTGTGTTTTCCCCATATGAATCAGGGAAGGTAAATTTAGGTGACATTCTGGATGAACCCTGTGGAGGCTTGTGACCTTTCAGTTGCAAGTTATAAGGCCAAATTTTATTGCAGCAATCCCAGCGAGTTATGAACAATTTGTGTAAGAAAAGCAGGCCAGAGAAGAAAGGAAGTTCACAGAACTGGCACAAGCAAGCAAATTGTGATATAAAATACCACAGATAACAATGCAGCAGGTAATTTAGAAGATCTCCTTCCACTATGATTTTATATTCTAGTTGGCTCTAGACAAACCAATTTTTTTTAATTATTTTTTTTGCTGAACTAAAAGTGATACAATTATTGAGCTCAGTGAGTGTGGTGTCAGGCATTATCACAGGTAAGGTGTTTGTGTAATACAAAGGAAATAAATTAACTTTGAGGGCAAGACCATATTGAATTTCCACATGACACTGCTATGAAACTTTTATCTGTTCCACGGAAACTTTTTCTCAAGTGTGAGTGGGTGGTCAAATCTTCATAGCCTTTCGAGCAGATTTTTCTCTGTGAGTGGAATTATTTTCTATGTTACCATTTTCAAGAGGTCAAAATAGAGCAAAGAGGTTAAAGCACTTCTTTTGCAAAGAGCAAAAAATCTTATATTCTCGCTTTTTCATGTCATGAAGGGATTCAGAACCTTCATACTCTGGGAGAGTTCATATACATAAACCTGTATCTACAAGGAAGAGTCATGTACAGCTGTGCAGGATCCATAGAAACAGGGAAGCAGACCAAAAAGGAGTGGAACCAAAGTTTAGTGGTGAGGAGCAGGTCCTGCTCCTGCATTCAAGACCGCATTTCTCTTTTACAGGAAACAGTCATTGTATAACGTGCACTGCCACTTGTTTTTTGCAACAGACCCAAACAGCCTCTTTCTACATGTGGGTGTGTTAGCAACCGTATAAAAGCCTTGAGGAGATATAGAAAAAAAGGAAAACCTTGTTTCTGGATCCTGTGAAGGTGTTTTCTTAGACAAAGAACTGTTCATGTAAAAAACACAGCCCAAAATGCCCAGAAGCATCTCAGAGTTTTACATGTCTCTGGAGTTAGGGTTCAAGAAGAGGTAATGAGTCATTTTCTTGGGTTTCATTGTTTCTGTATGATTAGTTCTTTCCTGTTTTCCAGACCAAAGCTGGTTTGTGGATCTGGTCTTAAATTCATAAAGGGGCTAGGCCATAATGGTTGCAGGAAGCCTTGATTTATTTTTTTTATTTTAACCCATGAATGATAATAAGCATCATAAAAGTTGTTATTTTCTTGTTGAAACATAAATTCTTGATAAAAATCAGATGCCTGATGGCAAAAAGAAGTTTTATTTCCTTTTTAGTGAATATTTATCTTTCTAAATCTTTTGTCTTCAGCTAATAGCTGACAATATTTTATTCTGCAATAGGCTAACAGGAGGCAAAATTATGCGAGGTGTGGGTAGAAAGTGACAGGCTATCAAAAACATGGTGTCAGCATATGAAGACAGGTTGTAAAAGAGAGCTACCAGAAAAATATTACATAGAGCTGGGAGAAAAACCATGAAGAAACATGGTATGGATAGGGGGACTGAGATTTCAAGTTGCAAATGATGCAGCAGTTAGGCTAGCAGATTTTCAGTATCATTGAAGTCTTTTAAGCCACATCAAATGAATGTCAGTGGAAAATCTCTCTGTTGTGAACTCTAGAAATATTCTTAGGCTGCATATGACAGAAAAAATTTTGTAGGGTACTGACTGCGGTGTTAAGTCTCTTATAAAGAGAATTCCACTTAGTTTCATTCAAAAATTTACTAAAAGTTTTGTCTCTCCTAATTAAATGTGCACCTGTGTCATAAGCTTTTCATAAATTATTACGTTAGATGAAAAAATATCTTCCTGAAGTGTTAGAATACTGCAAAAAAAGTATAGTGGATGGTTTGCATAGCTGTCAGTTTTCTCTAACTGTTCGTTACCTTCTGCTACTGGAAGAACATTTGCCATCAAATGCCCTGATACTACTTGCCTATTGTGAGAAAACATAAATACTATATATTTGATAAGAATAGCATGTAAAATAGCTGGCTTTAAGTGTGGGTAAAATACATAGTTTCTGATGGCAGCTGTCCACTAATGGCTGACAGAGGTCCTTTTGGACCTATTTCACTCTGTGACTATGATTTCTCCTCCAGGAGGAAAGAAAGGGACACCATCTCTCTTCAGTCCTCTCTGGATCTGCTGGAGCTGAAGGAGATTTGAAAGCTGCTTAACTCCTTTCTGTTCCTCCACTTTCCCCTGATTGCTCCCAGGGCTGGCAAAGCATAGGACACTGCTGCAGGTGGAGCAGCAGCTCCCTCGTGGGAGCTACTGGTAGCTCAGCTGGCTAGGTAAGTCCCTGAGGGACACTTGGATGGAAAAGCAAATCCTGTGATGTGGAGACAGGAGAGAAGAGGATTGATGAATACAGAGGGGATCCCAACAAGCTGAAGATTATGTCCTAGATACTGTGTTTGTTCTTGATCTTTGAGCCTTGTGCTAGCACAAGCAGCAGCAGAGAAACTCCCAGCCGTTGCCCTTCTGAAAACCTGTAAGTGCTTGCTAATTCCTTTCTGTCTTATAGCTCCCAGCCCCTTACCACTGCTTCTTGAGACTCCTTGATCCCTCACAACTCCCCAAATCTCCCCGATGTCTCCTCCTCTTGAACTGGTTTTCACTGTCACAAAATTAAACGTTGTTGATGCTACTGTTAAAACAAATAAAATTATGGCATATCTCCTACTAGACACAGGAAAAATAAATTCTGCTTACACAGCTCATGTTGAATGAGTGCTGATATTCACACACTCTGCTCCAGAGTGGTTTTAAGGTGTTGGCCAGTGTCCACACTGAGAGTTTCTAACCCATTTTCTACCTTAAAACCTAGATATGAAATCATATCAAAGTTTGTTCAGTGTCATTCAGGACAATCAAAATTCCTTATCCTTGCTGATAACCCTTTGAGCCATCTGATCCTTAATAATTTCTTTCTTAATGCAAGGGCTCAAAATAACATTTCTGCTTTATACATGACAGTAGTTTCCTTTAAATTGAAATGGAATCTCACAGTCCATTGGTATATTAGGTTGACTGTAAACCAGTCTGAATTTTACTATTCACATACATTTTTCAGGCCACAGGACTGAAATGAAAATCTCTGCGATGTCTCTTACTACACATTAGCAGTTGCAGTGTTTTTTAGTGCACTGTTTAACTAATCACCTGTTTGTGGAAATGTTGTAATGCAACCTTAACATTTCAAAACAGGAGAGAGAGAAGAGTTTGAGTCCATCTTCTTTACTCCAACAGGTATTTATAGGCATTGATAAGATCCCTCTGGAGCCTTCTCTTCTCCAGGCTGAACAGTCGCAGCTCTCACAGTCTCTCCTCAAATGACAGATGCTCCAAAACTGTTGTCATCTTTGAGACCCTTTGCTGGAGCACAGCACATTGCTCTAGTATGTCCCTGTCTTTCTTGTATTGGGAGTCCAGAACTGGACACAGCACTCCAGATGAGTCTCACCAGTGTTATGTGAAGGTGAAAGATCCCCTCTCTACCTCCAGGCAATGTTCTTTCTAATGAAGCTGAGGTGGCTGTTTATTTGCTGCAGCTTTTTTGCTGCAAGTGTACTATGCTAGATCATGTACAACTTGGTGTCTACCAGCATCCCAGGGCTTTTTCTGTCAAGCAGTTTTCCTGGGTGGTTGGAGCCAGCCTGTACTGGTTCATGAAGCTACTCCTCCCCAGGTGCAGGAGCCACAATTTCCCTTTGTCAAACTTGATGTGGTTCCTCTACCCAGCTCTCCAAGCCTGTCCAGATCCCTCGGAATGACAGCATGACCCTTTGGTGTATCAGCCCCTTCTCCAAGTGTTGCATCATCTGGAAACTGGCTGGGGATTTACTTGATCCCATCCTCCAGATTGTTAATAAAGAAGTTAAACAATATTGTTCCCAATACCTCTGTCATGGGTACCCCTGGATCACACCATTAATTTCTGGCCACCAGCTCAACTGATTTCAACACTCTGGGCATGCAAATTCAGCAGGTTTCATTCCTTTTATTTCCCCACTTGCCTTTTTACACCAGTGGGGCTTTCTTTCTTCCTATTCCTGTTCAGTTTCTCTCAGTTACAGTTCAAGCTTATGAAACATCTTTTTAATGTTAGGAGTTACAATTCTAAATGAAAAAAACCCAACACCATTACTCTACCAGATAGAAAATAAAAGTGAAAGAAGTCTGTTAGTTTATTGGTCTTGGTAGCCAAAATATGGATCCAGAACCAAATTGGATTACCTGGAATGGTCATTAAGACCATGAGCAGAAGTGATGCTTTCTACTCCTCCAGCAGGGCCTGACTAGAGGTAAGTATATTCATTAAACCCTCCCCACAGATGGCAGTCTACAGTTATACTTTGGGATTCCCTCTATCTTTTCAAGAGCAAAACAAGATGATGTATTCTGCATAAAGCTCTAGTTCAGCATGTAAGTAGGCTCACTGCTGTGCACATCAGGACAACTCTCATGACACATGGAGGTAATAGAATGGAAATAGCAGTTTAGAAATCCAATTTATCTTGCTGTGAATAGAATTGCATCCACTGCAGACAACAATTAAGTTTTGTTCTCCAACAGCATTATAGAAATGTAACACTGAAAAACTATTTGCAAACTACTAAGCATTCACACAGCTCGAGTTCACGGAGTTTAGAAAAATGTTAATTCCTGGTATGCAAAGGAGAACAAAGGATTTTTTACCAACTGCAGCCAAAAGGTCAGATCACAACTGCTGAGGTAATGAAGGAAAACCTTTCTTCAGCTTTAGTTGCTTATCCAGTTTATAAAAGTTTATAAAAGCCTAATATTCTGTGGACACCTCTTTCTAGCAGCACTGAGTTTTTGTCACAGATGAATTATGGATAGCTCTATATTTACTTTATACCTTCATACCAGTGTCTATAGCCCCAAGACTTATCAACAAATGACACTTGGTATTATAGTACTTGAACACTGATTTTTCCCCTGTGCTTTTGCAAATGTCATATAGAAAGTTCATACATAAAGTAAATATATACCACCAGTCCTATAGAAGCTTTAGCAAGTTAATGCTGTGGTGAGGTGGGTGTTGGCCCCTTCTCCCTAGGGACTAGCGATAGGACAAGAGGAAATGGGGTCAAGTTGCACAAGGGGAGGTTCAGATTAGATATTAGGAAAAATTTCTTCACAGAAAGAGTGGTGAGGCATTGGAACAGGCTGCCCAGGGAGATGTTGGAGGCACTGCCCCTGGCAGTGTTAAAAACACAGGTTCGACGTGGTGTTTCAGGAGATGGTTTAGTGCTTAGGGGTTGTAGGGCAGACGTTTGGACTTGATGATTTTCAAGGTCTTTTCCAACCTTGATGATTCTATGATTGTATGACTGCATGTTGTTTTAGTGTGGTTTAATGAGTTAGTGCTTGTGCTAAGTCTGTCTACTTACTACAAAGTCTGAGTAAGTCTGTACCGAGACTAATACTTAGCTCCTACATGTCTCTTCTAGCCATAAATCTTAAAGTGGGGTGTTGGTTCCTTGTTTTACAAGTAGAAAAACTCTTAGTAAAGCAACTGAGAAAAGGTGAGGAAGATGGACTGCATGAGGATTCCCTCTGCATTCTATGGTTGTCTTCCCACTGGTTTAAGAGCCAAGTCTTTTCTCCCAAGTTCCAAGTGCATGAAATAAAAGCAAGATGACTTATAAATATTCAGAAAAAAACCTCAGGTTTTCACAAAACTCATCCCAGAAACATTGAAGGAAATCACCTTATCTTTCTGAGCTGTCTGGATGTCACCTAGAAAAAGAAAAGAAACTGCAGTCAATAAAAAGAACAAGTCTTCTCAGAAGGATAATTTACTTACTCTATTACAGGTAGACAAAGACATGGCATGAATTCCCCAGTGGGTGGGTATTTTAAAATTAAGGATTTAGTACCTTTTGAGGTAGAGACCTTGTTGTATCTGAGAGACATCTGCACAGGGTTGGCGAATATAACTGAAAATCCAAAAGTGATTAATACTTCTGGCTATCTAAGTGGGATAGCCTTAAATACTTAGGGTGGCATTAGAGACTTGTGCATGGCCAACCAAGTAAAGCTCAAGGGTTTTTTTTTATTATTTCCTAACCAGAAAAAGCCTGATTGATTCCTTAAAAATAATTCCTGGGTGACTAAAGATGGATCCAATCCACTCAGAGCTGTCACAAACCACACAGGTTTACAATGTGCCAGAGCCTCTGTTCTGCAGTGCATCATCGCACGGAGAAGGTAATTGCACACTTAGCTTAACCCCTCTGAAAGGGTGGTGCCTGTCTTGGATCCACAGTGCCACAAAGTAAAATGAGCTTGTTGAAAAGTCGAAATACCTCTCCCAAACCCACCAAAAGTGTGCCAATAATTCAACACAAAACAGCTGCAATGGCTGAGGCACTGGAGGAAGCTTTAAAACAGATGCAGTCCAGGAGCTTGACTGATACAATTTTACTTCAGTTGGCTGGTTTAACTGATGAGCAGGTAAGAAAACTGAGAGTGCTGAGTCTCTCTCAGGACTAAAGCTTTAATTGGATACTGAGATGAGCTAATGGCCTGGTATGTGCTACTTTGGCCATAGTTCGCAATGCTGAGCTCAACATTAGCCATGTCTCACTTGCTGCCAAAGTAAAAAAAAAAGAAAAACCAGAAAGCCAAAACCAGCAGGCAGCATTTCAAGACTGTGTCTGTAGGAAAATATTTCCCATCCATACCTCACAGATTTTCTACTGCAAGATCAATGGAGCTAAATAACTCTTGTCAATTTTGGACACCGTTTACATTTTATAGGCTTGGTTTTTGATTCTCATATTGATTTTATGCTGATATAAATCCTTCATTTCAAAAGAGCTACTTGATTTAGATCTGTAGCAGAACAAAACAGAACCTATTTGCTTTCATTAAAGGTCTTTTGACTTCATCTGTACCAGTATTAAACAGGAATGGTCAGAGGACTCCACCATAAATTGTAGGAGTACTTCATTTCATTTTAAGTACATGCCACGTAATTACATTGATAAGACAATCGATTCTGCAGACTATGTTGGTGTTAATTGCAAATAAAAAGAAGACAATGAGAAGAAAACTCAAAAAAGAAAAGAAAAAACCTAATTTGGGTAGTTTAGTATATATATAAAAGAAAAAAAATAAGTAAATTGGATCAGATATTCCAACTATTCCTCTCATGTCCCTAAAGCTGTGACAGTGTGTGTGTGTCTGTGAGCATAAAGAAATGAAGATGTGGGTACTTATGCATGCATGTAGATACATTATTTAGATATCAAAGTTAAGGAGGAGGCTTAGTGGTTCTAGGTATGCAAAAAATACTTTGTCAGAGCTCAACTTGTTAAGTTTTTGCTCCATCTGGTTGCAAGAGTACAAAAAAAGCTCTGTCAGTTTACCATTTGGTGATATCATCGGTGCTCTTCTCAAGGGAAAAGGACATTTTGCCATCAGAGACTGAGAATGAGAAATACCAGATTAAAATTTTGAAAAGTGTTAATGAAGAATTTTTCAATTTAAGTCTTTTGAAAGTTAATTCCAGTTTTGAGGCTTCAGAATTATTTTGAAAATATTTATTTCATGTTCAGAGAACATTTCTGTGCCATAAGCAGCTTCTTCCCAGGGACCCACTGGTCTTTGGGGACATGAAGCTGTGTGACAGCTTTCCCATGCACACTTGGCTGGAGCTGCCCTCTCCTTAGTGACTTTTCATGCTGCCCAGCTCTGGAGTGAGGAGAGGACTCTTGACATCAGCAGCTGCCTGTTCTTCAAGGATATAATAATCTATTCCTTTCTTCTATACTCCCAGTACTTGGGAAATTTTGGATAATGCCTTTTTATTGTAATTGAAATAAAACTAAATGTAAAATTGTAGAAAACTTTGGTGAACTGGTATATTTAATCTTCTTCTGTCAACTTCAACAGTTCAAATATTGCCTCTGCTGCTATTCCTTCTCTTTCCACCAAACCCTGCCTTTTTTCCCATGTTGCACGGACAAAATATTTTTCCAGTCCTTCTCTTTAGAAAGCTTAATTTCTTTTCCAGCTAACCCTTGTCCATTATTTTGTCCTTGTCACACAACACAGGTTTATACTTGCTGCTTTCTCTGAAAGATGAGCCTTGGGTAAGGACATAAAGGCCTCATGAGGGCAATTAGTAATAGTCTGTTAAACTCCTCTTCAAAGTCTCTTTTCACAAGTCACTCCATCTGGCTGTGTCTGCTTTTGGTTAGATGGCTGGCTTGCAAAAAAAATACCTGAATAGTTTTGTCTTGCAGAAAAAAAATCACGATTTATAGTCTTGTCCTTAAGGAGGAAGCAGAGAGCAGAAGAAGAATGTGTAAGAGACATAGCAAATTACTTTAGACATCTCTTGTGCTGCCAATATAATTCTGCATAACTTCCATTTTGCAATTTATTATCACCAGGTCATGAATTCACAGGTGTTTACAATGCTAAAAAGGAGCTAGCACCAGCTTTTGTGTGCACTGAAAGAGCTTTCGAGCCGCAGAGAGGGAATACCCTTTGCTCTATAGAGGATCTTTCAGTAGGATCTTGGCAAATGCTGGAAGGACTGATGCCCAACATTAAGTGTTTTTAAGTGCTGCTATGCAGCTGTGTTACATTGTGGACTTGCATTCATTCTTCATCACGTTCGTTGTGTTTTAGGAGGTAAAACTACTTGCCAAATAATTAAACCCCTTATTGTGGCCTTAACTTGGAAATAATGACTGCTGCTTGTTGTATGAAAGATTAGAAATTTAAAAAGTCTCAGACCCATCTGTGATAATAGAATCATAGAATCATAGAGTGCCAGGTTGGAAGGGACCTCAAGCATCACCTGGTCCAACCTTTAAGAATGACTTTAGGAATGACACAGCTCAAGTCTTGCCACTCAGGACCTCCCACTTTCAACAATTTGGGTGTTTGCTGGAGAACATAGTATCACCACTGATGGCAGTCTTCTCAGTGACTGGCACATAAAAGCTAATGTAGCTTTCTAATACCAATGAACGTTCATTAGTGTCTTGAAACATAATGATGATCAGAACATTGAAGAATAGCCATAGTTCAAAGGGGAGCTAATGTCAGAATGGGACTGTGGGGTGTGAAAATTTGATTGGTCTTTCTAGCAGGCAAGTTGCTGTACAAAACCAGATAAAACAAATCACAGAAAAAAAATAATTTTCTGGAGACTAAGAAAAATCATTAAATCATTACTCATGGATTATGTGCCAGTTACTCCATTAATATGATTCTTGGCATTGTAGTAACTTCTTCAGGCTTTTAAGCTATGTTTCTGTTACTGAAAGAGGAGAAGGAATGAGCTAGAGTACTGCAGTGTGGTTATGCATGGTGCTGAATAGCTAACACACAACTGGCATGAAAATGACCCTAGGCCAATCAACACTTTCTGAAAGATGTCTGGGCAAGGGTTGGGGGATTTTATTCACCAGAGACCATTTCCAAAATCTACATGCATGAGCCTGAATGAGGTTTTGCATCTCTCCCTCTCAGGACAGGTCTCCAAAACTGCTCCAGGAGTTTCTCAAACATCTCCTTATTCTCCTAATCCATAATGTAGTGGAGTAAAAGCACACCACGCCCCAAAAGCAAGGATCATCAGTTTCACACTGTAAAACATCACTATGAGGGGCTGTAACATAAGCCTTAAAGTATTTCAAACCTTTAAACATAAAAACCAGCAGGAATGAGAACCATCATTCAGAAGCAGACGGTTCTAGCACAGACCCGGAGGGTGCCCAGGAGCCAGCACTGTGCAGCATGAATGCACCTTTCTGGGCTACCTGACACCTGTGCTGACATTTTAACTGTTCTCTTTATCACTGTCCTCTTTCTATGTTGGCAGTACTTTGTATACCAGCATCACATACTGTAGCAGTTCCTTCTCTGCTTCTGGAGAAAAGATATTATGACACCTCAAATCTTGGCACTCTCCGCCCTTGATTGTCTTTGCAGAGACAACATTATAGCAGTTCTTATCAATAGCACTTTTCTTTCTAGGATGAGCACTCTTAACTATACATTGATTGGACTCAGCTTCTCCTAGACTTGGCCTTTCAGTTCAGAAATTGTCATTACCAGTGCCTTAAGATACAAAAAACCCAAAACAGTCTCTTCATGTGGAAGAATATTTCCTGACTGCTATACCCTCATTTGTGAATATTTGATACTTGGGAACCGAGCTGCATTACCATGTCTATAAAAAGAGCAATCATAGCAGAGCAAACAGCCTTGACTGCCAATATGTCTTAGTAACCTTTTATATTACAGCAGTGTTGTTACTGCCATGATAGGTTAGAGTATGTCACCATTTCTATTATATTTGAAACCACATTTTTCAGGGCTTTATAACTTTTGTACTGTGATAAACACTGAACTGAATCTTTATATATGGCTTGTCAGATAAAATAGATGAAGACATAGTAGCTGGAACTTGGGTGCTATATTACAACAAAATGGCAAAAATAAGACAAGAACAGGTAGATTTCTCTCATTTTTGATAGTACAAAAGTTAAACATTCTTAAAAGGGAACATAAACTCAACTCTTGAAATTAGGCTTTTTGATCCTCAAAAGAAGATTAGCTGAGTGAAGTATAACTAACATCCAAGAGATCTCAAGACCCAGGATTACAGTTTTACCAATTCTGTAGATTAAACAAGGAAGCTACTCTCTACTGGGGATTTCCCCTTGCAAGAGCTGGCAGAACAACAAGCTCGGAGTATGGGAGGGTGTTTCTGAGGGCAGTCCGGTGATACTGACAGGAATGCTAACAGGTAGACTGTCAAAGGAATGGAAAAACTGCATACCTGGTGAAATAATCTGAATATGCTCTTGTAAGAGGGTCATGGCATTCCTCCTTCCCATGGGTACCTTTCTGCAGAGTTTTCTGTGCAGTGCATGAACTGACACAGTAAGCCAAGACTACAAATACGTTGCCGTCCTCATCGAAGATGACAGAGCAAGTGCTTTCAGCTAAGGTATTAATTTTAATTCATAAATCTGGGCAATAATTGAAGAGGGAAAAAACCACACTTAAACAGGATTATCAGTTTGCAGCAGCATATCTGGATAGCAACATCATGTCACCAAGGTAGTGGTCCAAGTCTAGCCATTAAAAAGGCCAACCCACAAACAACAGACTGATAGAGGCTTCCTCCTGCCAGAAACTCCTGCCACCACTTCCATCATGTCTCTGTGTACCCACAGGCCCCTGTGCAGATTCCCAGCTGAGAGGAAGAGTCCTCAGCTTGCCCACACCCACACCCTGTGTATCCATCAGTATCTCTGAATATGTTCAGGGCAGTAAATAAGTTCTAGCATAAAACCGAAGTGAAAAAATACATCTCCTCATAAGACCTGCACAATGCAAACCTTAAAACGACATTTATTTTCCAAGATTAGGATTTTCTGTTTTTTATTAAAGTTGGATAGATAATAGCAAGGCATAGTTGATTATGTGGATCTTTGTTTAAACCGCAAGTGTCCCAAACAAACTGGCTAGATTATAAAGGAACAAACTTTGCAAGGGTCTATGAGGACGTGTCCTTCCCAACTGAGATGAAAATCCTCATGTGGTATTAGAGGATTTCCTGAGATTCACAGGCATTATCATGCAACAATAAACAGCAAATTTTAGTAATAAGCTTTTAAATGTATTTATCTATACTCCTTCTTAACCATATTAACTTGCACTGAATATTTAAATATTTGAATTCATTTCTTCAAGTGCTCGTGCAAACTTAACTTTACATTTACAAAGTGCACACAGTTTCTAAAACATACGTATTTACACCAGAATTATTGCATGCTTATGGAAGAAAAGAAAAAAACCACTGTGTTACCTTGAGCAATTATAACTAAGCAGTATAGATCATTTTTAACCCAGCAGCCTTTTCTAACTCTTGAATTCTCCTGTGTGGTCCAGCCTTGAGTCTGTGCTGCAGCATCCACTGTTCTGCATCTTCTGGATCTTGCTTCCCATGGAAAAGGTATTTGTGAGGATGATCCAAGTGAAAATTAAAATAAGCTCCAGGACAACATGATGTGCTGAAAACCACATATATTTTGCTGGTCAAGACACATTTTTCTCTTTGCTATTTAAACAATCACAGGTAAAACTTTATAAGAAGCTGATAGATTTATAAGCCATAAAAATTAAATGTATTTCAATAGTGAATATGTAGGAAATGTAAGTTGCTCATTGATATTCTACAACACAATTATGCTAAATACATTACATATGTATATGTGCTGTTAGATAAAAGTTTAACTCCAATTTAGTGGAAATTATTAATAGGAAATAATTTTTGCATTTTTTTAAAAAGTGCATTTGCATCTGAAACCCAAATACATCAAATAAAATAACAGAAATATGCCATGTGGATGATACTAATAAAAATCTCCTGGTTTTATAATATTTTTAACAAACTATTTACAAATGAATCACATACAAAAGTCATTGAGGGAGACCGGATCTCTAATTTAAAATACATTTTGTAGCCTGCTACACACAGTGTAAGAACTGAAAAGGAGACAGATTTTAATCAATATAGCTATTGAAAATTATTCACTCATTTTAGCAGTCATCTGAATTTAGAGTTGTCTTCGTGTAAAAATTTTAGTCTATCTATGCAGGAAGAAAACAGTATAATAAAAGCATCAAAGAAAAAACCAAACCCTGATGTGCTCAAAGCATAATTTTGCATAACAAATTCATGAGAAGTTATAGTTAATAAAAATGTAATCATTAATGAAACAACTCAACAGAGAAAGAAAGATAATATTAAGCATCTGAGAAAATCAGTAATGTGGGGTTTATAAGATTTGTACAATTATGTTTGTTTCTTTGGTTTAATTACAAGGTAAGATATTAGCATACCTCATTTTTATTGAGCTGGAAGGAAAGCTTTTCTCAATATATTGTACAAAATAATAAGTTGTTCTTGAATTTCTTGTATGTTTGTTGCTAAGAAAAAATACCCCTGAGGTTACTACTGTGATTTACAGCAAACAAATGTGATCAGGTTAGTTCTTGAAAAGTTATATTCTTTCTGTTAATATTTATAAAAGAAATAAAGCATGCTTGGCATTTTTGTGGGAGCGGTGGGGAGGGATGGATATAGGATGTATATGACTAGAACAGAATCACTGTAAAAGCTGGATTGATCATAATAAAGAAGGCACAAAATGCTTCTATATGCTTACTAAATGAGACAAAAGAATGCTAAAATATTAAAACTGTCTTACTGTTCCTCATTTCCTCAATCCTTTCTACTGTTAGTTTGGAATCAAACATGGTGTTACTCTATATGCTTACTGATTCATTTTTCATCTCCAGACTAATGCTGTCTTTGTTCTAAACCTACTAAAGAGCCTTTAATTCCAAACCCACAAATTTTATTGTAATGTTATTGATAATTCTTTAAGTGAAGCCTGAAACAATGTCTGAATAGTGCAGGCCGGGACATTTATTGGACCTTTTTTTTTCTGAACACCAAGTACCAGAAAAAACAGAAGATTAATATTTTTAAAGAAAGAGATTTCTCAAATATGTCTTCGATTGGAATAGTGTTTCTTGAGAAATACAGATCCTGAATCCAAGCAATGAAAGATCTAAAATGACATTTTATCACACTTCCATTCAGCATCAGCTGTAGCACACTTACATATTCTAGGCACAAAAGCAACATGTGAATTAAAAACCGTTAGACAAAATGGATTAATACATTTGATGAAATATTGGCATAAATTTCACAAATTATTTAGCAAAAAAAAAAATGGCAGACCCAACTTTTTTTCTGTATTGCGTTTTCTGAACAACACTTTTGTCTTGAAGTTTCACTGTTGTGCACCTATGTTAGAACATTTAAAGTGAGTTAATATGTAAAATGAGAAATCACCACAGCGGTATATGTAGATCAGTAGAAGACATTTGTAACATAAACACTTTTCATTTTATCCTCAGAAATCTGTTCCCAAGGTCCACATTTTTTATCCCAGCATAGGTATTTATTAATTTCAGTACACACATGGATATATAATCATTAATTAGCAGATACTTGTAGTAATACTTGTACATCCACAGGCTCTATTCACTTTGGAAGCTCAGCACATTACTTAAGGTGCCCAATGAAAACAAGTCATTATACGTGTGCCAGGGACTGGCACATTGTATGTGCTGCTGTGCCAGGGGCCCCCAAGGGTGATGCCAGCTGTGTGCTTCATCATTATTTGGTACCTCTAAAATTACCAGCACTAATGTTAGGTTCTTCTAATCAATGTATTCAATAAAAAAATGCAGTTCACTACAAAACTGCTAAGTGTCAAACATTTTTATATCAGCTATACAGAAAGGCACCCATGCAGTTTAAACAGATGTTGGTGATGGGTTCTATCCCAGTAGCAACTGGAACTCAAGTCCTGAAGATGTTCAAAGGTCTCAGCTGCTGATAATGGCAATTGTCAGAATTTTTTCCTGACTTGCAGTCTTCCATAAAATGGTAGTGATGTTCCCTGAAGTTCTGATTTTAGCTATAAGAACTAGACCTGTACAATGTTTGTGTTAATAAGTATTTTATTAGCTATAGATATAAAAACATCAGAATCTATTAGACTACAAAAACAATGTTGATAAAATTGCTTGACCATTAAAGGTTCAGATCTGTATTGTGTCCTGTAGTTGCTATCCCTCTGTGGGTTTTCTGTTTAATAAATCTTTGGGTTTTTTTCACAGTGTGAAGCAACACTGGGAGCAAAGGGTGACCCTCTACTCCTTGGCATACCAGTGGCCAGCAGGCAGGTACTGTTGCATTGGGTACATTTGGGAGCACTTGTTTTGGCTGGTCACACTCAGCCTTTGTGTACCTGTTGGTGTTGTTAGAGTCTGGGCAGAGGCTTTTTGGAGACAAGTAGGAAGCCTACCATGCCCACCTCCTTTTCTGAGAGAGAGACTTGTCACTGTAATTACCTTCTGCACAATAGCCAGGTACCACCAGTGGATAAAGAACTCTTTCTAGTTCTAGGAATTAATGTGGTTGGATAACTCTTGATGAGTTTTCTTCTTTTATGTGACAAGCAATTTTTGAAGGAAAGTTTAAGGAAAGGTGTGCTTAAGTTGGGAAAACTATTACCTGTGGAAAATGAAAACTCAACGTACCCCAGGATGTTAACACTGTATTGGAAGTAATGGACAGTTCCTGTGCTTCATCTGATGGGGTATTTAGTGCAAAGATATTTTTTAATTATTCGTTTCAGGAAGGCTGAATTATTTTTTCAGCATGTATAGTCCACACAAGGCAGCAAGTGTTTAATAAGTAATTAAAACCTGCATAAAAGATGAGAGCTTGGAGGTACAACTGATTCTTCATAAAATGTTTTATTAATTGAAATGCTAACCAAATTGTCAGACTGTATGAATATCTGGATGAAGACTAGAACAGCTACTTAAGATGCTGCTTGGGTGATTAAGAGCCTACTTTTGCTGTTCTGCCTCATCAGGGTCAAAGCTCTTGTTCTCGCCCTCAAGGCCCATCGCAACTGGTTCAGGATTTCGTTCCTTTTATTTTTTATTATTTAACCTGGTTTGCCTCCCTTGCCCCTCCCAATTTAGTTACTTGTGCCTCCAAGGTATCATCTGCTGCCTCCTTTTTGCATTGTCAACACTAACCCTGGTAAGACATCCATTGCCCTGTAAAGCTGCCCTGCCAGCTGCCAGCTGGCCAATACTTAAAAAGTGGGGAAGAAAGGGTATTCTCAGTATATGCTTGATTTCTAGTTTTGTGATACAGCATGTTACTATATCCCTGTACCAGCAGTTGTCCTTTTACGCTATAAACACTTTAGGGCTTCTGGTGTAACACATGTATTTCACTTCAGACCACAAACCTCCCAACAAGAAAATAAATTATTAAGGTTGGAAAGCTAAGGATTCAAAAGGTATGAAACTCCTTGGTTAGCTTCATTTTCTCAGCAGATTATACACATCAGGATGCAGCCTTTGATTACATGATCACAAATTATTTTTTGCACAGTTGCTCCTTTAACTAGTGCACTGGGTGGTTGGAGCTCTGAGGATTATGTAGTTATTCTCTAATATATTCTTGTTTCATCTCCAGCAAAAGTTGGAAGACATGTACAGAATAAAGTTTGGAAATAGTAGCCAGAGGAGGGCTGATGAATACTCTCCTGCAGACTTGGATGTGTTTCCACTGGAGACTTCAGAGTTCCTGTAAGGTATGAAGCAAATTTACTTCAGGATCAGACTAAATACACTGTTAGTTTTCTTTATTTTCTGGGTTTCTGGTTTGAAATTAGAATATTCATTTGCATGCAGTTAATGCTCATAACTTTCTGCTACATCAGAGCTTCAGCTACCAAGTGACTCTCATTCCCTGCTTCCTTTGTGCTCCTTGTTCCATTTTTGCCCCACTTTCCGTTCTCAGTTCCTGTTTCCTTAAAAAAGCCCTGTTCCAGCCTCCTGTTCCTCCTGTCTGCTTAGCTTCCATTCTGGGCCCAGATTCAATTTTCTTCCCCCCTCTAATTGTCTCTCCAGTCCCTCCCGTCTCTCTGCTCCTTTGCCTCCTCACGTTTTCACTCCCTGCTGTCAGCCTGGTAGCTTCGTTATCTGCACTTCCTGGACACCCAGCAAGGATATGCAACCAGAACAGCAGACCCTGCAGATTTGGGATCATGTCCTGGCCTGGCCTTCTCAGCAAGCACTCTGCAAAAAGTGATGAACAACTGAAAAGATTTCAATTTGCATGGGAATACTGAGAATGACAAGTGAAACTTGTCTTATGGTTTGGGAGACCCTGGCATGGTGTATATTGTATTTGTATATAATACAATGGTAAATATTTATATACAAATACACAAAACCAATCTCGATGATGGCAGGGATATGGGGAACGCAGGGCCGCTCCAGGAGAGGTTCACAGCTCCTCACAGCACCTGATGTAGTTGGATTCTGGAGCGAGCACGTAGGAAGCCGAAGGAAAACAGCAGTACACCCGGCAGGGGGAAAGGAGCAGGAGGGAGGAGAGAGTGGCTGCCGGCTCTCCTGGCTTTTATAGATTGTGACAGGAAGAGGGTGGGAATACTGAGCCCTGCCAGTCTTTCAGGGTCCTAAGGACCCTCTCTCTCTATAGGTGTGCAACACCGTGCTGGGGTCTCCCAAACCATAACATTTGGTTAATATACTGTTATATTAACAGTATATTAACAGGTTAATATGTTTGAGTTACAACTGTCATTCAGGAGGGAGATCACCCAGAAGAATAAAAAAGGGGCCATTTGGCTACAGCCTTGGGGTTTTTATTTGTTAAATTTAGGATGATCTGGACAGAGGGTCACAGAGAAAAGATATGCCTAGCTACTTGAGGAGTCACCCTATTGAAAATATCAAAGACCATATCAAAGATCATAGAGTTGGACTCTATGATCCTAAAAGTCTTTTCCAACTGCAATGATTCTTAAAGTCTATGATACTAAGCACTGCTTTATTTCAATCTGCCAGAAAATACTCTCATCTGCACATTCAGCACATTATAATACACTCTAGAATTATATGCATATATATAATATATATGATGAAAATTTTTTTTGGACAACAGCCAAGTACACTGTAAAAGGGAAGAAAACTTTCTGACTGAATTAACACAGAAATGTTATCTTGAAGTTAGGTACACAAATACATATCACACAGGATACCAGGATATCACCTGATAATGACCTCATTACTTCTCTGAAAATGTCTTCCTCCTTGTAAAAGCATGTAATGATCCCAAAATTATGTTTATTGAGTTGCTTTTGTGCTTAACTAATTTCTCTTCTGGGTATAGAAGAGCAACAATTAATTCACAGTGATTGCCAACCACTCAGCAGTTTCATAAAATCTCCCTGTAATTAATAGCTTAAAGGAGAACTGAGCAGAAAGTGTCCAGCTCCTGCCCTAGCTGGGAACCATTTGTTTCTTCAAAGTAAGTAAGGAACAAGATGCAGCTGGCCTGCCACTCACAAACACCAGATGGCTGTCTGAGGCAAAAACTGTGCAATCCACTTAGCATAAACCAAACCAGAATCACAGTGGTTTATTGATTTATTAACAACATGCAATTAACCAACAAGTAGTGAACCATGTAAGCGAGATTTGCAGTGCAACAGATAATCCACAATACAAGGGTTAAAACAATAGATGCTAAAAAAGTTAATATGCACCTATGAATTTCTAAATACCCTCTAGTGGTGGACTTGGCAGCGATGGGTTACTGGTTTGACTTGATGATCTTAAAGGTCTTTTCCAACCCAAACAGTTCTATGATTGATTCTATGATACGTCCCAAAATGTTCTAATCCCAATAAATAGAGGCAGTTACCCCTTCCAGCAGTGAGGGTTACATGCACATCCTCTCCCAGGAATGTGGGCTCCCCCCTTGCACACCCACCCTGGGGGAGAAGATGCTGCTCCAGATCTGAATGTGCCCCAGTGCTCCCAGTGGTCAGTAAGCCATGCAAATGCACCCCTCAAATGACATGGACATCCCAGAGGTGAGGGTGCCTACTCCCTGTCCCATCATGTCTACATGGATGCAGGCTCCTCACAGTGCCTGTTCAGCCTGGGCAGAGGCTGTGACCCTGCCAAGGAGCTTCTGCCAGTTGCAGATCAAGGCATTTGGTCATTCTCACTGATGGGAAGAGAGAAACACTCTTTGCAGACAAAAAAAAATAAAAAATAAAATGAACAGCCAAAATCCCAGCTAGTTTGCTGTGTAATGACATTGTGGAAATGTCTGCTGACATTGTTCATGTCTTGAATCCAAATGATTTTGCCTCCAATGCATATATTAACATTTTTATCCAACAAAAAAAAATCATTTTCCAGTCAAGGTCTCAAATACGTAGCTAGGGGTGGCATAACAGTACCAGTTAGTAAATGTGGCTGTTTAGAGATAATCTAGATAGTGAAGTTAGGATACCCTGAGCTTGAGAGTGAATTTACCATGTAATAACCATGTAATAATTACATTACCATGTAATACCTTCATTAATAGGTACAAGGAGTGGTGCTGTGTGGCTCCATGAAGCACAACAGCAAGTGCACTTCACATTCACACCTCAGTTTACCACAGTAAAGGTTTCTGTAGTTTCTTAAATCCCACTGACAACATGTGATTCCTTCGTATCTTACTTACTGAGGGGGAGAAGAAAGCCACAACTGTGATGAGATTTTAATTTAGAAATACTGGGGGAAATGTATGGATCCACAAGCTCCAGGCTGAACACAAGAAGCAAATATAAATCTTCAAGAGTTTAGCAACAAGATTTTCCATACCTGGAGCCTACAACAGTATGCAACTGTTATTAATGTAACTAGTGAGCAAAAAGCTGCGTTTTTATTACATCCAATAGAAGATAAAACTCACACTCAAGCTTTGTGATGTTGTAGTCCTTATTAGGTACCTAGAGAAAGGAATAATTGATGTGGAGGCATCTTATAGAATAATTTGCTCCCAAAGCAACTCACGATCACAAATTTTTGGAATGAGAATGTGAAACTGTTTCTGAGGATGTAGCTTAAATAAATAAATCAAAGCACTGTTAGCTTACGGAACACTTAAAAGATGTATTAAAAGACTGAGTGTACTTTGTTTGCAAAACAAAGTAATTTAAAGACTGCTGCTGACAGACTGAATAGACTCTATTATTTTAATGATGATGAGTGCTGTTGGTAATAGCAGGTGGAACTATCATCCTCATACAATCTAGCATACATATATATATAAAACGTACAGATGATATAAGTCATAACCTAGGCAACAGATTAGCTTCAATCAGGCACAGCAGTCATCAATGCCTGTGTGCTTTCATCATGAGGAACAATCTTTCATACAAAGGTAGATGGCTTGAAGATCAATCTTTTAAGGATCTGCAGCAAACTGGAGGAAGAGGGAAGTGAAAATCAGTCCAGAAACCACAGTGAATAGATGATGATCTTGGTTCAAACTGTAGATTACAGCAGAGTTTGCAAAGAATCTACAAATGTTTAATTAATCAGGCAGCAAATTGAGTGTTAAAACTGAATTTCCTACTAAGTATGGAAATAACTTTAAGAAACAACACGACAGGGGTTCTGGTTTTCCTGACATATCTCCTAGAAATTGAGAGGGAGATTCCAGAAAGCTTCACTGATCTAATAAATGCAATCCTCAGCTTTGACTACCATTAGATGGGAAGCTGTAAGAGTGCAGATGGCATGTGACAAACCTCTACGTAACAAAACAGAAGGATCCTGTTATTATCTGAGAAGGAGAGCGAGACGTATTCAGAAGGAATAGCAAAGTCAAAAGTACCAGCTAGTTAAAATGATAATATTAATGTTATTTACAATATAATTGTGATTAATAAAAACCCAAGAGTACCCAAAACTGCACAGACCACTCCCAATACAGTTCCCCAAGTGACAAAAAGTCACATTCCTCAAACTTGTGTCTACAGTCTTGCCTCATTAGGGAATGTGGGTACCTGTTAAGGACAAAGAAGATACAGGAATGTCAGCAATGAAGAAACCATCCTGTACAACTAATCAGAATTATAGGCCTATAAACCACCATTGCTGAGGAGAGCATCTGTATTTGCTTTTATGACTGGAGAGAAAAGGGTTCTGCAAGAGAAACTTGACCCCATTCTGAGCTCTGTAAACAGCTGTAGCATGCCTTGCATTCACGCATAGGAAAAGTCCATCACTGATTGAAACCTTGGATTACAGATCTTGAGTTCTGCCCTCGAGGAGTATTTGATATCCAGCAACACATCTGTGGAGAGGGGGAAAGGGAGCCAGAGCCCAAGTCTTGAGTAACAGTGTCTCCAGATCAACTGTTCTGACATAGTATTAAGTCACAGAACAGAAATTTGTGTACATTAGCTATTTCATCAGCTTTCCCTTCCTGTTCATCATGCCTAGTCTTATAAATAAAATAAATTCCCAGCTCTAATTCACTTCCAAGAGATCTGTTGGTTTCTTTTCACTCAACTTGTCCCCAGCTTTAAATCTATGAAAAACTATTTTCTCTTCATTCACCTACAGAATGTGAGAAATAAGTTTATTGCACTCCAAAATCTCTCTTCACAGGTGGACCTGGAAGCTCACTGTTCATTTTCTTTGCACTAGCATGTAAAAACACAAGGGAAATGAGTTTTATGCCTTCATAAAGTGTCCAAAATGCCTCATGAAGATATAGCATGTTCTCTAATGTGTTGCCAGTGATCTTCAAGAATGCAGTAAATAAGTGATTTTACATGTAAGTGTGGTGGGTTGACATTGACTGGCCACCACGTGCCCACTCAGCCACTCTCTCACTTGTCCTTCTCAGCAGAATAGGGAGAGAAACTAAGATTAAAAACTCTTGGGTTAAAATAAAGGCAGTTTAGTAAAGAAAATCAAAGGCTGCACAAAACAAAAGCAAAAAGATTTACCCCCTACTTCCCATTAGTAGGTGATGTCCAGCCAATCCCCGGGAAGGAAGGCCTCCATAGGTGTAGCAGTTGCTTTGGAATGCTCCCCTGCCCCCTTTCACTTAGCTTTTGTTGCTAAGCATCATGTTGTATGGAATGGAATATCCCTTCAGTTAGTTTGGGTCAGCTGTCCTGGCCATCTCGCCTCCCAACCTCTTGCTCACTCCCAGCCTGCTGGCCTGTGGGGACAGGAGTTGGAGAGACATCCTTGATGCTGTGAGCACTGCTCAGCAGTAGCCAAAGCATCGGAGAGTTATCAACGCCATTCCAGCTGCAAATACGGAGTACAGCACTATCAGGATGGATGAACTGTTGGCTACACCTGAAGACAGTACATGTCTGAAAACCAAAGCCACGTTTAAGATTTACTTAGCATGTTAATGTAGAAACCACATCATACACAGTAACATTCCAGTGAAGTGGAGTAGTGGTTAGAATAGCACCCACACCTGTTCTTTGGTAGAGAGCTCTAGATGAGATATTACTGGAAGTCATTTCTCTTTCTTGGATTAAACACTGCCTACAGGAGCTGGTGACAAGAGCACTAGAAGCTCTCCTAAGAGATATTAATGGAGGTGGTTTTAGAATACTGATTTCACAAGAGCATCATCAGACAACAAGGCATGTTTGCTGGGAATGATGGAGATGTTTTGGACTAAACTAGATCCCAAGGGATCCTGCAACTTCTACCAACATCCAGTCTTGTAAACTTTAAAGGGATCCTAGGCAGTTGCCTGATATCCTCCCTTGGGCTGTGGTAAAGCTTGTATAGCCAATTGATTTTGAGCAAGACATTTAAGAAGGCCTGGATAACTGACAATGAAACTTTTTTCTACTGAAAAACTTTTGATATCCAAAAAAGGACCAAACCTGCAGTCGCTTTGATACAACTGCTTAATAGAAAAGTTTTCTGCAAAATTCCAGGTAGTATTATAGATATGTAACCATGGCATGTAGGGCATGATGGGCTATCACTCTTTCGAGATCAGCTATCCAGCTGTGTGTTACATCTCATCCATCTCTAAGCTGCAGGTACTGAGACAGATGAAACACCACTAATCACTCCAGTCAATTGAAACAAACAGCAGCTTTTTATTTTGCAAGCTCATCTTAAATTCATAACTCTGCTGAGTTTGTAAACACTACCTGGAAGTCAAGCCAAAGGCTTCCAGCCAGGAAAAAATAATCTATTATCAATTAAAAGCATTTGGTCTACTGGGACAATTGACTTTTTGAACTATCATAAAGGTATTAAAAATGACTCTTAGTGGAATTATGTTGTTTATAGTGTCTGGAATTCTACTAATTTAAGTCTGTAAGACTTTTAACAACCATCATATGAGAAAGCACGTTGGAATAAGTAATCTGGTATGCAGAAAAGAAATTCATTTCGCTTTGACACCTTTTCTTTAGCTCAGAAATTATGATCTGTGCCCTAGGCTATCAAACATCAATGCACAAAATTATTCACAAAGGGTTTATGGTTCAAGTGGTAAATCCAGTCATTTGCAAAATGTTGACCCAAGTGAGTCAGCACAGAAAGCTTGATCTTTCAGTTTGATGAAAATGCAATTTTATGGATGTCAAGTCGAAGTTCAAAAGTGACATATAGTGTCACACAGATAAATAATGTTGCCGACAGCAATGCCATACTTCATAAGTACTTGTCTGCCCAATAGTAACTACTATGATGATTAGGAAGGCTGCTAGTAAATGCACATTTTATCTCATTTAACGTATCATGTCAGTCTCTAGAATTAAAAATTAAGAGAGGTCTGTTAAGAACTACATTTAACACTTCAAGTCCATATTTCATTTATATGTAATAAAGATCTATGAAGATATTTTATAACTTTATTATTTTCATTACTATTATTTTATATGTTCTGTTTTCAAAAGATTAAAGATAATCTGCAGTCGATTCAGTTTTGAACCAGTGACAAACTGAAGTGAAAATGCTGTGTAGAATTATGGTGTTAGCTACATTATAGTTGGTAACAATCAAACACTGAAATAAGGGATCATTTTTATTACAAAAAACCCCTTTTCCATTTCTCTTGTAAGTTGTGAGAACATTATTACTCCCTATAAATGTTTTCTTTCTTCTCCTTTAAGTAATTTCCTGTATAATAAAAAAGCATATGAAAAGTAGCATGTAGAGCTTTGTGGAAAGTGCAGAAGAATGTAACTGCCCTGCACCTGTTTCATTTATGACAAAGTAATGTACACCAATTAGCTTCTTTAATTATTTGTTCCTATTCAAAGTAACTAGGTAAAGTCAGTCTTTCAGTTCAAATGTAAGCTTTCTAGACCATTTCTTAAGTCTCTTGACTCTACACAGAGAAAGAGAAGAATGCAGGGCTCCAACTAGTATTTAGGACTGAGCTCTGTATTTACCAAAAGATGTTGCATACCTTTCTGAGCAAGTGAAACTAGTGAAGTGATTTGTGTCCATAGGGACACAACTGATACTCCAACTCGTACTGACTTTCCACATACTTTAAACACAAAGACACATAGACTGTGTTGATTGTGTTATTTTTTTTCTCCAGATTCTTTTGATCTGTGACACTTTAAAAAAAAAATGGAGGGGAAAAAAAAAAAGAAGAGGCTTTTTTTGAATCAGGGCAAAATCGTGTTTAGTCTTGATATCCGAATGTGTGTGATACAAGAAACCTAAACTTAATAATTATCATTATGAAAATAGATAATAAAATATTGCCAACAACATTAGTAATTTTACTTATTCTCATCCCTTTGTCAACACAGGCATTAACAATTGTCCTTATGGACAATCCTGTCTGGGACTACAATATCCCCATGCAAAATTAATTATTTTTAAGAACTATGAAATGTGCACTCCTGCCTATCTCTTCCTCTTCACTCCTAAACCTCTGCCTTCTATACTGCCTTCATCTCCATTTCTCCATCAGTTTTCACACCCCTATGGCTGCCAGAAACTGCTCACACTTTTTGAGTTATTCCTTCCCAGTTTTTTGAGAAAATAATTCTAGTTTCCTGAGAGTTTAATGCTTTTTCTGTGTAAATGAAGTAAGATGAACAGAATGCATATGCCACTGAGGACTTTTCTCCAGGCCAGCATTAACTCCGGGAATAAAACTGATTGTTCACAATCATCTACTTCTGCAGTAAATTGTTTTTGAAAGTACCATAAATACTTCCACTAATATTTCAGCAATATCTTTACTTCATTCCTCATTTTAGCTGGACATCTTTCAGCCCAGTCCTCACACCTATAGTAGCAAATTTGAAGATGCTTGTAAGCACGTAAGTCAGTATCAGTTCCTTAATACATGTTTGTTTCTTTCATGCCTGTCCTATGAACTTCTTGTGAATCATAGAATCATAGAATCCTAGGGGTTGGAAGGGACCTCGAAAGATCATCTAGTCCAACCCCCCCTGCCAGAGCAGGGTCACCTAGAGCACATCACACAGGAACTTGTCCAGGTGGGTTTTGAATGTCTCTAGTAAAGGAGACTCCACAACCTCTCTGGGCAGCCTGTTCCAGTGAAGCTGTACAATAACAATCTGTGAAGCAATCCTACAGAATGCTCAGCTAACTGCAAAATTAAACTAAAGAGGAGGAATTGCAGTGGGATGCAAACGTTGCAACTTATATAACCTTACAAATTTTACAGACTCAGATATATCCTTTGGGTACCTCTGAGTCTCTAAATCCCATCAGTCCTGAACCAAGCATCCCCTGAAATGTTTTCAGAGCACTCCAGACAAGCTAATTTAATATTTCTGAGTGCCATATACTTAGATAACTTATGCTTTGGAAGTTACATCTATTAGTGGATTTGGCTTACTAAACTATATTTTTAATTAAAAAAACCAATGAAGCAAGCAACCAAAAAAAACCTAAAAAAACTTCTCTAAATATCTCTGGTACACTAGGCTAGGCAGTTATTCCACATGACCCCAAAAATTCAGTGTCAGTTAGGAAGCAGTGGATTTCCTGAACCAGTTTTTTGGTCTTTCACACCAGTTAGAAATATTTTTTCTGTTATTTAAAATGAGCCCTTTTGTATTTCTGAGCATATGTCAAGAAGAAACAAACCTAGAGCAAAACTCATACGAAGTCTTAATAAAGAAAATGATTGTTTCATGGAGTCTAGTTGCAAAAGAATTAGAGGTTTAAATTCAAACCTGTTCCAGATTCTTTGCATTCCAGAGCACTATTATTATCACCTTTTAAAAACATTTTTAAAGTAAAAGACAATCTTAACTATTTTTTCAGCACTGAGATTGCTAACAGCAATCTCCTGTTTTTCAGCCCATGAAAAGCATCATTCTCAAGGGAGTTCATTAGCTAGCTGCTCTGCTGGCTCTGTCTCCCAGGTTATCTGCCTGCAGCATGAAGCAACAACAGCAAATGCAGTAGAATTGACCTTGCCTTTGTTATTAATATCTATAGTACTATTAAAGGCTAAGGCTAAGGACATGTATAGCATGAGCTGACTTGTATATCACTAAAACTGATAGCATCAGACTTGTATATCACTAAAACTGACACAACAGCATCAAATATTTACCTTACATACAGCTACAAGTAATTATAAGCTTATTTTGTTGGAGCTCAAGCAACATGGACTAAGAAGTTCTGTTACTTATTAGGCTGTGAAAAAAATTTGATTTGCCCACTCCCAGAGATATCATATGCATATGAACTCTAAGTAGCAGGGGATACTTCAATTGGTGTGAATATAGTCAATTGCTGCAAGGAATCACTTCAAATGTATCAACTAGAAGTAATTATCAGTCCAGGAAAGTGATTAAAATGGCTTAAAATTAAGATTTCAGCTTGCCATGGTTATTTCTATGCAAATACGCTGTATTTTTTTAACCAACATGCGAGTCTTAATTAAAAGTAGACTGAAGTCTTGAGTAAAAGAAAATTTTAAAATTCATGCTGTAAACATAATTACTTCAGCCTCGGTTGTAAACGAAAGTCATATTTTTTGCCTGCTGTACTTGTTTTTCCTCCTCTTTTCTAATGAAGAAAGACATTGCACAATGCCCTATTAAATTGTATGCTGAATGAATGCTTGAATGTATCAGTCAATTTCCTTTATACTGACTAGCTATAATAGCTCCGAGCAGTATGCTATATTGCAGATTTATTTTTATATCTAATATATACGTCTTTCAATATATGAGTTGAGTGAATCAATCCTGAGAATATGACATGAAAATTTTGCCGCAATTTGCAATAGGAAATGGAAATCACGAGAAATACTTTTGTCGACTGTATCTACTCAGGCATATTTGATTGACAGTTTGACCTCTTCTGAAAGCTGGGGTAATATCCTTAGAACTCCCTGGAGGTCGGTCTGCTGAGTGCGTACAGTGTCCTCTGCTAAAATGACTCATTTCACATGTCAAATATGGTAGGCCAAGCTCATCAAAATAAGGCATGATACCTGGAAAATTCTTACTGGATGCAGGTTGCCCCTGCCCCATAAAAGTGGGGCAACCAAAAATCTAAGACTCTGCATGGAATAGCACTCCTTTGGCCTTCAGATAAGGCAGAATTAAACAAGCAGAGAAACATTCACTGTTGTAGTAACTTTTAATATATTCCTCCCATGTTTTTCATTATCTGAAGCAGTACATTAGGACACTTGACTTGATTTTATGAACAATTTCAAATGTTCCAAACCTTCAATGTTCAGTGAACTTGCTATTTGCTCAAGACAATCTCTATTCCTACTTTTCCATTCCTGAAATATATTAACTTCAAGATAGTGCATTGCCAGTTCATATATTAGACTATGAGAAAGCTGTAGGAACTTCTGCAAAATTCTAGGCATGGATAGCATTTTGAAAAAAATCTGTAACACTCTGACAGTTCAGTATTTAATTCACAACCTAAAGAAGTACTCAATACGTTAGAGAACTCTGGTACATTCGTTCTAAAAGTTTTTTCAAGCGTACTGTTCTCCTCAAGTTTGAAATAATACAGTTTAATAGTTAAAATTTTCTGAATGAGTTAAATGCAGCTACTAAAGGCTAGCTAGCAAGCATTAAAAAAAACAACTACTGCCAGACAGGAAGAAGCTGTTTCGTGCTTGTTTTCCTTTTTACTGTCACTTAAGGCTTGGAATTTTGGAATAAAGCTTTGTTTGTACCTGCTCCAGTTGTTTTCATAGACTTCTGGTTCTGGTGGATCTTCTAAAGTCTTCATTCCTCTTCTTGTGATGTTTTTTTTAATATGCTCAGAAATTATGAAGGGTAAAGCAATCACAGAGTTGTCTGTTTCACTCAGAATACACCTATACAATAAATTAAAAGTGCTTCTAAGTATTATCTGGCTTTGGGGCCCCCTGGTGTAGAGTGGTCTGCACGTAAGGTACTAAATCTTCTTGCTTTCTAAATCTGACTGGATGCAAACTGACTGTTGGAAATAGCATCTCACCTCTGCTCACTCAAACATACACAGGTATTATCTGGGAGAGTGTGGGTTGATCCAGAAAAACAAAACAAAACAAAACAACCCGAAAACATGCCAGGGAGTATTTCAACAATTCACAGGATGGACAATTGGGTTCCTAATTAATTTATTGTCCTAGATAAAGCCTTAACTCCTGATCTCTACTGATTTTCATTGCAATGAAAATTGCATTACCACTACCCAACAACCAGTCCCTCTAGAGAGCGATACTTACAGCTACCAATATTTACACACTGATCCAATAAAAGTATTAATTCACTGAGAAGAAAGCTCACCTGGCATCCAGAGAGTTCATCAGCAGAGCCCTTCTTGGAACACAGAGCTGTACTTCAAGTTCCACTTTATTCTTCTCTGCTGCTGACTGCCTCTCTGTGACACCCCATTACAGCTGCTTTTTCATGAACAACGGCAGTCAGTGATAGAGGTGGTTTACCAAAGAGTAGGTACTACAATTGGTTGGCAGCTGGTCCCCAGAGATGAAACCTACCCTCTGGAAGCATTTTGCGATCCTGTACTAACAGTGCAATATTCAGTTTCAGCAATAGTTTCCCTCAGTTACTCCAAAGCTATTGTATGGAAGCAGGAAATGTACAGATATTGTCACTAGTGCCATTCACCACTCCATCCTTGTACCTTACAGAATTTCAGCTTGTCAGCGATGGAAGCAGTAAATATATAAAACAGAATATAAAGCCTATTTTTAAGGTTTTAGTATTTATCATACTTCCACCCATGATCAAAGCTACATAGAGGAGCAAAAAGCACCCTGTCTAGTTTTGTTGTCCATGAGGAAGATCTCTTTCGTGTCCATCAGCTCACGACAGCCACAGAACTGTTAGAGAGAAGTCCTTCTGCTATTTCATCTCAGAAGACCACATTTTCTTTAAAAACAGAAGAACATACATACTTTCTTGCTGCATGGAGCAGCTTAAAAATATTGACTGTACCTTTAGATAAGAGGCTGTGTAATAAAAAAAATAAAATAAAATTGAAGTGCTCTGGGTAAGCAAACAGGCTAATATTTGGCTTAGGGAATTTTAATGTTTGGTATTTTTAGTGCTCTCTTAATACATGGGATTCTCACTTTTTCTGTGCAGTGCACTGCTGGACAAGGACTTCTCAGTCTTTGTAGTTCCCTTGAATTGCCATCACCAGACCAAACTGGGAAATACGACAAGGATGAGAGACTATGAATTGTACTGACTGAAAGTACCTAGCTGGTCAGTGTTGCGGGTGTCCAGCAAATACATTTTTTCACTCATCCACATACACCCTGCTGTTCCAACTCTCCTGGAATTAGAGCTTGCAAAAGAGAGACCGTATGGAAAAGTAATTCCTGAGTGGCCATTTACAGATATACCCACATTCAGTGATACAGAACCTACATCCTCTTCTTAGTATGCACCGGGTATGGCAAAGATTGACAATTTAAACCTTTATACCAATTCCTGAGATAGGCACGAAAAAAAATAAATTGAAACTTTACTTAATTAAAGTCATTCTTCCCCATACTCATAAAAAACTGACTTGAGCAGTCAATGTTTAAACATGTCAAAAACATCTCTTCTTGCCCACGAGTAGATGTGACATATCGCAGCACAAAGATTGGAACTACTGCACAGTGCTTGCAAGGTTGTTTGGGCAAAGAGAAATAGCAGCTAAGGAAAATAATGAGATGTAAAACATTCTGGAATTTATGGTGAATGCAGCAAACGCCTTGCACTGTTACATACAGTTAAGTGAAGGCAGATTTTTGTAGGAAATTATAGAACTATGCAAATCTCTGGCGGCCCCATGCTCTCCGGCAGCCCCATGCCCTCCAGCAGCACCAGGTTGTCCAGCAGCACTGTGCCCTGCACCCAGCTGCCCCTGCCCCCATGGTGCCCAGCCCCACACCTGGGGAGGGCATCACAGCCATTGTGGTGCGTGTGCGTCTGCCCGCTCCTTGCGAGCAGGAGCGGGCCGGGCCCCTCCTCCTGCACCTCCTGGACCAGCATGTCCTTGTCTTCAACCCCGAGGAGCCCAGCAACCCCCCCCGGCAGCCTGCTGCCCCCCCATGGGACAAGCACCAGGGCAAGAACCTGAAGTTCATCTTCGGGTTTTCAAGGAGGAGGCCACACACGAGGAGATGTTCCAGCACACCACCCACAGGCTCTTGGACAGTGTCCTCAAGGGCTACAACTGCTCCATGTTTGCCTACGGTGCGACGGGAGCAGGAAAAACCTACTCCATGCTGGGCTCAGAGGAAAGTCCTAGCATCATATACTTTTACATGGTGCAGCTGTACAAGAGGATCAAAGCCAGGAAGGGGGAGAAGAGCTGAGAGGTCCTCGTCTCCTACCAAGACATCTACGAAGAACAGATTAATGACCTGCTGGAGCCCAAGGGTCCTCTGGCCGTCCAGGAGGATCCTGAGAAAGGAGTCGTGGTACACGGTCCCTCCTTCCACCAGTCCACCTCAGCAAAGCATCTCCTGGAGCCCCTGTACCAGGACAGCAAGCTCACCCCCCAGCTCAAGGACTCCATTGGCGGCAACCACCACACCGTCATGATCACCTCCGTCAGCCTCTCGATGCTGGCCCATGAGGACACCTACAACATCCTCAAGTACACCAGCCAGGCCAAGGAGATCTAGCTGTTGTTGAAGAGCAATGTGGTCAGCTCCAACTGCCACACATGTAGATACGCTGTGGTCTGTGAGCAGCTGAAAGGTGGAGGTGGCCAATCTGCAGGCTGAGCTCTGCACCTACAAGGATGCAGAGACTTGGGTGCCAGTGCTGCCACCTCCCTTCACTGCCAGCCCAGTGGGGTTGCCCAGGTTGGAGGATACTGTCCCAGACATGCTCAGCCCTGGATGATCCCATGGGGGGTGATGGAGAGCAGCTGGAGGCTGGGTGGCTGGTTGGTTCTCAACCCGGAGTGGAGGAGGAGGCTCCAGAGGAAATGCTTCCCAGCAGGCCCAGAGCAGCCCAGCAGACAGGAACTCTCCAGCTGGAACCACAGCAACACAACAATGCCTTCTTCAGGTGTTGTCTGACAGCCAGATGCTCATAGCCAGCATCCTGAGCATTGTCTGGAAGCAGTGCTCTCTCCTGAGGACTGCCAACCTGCTTAACCCTGCCATGGCCTCTAAGGTAGAGGAGTTGGAGCACCTGGTCCATCAGGAGGCTGCTGGGAGGCTGGGGCAAACTGGCATGAGGTGGGAGCACACCGGCACGAGACTGGAGCACACTGTGTCTCCCACCATCCCCGCAGAGCTCAGCAGGGCCAGCCCAGCCTGGAGGATGTGGCCAGCCCAGCCTGGAGGATGTAGCCAGCCTGTGACGGTGAGGGTTGGGGGACAGTTGGTGCTGTCCCCTCTACTTTGTCTCATCATACACTGGAGGAGCTGGGGGTGGGGGCAGAGGGATGAATTTCTCCCGAGATGGCACCCAGAGCAGCCCTGGCCTTGAGGAGGGATTGAGGCTGGGGCACAGTAGGAGCCCCCAGCAGCCCCTGGCTGGGTGAGCTGCGTGTGTGTGCCCATCAGCTCCACCGTGGGAACAGGCCTGCTGCACAGACCAGCACAGTGGTTCTCAGCCTTGTTTTTCCTTCTTATCTTTCCTCCTCTGTGGCACACTTGCCCTCCCAGCTGGCAGCCTGTGCCTGGCCAGGGCCGAGCTCTCCCTCCTCATCCTCAGTGCCAAGGCATGGTCCAAGAGTGGAGCTGTGGGCTCTGCAGAACCCCCCTCTGGAGACAGACCGGCCATGGCCACAGGGCACCTGCTTGGGGACCAGCCCAGTGCCTTTAGGCAGGCAAAGACACAGGGTGATCTGTGCTGCGTTTGACTTGGTTTGATGGAAACAGGCGCTGGTCTCTGCAGAGCTGGGCTGGGGGTCAGAGGAGGGTGCTCCTGTGTTATGGCTTAAGTGGGCCTGGCTGGGTGTTGACACCTATAAGAGGAAGTAGAGAGAGGGTCTTTAGGACCCTGAAGGACCCAGGAGGGTTGGAACAGAGAAGGGCCAGCATTGCCTCCCACTTCCTTATGTACTCTATAAAACCTGGGAGAACCGGAAACTCAACTCCTTTTTTCCCTCCACCTTTTTCTTCCCTGCTGCTGCTGCTCAGAGCTTCTTCAGCTCGCCACATACTCTCTAGAATCCAACTCCATCGGTGCTGTGAGGAGCCGTGGACCCCCCTCCTGAAGCGGCCTTGCCACAAGGGACTCTCATCCACCTACTCCTATGATTGCTGAGATCGGTTTTGTATATATCTGTATAAGTTTATGTATCTGTTCTTTCCCCCACATGCTACTCCCTTTTCTGTGTTACAGTAAATTTGTTCCAGTTTCAGTTTCCAACCCTTAAGTTTCTCTTCCTTATTCCCCTTTTATCTTCCCTCGGGAGGCTGGGGGGGGCTAATAGCAATTCTGCCCTCTGGTTTGTGGTTCGCCCTGACTGTTAAACCGTCCCACCTCAGTCTGAACCAGCCCCTGTCACTCCGGTAACAACCCGCGGAAGGCGTTTAAAGAAGTCAGACTGCCCGGTGAGGGGTGAGGACCCGCAGACAGGGGGAGGGGCAGGCGCTAGTCAGAGTCATCCTGAGGCAGGAGCGACGCATGACAGCGATTCAGACCCTGAGATAAGAGTCAGGCTTGATGGGGTTCTGAGCAATCTGGTCTAGCCGGTGTCCGTGCTTATTGTAGGGGGTTTGGACTAGATGACCTTTAGAGGTCCCTTTCAACCCAAGACATTCTATGATGCTATGAAATAAAAATCTATTCCTAATCAACCAAATAGCCTAGTCCTTTTTGTCCATGAAATTCAGCTACAAAAATGAAAAACTCTTTTTTAATATGTTAGATTTCGTTATAAAGTCCTGGGAAGTATACTGTTCATTAAATAGTTTAAACTCATTCAGTGTTGTTGTCTTGTTAGTATGGTAGATGACTCATAGTTTTTTTTTCCAGATTTTAAATTGAGAATTTATCTTGTCTAGAATAAACTAAAGAGCTTACACTATGCAATATTTATCTTTGTACTTGTATAAAAGGGTAATAATACAGAAGGCATAAAATACATATTAATCCATGGCTCTAGATTTGATTATCCTATTAAAACTAGTAATACAGATAATTGCCTGTTAGTAAAACAAATTATCTTGAATATATACACAGAGAGAGAGGGGAAATACTACCAGCCCAGTTTAATATACTTTTCGGCAAAGTTAAGACAATTTGGAAGATGTTGTGGAATCTTGGAAATACACTCACACACACATATACAGACAGTTTCTGTTTAGTTTTACCATCCTTTAATCATGGGGGCAGTTGCACAGTCTCATCTTTGTCAAGTTACTTTTCCATACTGCTGGTTGTGGAAGTAATCCTAAGGAATCATAGTCTCCAGAGTTGAAATAATTTAAAAATAGAAAATATTTTTTTCAGAAGTGCCTAGTTAATTTTTTTTTGCTGATTCTGAAGTTATTCCTCTGACAATTAAACATATAAATAACTTGAGAGGGACAAAAGAAAAAAATTACATCTGCAAGTTTCTAAGTAGATGTGTTTGGGAAAAATACTCAAAAAAGTAATGTAGCTGGAGTTTATTATATAGAGATGGGTTTTTTGCCTTTTGTATTCCGACATTCCAACTGCAACAAGGTTTCAAATGTGCTCCCCTTGTTCAACATGCAGAATGAAATATTAATTATTTTTCCATTAGAAAAGTGCCATTGGTAACTGCTCTGTAAAAAGAATACTGTAATTTTGGCATTAATGAACTGTGCTGTGACAGATAATAAAAAAGTTTTTGGACACTGTAGGAGAAGAAAACAAATACATGTAGTATTTATAGAGGGCACATTTCCTCATCCAGTGACACCTTGTACTGTGCAGTTGCAGATGGTATGTGGATCAGATAAATTTATCAAGACATGCAGTAAAGAGTATCAGTGGAATTGTGAGAGTGATGAACAACATCAATCATGTCAAGCATAATAAAGAAAGGTGAAGAACTGGACTTACGGATTCTATGCATTCAAAAACTGGCCTGGGTAAAGATGCAAGAGTTATGTATTATTGGAGTCCCAAAGGAGACTACACCCTCAAAGTATTGCAAGGAACATTATTAATATCTTCTATTCTGTATTTCTGCTTTATGTGTCAATACCCTCTTATATGCTACTTCTCACATTTAGAAGTGATGCTGTTGGCATTTAGTTTAGCAACACCGGGCAATCCTCCTTGCATTGAGGTATTTATCTGGAGAGGTCTGGAGACCATTACTGCCAGGAACATGTTATCAATGTATTGGATATTTCTTTTAAAGTCAGGTGATTAATGGTAAAAAAATGGGAAGGCTTGTTCACCAGAAGATCAAACAATTTATTCTTCTTCTATTCTATATATAATTATTATTTAGGTACAGTTGTTTGTTTATTCTTTTTTTTGCATACTCTTTAGTTTATTTGAGTTACTTTTTACTTGTATGTTATTTTAGATCCTAACACTCTCTATTTTTGTGCAAGGGTTGGGACTGCTGTTGAAAGAAGACAGACGTAGTTAGCACATTGCACACACTGAAATGGATCTAGTTGCCTGTAGGTTTCTTTCTTTGCTGGTTTAGTGCTTATAACAGGCTACTTCAAGTGATACAATAAAGATCTTTTTTCCATTCTAAGTCATAAAACTACAGATAGATGTTCATGGCATCAGGATTTTATGACATACAGTCAAGTGAGTTTGCAAATTACAAATTGTGACAGCTTAAGGGATGCTTGCAAATTACAAATTGTGACAGCTTAAGGGACGCATAAGATTAATTGTTAGAATATTTCTTTTTACCCTATCTCCTTGTAGTCAGCCCCTGGATAGTTTGTCAAACCAAATTTTGAATTTTTTGAATAAGCTAAAAGGAGTTTTTGATTAGAAGACTGCAGTAGAAGAAACAGTGCAAGAAGATTTTCAAGCAGTAGACTTGTTTAATGGCAGAGGATGTTCCATTACATTAATAAGCCAGCAAATAGCATGTAGGAGCAGGAAATCTGCCCACCAGAGATGACAAATGATTCAAAGAATCAGCTTCACAAAGAGAAGGTAGGTACTTTGAACAAGAACAATGGAGAAGATGGGGTTGCTATGGTGGTATCTAAAATACCCCCCCGAAATGTTTCTCTCCTAAAGAGTCACTAAATATTAAAGCAGGACTATGCATTATCAATAACAATATGATGTTGATACTAAGCTAGTTGATAACTTGCAAGTAAGAAACCAGTGTTTCATCACAGTTGTGACAGTATATTTTCTGATTATGTGATCAAATTTGGGGTTTCTTTAGAAACTAAGTAGCCATTGAGTAATACATTTGAAGAGAGTAAACAACCAGAAATATATAATCTACATGGTATAGGACAGGTAGTTTTAAAAGACAGAATTCTACTTAAGCTTGGCTACATTTTCTTGACTCAGTTTAAGCTCTTGAGTTTCATCTGGAAAGGCAGATAAGACTGCTGAATCATACCCAGGAAAAATTTAATATAAAAACGAGATAATTAAATACATACAATGTGAATTTGGATACAGTGATATGTTTGTCTTAAAACTATGTTCAATTGTATTTTTTCATCAAAAAATATTCTATACTTCATTATTCAGACTAAAAGAATCACTTCACATTCAACAACACTCTTAGCTCTAACAAAATTAGTTAAAATGGCTATAATATGAACATCACACTGAAGATAAAAAGGTTTTAGCTCATCTAAGAGACAAATTTCATTAATGATTGTACAGCTCTCTGTGAAATCTGGGAAGACATTATCAGAATATATTGGTTAAAAGCAAAGCATTAATGTCCTTAAAACACAGCTGAGATGAACTCTTTGTGTTTGCAGAGTAGCACAGAGAGCTAACAGAGTAGTAGCAGAGAGCACGGACTGAGTACAAGTGGCCGTGGGTTCAGTCATTTGAAAAAAAGGACGTTTTTACATGCAATATATGTCCAATTCTTTATAAACATACACCAAATAGTTTAGATAGATTTTCAAACTGGGGCATATAAAAAATATGCAACACAGACTGGGTAAAAGTCATACTGGGTCATGAAGAAAAAATTAGAGAAATTGATTGTTTCTTGCAACAGCATATTACAAAAATCCCGTGGAAGACGCACAATAGTCCTGCCTGTAGCCATGGATAGTGCACAGGACATGTTCTAAGGTCCTACTATGAGAAAGTAAATAGATGAGCATTATCTTATATGAGCATAGTCAACACTCACACTCAACATTCTTGTTAGAATGAAAACACAAGAAGGAGATCATAACAGTATCTGAAGAATAAAAGTGAGGATTACAGTTAAAAAGGTATTAAAAGAAGCTGTTGAAAGGGTCTTGGTTTTAGCTAAGCCTGAGGCTTCCAGAAAGGTACAGAGTAAGGAACAAGCAGCCTCCTAAGGTTTTGATGTGACCAAGAGGTAATGCAGGGATCATTTGAAAAAAGTTGATTTCAAAGGAAAAGCTGAATCAATTATTAGCATTGGTGAGGTGCGTAGGGAGGTTCTCAGACTGGAACCTCTTTATGAGGCAAACCTGAGGAACTGGTGGGAACATCAGTGGAAGAGACTTTTTTGAGAGAGCAGATACAATGTACAGTAATCAGTGACCATGACCAGATTATAGATTCTTGGGAGCTGTAGGAAAATTGCTGCTGATGAAATTATTTATCTACCACATGCAGTGACATCCTGTTGTTTAGTCAGTCTCGATTCACATTTGGAATGGAGACTGGAAGAACAGAAAGCAGAACATGCAACAGTCTTTGAGGAAATCATCAGATAAAACAAAGAAATTACAGGCCAAGTCCTGGGCACTGTCAGAGAGTGAGTGGTGAGAGGAATGACCTGTAGCTGTCCCACTAGTCCACACAGTGCTAAGGTCTGTTCTTACAAAGATTAATTTACATTTTTAATAGATCTGCATACAGCTTCCCTAAATCAGAGGGATTAGTCAGATTTCACTCACTGAAAACAGGATGTAAGTTCTCCAGAAGACTGATACTTTTAAGAGAAAAAGCTATTCAAAGTAAGGGTTAAAATACATTCTTTAACATAAGGAAATCAGTATTTTAAAATATAATGGTAAGTCCATCTTCCAGAAGCAAACAAAATCACTACATTTTCCATTAGATTTGCTTTATGGAACTTAAAATGGAGTGATATTTCCCTTAACTTATTAGAATTCTATAAACAAAGCATTTGCTCTTTCTTTAAATAATTGTGTTTTATCTTGGCTGCAGACCATGTGCAGATGAGCTGTTTGTGCACTTGATGTCTCCTTATGGACACAGCTAGAAATTCTGAACATTTAAATATTCAGATTGCTAAGATTTGCAAACTCATACTGTGAAAAATCTTATTTTTTGTATAAAGGAAAATTACACTTGTCATTCATGTAGCTCAACTTGATTTTGTTTCTACTGAATTTAATTTTACTTGCAAGCCTGGGAAAATCTTTTGTCTGGTTTAAGTGTAGCTTCCCCATTCAGCAGGTTTATCTGAATCTTACGAGCTATGCTTATTACTTTTCGAGGCTTCACAGTTGATTTGATAGTAGAATAATACAAGAAAAATCAGTTTTCAGCAACAATAATATTCAGATCCATCTGAAATAATTACATCTTTTCAACATATGTCCTCTTTTTTTAGAGTTCAAGCTGTTTCGCTGGTGCCAAGAAATTAAAGAACTAAAGAACTATAAAAATATTGATAATTTTCTTTCTTTCTTTCTTTCTTTCTTTCTTTCTTTCTTTCTTTCTTTCTTTCTTTCTTTCTTTCTTTCTTTCTTTCTTTCTTTCTTTCTTTCTTTCTTTCTTTCTTTCTTTCTTTCTTTCTTTCTTTCTTTCTTTCTCTCTCTCTCTCTTTCTTTCTCTCTCTCTCTCTTTCTTTCTTCCCTCCTTCCTTCCCTCCTTCCTTCCCTCTTTTCTGTTATTTTTTGTAAGGTTAAGCTCTAAGGACAACAGATATACCATTTTAATGTTTTTTTTAAAAATGTAATTAAAACCCACAAAAAAACTGCAATAGGAGGTGTTGGTTTTTTATTGTACCAGTCTTATAATTAAAAAAAAAAAAAAAATCCTTCTGAGAAAGGTTTATTATTTCTGTTACCTTTCAGATTAGGCTGACCAGGAAAAATGTGCACAGATTGACTATCTGCCTCTCAGTCAACTGCAAATTTAACCATTAGTGGAGTGATCAGCTCAGAGTTTATGTGAATGCTTGGGAGTAGAACAGCAAGGGTTTTTGAATGTCCTTTTCTGTCCAACTGATGGACAGTTCAGGAACCGCCTTTCCTTTTAACATCTCCTCTCTAATGTTTGCAGAAGTAAAATGGGAATGAAAGACCAGCTATTTTAACTGATTAAAATCAGGTTTGAACTGTACTGTTACATGCTGGAAAATAAGGTGACAGATGGGGTCAGGTGTGTACGGATATAATTAGGCAACTGGCTTCGTAGAGATGTGTCTAGCCTAATGCTAGTTTGCAAAAGACCAGCATTTATAATATGAAAAAAAGGTAAATAAGTGTAAATTGTGGGATTCAGTCTGGCTGCATTCTCTGCTGAGGAAGCAAGCCACAGGTTTCACCTTTCTGCGGTGCTCTGAAATGGTGCCTAACCAACTTTATTTAAATGTGTCAGCTTAACACTAAACACAAAAGTAAAATCCATTCAAATCCCTCCCCACCTACATAAGGATTTTTTTATTAGTAGGAACATGGTAAATATCAGATGGATTAAAGAAAACAAATTAGAGATGAAAACCAAACTTGCAGGTACTTCACTGATGGAGTCCAAAGAGTAAAAAATAAGTAAGTCAGCCTGTCATCCCATGTCAATTGATACCCTGCGCTGACTCTAGTTTTAGCCTTACAACTCCTCCCTTTCCAGCTGCATGTTGTCACTCAGGGGATTCCCAAAATATTCCCTCGGCAGGCTGAGCTGTGACTGCTGACCCAGCTCCTTCCCCCTCCTCTGTATGGAGGAGGTGAGCTCAGGGCAGTGGACTCTGAGACCTCCACAGGGCGTGTGAGGCAGCATACAGGCAATGTGAGCAAAGCCAGATGTAGAAGAACAAGGGTGCTAAGCAATGGGAAAGGGGACAAATGTGATAAAATGCAATAAAATGCAGTATTTGTACTGAGAAGCCATGTTGTAGCTGCTGATCGGTCTTCAGACAAGAAACAGCTGGAGGGAAGAAAAAAGCTGGAGGCAGCATGCTCTGGTGGTGGGGAAGTTTCAAAATGGCCCTCTTGCATGCTAAACCATCGTGCAGCAATCCCTGAGGACATCCTAGGTACACTGACCAGAGCCATGTTCTGTATTTCTAAAATATTTTATTTTCTTATCTTCAAAATTCGACCTGCTCCTGGGAAAACAAGTCACAGTTATGAGAGTTATATAGTGACTCAGTTACTCTTAGAAGAGAAAGGTTTCTGGGAAAATGTAGAGGGAATCTAATGAGAAATACTGAATAGGAAGCAGAAAAAGAAAGTCAAGCTCAGATCATGAATCACCTTTCAACCCCAACTTTATAATCATTACTATAATTAAATCCTCATAATTTAAGCTATGTTTCACTCAACAGAAAATTGATGACTCTCATGTTTTAATGGGTATTTAACTATATTCTAGTAATCTGTTTTGTATAAATTAAGTCTCTAGGGTGAAATAACCATTTTTAAGTATACATTTGTTTGAATTTCCTTTCACACTACAACAGGTTTCATTCTAAAAGTGTCTAATGCTCTCAAAATATGGAAACAAGGCAATGATTTACTGTCTGTGGTATTAATTAAATAAGAAACACACTGACAAGAGGAGCCTTATCAAAAAGGAAAAAAAAAAAAGGAATGCTCTTTAACACTAATCCCCAGCACTCACAGCTTATGCTTGAAGAACAGTCAATTATTTTAGTGTAAACCCTTTTACTATCCATGCTGAAAAATCTTTCCTTTTCCCCTACTTATATTTGAGTCTCAGCTTGTTTATCTGGTGTACAGAGGAGAGCAGCAGTCCCTGGCTTGTGGCTGAGAATAGCAAGCTGCCATGAGTGCCTCTGATGTTGTCTGTACCCATCAGAGGAAGAAATGTCAACTGTAAAGCTTCTGTGGTTAAACCAGGCTAAAGCAAACAGTAAGGCCTACAGAGACAGTGGAGAGAATAGGTTTGCAGTATCCTACAGTAAATGCTGGGTAGTTTACTCATTTTGCCTCACAGAAATATCATCATGGCCTCTTCTCTTGGGTCCCGAGCTGCTCACCCTACAGTGTGGCCTGAGACCTGGAGCTTTCATTGTATATACAAGTATTACATTTGCTTACATCAAATCCAGTTTGGATAAATATTTAAGCTTCTTGAAAATGCTGAGAAGTCATACTTGCCTGCCCAGATATCTCCTACAACACAAGGCAGCTATCTCCTTAAACAGCACTTTGCGTGTTGTCTCTTCCATCTCTCCTCTAAACCCTTTAGAGGAGATGTTGTCCTAGAGGGTTTTTTGTTCGTCAGAAACTGACCCTGAGTGTCAGAGGCTTCCTGCAAACGCCTATGGTGTCCATGATTTTAAGAAATATGTCATCTCCTGACTGAAAACATATCCAAGAGATTATAGAGGAGAAAAATAAGAGGTCGCCAAATTAATGCAGAGAGAGAATAAAAAATAAAAGCCACTTCTTTAAAAAAATTAAAAATTTCAACAGCAAGGTTAGTAATTTAGGGCAGGATTTAGTTGTCCAAATGTATGTGTCAAATCATAGAATCATAGAATCATTTAGGTTGGAAAAGACCTTTAAGATCAAGCCCAACTGTAAATCTAACACTGCCAGGTCCACCACTAAACACTGTTCCTAAGTGCCACATCTAAGTATCTCTTTACAGTGACAGAACACTCCCTCTGGTATGAAAGACACGCACAAGGTAGGAGCAACACAGAGTTTGAGGTAACCATGACCTTCTAGGGAGGTAACTAGAAGAGAGGTGGAATACCCCAGGGCACTGGAATGGCACTACATTCCTACATTTGAGAAAATGAGTGGAGTCCCTTTACTGTTAGTCTGAATAGGTACTTGCCTTTTCCCTAAGTTTCAATGCCCCTGCCAAGGTTACTACTTGTGACGAATTAAAACTCAGTACATGCCCTCTGGACTGGGTTCTTCATGGGCTTCATCGCTGCCTGACTTCCTTTATGCAGTGCTGTAAAGTTGAGGCACCTGGCAGTTTGCCTGATGTAACTAATGGTGGGAAAGTGAAAAAAGAATGTAGAAAAGTTTCTGATAAAAAGGGCATGTTTGTGTCCCCTGAAGAGCAGATTATAGAAAGGCAACTTAGAAGACATCTGGATTCAGAAGTCCTTTGCACTTGGAAAGCCTCTACACACCTAAATCTTCTTTCGGAACTGCTCTCTGGGCAACATTTTCATGTCATTTAGCAGAGTGGACCCTGTCCCTACACCTAAGTGTCAGGACTCAGGCAAAATTTTCATTGAAGATTCAGTCTCAGTGTGAACACCTGCACCTGCTAACAGCAGCTGGTTAATGTTCAAGGTCTTCTGACCGGTAATTCATAAATTCTTTGTGGAATTCTTTTCTGATACATAATTTAAAAAAATATGACTGGAAATGCGTATGCCTTCCCAAAAATTACCAATTCAAAACATCATCCTTTGATCTCTCTGTGGCTCATACATGATTGTTTGGAGCATAAAAAAGAAGGAAGCAGAGAAACAGGTGCAATGATACAGGGTAGTAAGGAAAACTGATTTGATGAAAAGTTTGGTTCGTTCTTCGGATTCTAATTTCCTTTCTTGTGAGTTTTGTCCTTCTACATTTTCTGAAATAAAGAAATGCCTGACATTCTGAAGTATAGCAAGATTATAAAAAATCTATCTAGTAGAACCACCTGAGAGTAACTGTCTAGTTCTTCATCTTTATGATGGAAACTTTTATACCCAGCACCAGTAATACTGAAGAGGTAACAGAAAAAGGAGACACATATATCTCTTCTAAGACTTCCTGCTAAGTGTAGCATATTGTAGGATTCAGCTGTCACTAAGCCTGGGGGACTTGAGCTTTTACATAATAAAATCTGCCTGCAAAATCTCTGTAGGCATGCAAAACAACTGCTTCTTTACTTTCAAAATGCTATTTTAGTAAGTTAAAGTTTCCTTGATTTGATTCTCAAGCCTTTTCACTGTTTATAAGTACATTCAGTTTGAAATACGACTTTAGTTAGCATGCTACACATCAGGTCATAATAAATGGCAAAAGGACGGATTTTTATTAAAATTTTTTTTCAGTCATGTTAATAGCTTAGGGACGTCATTTGAGAAAAAACATTGCAAAGCAGAGGTAAACTACCTTTGGCTGTCACTGACTTATGTCTTTTTCCATCAGTTAAGACTGTCATTTTAGACTGTTAAATGTGTCTAAGCTAGGAGCTATTTTTATTTCAATAGCCCAAGAAGCATTTAAAATAAAATTTCCTACCCTTATTATACTACTTCTTTTGCCTTTTCTAATTTTAGTTCACTTGGACAAAGAAAAAAAGCCGTCCTCAGTATCTGGGTTTTGCTTCTCACAAATTAGGAGAAAATGACTGTACTTCTAAGTGTAACTGTATTAGTAAGCATCAATCCTGTGCATTTCCCATGCTGGTACAAGATGGGAAAACACAACTAGCCACATGACTAGAAGAAACAGTGACCCCTGAATGCACTGGAATTTACTCAAACACACAGAATTTTCCTGCGGAGATGCCAAAAGATACAGAAATGGTCCCCAAGGGTAAGAATAATCCAGAGCGCCTGTCTGGTATTGTAACATCTCAGTAATTAATGGTATGACACAAAACAATTTTAGTGTTTTGAGAAAATAAAAATGTAGCCTCAAAACCTATTTTCAGTGCTTTGCTATGTTCCTTTTTTTCTGCAGTAGGAATATTGAACCTTGAATAAAAAGACACAGCACTGCTTACAGAAAGCATTTTTATAATTAAAGCCTCTTTATGCAGAAAATGAAATCTAATTACCTTCTTTTTTCATTATTAAAGGTATGTCTAAAGCTAATCTATATGACTTTTAAGATTGTTGAGCACTGAATTTGCTTGCAAATGTCTATGATTGAGGTGGCATAATATTAATGTAGCTGAAAACTGCTTCTTCAAGATCCACTTACCAGATTCCCTGCACCTTTCTGAACCCGTTTTCTCCCCACTGCATGACACCTGCCAATGCAAGCTCCTGAACTCATCCATCAATCAAATCACAAACTGAATCCAATTTTAAAATGAACTCTCTTCTTTTACATACAAAGTCATGTGCTTTTTATCCACAGAGCATATAGCAAAAAATCTCCATAATTCTCCAATAAATTCTCATATGTAAATTCAGTCATTCTAATGTTCTTAAGACACGTACGGTGTATCACAGAGACACAGACTAAATTAATCTTATTTTAGACTTGATTAATAACTAGATTGTAGATCTGATTTCTAAAAAGGTAACTAGATTAAATTTTATGATAATGCACCCTAAAGATGATAGGCAATGGGAGAAAAAACAGAAAGAAGTGGTATTCAAATAGTTGGTCTGCATTATGGTTTTGAAAATCTACTGTGCATTATCTTGGTATTTTGGTACTCATGGCAATTCCATATATAACTCAAAGGTATATAAAGTCTATAGACTTAAAAAGTAAATAAAAACCTGGAACACTAATACCCTGTGCACTGCACACAACAGTCATGTATGAGAAGGCATTTTCATGTCATTCTGTTCACCTCTTCTCCCAAGGTCACTGGGGGATGAAGAACTCTAGTAAATAAATCTCTCATTACAAGGTGAACTCCAGGTATGTCATTAGCAGATGCTGGGGGAGGTTCCTCAGCATACCACACACTTCCATCTTGGTGATTAGACATACAGTTTCTGTGAGACTGCCTTTCTCTTTGAAGATAGTTAATATTAACACTCACAGGTCTAGGTGTACCCATGTATTTCTCGCGGTGTAACCTGGATATTGCCAGTCATTCCCAAATAAAATTGTTCTTGGTGTGCTGTGCGAGAGATCTGAGAAGGTTGCAAACAATTTGTTACAGCTCTGTGTTTTTAACATTTGTAGTTGCAAACAGAAATTCAGAGTTGCAGCACAACCAGGAGACCTTGTTCCACTGAGAGTAATGAAAAAGTGCACAGACTCACCAGGAAGGTGGATCAGATATATAGCAGTACCAGCTGGGTCTTAGTGGCTAGGAAGTTTAGTGACACTGTTGAAGTTTATTTCAGCAATTAGTTAGAGGGCATTCAGGACAGAAGAGACAAGTTTTATTTAAGGAAAGATTCAACAAATTTTGTTGAAAGCCAGCACTTAAAAAAATTAAACATATAAATGAATCAAATGTTAATTAATGGATAGCATAATATTCAGAAAGGCTGGACATCTGAATTAAGAAAAGACTCTTCGCATCTTAGAGAAAAAGGTGACATGAACACCAAGCATAGAAATACTTAGTCTCGTATGTGAACTTACATGGGTAAGTCTAGTGAATGTTATGTGCTTAAATTGGAGAAGGTTAACATGTAAAAGCTTTGACTGATGTCTAGACCAAAAATTTACTTGAACAGGTAGATCATGTCATGGTCACTGGTCAAGAGCATGGGGCAGGAATGCCTGGAAGAGGAGCTCAGCAGGCACCCACCTTTCTCAGAGGCAGTTAAGAGTTCCCTGGGAACTATGTTCAATTTTCATTGCACAGGGCAAGATGCAAAGGTTTAAAGCTTCAGAGCTTACATTAAAGAAAGGCTTAAGAATAGTATAAATCTGCCTAGGTTCACCAAAATACGGAGATGAGTATCTGCCCCACTGTTTACATATTGATGTGTATGCATCTAATCCTTTTGTTTGAATTTTATCTGCCTTATAGCAGCATAGAGAAACCAAGATTGTTTTATTTTTTCACATAAATAATGTCTTTTTATTCTTCACATGTAGACTTACTTGAACATTACCTTTTTTAGGTGTAGACAGTAATAGTACTCTGGAGCCTCTTTTCATCTTAAACCAGCAGATTAAGTGTAAGTATGCAATGCAACGTGTATATATTCCCCACTGCTTCCATGAAACAGTGTGTTTGACCACTTTATTTCTATTCCTTGTACTGTGTTAGCAATCATTTTTTATAAAAATCCCATCTCTATTCCTTATAGAAGTTTTAAAGTCATTTCACAGCTGAGTGGAACCCTAAACAGAGCTATCTTAGTGTAATGAAGCAGAAAACGATTGCTCCTTAACAAGACTGGTATATAGTGACAAACAGCTCATAAAAATCCCATCTGCCACAAAATACTTCTATTTTAGTTGCTTTCAAGACCCAATGGTATGTTTCCTGATTCTTTTCAGAAAGAAAAGTGGATATATAAAGCCTAACCCATCAAACTGTTCTTTGACAAAAAAGATAGAAAAACACACACAGCTAAAAAATAATCATCTCATAACACACTGAGACCAACCATTCCAAACACCACCACAAAGGTGTAATGTCACTTTTGGTTGCATTTATAGATTTATAGTACATACTTTTTTTTTTTTTTTTTTTTTAAAGCAAAGCAAAAAAGCTCACCAGTTGTACTATATCTAAAAATTTCTGGTGATTTGACAGCTGAGAACTACATGTAAGAACAATCTGTTGCTGATTTTGTATTGTAAAAATAGTTCTGCAATCAGATAGAAGATAATTATCTGTAACTTGTTCTGTAGTTATCCTGTTTAAATGATTGGTAACCAGTTCTAAATACTGTAGCAGAATAATGCCCACTGACTAAAATTTTCCATAGCATTTGTGGGAATTCATCAGAAAATATTATAAAGTCTCCCTGTTTTCCAAACAGTATAATGAATTGCTGCAGTTCACATGGATTTATTGTTGACATGCTGGAACAAATATGCTCTTGGCATCGCTCCTTTCTGTCAGATGGGACCAAAACCACTTCTTGTGTCCTGTCTTGCCCAAGGAGGTTATGCTTTCATTTTAAAAAGATAGTAAGACACCTCTCTGTTTTTGCAGCAGGACACACTGCATCCTCAGAGTAGAAATTAAACTTTTTTGTTATGTTAAGATGCACCCTACTATGCACAACTATAAGCTCCTGAATAGTGATTGTTCTTATCTAAATGGACATTTGCATCTGTTCTTCAGCTTTATGGAAAAATAAATAATTGCTTAGATAAGCCCTAGATATTCTTAGACATAAATTTTTGCCATTGTCTTAAAATCCACTGTTTGTAGTGTGTCTTTGTGATTAATGCTTTTTCTGGAAGATAAAAAAAAAAATCATCTAGCTAAGGAATCAATTTTTTCAGCTATAGCATCACCTTTTTTGAGATATAATTTCACAGTGGATGCATGGAGTCTGATTATCAGACCTCGATAAGCAAGTCAAGATACAGAGTTCAAAACTAAGTTCTAATTCTTTGCTCAAGACTTGGATAGGTTTTGGCTTAGGAGTTGCCCTAACAAAGACAGCCAAGGAGCTAAGCCATTGATACACTTAGCTAAAAAGAGAGGAAAAAAATCAATAGCATACATTTCAGCTGCTAGAAGTGCAGTAGAAATGATCATAATATGTTTATAACAGGAGCGCTTGCCATGTCTTATCCACAGACAAAAAAATTCATATTAAGAAAAGTTGTCAGATGGTGTTCAAAGAATAAAAATGCCTGTTGCAACCTTATTTCAGTTATAAATGCTACCTAGAAAATCTTGTGGCATTTGATACTTAGAGACGTTTTCCTATGCACTGAACTGATTTTTTTACAAAGTTGACTGCACTTAGTTTTAAGGTGTGCAGAAAAGACATACCCAGAAGGCTTCTTTTTGACTACCTAACAGCTGTGGAAGTGACATGCTGGCAGCAGCATCTCTGAAGGTGCCTGGAGGTTGTTCAATAGGGTGCCCTGAGGCTAGGAGAAGCAGAAATCACCAGAAGAACGAGGTAGAGAGTACTTGGTTTCCACAGGTGTAAATCTAATCAGTGGCAGTGAACTCACTGTAGATTCATAGCGATGTAAAAGGGCAGAGTCTGGACTGTGCTTATCATCTTGTTAAATCTGATCCTCTCTCCCTAATTACAAGAATCGGGAAGTGCCGGTAGGGGCCCCCTGGGCTGAGCTGCAGCGTCTTTGCTCCGCATACAGCTCCTCACACGATGCCCTCAGCCCTCCAGCACAAAGTGCAACAGCAATTTGACTTGAATAAAAAAGGTACAAAGAGTAAAGGGAGAAAATGTGTCTTGTAAAGAGGGCTCAGTGAAAACTTGCAAGCAATTTTGAAATTCGAAAACAGAGTGGCACTGCTTTTCTGGACAAGGGCATCACTGTCACTGTATGATCTGACACTCTGCCAAAGTAGTGTAAGAAGTTAAGGTGAAAGGTCTTCCTTTTTCTTGCTCCCCCACCATTTTGTCAGCTTTTATGGAAGTTTAGATGCACCTGGCTGAGAGCAAGAGTGGAATATTCCCTGCATGCACACATGCACCGTGGATAAACTGAGTAATTCAGAGTACCACACAGTATTCTCAGTTTACACCGAGAAGTCCTCAGCTTTTCTATGATTATCATGCAGAGATTTCAGTTCAGTTGTGCTGGGGGCTGTACAAAGGAAGAAGCACTGCCACTTACTGAATTTGAAACTGGTAATGTGAAACACATTGCTAACAACATCGAGTAACTAATAAAGCCAGATCCTTGGCTTTTATTAGGAACCTTTTGTGATGAGTGGACCGTAAGATCCAGTGTTCCCTTCCTGCAAAGATCATTGGGAGTCTAAGGCCATCAATTTAATTATTTTCAAGAGTGGTTTCAGGGCAGCTATGACTGCCTAAGCAACTGATAGCATCTTCATTTACCCACAGTTTCATCTGAAAACTATTTTGGGTTTAAAGAGGATGAGCCTGTATAAGAGCATATAAATGAGTCTCAAATCCAGTTGATAATTTATTGTTCTAGCATATATTTAGGTTCCTAACTGTTTAAATGAGTAATTAAAGAAACAAATAAGTTCTAGGAGTTTAAATGTGGTGGGTTTGGTTTTTTTTGTTGTGTTTTTTTTTTTCCTGGATTTGAGCTGGCTGTGTAAGTTGATGTGAATAGCTCAGAAGGCATTTTACAAACTAGCATGGTAAGGAAAAAATGTCCCTGTACCAACAGGATTACATTCTAATTTCAATCCAAACACCTTGATGCTATAATTCTAAAGGAAACTCAATGGCTGTTTAACTCAAGAGCAGCAAGACTGGAAATAAGTTAAATAATGTAAGAATAGAACAAGTGTTCATCTAAGTCTGTATTCCATCTTTGATCTCTGCTGGCAGCAGATGCTTAGAGAAAAAGCAAAAGGTGGGTGCAAGCATAAAATGACTCTTCCATGACTAGAACTTTCTTTCAACACCTGCAAATCATAAATATTAAATTCTGCAAAAGCCTGTATTTTCTTATTTGTGACTTAATCTGTTTTTTTTTTCGCAAAAAGATATTTTTTTTCAGCAAAAAATCTCCACTCAGCCATTAAGAAGTAATAGTTTTCTTTATTGTAGCTTTATCTATGAAATAATCAATTTTTTTTCTTTCTTGGCATTTTCTAAATTTTGACAGATGGGAACTATCACCACTTTCTGTGAGTTTTTCTGTTGGAAAGAGGTAAAATCATTGCTTTGGTTTGCTTTCTCTTTTCCTTCTTCATTTTTTCTATCAGATGGCATGATAAAAGATGTAAATCCATCAAATCCTCCAAAATTTAAAATGAAAAATAAACCCCCCAAAATTGAAAAATGTCAGCTTTGTTTGAAACAGGTTTTATAGTTCCATTTATAACATTAAAAGTTCTTAAGATCCAGCTATAATAAACTTCAACATGATATACAAGGCAGAACTGACAACAGCTTATGAAGGTGTTGAGTGTTAAGGATGTGAAGGGAGCAGCTGAATCCAGCAGACTCCATGACACGGGGGTTGTTCCCTCCTGGACCCTGTAGCCCAGCTAGGCATAGACTCAGTGCCCAAGGGTTTCTTTGTCCCAGTCCCAGGGATGTGGCTGCTGCTGCTGAGCCCACGTGCAGGTCCAGCCAGTAGAACGGACACACACACACAAACACACATGCCAGTGCAGCCGGCCATGCAGACTGTCACTGTAGCAGCAGGCACATGTAGCACCATGACAACATACATAAAACACAAATGCAGAGATCCAGGTCCTGTTCATTCCCTCCAGCTGATCAGGAATTAAGTTTGTTGCTGAAAACCAGCCCCCCCCATCCCCTCCCACCCCTCCAGATTCACAAGCATACCCACAGTGACAGATGCCTTGAATATCAGCAGTCTCTCTAATTCTGTGTAATGCCCATGCCCAGACCCAGGCCCCCACTGTCTCTGTACAGAGGTCTCTCCCTGCTCACCAGCTATTCCAGTTTGATGTTTGCCTGCAGGCACATATGTGTGTTCATGTACTCATCTCATGGGCAGTCCCATCTTAAAGATCATCAAGTCCAACTGTAAACCCAGCACTGTCAAGTCCACCACTTAACCCTGTCCCTAAGCGCCACATCTGCATGTCTTTTAAATACCTCCAGAGATGGTGACTCAGCCACTTCCCTGGGCAGCCTGTTCCAATGCTTGACAGCCCTTTCACTAAAGAAATTTTTCCTGATAGGCAATCTAAACCTTCCCTGGCACAACTTGAGGCCATTACCTCTTGTCATATTGATTGTTACTTGGAAGAAGAGACCGATCCCCTCTCTACAAGCTCCTTTCAGGTAGTTGTAGAAAGTGATTAGGTCTCTGTCACGATCCAATAGTTGGATACGTGGAGATTCTTTGTGATCCCGCCAGGGCAAAACAAGGATAATACAATATCAGGTGCTCAAATAGGCTTTTATTTAGGTACAGATCAGCTGGTAAGAGTTATAACTATATATTTGTCATAAGCTTCTAATAGATACCATAACTAACCCTACACTACAAAAGAGAAAGATCAGGAAAGGAAATAGCGTTAAAGGCAAGTCACCACCCAGAGCTCCAGCGCTGTCCATTGGTCTTGTAGTAGAAGGGGGTGGTGGTCCAGTCCTAGGAGGCGACTTGAGACTGGTGCTCTTCTCCTTTATACAGTTAATACGCCACAGCGGTTACCCCATCACTCTTCCAGATTTGTAATGAAAATTCTTGATCACCTCCTGCATTCCTTCGGTCCAGTTATTTGTATAAGTCTTTTCTGCCCAGTTGGTGACATGAAAACACTCTCTGAGCCTCTTGATTATCACAGGATGTCCTTGCTCAGTGCTAGCTGTGGCACCAATTGTGTGCCTCTTTTGTCTGCAATCTCAGCACATTCCACACCAAACTTTCCTGTTCGCCTTCGGCATTTGCCACATGGGGGGACTTGCCGTTATCAGTTGAGTAAAACCGGTTCGGTGGGTTTCTTTGTTAAACACTGCTTATCTCTTGGATGTATCAAGACAAACACCAGACACCATAAGTGTCTGAATACACTATTTATCTCTTGGATTGTTGGAGACAAGCACCATATATCCCAAATGTCACAGTCTCCCCTGAGCCTCTTTTTCTGCAGATTAAACAACCTCAGTTCCCTCAGCTGCTCCTCGTAAGGCTTATGCTCTAGACTCCGACAACTTAATTACCCTTCTTTGGACATGTTCCAGAACCTTCAGTGTCCTTCTTGTAGCAAGGGGCCCAAAACTGAACACAGTACTCAAGGTGTGTTTCCAGATGCAGATCTCCTACTCATGAGCTAAAAGTTAGTGAATTACACAGGCATATCCGAGTGAATACCAGGCAATCAGCCCTGTCCTGCGCACTAGTCTCTCTGGTTGCTAGCACCTAGACCTGTTGGTACTGTGACCTGTTCTCCAGGTGCTGGCACTTAGACTGCAGCAACCACCCACAGAATAGAGACTGAACTATACAGGAAAAAAAAAGTAATTAAGGTTAGGATTTAGTAGCAAGATAGCTCAGGCTGTAGCAATTATGTGCAGGGCTCAATCCAACAAGTGCACTGGCCAGCTTCTGTCTGTCTGACCTCTTTTAGCTTCCCCTTCTCCCCCATTTTCCCGTGTTTACTCCTCCGTGATCTGCCCTGATCTTTTCTTTTCCCTGCCTTTGGTGCTTCCCCAGAACACCTCATAACAAGGTTTACATAACCACAAGTTCCTGCTGATACCCAAAATACTCATGATTATAATCTGGACCCCTTATTTCCAGTGGCAAAGCTCAGTTTGACCCTCTGCAAGGCTGTGCCTAAGCAGATTCTTCAATGGCCCATTAGGAAGCAACCAAACCTTTCTGGTATTGGCTACTGTCTCAAATACCACCTCCTCATTACTGTCTGTGTGATTAATCTTCCACTTTCCTTGTTATCTGTTACTTCTTTTACACATGTAGTCTGTAAACAGGTAACTTAATGAATCCTATGCTCTTTCAATCCACTAACCCTTAGATTGAAGGTTATGAAAATTTTGAATTTGCATGTCATATGTCCATGAGTAAACATGTTTGAATCAATAGATTCTATTGAAAGAAGTGAAATATACATTATTTGACTAGTAATTAAGGTTTTACTTGAGCTAGGTGTCTGTTCTTACTTATAATTACTATGAGGTAATAATCTAGCAGAGCATCATGCTAAGTTTTTCTGTAATGTGCTATCACCTCCTATGTATTGGACAGTTTAGAACAGCCTATATTCAAACCAACTGTTGCAGATGAACAATAAAATATTGTGGTTATCGTGGTGCTCATCAAAGAATTCATGAGCAAAATTCAAACAGCATCCAATTCAGAACAGGCAGACACTGATCTGCATGTGACTAAGAGAAAAATGTGAGCATGTACATTTTGTGAACATTGTCTGTGTCTCTTCAATCCAAAGAAAACTGATTAACTTTGTTGGAAAGTCTAATATCTTTTTTTTTCTTTTTCTACCCACTGGTTGGTAAAGAGTAGTATTAAGACAGTGAGAAGATTCCTGATGCAAAAAGCATGGTTTGTAAAACATGCATTTAAAAATATACACCTCCATGAGTAATGCATTCTGTTTTTCATTTCCTTCACCACTAGATATACAAATCCCATAAAAAAAAAAGTAAAGCTCTCAGATACTGCCAACTAATCTCCTCTCCCTAACTCTTGATATAATGGAATGAGAATTTAAAATTCAGAGGATTATGAACAAATCCTGATCCTGAAGGTATAAATGCTGTTCCAGTTGACTTCAGTGGAAGACTCACAAGTGCATCAAAGGGAAGGATACAGCCTTTATAATTTCAAGATTCCTGCTAAAACTCACTTTTTAGTAATGACTTCTTTCTCTGTTTCAAGCACTTTCAATTTTCCAGGAAACTTGAGCATAAACAGGATTTAAATCATTCAGTTGCTACTCAACTTCCCTCTGTCTATCCAAACATAATAGGATTCAAAATAATTACAAGACTTCTCAATGAATTAATGAATTCAAGGAAAGTACAAGCTACAGAAGCTTACCTGTCTACACCAGTGCCTTCTATCAATGAACAGCATTTCAGAAGTAGGTGGATTAAGGCAGAGATTGCATCCAAACATGCAGGACTCAATTTTAGTCAGATCACTCAAGAGTAAGCAGAATATCCTACTAATGTTTGACAAAACTGACAAGTTCTAAAAGTCATCCATAAATGAATCAAAGCCTATACTGCTTTGTCTCTTTGACAACTTGTTGGCATCATGTATAGCCACACACATATGCACATAGGATAGATGTTCATCATTTACCTTTGACTGTGGATAGAATATGGATAACCAGCTTCCACTTTAAACAGGAAAAGCAACACTCCCATACACAATGCAGTATTTGTTAACTAATGACAATGTAACTATTATGATGCACTAAGTGGAATTCATGAGTGAAATCTACTGCTTCCTAGAATTTCATGCATAACTTTACTTTGCATGTCATTAGTATTCATAGTTAAACTGTGTCCTTCGATGTGTATTAATAATGTTCCCTGGGACCACACAAAAGATAATTCATAAATATGCCTGCAAGGAGTAAGACACCATAATTAAATCATAATAATTAAATGGGATACCAGATTACTTTGAATAACTGATCTGGATAACTAAAATTTTGAGATTTACAGAGGGACATGTTTAAGGGCAATTCAGTTCCTGCTGAACAGGTAGGTCACCTTTATTTTGCTTTATATCTTGCTCATCAAGTAAATAGAATTGATTAAGGATCTACATGGAATTTTTAAATGCAATAATACAAGTTTTGATTTTTGTCATGCTGTGTAGCACAGGAGGGGAACAGACATTTCCAGCAGTGGAGTTAGCACCCATGAGCAAAACACTGTCTCAGCTGTGCAGTCTGGGTGATGAATCAGTCATGCAGCTGGGTTTTCTGCTACTCTAGGATCATGATTTCAGATTTCACCATCTTCTCAGAAGGATCCTTGTCTTCCTGTTTTTTGGAAAAACCCAGCAGGGCTCACTGCCTATCACTATACTACTAAATAAAGTGCTCTCCTTTGCCGAAGGCAAGTGGTATGGTGCATATGGCAAATCACACACTTAAACTCTCCCCAGCCTCAGTAGCAGTTGTGTCTGAATAGTCTGTTGGGGGAAGAACTTTGGCATGGACTGTCCCCTGAGAGGTACTGTAGCCTTGTCTGGTAGTGGGCTCATTGGCGTGGGCCAAACCATACCAAGGATGTTTAAATAATTCATCAGTATAGAGAGCAAGACATCAGCACTCCAATGCATAGTTTAGCCCTGCTTTATTTACCACTACAGACATAGCTAATGAATATACAACAAATAAATAACAGTGGTCTATAAATTACAGAATTGTTGCTAATACTCATTTTCATACAAAAGTAAGTCTATTTGATGAGATATTGGGGTTATTATCTCCAGTCTGACCAGTACTTGTCCTATCTATTTTTGCTTTTTAACTATTTTAGTTATTATTTTCCTTTTTATCTCTTTAAGCCTGGATACTGGCAAGAGTGCAAACAAGATTCTCTGGTATTCAAGAAGATTTTATGAAAACACATTGCAGTGTTCATCCTTGTGATTTCTACAAATTGCTTAATCTTTAAAGCAAGAATGCTTGCAACAAAAGCTCTGTCCACAACTCCCTGTGTGTGTTACCTTCCTAAAATGTATTTCATGGCTGTTTTTAGTCAAGTTAAATATAAGAAATATGCCGTACCTGTGTTATCATTAAAGTGGCAAAGTTCATCTTATAGAGTGCAACTGAAATTCTGAGTATCAAAAGTATTTGGCTAGATCTTCAAAAACTATTTATTGAATATTTACGCCATTTTTGTTAAACCAACATTGAAAAATGCTAATTTAAAAATTCTTGAGAGGAAAATAATAAGGCCCAGAATCAGAGAAAGGGACAATCAGTTCATGAACAATTCAGAGAGGTAAAAATGAAAAAGAATCTAATACATTAGTCATTCTTAGTAGTAAATGTAATATAATAGGACAGTTGATAAGCATCTTCAGTGTCAAAACTGCTTGACTAATTTGCTTCTCTTTATACATGAAACATTTTTCTACCTTTAAATACTCTGAGTATATTGGTAAAATAACTGTTCTCTCAATATATATTCTAATCAGAGCTTAACGCTATTTATACCTATATAAATAAAAGAGCCTTATCATGCAGGTAAAGAAGCAAAACTGACAGCAGAGAATGAAGGAAAAGAACAATAGGAGACAGTGTGACTAACATCTAATTCTAGATTTCAGAGTGGTTACAATTAGAGTTAAATTTTGTGCTTCATAAGCTCTAGGATTTTCTTGCTGACAGAAGTGACCATCAGCACAAAGTTCAGATGAACACTGTTCTGCAAAAAGAGACACACTGATGCATCCTACGGGAACTGCACTAGAGAGTAGGAAGAAGATTCATCTAACTTGTTTAGTTAGCTTGATATTAATTGCAGCCCAGTTCTTAGTATGTCCAGGTACCAGCTTATTTTCACCTGTATCCACTAGCAGAGTGAATCTAAAGTGATGGTTTTATTATATATACCTTGGATACCTAAACTATGTAGCTGACCTCCCATCTTTCCTACAAAAGACAGAGAAAAAAGAGATCCTCTAGAGAGCAACTCTGAGTACATAATCCCTTTTTTGTGTTACTTTGCCTTCTTGAACCCATACAGGATCCCAGGGATCCTGGACTTTAATCAGGCACACTACATGGAGTAATGGGAATACATGCAGAAATCATACTTCTCTTCCCATTCTTCATATGTAATAGCTGATATTTCTCCTGTATTACTTATTTTCATTTTATAACAAAAGGTAATCAATCATTACTGAAGAAAATAATAAGTCTTTTTCATATTTGGAACTTCTCACTAAAAATCTCTCCTGAAGCCAGTGACTATCTCCTGTGCATATTAGGTCAGGCCTTAATACACTTCTGAAGTGTCTCAGAGAAACTGACAGCAGCAAAAACTGCAACACTTTCCACTTCCCTTTCAGAGGCATGTTTTGAAACCTTGAAGAAGGAAAAATGTTATCATTTAACTGGAGCTGATCTGCACCAGCTGAGGCCAAATTCATCTTTATAAATAAAAGATCTCAAAATCCTATGCTTAGCTCTGTTTCTCCCAGGGAAGATGAAGACTGAAGTAACTTTTGCCTGGCCAGCTCCAATCTGATTTTCTTTCTGTGTTGATGTAAGGGTTTAAACAAAGCTCTTCAGAAGAAGCTAACTGGGCTGTCTTGGCTTTACCTACTGTTTCAAGGAATTCTCCAGGAAAAGAAAATCAGCAACCAAAGATTAAGATTTTTTGCTGCGTGGCAAGATACACAATGTGCTGTGTCAGATAATCTAAGTGTCTCTTACCCATGTGCTTAGAAGAACAGTGGCTTCAGTAATTTGTTCACATGAATGTGTATGCTAGGAAATACAGACTTGGGGCCTGAAAGCATTTAGGTATTAATTACTTTCATATTATGCAAATATTCAAATTGCCAAATGACTGATTTAGGGGAAACAACAACACCATATTCCTGTTACCAAGACAAATGTTCTTACTACAAACAGCAAGTGAACTATCAAACCTGTCACTATTTAAAATGCCACTGAAATTAACTGAGTTATACCCCTAAGAACTGGATCAGGGACAGTTTCCAGTAATGATTTTCTAATGATGTATCTCCAGATGGTTTATCTTCTATAGGGTTTTCTACCTGGGGACCTTAAAGCACAAAATAGGCATATGGGGTGGATTTGAAACTAAATGGACCCATTCCAAATGTGCATCTTCAGTAAGATGTCTAACAGAAAAAAAGCCTCTCTCTCGGCACCTTTTGGAAAATCATATTTAGATGTTTGTCTCACAGAGTGAGTATGTCCTTGAGACACCCAGAGAATTGCATTTGCACAATTTGTGCTTCAGTAATGTAAATTCATCTTATTACTACTTGTTGAATGTTCGCTGCATATCTTTGCAAGCTTTTCCTATCTCAATTACCATGAGGATTACCATGAAATAGGAGTTTTTCGACGACAACAGCATAGCACTGTGTGTGTTTATTATTTTCACTCTTTCCCCTTCCTCCGTAGCACTTCAGAATATATTTGGAGCTTATTTAGACCTTAAAACGAATCATGCTGATTATGGCAACAATTACAGCAAATTTACATAATTACAATGCTGACCTGCTATGGCATGCAACCAAAATAGTTAGCAACATACTGCAAACCTCCTTAAGAAGTACTGTTCAGGCTTGTTACCAAAGAAATTGTTTGGTTGTGATGGAAGGCAGGTTGGATGCTGACAGGGGTATAGTGGGAGGTAAAGAAAATGAAAGAAGAGACTGTGGAATCAGCATTTAAAAGAGACAGCATGAGTCGGATTCTTACAGATCTCACTGAGTGGTTTTGTGCATTTTTAACACTGTGCACAGCTGCAGCTGTGCTTTGCAGTGTGTGAATTAAACATTGCACCACAGGGAGGTGTAAAAGGGAGGGGCAGGTTTCACAGCCTTCCATTGATTAAGCACCTTACTTTGTGCCCTTGACATCTCTGGAGGAAGTTCTACTGTGTTCTTCCACTTTGCACTGGAAATTAGTTCCAGATAGCAGTGTGTTCTGTGCATAATCACAGGAAGGTGCGTGGCTGCCAGCTGCCCGTTGCACAGCGGCTCGGGAGCACTAGGGTGCCAGCCCATTCCTGGATGGAAGGATTTTTCACCTTGCCAGGAATGTGTAATTCTCATTGACAGTAAAAGCATCAAATCCATCTGTTACAGAGTGGAAACTTATCTTTATCTGACATCTGTGCAAAGGACATAAAACAATGCTGTTTGCTACACATTAAGACTGGTAATCAGAACATCCCATCCACTAATGATTTATTTTTATTTACTGACTTGTACTTTATTAGCAAAAAAGTGTTTAAGAACTCACATTATTATAGTGCAAACACAGCAGAAGGCTTGTCAGCTCTGCCTTCAGTTCTCAAGATGTGGCTTTGCTGATGCTGATAAAAGGCTAGATTATTTGCTGTAAGATTTCCTTGCTCCTATCCAAAGAGGTAAACTCCCTGGCACAAAAAAGAAATTGAAGTTAGAAACACTTGAGCGTGCTGGTTCCTGAAGGACACTGCTGCTTGTAGCAGTGCTTTTCAAATGGAGGGCCACAGATTCCTGAGATTTTAAAAGACTGCTTCTGAAGGTGAGGTGAAAAGTCACCAAGACAAGCCTTTTGACAGCAGGCTCAAGTTTTGTCTAGAAGGCTCTGCACTGCTGCCAGGAAAACAATGGGGATCTGGAAAGAACTGGACAGCACTGGTTTCCAGTCCAGTCCCATAGCTTAAACCATCTCTATTCCATGAACTATTCCTGAACTCAGCATAATCCTCTTCAGACCATTAATTTTCATTTTAATTTCCAGGATTTTACAGCTACTGATATTCTCGGTAAGAATTTGATAAAAATAGCCTTTTTTTCTCTTAACATATGGGCATCAGGAGGGTACAATCATCTCCTTTACAATCTGCCACCAACAGATCAATCAGAAGTAGGTTCTGGCACCCACAGCACTGAGTTTTCATATAACTAACTTCACAGCATCCTCCCTTTAAATTCTTCCCCAGTTTTCTCCCAACATCACTGTATGTATGTACACAATTGCTCCTGAAATTAGATAAGCTTAAGCATATTTGTCACTTTTCTCTTCCTGTCCTTTATCACAGGGTGTATTCAGTCAACAGGTACCTTTATGTGAAGTTTTCAGATTAAATACTTTTCCTTTAAATATGAGGGAATTAGAATATTCCAGATTTTGCCAGATTTTTGCTCAGGAGCCAGAATCCCAGGCCAAACTGCCTGCCTCAAATTCTCTTTATTCTGAAAATGAATTTTTCAATTTTTCAGCCCTTGACATTCTGATAAAATCTTCATGTTTTCAGCTTGCCATTCTGAAGCAAGATTAAAATAATTTCATAATTTCATAATTTCCACCAAAACTGATATTCAGTGTTCAGCACAGCTCCAGTCTGAGCCTGATCTTCCCACTGCTGACAATAGATTTCAAATTGTGTCACTCCCTCAAGTCATAATTCAGCCACAATTTGCAAAATGGAATCTTTGTCCAAAGAGTGGAGTGATGTGAGATGTTGTGAGCATATTGAAGAGGCATGTGCTCTAAAGCCAGAGGGTTGCACACCGCACGCTCTGAGCAAAAAATTGGCCTGTCTCACACTAACAGACCAACAGTTACACATTGGTAAGGTTAAACTTTTTACAAATTGCTTATAAACTGAACTTTTAGATAAACTATGACTTAAACCGTTACCAAACACATCATTTCATCACACAGAAAACAATAATACTGCAGACAGAGACTTTATGATTTCCTGTAGGAAGGCAGCATCTGAGAGCAAATCATTTAAAAGAAAAATTGTCTTTTTACTTGAGTGTTTCTAGCTATAAAAAGGTACAAGAAACAGTGCAAAATATATGTGAGGGACTGTATGTGCTGTAAATCCTATATATCTTCTTCCTGTTGAAGTGAATGGTAAAGATTTCCACGAGTTTTCATACTGTATGTACTTGGATTCCCCAGGAAAAGAATCTCTAACCATAGGATTTCATGCCATTTCAAAATACCAAGCATCATTACATTTTCAGACCTTTAGTCTATATGTAAGATCTGGAAACATCACTTTCTATTAGCACCGTTCAGGTTTTACTGAAAGAATTATGTTTCTGAACATCATTTGCTTCCGCTAGCAAAAAACAAACAAATCAAACAAACAACAAAACAAAACAAGAAAAAAAAAACAAACAAACCCTCATTGACAGCAGCTTTAAAAGGAATTATAATTTATTTATTTTTTCTGCACAAGAATGCCAGTACAATGCTTCAATGTTTTCTTTCTTTCTTTCAGGCAAAAATCTCCCCAAAATGTCCCCTGAAATTTTTGGAAATAAATTATTAGCTTTTAAAAATCCATGGGCGTAGAGTACTTGTTAAATCCAAGGAAGCAGCACAAAATAGTAGCATTCTGATGATGATACTAATTGTATGATTATAATCATTTACATTGCAAGGTGAAAGAAACCTCAGTCCAAAAGACGCAAAGCATAAGCTCTTAGTAGGCCCTTAAGATCACAATTACAAGCTCTGTTTTAACATTTGAGTATCCCAAGACTTGTCCCACTTTTTTTTTTTTTTCTTCTCTTTTTTTCCCCTCTTTACTTTCTGGTACAGGCTAAGATAAATTCCTCTACAGATTTCAGACCTAAATTTCAAAAGGCTGAATTCCTACAATTCATTGCACTCATGGAGAGCTGTGGATACCTGAAGTCACATGTGAACTCTCTGTTACAGAAGGAAAACTGACATGAATTTAATCAAAAGCTAACTTTGAGATTTCTCATGGATCCTGGAGAAGTCTGCAATGTATTACCACACTGTTCTAAGAAGACACATATAAACCTTAAGAGGGGAAGGATGCTGATTTCCTCTTTAGGTGGAGTCACCACTACATTCCAAGAGGATACACTGTGCTTTCTCTACATGAATGTCCTATCCATCAGCATACCCTTTCACAATGTACCCAAATCCATGACCAGATATGAGAGCAGAAAAATTAAATTAGGTTTTGTTTCTTATGTAGAGAAGCAGATACATCTAAAAAATTAATTAATCCAAAATTAAATGCAACTGAGTAAATAACATTCCTATTCTCTCCTTCCAAGGAAAGAATGCCTCCTATAATAACCTGTGTCTCTGAGATAAATGAATGCATTGAAGCTCTTAACTACTCTTTGATGGACTACAAATGGACACAATGCAGGACAATATTTGAACAGTAATGATTTGTCCTTTTTTTTCTTCGAATGTAAGCTGATTGCAAAGGCTTCAGGACCATAGATTAAATAGCTGAAGGGGTTGTGAATCTTAATAGTTTCTAAATCAGAGAGATCTGCAGCTTACATGCTCTGACTGCAATGTGCATAGAATGTATAAATATTAATAGGACTGGCAAGGGCTCAGCAGACGAGCTGTCTAAAATTTCACAGTGGGAAGACTGGAGATGGAGGCTGCTGTGTTGAGATCAGCTGAGAAGCTCCTACCTGAAAATGAACTGTCAGCATGTGTGCAAACAGCATTTTCCTAAAGTGATTTTAACATTCTGAGCTGCCCTGGTGCATAAGCACTGTGTCCATCAGTTTCTAATGCCACAAGGTTAGTTAGTTCGATCAACATGCACACTAGGCCAAGTGCCAGGGCTGGGGATAGGAAAATATTGTGTGCTATGTGCCTGAACCTTATTTTGATAATTATTCTGCTAAGGCGACTTGCTTGTAGGAACTATCATGCAGTTCATTGCTGTGACTGCATGAGAACAGAAAAACAAAAATTTGAGATACACCTCAAAAAAGTTAAGACTTCAAAAGTAAATATCCAAAGTAAAATTGTTTAGTTGCCTTTAGCTTTGTCTTATGCATGCACTTATGGACAAAAATTACAAAGGTGCATCAATGTTTAAATTTCACTACACAGATGGAAACTGGGGCTTTTCTTGGCACACAGCAAAATAGTTCTTTGAGATTTTCTGATTTCCATAAAACATATATTTTATTCTTGCGATTAAAATGACTTTATGGCTGAAGCAACAGTTTATTTTCATCACTGTACATTGCTGTGCATGAGTCTGTGTGAAAGTCATGAAAGGTGTGCATGAAAGTCATGAAAGGTGTACATGAAAATGAGGGCAGGGTCCTTAAAATACATGGAGCAGGGATGTGATTCTGAACCACACTAGGAACAGTAAGATGTGTCATTTTATTTGATTTGCTTTTATTTTTCATGTGTCTTACTTTGAAGTGTGGAATATATTGAGTTTCAGGTGCTTCCCTACTGTTACTAAACCACAAGAAACGAAGACCACTGCAAACCAAGGGATTTCCTTAATTTCTCAGTTCTTCCTCCCATTTATTCCCTTTCCTTATGTCTTTATTTCAAAGACCTCCTCAAACCTCCTCATGCTAATGACTATCACCTCCATCAGCTTGCAGTGGTATGAACTTCTCTCACAGCCTTTCTCTTGCCATCCATAACCACTGCTCCCAGTTTCCCGGTGGTCTGATAGCACCTTTCCTTGTCTCCTCCATGTGCTCTGCGTACCTCCTACATTCTTCTCTTTCTCAGGGACTCTCATGAGCCCATGCCCTATATGGAGGAAGAACACAATATTCCCACAACTCCCGTGAAATCAAAGTTCTTTATAAAAAGCATTAGCTGTAAAAAGTGGAGGATATACATTCAAGTAATCAAATGAGAACGCTTAAATAATTTGGTTTTGAGTCTTTTCCCCACTAGAAAAAACAGGAAAAGCTGATGTATTTCTCAAAAATGTTGCAATTCTGGCAAAACAGCATCTCCTGACTGAAAAACTCCATGAGGAGTTTCCATCGGCCGAGTTTTGACCATATTTTCCTATCAGCCTTCTCATCTGTCAATAGCCTTAAAACTAAAAGGAGTGAATCCCTCTATTTACTCTGTTCCCAGTAGGACAGTACTAACAGGGCTTATCCATGCCTCAAGTAGCAGCACTGGCACAACAGATTACAGCACTTGCCCTGTGGATCGCCAATCAACAATGGCTTTGCATCAGGGAGTATTTTATTATTTGGGCAGTTTGTAGCACTATTAAACCAAAAGACTAGAAAGACTAGTACTGATCATTCAGGAATCTGAAAGTATTCATATCATCTCCCTAGACAAACACTACCTCATAAATGCATCATAAAGCAGTTTTTTTTCCTCTTTGATTACGCATAATAAATCTCTGTGAGGACTTCCTTTTTTAAAGGGAAGAGGTGGCATTTTTGTTCTAAAATTGAGGTAAAGAAAACAGGACACCTTTTGGATAAGCAAGCAAACACCTGAACTGCTAGTCATCTCTCCATTGTTTTCTCAGCAGGCAGGGAAAACAAAAAATTGACTTTTCTCAATAAGTTAACATGCTATCAGATGTTGCTTTGTGTTGAGAAAACTTTTCATAAACTGCCAACATTTTTTTAAACTGGCAGATGATCCTGGGAGATAACACTGAAACAGCTTTACGATAAAAACTGGGAACTGGAGTAGCCATTATCTGCTCTATGTGTGCTACAGCAGATAGTTGTCAAGGGAAGGAAGCTCCTATGGCATCTGCTATTCTCCTTGCTATTGCTCCTTGACTCTTCAGTCTTCCCTTTTGTCATCAGCTTTTCACATTTATTTCTTATTGCCTCCAGCTCTCCAAGCCTCCACCTTACTCCTGTTTCCTGGCTACTTTTCAATTCATACTCCATTCTGGTGGGTTTTTTTTCTTGCTATCAATTTCTTGTCTGTGTTCACATGTAGAGAACAAAAGTGGGACCTACTTTTACTGTTGCCAAGTTACCTCTGTTCAACTAGGAATAAGGGCATTTCCACTGTGGTCAGTCTCTCTGAGGTTACAAATAGGTAAGAAAAAAACCAGCAGCCTCTGATTTCAGTCTTAAGAATCAGAAATTGAGACAAAATAGTCAGAAACTGTGGTGAGTTATTGAATGAAGGCAGAAGTCCTTTAGACATGAAGAAGTCAAGGGTAAATTGCATCAGTAAAGTGCTAAATTCAAAAGTTTCCAAAACAAATATATTATCTTTCAAGCCACAGTAGGAATCTTCACTAAGACAGTAAATAGGGATGCTCCACTAATAAAAATATAAACAAGAACCACAGAAGGGAATTTTGTAAGCACTGTGAAAAAAAATTATTCTGAATGTGCAAAACATGAGATGAGGCATGCTGAGGTCAGAGAAGAGGGTGACTATTGTCACCACTTCAGTCTTCTAGAATTGTGTTTCAAAAAGAACAAGGGAAAACTCTCGGGAAGTCACAGATGGTGGATGCAAGCAGTTAGTCTAGATGCTCTTACTGTTAGATCTGATCCTAATTTCTTTGACTGGAGATGTCATTATTATATTCCTTTAATTATTCTGTCAGTTTTGCTTCTAAGCTTTTTTCATTACATAGATCTTGCTTTGCAAACACCTCTGCTTTCTTTATCTCTTGTTTTTGAAGTCCTTCATTTCATTCCTGCGAAGTATTAGCATTAGATGCTATTTTTCCCAGCTGTTGAGAAAGGTCTGTCAAGGGACAACTAAATGCATTTCAGACTAACTCAGAAAGATGTCAATATGCCTAGGGTTGTTTTTTGTTGTTTTTTTGTTTCTTTGTTTGGGTTTTTTTATGGGTTTGGGTGGTGGTTTTTTTAAGCTGTTAAAAAGTCATGCTTAAATTGAAATTTAAAAAATATTTATTGAACCCTCCATCTGGCATTTATTTATGTGGATAATTAATTTATTCTTCTATATGCATTCTTGTAAGGTTATTCTTAAGCATCTTCTTACATTAATATGTCAAGCACTTTCCCCTCAAAACATCTTAAGCTTGAAATTTAATAGATTTAATGAATCAAGGATTCATGGATCACCTGGTGAAATAAAATTCAAAGAATGGACAACTCCACCAAGAAAGAACACAACTGTGTTTTGATTTTAGAAACTTTTTTTTCAGTGACTGAAGATAGTGTAATTTGCAATCCGCTGTAATTAAAAGATATAAGTTATTGCAACAAAGTCTTCACAGTAGAATATACACATGAATGAAGGCATAAAAATGTCTTAAATATTTTAAGAATTCCAATTTCCACTGTTAAATAAAATTTTTTTGAGAATTCTCTTCTAGCATTATGTGAGAGTTCCACTAATATTTTTAGATTTTGACTAATATTTGTACAAGTTCTTGTACTGTTGTCTATTTCAGAGAAAAGAAAGATCCATGGGAAACAAGCATTATCTTCTGCTTGGCAGACTGTAAACATTTGTGCAGACACAACATTGTTGTACCTTTAGGATAAAAGGAAAGAAGCAGGAAGAAGAGACATACTGATTAGCCCTCAATGTGCTAAGTCCAGTGGACTTGATACCTGAGGACTGACAATATCATTCAGCTCCTCACCACAAAATCTTAAATCTCTTCAGTTAAGTATACATCCTCACTGGATCAGATCCGTATCAACCCTCCATTTTATAAGGGGAAAGTCAGTTTTGGAAAACCAAATTTTGAAATAAAGGATTAGCTGCAGGATAGAGTTATCTGATGCTCTGAATTGAGGCAGGCCGCAGGCAAATCCTTCATAACTCTCAACTCTCCAGGTTCAATATGGTGAGTCAAGACCCATTTTACATTTCAGTTTCAAAGTGTGTGTGAATAAACTCTTGTGAATTTGTGCTTGCAAGTACATGGGACACAGCGATGGAAATCTTATGCTGACAGTATCTTCAGTGTTACGACTTCCATGTCAGTCTAACAGAGAAGTTAATGAATCCTTCATGATTGAAGTTTTAAATACAACAAGGAAAATACTAAAATTTCAAACATCATTAATTATGAGCTTAGATCTCCACTTCAGGTTGGTGCCCAGTCTTAATGATGCATCTATCTAATGCATTTCATCTTCTCCAAACAGTCATCTTTTCAACCCTTCTCTAATTAAAATGATGAGTACCACTTGAGTACCATTTACATTTCCCTGATATTTATTTGTACTAGATGCAGTTTCACAGAGTGGCTTCCAGTGGCTGGAAACAGGTTTGATTTTTATGTTCCAGACTTGGTTGGGTATCAAAGCATTATGTTGGTAACAGCATGTCTGTTTTCAATATCTATTCAGATTAATTTATTTCTACCTACTGCTGACTACCTATCAATAGGCTTAAGAATAAACACATCTATGGAACCATCCCTTCAACAGAGAGAAAAAATATTTTGTTAAAAATGTGCCACCTTCAGAAGACTCAATAATTGACATTAACAACAGAAGTCAAATGCAAATTATGATACATAATCCAAATCACAGCAAAGAGACAAGATTTTATTTTATTCTGTTGAATGGTAAACAAGAAACATTGCGTTGCAACGAAGAGGGTTTTTGTGCTGTCGTGAATAAGAGAGCTTCAGAATGAAAGATCCAGCTTTTCATTTGATCACACAGCTCCTCTGCACAAATAAGCTTTGCTAATCCTCAGGGTTTGAATGAACTTTTTCCACAACTACCAGAAATCATTGGCCAGATAAAAATCTTTGGCACTTTCACTTTATTACCTGCAATGACATTTGTTTAAATATAAAATAATCAATGCAGAGTGTATCCTCAGCAAGTTTGCTGGTGATACAAAACTGGGAGGGGTGGCTGAAACTCCAGAGGGCTGTGCTGCCATCCAGCGTGAACCAGATAGGCTGAAGGGCTGGGCAGAGAAGAACCTAAAGAGATTCAACAAGGGCAAGTGTCCTGCACCTGGGGAGGAAGACCCCTATGCACCAACATAGGTTAGGGGTGGACCTGCTGGAAAGCAGTTCCGAGGAGAAGGATCTGGGAGTCCTGATAATAAATTACCATGAGCCAGCACTGTGCCCTTGCCACCAAGAAGGCCAATGGAATCCTGGGGTGCATAAGGAAGAGTGTGGCCAGGGAGGTAATTCTCCCCCTTTACTCTGCCTTGGTGAGGCCACATCTGGAATACTGCATCCAGTTCTGGGCTCCACAGTTCAAGAGAGACAGGGAACTACTGGAGAGAGTCCAGCGAAGGGCAACAAAGATGACTCGGGGATTGGAGTGTCTCTCTTATGAGGAAAGGCTGAGAGAGCTGGGACTCTTTAGCCTGGAGGAGAGAAGGCTGAGGGGAGACCTTATTAATGCCTGTAGGTATCTAAAGGGTGGGTGCAAGGAGAATCATAGAATCATAGAATGGTTAGAGTTGGAAGGGACCTTAAAGATCATCAAGTTCCAACTCCCCTGCATGGGCAGGGACACCTCCCACTGTATCAGGTTGCTCAGAGCCCTATCCAACCTGGCCTTGAATGCTTCCAGGGATGGAGCTTCCACAACTTCTCTGGGCAGCCTGCTCCAGTGTCTCACTACCCTCACACTAATGAATTTCCTCCTGAAGGGTGGAGCCAGGCTCTTTTCAGCAGTTCCCAGTGACAGGATGAGGGGCAACAGGCACAAGCTGGAACATAGGAAGTTCCATTTAAATAGGAGAAAAAAACTTATTTACTGTGAGGGTGACAAAGCACTAGAACAGGCTGCCCAGTGAGGTGGTGGAGTCTCCCTGGAATAGGCTGCCCAGGGAGGTTGTGAAGTCTCCTTCTCTGGAGACGTTCAAAACTCACCTGGATGCAGTCCTGTGTAATGTGTTTAGGCAATCCTGCTCAGGCAAGGGAGTTGGACTAGATGATCTCTAGAGGTCCCTTCCAACTCTGACAGTTCTGGAATTCTGTGAATACAATAGTCAAGCAGAAAGCTGGGCTTGAATTAGCCCAAATCAAACAGTTAAATGTAATTAGCAATACTTTTATATATAAAGTGGACCTAGGTAGTGGATAAATTTTCTTTGTCATATCAGTACTAAGGAAGGAAGTATAGAAGTTTATAATCTGTATCGTATATAGTAACTCATGATGCTTCAGAACTAGAAGCAAAAGGACTGTTCAGGGCTCTTCACAATAACAATAGTCTGAGCCAATATAATAGGACCACTGGATACTTCTGATTTATACTTTAAAAAGGAAAAGGACGATCCATTACTTCAGTTCTCTTGTTTATAACAACAGCTATAGAGAGGCATTTTTGTTCTTAAGAAAGAACACAAAGCCTGTAGTGTGTGTCTCGCCCTCACAGTTGTTCTTGCTACTAAATGAACTCGACCTGCAGATGGATGTTAAGAATTAAAAGTGAGAGCACACAATGCCAGCAAGCAGGCACAGGAATTGTACATCACATGCAGGCCTATTCTGCACACCACAGTCATTGCTGTGTGCCCCAAAGTCATTGCACATTTCCCCAGTACTTTTACTTACAGTGTAGTTCAATATGAGGAGATTAAGTGGCTGTTTTTTTGTGTAGGGTATTATAAACTTAGACACCATGGAACTGACTGTATTTGTAATAAACACAAATACGTGGGAATATTACTTAGCAGGCTGGCAGTGCACAGAATGTACTAGGCACTGTGCAGAGCTTGACTAAGCTCTATTACTTTTTCTGAAAAGAAATCATAATAGCAAGAAAAATCAAGTAAACATTAAGAATCACAGCTGTTTCCAGAAAGAAACCTGCAAAAAAAATTGTGCCAGGTTTGCATTCATCAGTGTTCTACAGTTCCTGGACAAGCATCGGTTTATTAATTTGCAAAGCTTGCTAAATAAAAAGCATTTATAAGAAATTATAACCTATGGGAATATCCAAACTGATTTTTTTTTTTTTAAATATCTACTTTAACATCCATTTAATATCCCTTTTTGGCAGAGCTAATTTCACCAAAAGTGCTGGATTTCAGCCAATCTCATTCTTTTGCCGGATGCATGTTACAGATACACTGTAACACAGGTGACTCTAGCAGCCATCAAAGTGAAAAACTTGTATACCCTCTACAGACAAAAATTTACAGGGCTAGGTAAATGCTAATGAAGGCAATACTAGAAATTGTGATAATTTACTGTGCTTGACTTCTTTATCTAAAAAGCAATCCCCATTGTTCTCCAGTGGCAGAATTGAATTTGTAGTGTTTGGAGGCCAATAGTGTTTGCAGAGATGATACAGTTCACTCTGAATGTACAACGAATTTTATCATGAATCTTGGCTAATGGGTGAGCATAGAGCCTGAAAATCTAAGCATAGTGTGTGTAATGGAGTATGGTACATAGATCCCTGGACTAAATTAAACAAGGTGGGATAGGAACTAGAAGTTGTACTGTGATGCAATTATCAGACCAAATAATCTCTGCTGAGATCTGTGGTCAAATAGCACATCATGGGTACATTAAAACATACTGTTCAGGGGATACAAACTGTCTGCAGGGGTTCTATTCTGTGGTAGTCCTTTTTGGGTCTGCTACCTCAGGGCTATTTCACAGGCATTGTGTTTTGCTTTGTGACCACATCTTTAGATTCACAGCAGGTTGAGGTGGCTCAAAAAATGCCTTGTTTTCACAAAGACAGCAGATCAGGAATTTGTGGTTTGGATATTTTCTGCCTTTAGAAGCTTGTTTGTCAAAGCAAGAATAGCCACAAACACAGCAAGATCTGTCACATTCATAGTGCCTCTGGTTTAATCTAGTCCTTGTAAACCCTCACCCCAACATCTAAATAAAGAGGTAATTGTGATTTGTAGTTGGGTTTTTTCTCTTTCAACAGCACAAGGGGTTATCCACACTATGCTTTGAGATCAACAATCTCTGTCTAAATGTTAAATGTCTAAATTTGTTAAATGTTCCTCCAGTAACTATTGGGCATGTCTTGGTATGTATACCTCTTTCTTTCGCTGCTTTGTTGGGAGAGAAGATGATAATTGCCTACATTACTTCCTAAATCCTCATACTTACCAGCACACTTTTCCTCCCCAACTCCTCTTTTCACAATTTGAGCACATCTTGTTTTAGAAAGAGTTTGGAGTTCTTAAAATCTATAATCTCATTGCTTTTTGAAAAAGGCTCTGGATCATGTGAGAAGTTTTTCACCATGTCTGTGACCACATAATAGTTCATGGATTGCATAAGGTTACTTTAGAGGTAGCAAATGCTGTCATTAGCAGTTGCTAATTGTAATAGTAGCAATTTATACACCACATAAGCTTTTACCAGTTCTTGATTATGTATTGATTATCGCATTTTCTAAGTGATCAGTCATTTCACTCTTCTTGCAGAAGGCTGGCAACCTGTGCTTTGGTCATGTTTTTTCCAACACAACCCAAGCCTGAGTCATTCTTAACCAAGCTCCACCTGGAACTGAGTAATCACAAGGAGACTGGTACCTTTCCACAGGAAAAAGAATAACTTTGATCAAAGTCTAACAATTCTTTGGCTCATAAAGTCAGTATTTTCCAACAGTTTTCCACAAACAGATCTTCTTCAAAGCTTAAATTGCACTGAAAGTAAAGGCAGAGAGTTCCCAGGTGAGTTGAGTACACCCACATTTACATTTTTTCCCTGGATATTATGGTTTAGAGTTAATCCAGGTAAAGGGTTGGAGAGATGGGATATTACCATGAAATTGTACTGCAAAATTGTTGTCAAGGTTTAAAGCTGAGCCAGCAATTAGACAATAACAGATGCTCTCTTTTAAGCCTTCTCCCTTCCCAGAGAGGGAAGAGAATAAGGAAGAGAGACTTAGGGGTTGGAAAATAAACTACACAGCTTCATTGAAAACAGTAATGATGAAAAAGAAACTAATTAAATATATATAAATATACACAAAACCACTATCACACTCCCCCAATATCATTCACATCACCATTAAGGCTGCAGAGCAGGCCTGGGCAAAGTCCTGGACTGGACTCCTGGAGTCAGCAGCAGACAGGAGCTGGATTCAGAATGCACAGATCAGGAACAAAAGCAGAGCAAACGGAGTCTTCCCAGGACAATCCTTGTGAACCCTCAGCTTTACACCAAGTATGACACGTATGGGATGGAATACTTAGTTTGGTCAATTTTGATTACCTGCCTGGTCCACTCCTGCCCAAAGGAGGATGGCAAGTGTGACCCCTTTACTCCCTTTCATTTCCAGAACACAGGACATTCAGCAGAACCAAGCAGTGGCCTTGGTTCTGCACACCATTCTCCAGTACTATCAGTCCTAGAAGCAGACACTGACTGGAAAACATGCTGTTAACTTCAGAAAGTGCAGTTTCTTAGAAGAGACAACTGAAAAGGGAAATAACTAAAAAGAAAACAGGTTCTTTCCTGGCTCAAACCAGGAAAATTTTTCTGTAGGATTTTCCTGCAAGAAAGGTATTCTGTGATAAGACTTGCAAATTAGGATGGCATTAGAGCAGAAGCTTTCAGAGGCATCTTGTGGAGGACATGGGCCTTCGGGGTACAATGACTCTGTGCAGGGTAGACCAACACAGGTTGGTGTGCACTTTACTATGCATTGGTGAGTGTGATGCTATGAAGAAATATAGTATGTCATCTTCAGTGAATAAATAAACATCCTCCTTAGAGTCTTTTGGTAAATCATATGTTGAAAATTCAGGTATTAATCATAAGCAATCCACCTTTGGTACAATAAATATTTTCTCTATGAGGCTTATTTTGCCCCTCACTACAAGCATATAAATATTACATATTAAATGCTTTAAGTTAGATCTCTTTTCATGTGTAACAGCAAATGATTGACATTAAAGTGTTTTTGCATTTTACAAGGACCTACAAGAAGGACCAAGATGATAACATCTCTCTCCTTTTCCTTTGAATTTCAAGAGACTGATTTTTCTTTCTACAGAGGAGAGAGTGAACTGTTGCACTAGCTGCATTAATTAAATTTCCAATGACTCAGAGTTAATGGAAGAGAGTACAGATTACAAGAGGTAGTGTTAAGAGGGAATGATAGCCCTCCTTAACTTACTCCAGCAAATCAGCCTGTCCAGTAGAAGTCAAAACCACAGCAGGTCATAATAACAACATTTTGTTCCCACTCTGCCCTTGTGTATTTGACTGCAGAAAGCACAGCACAGGTACACTGGCCAGGAACACTGCCATCAACTCTTACATGGCAAAACCAGATCTAAAATATCAGTATGAGCTTTTCTATTTCTACAGACTCCTGATTCTCAGCCTCTTTCATCTCACAGTGTTAACATCAGCCTCTGCAGAACCTGCGGGTTTGCAAATGTTTGCTACATTCTTTTTAAGATTTTTTTTTTTAATTGCTATGTTCTTCTACCTGGGTCTGACTTTCTTGGAAATAGGATAGGAGAACTAAAATGGCTAGAGCTCCTATTCCTTGTAGGCATAAGCACAAGTAATACCTGCTTTCCACAGCTAGCAAATGGACTCCCTGTATCTTCCCTTACATCTCCAACTGGTTCTTTCACATAGAATTAAAATTACCTTCAGATAAAAAGTCTTCTTTCAGTGTGTAAGCAACCACTGTCCTCTGTATCATTTCCAGATATTTTGATTTTGAAAGCTCTGCTCTCCTGAGACAAAAATAATTTTAAGTTACCCTAGTTTAAAGACTTGAGCATAGCATATTTATACAGAACTAGCATGATTTGTTTTATAGGAAGATGCCTGTGATCTCTCTGTTTTGTGTATCATATGTAGCACTTCTTGGAGGGAGGAAGACTGGAGGACATTGCCTGTGAATAACCACAAGGGCCAACATATATTTTTTTTTTAAATTTATATAAAAGTGAAAAAATGAAACTTTAAGGGTTTCACATCTAAACAGTTCAAGAAGTTTGTAAGTGCTAGATCTGCTTGTGAATATCTGCATCTCAGTAGACATGAAACGTGGAACCTTTTAATAAAATATAGCTCACTATTGTTAGGAAATTGTCAGCTTTTATTGAAATATTTTCAGCTTGCTCACATTATTTTTTAAGTGTGAGAGGCTATATGGAATTCTACAAAGCACTGTAGAGCTCGCTAGGCTGGTTCCCTCTCACAGAATCATGGATTTTTTTCAGCTGGCAGTTCTGCAGAACAAAGTTTATGAGCATAAGAAAAATGTGTTTTCACATTAATCCTTAAACTTATGGTTACCCACATACCAACTACCACAACTGATAGTGTTAATACCAGTAACAATATAAAATACATGAGAGGTTTGTTTTCATATATATTCCTTTACTCATCTTTTTCTTCTCATTCAGCCAGGGGCACCCCTGTTTTATCATGCTAACAGCCCGTTGTCAAGAGCTGGATGAGTGCCACTTCTCGGCACTGCTCCCCTCTTTCTAGGCATGCCAAGAAAGGAACCAGAGCTATTCTAGCTTGTCTAGGTTGGAAGTCTCCAATCCATGCAGTGAAAGATCAAGACTGATGGATGCACCAACAAAAGTGATGTAAGAGATATGTCTCTTGCACACATGAACAGGCTTTTTATGATTATACCAAACTGAATGTAACACCTTCTGCAGATCTGTAGACTGACAGTCTGATGCTGCCTCTTATCTCATGTTTCCTGAAGCCAGAGCTGGACCACAGACATTTTGAGGAATAACTCACCATGGAAGGTTACAGTTCAAGAGAAGGCTAGGGGGAAGGTTTGGGAAAGAAGGAGGAGTGACAGCGGTATTATTTCTTAAACTAAGTAAAAATGAAATCATATCAGTATGTCAGTAAAACATATTTCTCAGACAAGGATGTTCATTAAAGTATTTATTTTACATCAGTTTTTCCGAGCATTTTAATGTCAAGTGCAAATTTCTGTCTAAGGATTTGTTATTTTAAAATGGCCTACTAGTTACAGACAGCAGTGACACCTTTAGTTTCTTTCTTGATAGAGGATGCAATCAATAAAATAAACTTTCAGTGTACACATTTTTTAAATTACTCTTTTAATAGTGTCTGTTTAAAAAGATTGGTTAAAAATATTTTATGCAGAGGAGAATTTTAAAATCTGAATCTTTTTTCTTAACACAGAAATAAAAAATCTGAAAACTTAATTTATGACAAGATAAATTTAAAAACCATTAACAAAAAAGAAAATAGTTGTGATATTACTGTATTCTCATATAAAATTTCTTGCTCTGACTAAATGAAGATACAAAATTTAGCAAAGATGATATAATGGCTCACTGGTACTGAGAAGGGCTGGCAGCCCATGTCCCACTCCCTGCCTCATTTTTTATGTCCTACTCATTCCAGGCTTTACATTTATTTCTGTCTTCTCTCTCATGCCTGGTCTGGCTCTCATCTGACCCATTATGAGCTGGTTCAGCTAAAACAAACAGAAAGCAAACTGCACCAAAAAAAAGCACTTGTTTGCAAGGTAAACTTAGATAATGATACTTGTATGACGAGACTGTAAACTAAGGACAGATATTAGATGAGAATTTTGATTTCTGCAAGGATTTTGGGAACAAGTATCAAATATGTATCAAACTAGCATTTATTTTGTATTTCCTCCTGAATCTGACATACTTGTTAATCCCTCTGGGGCCACAATGGCAGAGCGTCCACAAGTAGCTGTTAGTGGATGTAGTTATGTAAAGGTCCCAGGCTGGTTATGACTAGTTAAGAGTAATAGCCAAGAAGCTCTCAGTTAACAGCCAAGCAATTTTTGCTGTAGTCAGGATTAAATAACCTCTGATTAAGCCATCACTGTAGCAGATCATGAAGGATGTGATTCACTTCAGCCATTTGAAAGCTATGAAACTTTCCTAAGCAATCAATCAAGTCTCCCCTCTCAACTGTGTCAGGACATAAGCTTTTCCAATTCAGCCTATTCCAAGATAAGTGTTTTTCAGAGGTGGGATGAAACATTCTTCCAATGTGCCCTTTCTCTTTTCATTGTCTGCACAGAAAATGGAGACCAGCACTCAGGTAGAGCAACTCGCATGGAGACCAAAGGTCATATGACAAAATAAAATAAAAGATGACTTAAACAAATGAGACTACACTTGGAAATTGTATATGCAGAAGTAATTAACTCCTTTGAAATCAGTATTTAAAAAACCAAAAAAAACCAAAAAAGAAACCCCAAAAAACCAACAACAACACTGAGACCAAAACATTCAATTGGTTCCTTCATGACCTTAATATATTTCTCTTCCTCAACAGAAGAGTTACAGCAGCTTAGCATCACAAGTACTTCACTGATCTGTTCACTCAATGCCATAGTAAGAAGTGGAAGACAACTGTTAAATCAAAACTGTTTTTTGCTGCTCCTAGGAAGCTGGAATTTCAGTCAAAGTTATGCCCAAAGGGAGGCTGATCTTAATGGCTCTAGTTCAACAGCAATTATTGTGGAAGAATGAAGTCCTCCTCTTCAAAGGAATCTGAGATGTAACTAATTATGGGGGATACCTATTGTTCATATCACTGGAAAAAAGAAACAGACTCGTTTCTGCATAACAACTGAACAAGAATCATTGGTCAATATAGATATATGGACTTGCATAGTTTTGTAATGTTCACTACCACTTGTGACATTCTTGAAAAAAACCAGAAAAATACAGATTTAACAATTTTTTCATTGTAGTGAAAATTGAAGCTTAAATTTTCCCTCACCAGCAGAGGTATCTTTATAGGATAGCCTCTTTGATTACCTTTGAGATAATTTAAAGAGAAGAATTATTCTGTCCCTTTAGGGAAGAAAAGAAAGAGATTTGAGAAAAACAGAGAATTTTAAAGCCTTTTTGCCTTACAGAAAAAAGCATGATAAATACGGGGGAAAAAAAAAAAGTGATTAAGAGAAACCAAATGCACTGGTGCCAGTTTTACTTAGTTCTTTACTGTTAAAGGAATACATATAGATGCAATTATCCACACCTTTCCCATCTGGCAAACTGGTAGATCAGTTTCTGCTGTTTGAAGGCTTTAAGGTGGCTGTGATCATAAGCTTATGTTGTTAAAACTAGAGTCAGTACTGTTGAAACAAAACAGTACTGCTTCCAGAGAAGGGGAAAAGAGAGGTTAGAGAAGAAACAGATGGGGCGAAGAGGGGAGGGGAAGGATGAATGAATGGAGGAGAAGATGAGACTTCATCTCTCAGTTCCACTTCGATTTCGCAAAGCCAGGACTGCAGTGTATTGCTAAGCAGGCCTGCTTTGTTCAGGACATGTTTTTCAAAGGAACACGAGAGAAAGTGAAACATTATTCCATTTACCAATTAACTGCAATTTCCAGCATCCTGAATTTGGTCTATTACTTTCCTTCCCCATTCTCCTCCTGTTTACCCAACATATTTCCAAACCTGCAGATGATATTAATGCAATTTTTTGTTGGTGTTAATGCAGTCCTCTCCCTTTGTACTTTTTCTAGTAATGATAAAAAATACTAAAACCAAACAATGCTACTGCAGCCTTTGTAGAGTTTTCTTACTTTGGTTAATGGAGATAAAATAGGAGATAAACAAGCTATAGTAACTGGCAGAACTGTACATAATGCCTCCAAATTGACTCTTCTTTGCAAAGCACCCGTGTGAAACATTCAGAAATGGATTATGAATCACCCAGTGATCTTCTAGTTTTGTGTTTATAACATTTCTGGCCAGATTTCCTCAGCTCGGTGACACATTCTGCCTGTTGGCTCTGAAAACACCAGATCAAAACTTAGTTGAGTTTTTTCTGAACTCAACAAGCTGTACTTTTATTTTCCCCATCTGCCCTCTGTCATTCTTCCTAGCCCCAATAACATCATCCAAAAGACCCCTAAAACCAGCAGCATTTGCTAGAAGCACCATTTCTCCTTGTAACATCATCACTTTCATAGCTATAATTAGCATTAGATTATTTAATTTAAATAGTAATAAATAATAATTTATTTTAATTTTTAATAAGTATCATTAACACAGAATTGTTATCCTGGCCCATAATTTACCCCTGAAAAAAGACAATTATAAGAAATGCCAAGTACTTTAGTGATGATAACATGCAGTTCAGATGCAGATAGACCACAATGAACCCTTCTGCCTCCAATTTTTCACATGTACACGTTCCCCTGTGGCTGCCCAGGCTCGTTCTTTGTCATTCAGAGCTTGTCTCCTGAACATGGGAATTTTTTAATTTCACTTAGGAGCTTAACTGGGGAAGCAGGTATGGTGGAGCCCTTCTTTCCTTACTGCTAAAATATACCCATCTTTTCCCTATTGCTGTCTAGAACCTGCTGAGGGAGGTTTTTTCCCTAGCCTTAGTATGTTCTCTGTGAAGTATTTCCTTTTTATTATTCTCTCTGGGGATTTTTCGTCCCCAAGCTCTCTTTCTGGGGACAATCCAACCTGCAAACTACTCTTTCAACCGCAGTTTATGTTATAAGATACAAGTTACCTTGTCAAGCACTCAGTGATTAAGATTAAATGCTCTCTGATGGTTATATATGGGAGCTCTTGTCAGGAAAGGTAGACAAACAAAGACATTTTCTGACCACAGTTTTCCCTGTAATGATGTCCCTGTTTGATTATTGAATGGCTTGCTTTTTGTTGCTGCATTTTGTTGATATTTTTGTTCTTCTTGTCTGTGAAGGGCTAGCATTACTCCAGTCAGAAATCAACCAGCAGAATCATATTCTATCTGAAAGTATTTTGATATTGAATATTTGAATAATGTTTTTACTGACCAGAATATCAATAGGTGTTCTATTCATCAGAGGGAAAAGTATTTTTAAATAGCCTTTAATAAGGCTATTTAAGTAGCTTCATCTTATTTAATACAAATTGTATAGAGAAAACACAACAAGGGAGGAATTTTGTTGTTTTTTTTTTTTAATATAACGTGGAAACTCAACAAGGGAGTCTTAAGTATTTTCATTATTTTAATTTTATAGTTTCATCTTGGTGTAGGTCAAGAAAGAAACACTACAGTCTTCTGCAAGAAAAGTGTCCTCACAAAGAAGAAAATAATACAAGACACAACACTTATAAAACAGTTGCTCTCCTAAAATAGTTCAGTGTGAAAACAAATCTGCAATATGGTGTTGCAAAAATAGGGGTTGGTTAGTTTGGTATGTTATTTTAAATTCTGGAGTGGTTCAGATCTCATCTTGCAGCTGAAAACTGTAAGCATCAAACTGGAGAGTCATGATGGCTTTAGCTTGATCTCATTCTGTTTCCAGAAGCTTTAATTCTGCATCAGTAGGATACGTAGGCCATAGCTTGTACACATGAGTTTGTGACTTGGCAGCTTTCTCCAGTCTCGGGCGATCCTACCTCCTGGGCATGTCTGTTAACCATGATGTGACTGACCACTGAGAACCACCTTCTCAGAGGTAAGAGTGAACTTGTCATCTCTAACCACAACGATGTTGCAGGTGCCCAGCTGCAGGAGAAGACATCAGGCTGTAGATCCCAGTTCCCCAGGCTGCATAAACTCAACCCACAGTGACACCATTACGGAAACCACAGTACCGCAGATGCATCTTGCTCTTCCATTTTTCTTACAAACTGGCTTAGATCTTAGATGTCTCCCAGTAAGTTACTGTGTTGCTGTGAATCTCATCCTTATTAAAAACCTGTCCTCAGAGTGGCTGAAACACTTGCCTCAAATTTCTGTGTGGTGCTGATCATCACAGGGTCTAAATGTCCCACTAGATCTTGACAACTGCGTTTATTGTTTTAACACGTTTCAGGGATTGATTGGCATGTTTCATTCTACAAGGTCTTTAGTCTAAATGCAGGTCCAAATTTCCATGAAATGTTTTCTGTTCTTACTCTTTTCTGTATAATAAAACCTATTTAATTAGTTGATTTTTATGGAAGTCCTTTGAAAGATTCAGTCTGTTTAATATGTTACTGCACAGATATTTAGACCACAGTGTACAGGAGAGAACTATTTTAATACCTAAAAAGTCCACAAACTGTTCCACAAGTCTGTTTTGCAAATTGCACCGGCACAAAGTATTTGAAAGGAAAGCAAATAATCGTTTTTATGCAGAATATGGGTCCAAACAGGAAATAGTTCTCTGAGAATACGTTTATGATAGGGTGTGTCTTTCCGAGGTTTAGCTTTTATTTGGAATTTCAAGAACTGTGAAGAAGTGCCTCTCAGAATTCAGGGAGAACTGCACAATTGTCTGTGAGAGCACTGCAGTCCTGCATCTCACCTGGGAAGAGTTCCCTGCCTGCCCTCTCCACCATCAAAACCTTGACAAATCACCCAGCATTAAAATCTTGTGTAAATATGTAAATTCTATTTCTGCCATTGAATATAAGCTCCTTAACCCAATCCAACACAACTCAACCCTGCCCAGTCTAACCTAACCTAACTTAACCTAATGTAGCCTAGCCTAACCTAAACTAACCTAAATTTCTGGTTCTTCTGCAGCCTGAGTCTTTGGGCTTAAATAAAGGTGATGTTTCAACTGAAACAAAGACATGTGTCTGATTAAAGATTTTGCATCAAAAAAACTAAGGCTGGAGTACAGGCTAAATTCTGCTTGCAATACTGTGGCTGAGGGACAAAATCACTGCTAAGAAATAATTTCTGAAATGGCTGCAACTACTGTCACTTTAATTCATTTGTCAACACTCTTAGAAAATTATTTTATTAAGGTTTATTGACAATTACCCTAACAGTTTCCTGGAGGACCCAAACTATTCTCAGGACCAGGTTGAATTTCAGACTATAGTGTGCTATAGGATGGTTCTTCAAGTATTATTCCCTTCTCTGCAAGACAGTAAAAATATAAACCCCTGAGCATGTAACAGCCCTTACACAATTACTAGAGTCCAGACCACAGACAATATCCAGAATACATAACAAAGGCATATGCGTAATTAAGAAAGTTGAGAAAATGTTTAGAGGGAAAGAACAAATGCAATGGCTGGTTAGACTTCAAATTAGCTCTATGATTAATCCAAAACTATGCTTAAGTAATATCCTTAATATTATTTAAGCCAATAAAGACTAGAACGTTTTAATTTGGATCATAATAAAAAGGCTAACAGCCCTTTAACCACAGTCAGAACTTGCCAATATGTAATATTTTAGAGTAAACAGGAGATTCTTTGCTATGCTTAGGGTGTAAATGGAACAGCTAGAAATTTCCAAACCCATTCAGGAACCATTAAATGTAATACTACTGCTAACTAATAAGAGAAAAAAAAGCATTTCAATGGCTTCCTGGCAGCCTAAGAATTCTTCTCCTAAATTTCTATGAATTAAGCTGGACGAAACTGTTGTAAAACTATCAGAGAGGTTACTTTATTTTGGAAGCATGCTAAGAATATTTTCAGAGAGTTTTGTAATTATTAGAGTTCTATCTGCAGTATAGCCATGCAGAATTCAAACATTAGCCTGGCATCAACCAGGCTAATTCATATGTCAGTCATCTAATGGCAAGTAATAAGTCCAAAAGGACTTGCACAAGCTACATGCAAGCAGGCACGGGTATATAAGCATACGGGTACAAAGGTTCTCTTTGTGGAAGATCACTATACCATTTCAGTGAAAAAAATGTTTAAGTTTTAAAAGGTAGTGAAAAAAGAAGCCATGCTTTTTTTAAAAGAGGGTTTTTTTTCCTTTTTTTTTTAAAAAAAAAAATAATATAAACCCCTTTTTTTATGAAGTTTTAGGAAATGGTCATGTTTTCTTTAGTTACATGATCTGCTATTTATCAGACTACAGGAGAGACAGTGTTTAGGGTATCTAAATCTCTTATAATAAATAAATCTACATTTGTCAGAACAAAGATAGACTTGAGGTTTTATTTGTAGACTCCTGCTTTCAGTAACAGGTAGTAACAAGACTCTTTTGTATTACTCGAAATATCACAGTTTGTAGTTTGTGTTACTATCTCTCATTGCATGAATTTCGTTTTTAACTATCTGTTTATTTTGTGCAGTGCTTGTACCACTTCTTTCTACCATCAGTTGTACCGTTTCACCATTTCCCTGAAGTCTTTTCTGTTTTGCTCTATTTCCATACGGCCTTACTCTGTTTTGCTCTTCTTTTCCCCTCCCAATGGCAATTTATAGATGGCAGCTGTGGGAGTTTTTCAGGTTGGAAACTGTTGGCCAGAAAGGTTTTTGAAGTTATCCAACACACCACCAGATACGTCCCATCTCTGACTATGAAGTTGGATCTAATTTTGTAATTGGCCTGTGTTGAAAAGGGGTTGGATCAGGTGGCCTCCACACCTTGCCTCTGGTGAAGGAGGTTTCCTTAGTTTTGTTGTGGATTCTGGTCAATATCGAAGAGGTAACAGGAGTGACAGCTCTTCTCCAGAGTGTCTGTCAGTGTGGACCCATCACTGATCTAGAAGACACTAACATCGTTCACAACCATGACACAGTTATCAGATTTGGCCTTCTAGTTTATACTAAAAATTAATCCACAGGTGCTGGTACTTTTCATTCCTGTAATGTTGTTGGTTGTTTTGGAAATAAACAGGCTCCAGTATGTTTAAAATCTACACTTTTTAATGGATATTAAGGAACAGATTTAATTTACTTATTTTTTTCAGGATAGTCTCCTTTGGTGTTCTGTAAGAAATCTCCTCTTTTGTTCTGTTCAGAAAACTTCACTATGTAATATTGTTTACAGGATGTATTTGAAACTACACAAATTGAGTTTCATTTTATGTTGCAGTATAAATATGAATTATGTAAATGGTGGCTCCCCTTAAAAATTCTAATTTAGCATTAGGAAGTTAGCTGTAAATTGTAATTTACCATCTGCTCACCATATACCTTCCACTTCTGGAAAAAAGAAACTGAATTATTTGCCTTACCTAATGCAGAAGTAGACTCTCATTCAAAGCTCCAGTTACACTTATTAAGAAAAATTTGATAACTCTTTAGAAAAGGCTCATGAGTAATTTTAAAGTATCAGTACAATATATACAGAAACACACTAAAAACTGTTCTGGCACTTTTTTTTATGATATGAAGTTAAATATCGTTTCCATAGCAAAAAAAAACACATTAAAAAACCCTTTCAAATATTAAATTATTATTCTAATTAGTGAAGGGATGAAATTAGAAAAAGAAAAAAAAGCATACATTTTACTAAAAAAAGGTAACAGTAGTACATCAGCAGATAGAATCTAGATTAATTAATGAAGACTACCTTTTTTGAAAATTCTTTGCCTCAGACACCAGAAGATGTAGCAAAGGACTAATAAGGCTTCAACTCACAGCGTCCCTACTTCTTGGCATAATGGTGAGATACAGATGACTCCTCAAATAAATTCTGTAATTCAAGCATGTCAGTAGAAACTTCAGCAAATGCCAGACTGTCTTAATGCTCTGTCTAGTAAATCTCAGCGGCCTCCACTCCTGTACACATTACTCAGAGGTGACCAGATGCAAACAGAACTGACATCAAGGAGCAGGGAGGAGGCAGAACTGAGTGCTATAAGAATGAAATACGAAGTCTACAGCCTTCACTGAGCTGCTACAGCCTCCTGGGGCCCCTTCTCACTCAAGACTGATGTTCCACAGACCTCCATAAGGGCTTTTAAGACTTGACTTCAGACTCTCATCAGCTCCCCATATTGTTTACCCTCAGAAATGCCCACATTAGATTTAATGTGATATGTTAAGCTTACAGATTTTTTCCTACAGAGGCCCTGATTTTGCTGGGAGAAGACGATACGTCATGAATAAGAGGTCTGCATGACCATTTGAACAAAAGATCTAGGTCTGAGAAGTTAGGGCAATTCCCAGCCTTGGACTGCTGATGTACTATATGGACCTGGGAGTTCTGTGCCTGAGTTTACTGCAAAGGCTGAGCCTCTCAGCATCCATGAAATGTTGAAGTCCGATGGTATTCAGGAAAAGGGATTTGAATTTGGATACCTAATGCTCTTCATGGGCCCACAGCTTCAGGACTGAATGCTGCTGGTACTGCCAACATTTTAAATCCTAGCTTTTAGTTTTGTGTACTCATTCAAAATGTAGAAAAACTGAATGAAACTTCCCTCATGGGAGTGTTCAGTATGACACTTATTATCTCCTAGGAAAATGTCTTACTCAGTAGCCTCTTAGATAATGGAAGGAAAGGGGAGACCACTTCATGTGGTTGAAGACATTATGCTTTATTTCTTTCATTATTTAACCTGCTTTTGCTAAATTTTAGACATGTCCTTGCCTTGTTACACTGCCATTTACCTCCTGGTCTTGTCCCATTCCATAATGATGCTTGAGAAGCCCAAAGAGAATTGCTGCCTCCATCCTTTCCTCTCCTGTGTTCAACACAAAATAAGACAGAGCTCTAGCTTCAGGTGGGTTGCAATAAGAGTAAGCTAGCTAGAAAATGAGGGCTTGCAGGAAAGTGAGTACAAACAAGTGGTGCAGTATGCACTGCGAAATTTGGAAATACTGCCAGTCTCATGACTTCGTAGAGTTTCTCATTCCTTTATTCTCTTTCAATAGAACTTATTTTCAGAAAGTATTGCTTGGAATGACAGAGTGCAGAGGGAGGGGAAAAAAAGGAACAAGTTTAATGACAGCAGGAGACAACGTGTCCCAGTAAAATCTATGAAAGGCTGTCAGACACTGGCAGGGATTTTTCAAGTAGAAACCAATTTAATCAGGAAATGTCAATTTCTTGAACAAGGAGTTTCTACTGTGCATATTTTTCTTTTACACGAGTTCAATGGACCCTAGTTTTAACAGTCTTCTAGTAAGGCTCTGTCGTGGTTTGGGCCTAACAGGACAACAAAGAAACACCGCGTGGCCACTCACTCAGCTCCCCCCCCTCCCCGGACACACACACACGTGCACTGGGATGGGGAGGACAACGGCCAACTAGAAGCTTGTGAGTCAAAACAAGGACAAGGAGGGTTCGCCCACCATTTACAGTGCCAGGCAAAACAGACTCAACCTGGGGAAAAATAGTAATTTAATTTAACACTAATCAAATTGGGTGCAAATTGGAGCATAGGGTGCAAATTGGGTGCAAATTGGAGCATAGGAGGTTCAAGGTAAATATCAGAAAAAACTTTTTTACTGTGAGAGTGACAGAGCACTGGAACAGGCTGCCCAGGGAGGTTGTGGAGTCTCCTTCACTGGAGACATTCAAAACCCGCCTGAATGCGTTCCTATGTGATGTGCTCTAGGTGACCCTGCTCTGGCAGGGGGGGTTGGATTAGATGATCTTTCGAGGTCCCTTCCAACCCCTAGGATTCTATGATTCTATGAAATGCACACAGGACACGCAAAAGCAGTGCTTACTTAGCCCCACCCCTCCCTTCTTCCCAGGCCCAAATTACTTTGTTCCCGATTCCTCTACTTCCTTCCCTCAGTGGCACAGGGGGGCAGGGGATGGGGTTTAGAGTTAGTTCAGTGTGTTGTTTCCTTCTGTTCCTTCCTCCTCATGGATGAAGGATTCCTTACAGTCCTCCTGTACTTCCCCATGGAGTCCCTCCCACGGGAGAGAGTCCTCCTCAAACCTCTCCTTCATGAGGCCTTCCCACGAGGTCAGGAGCAAGCTGCTCCACCAGGGGCCTCCCACAGAGTCACGGGCTGCTTTGGGAAGAGTCACCTCCACTGCTGCGGGGTCCTCCACGGCTGCAGCTCCAAGTCCGTGGGCTGCAAATCCACATTCGCCCCTCCTGGTGCCTTCAGGGAATGTTCCACCGTGCTCTTCCATGAATGCAGGGGGACAGCCTGCCATCTCCCCATGGGCTACAGGGGAACTTCTCCTTTTGCACCTTCTTCCGCACCAACCTCGGGATCTTCACCCCGGCACTGCCTTTCACCTCTCCAGCACAGCTCTTTCTCCCCTGCTTGCTCTCTGCTTAGGTCTTGTATCAGTTCTTTGATATGTTAATTGCAGAAGCGAAACCATTGTCTCTCTCAAATGGCTCCTTGGCTCGCTGATTTTGGAGCTGGGGGAGCTTTTTCAGCTTCTTACTAGAGCCACCCTTGGACCCCCTCCCCCACTAACAAAAAAATAGCCAAACCACCACAGGCTCTTGGCAACCTGAGGATGTTTGGCTACAGAGCGAGGACTAGCAGCTGGTTCAGTTTCTGACCAGCCATTTTGTTGAGTCAGTTTTTCTGTTTGGACACCCAGGGTAAGTAGCAGTACTTGAAATTCTCAGTGGACCTTATTTCATTGTTCTCAGCTTTACTGCTTCACAACTCTGAGAGACAGTGGGAAGACTTTGAAGACTATTAAGCTTTGCCCAGATTCTGTACATTGGTGTGTAAAGATAAAAGTCACCAGGGTACTCTCCAATCAGGACAGTTTCTGGGGTCTCCTCCCAAATGTTACTATGCAAGTTTGTATGTCATGGCACCACATCAGTAAAACACTTGTGCATGTTTAATTTCTGGTCCCACTTCAATGAAACCAAAAAGTTGACATCCATCATCCCATGTCAGATCAAGTAAACTATGGTTTCCCTTCCTTGTCTCTTCATTGTTTTGCAGACTGTATTTTGCCGGCAAATCCACTGCATCTTATATACCTACATATCCATGTGCATGTGTGCATGTATGTATATCCTACAGCTTGATCATCATACAAATAGCTATTCTATTTGAAGATCAGACTAGAAAAAACTAATTTTCAGTGTAATTTGATTATTTTACCAAATAATGTACCTTACTATTAAAAATAAATTCCCTTGCTTGGGAGAACCGGTATTCCTGAACCCTAGGAGATTTAAAAACATTACCCAAGTTTGCCGGGGTGTGTCCTGTTTTTTGGAAATCCACAGCACTGAATACTTCGATGGAGGGATCAACCTTGGTTTTGTCCTGGATAAAATAGTTCTTGTACCACTAGGGGACAATGTTGCTCTTCATTTAATAGATTCATTTTGGTGGCAGTGGTGAAGCAGTTTGCGTTATTTTTAGCAAACTTAAGAGAAGTGTTAAAAATTGTTTCTTTAATAGAAAAGAACAGTTTTCCTCAGTAGCTATAGTACTTTACAGTGCATGCTCTCATTTGAAACAAAATATTTCTATTTTAAAGAAGAACCAAAACCAGGGTTTATTAGTGTGAAACTCACTTTATCACTACATTGTTACATGTGAAATTATATTAAGTATCCACTCCTATTTTGGCACAAGGAAACTAGTTTGCTTTATTTCTCTGTTTTGTTTTGTGTTGGTTTTGGGTTTTTTATTGTTTGCTTGTTTTGTTTTTTAATGATTTTTATCCTGTCCTTTGGGATAGAAAGATGGGTGGTTGAAGAGCTCATTAGTAAAGAAGAATTAAGATCAATTAATAACGCAGTCAGATGTGCTCATACACTGCATGAACCATTTCCCTCTATGCCCTGCTCTAAGGCACTAATTTGTTGTTGAAGCTCTAATACACATAAAGTTATATGCATAGTTTTGGTGAGAGTCAGAAGATTTTGAAAAGAGCATGCAGTGATTCTAAGAAAAAAATCAGAGAAACACAGCAGGAATATGGAATGATTTTCTGTTAATATTAATAATTTTCCAAATATATGTAATTATTTACAAGGCAAGCAACTTTACTGCAATAGAGAAAAATATGAAATCTTAACATAATATACATCTATGCATGAATTAAAAAGCAGATATAAAACTCAAATGAAAATAAATCCAATGTATTAACCCTCTTTTTTCTTCCACTATCTTCTATTATCCTTTTACTACTTTTTTTTTACATAAAACACATCCACAGTTTTCATCTAGCTCAAGAGTGTTGAAAGACAATACTTAGTGCAACTGAGTCACATAATACCAATTTCACTCACAGTAAATGTTTTACGTTATAATTACTGGCCATTTCATTATTCCTTATGTCAATAATACAAGGAAAGTATTTTTATCACCATCACCCTTAAAAATCGTAATTGTAGCATATTCACCTATTTTTCTGGATTACATTGCTGTGTATCAACATCATTTAGATCTGCAGCAAGTCATTAGGGGTGCAGATTAGTGTGATTCTTACTTGAAATGCACCTCATCAGCAGAATTGCCCTGCATTTTCTCTCTATTTTTCCTCAGCAGTGCTGAGCCTTTGATCAGAGAGTCTCCACTTAGCTGTGGTGGAAGAGACCTGCACTGGTCCCAGGGATACTCAAAACAGAAAAATAGACATATCCTCTGATGCAGATACTCAGTCTCCTAAGCAGCCTGGATCTAAAAGCTATCAGAAATCAGTAGAGCTGTCCAAAGTTCTCCAGACAAAATTATAATCTTCAGAAAGCATTAACATAGTCGAGTTAAAGCTAACAGAGGTTTCTGTTGGTTTGATGGTAGGTTTTTCTTAAACCAGCATAAGATTTGGATCAAAATCAGGCAATGAAGCCTCAACCCAGTTAGGCTGGGACACTGGAGACAGAAGTACAAGGCCCTGAAATGTAACAGACATCAGAGCGATTAAAAGCCAGGCCATTACATAGTGTTTATTAGTGCATCATCTGTGTGTGTTTATCATGTCTTATCAAAGCCCTTGAGAGCACTTGTTTTTAGATGTATTTAGTTATTTTAATGTATGAAAGAAAACAGATTATCCTAGTCATAAATGGCAACAATAGAGTCAAGATGAAATAATTTCTGAAACATACTTAGAAACTGTGCAAGAGAGCTTGAAAACAATGCTGGTCACCAAAATAACATGTTTTCACATCCACGGATCCAAAGGAAAACAGAACTCCATCTTTTTCAAAAAGTCACCTGATTCTAATTGAGACATTGGCCACGTGCATTCAGGCATAGATCTCAGTCATCTGCCTGCATGGATCCACTTGATGCCAGTTGAATTCTGCTGCTTTATATAATATTTTTGCAACACTTTCTAAGTCTGCCTGTAAGATTATTCATACAATAACAAAGATAGACCTATCCAATTATGCAGAATAATTGGCTGGATAGCAGCCCTGTGGAAAGGGAGCTAGAGGTCTTGGGGAATAACAGGCTCAACATGAGTCAACAGTGTGCTGCAGAGGCAAAGAAAGCCAACAGGATACTGGGCTGCATCAACAAGGGCATCACCAGCACAGATAAAGAAGTCATCATCCCGCTCTACTCTCTGCTTGTCAGACCACACCTGGAGTATTGCATTCAGTTTTGGTCCCTGCTCAACAAAAAGGATGTGGACAGGCTGGAGAGGGTCCAGAGAAGGGCCACAAGGATGATCTGAAGGACCTGCCATATGAGGAGAGGCTGAACAAACTCAGTTTTCTCAGCCTTGAGAAAAGAAGGCTTTGGGGAAACCCCTGCAATGTTCCAGTACTTAAAAGGTGGCTACTTAAAGGGAGACTCCCTATTTACAAGGAGTCACATGGCAAAGTCAAGGGACAATGGGCACAAGTTGCTCCTGGGGAGATTCCAGTTGGAGATGAGGTAAATTTTTTGCCATGAGGACAATCAAACATTGGAATAGTCTTCCAAGGGAAGTGGTAGATTCCCCCACATTGGACCATTTTAAGTCTCAGCTTGACAGGGTGCTGAGCCATCTCATAAACTATAGTATTACCTAGAAAGGTTGGACCAGATGATCCTTGAGGTCCCTTCCAAACTGGCATTCTATGAATAACTTATGAGATTGAATAGACTGGTGACAATGCAATTGAGATGGTTGCGTCCAAAGCCTCACAGCTTCCCAATAAGTGATTTTGCTTTCTACCTATAAAATACTGTTTGCAAGGTCACCAACACAGGGAGCTGGCCTGTACTTACACTAACAATAACCATCTCTACATTTTTCATTTTACTCTTGAAGTCCATCTAAAACAGCAGATGTTTAACAAACAATACAGAGAAGTTCTGCTCCTGTTACTCTAAATGCCATTTAACAATGCCAATTGTAAGAGTAAATCACAGTTTTTAACTCACCTTTGATTTAAAATAGAATTATACTTGATTATAAAAAGTTTAATTTGGAAGGAGAAAAAGGTCCTCTGCTTAATCACAAATTCCAGAAGTGTGATTTTAAGCTTGAAGACAGGACACTGATAAAATAATTTGAGATGGAATCATTTCAGCATCTCGTCAACACAAACCAGAGTCTTTTAAAACAAGGAGCAGACAGCAGCCTTGCAAGCAGTAGCCCATGGGGAAGCAACTGGTGATTTGGGGCTCAGCTAGGGAAGATGTTTAACACTGTGTTTTCAGCCACACTATCTGGAGAGCTGTCATAGAGCACAGAAATCAAATGTGAGCAGGAGTTCTGGCAGGTGGAATTCATGGTGCTACAGACTCAGTGAGAAACCAGGCAACCTTTGTGTTGCTTTCAGAACAGAAATAAGCTAATACGTCCTTGTGGCTAGCGATAAGGAAGAATGTCAGTATGTGGGGGCACAGTTCAGCCTCATCTATTCAAGTCACACAAGATGCATTCAGTCTAGTCTGAAATGCAAGACAAAGAAAATTACCAAGAAACAAGATACAAAGGCACAGTCAATTATATATAGGATATTAGAATATGAACGATTCTGCCTTATTTGTCATATCTGCATATAAATGCGAAATTGTGCTGTGCCTCTTTAGACTCTATTATCAGTTGAAGTTATATCTATTTCTCTCTTTTGTTTTTGTCATATCTGTTTTGGCAGTTATGAAAATAACAGAGGGTGGGGCGGTCATTTTCAAAATTAATCATAATTTGACCTCTGGCAAGTTCTGCATATGAGCTACAGATGATGACTTGGCACCTGCTTATTCTGACTTCTGTGGAAGGGATATGGAAGAACAAGCACAAGTTGGCCATTGTAACTCATAAATTATCTTCTCAATCGAGATTCTTTCTAGGTTTTTTCCCTAAAAAAGGACTGCATATTGTGGCCTGCTAGTAAAAGAAGTACATGCAGAGGCAAAGAAGCTCTTGGTTACCAGATACATTAACCAAATATTAAAAAATTTGCATGAGCAGAGTTTAGTGCAGAAGTTTAAAAACAGTGTCTAAACTGAAAACCTCATAATTTACATTAAAGCATGAATCCAGAAGTATTTTTAATAAAGGTTTGCATGCTGAAAACAGAAAATTTACTTTAGCCAAGAGCCCAAATGGTGATCTAAAAACTGTACTCCACTGCTTCCTAATCCTGGTGCTTAAATTTACTGTCTGGGTCCTTCATCTGGTTTGAAATGAAACAGCCCCTTCAAACTGCTTCTGAAATGGCCTGAAACCACTCCAATTCTGAGCAACTCAGGACCTGACTCTTACCTGAGCCAGTCAAACTAGGGATAAAAGTCATAGATGTTTAGATTTCTTCAATGTGCATACATTTATGTCTGTGCAAACCAGTGGGAAGAATGCTTCATAATGGAGGGCTACAAGGATGATTAAGGGACTGGAACACCTGTCTTATGAGGAAAGGCTGAGAGACCTGGGGTTGTTTAGGGAAGAGAAGACTGAAAGGGGATCTTATTAATGTTTACAGATATCTGAAGTTGGGTGTCAAGAAGGAGAGGCCAATCTTTTTTCAGTCGTGCCCTGTGATAGAACGAGGGGCAATGGGTGCAATCTAGAACACAGGAAGTTCCACCTCAACATGAGGAAGAACTTCTTTACTGTGGGGGTTACAGAGTACTGGAACGGGCTGCCCAGAGAGATTGTGGAGTCTCCTTCTCTGGGGACTTCCAAGAACTGTCTGGATGCCTTTCTGAGTGATGTGCCCTAGGTGGCCCTGCTCTGGCAGGGGGGTTGGACTCCATGATCTCCAGAGGTCTCTTCCAACTCCTACCATTCTGTGAATAGGGCCGATTTTGTAATCTCTTTGGTACCAATGGAAAGAAAAACACATTTCTGCTGCAGGATTCTACTGATCTGTTTTCAATGTCTGTATCAGAAGATGAATCACACCCTAGATGTGCCCAAGTAGCTGTCTGCACTGTAGACATATAAAATAGATTAGATGAATCTTGCCAAATTAGTTTTTGCTGAAGTCCCCTAAGGATTTTGATCTGATAAATGACCTCTCAGTATGTCTAATACACATCTAAAGAATCAAGGTCCCTAAAAACATTTTTAGGTGGCTGTTTTCCCATAATAGCCTAATCATTGGATTGTTGATACAGGGAACCAGAGACTAACCCCAAACTCACCTCAGCTCTTTGTGGTTCAGGCACCTGTGGGTTTTTACAGTAAAGTCTAAATCTTCATGGTATAAGTAGCTCTAACTGATGGAAAGACTCTCAATTCCCAGTTTTTAAGGAAAATCTCAGTGCAAAAAATAATTTGAACTTAATTTGGGCAAAATTAGTAGAACTCTGTGACTTGTGGTTGGGATAACTTTCATGTTGTGGTACCTTTCACATTTTCTGTAACACGTGGCTAGGCTACTTCACATTTATTCTGATTTTTGCTGCCAAGAATGTTTCTGTATTTCATACTGAAGGAATCATTGTGTGAAAAGTGTAACATTACCATGGCAGTAGTTACCAGGGCCCAAGCTCTGGATAAGGGCCAATTTTTGCTCTGTTTCCAGTTTCAGTCAACTTGTGTTCCTTTCTTCAGCAATGAAAGGAATTCCCTTTCAACAGAAGGGGTGTAAAGCTGGACCCCAGCTCTAAGTGATGGTTACACAAAGGATGGTTATCCTTGAGCCTACTGGGAGGCAAGATCATCTTGAGAGCTGACCTGAATGTGTTCAGGCTCTAATAGGTCAGGCAGTGTGTCCGTCCCATGTCCCACCTGCTCTTGTGCTCTCTTCACAAGGCAAACATCTGTCAGACTTGGGATCTATCCTACAAGCTTCTGAAAGCTACCTGCTGTAATAACAGGTGAGATTTTTCAGAAGTCTGTCTCAAGCTGCTACTATAATTGCATTGTGTTCCCAGTGACCAGAAAACACCTTGGTTTCACTCTGCACCCCTGCTTAGCCCCATGAAAGGCAACCCTCACTAGAGAAAAAGACACGAGGCTTCCTCCTGTTCCAACACATACCACAGACCCTGACTGAGAGCGGAGTTCAGCTAGCACTCCCAACCCAAACATCATACTTCTTCAAAGCTGTGGAGGTCTGGCTCCTCACTCCCTTCCCAAGCACTTATTCCCCTTCATGCAGGACTAACAAAATAAGATACAGTCATAGCATTAAAACCAGATACATCAGGCCTCATGCTATTTACCCTTCCCCCAGTCTCTGCCTCTTCAGACCTTCCTTTTCCTCCTCTGGTTATATATACCCTGTTTAAATGAAAGTCTCACCTACTTCATTTCTAATGTCACCTGCAACATTTTTCTCTTCTGAAAAGGGCCCAGCCTTTTTTTTCCCACAAAAACGTAGTGTTTCCAGATGTCATAGAAGTCTTCCAAGGGAAGGGTTTGCAATTGTACCAATTCCAGAAAGCCTGATGTGAAAAAAAACACCCTGATTCCAATAACAGAGGCAATAGAGAAGTGAGTTACGGCTGGTTCTGACTGCCCCAGCAGGGCATCACTTGGCAGCTTTTTATATGAAGGTGAAAATAAAACCAAGAAATTGTTTCTTGCCTGACATTTTCCTCATGTTACTATCTAAATCCTCTTTTCTTCTGCCATAAGAAATTAAGCAGTGCTGAAATATTAAAATAAAATGAGCTGTTTCTGTGAATAATTGTGAAGATTGTAATCTTCAATTATTCAGAGTTATTCATTCAGTTTAATATTTAAATTCAAACCATTTCAACAAGGAGAATAATATAGGCACAGTATTCTCCATGTTGCTGTTTCTCTTTCACTTCATGAAGCAATCGAATATACGTAACTCTTAGAAAAAGCAATGAAAGTGATTACATGATTAAAAATGTAAGGCTATCTTTTATGCTAAGACTTTTGCTAGAAATAATAAGTTTTCATTAATATTAAAATACATGCTAGTTAGAATAACAAAATTAACAACAAAACCAACAGTAACAATGGTAATCAACATTTTTTCCTCTGGTAAATGCTTTTTGAAGTTACTGAATTTTTTTTAAATTCATCCTAAAATACTGTACTTTAGAAAATATTTAATTATGAAATTCTAGAGAAAATCTTCATTTTGGGGGTAGTATTGGTGGTCTTTATATGAGAAAGGAGAACTAAAAATTATGTATTAATGTTATTTTGATCTTTCATTTTCCCCCTAAACATGCAAAAAGGGATTTTTTAAAAAAACCTTTGACGTTGCTAAGTGGAGGTTTATAATTTCTTTCCTCTCCAATTATCTTTCTTTTTCTTTCTTCCTTTCCTTCTCTCTCTCCCTGTCTTTCTTATTTCTTTGGAATGTTATCTTTATTCTATTTTTACCTTAAATAAAAGGTGAAGGTAAGACAGAAAAATCCTAAGCATTTGGTTACTGAAAAAGATTATTTTAAGAAATATTTTTTTTTTCATTCAAAATATTTAAGATAATACAACCGTATATATTTCCATGAGGTCATGTCATAACTGTCCTATCATACAGTATCTCCTAATTCAATTCATTAACTACAGCTTTCCAATGCTACCTCACAACTCATATTTAATTTTCAGACGCTGAGAAAACATGCATTATTTAAATGTATAATATATTTACCCTCTAGACTTCAGTATAAAGTTCATATGACTTATTGAGTATGTTTCTTTAAGAGTATGTTTGATATTGTTAGAGTAACCTCATTTTTTATTGAATTCCATCGTGAATAACTATATAAAACCTGCATGTTTTGTTGGCATTAAAGCTAAGGCTGCCTCCAGGCACTGTTAACTTATGCATCATCCTTTACTTAATTTCTCTGTTTTGTTTTAATTGATAAACTGTCTCTGAGCTGGAATGCACATTTTTCATGTAGGTTTGCTTTGCTGGTATTACAAACCTATCTTACTCTCTTGAGTATATGGCTTGCTTTATAATAGATGCAGAGGAACAGAGTTTATTAAATTGCACTAATACACTTTGCATGTTTCACAAGCATGCAAGAATTCCATTAACTGAGGTTTTTAATTTTGTATATCTCATGCCTAATAATGACATTTGTGGTGGCTTACCAGATGTACAGTGAGCAATCTGCTCGTCAACTTTCTTCATTGTGTCCTTTTTGCTTTCACGATTTTGCCATCTAAAGAGCTCTGTACAGAACCAGACCATGATTTAAGCCCATGAACTTTCCTCAAAATTAAACTACCCAATTTCATTGGTAGTTCTTTAGCTCAACCAATCTATCAGTTATCTTCCCTTTTTTTTTTTTCAGACAGATTATAGGTGTTGTCCAAAATTTTTCTTTTGTCCTCCACTTCTAATTTGCAAACGAGAACAAGCCAGAGAGTGAGCATGGGGATCCTGAAAGCCCCTCTGGATTTGTCCTGGATGAAGATTTAGACTACATTAAGGGATAGTCATTTCAATCCTCTCTACAAGAACTTACTTTTTTTTTCTAAGGAAGGCAGCTGATTTGAGTCAAACCTGAGCACAGCTGGTCCTCAAAAGCAATGTGGATCACAAGGAAGTCTGGAGCTCTAGGGCTGATAGAAACTGCACCACTGGCACAAGGTTAGTACTGCAAGCATGGTCTTAGCAGACTGAATTGTCTTTCCCTCTTTTTTTATGCCCAATAAAGGGTGAGTGATGGCAACACAGCTGTTAAATCCTTGGAATTGGTCTGGCCTACATAAAAGGATGGGTTTCATCTGGAAAAAACACACCACAAAACCCACCAGAGTCTGAGTGTGTCATTAATGTTGGGTTAGATACTCATTCAGTGAGAAGAGTTGCATGCAGTCATTTGATGCCTGATAAGCCAGGTACCTTATCTTCTCTGATAACAGAGACATAAACATACTTCTGGAAGAAGTTAGGGATGTCTTTTCTGATGCCTGTGTTACTGACTGAGTATTTGAATGTCATAGTTGCATAGTTTCTATCAGAAATTTCCTGAGATGCTTCATTAAAAATCATCACATTTGTTTACAATTGTGGACAGAATGGTAGTGAGGTGGGGCTGAAAGAACCAGGTTTTCATTATTAGAAGTCTAATAGCATCTCATTAGACCTAAAAAGTGATACTGAACTAGAAAGAGTCCTAAAAGACGAGGCAGAAGACCGGCTTGGCTGAAGAGGGATCTGCTCTTGAAGATGAGGCAAAAAAGGAAGGTGTATGCCCAGTGGAAGCTAGGTCAGGTGATGTGGGAAGAATACAGAGATGCTGCTAACCACTGTGACCAATGGCAGGACTTGGGGAAATGGCAGGAAGCTGAATCAGGGAAGGTTTAGGTTAGATATCAGGAAAAGGTTTTTCACCCAGAGGGTTGCTGAGCACTGGAACAAGCTCCCCAGGGAAGTGGTCACAGCACCAAGCCTGCCTTGCCAAATGCTTCAAGAAGCATTTGGATGATGCTCTCAGGCGTGTGGTGTGATTCTAGGAGTGCCCTACACAGGGACAGGAGTTGGACTTGGTGATCCTGATGGGTCCCTTCCAACTCAGCATATTCTACAATTCTATGATTCTGTGATTCTCATGTGCAGATATAAAATTTTCAGTTTGCTGGTCACCACATTTTAATCCTGCCCTTTTGTTTCCTTTCAAGATTTGATTGTATTAAAGATCTTGTGTGGAACCATTTAATTCCATGAACTCCACTGGAAAATTATGCAGGCTATCTCGTTATTTGTGATGTTGTGTAAATGTAATGTTGTTTGTGATGTACTATTGTAGCAAAAATAATATACTGGGTGAGGCTATAATTTTGGACTGCAGATTAGAAAACTGAAATTCAGTCATACACAAACATATAAATTAGGCAATATTTATTCTTCATTGGTTGTGCAGTAAGCTTTCCAGCTAGTTTAAAAGAGATAATTTCAAAATTGAGGGAAATTATTAATGAAGTTGAATGTGGGAAAGTTAAAAAAAAAAATAACCCAAGAGTAAAAATTAGGAATTTTTTATTGAAGTAAATATAAAATCTCAATGATTCATAATTTAAAAGGGGGCAATTTCCCCACATCTAACCAAATAAACAATTAGGAAAAAAATATTTAACAGGCAAGAAAGAGTATTCAATATAAATCAGTCTATCTGAAGAATAAATTTTGAGAAGAAAGGCTGAAATTATTAGGAAGAATCTGTAGGGAATGAGGGAAAGAACAAAATCCATTGCCATGTGCCAGCTACAATATGGAGTTCATAAAAACATTAATGATGGGTTTGTGTATTTGTAAAAAAAAAAGTAATACTTCTATTACTTACTAATGAGAAGCTTTTTACTTTCAATGGATGACTTCAGAAGGTGTTAAATAACAGCTTCTTGAATAAAATACTATTTTTTTTATTAGGACTAGATGTCTTACATCCAGGTGCTGACTGAGATCTGTCGCTTTGTAGTAGTCCTGTTTTCTAAATAAAATTTATTGTATGAGAAAACTCTGAAAGATTTTTTGCTAGTGTTCATGAGGTAAGTGCAATGATGCATGTAACTGTAGATTACTTAATGACGTAAGTCTAAGATATGCTAGAAAATTTGATATGAGTTTAATAAAGAGTTAAGTGACAAGAACTGCTGTCAGCAATGTGATCGTTTTCTATAGAAAATAAATCTTAGCAAATATTTCATTTTCTGGTAATGATGCAAAAGGTAACTCCATAAGCATAATAGATTTTGGATGTACTGCATAAGATTCTGATTAATTACTGCTATATAGCATCAATAAAGCATGTGTTAACATTGATTTGAACACAAGAGGATTGACACGTCTCCAGAAATCATTCTTAATGAGGAATTGTCGTTGGAAATAATATTTCTTGTGAGATACCACAGAGATCACCAATGTGTCTAGCTTTTCATAATTTTGTCTTGATATGGCAGTAAATATATAAATCATTGCTGAGGGAAGTGAGGGATTCTTGCATGGATCTTATGGGCTTTAAAACAGGCCCCTGCACTCACAGCTCTGTGCAGCCCCTTTCTCTGTTCTATCCATGTGGCACTTTTCATTTGCTATTCCATCTGGATTTTTCATTACCATTAAAGGTGTTATTCTGTCAACCATCTTGACCGCTTGAAAGCCTAGTAATTCTTTGTTCCATATGCTAGCTGAATCCTAGACTTTAAATGTTCTTAAATTTTATCAGATCTTCACAGAGTTCTACACCAGTACTACACTGTGTTCCATAACCACAAATAACAATTTTTTATCTTTAGCCCAAAAACTTCCGTGGTCTATACAAGTTTATATTTCATTACAAATCTGTACTTAGATGCACTGATTTTGCACCTTAATAACTTGTAAATAACATGTTTTTGACACTTTACCATTAAGATCTAAATTTAGTATCTACTAGTTTAATGTCACTTGTTTAACTCCCATTCAATCTCTAATTACATATTAGCACACCTTTTCCACCTAAACAGTTAAGGTCATATTTTTGTAATAGCTTTAAACAAAAAAATAATTAATTACTTACTTCAGGTGGTACTTCTAAATTCACATTGTTCTTCTTGAACTGCAAGTCAAGATCAGTGACTAACATTGCAGCATTATAATCTTTAAATAAGGATAATCTTATCACTGAAAAATATGAACTTGAGGTTATATTTTCTTGTTGATGCACCATGCGTGTAATTTCCATTAAGAGGGGTTATGTGAGCACATCTGCAAGAGAATTGATCTGGTTTTGTTATTCAAGTCCACCTTCAGTCATTCTCCTGTGTTTATTGCATAAGTGTTTCTTATTTTGTCTTGCTCTACAAATTAACTCTTTCCAGATGTAGCTCGTATAGATGATTTTTGCTGCAGCAGGCATGCAGAACAGTTAATTGTCTTTGTTCTTTGTTTGGGATCTCAGGAGCTAATGAATTAGGCACTCACAAATCTTCAATGGCCAGTGTATTTACATTCCTTGGACAATTCATGTAAAGGAGTGGTTTCTACTATGCTCTGCAGTAACAGTTTTAATACTTGGTTCATCTTCCATTTGGAAAGTTCCACTTTTCTTTTACATGCTACTCATTTCCATGCTGTTGAACCAGGAAAGATTTGCTAGAAACACAATCTAAGCATGACACTAATCTCTTTGAAACTTGCAATGTTCTGCCTCCTGCAGGATGTTTGTGACCCTTAGTAGAATTAAGATAACATTTTGCTTTTCAGAGCAAAGATGAGAAGCTGAGTTCCTCATAATTCATATGTGGGTCTGGACTGTATCAATTAAAATTCCCAATTGAAACGTTTTTATAATGCATATAAATAGCATTTAAGCAGGAATGGATTTATGGGGAGAGGGAGCAGAGGAACCTTCTCATCACTTCCAGTTTTTAGTGTGCAGTGTGCTCCAGTTTACATAAGAGAAAAACACCACACAACCATCCCCAATTCTGCCTCACTCAATGCCTCAGAGTGGCAATATGGATGCAAAAATAATCTTTATTTAAAGTACAGTAATAAAGCTGAGATATTTGCTTAAAATCTGAAAGTGCCTAATCCCTAATGACTTTCTAATTTTGTAAAATATTAATCGTCATGGAAGAGTACAACATAAGGCACATTGCCAATGGATTTCCAGTACTTCCAGCCAACAAGCAGCAGGCAAGATGTGTATTCATTGCATTTCTCTTGTTTTCCTCTCTGTTTTCTTATTTCAGTAATCTAAATCTTGTAGGTATAACCTTTAGGGAAATTTGTGGCCACATAATCAATACTATAATTAATAGAAGACTTTACAAACAAGTAAGAAAATCTAACTGGTGATAAGAACTTTAAAACCAATATAAGTTGCTGATTTTTTTATAATTTTGGAATGACAAATGGCTTGACAGTAAGTCTATGCCGTTAACCATTACTCTAATTAGAGTTTCCAAAAGGGGGAACCTTTTGACTGCTGGACAGGCTCAGGAAACAAGGAACATAGTGCTTAGCCTGTAAGGGCAAGCTGATTTCCATGCCTCTGTAAAAAATCCTGTTCAAGTAGTTTCAAGGCAAGACCATAGACCCAAAGCATAAGGTAGAAAAAATGCTTTGTAAAGAGCTGCTCTAAAAGCATGAAACTTAAATTTATTTATTCAATCAGAAAAGCCATAGAAAAACCTAACAAGACTGCTACTCAGTTTCTCCAGGCAAACACGTTGCTTTCCATTACGGCTTCTGTTGATAACTAGGTAGGCCTTTGTCCTCTTTCTGTGGAGTCAGTAACTACATTTCTGTCCTGAGTGCAGTACCGAATAATAAGGAATTGCAGTTTGTGTCCTCAGTACTTTTTTGTGACAGAGGACATACAAACTTTGGTGTACCAACAGCAGAAGGAACCTAGTCCAACAATGAGCTAGCCATCTTCTCTGCAGACCAGATTTTAAACCTCTTCAAAAACTAAAAATAAAAATGAAAAAGTTTTACCTGTTATATTCCAATAGATTATATATGCCATGTTTTTTTGTCATTTAGATGACTCAAATAAACATGTACACAGAATTGCTTGTGAATACACAAACACAGATTTAAACCTGAATCTTCCATCTGTATGGAGAGTGAATAAAGTGTACTTCAGAGGAGTTTTTCTGTTTCTTTTATTAGAAAGAAGCTCAACAACACTTTGTTTTCATCTGGGCATGGGATAGGAAACACTGAAAGTTGAAAAGCTTTGTGAGAGAGGGAAGTATTTCTTGATGAGTTCTCCAGATGTGACTTTCATCTCTCCAGGTGCCTTTATCTGTACTGTGCTCCATACAGGGATACCTAGCTGAATTTTAATGGCCCCTAAATCAGCAATGTCTTGCAGGGCAGACTAGATAAACTAATAGACATTTTTGCTCATAAATGGCAGCAAAATGTTCTAAACTTTCTTTTTCTGCTGTTAAACTCTATCATGTCTTTGAGTAACAGTACTTTGACTGGGAATCATTCAGCCTCTATCGAGCTGGTATACTATCTCCCTGCTTTTCAGATCCAGTCTCCCTGCCCACATACATGACACGTTTTGTCTGTCCTCTGCCAGAGCCTCTGTCACAAGAATCATTCTTATCTCTGTTTTCTCTGTTACCTTTCTTCTCCCACTCACTTCCACACTTATGGTTTCTCCTAAGTTACAGTCAACCATCAGTTTGAATTAAGCCAGCCTTTACTTACATTCTTCTTTTCTTTTTGCCTTTTAATATGCTTTTGTGGAGTTCAGTTCCTGCCGTGATGCCCCATGTCTTTCGGCAGCTGCTGCTTCCTCCTGGCTGTTGCAGCCCCTTCAGGTGCCACCAGCCTTGGCTGCTCTGACTCCCTCCCTGTTCCACCTCCCCTCATATCCCCCCAGGCTGCTCTCTGCCACTTCCACTCCAATGAAACAGCCCTTACTAAGGTCAGCTGTGATCTCTTCTCTCTCTAGACCTCCTTTCTCCTCTGATCCATCTCAGTCTATTGGCTACATTCAGCAAAATCTATCATTTTCCCTGCCTTAATCCTACGTGGCACTTTGGTTTGCTAGCTCCTTTCTGAACACCCTTCAACTGTATTTTACAATTGCCTTTTCCCCTCTCTTGCACTTGACACTGAAGCCCCATGGGACTTCATTTTAATTCATTGTATTTATCTTTCCCTTCTATATATTATTCCTGATCATGGATGATATCATTACAATACAAAAGAAAACACCAAAAAAAAACAAACACAAGAAGAAAAAAAACACCACCAAACCGACTAACCAAACAAAATAACCCATTCTCTCTATCGTCGTCTTTCTTGTCCTTGAGTTCCTGTCAATATATGCATGCATATACATGTTTATGTAACAGCCATAACATTGTTCCACTTCCACATTGACAAGTGAGCTCTTCCTCCCTTTCCCTGCATTTATTCTTCACTCTCCTTTACACTCTCCATTATCAGATGGGGCTTAAAAAATTCAAAATTGATTTCTAGCCCGCATTCTCCCCTTTTAGCTTGCCAGCAAGTCTCATGAATGAGAACTCTCTCTTCTCTTCTGATATTTGTGTAGTATGCCAGTGTAGTAACCTCTTACTTAAATTGCCACAATGTTCTTTCACCTTGTACCTTTCTCTAGGATGCTGCTGAAAATTTCTGTAGTTGCCCATTTCCATTTTCTCCACTCCTTCCACTTTCTCCTACTTTTCATTTCATATTCTCTTTAGGTCTGTTGAGTACCATGCCACTGCTCTTGCTGATTCCAGTTCTTAAGCTATATATGAAGTAACACAACTGATTGTAGATTTTGTTCTCCATGTGCCCTTTGTTGTGAATCTTGACCTCTCTCAAATGGTTAGTATGCCTGTGCGTCCGCATCCCTCTAATGCGCTTCTGTTATACATGAATGCTCTCAAGAAAGACTCAGGGAGACATCAGGACTGATGCAAACTTTTACTACTTATTCCTCTTAGCCAGCAATGAGCTCTGTAAAATAATGGCCAAATTAATACATGCCTAGTATTTATACACACTTGATTTCCTTAAGACAGCATATTTTTTTCTTCTGCCTTGTATTAAAATCAAGCACATTGCCAGACCTTGGCAAATAAATACACGACAGTAAAATGCTAAATGGAATACAGTCACAGTCCCTAGGTTTCCTCAAAGTATTCAGGATTTTTTCTAATACAATGAGAATATCAGGCAGCTTCGTTATTTTCTTAGTTAATAGAAGAAACAGAAGGATGCAATTCACTTTGGGCTTGGTACAAGAGCAGTAACCAGAGGCACTGTTTTTCAAGGGGGCATGTTACAGTGAACAGTGAGGTAGTACTTCAGCAGTATTGAAGAGTAGAGCATCAAGGGAAACAAAATACTGCAACACCAGTGACAGTGAATAAAGCTGAGTATGCAAATCAGAAAAATTCCCTTTCCTAGTCATATTCAGAGGTATGCAAATCCTTCCTATTGGTTTGTTTGGGTGTTTTGTTTTGTTGTTTTTGTTTGTTTGTTTTTTATTCCTTGGATTTATTATCAAACACAGCACGGTGGTAGTCATGGGAACACTATTAAGTTGTATCAAGTTTGCCAGGCAAGGACAGGACTTTGCAATCCCACAGGATGGTATTCGAAATATTTTATAGATTTTTTTGTCCACATTTCAGTGTTGCCAACATATGTACTGTAGGATAATTGACAGGGGTTATTTTGTAATACCTTAAATTTTTTCACTAAACCTTTTTGCATAATCTTGTTAATACAGGTTTTAAAGAAAAGCTGTAATACAACCAGAACACAACACATTTTAGCAGCTTTATTCCCCTGGCAATTTTTTCTATTTCATTTTTTTATTTACGTTCCCTTTCCCCAGTCACCTCTTACAAGTGTAAAATGCCTTACGTCTGTCAAATGTGCATGAGGCCAATGGTGAGACCAAGATAACACATTTTTTGTTTTTACATCTAAAATCTGCAGTCCAGAACAAAACATGATTCACTTTTCCCTCCAAGATTAGCATTTGTCGTTGCGTCAAGTGGCACACTCAGCTTGCCCACGTAATCCCTGCACATTTAAATTGTTTCATGCCAAGGATGCTGAGTGCTTGTAGGAAAGCAGGGAGAGGAGGAAATCCATGCAGATGAAACAGGTTCCACCCTCCCTCAATCCCGGCTCAGAACAGTTGTGCAGATGTTGCCCAAAGTGCCAACGTTGTGGGATGTGAGAAGCCAGGATTTCCTCACTCATCACATTGTGATTACATACATACTGCCTGGAGATAGGATTCCTTCCCCTGTTTTGGCTGTGCTGTAAGCATGTAATGTCTTTCAGGGCAATTTGGTTTCTGCTCTTTGACAGGTGAGCTTATTCCATGAATTTTTAGCTTTTGCTAAAAATAAAAGGGCGGGTCCGTTTTAATTCTTGCCATCAGCTATTGAAATGGGAACACAATCAAAGTGGTATCTATCTCATTTTGCAGGAATATTGTTGGAAAAAAATTAGGTCTCCGTACTTGGTTTTATTTTTGGTTTCCTGACTCATGCAAAACTAATGATTTTCATTCTAGCCTGTGGTAAATTAGGCCACTATTTCTAGAATACATAATGCCAATTAGAAATTGCTTTGTACTTTGTAGGATTATTGTACCAGATGTTGCTACCTGACAGTGTAACAAAAATCAGGTGTTTAACTGTCCGCATTGCTGCGACCTTGGAAATGTTCTTTGATGATTTTTCTAGCATTAGAGAGAAAACCATGAAAACACTGGAAAGAAAATGCCTGTGTGGCAGTACACATTACATGCCAATTCATGGGAGTACCAAGGAGAAGTGGTAATACTGATTTTGGGAAAACTTTGTGACCTCTTTTTGTATTAAGGGAAGGGGCTTTGTCATTAAAGTAGCAGTATCTTACCTGAAACTTCTTCAGTCTCCATCTGTTTTCCTATGACACTCCCAGTCCTTAGAAAACACATAGATATTGTTTTATAGCCCAGGAGATAATGTGCTGGATCAAGTTTTCGTTACTTGCTCTGACAGTGCTCCAGTAAAGCACACCATCCAGAGCTGCCAAGAATGGCTCTGGGCTTGGGTGTTTTGTGGCATTGGAGGGAACAGAAAGTATCTAGAAACTCATCTAAGTCAACCCCCCCTGCATGGGTAGGGGCACCTGCCACTAGATCAGGTTGCTCAGAGCCCCATCCAACCTGGCCTTGAACATTTCCAGGGATTGGGTTTCCTCTGCAACCTGTTCCAGTGTCTCACCACCCTCACAGTGAAGAGTTTCCTCTTAATGTGTAATCTAAATCTCTCTTCCAGTTTCAATCCATTACCCCTTGTCCTCCTGCTATATGCCCTTGTAAAAAGTACCTTCTCAACTTCCCTGTAGGCCCCCTTCAGGTACTAGAAGGCTGCTATGAGGTCTTCCCAGAGCCTTCTTTTCTCCAGGAAGAATCATAGAATTGGAGGGATGGGAGGCCTAACCCCCTGCTCAGAGCAGGGGCAACTAGGAGCAAGTTGTCCAGGACTGTGTCCATTTGGGGTTAGAATATCTCCAAGAATGGACACTTCACAACCTCTTTGGGCAGCCTGCTTCCATGTAATTACTAGCCTCACAATAAAAAAGGGTTTCCTTTTTTAAAAATTCATTTCCTGTTCTTCAGGTTGTGCCCATTGCCTTTTATTCTTTGGGCACCACAGAGAAGAGTCTGGGGGAGTTTTTTACCCCTCCAATCCAATATTGATAGACATTCCTATGATCCCCCTGGAACCTACCCTTCTCCAAGCTGAACAGTCCCAGCTCTCACAGCTTCTCCTCATATGAGAGTTTCAGTTATCCTCATACCCCTTTGCTGAACTTCTTCTTGTATGTCCATGGCTGTCCTGGGGAGCCCAGTACTGGACCCAGCACTCCAGATGTGTCTTACCAGTGCTGAGTAGAGGAGCAGCATCACTTCCCTCAACCTGCTATCATTACTGTAGTTCTGTTTTAGTTAGATGGTAATTTCAAAGACAGGAGGTTCTTTCTCCTCCTTTGCAATGACACTGACGGCTTCAGAGCACTCAGTAAAAGCTTGTTTTTCAGAAATTTTTGAGGGCTGTTTTTTAGTTTTGTTACATTGTAGAACATTTCTTCTGGAGAGCAGCACATCGCTTAGAACTATTTAAGCTTGTATTGCCTAGTTAATAAGAATAAATGCAGGTAAGAATTATCAACACCAATAATCAAGCACTGCCTGTAATGAGATGAGGAACATTCTGAAGCTATTGGCCAGTGCCCCATGATGTCTATAGTATTGATCAAACATTTATTTTCTGAGCACCTGGTAAGCAAGAGCACTTCCCACAATCAAGATAACTGAAAATACAGCCTGCGATCTTCATGCTAGGGAGGATTAGGAGTGAACTACCCTGCAAAGGACAGGGAGACAGAGCCATGGCAACAGAAAGGCAAACACAGCAGAGCACTCCCCAGCACAGAGTGTCTGCAAAGAGCTCAGGCAACAACCATGGGCAGTGTAAATGCAGCTCCTGACTGGTGGGCAGAGGGTGCACAGATGGAGGGCACAAGTGATGCTTCTCCTGGCTCCTTCTCACAACAGAGCTGCTTTCATGGCAGTCAGCTACAAGGCAGCACATCTGCACCAGGTCAGAGCAGATCCTGAGCACAGGCAGCCCAAGCCCTGGGATGAGGAGGGGGGGTAAGAGCTGCAGAAGAGGATTATGCAGAAAGATGTTACAGGAAAGTTAAAACCTGCTGGCACACTCATGTTCTTGATGCTTTACCCATATTATTTGCTAAGCAAATGAATATTTGATGACATTCTGGTCTTCTTAAATACAGCACTTTGGGTTAAATTTCATCCCCATGTGTGTAATTCACAAGAGAAGGAAAACAATGGTTTGAATTTCCCATTTACTCTGAGGAGTTACCTTCTGTGAGCTGATCCTTACTCACACAAAGCTCTTGTTAACACCAGTGGAAGTTTTCTTTGGGAGCCTACAGCAACAGTAGGTGCTACATGCTGAAGTGTTTCATTCATGTTCAATCCTTCTATTTAGTAAAACATGTACATCCCCTGTATTGATTGCAGTTATCCATCTACCTGCTGCATTTCTTTCTCTCTAATGGGAGTCTGATTTAGAGTTGATTTCTTCTCTATAACAAGTGTGTATGGCATATTACAGATGTAACTATGATATTTATTCTTTACAGCAGAGCTGGCATTTGATTCTCATGCAACCAGATCTTTCCATTCTGCAACAGAAGACATGGAAGCTCAAGGGAGTTTTTGAGCTAATTTTTCCACCATTTTGAAAGACCAAGTCAGGTGTCAGTCATATTCCTTTTTTCTCACTCAGGAAGTTTATTAATAATTTAAATTACAATTGTCCATGACTGATACATGGAAATACAAACAGTTTAGGTTTGTCCATTATTTTAAGTTTCGTATATATATTTCTCTTTTAATTTGGATAATGGTCTGATGTAGATGTGGAGTTGGTTTGTACAAACCTGTATTTTTAAGGCTTAGTGGATGCAGATTTTGCTTTGTGGTGAACATTTAACTTGCATAAAGATTTTGTATTTGAATTGGAAATACTCTTTTTTTTTCTTGATCCTGTTAGACAGTGTGGCAACTACAAGACACTATTCCTCATAATGGACTGGTCACTTGCCTTTGTGGGATCTGTATCTTAGTACAACTCATTAGAGATCACTAGAGAAACATTTAACAAACCTAAACAATCAAAAAAGAACATAATATTTTGAGAAGATGTCTGGTAAACCTCAGCAGCTGCAATACTTAAAAGCAGTGACAACTTATTTGAAATGTTATTTTGAGGAAGAACCTCGTAAACCTGCAACAGAAAGACAAAAAAGCTGACAATGAGCATAAAGCAGAACTCTTTCTAATGTGCCTCTTTCTACTGTACCTCTTTTCTGACTCTTGCCCTTTCAGGTTAATAGTAGATTTTACTGAATATTCCTTTACAAAATAACATTTTAAAATTAACAGAAAATTGTCATTATAGCAAGAACTATATTTATATATGACATATACTACCTACAATGTCTATGCTTCTTTCCTTAGAAGAATCCATTTTGAAGTACAATCCTAAACATACTAAAAAATATTGACAAAAAATAAGATAAAACAAAAGTCTTTTTTGTTTTCATCTCTTTTTTCCTACCATTTTAGATGAAATTTGATCTTATTAAGTACATGTTGTGTATTAATTAATGAAGTTCAGTAGGAGATAAATCTTTCTAATAGGATAGGGATTTTTTTTTGCCAAAAACACTAGTTAATGTAAGAAAACATGATATATTAATTTGAAAATTTGAGATGTTTTACAGCTGGACTGAACCTGAATATTTTGTGTTTTCATCTGTTTCATTTACATTGTCTCAGCAGATCAAAGTACTGAAGGTACAGTTCATTTCAAGATCAAGATACCTGAACAAGGGTATCCAAATACTGGTTTATTCATGGACGATGGTTCCCTAAGCTCCCACTGCAGTCAGTGGAGATTCAGGACTCCGAACACAGGTGCCACCCAAAGGTGGCTGTGCGATGGACAGCTGAGACTCTTTCACGTGTCCCTCACACCACACAGGGGTGGCAGATCTGTGGGAGTTCTGTGCTTTTGTTGGAGGCCAGAAGGGCATATCCTAGCACCTCGTGGATGGCACCAGGGCAGCGCAGGGTGGGTGACTGAACTGAGCTCCCCGTTACCACAGGCTGTGGTGGGAGTTTAGACACCTAACTCACACAGGGGACACCTCCATCCAAATATTTTAATCCAGAGCCAAATCCCATCCAAAAAGCCAGAGAAAAGCTGCATGCATAAATTTGCACAACAGAAGCATGTGCATGTTTTCTGCCTGTTCAATGCTCTGTGTCATGACACATACAGACGTCACATTTGTGCACACTCCAGAAGTCAAGCAGTGCAATGTCAGATGAAACTAATTCTGTACCATATGATGGAAGGTTGTTTTCAGTGTGGTGTAGCTGCATTTCCACAGTGTCAGATAAAATTGAAAATCTCTGACTACTGCAAAGCAGCCTAATTTATGCCTGATGTGATCTGTGACACGTGCTTGCGCAAATTCCATCATAATCATGCCAAGTAATTTTTCAAATCCTTTGTAATGTGTAAAATAGTTCACATCTACCTATGATCACATCTCCCAGCATTAGTGGTCTCAGCAGTTCTATGCACGTCAACTCGCCAAGCACCTCTTCTCAAACCCTAAAAGCCTGCATTTTTTACCAACATTGAACATATGCAAGACACTGATTAAATTTTACCAGACTATGAGAGCACTTAAATAAGAAATTCTTGAAAATATTTATGGGAAAGAAAATGTGAGTGGTGTAAGTGCATAAGCCATCTTCATATCAGGGTAGATGTGTGCAGATCATACTCAAAAAAACATCACAAACACAACAAATGGCACACTTTGCAAATCTTTATTGCATTCTGTGAAACTGCCAGCATTTCTAAGAATTCAGCAGTGTGGGAATCCATGTACTGATTTGTGAGTATACTCTGTCTGAGTTTTGCAAAGTCCAGGAATATTTAACCATGCACACCTCTAGAATTTAAACAGATGGTATGTAGCAAAAAACCTACATAGTTAGAGGAAACTTCACTTCCAGACCGAAGTTTAAAAGGGGTTGATAGTTCAGAAATCCCTCACTTGTCAGTATTGATTGTTGCTTTTCAGGTCTGATAACATATACACATTTGGATTGATTTGTTTTGTTGCTAAGGTTTGCATTTCATTATGCTCATATAACAGCATAAGTTGATGAAATATAGATGTTATGTATAGTTCATACATATGTACTTCTATAATTAACAGCAATATAGGAACACCACAGATTGCCCTGATGGTTTTTGGGGGGAAGTAGGCTGCCTAAGACCTTCATGGTCAGCTACAAATTCTGGCACCAAACTGCTTTTAAAGCTGTGCATTCAGACTCCTCTACCTGAGGAAAGGCTGAAGAGTTGGTACTTTTTTCCTCAGTCCCACAGATAGGCCTGGCATGGTGGCAAATTTGTGTGTACTTTTCAACTTCACTACCAAATTGTATAGAAATTTTTACTCTTCTCTGAGAATCTCAGCTGGCTGAAAATCCCAATTCACAGAAACAAACACATCATCCTGCCCAAAGCAGAATGAAAATGACCTTGATTTAAATTATGTTTATATTTATTTAATTAAATAAATAATATTTCTGGTATTTTGCTGCCACACACTCTTCCAGAATATTGAGTTCTCCTGGGACAAGCAATAGTATCACCTCTGACAGTCAAGCTGACATCCAGTTTTTGCCCTCTTGTACCTGCTTTGAGATTTAATTTAATTTAGTTGACCTCTCCCTTTTTGATTTACCATATAATTTGGATAATGAGAAAAAAGGAAAGGCAGAGATTGAGGTATTTGATAAGGTAAAAGAGCAGCAAATTGTGTTTTACACTTTTCGGTAAGTTCTAGGTCAGCTCCCTTTTAATTGCCTTGGCAAAAGTAAGACTGACTTGTATTCTATAGTTGTCTAGATAATATCTGACAGGAAACATTTTTGCCAGTAATTAGCAGTTCAGATGGCCTACCAGATGAGGAAATGCTTTTTAAAAATACCTCAAATGGGAAGATAGGCACTTTCTGCAGTTCAGTATGTCGATTGCTTGCTGTCACTGATTTCTGTGACACGTATCAGTGATGGTAAATCTGCCAAGGTGAGCTTTGTAAAACCTCTCTCAGTGCTGTCCCAGGAGAGACAGTCAAACTCATCACCATGGAGACTGACATACAAAAATCCCCATGCTTTTGACACAAAAGAATAAATCTGTGACCAAAGCTAGGGTGCCCTGTTTTGAATCATGATCTTCTGAAGCATTAGCTTCAGGTTGCTGAGATGCTGTGCTGGCTCAGTGAGTCTGCTTTCCTCTGCTGAAAACATGTCTTGGCATCCAGGCAAGCATGAGACTCCATGACACTAGCAGTCAAAGAACATGCTAAGTGGCCTTTATGCACCAGCTTGAGGATTTGTACCCTGACTAAGCACAGAGAACATTTCTCTATTTTCTTTCCAGGAATCCTACAGTGATTCATTCCTAATAAACAAAAGACAGATTTACTGGCCCTGTTTGTGAGACTAAAGATCATCTTTTTCTCAATGTTGTTCTTAATAGTTTCTTCATAAATGCACGATACATTTCAAAACCTTGTTTTTCTTCCCTGCTTCAACTTCATTCTTTCTATGGTAGGGAATTAAAGTTTGGTTTTATTCAGATCCAACTGAGCTGGCATTCAAAGGCCATTCATGTCCTATGGAGAATGCCCTTTCTAAAGAAAAAGTAATTCAGAACTTGAAGAATGAGAATAGAGATACTGCTGGCATGTAAAAGTTGCCATCTCTGGTTCAAAATCTGGGAGAAAACTGTCTTTACTACTGTAGTGTGCAATGCCTGGTACTGATACGTGTTATGTTCACCCAAGAACAAATACCCAAATAAATAAATAAATAAATACTTCTAGTTCCTAGATCTTCATTCAGTCTTCTTGCCCTGAGCTTCAAGGCAGCCCATACCGATAAATAAAAAACAGTCCTAATTACCAGCTATGTATTTGCTTTTTTTGACCTGAATTTTAAGACTGGGTTTAGGGAAAATTGTTTTCACTCTTCTTGGATTGCCTGAGGTAATCGTGGGCAGGTGACATGCAGTGTGTATTATGTTCTTTGCTTTTCAAGGTGAGATTCCATCTTCACAGTTACATTCAACATGGATCTGAATCATATTGATCCAATCACAAAGTCACTTTAACAGCATTAGAACTGCACTGACCATCTACATGAGTCTGAAATATTCCAGACTGCCAACAAAAGTCTCAATTTCATTACTGAATACCTGCATTTGGCTCTAGCATTGCAATTTCTTTACTGAAGTTTTATCATTTGCACATCTCCTGAAAACCATTATATTCTCAGAGTATTAATCCAGTTAACTAGACAAGGTAAGTGTTTTTTTAATTAATGGGATTTGCCAAGACAGTTGTATTTCCTTATCCAATTATTTATTCTTAATAGCTCACAGCGACCCATTCTGATACAAACCATCTAATTTTTAAAAGTATTTTATAAGTGGAGAAAGCAACCTAATGTAGCAGAAGAGTTTAGTTCCAGTCTTGATAAAGAACTTCCAGGTAGTTAATAGAAAAGAAAAGCACTTCTGTCTTCCTGTAGTGCACAAAACATACTCTTTCATTTTATTTTATATGTACTGGAATAAATAAATGCATTAACTGGTATGGACATGTTCCTGCTCTGTTTCATTGCACATCAAATTCAACCTGTGTTTCCTAAGCAGATTTAACAATAGTGAAAATAAAACTTGTATTCAAGGAACTAGTAGGTTTTTTTAACAGAATAATAAATTTGCAGTCTAAAAATGCATTTTGGATTGGATCAAAATTATATATAAACTCATGTTGTTTACATCACTTTTACCTGAGAAAAAAAAAGCAGAGGAAACCAGTTGGAAACTTATACAATTTTTAAAATGTTAAATATTTACACAGTTAAAATTAAACTGTTTATTTTAATCCAGTATGTAGGTATCGGGTTCTTCTTCCATCACAAAAGAGATTTTTTTTCCCACTTTGTTGCATTCTGAAACGAAATTCCACTCTCTACAGCATTTCTATTCTATTAAGAATGGAATTATGCCTGTGGTTCTGCTCCGATGAATGTAAGAGAACCCAAGTCCCATTATCTGCATGAAATAAAAACATACGCTTGGGGAAGTGCTCACTGCAGAACTCAGAGCACACGATGGCACTCACACGGTGCCTGAAGGCAGCATGTGCTTTCTGTAGGCTGCATTTCTCACCACTCTCCTACTGTGATGGACCAGGGGAACCAGGAGGCCATGACGAAGTAGTAAGAGATGCATGCACAATTTACTCCAACAGCTCTGTCTGTTTGGCAGATTTCTTTCTTTAATTTAAAGTTGTTGATTCTTTATTAGAATGTCTTCTGTCATTTCTGGAAAAAAGGTTCCCTGGACTGCTCCAACATGACTCTTCTCTCAAGGTGGGGAGTGGTTCAGACCTCATATCCAGTCCTCCTAACAAAGGAGTAAGAGAGACATAGCCTAAAAAACCCAGAGGAAATGCTTCTCAGACAAAATATAGATTGCAATCAATGTAGGGTATTTGGAAGTAGAAATAGCTGTTGTCTTTTTGTTTTACTTTTTCACACATATTTGAAAAACAATATATTGCAGCTAAATGTGACACTATGATTCAGTAAAAAGGAAATAAAATCAAAATGTCCCCAAACTTTAGCATGCTACTGTATACAGCTATATAGACAATAATTTACCATTGGCTTTTGTGATATTCTAGCTGTAAAAGCATCTGTTTCAACCTACAGAACAACATTAGAAGGTAATGCTAGCACAATGAATTTCTGTAAGCTGTATAATTCATCATCCTTTCAACTAAACCACCTGGCATTCATCCTAGAAAAGGACAATTTTCCTTAAAAAATAAACTTCTGTTTGACAATCTGTGTTTACCTGGATAAATAGCTGCCCTGGGAAATGCAGACCACCACTGGTTATTAGCGGATTGGTCTGATTCTTTCTGTTATCCTCTCTGGCTGAATCTATATGAGGAAATGAACCAGGGTCAGGGCATAGATCAAGAATGGGGCTTTGACTGTCCACAACTGTTTGTACCATCTCTGGCAAGGCTTTGGCCTGGGACAGCAAGAACTGCCAGGACAATGCCTGAGCACAACTCAAGAGACAGCCTCAACTAGGGGTTGTTCCCAAGAAACAGTGTGAATGAGACTCATTTTTGGGCAGGAGGCAAGTTTAATCAAATTAACATGATCTGAGCTGTGCCATATGCCATCAGGGCCAGAGAATGGCACACTTGTCAGTTTTGGGTAGTATTTTAGACATAATCTGTGTGTAATGCATGTTGCTTTCCCTACAAGTTGTGACAGCACAAAATTAGGTGGACTTTTCGTGATTTGCACGAAATGATTCACATTTTCATTCACAGAATATTAGTGAAAGATCATTCTTCATCCTATTCTGAAGCACTGATGAAAATCTCAAGTTCACTGATGTATTAAGTATCTTGTCAAGTACTAGGAGGAATACAGCAGCAGTATATTTCTCAGTTTAAAAAGTTACTTTCATGTGATCTGCTCTAGCACATCTTGTTAATGAGCAGAATGATGAAGCATTTCATTGTAACAGAAGGAGGAAAAATATACCTCAAAGAGACTTTTCTGAAGCAACTGTCAAACAGTGAAGCTGCACGTTCACACAAAAAACTGCTGTTAACCTGGAAAAGGAAGTCCCACTGGGGCTACTTAATTGCTTAAGAAAGTCAGAAGGATTTTACTACAGTATCTGGAAGTGCAGCTGAGTTTAAAGCAATGCAACTCACCCACACATCTCTTACAAAAAAACATCCTGGGTCACAATAAAACCAAGAAGAAATACTGAGCCATATGCTTTTTAAGAAGGTATCACTCCATGAGATTCTGACCCACTCACTTTGCCTAAAAAAGTAATATTATTTCATTGTAATTTCTGAACAAAGAGGGGAAGTCAAATTACATATCCATAGTCAAAACATTACACAAATTGTAAGAACTAAATTTTAGCTATCTCTGGATCCAGACAGTATTAAAAAGCAGTTTCTTTAAGACATTTCTGTGTTGCTGAGTATGGATTAAAGTCAGCGTATACAAAATGAGATCACATGACAGAGACTGGTGGCTCCAATGTCCAAATTCATCCATGGAAAGACTGGGCTTTTTTACTAGATTCTAGAGTATTCTCTTACTGTCATTTTCCATCATAGGCGTAAACACTGTGTATCACAGATTAAATGCTGGGCTTATAAATATACTGTCAAAGTTTTATTTTGTTTTTACATTTCAAGAAAAATACAGAAAATCATCATTTTCAGAAGAAATGAGCATCCTTTCTAGTTCCTAATTTGAAAGTCCACTGAAGTCAGGAGAGAGACTCCCTTGGATTTCAGTGAACTTTAGATCAAACCTTTGATGAATCACAGTAGGACAGCATCTAAGTTCACTTTATAGGTATTTGCTATGCAATGACCTTCCTCTGATTTTTTTCCCTAAGCATGTTATTCTGTGATCAGACTGCTGTTTGTATCAGTGGGAGTTCTGTACATAAAACTGGCAGGAAGTGAGCTCTCCCCCTGCTTTTTGTTGTTGTTTTTCATCAGACAAGGTTTCAACTCTTTTCTCTGTCTCAAATCACAAGTTCCCTCCTGTAGCTCAGTTCAGTACCTATGTAGATTCGTACTCTGAACTAATCCACACCTTCATCCTCTCCCACTCCTGGCTTGGTGTCTCAACACTACTCACACTCATGACACGACTGTACCTTTGCTGGCCCAGATGCATTGAAGAGCAGCACAACATGATCTAAAGAGACTGGAAATTATACCCTCATCACTCTATCTTGTCATTACTTTCCTTTTGGCAGCCTCACTCTGAGGCAAGCTAATTCTGTCCCAAACTCTTGTGTGATTAGCATTTGTTTGTAGGCTAGGTACCCCACTTAAGACAAGTTTGTCATAATAGATGACCACTCAATTGTTTCTGTTTTGTGATGCTTTTAGCCACCTTTTAGTTACATTCTTCATGCATGCAGGGCACCTCCTGGAATCTCTATCTAAGGCTGGAACTCTGCCACACTCCATGGTGCAACATAAACTTTAAAAATATATATTCTTGTCCTACCAGCTGACAAAGAGTAATATAAAGGAGGTGTCGCTGTCTCCCTTCTTCAGAATAAGGAATTAAAGTATAAAGACATGGGGAGAGAATATAAAGTGGTCTCTCCAGTGTTGGAAACAAGATATAAGATCTGGAAACCTGTTTGAAAGACTAAGCAGATTTAGGAATAGCTAGCATCTCTAAATGCGTGACACATAGAAAGCTGTTCTAATAACAAATTGTTGTCTTCTTTGATATCACGACAATAAAGACCCCTAGACGTGCTGAAGTCCCAGGGTGGATTTGGTGTGCATGCAACTCCTTATCTGCTCATGGCTGGAGGTATTCAAGACCTCAGAGGCATCTGTGTCTGAAGCTAGATGTCCTATGATCTAGGTCTATGGATTCTGTGAGATGGTGTTCCTGGTTCTGCAGATCGCTGGGGCAGAAGTACAGATAGCTTTGGATGTGCACAGAGCCACATATCTGGGACACTGGGGCGAGAGGGACCATTCCATGAGGAAGCATATTTCAGTGTGAATGGATAAAGCAAACAGAGAGGGGCTCTCTCACCAAAGGACTGGTTGTGAGCAGATAATATTTTTGTGTGCTAGTGACAACATATACTTAAGGCAGCAAATCAGTCAGCAGAAGCCAAAGTAAATAAGATTCACATATTACATTTGTATTAACACTCTTCTGCAGCTACTGCCTTATCTTCCCTTTCAGACCTACTCTCTCACCTCCCTCTGTTCTCAAGATGACTATATCTTCATCACATGTATTGATTTGGATTGTTCAAAGAAGCAAGTTTGTTTTCATAGCACAGATTACCATTTGAGAGTGCAGGGCTACTGAATAATTGAAAGCGTAGACTTCCAATTAGGTAAGTGTGAAAGTGAACTGAATGTTATCTTCCACTCTCTCTATATTTGAATTAAAAACTAAAGCTTCGCAGAAAATAAATGCTTTTTTTCTGCCTAAAAATAATAGCTTTATTTCTGTTGCTCAGAAGATGGAGATCTTGGTCAACATCTGCATAAATTACAAGCTGTTATATGACCAGCATTTTAAGAGCTTTTTATTTTGCCTTCTTCAAAACAAAAGTTCGTATTAGACTGTCAAGAGGACGCAAAGTAAACTTAGAGGCCATGACAGGTCTTAAAACAATGGGTATACATTTACATGGCTTTCTTGCTGTTGTTTCCAAATGCCTTTTTTTCTTTTTTTTTTTTTTATTTTTTAAATAGTTGTTTCTAACCATATAATTACAAACCATTTATTACCATATTCTTCTGTTTCTGCCTTCCTTTAGCTTTTTTTAACTTAAACTTAGGAGATTCAGAGGGTAAAAATATAAGAGCATACATGTACACACACACATATACATAAATGTACATATACATACATTTATACAGATACATAACATAATTTGCTGTATTTCTGAAACAAATCAGGAAAGGCAGAGCTTCTCTTCTGAAACTATTTAGTACAAGATACTCAGTTTCATTTTTTCATAAAAACTGAAAAAATTACAAATCCTTTAATATATTATTGGATGCAAGCAAAAACTTCTCATATTTAGCATTTTTGGATGTTTATGATATCTCAATATATTGAGTATCGCCAGTTTAACTTACGGCCCCAGAGATTTAGAATAAACTCAAGTGGTATGAGTGCAGGATTATCACAGCATGTCAAAAGCCTTTGACCTTCTTCTTCCAGATAGCTTTTGCATAGCACATGATCTCCAAGTAAGGTTCCCAGTGAAACATTTTTTCTTGCCAGGTGTCACGGTTTGACTCAGGATTGGCAAATAAACCAGAGAAAAACAATGCTTCCAATCCCCTCCCCCTCCCACCCAGGTACAGAAGGAGAGAGAGAATTAGGAGAGAGACTTAGCTGGATTGAAAACTAATTAGACAGCTTTAATTATATCTACAATTATATACAAGTATGTTCAGGAATGTGCAAAAGCCTCTTGCCTCCCCCCACCCCCAGCAACTCCCCAGCACTCTCCTTAGCTGTGAGCAGTCCTGAAATGTCTCAGCCCACAGGCAGGAGATAACATCAGAGCAGACAGGGGCTGGGGGTAGAGTTGCGAGGTGCCTGAGCCTAGGGGTCAATGGTGATGGATGGATGGAGTCCTCCCTGGACGCCAGCCATGGACAGAAGAGAAGGGAAGAAGAAGCAGGAAGGAAGTTGTCTTCTGTGATCTCTGACCTTCCTCAGAGCCTACGTAGATATATGGAATGGAATACCTTTGGTCAATTCTGCTGTCTGTCTTGTCCAGCTCTCCTACCGGGGGGGTCATAGATGCTCTCCTGTTCTCAGTAGCATCTGTAGCAGCAGATTCACTGAGTAGCACAGACTGACCTTTGTGTCTCAGCAGAAACATAAATATTCCAGTGTTACCAGTCCACTAGCTGGAACACTTGTTGCTAGTTAAAAGAGAGCTTACTGAAGGAAAAAAAATCAGTAAAAGGAAAATTAGCTTCATTCTGGCTCAGACCAGGACACCAGGAGATAGCCAGTGAATAGGAGGAAAGAAAACTCAGGTCAGTGTTTAAAAAGTATAGAATTATCAGTAGCTGCTTAGAGGTTATATACGTTTCGTGGATTATATTGCATGCTACCAGCTGGCTGTCTAGACAGAAATGACGAGAACAATAGTTGCAGTGGAACAATTCCTGATGCCCTTTTAGTAGTCAAAATCCATAAGGCCAAACCCATAAGACTGAAAATGTCCTGCTGGGAGATCAGTCCCTAAACTCTCTCTTGGGCAAATGGTACATTTTGCCTCCTATGGGCTGCAGTCCTGTATATCCTTCGAAAGCTGAATCCCAGGGGCATCAGTAACGCAGACAGAACTTGCTGTGCAGAGAGAACACTTCATTTGTTTCCTTGCATAATAGAGCATGCTGTCAGGATTTCTACAGACATCCCAGGCAAAGGGTGAGATTCCACCCCTCACCCTTGGTATGAGGGTCTTTGTTCAGCTGCTCTGTGTCGATTGATTCTGCGCACAAAAGCCCTCTAATCAAGCGAGCACTATACTGGGCATCTTAATCTTCCAAACACAGTCTGCTTGTGGCTTGACGAGTCAAAAGAGGTTATGGTCATGCCACCTCATCTAAAAAAGTTGTCACAGTAAATCTGAAAGTCAAGTAGTAGAACAAGGCTGACAAGATTCCTGGCAGCAAATTGATTTCATGACCCCTGGGGATAAAACAGATTGAGACGTCAGCAGGATACAAGGGACCTCACGGGAAAAGCCATTGGAGTCTGTAGGAGGTGTCTGCTACTTGGACTTATCTCTCAGTTTATCATCATGTGTGACTGCCATAGATAATGATAATGAAAGTGAACTCATTTATGGCATGGTTATCTTGATCACAGCTTGGACAGAATGTAAAACTTCATATGAGTGACAATATTGTGAAATACAAGGAAAAGTCACTTACAGTTACTTCAGTGAAGGCTTGGAATATCCCATCAGGCAAACCAGGGAAAGAAGAGCAGGAAAAAAAATATTAAAGCTGATGGATGTCACTTAACCTTTAGCTGTGATTTTGCTTGAATAAAAGAAAACAACTTCTTTAAACTGACATATAATTAAAAGCACACTGCTTTCCACCCACAACTAAATTCTATTCCAAGCTCCAGCAGAAACACCACCTTGAAGTTAACCCGGGACAAAGCAGGCAGCTCACTGGGAGACAATGAGGAAAAAAAATATCTGTCTCTTGCCCGTGACATTTAGCAATATATCAAAGCAGGATCACCACTACTGCTTGATGGCCTCCTCATCATGAATCTCTGCCACCATGGGCATAACCCTGCGATGCTCTGGTCTCAACAAACCTTCTAATACTTTTTTTCTGCCTTGCCAGGCGCTGAATGCCATGTTTATGTCCCTTACAAGAAAATTTTTTTCCTCCTCTTTGTTCCCAGTTTGCTACCAAAATGTAATGAAAATATCCAGATTCATTACACCTACTTTTGTCACCTGCTGTTGCTGCCCCCACTCTTCCCACACTGTAACACATTGCTTAGATGTAATTGCAGCCACAGGCTCTGTGAGTAAAGCAATGAAGGTCAGCCCAGGGGATTCACAAGGCCATTCTCCAAATGTGCTGTAAACCCAAAGCAAGTGTCTCTGTTACTGCTTCAACTTTTACTCTATATTATCTAATGATATCTGATACCCTCTTATTTTGATGCAGAAGTTTGAACTAGATCCTCAGAGGTTTTTTTCCTGCTCTATCATACACGTATTTTTTTCCTTCCAGATAAGTAATATTTTATTTTCTCTTGGTAGTTAACATAAAAATAAAGAAATAGGAAACAAGTTTCAGTTCAAAGAGAATATAACATTGGAAGAAAAGACATTGAAACAAGGGTTCAGCACAGCAGCTTAGACTTTCAGATCTGCCTAAGGACTAAATCCTGAAAGCAATAAAGGAGTTTCAGAATAGACTGAAGTGGAGGTAGGGTTCAAGAATCCAGACTGCCATCCAAAATATCTTCAAGACTACCTGTCTGATACAAGCCTTTCTCTTGGCACCTGCAGTTCTGTCTCTGAGTCAGATTCACTTGGCCTGCACAGTGAGGTAGGCAGCTCATCCATGAGCCCCACCAGGAGTCCAAAACCACTGGAGACAGGTCTGATCTAACAGAGGCTCACAGGGCAAACTCAACACAAAATAACGCACCTGCAGTGGTTTTCTTTTTAAAAAAACTGCTGGAGCAGTAATGAAGAGATAACAGCATTAATTCTGTTCAACATCTTTGTTGGAGACATGGACAGTGGGATTGAGTGTATCCTCAGCAAGTTTGCTGACAATACCAAGCTGTGTAGTGGGGTTGGCACTCTAGAGGGAAGGGAGGCTTGAGAGGTGGGCCAATGCCAACCTCATGAAGTTTAACAAGGCCAAGTGCAGGGTCCTACACCTGCGTCGGTGCAACCCCAAGCACAAATACAGGCTGGGGGGGAGAATGGCTAGAGATCAGTCTCAAGGAAAAGGACTTGGGGGTGGTACTAGATGAGAAGCTCAACATGAGTCTCCAGTGTGCACTCGCAGCCCAGAGGGCCAACCACATCCTGGGCCACATCAAAAGAAGTGTGGCCAGCAGGGCCAGGGAGGTGATTCTCCTCCTCTACTCCACTCTGGTGAGGCTGCACCTGGAGTACTGTGTACAGCTCTGGAGCCCTCAGCACAGGAAAGACATGGAGTTGTTGGAGAGGGTCCGAAGAAGGGCCACAAAGATGATCAAAGGGCTGGAGCACCTCTGCTATGAAGACAGACTGAGAGAGTTGGGGCTGTTCAGCCTGGAGAAGAGAAGGCTCTGGGGAGACCTTATAGGGCCTACAGGAAATCTGAGGAGGGGCTTTTCACCAGAGAGGGTAGTGACAGAACAAGGAGTAATGGTTTTAAACTGAAAGAGAGTAGATTTAGGTTAGACATCAGGAATAAATTCTTCCCCATGAGGGTAGTAAAGGTACTGGAATAGGTTGCCCAGGGAGGTTGTGGCTGCCCCCTCCCTGAAGGTGTTCAAGGCCAGGTTGGATGAGACTTTGTGCAGCCTGGTCTAGTGGGAGGTGTCCTAGTTCATAGCAGGGAGGTTGGAACTAGATGATCTTTAAGGTTCCTTCCAACCTTAACCATTCTATGATTCGATGGTTCTATGCCAATATGGGGTGGTGAGAAGCTTGTACAGAAAGTGAAGTCTTTGGTTCACTAACTTTTCATGTCCTGTGGCAGGCTAGCTCCTATTTACCCTGGGGAGAGCAACACATTACCCACTGCTGGCAGAAGTTGAGCCTCCCTACACACAAGGAAATAAAAACTCTGGAGTAGAGAGTGAGTAACCAGATGTGAAGGCAGCAGGGTCCTCCCTAACTTCTCCAGATGAAAGAGCAGTCTGAAGGCTCAGAGCTCACCTCTGCTTCATCCCCTAAGAATTGCTTCTGCATATTTAATGAAATGCTTTCTCTCATGTGCTTACTATTATAATTCTAATAACGCTATACAAATCTTTTGAGATTATGTTTTTCTGAGGCCATTCAACTAACTTCAATTTGCTCCACCAACACTGCATTGCTAGAAGGATATATCCAGCATAAAGAAAGGAAGCAAGAACCCTATGGTGCAGGGAACCATTCTTTGCAAGCTTGTAGCTGTCTCCTATGAACTGCTTATCAAGAAGGATGTCAACTCCCCAATTAAATTTATGTTGTTTCACTAGTAAATTCAGGTTTCCAATTAGGAGCAAATTCTTGATATATTAGGTTTACTATCTAGTAATATATTTCTGCTAGCATCTGATAGGGAAAAAAAAAAAAAAAAAAAAGAAGATAATAAGTAGATTAATATGGGGAAAAGAGCACTAAAGTAATTGGGAAAACCTTTATGCCTAGGAAACATTGCTTCAAATCAGCTTTCAGCAATGTCCCCAGAAAAGAGCACGTAGATTATTGTATCAGGAGAAGGTCTGACACCACCACCAAATGATCCAAGTGGTTGTGATTCAGATATGAATGAGGAGCTTCCAGAGAAACTCATTCTAGTTTATGAGCATTCAGGCCACACACTTCTAGTACATGCACTTCCATATTTCAGTTAATAATCTTCAGACTGAAAGAAAGGGAGTAAGTAAAAAAAAATAGAGTATAATATTTGTCCCCTCGAAATGGAAAATATAATTTAAACAAGAGAGAAGTATAGCTTCAGATCAGAACATGGAAGCGTGGGAGCTGTGCTCTGTAACTGGGTTGCATGAGAATAAATTACCTTGTATAAAACAGGATCTGAACCTCTGCATCTGAGAAGTCTGGAATGTGACTTGGGAATGACAAACAGGCTTCGGACATCTCATGCCATTAATGAAAACAGGTGTCTTCAAACAGGTAAGATCAGAATATAATGTGGTATATTTTAACCTGTTGAGAAAACAGAGGCAGATTATCAGTATTCCTGGGAATAAGGACTTCTTGATTCTTTACCAGCATTAGTCTTTACTGGAATATAAGGTCATCCTATTAGTTTGCACCGGGTGTCCGTGTGCAGGTCCTGGCAGGAAGGAGCTCTGTGAGAAGAGACCTGGGGCTGCCTCAGTGTCAGACAGAGCCAGTTCCTATGGACTCCCTGCTGCTGCCCAAAGCAGAACCCATCAGCAACACTGGTGGTATCTCTGTTACAGCATCTTTCACACAGGGTAAAAATGTTGCATGGCAGCTGTGAGAGTTTTTTCCCCTGCAGCCCATGGAGGGCAACAATGGAGAAGTTATCCACACTGCAGCCTGTGGAGGACCCCATGCTAGAGCAGGTGGACTTTTCTGCCAAATCCTGTTATAATTCTCACCGCTCCTTTCTCACTCATTGCTCCTGGTCAGGCATGACAGTGTCTGCTCCTGAGGCTTTTTGCATTTGTGTTGGCTTTTTCTCTGCCTTGCTGGTTGTCGAGGCGGCATATGGACTTCACACAATTCTTTAAGAGTTATAACTGAAGACCTTTATTATTAAAAATGGTGGCAATTTATACACCTCTGACCCCAGTACAAACCCCGTTAGTTACATACATTCACAGTTCATATATGATTGGCTACGTGTCTTGTCATTTGCTGTCCGTGTCATGATGACCCAGGGCTTTCGCTTCCTAGCCGGTGCCTCTCAATTCTTGCTACAACATTCTTTTCTCACTACTTCATGAGATAACAACCGTGGGATACCTACTTGTGGGACACCTGCTGTTTACTGGTCCCATGGGACAATGGCCTGTGGGGTACCAGCCTGAGAGACACCAGCTTGTTTATTGATCCCACAGTTTGCTTCAGGGCACCTGACAATTTGGTCAGCAGCACCTGCAACACTGCTGTTTTAATTCAGGCATATTAATTTTCCATAAATCCCATATTAATTTTCCATAAATCCCATGCTAATTTTCCATAAAGCCCCACAGCTGGTGGGGCACCAACACTGACAGCCCTGTTCTCCAGCCTGTCAGCAAAGGAGGACTTTCAGAATGGGCCTCACCAGGCCACTCAGTGGTCTAAAATGGCACGTTCTTCACAGGAGAGTAGCTTTGGAGAATCTGGTTCTCTGGTATATTGTTGCGGTCCGAGTTCGACCCAGGCTGGAAAACTCGAGTCAAGACACGGATCGCCCCTTCTCTTCTCCTCAATTAGAGGAGGAATAGCCCCCAATTGGCTGGTTTTAATTTCCCAGTGGGTCCGTCCCTAGCTTGGGACCGGCTGGCTACACCGGGTATGTCTATAGAACACAAACCCTGCCCAGATGCGCGCCTGCACCGGCACAAACACAGAGCCTGTGTGCTTAAAATACCACTTTACTGTAACAGCTTGGGAGCAGAGGGAGTGTGTGTGGGGGGGGAGAGGATATGCAAATGTAGTTACAGGAGACAAACTTGGGGTGTGTACACGATAGGTAAAGAGAAAGACAGAAACACTCTTATAGTTGGGGGTAGGGTGCCCGGCGAGTTTCCCATATAGGGCAGACGAGGTGCGTGTGTGAACGTGGCCGATTCGCTGCAGCGGGACACGGGACGAGCGGCCACACGCGGGAGCTCCGGCGCAGGCGGCTCCGGCACGTGCTGGCGGCGGCACGTGGCGGCTGCCTCGGCTTGGGCAGCAGCGGCTGCGATGGCGGCTGGAGCTGGGCTGGGGCTGCGGCGGCGTCACGCGGCTGTGGCAAACGGCTGTGGGAAACGGCTACAACCGGCTGGAGCTGCGCCGACTGGCCTGGGAGCACTGATGATGCTAATGAAGGTTGGGGAGCGAGCAGGGATTCCAGCTCTTTTAGCTTTTGTAGTGTGCTCTGGCTCTCTTCTCCGTTTCTCCAGCTCCTTTCACGCAGCTCCTCGGCAAGCAGGCTCCTGGAGAAGAGGCAGGAGTGCAAGCAAGCAGGAAGTAGCAGGAGTCCAAGGGTGCAGGGGTATAGTAGGAGTCCCGCCCCAGCCACCGGAGGCTCTGTGTGATTCTGTCTCCTGTTCCTTTTTCTTCTCTCTCCTTTCTGCCAGCAGCAAAGAACAATGGGCGCCAACGACCGATAACGACCCATAATGTCCGTCCTATTTACATGCTCATGCAGGCTGGTCTGGCCTTTTGTCTGCTCAGCCCTCAGCTCCTACCTGTGGCTCCTGTAACAATACTGCCATGCCCCAGGGTCCTGGCTGCTAACACAGCAAGGGGGACAGGGGTCTCTGCCCTTCATTGTGTAAATCCCAGCCACAACCCCCCAAGCCCGTCCCCCCAGGGTGGTCGCTGCTTAGGGTTTTTTTCTTTTGATTTGTTTTTTTTTTCTTGACGTCTCTCTATTGCAATTTGTGTGAGAGAGATACCTTTTGTGGAGGCCAGTCCTCCGCACATATCCCAAGGAGATTTTTTATTTTTTTTTTTTAAATCAGATTTTCAGTCTCATTTTCTTCAATTTTGGGCAGATTTTCACAAATAAAGTAAAAGTAAAAATAAATCACACTTCTCATATCCAGCCCCTGTAAAGATAGGCCCACTTCTTGAGTTTGTCCAGGTCCCTCTGGATGGCATCTCATCCCCCAGGCATGTCAACCACACCACTCAGCTTGGTGCTGTCTACAAACTTGCTGAGAACGTGCTCAATCTCACTCCCTAAGTAATTCATGAAGATACTAAACCATACTGATCGCAGTACGGACCCCTGAGGGACACCACTCATCACTGGTCTACATCTGGACATTGAGCAGTTGACCACTACTCTCTAGTCATGTACTTTCATTTTCTGTTCTAATGATCCTTCTTATTTATACACAAGAGCACAGAAAATATTTATCCTTTGGTGTTTAAAACCTAAAAATATCACTTTTAGTGCCTTGTGTTCTTTGTAGCCAAAAAAACCTAAAACAGCTAAAACAAAATTTGCCATAATGAAGTGTTATGGCATTTAAGAAAACTCTTTGCAAAGAAGATTAGTCATATCTGTGTTTGGTGGCTTGATTTATCTTAGATTTTACTTTCATCATGGTTTCCTTTTGCAGTAAAATATTTTATTGTTTCCATGAAAAACTTATATATAAACTATTTTAACATTCCTCCATAATGTATTTTTGTTCTTCCTATTCTGAATAATTTGTATTAAATGTATGAACTACCAATATTTTGACTACTTCACAATGAACTGCAGGGTGATAATTTGATTCTTAATTTAAATAGGCATCTGTGTAAGTATCTTTTCTCTGAACTGTGAAAGACAATTCACCATAATCTTTCTTAATAATATTTTAGATTGAGAAATAGAACTATGCCATTATTATCTCTTTTTAGATCAGTTCCATTTTTGTAGATGTAATTGTTACTGTATTTTTCTCCAGGGTGCTTTATTTTATCTCATTCTATAACTAGGAATATGTTATTTGCATGCTATTACTGATTTTTTCACACTCAGCTCTTCCTTTTAAATTCCATATTAATGTACATTTAAAGCTGACCATTGCTAAAAAGGGTTATTTTCTTCTGTTATAAACTTGGAAGAGAACTGGATAATTGTTTAAGAATAAAAGCTATTAACACAGTGTGGGAGTTAGGATATAAAACAATCCCCAAGATGCCTACTTCTCTGCCTGTTTTGTTTCTTGAACAAAGTTTATGCACTGAAAGGAGAGCAGAAATGTGCAGCTTCTATATGTGATTGTATTTCCTATATGGTCTAAAAATAAATCTGGAATTTTGGGCTCAAACTATGTGGTTGGAAAGTATCACTAACCTTAATAGGAAGCTGAATAAGGACTGCAAATCATACTTTTTGTAAAGCACATATAGTTTCTAATGTTGTAGGATAACAGATAATTGTTATCTTCAGTAATCACCATCCTGTAAAACTAGATTTTTGGGAAGACTTCTTAGCTTATGGTGAGCAGAAATTGGTGTCCTTGTAAGGATGGGTGCAGTCTATGCTAATGAATGGAGGGAGTTGTAAAGCCACCCGTGCTCTGTCACACGGGTCCTGAGGACTGATTCTAACATGAGATTGTCTCAGCAAATGTGAACTTTCCTGTGGCCCACAAAAGAACAGTAAATATTTGTTATTTTGTTTCCACATCTTAAGTAAGGCCAACCCCAAATCTTTGTGGCATTTTAGAAACTCTGAGACATTTGTTTTTAAGACACTTACCTCTAGTTCAGGAAGAAAAAATAATAACTCCAGGAACTGTCTGTGTCCCCAGACATCCCAGGGGAATAACTTGGTCACTAGAACATCAAGTCAGTTTCGCTGTAGCTCAGTAAGTGTGTATTTACAGAAAATGAAATTGTTCCAATAAAAGAGGTGAACAAAACCTCTTTAATATCTCGGGATGTGGAAAACTCCATTTCAAACCCCTGGAATGAGCTAGGCACAGTGGGGCTCTTGAAATACAGCTGCCAGTATTCCTAGCATATGTCAGAACCACTTAGCTGTCGAGTAGCTGCATGGATGGTTTCATAATCTTGGCTTTCCATCTTGGTCTTGATATAGGACCACCCTGCCTGAGTGTGCAAATAGCTGTAGCAATCTCCTACCTGCAGTCATAAATGTCAATAAACCATATCCAGCCCATCATGCACAGCTGAATGGCTTCTTGTTCTTATGGCATTCATGGCTAGATCCTAAGGAGCTCAGATATGCAGATGCCACACTTTAGGTAAACATACTTTATACATAAATTTAAAGAAACTCAGTCATACTTCTCAAGACCTCCTAATATATAAAGTTTACCACCTGTCTCTTAAACATCACCAGAGTCAGCAGAAAAGGATCTGAAAAATTCAGTGAACAGCTGGTGAAGGGAAGTCCACTGAAAATTCCTGAGAGCAGAATCAAGGAAGAACACATGTGAAAACATTGAATAAACTAGCAATACAAGCATATCCTTAGAAAACCAGGCCATAGAAAACAATTACCATGAAAATCCCTACATAACAGGAAGAGATGAAGCATAGTTTGTTATTACTAAAAGGTAAAATACATGTCATACGGTTAGCTAAAATAAAACCTCTTCTAGAGTCAAGTAAGTCAAAGTAACATATCGTAAGAGATAATTTCTCATTACAGCCTGTTAAATATGGAAAAGAAACAGAATGTGGGAACTGAAAACCTCTTATAGAAGTACACCTAAAAGGCAGGCAGATTAACAGTAAGACCTCAGCCACCTGTTACTAATTATTTTAGCTTCAGGTTCTTAAGTAAACACAGATGCAGCAAACCTAATCACTCGAGAAAAATAAATGCTCAAGCAGAATGCAGGGAAAAATTCTCATCTGTTGTACTTCCTTTGTAACACCCAACCTGAGAGATAATAAATTTTGAATGGAACAATTAATGAGGTCTCTTCATACCAAGGGAAATTACACCATAATGAGGTTTAGTGTGTTAGAATTGAGGTTGAATTTATTAAAAATAAATAAATGCTTTATCCAAGGTGAAAGGTAGTACACAGGATGGTTAGGGATGCTGTGTTTTGAAAGGCATTCTCACCACAAATTGTTAGCACACAGGCAATGCAAATGGAATAGTTACATGGGAAAAAAGCACAGCAGATGAAAGCTGAGAAAAAACCAAAACCATAGCGTTTAAACATAAAAACAACTGCTTAATAAACCCTAATATACCTTAAAAATCTATGTGATGTATCAGGCTTACATACCAACCTACTGGAAAAAAAGAGAGCTTTGCCACTGAGCTGTGCCACATTTCAGAAATGTTTTCACTCTCTGACTAAAGTTTTAAGGAAGCCAAGTGTGGACACTTCGCCATGACTTCTCATCAGGGAAGCCAGGAATATTAACAACTTGGAGAATGGTAATCATGTGCCATCTTCTTTTCCTGTGAAACACAAAGTGCCACCTCACCCCAGCACAGAGAGGGAATTTTTGCCCAATCTTCTATTGCTGCTCCAGAGCTGCTCTGCACTACAGAAATCTCAATATGTGTATCTGGTCTTTGTCAAGGCTAAAGAAAACTCTTCATGAAAGAATGAAGTGCAAAGATGATCAATGAAGATGCAAGGTTAAGCAAAACCAAACCAATACAAATGGTATTTCAGTACAAATCAAAATAGTAGAATCTAGTAATAATGCACTCAGGGAAATGAAAGAAGATACACAGTCAGTTAAATAGATTTGAAATGCTAAAGATCTGAACATACTGTGGATGAAATCCACTTCTGTGCAGAACATCACTGCAAAGCCAGTGCACCAGCAAGCAGAGCACAACAGGGTTTAGCTGGTGCTGGTGAGGGGTGAATTTTATTCAGAATGGCTTGGACTTTGGGAACACAGCCAAGACCACCAGTGCATATCTTGATAGAGCAGCTGCATTACTTCACCGCTACTGTTCACCCTCAGCTACCTAGGACATGAAGAATGTACAGTCTTCATTATGGCTTAAAAAATTATGTATTTTAACAGCTTGAAAAAGTCCTGCAGGTAATTCTATCATGAGCAGATCAAAAAGCAGTCATGGACAGTGAACATCAAAGTTTGATTGCTATTGATACATACATAAAAATCAAGGACTGTCTATTTTACTTAACTTAAAATAATAGCTTCAGTAATTAGCATAAACTAATATTTAAATCTAGATAAAGGTAATTCTTTGCAATCATATGAGCTTTAACCACCTTCACAAATCAGTTGGGAAATGTAAAAAAACCTTAAAAGTAGAAGAAACACTTTGAAATGCAGCTGTTAGGATGGTCTCCGATCACAGCCCCAGCACTGACATTCCAGTAGGTTTGAGCAAGGGCTGTGAGAAAAGAAGTGAAATCAGCTGAATAGAAATCACAGGGGAAATTATCATAGTTAAACAATAGCCCAAAATCCCTAATTAGAATGTATCCACAGACACTAGAGCTCATACTTACACTTCATTAAAGAGGGACCTGGGATATTCAGTAAGCAAAAGTTTCTCAGTTGTGTATTTTGTATGGACACAAGAATCTGCAAAGGGGGATTTATAGGTAGGTAAATAGATTGTGGAGGATACACACAGTCCTTTACCTGTTTCTCAGGAGTTTTGTGGTTAAAACAGATGAAAAGTGGATACATCCTTCAAGCAGGGAGGCTTGCAATTAACTACTAGTGTGGTAGCCTTGATTTTATGCCATGCATGGTTAGTTAATCTTTCAGCAGCTCACAAAGAGCTTAAGCACATTTTGTTATCAGAGGAAACTGAAGGCGAGTTTGAAAGTTTTGAGGTACTTAGAAACCTAGGTAGAAATTTCACAAATATTTATTGAAAGCAGAATCATCTATTAGAACAGACTTATTTCATTAGGACTGCATAGTAAAACAAATGCTCACCCATGTTTCGTGTCTTGCTCTTGGAACATTCAACCATTGACAGGAAAAAGAAAGTTTGGTGGTAGGAAAAAATCCCCCCACAAAAGAATGAAAAATTATAAACCAAAAACATTAGGCAGGATACTAAACCAAAGAATAGTATAACATTTTAATCAGCTTCATTTCAGCTCATATCAAGATGCAGAAACCTCCATAGGTCAAATAAAGAATTTTTCAGACTACATGGCAGAAGCAGAAGGGAATTATAATTTCTCTCTGCATATTGATAGACTTTCTACTGAACTTTCCACTCAGCTCAGCTAAAGTTCACCTTTCTTACGAATAAAACAGAAAATATTGAATCTTCTTTGAAACATAAAACATCAATAGTTAACAATACACATACAAGGAGTAAATGTTCTCAAAGCAAAAAATGCTTATAGTAGCATTACATGCTTTAGTTGTTACAATCGTCTGATGTTTGGGGTTTTTTTTCTGCTGATTTTCCTAAATGGGCTTTCTTCAAAGTATCAGATGGTCATTTGGTTTACGTTTTCAGAGATTTTGAGTCCTTCTAGAGATTCAGAGTAACTAAGCAAACAGGTTCAATGCGGGTATTTACATTGCAATTGCAGTTAGAGGTCCTTTCTGTTAGTAGTAATACCAAACCTAAATAATCTTTAAACCTAAAAAGCCTACAAGATAGGAAATTAGAAGTTGTATAGGCTTCATTTAAAATGAGGAGACTAATATTAAGTGGATTTACACAAAAATCCTGTGTTGGAGCTGGATTCTGCACTCACATCTTCCAAGATATTTTATTTCCTGTGACCACTCTTCATCATTAATATTACACAACTTGTTGCAGGATTAATGTTTTAATGCAGTTTACAAGCAGAAACTCAGGCCCTGCAGATTACTTAAATTACAGACTGTATTTTCACTTGAGTGTAGGAAAAAACCCAACAGTCATGAATACTGCATGCTTATTTTAATGAAAACAAATGAAACAGAAGGACAGGTGGTTTCTCCTTTATTTGGCTTTTTTGTTGCCCTGGAAAGTAGGTACAATTATTTTCTGGAACACAGTTTTAGAAGCAATTTAAATGCTTTTAAATGGGGAAAAAATATTTAGGCTTTAGAGAAGCACTGCATGAGAGCTGAATATCAGCAACATCAAACAAAGAGAAATTAAGCAACTGCAACAGGTACAGATCTAAGGTAGAGAATTACATCAGGCTGCAGAACCTGACATCAAATACTCCCGATTTTCCTTCTACCCTTTGGGGTCGTTTCTCTGATAAATAATTCACAGACTGCAGTACAAAGTAGTTTGCATACTGACAAGATTAAAAAGAATGCTTTGTCTGGGTTAAATTTACTATCTGAAACCTTCCTTTAAAATGTCAAGCAGGTAATTAATTTAGGATGGTTTGCCAAGCAGAATCTTTGACCCTGTCAGAATAATTTCATTTCTTGAGGGTGAAGGGGATATTACATTTATCTCAGTGGAGTCTGTGGTTTGTTTTCTCCTTCCCTTCTCCTCTCTTCTTGCCGTTTATTACCTGTTTCATAACATCACACTGAAGCAAAAATTAGTGCCACAATCTTTTCGCTTTAATTTGTGACGATAAAGCAAACATTGGCTGTAAATTGCCAATGAATAGGGAATAGAGTACAAGTCAGACCTCTTGACTTGAACAGAAGATGAGCATTTTCTGCAGAGAGAGCTCTCCCCTGCCTGAGCATTCAGACGAGCATTTTGAGAACCAGTGGGAAATGCATAAATTCAACAGCATGAAGATTTGCTTTTGGCATAGCAAAACATCCCATCCCACACATGCACAGTAATGTGCTTTCTTATGAACAAATGCCTGAATGCATGACAACCAGCAGGATTTTTACATCTGCTCTTCCATCCAGGTTTACCGGTGTAAAATTTTATTAGAAATGGTGTCACCTCCGCGAAATCCCTTCAGGCAGTGTGAAAGAGATTAAACAATGCAGTAACACTATTTGGAGGCTTAATTCGAAGTTTGTATGGTTAAGTGGGGGAAAGGGGGGTTGGAAAAGAGATAGATGCCAAAAAAGGAAATATAATTAACTTTCCTGAATCCATACTGAATTTTCTCTTAGAAGCAGATTGTGACATTGTATACGAATTGATGCAAACAAAAGCCATTACAACTAACTAATCAAGAGGAAGAGGTCACACCAAGCCTAGCTTCATCTGAAATCCAAAGAAAATGTAAACAAAATGTTTATAAATTGCAAATATAAATCCCAAGATGTATGGCTAAATTTTTACGCAAGTTCGACTTAGAGATATGCTGAAGTATTTGAAATGGTTTGGACTGCTTAGCTTTCCTCCATGCTGACTGAGCTTTTGAACTTTACTATTGTTTATCTTTTATGTGGGAATCCAATAAACACCTATTTTTTTTCTCTATATATTCCCTGTATCCAACCAGTTCATGAATCAGCCTACTTATAAATATTTTTATTTCAGGAGTCAGCACAGAAAAGTGAAAACAAAACAGGAGTCTTCTGTATTTTGTACAGAATCCTTAAACTGGACAGCAAGAGTATGAAACTCCCAATGAAGGAAGCTGATCATTTTCAGTGGCACCTGAGAAAGGACATGGTGACCCCTCAAATGTCATTGTTCTCTCAGTGTTTAAACTGATGCCTTACGTACTCCCTAACAAGCTTATTTTGGCTCTGTAGGGCTACTCAGGCACGCAGAGACCACATCAAGTGAATAAAGGTAAAACCTATTTGGTTTTTCAAACATTACTAACCCTCAGTCCCCAAACTGCAGAGCAACAGAAAAAAGCTTTCTGAAAATCCACATTGCGAGTATTATGTCTTTTCACTGGCCAACATTTCTGATCTTAGTCCTCTCCTGGAAAGCTCTCTTTAGTCATTACCTTTCAGGACGTAACTCAACCAAGTTTCCATTAGGCCAGATTTCATTCCTGTAGCTGAAAATGCAGTCATTTCCTTCCTGGCCAGACATTATCCACATGGGGAAAGAAAGAATGAAGCTGGACACAAGGCCAGAACACGATATGCTGATGAGAGTTTTTGTTTGATTTCAGAAAAGTGAAGATAAAAGTATCCAGAGCACCTTTTTCAGCCTGATTCACCTGAGTCTGCTTCATGACTACAAACTGTATGTGTAAAGTGTGGCCTAAAGACAGGAAAAGGATATATATAAGGATATAATAATATAAGGATATATATAAAGGATATAATCATAGTGTTAACTCCCCAGCACTGAGAATACTTACTGTTCCGTTGAAATGAGTGGAGCTCTGCCCACCATTTCAGTCTTTCCTGTTCCCTGTTCAGTCTATATAAAGTGATTTCTTTTCGTCCAGGGCTGTTATGCAGTCAGGTTGGCATAAAATAAATCTCTGAGGCTTCTCCATTTTTTGAGTGAAAGAAAGCCATGCATTTTTCATGACACTTTCAAAGTAAATATATGTCTCACCACAGAATAAGACGTGAGTTCTCTTGATAACCTTTAATAAGGAAAGTACTTGGATACTTCCAAATCAGACACATATGTGAATTACCTGTGACTATTTCATGTCAAATATCCTATATTTGGGCCTTGACTCAGGAAACTAAAAAAGCACAAATCTAGTTTCAATCCATGAACGATAGCTCCATCACCAGCTGAAATCCTGGTATATTCAAAGGCCCTTATTTTAAGACAATTTTTGAAATAACCTGCTTGTTGGGCATTCCTCTCACCAAAGATCTTCAGAATGAATCTGATGCTCCAGTATAAAAAGTGATCATTTCCTTTCTGTTAATGAGAATTCTAAAAATGGATGAACAGAAGTTCACCTTATTCAGCAGCATTCAGTACTTGCTCATTTTTGAGACTGTGAGGTTATGTCCCTGTTCCATAAATAACTATACTCCAGGCTACACATGCATTGCTTTGAAGATAACCAAAGCTGTTTAAATCTCTATTCCAATGACACAAACATCTTGCCTTAAGAAGTTACATTTGGAAATTACAGTTTGTAAACTTAGATCTATGATAGGAACAGCTTGAACCAGCATGATTTATAGTTTACAGAGATCACAAACAAATGACAGATGAACAAAAAGATTTGTTGTGTGAATGGCCATATTGATAGTTTAAACTCATTCACGAGTGACTGTTGATAACTAGTCCAGAAGACAAATGTAGTTAATCGAAAACCAAGCTGCATATATTGGTCTATTAGTATGTTATGTGAACAGCATGAACATACATAGCCCACTGTGTAATTACTGTTTACAGAACATTTAGCATTCTCATGTAAAGCAGCTGAATTATTTGTTATGTCAAAACATCTAGGATAAAATAAAACAGTTTTCCCCATGAGTGAAAAGGTAGGTACGCTGTGAATTTTAATATGTTGTCAAATATTCTGACAACAAATTATGAACAGAACTTCTACAATGTTAATAGAAGAGCAGCTTCTGGGGGACATGAAACTGAGAAATTATATTCAAAATATGAAAGGCCATAAATGTGTCAACACTATTACAAATATATTATCAAATTATTTCACTTCTTTACTTTAGTGCAACTTTTCTAGCTTTAAGACTCTTAGGCTTCTCTGAAGGTAATCTTGGAAATGCCTGGAAACTTCTTTCCAGTAACTCTGTTTTGATCTTTAGTTTTCTTATCATACAATTCAATTTGCAATACATCCTTTCAGGAAGGATGCTATCCAATAGCATCTCTTTTCTGTAACAGTAATGACTTTTATCTCTACAAATCTACAACGCTGCCTTCACTACAAGCTTATCAGCAACATGAGACCAAATTGAACACATTTTTTTCCATACAGAGTTTTGAACTAAGTAAATGCTGTGCTTGTAAACTACATTGTCTTGAGGAAAGTTAACTGCATCAGAAAGATGCTCCAGTCTTCTTTCACCCTACTAATGAACTCAGAGTACAGGACAAAGCAACGAAAAGGAGGAGGGAAACATGTTTAGGCTTTTGCACTAGCACCACAGACCTCCTTTCCCTGCCTCAGGTATCTGAAAGCTGATGCTGGAGTTTTGTAAAGTTAATAATCTGTTGAAGGATTGGTACTTCAAATTAAATATAAAAATACCAAATATTTTGATGGTATTTCAGGTGAGGAGGAGTCTTGCAAGACAGTTAATACAAATCCTATTATTAAATTAACTGACTGGACAAATCACGAGGTAATGCACTATAGGAACTACTATGCACTGATATTTAAAGACATGTTGGATGGGCAAATAATTCCTTTCCAACGTCCTCTTCTCTGAAACTTATAGAAATCCATGCTGTGCTTGTAGGTTTTGTGCCAATCAAACTGTAAACATGTATTATTTCAAAATAGTCTACGTATTTCCTCAGAATTTATATCCAGTGTATTTTTTAAAAACTATCAGTTTTACCCTCCTTCATATGCAAATAATTACTCTCATGATAGTTAATTTAGACCACAATACACATGAAAGGATGGTTAAAGAATATCACAGAAGCTTTAGCAAAGATCTTCAATAAGAATGCAATTAGAGAATTAAGGAGTCACTCTATTTTAACATGGTTTATTTTATTTAGGAATCCTAAATGAGATTTAACTGGAAAAATTAAAAAAAAAAAAGAAGTTACTAATAAACACAAAATTGGACAATTTAGCTGCTTTTGAAATTTGATTTTCAAAATTAGAACAATCTCATACAGTATACATAAGAAGGGACTAAAATATTCTCCTCTGTTCAAGTACCACGCCAAATCTAGGTGTAAAGAGTTGTTCTGTTACAGAAGAAAGTTACAGGTTGTTAAAAAACAGGTTACATAATTATTAACATATTTATAATTTTTTCTCCCTGTGTTTCTCTTTACTATTTCTCTTGCACTTTCTACAGATTTTCACCTATTTATTTTCACTTGTGCAATATTTGAGATGTCCAAATAATATGCAATATCTGACTTCCTCAATAAACTAGAGCTTACTGGATAAAACATTATAATTAGATTTGGACCATGTCTCACAGCTGAAGACTTTGGCCAAAGAAAGCAAAGGAAAAAAAAAGTATTTCAGGAGCTAAATCCAGAGGTTTTCAAAAGCAGAGGTTAAAAATAAAATTCTTCTCCCAAATTCCTTAAACTTTCCCAGATAATTTCCATTTTAGCAAAGAATAAGCAAATTTAAAACAAAACACAAGAAAAAGGTAGCCAGTCAGACAGAAAATACAATTTAAGCTTATTAAAAGAACTGTGAAATTTCAGCTTTATCGTGCTTTCATGAGCCAGGCAAACATCAATTGGAGGAGTAACATCGCAAAGACAGACTGCTCTAGACCTTGCACGGAGAGCTCTGCCTTTGGAAAAGAGGGAATTCCTGCAGGAGTGTTCCAGTACATAGCTTTTATCATTCCTTTTTCTGCCAAAAAACAAGCCTGTGAAAAAAGATTTTATTAAGGCAGACACCTATACAGGAGAACACCTGGACCTGGCTGATTCTGGTGAGTTTGGCCAGGCTGACAAGCTATTCCCTCCAGCCAGGAATGCCTCGTTCCTGCTATTTTCTTGTGACAGCTTTTTTTCCTATCCAGTACAGCTGGCCCACGCAGCATCCTATTCCCATGCTTATGTGGAAGGAGGGTTAGCATCTCATTTGGATTTCCTGTCATTTGTCTAGTTATCCTAGAGTAATGAATAGGCCAGATCTTGCTGTTCAGTAACGTCTTCTCCAGCTAAACACACACGGTTATTACTGGCTTCTGTGTGCTATCCCTTCTACACTGAGTTAAAGTATGTTTGTCTCTAAAGAGAAGCATTGCAAGCCTTATCTCAAAGACTGTGGGTCCTGGTTCAAGGAATTCCGTCTCTATACTCACAGTGCTAAATATAACATCTTCCTCAAATTTTAGGAAGACTTCCATTGATATTAGGGAGAGTCAGCTTAAACCTAAAGAACAATTGAACAGCTGTTAGTCAGATTAAATTTCCCATTTATTAAGGTAATACTTTTTTTTTTTTTTTTTTTTTTTTTGCATGGAGATTACAGACCATAAGTTTAACTGTTCTATTCTTGGCCTTTTTGCTGAGACAAGGTGAGGGTTTACTGGTTTTCATTACAGTGTTTTAAGTGGTGCAGCTGCTCTCCCACTATGAACTAGGCTGGAATAATTAAATTCTGTCACTGAGACCAATGAATAAGAGTAAATTAGCAATAGTGACCTTCTACTGCAGCTAAAATGGGTCACTGAATTTGAAGCAAAAATCTGCTGAGAAAATACAAGTTATAAACTTTACATAGCCTTCCTAGGCCCCAGACACATAGGAACTAAACAATGCAATACTCATTCTTGGTCATTGAAATTTGAAGGAAACCTGCAATCCTTGAAAAGCCTATTCTGCCTCTTAACAGCAATAATGTCAGATTTAAAGTGAGAAGGATAAAGATGCTAACTGCAAACTAGCTTTTGGATCTGTGAAGAACAAACCTATTTCATTTGCTGCAGTGCTTTGTTTAGCACTTGTAATTCACAGAACAGAACTCTAGCAGGCATTTCTCTGGATCGTCACTTAATTCTGTCAGCTCCTGCAATGATGGAAGCCTCCGGTACTGTGAATATGATTCTGGTGCAGAGTAATCTAAGGAAACCATCAGCAAGCACTCAGCTTTCTTCACGCCCTTGCAATGCTGCAGCTAGAGAGAAGGTAAATTCTGACAGCTGATTTTACAGAGTTTTACCCAAAGCAGGACATATCTCCCCTATTAAGGATATTAAATCCTTGACCTTTGCTTCTTCTACCTCCTTTACTTTTGATTTAAAAGATTGGAAACACTATAAAAAATACGATCTTCCCAAATGCCTTGACAAATACATTGGAAAAATCATATAGAGGGAAAGACAGCATCTTGCTTAGCACGTAAATAGACAATCCACTGTAAAGCAGATTATTTGGAAATCTCCAGCACATCACGAGAGGTTCTTATATATGACAAAGTTTCAGCTTCCACATGAATGCAGTTTCTTCCATCTTTTATTATTATTGTATTATTCTTCTTATTGTCATCATTGTTATTTCCCTTCCTCTGCCAGATAAGCTCTTCAAATATTCCAACCATAAGAACTTTAATATTTAGACAGCAGATGGTGATAACTGACTGTACCCAAGACTGCAGGCTAAAGATAACAGTCTTTAAGTTATGTCAATAATATTTGCACTTGTCTTCAAAATCACAGAATAATGGCATATCTATGAATCTCCTGAGTTGTTCACTTTGGAAAGGGAACTAGGATGTACTCTTTTTACAAGACTTAAACTGCACAGTATTCAGGGTGTGCTGTGAGTTGATTCCTAAGACAGAGCTGCATGTCTGCGTATTTCCTTGGACTTGTGTAATGATTAGAGATCTGTAGTTTAAAAAGCTTGCAGTTTTGATTTGGGGTGCCATAGCATAAACTCCAGCCATCTAAAACACTGCCCTTAAATGATGCAGTTAGTATTTTCCATTATATTTTCTACTTCAATTTGCACAGATGGAGGCAGATCACAACCAGCAATAGCTTATAGGACTTGCAAAGTGAGGGTTGCAGAATTTCCCCCCAGTATTCACCGTGTTGTAACTTAAACTGCTTAGTTACAAGAAAAGCACTTTATGTATATGTGTATGTGTATGCATATGCGTATGTATATGTACTAATACAACTTATTTGTCCTAAAAGTCCTGAAATTATTGAGCACAACTCTGGGAAATGAGCCTGGCAGGACCCTTTGTGCTGCTTAACAGAATATTATGGGATGGGAATGCAGAAACAAGGCAATAGCTGAAGCCTTAAGCATTTTATTAGTCCACCCTGCACCCTCTGTCATCATCTATCCTGCTGAGTTTGCTCAATATGTTGGTGTGAAGCAGCTAAGGAATGACTTAGCAAAACTGTTATGAAAAAAGACCAGCTTTACTACAAAGAAAGATAAATCTAGAACAGAAGGTCAGCGCTGACACTGGTACCTTGGATTTAGCTTTTCAGGAAGCAACTGCTGACTAAAGCTAGAACTGAACAAAAAATAATAAATCATTATATTAAAAAGAGGTTTTAATAAAAAATGTCACATCAAAACCTAGTACTCCTACCCTTAACTAAACTCATGGAAAGTGTCTTCCTTCACACTGTCAAATTATTAGTACCATCTTTTTTTGTCATCTGCAACGTGCAACCTAAGAAGTGTTTTAGATTGTTTAATGTTTGATTCCAACTCATTTTTGCTAATTTTCTAATGAGTATGTCACCCCCCTCTGTCACAGAATACAAATGTTTACCTGAACCAAGTCTGACAACGGAAAATGAACAAAAGGCAACTGCAATGGTAATGGCATTGGCCTAACCCCTCCACTTGTTTTTCAGTTTCTGAGGTAGCTCTCCTGATAAACAAGCACATTTTCAGGAGAAATCCAGGCTTAAAAATGGAGGTACTGAAAGAAAAAATGTATTAAACTGGTAACCTAGCTCATTTGTCCATTCTTCAATACCCCCATGTGCTGAGGGATCTGGCTGGTGTCATTGTGAGGCCACTTTTGGTTATCCAAGGGAATGGTGACCAGGGGAGGATACTGAGGACCAGAGGAAAGCAAATGTCATCCCTGTCTTCAAAAAAGGCATGGAGGAGGATCCAGGGAACTACTGGCTGGTTGGCCTTTTTACAGGCCCTAGGGAGGTGATGGAGCAAATACTCCTGGAACCAATTTCCAAACACATGAAGGACAAGAAGGTACTTGCAAGTAGTCAGCATGAATTTATGAAGGGGAATTCATGTCTGATCAATCTGGCATCCTCCTACAATGACTTGCTTGATGGATAAAGGGAGAGCAATGTGTGTGTGTTCTTTGTTTCAACTTTAGCAACACTTTCAACAATGTGTTCAGACATTCTCCTAAATGAGGTGATAAGTACAGACTTGCTAAGCAGGCAGCAAGGTGGATAGAAAACTGGCTGAACTGCCAGGCTCAGAGGGTTGTGATCTTCAGTACAATGTCGGCTGGAGAACAGGGTACTGGTTTTGGCTGGGATAGAGTACCCCTGGGGTTGATACCTGGGCAAATATTGTTTAACACCTGCATTAATTAACTGGATGGTGGGAGAACACCCTCAACAAGTTTATAGGTGACACAAAGCTGGGAGGACAGACTAAAAGACACAAAGACGGCTATACTGCCTTTCAGAGAGACATGAGCTGGGTGAAGAAATGGGCTAACAAGAATCTCATGAAGTTCAGCAAAGGGAAATGCCTTGGCAGAAAAGGTCCTGCAGGCCCTGGTGGACAACAAGTTGACCAAGACTCAGCAATGCATCCTCATGGCAAACAAGGCCAAGAGCCTAGTCAGCTATGTTAGGAAGAGTATTGAAGGAGCAGGTTGAAGGAAGTGATCCTTCTCCTCTACTCTGCACTGCTAAGACACATCTGAAGTGTTGGGTCCAGTTCTGGGTTTCCCAGTAAAAGAGAGACATAGACATACTGGAGTGAGTCCAGTGAAGGGTCATGAAAATGATGGGGTTGGAGCATCTCGCACACAAGGAGAGGTTGAGAGAGTTGGGATTATTCAACCTGGAGAAGTGAAGGCTCCTGGGGGAAGGCAGCACGTAAACAAGATTAAGCTGTAAAGATGCCCATAAGAGTCAGTGGTCATAAGTTGAAATACAGAAAATTCCATTGTCTAGTTGATCCTACTTTGACCAGGGGGTTGAACTATGTGATCTTTAGAGATCTCTTCCAGCCTCAGCTATTTTATTGTTCTTTCAAAGACAATGGAGATTATGATGTGACAGAGGAATCTTAGGTCTAAACTGAAAATTTCCTTCGTTTTACTCACAAGTAGCATTCGTTCCTTATCAAGCTCAGGGACATTGGAGCACAGAGAAAATTCAGCAATGTCCAGGCTTACTGGGGAGTGATGCCAGTATGGGAAGAGGGTTAGATGTTCTCAACACCTCTGACCATGAGTAAGACTTCCACCCCTCTGACTCTGCTTCTCACTGTAACTTACTTCAGAGCTTCAGTGTTCCTATAATACATGCTGGGCTTGAATTTGTTACCTTAGCACAAACTACCTAACAAGCTTCAGTCCTCATACAGAAGGTGGGCAGACAGGCATTTGTACTATTCTTTAGACCCATCCTGGGGACGTGTATGGCTCCTCAGAAGATACTTTGGTTATAGGTGATGTTACCCTTCGGTCAGAGTAATGACTTAAGGTTTTATCCACATCCCCAGATTGGCTCCCCACAAGCTCATTTGGATATTGGTAAGACTGTACCAGTGAAAACACGGGGATCAGAAGAAGTCTTACATATTTCTGGCATCCTCAGCACATATTCGAGCTGCTAGGTTCTGCTCAGCTGCCATAGCAGAGGTAGCCATCATGGCCTTGACAGCACCAGTAACAGGACCTGGAGGAAGGGGTAGCCACAGGCAGAGAGACGGTGTGAGGAATGCTGTGGCCCTGGTGCAAAGAGGTAATGCTGTTTCCCCCCACCAGAAGCAGTGTTTGCAGCTCTCTCAAGCCAGACTTCTTAAAGTGGAAGGTTGCCCTGGGCTCCAGACACCTGCTGCATGGCCAAGGTCCCCTCTTTCATGCTCAGGTACACTGCAGACAACTTCTTGTCCTTTTCTCCCCACTTTCACCACCTCATAGCTGCACGCTACCAACACTAACAAAGCACTGTGCTTGCTATCACTGCCAGTTTTGAAGTGAATGCACAAAGGCTAAAATAGCTTTAAATACTTACAGAGTATTTAAGTGTCCATTACTACTCACATTGCATTTCAGTGAGCATGAACTTCATACACTTATCTTTATGGCAAAAATGAGTCCTATTAATCCTCTGAGAATTTGTGTGTAACCTCCAGGTATAGTTATCATGGTTGGTACCTGAATTTTCTCAGAGATCTCCTGCCCTTGTAATTCAAAAGCACTACCCTCAGCAATTCAGAGTATGTGGGCTTAATGAGATAGCATGCCAGAGGTTTGAGAGAGACCTATTAGTCAGAGAAACGGATCTAAAACTAACATACTATTTGTGGCTTGCAAAACCACAAAGGGAGCTGCTGCTGGAGGGGTAGAAACAATGACATCAAAACCAGCATGTAAGTTATAGTTTCATTTGTTACCCAGCCTTTTCTTTTGCTTTTATAGGCCATCATCACATTGGCTGCATTTTAAATATTACTGCTTTTCATTTTCGAGCAGTAACATAACATTAAATAAATACTGGCAAGATCTACATGGCACAGCTATTTCCCAGCATGATTTCATGCAGCTCAGCAAGTAATTTCACCTGCTGAGGGAACTCGGGAAAGCAACCAGGCAATCTCATAAGGCTACTAAATCAGTGTAAACAAAGTTGTATTTAGACTGGACCAGAAAATGGTCTCGAGTTCATAAGCATAGGAATTTGCAGCTTATACTTCTTAATAGTAAATTTAATACTGGCTGAGTCTGGCACAAATAACAAAATTCTTGTCAAGCCATTCTGGCTTTTTGTTTGCTTGCTTGTTTTAGATAAGATAGTAAGAGGTTGCAGGAATATTTGTTTCATGGAAAATGATGTACAGAGAATGTAAGAAATAGTGCATTTCCCAGGAATAATTTATGATTGTTGACTGTTTCTTAGTGGCATTACCTTGCTTTTGAAACACGTAGCTTTGAAATTGATAAAACCCCTTTATATTTCAAATAGTTAATAATAAGGAAAGAACAAACCAAAGCAAAACATAATAGAATAAAATAACAAAAATAAAATAGTAAAGAATAAAATAGTATAAAATTAAATAGTAAAAAAAATTAAAATAAAATAGTAAAAAAAAATTAAAATAATAAAATAATAAAACCAACACCACCCACCCCCCAAACCAACAGCCAGACAAGCCCCACCACCTCCCACTGGCGTTCCCCCTGGGAGGGCCCCACAGGGAGGAGAAGAAGAGCAGCGGCCACCACAGGGGCTTACCCTCTGGCCACTGTTGAACAAGTTGATGGCTTGCTGTTTTATTTCATCATATTGCACTAAAACGGAACTTTCTTGGACCCAGGAAAAGCACAGACTGTTCCAAAACAGGGATTTTATTCAGTATGTGTGGTTTTTTTCTTCATAGGTATGTTTTCAGTTTTGCACAAGCTGCAATACAAACAGTGAGCTCTGAAGGACCAACCCATGCCTTACAATAAAATCTCAACAGGCGCCAGCAGTCATGTTTTGACAAAATTAAAATATAGTTCCAGGTAAAAGCTTTTACTGAACAAGCATTTTAAATATTTTTCTGACTGCAGGAGGGCAGCTGTATTATGTTCTTGTACATTTCGAGGCACCTATTCAACAAATAACTTTGCATTTTTTTAATAGTGACTTTCTGGAATTTGTCTGAAATGGATCAGAGATTTTGGAAAACTAACTCTCGAGTGACTAAAAAGCAGGAAGAACATGGCCAAAGATACATTAAAATAAACAGTTGATCAAAATGGCTCAGTAATTTACCACATTAAAATATCTGTCCTGTTGTATGTCAGGTGCATAATTGTCAGTTTAGTTTTTTGTTTTCTTCTGTAAATGGAGTTATACATGCATTTATACTGATATGGCCTTTCCTTTACTTTCCACTGTATCTGAGCTTTATTTTTGTTTGATAAAGACTAGTGGCAAACAGCCATTTGCAGTTCCCTGATCCATGACCCATAACTGATCAGTCTCAGTGCATGTTAAAGCAGGGATGGTTTGGCTCTAATTTATACCACTGGGCTAAGGCCTTTACCACGCTCCTGTCACTCATAAACAGCCACTCTGACCCATCACCACATGCTCCTTCCCTTTCTTCGTGCTGAGGGCAAAAAGATGAGATTGCATAAATTACAGTTTTGGCACATCACTCAGATTTACTCCAAAGCCTCTGCACAAGGAAATATTCTCCAACAAGTATCTTCAAACAATGTAAAGTTAGTTTCCACAGTGTTAATTTGGATTACCAGAGCAGAACATGTGTGCACACTAATTTTTTGCATAATTATGTGTGTACAGATAAAAACATAGACAGTAATTCTCTTTTATCGTTGAGATCCAAATGTCCAAAACTAAATTTGAAACATTTATCTTGATGTTCAGCACAAATAGAATTACACAAAATAGTAAAAAAGCGTGCTCCTTACCATTGTTCTTTGGCTGGTCCTATATTTTTATGTTCTTAAATCATCAGAGCAGCAGAGCATAAAGTTGATGATACAGTGCTGAAAAAAAGCCAACTGTGTCAATACGAATCTACCCCAGCAAAGCAATATTTCTCAGGCCTCTTAATGTGGGACTGTGAGTTAAAGTGACAATTGACAAATGTTCAATAAAAGGTCAAAAAACAACCATGCAGACAGATTTGTCGAGGGCTTATGTTATCTATTTTTGATAAGTGAAACAATTGGCCTAAGTCATGTCACCTGAGGCTCTTCACATCTGAGTGAAGAGCACTCATAGATTTGAAAAACATTATAATGATTTTTTTTTTCCTTTATGCCCTTCCAGGAGAACTTGCTGCATAGTTTCAAAGGCAAATATCAATATCAAAAGACAGTTAGCTTAAAATAAAGGTGAAATCTCGCTTTGGTTTACTTAGGTTTAAATAAATTAATCCAAGAGCTAATATGATTGCATAGCATACGCAGTTAGGTCACCCAATTAATTAGTGTATCTTATCAAGGGGAAGAGGAGACAGCTTCTTAAATGCATGTTAAAATGACAGCATAAAAAAAAGTGAAACACAAAGCTGTTCACTACTTATATTAAGTGAATTGTAGTTGGGCACATACAAAATGCTTTAACAATGCCTCCTCTCTAAAGAATCTTTAAGACATGGATGCCTGTGGAGAATTACCTTAATTTTCACCCCATTTACATATTAGGGATGGAATCTGTTACTTAATTTCATATTTACTTTGTCAGTGTTAGTAAGTACCAGTTCATCTCTCCTCTTTTTCAAGAGGACGTGAGGAGCTGGGTCTCTTTAGCTTGGAGAAGAGGATACTGAGGGGTGACCTCATAATGTTTACAAATATGTCAGGGGTGAGTGTCAGGAAGATGGAGTTAAGCTTTTCTCAGTGGTGACCAGTGATAGGACAAGGGGTAATGGGTGCAAATTGGAGCATAGGAGGTTCAAGGTGAATATCAGAAAAAACTTTTTTACTGTGAGAGTGACAGAGCACTGGAACAGGCTGCCCAGAGAGGTTGTGGAGTCTCCTTCGCTGGAGACATTCAAAACCCACCTGCACAAGTTCCTGTGTGATGTGCTCTAGGTGACCCTGCTCTGGCAGGGGGGTTGGACTAGATGATCTTTCGAGGTCCCTTCCAACCCCTATGATTCTATGATTCTATGATTCTATGATTCCTTTAGCCTAGAAAAGGGTTTTCCTTAGTGCATTGCATGCAGCCAAGGTCCTTAGTGGCACTTGATATCTGTGAGAGTTAGGGGGCGGAATTTTCCTCTAGCTTTGGACTGGGATATGCTGTTCACAGGGAAAAGGAGTTTTGGACAGTGATAATCTGTGTGGGTCAGTGATGCTGAAGTGTGAGAAATTGCTCTAGGAGGTGTGGCTGCTACACTGGGAAGGAGGGAGAGAGGGAGGGAGGGAAACACTGCCTGAACCTCCTGGAAACCTGACACTGAAGCAGTTGTCTTCCTCCACATTCTCCCAGAGGCCAGTTAGTGAGGGATATATAAATACCAATTCCTACAAGTGCAGAACAGAGACGTTAACTGTTGAGTATTGCCCACCCATCCTAAATTCCTGGTGACAGTGTTTTCCCCTTGCTTTTGCCCTCTGTGCTGAATGAGCACATCAGCCAAGGCAGGGTAGGGAGCATCTCCTGGTCTTTCACTGCCATCAAACGACAAAGGGCAAGAGGCTTTTGAGGTAAATGTTTTTCACCTCATCTTTCACCTCTTAATCATCTTACTCTCTGTTAATTTAGAAAAAGAGGCAAAATGATGGATTTTTCTGTGTCTCACAACAATACAGTAGAGGTGTAAATGAAGATGGCTCCCCAGCCCCAAAATCTTAACATGAAGTTGATGCTGAAAGGTAAAACAATGCCAAAGGTAGTGGAGAAATTATAATGTTAGCTCATAGTAGCCTGTGTAAGCATAAATCCACATTAATTATTCTCATCAAAACGTAGAAGAGTTTACCCTGTATACTCACCATATATATGGGGCATGACAAGTCACTCCTTGCCTTTATTTTCCTGGTTTTATGTCCTCATTCTGAGAACCATTCTTTTCAAATGTACTTATTTTAGTGTTGAAAACTTCACCTCAAAGTCCTCAACATTTTTTTCTATTAAAATTTGGACCAAAAAACAATTCTGGCATTGTGTTTTTATCAGACTAAATATATACAGTATTTCAGTTTAAGAAAAATATGCCGTAAATGCAATGTTAAGATTACAGTCCTGATGGATTTAAGGGGGGGGGGGGGATAGGGAGTGCTTTTAAAGTACTCTCTCATCTTTGCCTCAGGGGATAATAGCAAAGCTTAATTCTCCGGGCTTCAGACTGAGTAAGGAATGCAAAGTAGAGTGATAGAAGGACTGCAGCTATGCAAACTGAATAGGATGTAATTGAATTCCTAACAGATGGGAAATAATTAAATCATTTATTATCACCTCACAATTAGTTAACTCACAGGTATACCTCAGATAATAAAGAGGTTTTATCCAACCTTCTGCTAGGGATTTAAAGTTTTTATCATCTCATCTTCTCCAGATCTGTTACTTCATGGCTCAGTTTAATCAACAGCAAGTTTGTCAACATGAAATTATCTCTCCTGGCATTTAAAAAAAAAAACAAAATCAAAAACAAACAAACAAAAAAAACCCCCAAACAAGTACAAGGAAACTGCTTGAATGTCATACTATATGCAGACAGTACCTATTTTGAAGATATTATTCATTCATACACAGGCTTATACTTTCATGTGACATCTAAAAATCTCTAGGTGATATGCCTTAAATTTTTGGAGAACTTATGCAAACTATTATAATGCAAAATAATTTGATTTTCAGATGATGAAATGGTTTGCCATTGGAATAGTGTCTGTCCATTTCAGCCAACTGCATCTGTCATGATATTTTACTGTCCTTCCTACATTGCCCAAAGGCTCAATTTGCAGAAGAATTTGGGCACTTGACTGCTAAACCTGGCAGGTTGTCCACATTAGGCAACTAAATGTCTGGTGGACATGTGTTTGAGTCAGGCATTCAGGCTGTTCACAGTACCCGGGAAGAGCTTGGCACATCATAGTGGGATGCATAAGTGAGGACAATAATCCTTCAGAGTCATGGAAATGACAAGAAAAGGTGTATAGTTGAAGTGTGGTGTGTTTTGAAGACATAAGCCTAGCTCCCTGTAAGAAGTGTAAATTTCTAAAAGCTTTGGAAAGGCAGAGAGAGCTGGGTTTGTTCACTCTGAAGAAAAGAAGGCTTGGGGGAGACCTTATTGCCATGTTCCAGTAATTGAAGAGTGGCTACAAAGAAGATGGAGACTTCCTTTTTACAAGAAGTCACATAGAAAACATGAAGGGTAATGGGTGCAAGTTACTTCTGGGGAGATTCCAATTGGACGCAAGAGGACAATTTTTCACAGCAAGAACAATCAAACATTGGAACTCCATTGAAGTGAAGAATTTCCCAGCATTGGACACTTTTAAGATTCAGCTAGACAGGGGGCTGGGCAATCTCGTCTAGACTGTGCTTTTTCCAAGATAGGTTGGACGAGATGATCCTTGAGGTCCCTTCCAACCTGGTATCCTATGATTCTATGAATAAATACCTGCAAAAACTTTTGCACTGAGTAACAACTGAAAAGATTTTGAAACTGGGCAATGATCTTTTTCCTTGACTGTCTTCCTGATCAGGCTCAGAACATTTTGTCTGTGGTACATCAAAGAAACACTCAATTGCATTGCCAGTTTTTCCTGATGGAGATGAAACATAGTAATCTAAAATTCAAGTGATTATGACAAAGACTTATAACATGCTGTACCATAAGAAAGGAAGCTTTGTTGTATCATGGATTGCCCAACACAAGTTATGAAAGCCAACCAGCTTTTAGTTTAAATAAAATTTTAGCTTGGGGTAGAGATTTTTGTGGGTTCTTTTCCCAGTAACTGAATTCATGCATCAGCTAGATATACAGCAAAATAACTCAGCTGTCTCAGACCTGTGATGTCTACTTCAGAATTTTCAAAGCAATAACTTGAAAACATGTCTGTAAATAAAATGCAGCTAAAAATCAGAATTCACTGACCTCATGGGAGTTTGCAGACCATTAATAATGCAGGAATATAAACCAGCTTTCTAATTCAGCTCTTTACAAATGTGCAATTCAGATTGTTCACATCTCTCTAACCTCCCGCACCAGAGGACAGGAGTAGAACATTAAAGTGCCTGGAAACACACAGAGGCTCATCAGTCTTACCGTTTTGCCCAAGTGATCTGTACCACGTGCTTACCAAGACCTGAAAGATGAACCTGAGTCAACATATTTTCCACTGGTGAAAGCCAGAGGCAGCCTTAGTTTGATCATTTTATTAATAAGGGCTGACATGTAGTCATGTACCACAATCTATTATGCTTCTGACAGCAACAAAATCCAAGTCCAAAACAGGGAGAAGAGAATGGATACAATTTTAATTATAACTGAAGTTTATCAATAAATAAAAGAATGAAACTGCAACCATATGAGAAAATATCTTGCTGACCCCAGAAGGCTCATCTGTCTGAATAGATACTGTAAAATATGAAAACATGGTACTTGTCATTTGGAATTGTTGTTTTCTTATTAGGTTTTCAGGAGAAACATCAAGCCTGTCGGTGGGTTTTCACCATCTCCTTATTCAGCATAATAACACCTCAGAGACAGTATCTTCACAATTAAGCAGATTCCTACTAAATACCCAGCCACAATAGGCTTCAGCAGTATAATGCTTTTCTATCTTTTCATAGTGTAAGGCAGGGACTCTCTGTGAACAGAATAATTCAGATGAGATGCTTTTTTCTTTTCCAGTTGAAAATGCGTTGCAAGATTAAACACATTTGGCACCTTTGGGAAAAATAGCTCAGGAAATATCTTGAAATCTGTTTCCTTGCTGAGGAGGAATATTAGTGTGTGAGTCTGAGTGTCTGTATATTAATTTATACTGCAGTTTTAAACACTACAAGTACTTCATCCCTCTAAGCAAAAAATAATAAATGAATTCATACATGTTTAATATTATTTTAATTATTTTTTCGACTCTCTAAATCACAAAGCTTCTTTCATAACTAAATAGAAGGAAAATCTCCATAGAAAGTTTGAACTTTTATTTTTAGAAGAATTTAACTTTTTTTTTTTTCCTTGCCGTAGGAATGATAAAGCTGAAGATCTTTTCAGAATGCTTTTAACAGTAATGCTCAAAACAATTCTTTGAGCTGGGTCTCAGACCTGAAGCTGTTACTGAGTTAGATCTATCTTCTGAATCTGATCTATAAAGACACTTGTATTAAACTTCTCCAACTGGTAAAAGTGCAAGGTTTAAAGAGGTTTCAATGGGGATGGAAGTGCTTCTAAAATTTTTTTGTATTGCGAATCTTGTCCCCACGCCATCAAGCCACTCATTAAACTAAACTTCATCTTCTCTGAGCCTGATCAATATTCAAACTCCAAGTAAGACTAGACTGAGAATCTCAGGGAAAAAAAAGCAACCAACGAACCAACCAATCAAACAAATAAAAAACCCAACAACAACAAACAAAAAACCCGCCTTCTTCCTTCTCTCCTCCACAATAATAAACTCCAAAGAAAAAGAATGGCAAATCTGGGAGCAGGCTCTGAGTTCTTTCTCGTGTTTTCAAATGGATCAGTTTTTTTCTTTTTCTTATAAGCTGTCTATTTCAGATCCTAGACAACTCAACCCAGTAAATAATCAAAATAATTTATAAATAATTTGACACTTTTTCAACTACATTGTTAAGCTCCTAATTCCATTCAAATTCCTTGTCAGATAGTTTCAGTCTGTAGATATCACATAGAGCATATGATTTTGTTCACACCACATTCATCTAGAACAATGTGCATGTGATTTCAGTTTCATTCCATTAATAGGTAGTCTTTTCTTTGGATGATTTAATCTCATACATCTTCTCTTTTCTCAAATATTAAGACCAAAAAATGTATCTTTTAGTCCAGAGTAATTTTTAAACTTTAATTTTTGTTTTCATTTTTCTTCTAATCTTACAATTTTGTGATTACAGTGTTGGCCATATTGAGAATCACATGAACACACTGATGAGTAGCTTTTGTTCTCCGTTCCCCCAATGTGTTCACACTAAATAACTGCTGTCTGTAAGGCTGCCAGTCCCATGGAGCTTGAAGTGCCGCATCAACGCATTATCCTGCTCTATGAAAAGGATGGGAGACCAGAATTGCATAATTATATTCACGTTGGAAGGCTTTTCTCGGGGATGAAATGCAGATCCTGCACATGGAAAATGTTCTGATCTTGGAAAAGAGCTGTTTGCTAACAGAAAGTGACAGTTCACACAGCTTGCCTGTCCCAGTAGGACGACCCTTTGTTTATTCAAGGCAGCCAAAGAAACCTGCCTGTGAGCAGATGAAGGGAAGAACTCTGAGCTGCATATACGCATATGATGAAAGGTTGAGCAGCAGGTGTAAGAAGAGAATAACATCAGATTCATCACTGTGAAAGTCTGGTATGGTTGCTAATTGCACAAAGATTATAACAGTTTCTGAGAGACTCTGGAAAACTTTCACAAGCTTAGGGGAGAAAAGTGAAAGCCAGATGTTCTGGTGACCTTCTGCAATGAAATGCTGAGTAGGGAGAAATAATTTTATAATTATTGGGAAAATAACAATATTGTTGGTAGAAATGTATTATTTTTTTAGCCTATCTGACATAGATGGAGAAAAAAAGCCACACTTTTCTTGCTTGGAGTCCTCATAGGAAGTCTGTGATTGAAATTTCTTATTCAGATATAGCAGTTAGTTTTATACCATTTTACCTCTGCCTTCAGGTTTTACTTCTGCATGTGAGGCCGCAATTTATACAGAAGTTACAAGTGATTAGGACTAATTACAATGTAACAAAGTGACAGGTTAATTATAGTGTTTAGGTGTCTTGAAGAGAGCTTGAATGGCTTAGACTAAGCCCATTCTTAGTAAGGCATGTCTTTGAGTCCAGGCATTGCTGGCTCCAAATCTCTTTCTTACTTCCCAAAGTAACAACAAATCTAGAAAAGGCCAAAAAGGAGACCAATTTGTTGCCAAGCTTATAATTCAGCCTGTCAGACATTTCAGCTATTAATACAGTGTTTAAAAGTGAAGCTGTAGCCCTGTGTGATTTGATCTATTGGCTAAATAGGAGCTGTGACATTTTGCAAAAGCCAAAAAGAGGTAATTATGATGCTAAGAGCTTTTAGATTCGAAGCTGGAAGGCAATAATAAAACCGAAGAGAGGATGAATCACTACAGCCTCTATTGTTTACCATTCAGGGAAAGACCACAGATTTTGCTTTTATTGGAAAAATTCTAGTTTTAGAACTTTCTTGAAAGCAGGATCAATTCTCCATTAAGTGTGATCCACAGAGGCATTTCTTGGATTTATTTTAATTATACATTTATAAACATAATAAATTCTATTGGGAAAAAATCCTATTTTATTCCATGCCAGAACAAAGAGAATATAAAATTATCTGTAGAGACATACAGCAATGCTATTTCTCTGAAGTTTTCACCTCACTCTAGCCCAAAAAGGAGGAAAACTTCCTTATTGTATTTGAAAATATTCTTGTAAGGTACCATATTATGAATGAAGAATCTACATCATCATTTGTTCATTCATCTTCCTAGGAGGCTACCCATCATTAGTTTAGAAAAGGGGGAAAAAGAAAAAAGAAAATATTATCTTTGTTTAATAAACAGTCATATTACTCTCCCTGGAAGGCAGAGCTTTCACTCTCTCAGTCAATAAATCACGATACCCCTGGGATTTTCCTTTAATTGGATAATTTTATTTATGCAAGCAAGATTAGCACATCAGCCTTTGCAGGAGTGAGAAGAATGCTTCATTAATCCATGTTCCCTGAATCCCATATGGGGATTCAGTTCTAAACTATACAGTCCTGTACATCATGATCTTGGAATACAGAACTCTTGCTATTAATATGTTGCTGTTTTTTCTCACAAAGCAGAAGGCAGATGTCTACAAATGGCCAGGATTTTTTTTTTCCCCAGACAAGAATGCAGTTTTAATTTCTATGTGTGTGTATGTTATGTCAATTTATTGAACTGCTCCAGCAGATAGGTTTCAAGAAGTATTTCAAATTCTTTTTGTAAACATTTTATTCATTATTTCCCAACAAGTTCTACATTAATGCTTGGCTGTGGTAAAAAAAGTAAAGCCTGCCATTTATCCTAAATTTATTGAAAGCCCAAACTTTTTCTGTTGAGAATTATAATTGCGTAATCATGTATTCACTAACAGACCGAAATGTTCTCTGATCACTTCCAAAGATGTCTATTTCATCTCCCCTGTAGCTAAAAAGAAGAGAACAGAAAAGTATGACTTAAGGGACGATCAGATCTTCTGCACCCTATTCCCATGCTCAGCTTGGGTAAATTTTTTTCCGAATCTCCCTTTTGTCTATAACTGACTGTAGAGTCCCAAAAAGAATAATTGTCTCAAAACAGCCGCCTTGACAAACTGGACATTGTGCTTGGGTGGGGGCCTCATTTGTTAACCACCTGGACCCTGTTCTTGCAAGGAGAGCCCCTTGTTTGGTAATCACCCTGATAAATGGGACACTGTCCTTACTTGATAAGGTACAGTGGCCAGCAAGCAGAGCCCCTGGAGGCACAGTGCCGTCTTGCAAAAGACCACTTTCCTGTTTAAAGACAGAATGTGTGACAATAAAGGTCATTGCTTGGTCCACCCAGATGGGGGAGCCAAGTGATCACCTGGACCCCTGTGCTGCGTGGACTCATTTCCAGAACAATCCCAAATCCAACACTCAGTCTGCACAAAGCAGGCTGAGCCTCACCAGGAGAGGCAGGGCCAGGTGCAATAAAAGAGGCAGACTCAAAATGCTCGGGGTGCGCGCCCACCATCCAAGGACCACAACGTCATGCCGAGATTGCATGGATTCAGGAGTGGTGAGATCTTTCCTATCCCCTCTTTCTTCATCTCTCTCTCTGTCTCCCTCTCTTCATCTCTCCCTCTCTGTTTCTAACCTTATTCTCGGCACATAGGGGTACCATCATTTCTAATTTGCTAAGTTTTTCCTGTTGTAACCTGTTGTTTTGAGAGGACTATTTTGCTAAGTTCTGCTAGTTGTAATCTGTTGCTTTGAGAGTGATATTCTTGTATGTTTGCTTTGACAAGCTTTATAATCTTACTCAATCTTAAGTAAAGGTATGTTTTGTGAAAGCCTCCTGGGTAATGGTCTTACTCCTAGAGTACCGCGCAGAGAATTTCTGAGCTTAGTCTCACTGAATGGGTTGTTAAAAGAGATATTTATATTTAGTTTGGACTCCCAGCTCTGGGAAGCCTCGACCACTTTATGGGGTGTGATATTTTGTTTGGGCCCCCAGCTCTGGGGAGCCGTGCCGACTTTGAGGGACATGACAGTGCCATGCCCTCCTTGTGGGACGTGACACTGACTAAGCAAAGCACAGGAGGCTTTGGTGAATTACAAAAGTGTGAAAGCTGTTTCAGTGATGGGAAAAACAATGGCACAAAATAATCTGAAACCATCATGAGGACTTCTTAAATTGAAACTGCTTATGATGAACAGCCACATTCCCAGCAGCAAAGAGCTTGCTTCAGAGAGGAGCAAGCCACCTCTTAGCTAGCAGCACTCTGGAAGATTTATTCAGAAATTATTATTATTTTTTAACTTTGCTCTGCCCCAACCTTTTCATGTACCATTCTGTATCACAAGTACCTTCTAGTCCTTGTGACACAGGCTGGTGTTGGTGTTCCTCAATGCCTATACAGTACCAAAACATAAAAATATATCCACTCCACTTACAGGTTACAAACTGTAAAACTATTAATTGTCTTTCCTCAAGGGAGACAAAACATATGAGATTCCCCTCTTCTTCCCAGTAAATTCGGTCAGAATCAAAATCAATATACAACTGAATTTTATAAAGAAATTTGTTATATTATCTCTGGTTTATTGCACCTTATGCTGGCTGGAGGCCAGAAATATGAACAACCTGTGTTGTACAGGAAGACTGAGGCCTAAATCAATACAACAGAATATTTCCATCAGCTCTCAGTATGACAGAAATCAAGTAATCAATTCTTTTGTAATAAGTTTGGCCTGTTGTAAACATGATTAAAATATTCCTGAAAAAACTTCTGTGTACTGATCAAGAATTGTAGAATGTTTTTGCAAATCGAATATTTAAAAATAATGTTAAAATAATAAAACCCTGTCACACAGACCCAAAGAGGCAGAACACACCAGAGGTAAGGTGAATATGTTAATCAAAGAATAACAAAATGAAATTTGATCTTACTCTGCCTTTAACAATCCCTTCTCTATGTGTACTGAAGCATATACTGTTAGTTATAATCTTTCACCTGGAAGGAGGATTGTCCTTGCAATTATATTTCTTAGTAAAAATAGTCATGGGACTGAAAATATGCTCTTGAAAATGACAATGCTGGGAAATGCTATATTCTGTGAAAATTGCTCCATTAACTCCTTTGTTAACAAGCTGCTTCTAGTACTTCATTAAAAATCAACAGAATTTATGGAAGCAGCTAAACCTGCAGACAGCAAACTAGAATTGCCACACAATAGGATAAAATGGTCAGGTTGCTTAAGAGATTCCTTGCAAAAAAAATGTAAGAAAAAAAAAAAAAAAGAACGTTAATTTGAAGCTGTGGATTTGCTCCTGAGGAAGTTAAATTCCAGGTAGTCATTTATATTACATTGGTTTTCACAACTGAAGTGTAATTTTTAAGGAGCAAGGCTTATGGCATTAGCATGAAAAACAGGAAAGCTGAGTTGTGAAAGGACTGTGTGTCATGGAAGAGAAAGATGAGGTGGAAAGATAGATCAAAAGTATGTTAAAAGTGTCTACAATAAAATTCTACCTACATATTTCATATCAGAGAGGCTACAGAAAGCTCTCCAAAGAAGCTATTAACTCCCCCCAAGCATACAAAACACACCTTTAAAAGGGTTCTGTCACCAAGTCCTGTAGCCTAATGTGTGCAGTTTGGCACTTGAAGTGTAGACATTATGCTGCTATAGAAATGGATATTACAAAGACTTGAACAATTTTTTTTAATGGATAAGGTTTTCTTCCTGTTGGTTAGTCTTCTTTCACTCACCCAATGCTCAGCTCCCTTCATATCAAGAGGAAATACCATGTGCATTCTCCCTCAGGCAAAATTGGTACTGGCCTTCATGACTTTATTCCTTTCCCCATGTGGACTTGGCTGAACAATTGTGTGCCCCGTGACAGATCAGGATCCTCACAGATGTTAATGGAGATTTAAATTTTAAAATTATCATTAGTGTGATTTCTTTCCTGTTCCTATATAAAGATGGTTATGTTAGAGAATCAGGTGATTTTCACCACCCTTATTCTCCATTAGCAATGAAGAGACCTCCAAAAGCAGTAAGGCAGGTACCTGGGCTCTCCCACTCTCTTCCTGGCCTGCTTTTTACCCTAGACACTTAATGATCTGTTCTCTTTTATGCTATGACACAGAGATGTGATAGTAATGGTCCTGAGAGCAGAAGACAGACGAGGACATCACAATCCAGGGATGTTCTGTTTTGTATTTGCACACATGATCAGACTTTTGCATAGTCTGAGAGCTGCAGAGTACTGACTGCAGGTTAGAGTCAGATACTCTCTCTCTGGACCCTCAGAAGGGGAGCTAGAGTGATCTTCCCAAATCCTCCCTAGTACTCACAGCATTATGTCTTCATGGAAATCCTAAGAGATGCTAGTCTTCATTCAACAGTCCTTTCTCTTTGCATCCATCCTTGCTAGCACCAGAATCAGCTAACATGTTCATGCTAACACATGCCCATCCACTCCTTCCAGTTTGGTCCATTTGTACATCATGCATAGTTGCAGCATCACAGGGGCCAGTCAAGCTGCATTCTTGATGAAAATTCCAATTTTCAGGTAATCAATTGTGAAAAAAACTCTACATCATATATGCCCTGAAGAAAATTACATTTAGTACCTACAGACTGCACTTAAAGTATTTGCCAAACATTAATAATCCATGAGAATATATTCAAATCTATGTCAAATAGTATTTCTTTGTCTCAGAAATTATGTTTGGATACAGATACTGCAAAGAGCTGAAATTTCAGAACCAACAAAAATACACTGCTACCATCTGAGGCATTGTAGTCTGGGCCCAAACTTGAAACTCAAGCTGAACTCCCAGGTAAAGCCAAGACATCTGTATTCTGCAGCGTGCTTGCACAGAACTGGAGATGAAACTGCTGTATGTGTTTTTTATTTGGACTCTAAATCTTGCTAAGTAGGACACAGTTACACAAATCCAATGTGGACACTCAGTCTCAGAACATACGTCTATTTATAAATAAATTACTCACACTGACGGACCCCATGTATTTTACTTTTATTTTCTTTTGGTTTGTCTAAATAATTAATTATGCTTCTCTTCATTGCAATTTTCTCACACAAACAATTTTATTTCTTCTCAAAATGTTTTCATACAAGAAATGTATTTCACTGCTTTTCTAATTTAATTCCCCAAGCACTGCATTTTTTCTAAGTAATTTCTTATGTTGGTTCTTTCACAGCCTAAAAGCCTTTGCCTGAGCATGTTTTCCATCATTGTTGTTTTTTGTTTTCTTGGCTCAAATTATTAGATTCTAGGCAAAGCCAACTAGAAATGGTTTGGACTCAAGTTTGGAAGGGAGTGGTGGGTCACAGCAAAGATCAGCAAACAAATAGTAAGGAAAATATTGTCCCACAAATGTATGCATTTATATGCATATGTAAGATTTATATAACAGTCTTAAAGGCATAAACTTACTAATAGCTCAAAATTATCCCCATGAATAAATTAATACTCTAAATGGTCAGTAAATGAAATATGTTTCAAGGCTGTCGTCGTCTCTACAAACTGCCAGTGTTAGAACTTGTAGGAAGTTGCTTTACCTGAAATTTCAAAGTGGTGAATGGAAAAACTGTGACAAGCTGCCCTCCGAAGAAGTGTCATGTCACTTTTTGCCAGACTTTTAACACAGATAAACAAGAACTTAAGATGGTTAAAAAGTACCATCTGCAGCGAAAGATCTTTTATCTCTATGAAAAATGCCGTTTAAAGCTCTGGAGCCCACTCAGAAAACTAATCTCTGGATAACAAAAGTAGTTCTCCCATTTAGTTCTGAGCTCATCAGTTTCATCATCTCATTGCTGGGTGAAGTACTGGAAGCGTGTTGCTTCACTCCTAATTTCCTTAGCACAAATTTCCTCATCAAACCCCACTGAGAAAAGAAAAAGCAGCTTCCACAACTCAGCACCAGTTGCTCTCCACCTTTAACAAATTGGTTGAGACCTGGAATTAAAACAAACGAGGTAGCTCTATGGGACTGTGCAACTATATAATCACATAAATATGAGAACAAAGCTACTTTAAAGCAAAAGCAAGGCTATTCTTTCATTACTCTTTAGCACTTGAGTATGTTACAGTTAGTGATTCCATGAAGACTGAGAAGAGTCAGCAAGCAGCTCAGACACCTCTTTTGGGACGCACAGTCATCCTCCTTTGTGTGCCCTGAGTTTCTCAAAATGTTCTGCTGCTGCCTGATGTTCTTGGTTTTTGTCCTAGGTTTCCCATGCTCCTTCTGACAAACGTTTGCAACCTTGCCCAGGAGATGAAGAACAAGGGTGGGTATTTAGTCTGAGATATACACTAGTGTAATGCTTCAACATGGAGATTGTATTTAGGTTGAAGTCCTGATGTGGAGGATGAACATAAACTCAGATTCTGCTTCCTGTCTCTTTGCTGAGAGCTCTGAGTTTCTGTTCAATCACTGTTTTCACTGATGTTCCTGTGACTCTTTCAGAGAAGACAGAAATGGAAAACTGCTAGATATGGGAAGGATGGCGAGTAGGGGCTGAGCTGAAAAGCTGTTCCAGATTTAGATTGTCATAAAAACCTTGCCTCAGACAAGCCAGCTCAGCTCCCGGTAGGAGTCTGGGACCCTTCTCCTTGTCCATGAACAATACCATGTTTCACAGAAAGCTGGCACCTCTGTTCAATAGAGGTAGAAGTGCAAAATCAAGGTGAGCATAAACCATAGCGATGTATTATTTTGGCTGGGAAGCCTGCTATTGCCTGGGGTCCCTGAATCCCTTTGGAGGGTGCTGGTTGTTGACACAAAACTGGGTTTCGATACACCCAAGGCCTTCCTTGTTTTCAGCCATACAAAATTAAACCTTGCTTATGTTGTTCAGAAGCCTTGAGCAGGCTCTTCTAGTGAGTACTGCCATTTCCAGCTACTATCTGTTGTGAAGCAACATTATTTTCTCTCTACTCCATTGAAAAATACTACATTTCTTGTGCCTAACTAAATTTCTCTTCACCAAGGCAAATAAGCACCTGATCAGGAATTCGACTTTTGTTCTCTAGAAGGCTGAGCAGGGAATTCTGAGATGTAGTCCTTGGTCCTGTCAGTAGTTTTCTACCATGCCCCATACAGCAGCTGTACTTTGATAGATGTTACACTGATATTTTTGTTTCATTGATATCCAAATAACCTTATGATTGAAAAGGATGATCTTAGTGTGAGATCAGATTTTTGGCTTGTATGTGTATATATTGTAGCTGGCAAACGTGTCCTGAACTGGGGAAATTTATAGACATCCAGTATCCAAAGAACAGTTTCAAATATTTATCCAAGTAACTCACTCCATGACTACTTTCCCTAACTTCACTGTGAACATACATCTTTTTATTCTCTAAGTCAAGGGGAGATTTTCTTGGCAGCAAGAATAAGATCTAAACCAGATTTAGCTCATTGCAGTAAATGGTGTTCTGGAGTTTTCCTTTTTTGTTTGTTTGGTTGATTGGTTTGGTTTTTGGTTGGTTGGGTTCCCCCACACACACACTTCACTTTTGTCTATCCTTGGATGACCTTTGTGATGCTGTTGTTACAACAGAGATAGTAAGACACTAAATCTCACTTCTTTGCATTTCATTAAGGCAGAGATAGGTATTAGGAAACTGCAGACTATATTTATTGTGCTCCTTATAGTATATTTTAATCCTTCAATAATTCTTTTTCTCCTCCTTTGTTTTGTAATGTGGCAGCCGTGGCTTTGGTGAGAATGTAGTTGAAAAGAATGCCTGTAAAATGTCAGAGTAAAAATAATGGAAAAAACTTTCCAAACAATTCTAAGGAACTGTGTTCTCTTGAATAACACTCACTGTCAATTTATGCTGCGTCATTTGTGCTGAATCAGTGTGTGCATTACGCTGCCAAAAGGAGACAACATGTCTGTCATTGTAAAGGAGACTGATGTTTGGATGCTGAGAAGCCAACTGCCTGCAAACTCAACCAATATCAAAATCACACGTGCTCCATGATCAAAGGAGGTGATCCTTGAGAAAGTCAATTACATGCTACTATTATAGTGAACAGTTGGCAACCTGAAAGCATAATATTAAAAAAAGTTATTACCCTCATCTGCTCTGGAAAATGGACCAGAGCACAGAGTCAAACAAATATGTTGAAACCTATTCAGATGGATTTAATTACAGTACGTAATGCCTAGAGTCTCAAATTGAAGGAGAAACCTAGAAATTTGATCATAATTTAGGGTCATAATAAAATTTCACTCTGTTCACAACATCCACCTTATATCCTCTGTATTGGGGAAGGCAATTGCCATTTCCAACAGCAACACACTTTCCTTCACAAAACATTTACTGACTTGCAATATTCTTCAAATCTCATGTTTTTTAAGTGGTTCTTTCTGTTCAATTTAATGGGAAGTGACCTGGACAAGGACAGAATTAAAATGTCAAAGTTGCAAACCTCTTATCCTCATTAGTTCTGAGTACTGCAATATTTTGAGAGAAATCTGACTGATACTGAGAAGTCTCATTCAAGTTAATTTGTCTTCCTTACGATGTCTACCTTTCCAGCAGCATAATGCAGCTTGATCACATCCCTTGTTGAAATGGGAGACAAAGCTCTCATAGACCTTAATGTTACAGGATTGTGTCCCCAGAGAACTTCAGCTAGTGAAACACCAAAGACAGAACTCTGCTTCACTCATGATTGCCACAGGTGTTTATCTGAATCTCTACCCATGGGGCCTGTAACATAAAAGCAGAGATGTTACATAACACCAGACAACGACAAAAATACATAATTCTTCAAAAATAGGCTATCTTGTACAATGATGAAATAGCAAACTATACTTCAAATTGTTGTCACTTTGAGTCAGGTGACACTTACTGTAAACATGGTGCCATCACATCTACTGCATGCAGCATTAAATACAGAATTCTTGGTATATGCTATCAACAAGAGGGCTTTGCTAGTTTGCTACTACTAGTCTGAAATCAAAGCTTCACATCCTGAAATGATCAAAGAACTCTTCTGATGTCACTGAGGGCCTAAGTGGCTGTTTGCTCTAAAGGATCCCTTCAGGGTGCCAGAGGTCCTGGGAACTTTGAATGTGCAGGTCCATTCACACAAGACAGGTCTGGTATTTCATACTGATGCTGTATCGTGTCCTCAGGTACAGCAGATTCACTGGGCAAGTGGTGTGGGCCCTTACTGCATGTGCAGCACGTGGTCTCTCTGCACACAAGCACTGAGGCAGGACAGACCAGTGCCAGGCAGAGACTACACAGGCTGTAGCATGGGACCTGAGGGCTTGGTCCTGGCAGAAAGATAGTGTTGTCTAGAATATTTAGGAAGATCAACAAGAATCACATTGAACTCCAGCTTATGGTGGCACAGACTCAGAACAAATAATGACTCAGAGGCCAGTTTTATGTGTGATATTAGCTTGATTTTACAGGGAGAAAAAAAAAAAAAAATCTGCTCTTGGATTGTAATTAAGAACACTAAAGACATGGAAAATAAGTAAAATAAAACTAGCGAGGTGAAATGGAAACTGGCTAATGTTGTTCCATTATTCAAGAAGGGCTAGAAGGAGGACGCTGGAAACTACTGACCAGTCAGTCTAACTTCGGTGCCTGGTAAAATTATGGAAAAGATTATTCTGGGAGGTATTTAAAAACACCTGGAGGACAATGCAGTCATGGGTCACAGCCAGCACAGCTTCATGAGGGGAAAGTCCTGCTTGTCAAATTAAATTTCCTTTTATGACAAGAGAACCCACCTAGTTGATCAAGGAAAGCCAGCGGATGTAATATTTCTGGACTTCAGCAAGGTTTTTGATATTGTCTCTCACAGTATTCTCTTGGACAAAATGTCCAGCCTACAGCTGGACAACCGTGCTATACGATGGGTGAGTAACTGGCTCACAGGTTGAGCACAAAGAGTGACAGTGAATGGGTTAACATCAGGCTGGCAACCAGTCACTGATGGGATCCCACAGGGCTCCATCCTAGGCCCAGTTCTCTTCAACATCTTTATCAGTGACTTGGACACAGAACTCGAAGGAATTCTAAGCAAGTTTGATGATGATCCAAAGCTGGGAGGAGCTGTCGACTCCCTTGAGGGCAGGCAGGCCTTGCAGAGAGACCTCAACAAGTTAGAGAGATGGGCAGTCACCAACCACATGAAGTTTAACAAGGGCAAGTGCCGGATTCTGCACCTGGGACAGGGCAACCACGCTGGTAAGTACAGACCAGGGAACGAGTGGCAGGAGAGCAGCATGTTGGAGAGGGACCTGGGGGTCCTGGTTGATGGCAAACTGAATATGAGCCAGGAGTGTGCCCTGGCAGCCAGGAGACCAACCACGTCCTAGAGTGCATCAAGCATAGTGTTGCCAGCGGCTCAAGGGAAGTGATTGTCCCACTCTACTCTGCACTGGTGCAGCCTCACATTGATTACTGCATGCAGTTTTGGGCACTACAATATAAAAAAGACATCAAGCTATTGGAGAGTGTCCAAAGGAGAGCCAGGAGGATGGTGAAGGATCTAGATGAGATGACTTATGAGGAGCGGCTAAGGTCACTTGGATTATTCAGCTTGGAGAAGAGGAAGCTGAGGGGTGACCTCATTGCAGTCTATGGCTTCCTCACCAGGGGAAGAGATGGGGCAGGTACTGACTTATTCACTCCTGTGGCCAATGACAGGACTCAGGGAAATGGCAGGAAGCTGAATCAGGGAAGGTTTAGGTTGGATATCAGGAAAAGGTTTTTCACCCAGAGGGTGGTCAAGCACTGGACAAGCTCCCCAGGGAAGTGGTCACAGCACCAAGCCTGCCTGAGTTCAAGAAGCATTTGGATGATGCTCTCAGGCACATGGTGTGATTCTTGGGGTGTCCTACACAGGGACAGGACTTGGACTTGATGATCCTGATGGGTCCCCCAACTCAGCATATTCTATGATTCTGTGATTCTATGATTCTATGAAATGCTTTATTTAAGTAGTAGAAGTCACTAGCTGAAAGTATCCAGAGCAAACACCTCCACAAAGAGGTATGAAAACCTGAGAGAAAAAATATCAGCAGAGAGCTGGAAGATGGCAATTCAGCAAGGTGGAACATCAGACCAAGTGCCACGGAGGCTGTTGCTTCCTCACCATACTGATGAGTGCCTGATGCCTAACCAGGGGAGATCCATCAGGAGTCTGGCATACAGATGCTAAGCATACTGATGTTAAGCCTACAACCATAGTCCAGCTGTTCTGTGTGTTTTAAAAAATAAATAAGATCATTATTATGTATTAATGAATTGTGTATGAAACTCTGCAAGTGTCTGCACATAGTAAAATGCCCAGTAGAGAAATGGTTATACACTTGACTTCAGAAAAGGCTCCTTGGGCTGTAGTATTTGCTACCTCCAGGTGAATGCTTTAAACACCTGGCAAGTCACAAAAGGCATGAGATGCCCGTGAATAGGAAACTAAATCAAGGCATGAATTTCTATTGCAAACATAGAGATCAATAGTATTTGGTAGCACTGTGCATATGAAAGAAAAGAAAGCTTTTGCCATTCATCAATGTGAAGTTGCTCTCAAAGTCTTTAACCAGAGCCTGGCATCTTTACCAGACAGAAATCTCGATTTTATTGTTATATTTTTTTATGTTAATTTGATAAGTGGTTTCCAATGAACTAATTAGCAGGCTGTGCAGGGTTTGGGATATATGTGTCTGGATGGGTGCAGACAGATGCTATCTCATTTTGCCAGTATTTGTACTGATCAGAGACATGCCAGGTTTGACCCAGGAGCCATATGGCCATGGTGCCATGTCTCGGTTGTAATCCGTAAACCTTCCAGACTGTAAGGAGGAACCCACTTCTGTTTACATCCTTCTCTGTAGACATATCATACATACAGTATGAAGACAAATCGTACACTGTAAAATATGGACAACAAAGATGGTGGGGTTTTCTTTACTCGCTCAGAGCCTGAAAAACACCCCTAAAACAGAGCAGAAGCCAACCAAGGAAGGACACCTGCAAATTCTCTGCCTATCTGTGCCATCAGATGCTAACATTGGGTTGGTTTGTTGTGAGTTTCACACATAACTCTACAGAACTGCTGTAACACAGTCATAACTGCTCATTTAGAGGCACAGGGATTCCCCACAGAAAAATCTGTTGAGTGTCACAATCAGATAAAAAGCCCCATGCAAGCCGCTAGATATCTGCTCATTTGGTTGGACTTCTGTCTTCAAGGACATCTACAAATAGAGAGTATAAAAGGAAAAATTCACCATGCTCTGTGCCACTGCAAGACAGTAAATAAATAAGTGCATCAAAGATTTTGTCTGAACATTATTTTAGTTTTCCTACCCTACTGCACATGAATACAAAACAGAGCTGAGAGAGGGGAAAAAGAAAAACAGGTGACAACAATGTATTACATATTAATCTTCCATTTTCTTTTAGATTCAGTAATAAAATATTTTTGAAGTATTTATTTTTCTAAAGTTTCATTAAAAACAATTATTTTCTCTGACAACAGTAACATTTGAAAATCCATAGTACAAAATAATAATAAAAAAGTGTCACCCCTTGTCAGCAGAACAAACCCCAAAGGCCATATGATGAACGGGTTATGAAAACATTTTGCACTTACACTCATGCCTTTATATAATATGAGTCACTGAAGGGAATCTGAAGTGATTTGCTTGGTATCCTTTTCTTAAAACTACTGTATGTCACTGAGAAGATACAGAAACATCAGATATTTGTGACAGTGTAATTTCACCTACAGACATCATATTTTGAATTACTGGGGAAAAAAATACTTCTGAAATACTTTTTCTTTATGTTATTGTTGTAATTCACTTGCTATGAAATGAATTGTCTTATTGATAAAGGTACAAATCTAAGTATGAACATGAAGAAGGTTCTCCTTTGGGTGTGACTGGATGCAGTCTGCTGTTATTAAACCTTTTAATAATTAAATACAAGTAGCTATATTAAAATAATATTTAAGTCCTTGACTTAAACTTTGAAAAACCAAGAAATGCAGAAATAAAGACATCTGCGCAGTCCTTCTCTCACCCAATATTATTTCTTACAGACAAAATACTTATAATACACTAGAGATATTTAAAAGACGTATAATATGGTACTTAGGGCATGAGTTAGAGATGGACTTAACAATGCGAGGTTAATGCTTGGACTTGATGATCTTAAAAGTCTTTTCCAACCAAAATCACTCTATGCTTTTGTGAAATCTCAAGGAATGAATTGCATTATAGCATTATAGGAGTATCAGGATGGAGTCTAGAAGAGAAATTTCCATGGACATTAGATTTCTTTCTGTTTTCCTGCACTTTGTCTTGTTTTGTTCTGTTTTCATTTTGATTATCTGATCTGAATGATCAGATCTGGGGAGAGTCATATGTTGGCTTGCACCTGAATGTGCATGGGTGGTATTTCTAGAAAATCACACATTAGTGCTTGGGCTACGCTGGTGACAGTAGCACTTCAAAAAACATTCCTGTCTTTTGTATGAAGATTTACCTCCTGATTCCCAAAGTTAATTCAGAAGACTGCTGCTGGTCTGCAGAGCTCTAATGTGGTGTCTGCAGGTATCTGTGGGACAAAATTGAGCCAGGCTTTTAGAAGGGTTCTCAGAGAAAACTTTGAGGATGATGGTGGAAAGTAATCACACAAATGATGGAGAGTAGTCTAACTGCACGAACTCCATTGGCTGCAGAAGACCACTCAGAAGGGATAAACACAGACCTCTGACTCTCTTCAGAAAGGGGCATCTGCAAAGGGCAGTTTTAGTGATTTCTGAATTATGTTAATAGTAGAAATAAAATCTCATGTGTAGAAATGAGAGACGCTTGCCAGGTAAATGGAAAACAGATCTGTCCATTGCTCTACAATACAGTGACATGTTACCACCTGATATTTCTTCTGATAAAGAAAAAATAAGTTACTGTGTGGACCTTGACACTTTATAAGGACTTCAAGAGTTATATCTCATGAGGAGAGCTGACATGTTATGACACAGTGGCAGAAATGTCCAACAAACTGTTTTTGCAGAACTTGGACTCTGATCACATAAGTAGTACTTTTTACTTGAGCTGTCCCTGCAGAGCTGATAAATGTACAAGTCTGTCTGAACCTCATCTGGAGAGCAATCCAGACACACACAGCACTCCATGGGATGGATGTCTAATCCAAGTTGCTGACTGGAGTTGCAATAAACTGCTCACAACTTTCTGCAATTGTGTATTGCTTAAAAATAGCTTGAGCTAGCTTTTAGATATTTACTAGGTATTCCTCAGACATGTAAGCCTGCAGATCTCCAAATAATTTAAAGCCTCTTCAATGTTAAGTTATTTTTCAAAGTCATCACTCCTGTGCTTTGTACGAAGAATACTCTTCGGTTTTAAAAGCAGTTGGGTTTATTGCAATATCTTTCAGTACTGCCATTGCCTTTTCAGTTGCATGCTATTTTGCTATCAGTAAGGTGAGGGTTATTCAAATGAGAAATCAAAATGATACCTCATTAACAGAAAACATCAGGATACAGTTTGCTGATCCTGGTATTTTTTGCTGATAATATCTGAGGTCAGCTTTACAGTCATCTCAAAATATTTGAACGCTTAGACAAGGTGCAAGCACCTCTCAAAGCATGATGATCTCACTAATCAGAAATATTAGGAATGTTGTCACTTTCCCAGATAAATTCAGGTTAGTAAGAAAATATATTCATAAGAGTGTTCCATAACTGTTCTGTGCTACAGCTGGTAAATGAGTTTAAGATATTTCTGTGCATATTAGAAGACACCTGAAGTGGAGCCAACAGGAATTAAAGTTTTCAAAGCATTATTAAATACTTGAAATGCTATCTTAAGCAATAATTTCTAAGAATTATAGCCTTGTCAGAACTTTTTAATGGAAATGGGTAGAGAAAAAAGCTATAAACATGGTCTTCAGCCTCAGCTTAATAAAATAATTCTCCAGTAAGACTAGTAGGTGACCCACTCAGCAGAGGAGGGAACTGCAGAGGTCAGAATTTCAGTTCAGTTGGTATATGCACACAAGACTTGGGATGTAAGCACTGAGCTTTATCCAAATATTTTTACAAATTAGCCTGAAAACAGTCTGGAAAATCTGATAATGAAAGTTTTCTCCTGAGATTTCAAGGCCTTTCTGCTTCTGTTAAAATAACAGCTTCTCCCAAAATGTTTTGGCACTTGTAATACTAACAGAAAGAGGACCAGGAAGTGTGGGGATATGTGAAGTTGAAAGTAAGTGGGGCAACAAAATGGTCTAAATACTTTTGAACCATAATAATGCTTGAAGTTTGCAGTGAAGCTTTGAATCATTCATCTCTTTATCAGTCAGTATTTCTGGTGTGATCTCAGAAGGATCACATAGAAATAACACAATTTCCCAGCTGGCTATTGCTATAGCTGACTTTATGCAGCTCAAAATCAAACTTGTTTTCACCACAATGTATCATCAGGACAGATGCAAACTGTTGTTCAACATCAGGTCTTTCAGGGTAGTGTACCTCTCAAAGAACTTTCTTACAGTTTAGTAATTTCGATGCATATTATTTTTCCTACAGGAATTCTCTTACACAGTTTTTGAAAGAGACTTCACCTACTTTCCAGCCTCTTCACATCCCTGTCAAAAAGTTGGAGGGATTCAGAAAAAAGCTCACAACTATCAAAACATAGAGGGAATAACCTTTTGGGTTGGAATTAGAAGAGTAATTCTTTCCTGATGTCATTACAGCTGGGTTTTGTAAAGGTGTAACTGTATTCGGTCCTCACATAATGGCACACTTTTGAGAAATGAGAAACCTGAGGTGAACATCAGGAAGAATTTCCTGGACACTGAATGAGAACTATGGTCTGGTAGAATCCCACTGTCTTTATTTGATCTTCTGTAGAGTCTACATAATATGTACCTCCATCTACACATCTACTGAGCATCTCTAAATTACCGGTGTTCTTGGAGTATCGACCTGCTGCAGCACATCATTTTATAACTCCCTCTGGTTTTGCCTTCCATTACAGAGGGAAAACTCCCTACAATCCCCATGGCAATCCTGGGATACTGATTTGATGTTCAGGTTGGTAAAATGTTGGCAAACTGTAGCTGAGGTTAAACACTGAACACTGGCAGTGTTGCCTTTTGATGTGAGGGTTATTTGCCAAGTCAGGAAAGAGGTCTTCCTTATATCAGAGAGAGAAAAGGGATGCTGTGCTTAGGGGGATAGGTAGGGAGTGTGCCATCGAATCATAAAGGGACAGAATCCATCACTATTTCTGGAGTGACGGGAGGATCTCAAGAACTGACTGTTGTGGAGGCTGATGTGAGCCTCACTGGTAAAGAGTGGCTAATGCACCCTGAAAGGTGAATTTCAGCTTCCTGACTTTCTTAAAGAAGTGCCACAGTCCAATAAACTAAAGGGACAACCGAGTTTATTGGACTGTGTGGATTAGCTGGCCTGGCGCATTGGAACCACAAGAGGTAAAACTGGACCTGCTACTGGCATTACCAACATAGACCTTTTCAGTTGATGTGTAGTTGGCCTCTGCAAATTGACTCGATTCAAAAAGAAAGCTTACTGAAGGAAAAAAATCAGTAAAAGGAAAATTAGCTTAATCCTGGCTCAAACCAGGACAGAGTGGTAGTGAAGGAAGGGGATAAACAGGCCCAACTGGGTGTACCTGTCCCCCAGCTCAGGTACCAATTAGAGCTGCCTGGAGAAGGGAGATCTGCATGGTTCACTTCTGTTATTAGGAAGAACATAGACCAAAGAGGTTTTGTCAGAGGGTTTCAGCACAGCATTATGGGTTAGCTTAACTCTCTGTTTATCCATAATTTGTCTCCATATGTATTTTGGCAAGGAGTGAAAACATTGTTCTCAGTGAAAAAAAAAAAGTTGTTTTGGGGAAATCGTTGGCTGGAGCAACACAATATTGAGTAGGATTTAGGAGAAATGAGGAGGGGAGTTAGAAGTTCCCTCAAATTTATGCTGTGGGAAGGACAGAAAAGAAACCAGAATATGAGGAAGAATAAATCCAAGCTCACATTTCCTGGTATGTAGGACAAGCTGACCTCTCCATCTTCATAGAGATCGTATGAAACGATTCACAAGTATTAACAAAATAGCATAGTCAGGTTTAACTTAGTATTACTATGCACTAACAAAAAGCATGGGTTTTAAAATGAGATCATTAAAAATAAAAAGTTATAAAGCTTACAGCTTTTTGAAAGAAGATGGAGTACTTATTTAATAAACCTGAAAACATACAATGGGCGATATAAAATGCATACAAAATTAAATCAAGCAGGTACATTCATCACTGACAATAGAATAAATGGACCCAAGCACCAAACATTTATTTTAATGACCTAAGGCAGTATAAGGATAATGACATAAGATAAAGAACATTGTGAAAAGTTTTTATATTTTTTTTCTGTAGCCTGTAGCACAAGGGCAAACAGGCTCTGGAATATGGTAGTACTTAACTTGACACTTTTTTGACTGTGATGGAGAACTAGGGTAGGAGGGTGGTTATCCTCTTAACAGGTTAATTGCAAATCCATTTATTTTAGGTGGCCAGTCTGCTTTTATTGTGTCAGTATTGGCAGGACAACATGTTGTTTTGATTTTAGCTTTTTAGTGCCCTCCACTGTATGACACAGTTAGTATAAAAAAATCCAATCTATCGAATTGAAAAGTCATTCTAAATTGTGAAATATTTCATACAAAAACTGTTAAGACAGGACACTGTGATGTGTTTTTTAAAAAATGTTCCTCTAAACCAGAAGTTTAGCAAAATCAGCATGCAGCATATTTTGCTGCAGCTCTGTTTTCTGATGTCAATTTCTACTGAAAATTTTGCAAGCAGCTCTCCAGAACTACATTTTCTTTAAAGCACAGCCTCTTAAAATACTTCCTTTAAATGTCCCAATAAGTTTAATATAAGAGTGAGGTCCAGAGACAGTGTTCTGTTCCTCTCATTCTTCCTGCTGCCCTGCTCTCAGTTATCCCTCCCTTCGTTCACAGGGGACTAAAACAGTTTTCTGGACTGACTATGGGCAAATTCAAGAAGAAACGAGTAGAAAAGGCACCACGGAATAAACTGATCAGCAATTAGAGAGCCTGAAAGCAAGTAGTAACATCCAGAAACACTGAGCTATAAAACCTAAATACATAATGAATCATTTGTTCAGATTTGAAAAGCCAAATTAAAGTAATTTAAGCTTCTTTTTTTCCAATAACACAGATTTTACAACTCTTGTGTAGTAAATAAATCTGAATCACATATTGTTATTTATATTCTGAAAAGCCATAAGAAACATAAGATTCTAAATGTTAATCTCATGGGCGGCTTCTCAGATAACTAGCACTATTTCTAGTGTTCAATTTCCTTGTACAATGTATTGCTTCAGATCATAACAGAATTTCCTAAATCCTATAAAGCAGGCATAAGGAGTTAAGGGTGATCTTTAAAATAATCCTGGAGTTGTTCCTCCATACATCTGCAGTGGACTAGCATGCAAAACACTCTTAGTAACCTGCTGACTTTAGCAATTACCTATGTCAGAATTCCCTTTCATTTCATAGACTCATGGAACAATTTGTGTTAGAAGGAACCTGTAAAGTTCACCTAGTTCACCCCTCCTGCCCTGAGCAGGGATACCTTCCACTAGATCAAGTTGCTCAAAGCCCCACCCACCCAACTTGCAGTAACCCCAAGTCCTTCTGTGTTCTCTGTCTGTTTATCCCCCAGTCTATATTGATATCGAGGATCACCTCGATCCAGGTGCAGGACCTTGCACTTGGCCTTTTTGAACTTCATGAGGCTCACATGGCCCCACTCCTCCCCCCTCAATTTCCTACTGTTGATCTAAGAGCTGAATTTGGGAGTTTAATTACATTTCTGAGTGTTAGTCTAGGAGATAAGAGCATTCATCACGGGTTGTGGTCCTGAGCTATTCTGGTGATAGTTCACCTGTCTATGGCAGCTAGTTAGCTGCCTAACTCATAAGTTTAGAGGAGCTAAACCTGCAAGCCCTCTCTGGGAAGAAAACTGGTGCAGGGTTTACAGAAAATGACTTAGACTCCTGGACGAGCATAGTTTTGAAGAAGCTTAAGCAGAAAATGCACAGAGACAAAATTGTGCTCAGAACACCACAAATAACAAAGTGAGAGCTCTGTGTTGTCTTTATTCAGTTTTTCATTTCCACTGAATGTTGTCTTTCCAGACAAAAAATTCTGGACTAGGGCAATTGTAAAAGTGTACGAAGAAGTATTATTAAATATATACAATTTATATTAATTATTAGATATATTTAGACATTATCTGAAGAAAATAATGTCCTATTTTGTTCTTACTGAAACTCAGTGTCTTCTTGCTAATTACATCTATGCCTGAAAGCAAAGAAGGCTCAGTGATTTGACTTCTTCCTTTTCCCCAGAGAAATTGTTCCCAGTTCCCTGTTGTGCTTCCTCTGTGATCTCCAGAAATGCTCATGAGTTTGTAGGTTCAGGAGCTGAGTATTGTGCTCCCATGTGGGGATTTTCTAGAGACACAGTAGCCTTGGTGTCTTCTCCCCAGCTAAAACTGCACCCTTCCACCTATGGTGCTTCCCATTGCCTTTGTGAAATGCAAACAGATGGGATGCCCAGAGAACCTGGTCTGCATAAGCATTGGTGTTATGACTCCTGACAGAGGGGAAATGGGCTCTGTGGGCAACTGAGCTCAGCCTGAGTGCAGCCTGCTTGTGAAAACTGCACAGATAGCTCATGCTGTGCCTTGGCAGAGACCTGGAGATTCACAGCTCCTTTGGAAATTGTTTTTATTTGTTTGTGCGTTTGGTTGTTTTTTTTAAAAGCTAAAATCTAGGAGCAGTCTTTCTGCTTCATGTCCTCACCTGTACAAAAGGGATACTTACTCCACCGCAGAAAGTCTGCATATAAAGACACAGCAAATTGAGACAGGGTGCCTCTACTGTATGTTAGATGTTTAAATGGCCAGATCAGTCATTCCCTGGCAGAGCCTATTTCTCTCCACTGAGTATAAAGGGATTCTAGCATGACGAGCTCAGGCTTAGACATCTATCTTTCTGACATTTAACTTAGACAAGTGACTCCTGGGCTGGAGATGCTAAAAAATCATAGTAATGAGACACAGCAAATAACTGGGGAAGAGAAATTTCATCTGAGTTCCACCAAAGGGCACATTTTGACCCAAATAATTTCTTCCAGAGTTGAGCTGCAACTTCTGTTCTGTTTGGTCAGAATACAGCTTCAACAGAATAAAGATGTGGGCACAGAACAAATGGAGGGAATTAAGAACAGATTCGATGCCAAGTTCATTAGTCTCTGAATTGTGAAAAAAAATACTCATTTCTGCTTGCTTTCAAGGTTTTTTTTTTCTCATTTCTTTTTCTCTTATATTGTTGCTTATAATAAAAAAATGTTTTTATTTCATTACAAGACATTCTATTGTTTGAAAAGCAAAAATGAGAAGATAATAATCGTTGTATTTTTCACAACAAAATATTGGTTTGAAAAGGCTGAGAGAAAAAACACAAGTAAAGGTCATATGTAGAAATGGTATAGACTATTGAAGAACCTGCATGCTTTTCAATATATTATTTACTGAAATATCACAAACTTTGAAAAAAAAATTAGTAATTTTGTAAATAATAAGGTATTTCTTCAGGGAAAATATTGTCAATCATGACATATTAGATAAGCTGAGGTGAAAGCTGCAGGCTGCTTGAGCTCAACATGTTCCTTATTAGACTGTTCTTATCCTTCAATGCTTATTGCTCTGTATTATGAGAATGAGGAAGCAGCTGTGGAAATAAAATGGGTCACAGAAGTATTTCAGCTGAGGACAAGGGAACCTAAAACCTCACATGCAGTGAGAACCACCAGGCTGCAGGTGAGGAGGAGGCAATGTTTTACTGCATCAATTTTTTTTCTTGTGCAGAAGGGGGGGCACACAAAACTTGTGTGAAGATTAAAGGAGTGGGACATTAATTGTCTTGATGGAAAGAAAGAACCTGGGAGATGAGGCCAGAATACAACAAAAATGGCATATAATGCTCAAGTACTGCAAGGTTTAATTGAAGGGAATGTTGTGTCGAATCCAACCTCTTGAAAAGCTTCAATTTAAGGATCGCATTCATGATCTAATATAAAAATTATTTTTAAGTAAAGCATTCCCTATTTCTATCACATATCTAAACTCTTCTGAGAGATTTAGTGAGGCTGGGAAAAAAGCTATTTTAGTTAGAGGACAATGTTGTCACAAAAAGAAATGGATGTAAACTAGATAGAAACCAATTTAAGATAAAAATGAGATGTCTTCTATCCATCAGAGTAGTTACATTCTAAGCTAGCCTTCTGGGAAAACAGAGGCAAAAATCCCAGCCTATTTAAAGATAATACTTTTTAAAAAGGATTATATGATGCCATTGTCTATAGTGAAGGTTAGACTAAACAACCCAAGAGGCCCTATATCTGTCCTGTTGTCTGATGTTTTCAAATACAATAGCACATACATGCTTAATTCCAAGTGAAGCTGCCCTTTTTCAGCCTGTGGTACAATGAAATGTTTATATTGTTGCTTTTTTTCTGTTTCTGAGAAAAAGCTATAGTACTTACTTTGGGGAGCCAAGTGAAACAACAAGGAAAAAGTCTGATGTGCTGATATGATGACATATGCGTGTGGTTTCACACAGTAACGTGTACTTCTAGGTGGTGGAAGGCTGTAGGTTGTCATGTTAAGTGTGATGGTATTGATTAAAGATAACAAGTGGAAAAATGTACTTCAGCCTTCATATGTTCAGGATGCTGGTTTCCTGCTGCTATAAAACAAATGAAACATTTGGCTAGTTCTTGTAGACTTGAAATATTGGAGAGAAGTTTTACAGTGCTAATTGATGGATTCTACCTGTGGACTCTAGTCCTTCTCATTAAGCCATCTATCACTGTATGTCATGGACAAGACTTCCTACAGCACTGTAAATGCCAGCCTTGTAATAATTTCCCTTATTCCCCTGACATACCTGATCTGCCAGCTGTAGTTTTCCTTTTGCTCTCCAGTAAGGCTGTGAACAGTGCAAAGGGGAACACAGCTGAGTGCAGTGAAGCCCTGGCAGGCAAAGGCTCCAACTGGAGCACCTTAGAGTTACCCTGATGGCATCCCAAGCGGGCTTTGATTCCTGTGCAAAGTTCAGCTGGGCCGAGGTAGGAAAGGTAATCAAAATAACTTAGGTTTGGAAGTCATATGCCTCTTTGCATCCTTGACAGATGATGCAAATGAGCAGTGGCCTCTGATTTGGGAAATCACTCATTAGCAGCCCCAGATGGCATTATTTGTGTGTACAGTGCTGCATGTTGTGCTGCTGCAGCTTGAGGTCTCAGAGTTAAATTCTGCACAGAAGGCTCACAGACAGGCACAGAGCCGAAGAATATGGAGTGCCCTGACAAAAAGTGTAACAGCTTCTTTCTGAATGCTGGATAAATTGGGTAATTAATGGGAGTTAAAAGTTAATAAAAATTGGTTGTCTGACAAATGGTATAGCTCCTGGCAGATTATTTTTCTTGAATAATACTTAACAATAGGATGGTGCATACACTTCAGCTTTTACTTACAGTTAAAACCCACTGTAGAATACAAGCTACATCTGACGCATATTCTTAGTATTACTGCTTATTATTTTTCCTGCTACTTTTCAAAATTGAAATTTCTAATTTTTTTGATATTTGCAGCCACTGGGGTAAAAATAATTATACAAATATTAACATTACAGCCTTTATTTTTTTAAGTACTAGTCTGGGAATTCTTCATTTCTACTTCTGAATTTTGAAAACTGATTCATTTTTTCTCTACAAACATGAGGTATAAGAAATAGATATATGTTTTTAATGAAAGCACAGATTCTCATAACATTTTAAATGCTATTAAATATCACAAATTAGTCTTACTTTAAAATTACTCAGATGCAATTGAACCAGTTTGGGATCAAAATTGCTATCACATCTCAGTCACAAGCTTATTACACGTATTTTTTCTATGAGGTTGCCACTGAGATATAGGGAAATAATCTTTCATATAGACTGTTACTGACCTCAATAGAACAGTATAAGTTTAGTAAGTTATATGTGTAAGACTGCTTCAGTATTGCACTATAGCTGGCATACAAATCTGTGCAAAATAAATATTCTGAATAGTATTGCAAAGCTTCAACACATTTTTTGTATTATTGTAAGAAGGAGATATTTATTAGAAAAGCATTTTATTCTAAATTTGTTTTCCTTCCACATTTGTATTCAGGTTTCTACACAAGATACAGGACCTCCCCAGCCTTCTCCTTCTGCTCGTTAGGCAGTTGTACAGGTTCAATTCCTTTCCCTGTTTAAGTTCAAGCAGGGCTTTGGCTATAGACTTTTCCAAAGTTATGGGGATGTGATATAAACAGGAGAATATCTGGATTGCCTTCTGATGTATTTTCTACCCATAAACACCATTCTGAATTCAAATATTCTTTTCAGAAGAGTTTCAGACTAAAAAAATTGACATTTTCCAGTTAAAAAATGTGACAAGCCAAATGTGATTATTCTGTAGCCAGCAGAAATGTGCTAAATTATGCAGCCATAGAAAAAGTACTATTGTCATATATTTTAGTCCACAGTTTGTCTGCTGTTAAAAAAAATTGAAAAAGAAAAAAGCTGATCAGAGAATATAGCTGCTTTAAAAATACAAAAGCCAAAAATGCATACAGATGCATTAAATATTATACATTTTATAGACACAAATATTCTACCATTATGTAAATTTATACTTTCAAGAAATCCTACACTGCACACAATTTTCCCACTGGTAACATGACGCTAAAAGCACATGACAAGTTTTTAGACTTTATATTGAGTACACGTAACTTTTCATAACATTAAAGAACTCCATCACAATGAGTCTGAAAAGCAATATAGAAGTTGATATAGAATTGATTCACTTTCAAGTGACTGTAGTTATAAATTTACCCTCTTGTAACTTTAAGGAAACTCAGATTAGTATAACTTTTTTAATTTAACTATAAATCTCAAGAGATGTGTCACATTTGATGTATTAAAAAAAACCCCACCCTCTTTTTTACTTGAATGAAAAAAAGGATATAAATTTTATAGTTTCTTAGTAATGGAGACATGGAAGAGAAAGCTTTGCCAAAAAAAAAAATAAATCCATGGATCAGAATTACATTTCTTCCTGATCTACAGTCAGATTTGGTCAGCCTAAATTTCTTCTATGCAAAATGATGCTGCTGTGCTAAATGTGTGCCTTATACAAAAAAAAAAAAAAAACCACCCTGATTTAATATAAAAGGTTTGCCTTAAACTTTTACTGTTCCAAGTTTCCAATACTCCTTAGCAGGCAAAAAGCAATTCTTTTCATGTACAGTTAATAGAATTAATAAAAGCATAAAAAGTATAGAGTGATAAATATTTTAGTTCATTGTATTTTCTGCAGAATATTAAATGTTATATTATTTATTGAGGAAAAAAAGGAAGCATCAACTGTTTAAATGAAGCCTGACAAAAATCTCGAAGACATTTTGTGGGCTTAAGTGCTTTATTTTTGCATTATTGTTTGAGAAGGTTCTTGAGATTATTTCTGTAAATGCTTATCATGAACGTCTGCTTCTATGCAGTTAGAAACTATGTGATAACCTGTAAATGCCTGGCAGTGTGATATCTAACACTGGAGGGGGGGGAAGTGCCCTTCCAGTGCACTGGAAATGTCAACATAGCTCTTCTGGCTTAGCTAGTTAGAGTTCAATAGCAGAGACTGGTTTTAAATGAAACATTGAAAGGCTGGTTTAGTTTAAAGCATCCTTACAGCGTCTTGGATACAAAATACCCACCAGGATTAAGAATTCTGAAGGTGAAGCTAAACGAGACAGCTGACCCCATCTGAAAATTTAGTCCGACTGAACTTTGTGCATCCTCCCTTCACCTCGGCTTAGTTCTCCCCCCCACCCTTGCCAATCTGTTCCCTCTGTTGCATTGGCTCTAGTAGATTACTGGTCCTTTCTTCACTGAATAAATTCAGCTCGTTAATCCTGAGGAAAAACTGATCCTTTTTATTTATTTATGTATTGCCAGGGCAATTTTCTTCTTGGTTGCCGAGTAGAATCCTATTATTGACAATTAACTGCCCACTTAACAGTTAATTTTAAACCAGGAGGCTCCAGGTTAGTCTCCAGGCAGTAGGAAGTGCCACAACAGTGACATCCTAATTAGAGCAAACAACATGTCTTCAGGCATCTGACCTGACCAGACCCTTCCCTGTGAACTAAGATATTGGGTGAAAAGGTAAACCAGGATGGAACAAACACCTGTCCTTCCCCTCCTCTTCAGGTTTCTCCTCTCACACCAAGTAAGTCTAAACCAGTTTAGGTACCAAGTTCTGACTTGCCCCAGTTCACGGGCAAGCAGGTGAGCTTTTAATTAAATATGTAAGGCTACAAGCTGCAGTGGCTCTGGAGCAGCTTCTTTTACTGTGAAGTGCTGCTCTTCCAGAGGAGCAGTGAGGTAGATGGCTGGGAATACCCACTTCAGCTAATCCAGGTCAGTTCACTAGAACATGTCAACTCAGATTGTTTGCTCTAAACGTGGTCTAAAATTCCTTTCTAACTAGTAAAATAACAGTGTTCTCTTCTTCTCATTAATAAAGGGATGAAAAATGGAAAACCATACGTTGGGAAAACAATAGCCAATTTGTTACACATAACAGGCTTTTCTTAAAAGGGACTTTGGAAATAGAATATCAAAAGCTCTGCAGTAAGCACTGCTGGTAGCTTGCATTTCATTGTTAGTTTTATTGTACAGCACTAGAAGAACTGTAGCTATGGATAGTACAAAGGAAACATGGTCATTGTTTGAAGGTGCTCTGCAGACTCAAGATAGCAATAAAACGATAAAGCGAAATGCAATTAATTTTTACTTTAGTCCTGTATGTTGAATTGTATAGGATATATTTTTGGGAAGTAGGTATGGTTGCAAAATCTCTTTCATTACCACCACCCAGTACATGATGCATATCTGGGGGGGTTTTGCCATGAGGGAATTGCCATTGCCTTGGGCAACTCCTTCCCCATCCATATCATACCTACCACAAATGGTGTTACTGGAATCACTGCCACTTCCCGACCATGCCTGGCAAACATACTTTGATGCTAAAGAAATAAACACAATGACAAGTAGCTCCTTTCAGGAGCAAGAAGCACATCTCCAATTGTAAAATATGAGATGTTATTTTGTTCAGGATATAAAAATCAGTATCGTTATTGTTTGAATCACAACGACCACAAAGAGATCCCCACAGAGATCAGAACTGCGGCGTATCTGGACGACTGTGCATACAAAGGCAAGACCCACTGTAACAAGCACATAAATACATAGGGAAGGTAAAACCACATTCTCCTGAAGCACAGAGGAGCAAAGGTGGGATTCATGTCCTTTACTTTAGCTGTGCAATCCCCCCGAGGGTGAGGTAGCCCATTGTAAAATGAATCTCCAACACAGGTTGGAGATTGCTCTCTTCATTGCTTGTAGAGAAAGTCTAGTTTGCTAACTTAGACTAGACAATTTCTGGACAACTAACTGAAGTGAGCTGTGCACAAGTCAAAATAGAAAGAGGAAGTTCCTGCAGGAACAGAACCACACGCTGTGCCAGGTTCAAGATGTCAGATACATGCACAGGATAGTTTTTCAAAGTAAAAAAAAAAAAGTATGTAAAATAAAGAAAGCATTGCCAATACTCTGTCAGTTAACATGGTGTGATGAATCACAAAGATAGGCTTTGCAATGCAAAGCCACACAAAATGTCTTAAATCTGTAAGCTCAAGTACTTCTGTAGCTGTCTCAAGCCACTCATTCTTATTATATGCATAAAGAATCACACCTAGAAATTAAGTCAACCTCTCCATCATAAATTATTGAACAAAGTCACTGCAGAGTTAATGACCAATAGGGGATTTCTTTAACACCAGCAAATGACCCTACGGGCATTATTGGTCTACATCTTCCTTTCTCAAGACATTTTATATGTGGAAAACGGTGACGCTGTAGTGCTGACTCACAGCATGGGTGCTGGATGAAGATCCAAGTAGGTTTGTCCCAAGCATGCCTGAAATCAGACAGGGCATGGATGTGGCCCTGAGAATCCTGCAATGAAATTGATGTTGCTGGAACCTTCTGACTGTTATTTCCTCAACTAACACTATGTGATTGACTGGCCTTTGTTTCCTCAACTTCTTGTAAAATCTAAAACTCCCACTATGTTTGGTCAGGGGGCTAAAACCCACAGCAACAATTCAGTGAATTGAAAACTAAGGGGGAAAAAAATCCGACGTTTCTAGAGTGGATTAAATATTTTAGTGGGCTCAAGATTCCAACCTTTTTTTCACAAAAGATGGCAGGAGAAAGGAGAGGCCATGGGAAAATGCTGAATCTGCGCTCTCAGTCGGTGAAAATGTTTCCAGGGAGAAATCTGTGTTCACATCTTCCTGCAAGCTCCCCTGAGGCGTGGAGTGTGGCACTGAAGACTGCACAGCCTTTATCTTACCTATGTGTGCTCTGCAGTTAGTAACAGGATGCGTTATCGATGCTCAACAAATGTTCTGCACTGAGTTAATCCTCACCAAACAAAATAATACAAAGCCAATATCTTTCCTTGTAAGAATAATGAAGTTTCTCTATAGAACCAGGTGAAAGAAATACTATAGGATAGGTCTCCACTGATCTATAAAAAGGCATCTATGGAAGTGTTTAAGGTTTTCAACTGAGTAGACAGAAGACTGTTTCAGGAACAGAATGAAAAAGCACTGTCTCTCTTACACAACAAATGCCCAAAATCCCAACAGTGAAAAAGGGACAAAAAGGCTGCAAAAAGGACAAGACTGTGTTTGTGAGGAGACAAGACAAAATCCTTAGAGTTTTAGTGCCAACAGAAAGAGGGTAGGAACTGTGAAGAAATATGTTATCCTCTGTTGCAATTTCCTCTTGGGTTCCAGGGAACATAATTTTTGCATTCTCAGTAAATAAAGAAAGATTATGCCCCAAAGAAATAACTATCAATTTTTCCTCCTAGAGGAAATAGCCCATAAAGCACTAAATTTTGGCTAACCACATGGGTTAGATAAAACAAACAGAATAACCTCTGAAGAACTCAAATAAAAACGAATGAAATATTATAGTCCTTAGGCACATATAACACAGTAATAATATAGATCCATACATGTGGCTGCATTTGCTAAAAGACAAGCTGTCAATGAATTGAAGTGTAAGAAGTGGAATGAGTAAGATTTAGAAAATCACCTGCTTTATGCTTCCCCTGCACCAAACAGTAGGTAACCGGAGTACTAGGGACAAAATCCACTTGCTGTGGGAGATAATGATTTAAGCAGGAACACTGTGTGGTCCTAAAGGCATTGACAGACAAATCACCGGAAAACACATTTGAAAAACCACCAAAAATTCCCACCAGAAAGCTAAATAGCAGTTGTTAGCCATGCAAAATATGGCACATTGTTGCAAAACAGGCCATTGTCTTTATCATAAGACCAAAAAATTTTGAAAACATAAGAGTATTATTTCTGATAGCCCTAGAAGTAAAAGAAACATAACCAATTGAACCTTTGTTACACAGGGAAAATGAGCATCTGGGCTATCAAACTGTAGAACATGTTTCAATGACATTATCATCCAAATTAACCTCTCTATGATCAAGTGAGTCTGAGTAATTTTTCCCCTTATATCTGTATTTCAACTTCTTGCACTATGGGCATGAAATGAGAGGATGCACAGTAATTAAGTACTGTAATTTTTCTGCTTCTCTCTAATAAGACAGGAAAGTAGCTCTCTGTATTACAGCAACTTTGAATGCAAATCCAGTATTTCTGTAAAAAAGTTTTCCAGGGCATAAGGATCATTTAGCAAAGCTTCAGTCCAGAGTCCTCTATTTTCGTTATGGATGTACATGCCACTGGTCGTCTCCAGCACATATTTCCTGCAAACTTATTTGCAGAAAGGCTTTATAGTCAGTAAAGCAATGTTCTTCTCATTACTGTGAGGTTTGCAGGACGCCTGTCCTTGGTAAGATCTGTAACAGGATAAAGCTGCAAAAATGGGCCATCTGCCTTCAACAGTCCTGACGATAGTGCTGGTAAAGTATGCTGTTACCGTTAGCGGCCAGCTGGCCTCTCACATCATTATACATTACAAATGTTTTACAGCAAGACAATATAACATCAAATGACATTTTTTTTTAAAAACATAGTGTGCTTTGAATTGTAAAAGCATCATTACAGAGTAGAGTTGGCTATGGTCCTCAGTTTGGCCTATCCAGGTTGGTATTTGTTTATCCAAGCCTTGAAATTCTAGCTCTGGTATATTTCCTCTTTCCGAAAATATAATGATTCTTTTCATCCATGGAAAAAAAAAATGCTGATGGAAGAAAATGTCTAACAGAAGTTATATTTTGCATTAGAATATAAGAATTACTGCTCACAGAACTTGGGTTTTGGGGTCTTATTTTTCTTAATGATATGTGATTCTGTTTCTGTGTCCTGATAGGATAAACCTGTATAGAACGAAGAAGTAATCCTTGCAATATTAAAGGTTGAGAGACACTATCTTACACCAGCTATAAAAAAAAATAAAAAATCACATCTCTCTGAAATGAAAAGGAAATATACTGTCATTTTCAGTTTTTGTTTTGCAGCACTAGATAGATGATTTGTAATCATAGCAAAGAAAGCCCTATCAGATAAGTAGTGGGAAACTGACCTTTGGGGAATTACATATGAAAGTTTTAACAGAAGAAATAAAAGGAATATGCTAATTTCTTCACACACACACACAAAATCCTTTGTTGCTTTTTTATCTTTGAAATCAGCTGATCTGCAACTATGCCAAAAAACTCTAACAAAAATGAAACTCTATAAATGATATAATTTTATTTAAAAAAAATGTAAGCAAACAGTAGTTTTACATTGTTTTGGAAGAAATGAAAAATTAATCTTGAGATACCATAATTTTTTTCTCCCTACAGAGAAAAGAAGACAGTGTTTAAGGAGAGGAAGAAAATGACAGAACTTATTTAATGTATTTTATACTTTACGGAAACAGAATAAATTCGGTAATTCCAGAAAAAAATATATCCTGACTGGGAAACAAACTAAGATGTTCTTAATATTCAGGAAAATAAATCCTACATTGCACTACAGAAATGTTGGAATTGTGCTGAGATGAGACACAGACTCAATATTTTAGCAGAGCTCTATTTTCTGAATAGGTGGCTCATCACAAGTTTGCAATTGTTTTTTAATAGAAGACACTCATTCATGGCTACTCAAACAATCAAGTCATCCTTGAGTGTCCCATAAGTACATGAGTCATTATGTTGCCATTTGCTTTGGATATTGGAGGCTGCTCTCCTTTTATACATGGCACTGAAGTGCCTTGAGGATCAGTTTCTCTGTGTAAGACATTCATGAGCAAATATAGCCAGCCACTTTACTCCACCGTGATGAATTTTAGGGGTCATTGTTAGGTATTTCTTTTCTGAAGAGACTATAATGCAGTAGGCAGTGTTCAAATATTTTAAAAGGCACACTCACAGCTTATTTGTTTTTCCATTCTAAAAATTTCTACTGTTCTCTCTGGAAATAATGGCAGATGTCATGAAGCCAGATTTTCTTTGAAAAGTATCCTGGCTGGGCAGAAATTTCATTTTATTGTTAATTTTGCTTTGTTGTTTTAACAGTGCTCTCACTGCTGAAGAGAAAAATAGAGGTTGAAATGTAAGGACGGATACATCTGACAAGAAGAAAATTACCAAGAAAAAACTAATATCCTAGATTTTTCTTGAAAAGTCCACAAAACTCTTTTTACAGGGGCCCAGAAAAATACAGTCCATTAAGAGTCAAACATCCAATTAGAGCTAAAGTGCCCTGGAAATGCCATGAAATAATGGCAGGGTGTTTTCCATTTTTTTGTACAGTATAGCTGATGGGAAATTCAAGACTTTCACTTTGCTTGTGTGAAGCAAAACCAACCCTGGAGTCATATGCAGTATGGCTGGACACAACGAGGCCACAGCCTGGGCTTTGCCACACACTTGTTGCAGCTCCTGTGTAACTTTCTTTTTTAAGTGAAAATTTTTCAGTCCTCCATTCAACCTTTGATTCAAAGCTAATGCTCTTAAGTTTAATGGTGAATGTGGAAGGTCCATTAAAAGTCATAGAATTGTGGCAGTCCTGAGGAAGTGCCCCAGTTTTGCTTGTTTGTGGTCCTGCTCAATGGTGATAGGAGAGTAAACTGCTCCCTGTGCTCCCGTTGCACTGTAATAGGAGGGGGTTTGAGCAATAAAAGTCCCTTGTATGCCTTTGTCCTCAAAAAAAAAAAAAAGTTTTCATTGGAATACACGTGACTAGTGATTAAATTTCATAATAGATACACCACAAGAAACTGTCTGCCTCTGATACGTTTTACTCCTACTCCTCTGGATTAGATTTTTTTTTTCTTTTCTAGTTTATTTTTTATTACTGGACTGAATCAGCTCACATATAGGGATCAGACAAGGTCCAGTGCTGCATGTGAGGTACCAGTGGCAATGAATGGGGATGAGGAAGTGGGATCACTCATTTTTACTCATAATCATAATTCTACTTTTTCTGTAGGATTCTAGACTTCTAATGAAAGATGAGCTTGGCCTTCCTTCTGTGACATACAAACCACTGATTATAGAAGCTGACCCAGCAATTTCTTAATCAAATATTATTTTCTTTTTGTTTTGGTTCAAGTGCAACTGAAAGATAAGCTAAAGATACCTAGTATTGATTAAAATGCGTCCAGCATTGGAATGAAATTATTCTGGCGTTAAGTGTATGTTCCCTGTCCTGGTGTGACCTCACCTTCAGCTTTCAGCATTAGATTTTAGGGGGTTTGCCTTGTTAGATGGTAGTACTCTATTTTTCACACAACTGCACATCACCCAGTGATGCAGATATCACTAAAAAACTGACCTGTTCATGCCAGTATTCAGCTGTCTGTGGAAAGAAAGTTGCCTTCACATAGTTTACGAGGGACATTTTCATACTTTCTGCAGGCCTTTCACAAAGATATTTATTGCATTTGAACTAGTTACAGACCCAAATACCACCCGTTAGAAATCTCCCTTATTGGTGTTTACTTTTTGTGAGATCTCAAGTCAATATAGTTTTTCTGACTGTGATTTTTTTCACATCAATAGAAGGCTCTGTTGTACTAATGAATATTTCTTACTAGTCTCTCTTATTTCAAACCAGTTGTCTAGTAAAAAACCTCATAATCTCATAAAATGTATTTCAAATGTAATTATAATAGAAATACAAAGAATCCTAATATTTGTCCAACTTGATTCTGTAACGTCTTTATCACATTTATGAAAAGATAATGAAAACCCCTGAATGCTTTTGATTCCTGGGGGTACACATATCCATCTCAGATCAGAAGCATTTGGAAAGGGTGTTCATGTGCTTATGCTGGCATCACAGTTTGCTTACAAAACTTTAGTGCCGCAAACCAACTGTAAACCTAAATAGTGCACGTGCTTGGCATGCCAAATGGTAACAGTTTGCAGTTTTTTTAATTCTAATGGAAATGTTCCAGTTAAATCCAACATACCACCAGCATCTCCTAAATTGATCGGAATAGATTTCTGCAGTGTGGAATGTTTCTGCAACACACACTACTGAAGAAATAGAGACGATTTGGGAAGCTACTTCACTTGAAGATTAGGGTGTCTTCAGTGCTGCTTTTTGCTAAACTTTGGGTTTAGTTACATTTTCAATGACATGTTGCACTTCAAAATGTCTGTGTTTGCTTTGTACTTGTACACATTATGGCATATAAGAGAAGAAAATGACACAACCTGACACAATGACTCTCAGCCCTTTATGGAAACTGCCATTTTTAAATTCAGAAGAAACAACAATAATGCAGAGTGGTGACAAAAATGCAGTAAAAAAGAAAAGTAACTGATTCATATCACTACCCAGTCCAAATCATCTATATTCCCCAGCTGAAACCTTTTAGATGAGAATTTGCAACAAGTCAGACACCTGTCAAAATCCTGTCGTAAAGCATTTATACTTAATATGAACATATTGATACCATATACTGTGCAACTAGGCAGAAAAGTAGAATAAGAAAAGCTATGTTCTTCAAATTCAGGAAGTTGTTCTTTACAGGAGACATAGGTCATCCATTAAAAGTACAGAGTAGTAAACCTGGTGAAGTTTCTAAGAAGATGATCTCTTCTACTACTGGGAGACAGCAGGACTTGCAAATCCCCTGGTTTTTCAGGAAATATTGAAATCAGCCCACTTAGTTGAGAGTCAAAAATTGTCAGAAACAAGAGAAGAACAGGTACAAGACAGAAGACATAGAGAAGCATCTATGGAGGAAAGAGAGGAGAAAAAGTAGTCTATGGTGATCTTAAAGGTCTTTTTCAACCAAAATGATTCCATGATTCTTTGAAGAGCAATAGCAAATATAGCTGGAGCCCTAAGGCCTGGGAGAGGGATAGAAATAAAAAGATTTTTTTTCTTTTTCACAACATCATTAGATAGAAAGCATCTAGGATGTGTTGGATGACTTCATGCAAGCTCAGCAAAGCTCTGAGTTATAGTCCTCTGCTTCTTACTCTTACTGTTCACTGTAAGTAAATAGATAAATCTTTGCAGGATGCAAAGACAGGTAATGCCTCAGATGCCTTCCAAACAGCTTGCATCTCAATGTCATTACAGGTTATTAACCACATACAGTGTATCACCCCAAGTTTCTCATTCCATACAGGTATGGGAACGTTGCAATGATATTCTTGCACCATCCTTTTCTACAAGTTATAATGGCACCATCAGCAGGAGGTATCTCCTTTAGGTGACAGCTCCAGGTACACAGGCACAAACCCAGATCTCTGAGCAGTGTGTGGGGAAATTCTGGCTGAAGTCTATGTTAATAAATCAAAAAAGCTGAGGCAAATTATCCTACCCTACTGACAACAGCCTTGGCAAGGCTGTAGCCTTACAGCCACAACCTTTACTTCCTCTGCAAAAACGTAGATATCCAAATGGCTCCCACTGTTCTTAAACCCCAAGGTGTACTCGAAAACTCCAAAACTGTGCCAAGGCTTATGCTAACCATGTCACTGTAAGGATGCTTTGGGGGCATTAGTCAGCCCTAACCCTTGGCCCTGTTTAGGTAAGCAGAGCAGATACGACTTGAGGCCATTCAGGATAACCATGAGCCAAATTTTGAAACCAAGATGCCACAGTATTAAAGTGAAAATAAACATATAAATGATGAGCTACTGGAGACGAAAGAAGAGAGATTTGTACACATCACTTAGTTTGGCTGTTAGCACGACTAGTTTAGATCAATAAAATCTATTATCTTATTACATCTGTGGCTAGCCTTACATCTTTCCCTTTCTAGAGGGAAAAAAACCACTCCATCTGTTGCATTGCATCTCAGCCATCACCCTCTGGGCTGGTTTTCTTTGCCTTGCAGATCTCTGAAGAGAGATGGTTGCAGACTTTGGTTACTCTAGTACCCTAGTCAGCACTTCCTCACAATGCTGTTTGGGTCTGTGGCTCCTCTGCAGCCATCTCTGCCTGTCTGCTTCTGGAGGAAGTTCAGGATGTCTATTAATTTTTCTACAGGTTGGATGCAGAAAATATGCATAACTTCACCAGAGATGAAAATTTTGGTGCCTGTGCTCTGTCATTATGCTCACAGATGTTGTCTTGTGGCTAGGAAAGCACTGAAGTAATGTGAACCTTTATCAAAACATACATTTCACATTTGCTGTCTCACTTTTTTTTTGCCTTGTTTTCAGCACAGTATCATAGAATCATAGAATCATCCTGGTTGGAAAGGACATTGAAGATCATCAAGTCCAACCGTAACCTAAATCCACCTACCATAATCTAATCTACCCATTCAGTGCTTAAATCATGTCCCTAAGCACTATATATTTCTTTTAAACACTTCCAGGGATGGTGATTCCACCACGTCCCTGGGCAGCCTGTTCCACTGTTCAACCACTCTCTCGGTAAAGAAATTCTTTCTAATATCCAGTCTAAACCTCCCCTGGTGCAACTTCAGGCCATTTCCTCTTGTCCTGTCATTATTCACTTGAGAGAAGAGGCCAACTCACACTTCCCTACAACCTCCTTCCAGGTAGTTGTAGAGAGCAATGAGGTCTCTCCTCAGCCTCCTCTTCTTCAAACTAAACAATCCCAGTTCCCTCAGCCTCTGCTCTTCTCTCATTCTTCTTACTCTGCTCTTCTCTGGACACGATCCAGCAACTCAACATCTTTCCTGTAGTGAGGGGCCCAGAACTGAACACAGTATTCAAGGTGTGGCCTCACCAGTGCTGAGTACAGAGGCACAATCACCTCTCTACTCCTGCTGGCCACACTATTCCTGATGCAGGCCAGGATGCCGTTGGCCTTCTTGGCTGCCTGGGCACTCTGCTGGCTCATGTTAAGTCTGCTGTCAACCAGCTTCCCCACGTCCTTCTCCACCCTGGAGCTTTCCAACCACTCATCCCCAAGCCTGCAGCTTTGATGAGGTTGTTGTGACCAAAGTGCAAGACCTGGCACTTGCCCTTGTTAAACCTCATAAAATTGGCCTCTGTCCGTGTCTCTCTGCAGAGCCTTCCTACTCTCAAGCAAGTCAACGCTTCCCCCCAGCTTAGTGTCATCTGCAAACTTACTTAGGAAGTACTCTATCTCCTCATCTAGGTCATTAATAAAGATATTGAACAAGACTGGTCCCAAAACTGAGCTATGGGGGACACCACTGGTGACCGGCCACCAGCTGGATCCAACCCCATTCACTACAACTCTCTGGGCTTGGCCAGCCAGCCAGTTTTTTACCCAGCAGAGAGTGTACCTGTCTATGCCATGTGCTGCCAGCTTCTCCAGGAGAATGCTGTGGGAAGCAGTGTCAAAGGCCTTACCAAAGTCCAGATAGACAATGTCCACAGCTCTTCCCTCATCCACCAGGTGGGTCACCTGATCATAGAAGGAGATCAGGTTAGTGAAGCAGGACCTGCCTTTCCTGAACCCATGCCGGCTGGGCCATGCTAAGTCCTGAGGCAGTCCAACCCTTCTGCTAGCTCCTTCCCTTACTGAAAACTCCTTTTGGTGTTTTCCTGATCATGACATCTAAGTTGATTTATTAACCTGTCAAGGGATCATCTCTGTTTTTCTTCGTTAGATTAGTTTTCTAATCAGATGAATGCCAGGTCAGGCACCACAGAATGTAGATCAGTGAAGAGCAGGGAAGGGAAGGAGGATTAAGAAGGATGGGAGGTAGGAAGTAGGAACAGAATCTCCCTCCTTTGCTTGCAGGGAATTGTTAATTCAATATTAAGTATTATATTGTGTTATGAAACTGAATTTCTAGGTTGAAGGGAGGAGTACTATTCCTTTCCTATTAGGAATAGGTTAGCTCTTTGCTAACACAGCTGTGTTTCACAATCTGGTCTGCCTCTGGTCCATAGCCTGGCAAACTCTCAGGGGTTTTCTACTTTTAATTCATTATTTTCTAACAGTATTTTTTCAGTTGCTGGTCCTCATTATACCTGATTCCACAAGACTCTGCAGACTGCACTTTTGGCTTAACAGACTGAGGTTTGCTATAAATGTTCTCAGGGTTGCTCCATCATTTCGTTCTTTCACATAAAGCTAACAACTTCCAAAAGTTCACTGGTGTAGGTGTACAGTATTCTTTGGATATTATGTTGGTGCCATTCTAGCTTGCTGTTCATGTGTGTTTTATTATTAAAGAAGTCTAGATTCTCTGCATCAGCAATACTGAAGTAAAAATCTTCTGGCAACATTCACTTTCATGAAGAGACAGGACTCTCTTTTGAACCTCTTCCAATTTTACAGAAGAAAGAGTTTTATTCTTGAAGCCAGGTGTTCATGTATCTGATTAGAGAAAGCTCTGTATTGGCATTAAAATGCTGAGGTATCTTCCCTGCAATGAGAGATGAACAAAGCAGCAATGAAGGGGTCAGAGGGAGGGAGAGTGACTTCTGTGGTTTTTAACTTCTACCAGCTCAAACTGCAGCTGCTTCAAACCAGTATCTTCCATTTCTCTCAGAGAAACTACCCAGGATATCTTTACCATAGAGGCATTTCTTTACCAGTTTGGCTGCCATGTGAAATGGGAAATGAAATTATAAGAGCTCTGTCACACCTTCCAGCCAATGTTCAAAGGGAAAGAGTGTTGAAACAGTTGCCTGAGCCAGCATTTAACCAGTCAGCTTCCTGGAGACACTGCCTGCTGCCCTGAGCATCATTACTTCAGCCCTGTCCAAAATCTCTGTGTTGTGAACATACCATATGTACATCAGTGAACAAAAGCCCCCAGTTTCAGAAGAGAATTAAGGTTTTAGAGCCCCAGCCAGAATGCCACCCCACGGGGTCAATACCTCCTTTGCTTTGCAACAACAAAACCCTGCAACTTGAATATTCTGGTTGACTTAGCTGAAGGTTAGACTTTTGAGGGGGGCTAAGAAGAGTAAAGGTCTTGGCTCCTAACACCACACATTGAACTTCCCTTAACCCTTCCCCACTACTCTTTCATCATTCAGATGTTTTCTGTTTTGGGATGGCATCAGAGAGATGTGGCCCCTCAGAAAGTCAGCTTCCAGACAGTGTATCATAGAAGGCAGTAAATTAAAGATGTTCTCTCAATTTGTGTCCTTTCTGTGCTTCCGTGTCCCTGCCTGCTGTGCTGTCCTTGAAATGTAATGTGAAATTAGCTCTTGAAAGTGCAGCATGGCAGAAATCGATAACAGAATTATGCCAGCACCTAGGATGGGCTGCTAAACCCTGGCAGCCCCGGCAGCATCTCAATGCACATCATGACGAATGCTGAACTCTGGAAAAGAGAGGTGTCTCACTTATAAACTGCTGTGGTTCTGGCTGATATGTTCCCAGAATGGCTGAGATATTGGAAAACTACTGAAATACATCACCTGGTGATTTCTACCTCTTATAAGTACATTTCCTGACTATGTAAGCAGACTTTAACTCACTGAGAATACAAGTCTTTATTACTACACTGCAAATGATCAGATAAGAGCTTCTGGAGAGAAATATTTTGGAGTAGGTTTGTGTGTTCCTTCAAGGAAGCAGAGTAATCTGTCACAGTAGATGAAACTTCAATTAGATTTGATGGCTTTTACATCAATTTACTAAGTAATCTGATTAAAATCTCACTATGATACTTAATTACTTGTCCTGGGAAGAATGCAATACTGTCCAAAAAGAAGTGATTAGGACTCTGGTTCTTTCTGGCTTCAAAATCTTGGATGTGCATGAATCATAGAATCAATTTTAGTGAAATAGGTAATAGAAAATAATAATTGAATTATTTTATACTTCTGTGTTACTTTAGCTGCTGAGAGATGCAAAACTTAGCAGAACAGATTGTTTTCAGGGGAAGAAATTCTGTAAAAAGAAATTAATGTTTTAATCATAATTTAGTGGGCCAAATCCTGTCCTAGGAATAATCTTTTGAGTCAAGTCCCTCACCCTTCTCCAGGAATTTTGTGCCATAAAAAGTGCACAAATCCTTTTAACAGGCCTAGGAAAAGTAGATACTAATTTTTAACAAAATGTTCACTTGCTGGAAAACATTAAAAAACTGAAGCCTGAACTGTTGAAGGGCAGGGGTTGCTTTGGACTAATTACTTCAGTATATTATATTATTTTATCTGAGTATCGATGTTGCACAATTTTGATAATGTTTATTTCTTGAGCTAGCCTTGTCTTCAAGGAGATACAAGCAGGCACTCCATTTCTAGTTTCATTAAGGATTCCAGTTTGATATTCAGGGTGTTGAACTGTGCGTGATTATGTATCTAAGGTCCACCTTCAGAGTGTAGGAAAAAAGAAACCTGAGGGTGCCTGCAAGGAGATGTTTTTTTGACATGTTAAACAGCCATGGTAGGAAGAGGACAAGGAGCGGATTTCTTCTTCTGTTCCACTGTCTCTTCTCTAGATTCTGTTCCTACACACAGTCCCATGCCAGCCCTTTGGAAGAAGGGAGAAGTCCTGCTCTTTGGGAAAAGTAGGAGGCTACCCTTACTTCTTGTTAAATGAGGTTTTTTGTTGCCTTCTCTAATTCCTGTCAGTCTGAACTGAGCCCTCCAGTGATAAAATCAACCTTTCATATTTCCCTTCCCAATTTCCTCCTCCTGCCTGACCTAATTGCCAAGATGCACCTTGAAATAGCTCCTGATGGGTCTCTTCCTTGCTGACCCTCTCCTGCCAAGTCAGTCAGTAGGGGAGAAGGAGGAGAGGAAAGAAGGTGATGTTCCCCTGCCTGCAGCCCCATGGTGCTGGAGCCAGCTGTGGCAAGAGCTCTGCTGGCCTCTGACCTGCACTTGTACCCACACATTCCCACAGAGCTGCCAAAATGCTTCAGTGCAGAGCCAACATCCCAGGGAGGAGGCAGGGATGCATCTAAATTATTTCCCTCAGAAAATATCCAAGATGTTTAACTGTGGCAAATCAATTCTGATTACCACCAGGTGGATTTCAGATGGAAATTTGCTCAGCTTTCTGCCAGCCTATCCTCCTCCCAGATCCCAAGGCAACCCTACCAGGGCTGCCAGAAACTCCCATCTCCTGGGAAGCCTACTAGGCACATGGCCAAAGAAGTCCCTCTGACTATGGCTTCCAGATTCTCCTGCTCTCCAAATCCCCAAGCATTAAGGCTTCTGTGCTGCCCATCAGGAGAGCTTTTAGTGGCACAAAGGATTTACAGCCCTGTTGTTGGGCCACCAGGGAGATGAAATTACGAAATATATTGCAGTTTACACTGTTACAGAATATTTTGTTTCTTCCCTCAATCTTTTTTGGTTGAATTTGAATGAAAATATGATTGGAAGGGCAAATTTCCCATGGGTTGGAGATTCCAGTTTTTCTAGAGGTTAAGTGAAAAGCTTACCTTTGGGAGGGCACTTCAAGATATCCATTAAGTTAGCTGCTGATCAGTTTGGCAGATGGTGTGAATGGTGTGAAAACCCCAGCACAGGGATTGTCAAGGTGGGAGGAAATGCTGTAGAAAGACTACAGAGACAGCCAAGAAAAACACAAAACTAGAGACAGGAGGATGCAGAGTTAGAAGACGGGAAAAATCCAAGGTGAGAGCAGGGCATAGTTTTTTAACAGTATTATGAACTACAGATCTTTGGTTTTATTGTTCTTTTCCTACTATAAAACATTATTTTTTTCAGTCAGGAAAAAAAAATCTGAAGAAGAACCTTAAATACATTTAAGACAGGTTTTCAAAAGTTTTACTATATTGAACCAGCTCTAATTAGTGTCCTGGGGTGAGGATGAATGAGCCAACGAAGTCTGAGTAGTAAAAAGAAATAAAAAATAGAAGTTCAGATCCTACCTTTTTACAAAGTAATTTTGACTTTGCTCACATAAATTAATCAAGGGGAAAAAATGGTTTTTAAACATAGCCTTTATTTGTGCTTGAAAATGAAGGTGTGAAAAATCAGGCTGTGCTTTAAAAATCTGTCTTTGTGAAGTCTTGGGGCCAAATTACAAATTGATTTACATTCTCTCTCAACCCTGTGTCAGGAAATCACTTATAATTTGTGCAACTCTTTTTTTCTCTCTGAACAGTTCCAAGTGCTGTTTCTGATGATGTCATTCCAATCCCAGTTCTCCAGCTACAGAGTTCCAGGCAGAAAGAAGCAGATTCAAAAGAAATACAGAAAATAAAGCATTCAGACTTTCTACATTTATCAAAAATTGAGGTAAAGGAGTCTTGGGGGGCCAAGGGATACAAGCATAAACTTTTTTTTTTTTCTATCTAGTACAGTCTATGTAAATATTTTTTAAATGTATAGTTCTCAGTATACAGCTAAGTATTTAATTCCAAATAATACTAAATAGGAAATAAATTTAATCAGTTTGTTTTAAGATAATTGCAGCTCTTTGATATGCATTTGGAAATCTGAAAGTTGGCCAGATCACAAGTTTGACTATCTAAAGAAACTTTCATTGATTTCAGCAGAGCTGCACACATTTACACCAAATGAAGATCTGACATATACTTCTTAATATGTTTTCTGAAAAGCACTGCAAAGAAAGGTCTGGATTTCTCTAACTGTTCCCTCTCCTTGGCTTAATATTGCACACATGTTTTCTCACTTAAACTTTGCCTCATTTGGCTTTGTTTTTTATGTAGCCTTTGAAACCATTTCTAATGGAAAATTGCAGCTGTTAGCAAGATTTCCTAAAATGTACATGGAAGTAATTTTCCAGACATTCCTCTCAAGGACTCAGATTTATCTACAGAGAGTTGTGGTCAATGATTCAGTGTCCAAGTGGAGGCAAGTGATGAGTGGTGTTCCTCAGGAGTCAGTATTGGGACCAGTGCTGTTTAACATCTTTGTTGGTGACATGGACAGTGGGATGTAGTGTATCCTCAGCAAGTTTGCTGATGATACCAAGCTGTGTGGTGGGGTTGTCATGATCCAATCATGACATAGGATCATGGGATCTCGCAGAGACAAAGTACAATGTCAGGTCCTAAAAGACAAACAATCACCAGGGCTGGTGTACAGTTTATGGAAGATTGTGCAGAACACCCTTGCTTTCTAAACTCCTCACTCTCATGTGGAGCCCAGGTGTGGCTGGGCTCAGCCTTCCCTCCGTTAGTTTAAGTCATACAGCAGGTACGCCCCTTTGTCCTGAGGGACTCTGCTAAGAAGATCTAAAGGTGATCCCAAATGGTGGAATTAAGATGCAAACGAGGTCAGATGTCATGTGAACACCAAACTTTATTGGAGTTGCACAACAAAAATGCAAAGTCCGTAGAGCGAATAGAACAAAAAGAAAAAGACAGGAAAGTGAGGAGAAAGCAGAAATACAGAGAATAACAAGTGATAGGATAGTTAACACCATGGTCCAGCGACATCATCGGGTGGGGAAGCGCTCCGCTGTATTTATAGTGTAACAGATTTTTAAAGTTACATTTCTTACCTCATGCATGATGTGTCTCTTATGTGGTCTTAAGTGGGGGTCTCACACAGTGACTTCCTTTCCACAAGTCTTCCTCAAACCTCGGGCTGCAGGCAATCGGCTTAGAAGGGAGGGGGGAGTGTTTTCTCTTACCACGTGTAAGAGAAAGCAAGATTCAGCTCATCTATCCTCCCTGTAGCAATCTCTTCTAAGATACCATTACTGCAAATTTATCCATGTCTACCTCCACACAAATCACAATATGAACCTCAGTTATCACAGATGAAGTTAAATGACAAAATTATTAGGGGAAACAGACAAATATTTAAACAATCTTATTGGCAAGAGACAGCCATGCAGTTAAATTTTAAAACCTCAGTCTACTCTTGGCTCTGAACCAATTGGGAATGTGTCTTAAATTCCCTGGAACTGAGTCTTTGCTGTCCTCATTCAGCATTGTAATTTACAGCTGTTAAAATTTCAAGTAACAGGAGAGGTTAAACTGAAAGGCTCTAGTCCATTCTGTGGAAACGTTACAAGTTGCACCATGTAGTACAAAATTGTAGAGAATCATAATTTCATTTCTTTATTAATCCCAGCAGTAAAATTATTAAGATACTGTCTGCCCCCTGTGACTGATACATATAAACACATCATTAATTTTAATATGTTTATCCTCAACACAGAAAGGAAAGTGTTATTATTCCCATTTTATCAATGAGTAATTGAGGGCACAGCTGGAAAACCAATTTGATGTTAAGTTGCTGCCAAAAGGTGCGGTCTTGTTCTACCTTCTGCACCAGCTCTCTGTTTCTGCTTCTTCTCATATGCAAGTCTAAATTTATAGGCCCTTTATGCACCTAAAGCTGCAGGAAGATCACCCAGCACAATAGGAAGACAAGGAAATCTCCTTTTAACATCATCTAGTCAATATCCTACATTTCTCTCACCCAATGGCAAGAAACTATTTCAAAATTAAGCAATAAATTTCAGTTTGCCTCAGTACGATTGGGATGTTTGTGATAGAGCACAAAGTTAAACTTGAGCTCTCACCTCCTATGCTAACTTTCTAATGACTTGGTTCCTTGCTTTTGCTGTATCTGCTTTAGGAATGATTTTATTGGTTTAAAGGGAAGACAAAACATTACATGAAAAATCAGAATTGTAAAGGTTAATATGCTTTGTTACAAGCAGGAACAATTCCACTTATCTCAGGAGTTAGACTGAGATCGTAGTTTCATGATACTGGCACCCAAATAAATGAGACCAGTTCATGGATTTCATGCCTTCTTCCTGCCTCTGGTGGCCTCCATTCAATAGCTCTTTACTATTCTGTTTTACCACTGCAATTGTTTGAGGGGTTAAGCAGCAAATGGAATCAATGAAATGATCCAAGTTAAAGAAAGACCTTTTTCTATTTTGGAGGTCAGGAAAAGGTTACTTTTAAATTATCCTATTTACTGAATAGTCCACAGTCATCTGTGTCAAAATAACCTGGAGGGAGCAAGAACACAACACTGATCAGGTTGGGAGTTGAAAGGCAGTGGGGTGGAAACTGTGTAAGTCATATTTCCATTAAATATTCCAGAATATTGTCAAATGATGGCTTTATACTATCAGAGGCAGGGGTGGCCAGAAGCATGTTTTGGGCTGCTTTGGATGACTGAAAGCCTAAATATCAACACAAATGTTAAACGTGTATTATGTGTAATTTAGTAATAAGTCTGAATGATTGTTAGTAATAAAGGTTATTTCTCGAATATTAAAAAAAAAATGTAAGGAGAATTCTAAGAGATTACTGAACAAATAAAAATTACATAATTGACCAACAAAGCAGACAGAGCAAATAATGTTTGCTGCTATGTGGTAACCAAGTGCTAATAGTGGCTTACCAGTCATATACTTCTCTTTGCCCTATCAGTCTTTCTAAATGGCAACAGTTATATCGTTCCCTAAATACAAGAGAGAACAAGTCATAACATGCCACTCTCTTCCAAACATATGTAGAAAGCTCAGGTAGCTGAAGTATCAGTTAATATCATGTATGTTTGAGGAAAAATCTCTACTAATTGTATGGGTTGAAGATGGCAATTATTACAAACTAATGATCCAAGGTTGCAGAAATAAAATCAATTAAAATGTATTAGAGCACAAACAAATACATTCATCAGGAATGTATATGATTCTGACTGAACTATGAAAAGTTTTAAAAATTATGTTTATTGAGTGTTTGTCATATGCATTTATTACGCTTAGCACAAACTTAAGCAAAATAAAACACCTGTTCAAGGACTTCTTCATTCCACAAGACAGTGGTTAGAAACATTTCATCACTATGTCAGCTCTATAAACAAATACCATATTACCTCAAAGAGCAGTATATACTGTATGGTGGGGCTGGGAAAAAGTACTGGGTGTGGGACATAACATACAACTTGTTATTGCAAAAGAGCAAATATTTCATTAATCCTCATCCTGAGGTTCATCTCTCTGCATTGAGAATGCAGTGATGAAACCTCCCTGTGTCTTGTGTCCAGAAGTTACCACTGTCCCATTGTCTGTTACTGTTCCCCTGGCTGCTACTGACCCGCTAAGAAAGCACTGAGAGGGAAAGTGTACCTTTAGTACTTGGGTTAATGGTTGGACACAAGGCTCATTCTTCAGTTCCTGTTCTATTTAAAATTTAATTCAGCCTCTTTGCAATATTATAAGCATTCTATTCTCCAACCAATAGAGCAGAAGGACATTTTAATATTGTCAAATGAAAACAACATCTTGATTCTGAAAGAAATTACTTGGAAACAAAAATTTTGCTTTGGTTACACTATACAAAGTATCATTTATAAAATGGGCTTCAGTTATTTATGGCAGGTCTGAGAGGAGGCAAGCATTCAGATTAGAAGTTGCCATTTGAAAAAGGGTCATATTTATAGATATGTGTTCTCCTTGTTAGCGTGAATGTAGAGACAGAATTGGCAGTGTTTCTGTTTTGACTGTTTAAAGCTCACAGGTATGAGTGCTTTGTCCACTGGGAAATATACGTTACAGTCCCTGATTATTTTTCACAAAGAGTCAGAAACAGAGATGGTTTCTAACTGCATAGTTTTCAACTAGTTACAGTGATAAAAAAGGAAATTTGTGAATGTTTTACATGAAAGCAAAGACATTTAAGAGACTGAGAATGAACTAAAGAATTAGCTATTGACATGGAAGACTTTGGAGATGTGGATGGGGATGGGGATGGATTCTGCAAGCTTCCTTTGCCTGGCAGGTAGTTTATCTGGCAAATAATTCCTCAGGTCTGTATGATCTCCAGCTTTGCTATTTACTTTCCCTATGTCCTGTTTAGCTCTTAAGGGTTGTTTTTTTTTCGGTGATGTAGTTTAGACAGTTGCAATAGAGATTATAATATCTGATTTAGTGGTCCTTTTATAATGAAAGGAGAAAATAGACTTTTACAGCAGATGAGTCATCTGACTTGTATTTTAGCTGTTCACTGTGAAATCAGATTAATCTCATGAGATGCAGATATCTGTCTTTGGAAAGATCAATCCTACTCATTGCCTTCAGGTGTTGACTTCAGCTTTCCTTAAGCATACACCAAAGTAGTTTCTGAATTCAGTTCAACATAAAATGAAAGGAACAGAAGGAAAATACATAAGCATATAAAAAAGTGAGGGAAAACATTAGCAAAGCTTTTAGAGTAAGATAAATGTCAATGGAATGATGTACATTTAAAAATACAAAATGTAAACCAGAAAATTCTAGCAGTTCATGACATCAAAAATTCAGAGCTAGCTGCAATAGAGAACTTAAATTTTTACAGCTAGATGCCATAATGTTTACCTTGTGGGTTTCTGTTCCCTAGATTTGAATAGAAAAAACAGTGAGGTAATTAAAATCTAATATCTATAGGTACTTATGCTTCCTGTCATCCTACATGGAATGTGAAGGATTTGGACAGTCTGAAAAAAACCCTGCAGTTGAGCTAGATAGTAGAAAATGCTAAACAGAGGAACACTCCAAAAAGCCAGATTTTCTAAAAAGCTTATATGCACAGATAAGGGTACAAGAAATTTTCTTAATCCATTTTGAATCCAGAATTCTACTCTTCTCCTCAACAAAGGTGTCTGATTATTCTCATCTTAGTAAGGACATCTAATTATTTTACAAAGTGCTTGGAGGAGAAAAAAGTATTGCTGCTTTCTACAGAATATACAGGGGTTTGGTCTATCTTACCTTGACTATTTCAGTTTTTAGCCAATGATGATTGTGTGTACATTGACAGAACATTCCTGGGAGCAGAGGCAAGAGGATATATATTTGGAATAATTATTACTGTCTACATTTTACTTCATCTTTCAGTCAGCTACTGATTATGCCGATCACATAAAGCATCTAAACTCCAGGATTTTGTTGAATCCTGGAACTTGAAGATGGTAAAAAACACTAACCTACACAAAAAGTTATGGTTTCATCTTCTTAACTTTACACATTTAACTGAGGCACACAAGCTCTGATCTATCTTCCAGGCTCCTCTCCTTAGGCAGCAGAAGGAGATGGAGGCATCAAGAGCTATATTGTCCTCTGGATTGGAACGTTTCTCCCTACAGATGAAAGCTGCTAAATTTGCCGTTTCAGACACCAAATGTCTAAGTAAGGAAGGATGAAGATAGGCCAACCCATGTCTTAGCTTAGATGCCAAAATCCTTATTTTTAGATCACATTCTTCTTTGGACACAGTCCTGACATCTCAAATTAAAATAGACAAAGTAGAAACAATGAATTAAAGAGAGTGGTTGCCAACAAGGATTTTATGAATTTACATATACCAAGTTAAGTTCTTCACTGGCATATCCTGAGGCAACTCTTTTATTGGAACTACATCAATATGAATCCACTGACATCTGACCTTATTTTTAAATATATTATTCTGTTCTTTGAGAAATCTGAGGTTTTGGGCACAACAGTATTAAAAACAAAGAGATTACAAGAAAGCACATTTTTATATATGTTGTCAGTTGTTGTATCAGTAGAATATCCCTCCAACAAAGGACATAAAATGGAAAATCTGAATTACCAAAAGACTGTGTGTCTACCCAGTTAGAGGACGAGTCACATAGCAAAACAGTAGCTCCTTTATCATGTGACTGGATGCATGAGAGATTATGAAGATCAATATGTCCCTGATATGCACTTTCACCATAGACACTTTCTGAATTAAATCAATTACTGCTCTCAGCCTTCATGGAAATTCTGTATACATAGGTTTGCAGAGGCTTTTTTTTCCCCTTGGTCTTGAAAGAAAGTGAACCTGTGAAATACAGGTAGTGCATGAACAATAAAGTGTTAATCATTTCCAAACACTTTACCAAAATGCTACCTGAAAATCACTTTAAAACTTTAAAGCACAGAAAACTTGGAAACAGATGACAGCTCTGTCAGCCTTAAAAATTAGTTTCATTCATATTATCTCTGTGAATGACATACCTCTGCACAGCTTTTAAGATACTATCTGCACTTCTGACTCAAAACTTCATCATTCAACAACTTCCTGTCTTTATTTTTCAAGTGGCCTCTTGACTTTCCCTGCCATATCCTCAGAATTGTCACAGTCTTCACCAATACTTTAAAGAGATGTGCACTACAATTTTTATGGTAGATGAGGTCTGAAAGAATAGACTTAAATTGTCAATTCAGGAAATGAAGAAGTGCTGGGAGAACTAGATGACCTCTTGTAGTCCGTCCCAGAACTAGGTTTTTACAACAGTGGCTTGCGGCCAAAGATAAACCTGTGACAGCATGACATGCCAAACATGAGGCTAACAGAATTTACACCCTCTGAAGAAAAACTCCAGCCTTCTGCAGAATATCTCATTTGACAGTGTGAGAACTGACTGCTGGTCTTTTCTTCAGTAGGTCTCTTGAGTTCTCTGTTGGTTTGCATATACTGTACTAAGCCAGGGGACAACATCCAGAAGGAAAGTTTATTTGGGCCTAGAGCTGACACAGTCCAATTCAATCCTCATAAAGAATTTATATATATATATAAATATATATATATATATATAATCACTGTTGTACCCTTTCATCACCCCAGAAATGGCCTTCTCTATTTTCTCCATGGTATGACAGAGTGCAACCCATCCTCGTCAGGAATTGGTAGCATATATTATTTTTTCCCCACTTTAATACTGTAGCTATTTGCTACCCACGCAGTCTTTTAGGCAAAACAGGGAATAGCAGTTTGCTGTCAACACTTTTCTCTCCTCTCTGATGATTTGACAAGACCATAAAAACGTTATCTTAATCTCCTTAGAGCTCTCTGCATGTGGCATCACTCTGAGCATAGTTTATAGCTCATGCATATTTACAGGCACAAAAAGCTATGAGCATTTAGATCTTCCTCTTTCCTTTCTGCTTGCTCTATAAAGCTTGCTTCCATGCTGATCTCAGCTCTCCATCCATGCACTGGCTTCTCTTGAATAAGAATTGTAAGGATCTCTCTCTTTTTCATTTTTTTTATGCCTGTCTAGAATTGAAGCAAGTTGGTGAAGGTTGACTGTTTTATTTTATGTTTTAAATTTAAACTGAGTCATGGTTTAACCACATTTCCACACCTGGGATTTGTTTTTCTTGGATTTATTTTGTATCTTTAGTAAGTGTTAGAGCAAATGTTCTAAGGAAATACTTTCCAGTTTTACTATTTTTATGTTGTTATACTGAACTTAGTTTCATTTTTATTTTGAAGTCAGTTTTATTTTCTTAACAAGTTCCTTTGAAAAGAAAAACTTCAATTTCAGTGCTGGGCTCTTGTCCCCTTCAAGTTGCCTCCTGCCCCCACTTCTTTTAAGTCTGGTGGTAATGAATGAATTCACACACAAGTGGGCATAGAAAGCTGGCAGATCCCATGGTTTATTAATGTGGTTGGAATGATGTTCCTTACACTCTCTTCTTGCCAAGCTGAGAGTGAAAGTGTTGGGGTGATCTCAGCTGCAGAAAGATGTGTCTACACACTCACTTTCACAGGTGCAGCAATAGAAATCCTACTCACCCAGTAACTGAAAACCTCTCATGTTTGTTCAGTATATTGGGAGGCCTGCTTCTGCTCTTTGGGTGAGTGCTGGTATTGGCTCAAAACCAACTTCAATTTATTATTGTTGCTTTTTAAGAGCAGAGACAACCCCAAAATGTTTAGATCTTAATTCAAAGTTTCATTTAACATCTCAAGGAGGTTCCATGAGAGTGACAAAGCCTTTCTCTTCCCAGGGACAATATAATTTCTCATTTATTTTTATACAATCTAACGTCATGTAGTTCACGTCTGTGCCATTTCAGGCTTACTTTTGACTGTATAGTCAAGAAAATTGTTGTGTCAAGTGTAATTTAAAATGTACCAAATTCCTCTTCTGGGAGGTGCTTAAAATTTACAGATATAACTCAGATGAAAATTATGTCTTCCTTACTATAATCTTGTCACTTCTAGTTACAACTCTGTCAATTATATTAAATAATACTTGTTTACCATTGGTGTTTACACTTAGCAAGTATATATAGCCTTTTATCCAACCTATTAAAGTGTTATAACTGAAACAAATTAGCCCATAGCTGTTAGGAGAAGGGAAAATTTCAAACAACTATTTATATTCTCTGTATGTATCCATTTGCATAGCATATTTTGTTAACATCAAGGCAAGCAAAGTTCTATCTGCGTAGAAATTATTTGGGAGTGTAGAAGCAAAACCCATTTCAAGTGGTTGCAGAAGTCATGTGGTAAACATATGGAGGTCTGGCTCAGCAAGGCTAGTGCAGAAGGAGAAGCAGAGAAGTCACAAACAGCACACAGTAACTTGCACGCAACATGTATTCTTCAAGAATCTTCTCAAGTATATCTGGGGAGAATGAGGGGACACCATACAGTGATACAGCTTTGGGACTCAGACTGAACCCAACCAGTTGATGGTCCACAGAGCAAGTGTATTGGCTGTCATTCTCCCTGTGTTCAGGGTCATCCAGGTGCCCCACATGGCAGGGAGAAGTAGGAAAAGGGTATCTGTTAATTGACACCTACCCCTACAAGCAGTATGGACAGAATTGTCTACAAGGCACCCCATTGCAGACTTGGGCATGAGATCATCTATCAAAGGCAGCATGGATTCACTACCCACCTTCACAAAGGGCATGTGAGTAGCACGCCCCCATCAGTGACTGAACTTTGCCCAAATTGTTCTGGCCCTGCAGACAGGCACATATGTAGCTTTGGGATGGTTTTCTTCCTAACTCATTAAGGCGTGATGTAGTACACACATTCTTCCCATTTGTCTAAGGAAAGCTAGGTTGGAAAATTTCTCTCCAGTTTTACCTCCAGTCATGTACAAATCTCCTCCCAATATCTTTGGAGAGTACTTTGGAGAGGAACCAAAAGCAGAGTTAGAAAGAGCCAAGTGGAGAAGCCAGAATCAATACTCAGGAGAGGCACAAGCCTCACAACCCAGAAAGGCAGATTTATATCTCTATAATCAAAGATTCACTGTGCTTGCTAGTATTCTTTCTATAATCTCTAGCAAGGGCTTTGCCATTGGACTCCATTTCTGGATGCCAAATCACTGTACCACCCTAGAACTGTAGCTGTGAGACATAATGCAGCACTTAACTGATAGCACAGAGCCCAACAGGTCAAAAGAGAATTGATACTAGCTTAATTTCAATTTTTATGCTTTTGCTTAAAGATGAAGGTAATACAATTTTGGCAGAGAGCCATTATCTTAAATCTGCTGAAAGCTGGAGGGGAAAAAACCCTCAACAAATACTGCATTTTAAAATGTGAAATAATATGAATAATAGTACATTAAATTTCTGTGTGCCCTGTTTACAGGAATAGTAGGAGGGAATTACCAAAGGATATTGTGATCAGCTGCGCTTCAATAAAACATCTACCGTGTGAATGTATTGGCCTACCTGCCCACCTACCTCTTAACTGAAAGTTTGCATGCAGTAAAGGGGGGGAGAGGAGAAGTAGGGGAAGCAAGTAGAATCAGAAATTGCATTATGGAAAATTGTTTCTGTGTGAAATGTGCAGGCCAAAACACCTGCCTGATAAGCAGATCATCACCCCAGCACTACAGGGCAATTTATGAGACTTTTAAATAAAGCTTCGCTCCAGGCCCTTAATTAAGAGGCAGATCTACCTGAAAGTAGAACTAAAATCTAATTAAATTGGCATTTAAAAAGAGTTTACATTAAAAGCACTGAGCAACTGCAAGAGTAATTTTATGTATTGCCCTTAAAGCAAACACAGTAAATACATGCTAAAGGAAGGAATGCAGATTTTGTTTTCTTTGTGTAATGCTTCTTTCGTCCATATGCTCTCACATACAGAAGGTCCATGTAGGTCCCCCAGTATGGCTGCATTTTTGAAATGGGGGAAGGGCAGATTCATCTGATACCTAATATCAAACATGGCTTCTTATGCCCACCTATTGCTTTATAACACTTCCTTGCCACGATTTCTTTTACTTAACTTTATCTGTCTGAAATCTCACTGCCTAAATGAGTTTTGTTAGGGTTCTCTTTGCAGTCACTGAAAAGAGGCATCTCTGTATTGCAATTCATGCCACCTACATCAGATATCTCCTTTGGGACAACAGAAATCTCTCTATGGAGGTGCCACTCTTCTATTCACTGTAGAGTAAGTTTAACACAGCCAACTTAAATTAGATATTGCCTTTGAGATTATTAAGGTTAGTTGAGTTGAATCCCCAGGCATGAATTATACTCACTCTTATTCCTATCTGTATGTTGGGATAATTTGAGGAGCTACACTATGATGGACAAGTTTGGACATAAAACTTTGGCTAGAAATTTTAATCCAAAGGATTTTACTCAGGAGACAGCTGGCTCCATAGTCCAGGATTTTCCACCTGAATCCAGAAAAATCACAGAATCACAGAATCACAGAACTACCAAGACTGGAAAAGACCTTTAAGATTATCAAGTCCAGCCTGTGACCAACACTACCACACCATCTAGACTATGGCACTAAGTGCCACATCCAGCCTTTCCTTGAACACATCCAGGGACGGTGCCTCCACCACTGCCCTGGGAAGTCTATTCCAATGTCTAATCACCCTCTCCGTGAGGAAGTGCTTCCTAATATCCAACCTAAACCTCTTCTGGAGCAGCTTCAGGCTGTGCCCTCTTGTCCTGTCACTGGTTGCCTGGGAGAAGAGCCCAGCCCCCACCTGACTACAACCTCCATTCAGGTAGTTGAAGAGAGTGATAAGGTCCCCCCTGAGTCTCCTCTTCTCCAGGCTAAACAACCCCAGCATCCTCAACCTCTCCCTATAAGACTTTCCCTCTAGTCCTTTCACCAGCCTTGTTGCTCTCCTCTGGACCTGCTCCAGCACCTCATTGTCCTTCTTGAAGTGAGGGGCCCAGAACTGCACACAGTGCAGTGTACAGGGGGAGAATGACATCCCTACTCCTGCTGGCCACACTATTCCTGATACAAGCCAGGATGCCATTGGCCTTCCAGGCCACCTGGGCACACTGCTGGCTCATGTTCAACCGGCTGTCCACCAGCACTCCCAGGTCCCTCTCTGCCAGGCCTCTCTCCAGCCACTCTTCCCCCAGCCTGTAGCGCTGCCTGGGGTTATTGTGGCCAAAGTGCAGGACCCTGCACTTGGTCTTGTTGAATTTCACGCCAATCTTTGCTGGTTCTCACTAAGGAGGTGCTTGAGTTGTGAAGATCTATATGGAAGAATAGCAGATTTGGGTAGGAGGGTGAATACAAACGAAGGCTTGCAGTTTGGGGTGCTGAAACAAAAGGTTCAAGTGATAACAGTCTAGAAAAGGAGGAGTTTGAAAAACAAGCATCTCTGTATATAAATATATACTTGTGCTTTCTGATAGTAAGTAGGTTTGAAACATGTAGGATGAAACACGAGGATAGGAAACAGATTGATTTCTGCTGCCCAAAGATGTTGAAGGCATGGCAATGAAGTGCAGCTTATTTTAGGTTAATGAAAATTCACAGGGTATAGTGGAAAAGGCAAGACCCAGCTGCTCTCTTGGGCCTTCGGGACACTGTTTTTTAGGTGACCTAAATGTTCCCTGTTATCTAGTATAACTTCTGTAAATACCAGTCTGAATTTGCATCATAGAAAGGCAGCATACCCTATCACCTATGTAAGAGAAAAACAAATCTTTTCTTGTCCTTCGTTTCTCCTTAGATGGAAAAACAAGAAAGGGCTGAGGGAGAGGCAAGCTGTATACTATCAATCAGCATTGTTTTCATTTAAATGAGGGATGAAGGAATGGTAAGTTGCATTTTTAAACAGAAGGAACTTTCAAAAGGAGAGAATAATGGTCTACAGTCTTACTCTTCCAAAGATAGGCTTAGATAGTAATATGAAATAATAATCCTCTAAATACCTGGAATATATTTTTCAGTGTAAAAGTGTACCTGGACAATTTTTTAAAGCTCCTTTGGAAACATATAGAGGCATTGGCACAGAAATTTTTCCATCCAAGGATAGTTCTATTTGTAATTGAGAAGTACTTCTTGGAATTAGCTATTTGCTTGCAGCAGTCCACTTCCTGTAATATAAAAATGTTCAAGCCAAGAAAAAGGATTTTCGTTGCATTAAGTATATATGCTGTGATCATTGGGGTGAGGCTCACATAAGGACAGGTGAATTTTGCCCATGTTCAAACACCTATAATATAGATGTCCAATTTAAGTCTCTCCCACTACTCCAATGGAGTTCTCTCACTCATCCTTTCTCACTCTCTTCCCCTCCCTGTTGACTGTGGAAATTACTAATTTAAAACTAGATATTTAATGAGTTTGCACCTTCCTTTTTCCTCTGCATTTTTAAATCCTCCTAAATGCTCTAAAGAGAACATGGACATCAGTGTTTCATTTTTTTTAATTATAACTTTATTTAGAAGTGCCGTAAGTGAAGAGCCTTTAAGGATACCTCTCAGGGTATACTGTTACATGATATTTTACTTGTGGAGGACTGGCCTCCACAAAAGATACATTTCTCTCACAAATTGATTGCAATAGAGAGACATAAAAGTCAAAAAAAGAAAAAAACAAAACGGAAGCAATGACAAGCCTGCGGGGGGCGGGGCTGGGGGGGTGCGGCTGGGACTTACACATGAAGGGCAGACACCCCTGCCCCCCTTGCTGTGTTAGCAGCCAGGACCCAGCCTCTGGCTGGAGCATGGCAGTATTGTTACAGGAGCCACAGGTAGGAGCTGAGGGCTGAGCAGACAAAAGGCCAGACCAGCCTGCATGAGCATGTAAATAGGATGGACGTTATGGGTCGTTATCGGTCGTTGGCGCCCATTGTTCTTTGCTGCTGGCAGAAAGGAGAGAGAAGAAAAGAAGAAAAAGGAATAGGAGATAACACAGAGCCTTCGGTGGCTGGGTGGGACTCCTGCTATAACTCCTGCATTCTTTTACTCCTGCCCCCTTGCACCCCTGCACTCCAGGACTGCTGCTTTTCCCTGCTTCCTGCTTGCTTGCACTCCTGCCTCTTCTCGTGGAGCCTGCTCGCCGAGGAGCTGCGTGAAAGGAGCTGGAGAAACGGAGAAGAGAGCCAGAGCACACTACAAAAGCTAAAAGAGCTGGAATCCCTGCTCGCTCCCCAACCTTCATTAGCGTCATCAGTGCTCCCAGGCCAGTCGGCGCAGCTCCAGCCGGTTGTAGCCGTTTCCCACAGCCGTTTGCCACAGCCGCGTGACGCCGCCGCAGCCCCAGCCCAGCTCCAGCCGCCATCGCAGCCGCTGCTGCCCAAGCCGAGGCAGCCGCCACGTGCCGCCGCCAGCACGTGCCGGAGCCGCCTGCGCCGGAGCTCCCGCGTGTGGCCGCTCGTCCCGTGTCCCGCTGCAGCGAATCGGCCACGTTCACACACGCACCTCGTCTGCCCTATATGGGAAACTCGCCGGGCACCCTACCCCCAACTATAGGAGTGTTTCTTTCTTTCTCTTTACCTATCGTGTACACACCCCGAGTTTGTCTCCTGTAACTACATTTGCATATCCTCTCCCCCCACACACACTCCCTCTGCTCCCAAGCTGTTACAGTAAAGTGGTATTTTAAGCACACAGGCTCTGTGTTTGTGCCGGTGCAGGCGCGCATCTGGGCAGGGTTTGTGTTCTATAGACATACCCGGTGTAGCCAGCCGGTCCCAAGCTAGGGATGGACCCACTGGGAAATTAAAACCAGCCAATTGCGGGCTATTCCTCCTCTAATTGAGGAGAAGAGAAGGGGTGATCCATGAGTCGACTCGAGTTTTCCAGCCCAGGTCGAACTCGGACCGCAACATTAAAAGAGAATAAAGAAATTGCAGGCACTTTAACAAAATGTAAGTGTCAGAGCTGCTATTTTGTTTCTTTTTAAAGACACATACTTCTCTTAGTTGTTTTCTAATTCTTTGGTGAAAAAATGATTAGCTAGTTCTGCATTTCAAATTATTTAAGGGACAAGTTTTTTTAAGAGTCATACATCCAGAATGTTTATGCTTTGCCATTCTTCATCAACAGCAGTTTTTTTATTCCAACCAGATCTACCTATTAAACGAATGGGCAGAAAAAGTGCTTTATCCAAATAGAATTTGACAAGAGGAATTTGTGGTTGAAGCCATTAAGTGAATAAATTGATTATTTTATTTAAATTGCCAAAACTAACAGAGGCTTGTGTATCCTTACATGAGTCCCTCATTCAGGTCTATAACAGCATTCAGTTGATATGCTGTGGAATAGCACAAAGTTAAATTTTTTTATTTAAAAGATCTTTGGTTATTTATTTGGAAATGTTTATAAAACAGGAAGGTGGGATGATACCTTGTACTAACATCCTTCTTTTAGTTTACACAGACTAACACTGGTTGCCCCAGCAGACCACAGGCTTCAGCACATAAAAACAACTGAAATACCTGTCCTGGCCCTGGAGACTATGTGCTCTAATTATGAGCTCATTTAAAATCTGTATTGTCCCAGCTCGACTCCTACTGCTCTCTGACCTAATTAAATGAAGCTTTCACTAAGTAGCAACACATCTTCATGGCAAACATGTCCCACATCTTCAGCCTTGGGGAAGCATTTCCTATCTGTGCAGCTGTGAGCCTGCATACATGGTGTGGTGCAGTGACCCTGAAAGTGCTGACAGCAGTGGAGTTGAGGCTTTCAGCAAGGCTATGATAAGGGAATAGGTCTGGCATACACAGGCTGGAGGACATCACAGATAATACCTGACCTTCCTCTCTCTCCCCTTTGGTTTAATGCTAATTCAGACCCTGTCTTCCCATACTAATGTAAAAGCAAAGGATATGTTTTTGGGTAAGAGTGATAATTTCTGTCTTCTAGGCAGCACACATGCTTTCTAGCCAGGAGGAACATTAAGAGCTTGGGTCCCAGTTCTTCAGCCAAGGGCCTAAAACCTGTCTGGCTGGTGGCTTCTCTCTGTAAAACACATCAGGTGCCTCTGGTGAGTTCAGTTCCCCTGGAAGCCTGGTGGCTTGGACAGAAATGCTCCCGGGATGGGGTTGTGCATCACAGGTAGCCAGCGAAACACAAGCTGACCCCAGGGGCTCGGGATGCAGACTGCAAAATATTCTCTTTAGGGGTTGCATATGTAAATCAGGAAATGGTAGCACCAGCCTGAAAGGAATAAAGTGTATGAAACAGATTTTGAAATGTCTTTCATTGCTGTTTACCTCAGACTTACTACAGAGCCCCAGTATTCACACAGAGAGTTACAGAGGCTATTTGATACCCGAATTTATCACACATGGTTACCTGCTCATGTCATAGAATCATATCATAGAATCAGAGGGGTTAGAAGGGACCTCTGAAGGTCATCAAGTCCAACCCCCCTGCTGCAGCAGGAACACCTAGGGCAGATCACCCAGGAACATGCCCAGATGGGTCTTGAAAGTCTTCAGTGAAGGAGACTCCACAACCTCTCTGGGCAGACTGTTCCAGTGCTTTTTCTCCCTCACAGTAAAGAAGTTTTTCCTCATGTTGAGGTGGAACTTCCTGTGTTGCAACTTGGTGCTGTTTCCCCTTGTCCTGTCACAGGGCACCACTGAAAAGAGATTGGCCCATTCTTGGCATCCAGCCTTCAGATATTTGTAGACACTAATAAGGTTCCCTCTTAGTCTTCTCTTCTCAAGACTAGACACCCATAGGTCTCTTAGCTTTTCCTCATATGACAGATGTCCCAGTTGCTTGATCATCCTTATAGCTCGCCTTTGGACTCTTTCCAGTATATCCCTATCCCTCTTGAACTGGGGAGCCCAGAACTGGAGACAATACTCCAGATGTGGTCTTATGAGGGCAGAGTAGAGGGGGAAGAGAACCTCCCTTGACCTGCTGGCCACACTGTTCTTAATACACCCCAAGATACTATTGGCTCTCTTGGCCACAAGGGCACATTGCTGTCCCATGGATAACTTGTTGTCCACCAAGACCCCAAGGTCCTTCTCCATGGGGCTGCTTTCTAGCAGGTCAACCCCTAATCTATATTGGTGCATGGTGTTTTTTCTCCCCAGGTGCCGAACTCTACAATTATTCTTGTTGAACCTCATTAGGTTCATCTTTGCCCAGCTCTCCAGTCTGTCTAGATCTCACTGAATGGCTGCACAGCCTTCAGGTGTATCAGCCAATCCTCCCAGTTTTGTGTCATCAGCAAAACTGCTGAGCAAACACTCCATCCCCTCATCCAGGTCATTGATGAAGATGTTGAATAAGACTGGCCCCAGTACTGATCCCTGGGGAACACCACTAGTCACAGGTCTCCAACTGGACTCTGCACCATTGATCACAACCCTCTGGGCTCTATTGTTCAGCCAGTTCTTGATCCATCTCACTGTCTGCTCTTCTAACTCACACTTCCTGAGCTTATCCACAAGGATGTTATGGGAGACAGTGTCAAAAGCCTTACTGAAGTTGAGGAAGACAACATCCACCGTTCTCCGTGCATCTATCCATTCTGTCACATCATCATAGAAGGCTATAAGATTAGTCAGACATGATTTCCCCTTGGAGAATCCATGCTGGCTATTTCTGATAGTTTTCTTTTCTTCCATGTGCTTAGAGATGACCCCCAGGATGAGCTGTTCCATCATCTTTCCAGGGATGGAGGTGAGGCTGAATGGACTGTAGTTACCCAGGTCCTGTTTCTTGGCCTTCTTGAAGACTGGAGTGACATCAGCTATCCTCCAGTCCTCAGGCACCTCCCATTTTCCAGGACTTTTCAAAGATGATGGAGAGCGGTGTAGCGATGACTTCTGCCAGCTCCCTCAGCACACATGGGTGCATCCCATCAAGGCCAATGAATTTGAAGATGTCCAGTTTCATTCACTCATCTTTAACCCAGTCTTCTTCGATCAAGGTGAAGTCTTCCTCACTCCTGACTTCTTCTGTGGTCTGGAAGGTTTGGGAATCCTGAGGGTCAGCCTTAGCAGTAAAGTCTGAGGCAAATAAGGCATTAGGTCACTCTGCCTTCTCCATGTCCTCCATTGCCAGGGCACCCACTTCATTCAGCAGTGGGTCCACACTTCCTCTGGTCTTCCTTTTACCTCCAGTGTACTTGAAGAAGCCTTTCTTGTTGTCCTTGACTTCCCTTGCCAGTTTTAATTCTAAGGAGGCCTTGGCTTTCCTTGTTGCATCCCCACACTCTCTGACCAGGTTCTTGTATTCTTCCCAAGTGGTCAACCTCTTCTTCCATGATCTATAAACTTCTTTCTTCCACTTCAGTTTGTTCAGAAGTTCCCTGCTCAACCATGCAGGTCTCCTGGCTCTCTTACTTGATTTCCTACTCTTCGGGACACTTCGATCTTGAGCTTGGATAAGGTAGTGCTTGAATACTCTCTCGGGCCTCCTTTTCTTCCAGTACCCTATCCCATTGGATTTCTCCAAGCAGTTCCTTGAAAAGGCCAAAATTAGCTCTTCTGAAATCCAGGGTTTTGACCCTGCTAGATGCTTGGTACCTGCTGCACATGATTCTGAACTCTACCATCTCATGGTCATTACAACCAAGGCTGCTCCCAACCTTAATGTCTTCTACCAGTCCTTCTTTGTTTGTCAAGAATAGGTCTAGTAGTACACCTCTCCTTGTTGGTTCCTCCACCACCTGAGTCAAAAAGTTATCATCAATGCACTGGAGGAACCTCCTGGACTGTACCTGCCTGGCTGTGTGGTCTCCCCAGCAGATATCAGGGTGATTGAAGTCCCCCATGAGGACCAGGGCCTGTGATTGTGAGGCGACTTTCAGCTGTCTGTAGAAGGCCTCATCAACATCCCCATCCTGATCCAGTGGCCTGTAATAAACAACTGTGTCCCTCATGTTAGCCTGCCCCTTAATCTTTACCCATAGGCTCTCAACCTGCTCTTCATCTGCCCCCAGGGACAGCTCAGTACGTTCCAGTTGCTCTCTCACATAAAGAGGAATTCCAAGACCTCGCCTTGCTGGCCTGTCTTTCCTAAAAAGGACGTACCCATCCATGGCAACGTTCCAGTCATGTGAGCTATCCCACCATGTCTCAGTGATTGCAATGAGATTGTAGCTGTGCAACTGCACACAGGTCTCTAGTTCTCCCTGTTTATTCCCCATGCTGCGTGCATTAGTGTATAAGCATTGCAAAGAGGGAAAAACACTAACATGCTGAGCCACAACACCCAGGCACCTCTCTAGCAAGCCCCTGTCTTTAGCATAACGCCACAATGAAATTTTTTCTTGTTTCACACGTTTAATATTTATGTTGGATAGCTGCAAGATATAATGGAAATTCACAGCTGTTTTGAACCTGCTTATTTCTGCTCCTCTGAAAGGCAAGAAGAGAGAGAGATGAGATATGTCACATGGGAATGTAAAAAAGGAGGGCAATAGTTAGAGAGAAAATAATGGAAGTGTTCTGCAGATAAAAACAATATAAGAGAAAAGATTGATTTTTTTCTCTGAAATAAGACCTCCCCAAAGCACACTCATTTATTTATCTAATGGCAGGGTAGGTCCCTTGATACTGCTCTTTTATGTGTCACCAGTACATGTCCACAAGGAACTGTCAGCTTGATTAGAACCCATCAATTAACTTCAACAGACTTTGAATCAAGCCCTGTGTTGCTTATTGGCTCTATTTCTCCATCAGATCTGTGTAAAGAAGCCTCCTGCCAGCAGGGGGTGGGTCTGGTCTAGAAACAAGGACAAACCAAGTATGCATCTTCATGCACCAGACACCACTCTGTTTTAATCATTATATTTATTTATAACAGTATAATAGGGAAAGTGCCAAGACATTATCTAATACACGGATGGTGCCGCAACAGCTTTTCATCTTAGTCTGGGAACCATTAGGACATTTTGCTGCATAAATAACACAGTGAATTAAGTCTTCTCCTTGTATCAGCACCATATGTTAATAACAAACATATTTATAATATTTATTTGAATAGCATCAAAAGGGGATATTACAACAGATCAGTTGAACTATAAACAGTATTAAAACACTTCTTAAATTTTGTCACTAATGCATCTTAGAAGATGGAAAAAGTACTGGTGGGAAATTCCAAAAGTACTGGGGAAAACACAACATTTCTACATATGAACTTTGAATTTCTAACTTCCTTTATTAACTATTTGAATTCACTGGTCTCAGGAACCTGTACCTTTACAAATCTCTCTTAGATGGATAACAGCAAATGCTGGGCGGTGTTATTAGTCTGTGGCCTTCCATTAGTAAAACTTGTTCTATTACAGAGGGCCACGATGAGGACATTTATAAGTTTCTGGGTGATGTATTAGAGTTACCATAAATACAGCTGATAGTAGCAGCTGCTCTGGCCACAAATTAGGCTAGTAAATCAAATATAAGTACTCATGTAGCTATTTTTGAGAGAAAGCCTCAAATTAGCAGATTATTCTATGCAAGTTAGCATATAATGGAAAAATGTTAGTGAGTTCAATCCAAGTGATGCTCTATTTTTTTCCATTCACTGACTTTGCTAGCAGTACTGCCATCAGCATTTTTTTGCCCTTTTTCAAAGAGAATCACTATTCATTTCCGAAGACAGTATCAAACAGCAGGTACTGCATTTTTTTGGGGTGTGCTATTTCCTTTAAATGCATTCTTGAGTGAACACTGGTAGCTGTTAAGACAGTGATGGGACTACTCAGTGGGAAAGATATTTAGCCTTCTGCAACACAGGGAGATGCTGATTTTTTGTATCTGTATCCAGCCAGGTTAGTCAGCAGAAAATATGTCTGCACAATGAAAAAGTTTTCAAAGGTTTCCACAATGGATTAAAAATTAATGCCAGAGGTTCATACATCCTGAGTTAGTCTGTTAAAAGAAAAAAAATCAGTGATGCCGAAGTTTTGATTTAATGCAAGGAAACAAGTAAAATATTACATTGGCTGGGATTCACTTGCCTAAATACCGGCGTCTAGTGTCATTTAAAGCATGCCAAAACACATGAGACAGTTGTGTGTGGCTGGTATATATGAAATAAAAACTATGGGGGACTCTTAAGCTTCTACAAAATCAGTTGGAGGTCTGGCAGGATACCACAGAGCATCTGAAATAACATTACACTCCCATGCATTGTCAAATGAATCCTAACCACACTAACAAAACCCCAGTTACCATTAAGTACATTTAAATGTCTAGGTAGATTCAGCAGTTCCTTTCTGCTTAGCTCCAGAGACATGCCTCCCTCATGGGCTATTTTCTGCAATTTCAGTCACTCAGAGAAATTGAGTTCTTTGTGGATAGTGCAAATCTCCCCACATATGTGACTGGTCTAATTATCTTTCCCAAACCCAAGGGCCAGTTTTGTGAATGAGGACTGTTTCTGGCTACAGGACTGCAAGTGTCAACTTTGTAAAGGAACCCAGAAATGGATTTATGGGCTAAGAGTTTGCTTGCTTGCTCTTAGAAATGAACTCACTAATCATACTGCTTCATCGTGCCTCACACAAGCTGTAAATGTGAAGCTCTTTAAAACAGCTGATCCCTTCTTCAGCTTCCAGTCTTCTACTCTGAAGCTTGTCTACCAAAATGGAGAGCCAGTACTGAAATAATTCAGCTGGACTTGGCAACTTCGAATGTAGCTGCATAAGTACAGTGTTTTCCATTCAAATCCCTGAAACTTCATGACCTAGACATAGATGCACACTGGTTGTTTCAGCATGTGGGAATGGATCTAGAGTACTGTGTTGTATAGACAACAGTTATTGACTCTTAGCACCAATAATATGGCTCAGAAGCCAAACTTTTCACATCAGAACAAACTCAGAATAACAGAAGACATTTTGACTTATGAACCTTAAAAGAAGCTGTCTGAAGAGCATTAAAATAATATAATATTGCAAAGCCAAAGACTCCAAAAGTTAGAAAATACCATAATTGGTCTGGTACTGGCCACATACAACTCCGATTTCATAGAATCATAGAATAATAGAATCATAGAATGGTTAGAGCAGCAAGAATACATTTGCAAATGGTATCCTTGCTTCATGGACATGAAACAGGTAGGTGCTTCAACCAAACCACAGTAAAACAGACATCCATATTTGTTTGCCATCCAGAAGCCCGCAGCCTGAGACCTGAGCTTCTTAGCTGTGCTGCTTACTTATGACACCTAGCTGAGTTCTGTGGTCCTGCTGAAGTCTTTGATCATTGGAAAGATCAGGTCAAGCTGGGACATGTGCAGAGGGGTGTCAGTTCCTGAATCTGCCTCTTACCATGCACTGTTGGACAGAAAAGAACATACGCTGTGAATACAATGGGATTTTTCACTTAGTGTGGCAGGATCAAATTGCTGTTTTGAAATAACTTTTCCTGTATTAGATATGCCAACATGCAGGAAGGAAGAAATAGCTCATATGAGTAACTCAGATCATCCTCCAAGACGAAGAAATGGCACCAGTTTTGACTTTTGTTGTTTTCTCCAGTCTTACAGACTCTCATGTGCTTTTGGTCTGATTGCTAAAATCAAGATTGAGAACTTTTGGGAAGTCCACAGGGTACGTGGCCAGTCTCCACAATGGCAGAGCTTATGCTAAATACAGCTCCTAAATATGATAGTATTTTAATATTTTTTTCATTACATTGTTTGAAGTGGAGCCACTCAGTCTGCCTTGTGCAGTCTGCCAATTTTTAATCACAAACTGAAAATTGAAATGTTTATTTTATTAGGGAAAAAAAATGCCAACATTGAAAATAAGATTATTAATTTTAAAATAATGTTCTAGTCATTTGGCATCCAAAACTGCAATCAAACAATCTGTTCATGAATTTAGAAATGCATGTAACTTATTTTGTTTGTTTCTCTAAGCATCTAAGAAGTGGATTTTTGTAATAAAATCTTTACATGATCAGAGACAGAGTATCCAGTAAACATGAGTATCCCACAAACAAGACAGATCTATGTGCTGCTTAACCCATATTAACCCATTATGTCAAAACATTTAACAGCTGCCTGTTCTTCGTTTTTGTCCTTCAGTTAAATGGAAAATCCTCCTTCTAAATTCTTTGCTATGCAGAATTTTTCCATTGCACGCTTTTCTGCTGTTGCTCTTTAAAGAGCCATTGCTCTTTAAAAGGATTCTTTTTGCCAGTGCTTATTGATACTTAATGATGGGCAAGCCTCCAAAAGTTCAAGCCTCAGAATGACCTCATTACTTAGTTTTGGCTTCACTGTGTTTCCATATTTGAGGTTGAAACAACAGACAAGTAAGTAAAGAACTCAGCTCACTACAGTATGGATCAACATGACCTTGAAAGCTATATTTTTCCCCTTCATGTCCACTACCAATAATTTTCATTCAAACAGGCTCCTTTACTGACTTTGCTTGTTTGCTCAGTAAGATACTAGACTAGGCCTATCTCATTGGCACATTTTCTGTCACATTAATGTCCATTGCTGTGACTCTATGAATCACATTTTTTCAGTAAAGCTCTAATGATCCTGGCAATTATATGTAGGTTATACTGTTGGCAAGGCATATTCATTTGAACACCTTACATGTTTTAAGGGACCTCACAGATGCTACTTCATGAAAACCATCACTTATCTAATGATATAGAGTGTATATTTGCTTTATAAACACTGAATTTTGGCTTACCATGCAGATTTTTCACCCACAGTTAAGTGAAACCCATTACATCAGCTTATTGCTATTCTTAACTCAGGATGTATCTAATGGAAGTCACATAAGTGATAAACCCTTGGATTTTCTTATGCAGTTACTTCTCAGTCTTCCCAGACTTCGACAAAGAAAACACACAAACACACCAAAAAGAAAAGCCAAGTGCACAGGTAGTATCATAGAATCATAGAATCATAGAATCATAGGGGTTGGAAGGGACCTCGAAAGATCATCTAGTCCAACCCCCCTGCCAGAGCAGGGTCACCTAGAGTACTTTGCAATTGATGCAGAAGAGACAGTAAGATTAATTTATAAGAAGCAACATCCACTTAATCTGAAAGATACACCTGTAGGAAAAAAAATTGATACTTTCAGCTGAAGCCAACGTATACCAACATACCTGAGCTAGTCCCTAGAGGACTAGGTTTTATACTCCACGGAATAACCATACCAGGGCATCCTTCTATTCAGGTCATGTGGGGAGAGAAAAAGAAGCATCTCAGAGTGGGGTTGACAGCAGCAAGAGACAGAGGAAGCATCCACCAGGAAGAAAAACAGTAAGGAGAGCTGTGCATAGATCTGTGTCAGTATGCATATATGCCAGTATTCCCCTGGGACTTAGGTACATAGAAAGCACTTTGGGACTCACAGTCCAGCATCCTCTCTTGAGCTAAGTCCTTATGTGCTTCATCACATAAACTCTTTTTAATAATTTCATGTAATAGCTTGATGGATATTAACGTGGGGTATGGGCAATGATTTCATGAACCCCTTCACCACCTGGAAGAGATTCTGACTTGCAGTTCCCACCCCACCAGAGGTGCCCCTTACTATTCTGGTAAATTTTGCTCTTCTTCCTCCTCCTATAAGCCTGCTGCTATGGAATGAAGATCTTTAGAGCTATTCAGTTAAAAAGAACAAATATGGAGCAGACTGCCCCTAGCTTTCCAAAAAGAAGGGTGTTAGTTCTCCTCCAGGAGAACAGGGAGAGGACATCCCAGGACCAGATGAAAACAGAAATAATATCCATTCTATAGATCAGGAGCCAGATTTTTCACCTCCCAGCTCAATTCTCTTAAGCAGCAAACTGGGAGAAGCAGAGTCATGTTCCACTGTGTTTCATTTCTTTGTTCACACTGGCCTAACACCATAGTCATTGGCTACACCACAACCATGCTACACTGAGAGAAATTAATTGCTTCCTTGTCTGGACTACCTTTCAGCTTGGTGATAGAGGCATTACCTGGGGATAAAGGCAAGGGAATTTATCTGACAAGGGAACTTAATCCAGTCCCATAGGAAATGGTATAACAATAGCATTAATTGTCAAAGGTATGTGGTTCCTTGTCTTTTAGGACAAACTTTCCATTTCTGTTCCTTAAAACCTGTTTTAGAAAATATAAGCTCATTGTCACTGACAAAAAGGCCTCCATGTTCTGAATCCTGAGAGCAGAGAAGAGAGACACAGGTCTATGCACAATATTTCTTAGTGGCTAAGTGTAAACAAGCCTTCATTCTGGGTGGAGGCTTTCTGGTTCTTTGAAGCGCAGAGTTCCTCCTATCAGCTACGTAAGGTACCAAGGTACTTAGTTTATTTTAATTGCCTTGGCAAGCCCCTACATTTTAGGCTTTGCAACCATTCTTTACAGAAACACAACACAGAAAACAACCTCACCAACAGCAGTGAAAATTTTACAAGAACTACTAACTGAGGATATGAAGTGTTTTAGTAGGCATGAAAATTCAACTCGAAATGAGGAAGATAATTTGGAAGTCCAATCAAGGGGGGAATTAAGTATAAACCTGCTGAACTCACTGATTCTGATTGTTTAAAAAAAAAAAAAAGATAATGTGTGTCATTACTTGCATGATTGGACCTTTCTTTTTTTTAATCTTTTTTCCCCCATGAGTCATGAATGCTCAGTATTCCAGAGCTATGCTGGAGGCAATTCAGGCTCATGTAGTAAAATGAACAGCTAAAATCCAATTACCAGTAGGCTTGCTCCATTTCAGCTACTTCCTAGCCTGGGAACCTAAGAATCCATCCTTGACTACATGAGCAGCACTTTGTCCCCCAGTATGATCAGGTTTAAATGCAGAATCCCATGCCTTAAGGGAATTTGGGGTAGTTCTTGATGCTTCCTCATCTGGAGCCATACACTGACACAATTTCTTGTGAGGAACAAGTTGGTATTCAAAGGTTACCATGCTCCTGCCTTCTTCCTTTAGGTTCTATATCCCATGTTTGTTTTTTTAATAAGAAACCTTTTTCTTGGTTTAAGCTTATGGTATTGCCTGTGTATAAAGAATTTTGTTTAAGAATGAGTAAGTGTTGAACTCTATACTAAGGTGTGCTTTCTACCTTCCTCAGGCTTTTAAAGAGCAATACTTAAAACATCTTATAGGAGCCACTCATTCTAATAATGTAAATAGACATTTTGTATGTGTAATGAGAAACAATGGGCCTACAATTCTAGCTCCTATAATGTGGGCAAAGTCCAAAATTCATGGGTAATGGTTTCAAGGATAAAGTATTTGGATATCACCCCAAACTTGTTCCTAGTTAGTCAAGATTATGCTCTCATGCAAATAAACCAGATGGTTCGTTTTTGTTTGCATAATTGTGAGCAGACATTGTTGTCAGACATCAAAAAACCTTTTGAAGTGCTCTTTTTTCGTCCTAACAATAAACCAAGATCAGGAAAACAGAAAATACTAATGTGAGAGAAGATAATCTGTGAAAATGAACAAGTTAAAAAATACCTCGGTGCTACAGAAACAACAAATTAAAAGATACTTTAGCTAGTTGCTACAGAAGCTCCTAAATTGATATGTGCATAATAATTTAAGTTTCTTACTGATGGAATATTTAAAGTAATTTTATCAACTTCAGTCTTTTAAAACAGGTTGGGTCATTTCCACAGATAATCTACATGCAAAGACTGTGACATATCAGCACCCCACCAGAGGGAAATTGTCCCCAGGCTGCAGAAATCCCCAGACACAAATACACCACTTTAATCAGAGTAGGAAAATTTCATCCAAAAATAAAGTACAAGAAAAAGAGTAAAGGATCAAAGCTGGAGTACATGCCAGACCAGAAAGGCAACAAAGTAAACTGAAGCTTAGCTCTATATGGGGAAGGCCTTAGGTACCAATCAATTAGAGAACATCACCTTGGAGAGGACAATACACTAAATATGTTCCTACAGCTGAAGTTCTTCTCAACTGGGCTAAAGCTCTCAATGCTTGTAGCTCCCCTCTTCTGTATTTTTAATGCTTCTGACAGCTGTTCCATTTGGGGAGAAAATGTGAAGCTTTAGCTTAGTCCGTGTTCTGAAAAGCCTGTAACTTCCTTTACACAGAATCACAGAATGACAGAATCAACCTGGTTGGAAAAGACCTTGATGATCATCAAGTCCAACCGTAACCTAAATCCACCTACCATAACCTTTGTCTACCCGTTAATGCTTAAATCATGTCCCTAAGCACCACATCTATATTTCTTTTAAACCCTTCCAGGGATGGTGACTCCACCACCTCCCTGGGCAGCCTATTCCACTGTCCAACCACTCTTTCAGTAAAGAAATTCTTTCTAATATCTAGCCTAAACCTTCCCTGGTGCAACTTCTGGCCATTCCCTCTCGTTCTGTTCCTTGGAACTTCGATCTTTAAATGTTTTGGAACATTGAAATTCTACAAGGAGAAGTACAAAATACATCATCCTGCACCTGAGGAGGAACATCCCCACAGACCAGCAGATGCTGGGGACTGCTCAGCTGGGAAGCAGCTTTGCAGAAAAGAACCTGGGGGTCCTGGTGGACACCAAGTTCAACATAAGCCAGCAGTTCTCTCTTCCAGCAAGGAAGACTAATGTTATCCTGGGCTGCATTAGAACAGCCATTGCCAGCAGGTCGAGGAAGAGGATCCTTCCCCTGTACTCACCATTGGTGAGATCACACTTGGAGCACTGTGTCCAGTTTTGGACTCCCCAGTAAAAGAGAAACATGGACATACTGGAGAGTCCAGTGAAGGGCCTCAAAGATGTTTAAGGGACTGGAGCATCTCTCACATGGGGAAATGCTGAGAGAACTGGGACTGTTCAGCCTCAAGAAGAGAAGGCTCAGGGGTATCTCAAAAATATATATAAATACCTTAGTGAAGGGTGCAAAGAGGACAACGCTAGTCTTTTTTCAGTGGTGCAGAGTTACAGAATGAGGCAATGGGCACAAATGAACACAGAAGGTTCTCCCTGAACAGCAAGAAACACATTTACTGTGAGAGTGACAGCACTGGCACAGGTTGCACAGAGAAATTGTGGAGTGTCCCACTTTGGAGTTATGTAAAGCTGTCTGGACAAGGTCCTACCTCTAGATGGCCTCTAGACGTTTGAGCAGGCGTCATGGACAAGATGACATTCAGAGGTCCCTTTCAACTTCAACCATCTATGAGTCTGTGATTCTGTGAAATACCAAAGGAAGACAAAAATTAATGAACAAAGAATAATTGTTAGATGGGGGAAGACTGGTGAATAGTTTACTTACTGAATGGATTACATCTGTCTCTCTTAGAAGACTACAGTTTTCTCAGCTATTTTAATCACTCAGATTTATTACAGCAATCCCAGAAATCATATTATGGCTTGAGCAGTTTCTGGCAAATTGCCAATATTCAAACTAAATAATTTTCATTCAAATTGAAAGGCTTGATTTCAGTTTCTTCAGAAAATCAACATGTTCCCTCGTTGCTGAAACACTGTGATGTTCAGCCTTTCAAGAGATTTTCTGGATGAAGTAAAAACCATGGATTATCAAGTTATGTGTGAAGGCCCTTAGAAATCTACTTGGATGTGATAACATCCTATTGCATGTGCAGAGCTGGTCTTACCTAACAGTTATTCACCCATCAGTTCACCTGCACTGGAGTTAAAGTTTGCACTTTTAATATAAGCATTCACAAACTCAGACAATCTAGTAAATAGATCATCACAGGATTGTCACCCTGCAAGAGTGAGAACAATAAAAATACAGCCTTCACAGAATATGAAGGTAAAGGGAGGTGAATTCTTTTTTCACACACGTACGGACATGTCAGATCAAAAAAAAGCAAATCTAGAAACACCACTAGAATACTTCCTGACACTGCACTGATGTGATTGAGTAGTTCATTTGGAAGGAAGAACAGCCTGAGACATTACAGATTTAAATTGAAATATATTGGTTATAAGGGATTGTTTGTGCATTTCTTGGGTATATTTGAGCTAAAAGATAATCTTTTGAGCCATTTAGAAACAGCACAAGTTTCTGGAAAAAAAACAAGCAACAACACAAAAAAACAACGAACAAAAACAAAAAAAACCCACCAAAACCAAAAAACAAAACAACACAACAAAACAAAACAAAACACATAAGGGAACACTTCCATTTTCAAAGAAAATGTATATATTGGACAGGGACAACTTCTGCAGGTCACAGAATCACAGAATGTTAGGTGTTGGAAAGGGACCTCTGGAGATCATCGAGTCTAACCCCCCTGCCAGAGCAGGACCACCTAGGGCAGTTCACACAGAAACGCATCCAGATGCCTCTTGAAAGTCCCAGAGGAGGAGACTCTACAACCTCCCTGAGCAGCCTGTTCCACTGCTCTGTAACCCTTTCATGTCACACTTGTCTCAGGCCTGCTGTGACAGATCTCTTCCTCTGGTGCTGTTTCTGCAGATGCAGTAAATCATTTTACCCAGCTACTGTTTGTGAGAATGAAGCCAAGGGAAAACTACATTGTTACAGGGGTGACAATTCCTGGCAAAGATGAGTTACAGTACAGTAAAAAGAGCCAAGGAGCTGGTTTAGGCACTGTTCTGAACAGTGATGGATATCCTGCACTGAGTTGTGTTTAGGAGCTGGAGGGAAAGAAAGCATTTTCCATTTTCTCCTGCTATTTCTTCTTTGTTTGAAAGTCTCTCAAAAATTAAAAAGTCATGCATGAGGTATGTACAGTACCTATGTTGTAGTGCATAGAAAATCTTACTTTGCATGCATATTTCTTCCATTAGAATTAGTTGAATATTTCTTATTTTCTACACTAGCATTTTTTATTTTCAGACTGATTTCAAGCTCCAGAAATATTAAAGCAAATAGCAAAAGAGAAAGTGCACATCTTATTAATACATCACATTTGCATTAGTAGAGAGGCTCTGGAGACACAAAACAGCAACATACTTGTCTTTACCAGACAGCTGAATTGGCTGAAGGACTCTCTGGTAGATCTGGCTGTTATGATTCACCTTCTTAAGCCTGCAACCTACTTTACAGAATCACAGAATTGTCAGAGTTGGAAGGAACCTCTAGACATCATCCAGTCTAACTCACCCATTAAAACAGGATCACTTAGAGCACATTACAGAGGACTGCATCCAAGTGGGTTTTGAATGTCTCCAAAGAAGGAGACTGCACATTCTCCCTGAGCAGCCTGTTCCAGTGCTTTGTAACCCACATAGTAAAGAAGTTTCTTCTCCTATATAACTGAAACTTTATTTGTTCCAGCTTGTGTCTGTTGCCTCTCATCCTGTCACTGGGAACTACTGAAAAGAGTCTGGCTCCATCCTCCTTGCACCCACCCTTTAGATACTTATAGGCATTAATAAGGTCTCCCCTCAGCCTTCTCTTCTCCAGGGTGAAGAGTCCCAGCTCTCTCAATCTTTCCTCATAAGAGAGATGCTCCAATCCCCCAATCATCTTCGTTGCCCTAATGTTTACTCATGCTAATAATCACAAATTGTATTCACTTAGACCTAGAAGTCCTCTTCCTAGTTCTTGATCTAGAACTGTTTGTTACCGGTGTGATAGTATAACCTTAATTAAAGTCAGACAGTAAGAACTGCACCCAAACAGACTTAGCTAAGAATGGGCAAGATGAGAAAAAATTGAAAAAACTACAAACTTATTTCTCCCACTTGACTGGTAGGAAGCTAAAGTGCAGTAACTCAGTGGCTCTATTTGGAGCAATATTTTCTGTCAAGCACCTCATCTCTTAAGCCCCATCCAAATAAAGTATTCTAACAACCAACATAATTTTGTTCCTTTATAACAGGGCATCTTCCCCTATTTTGATTTACTGTGGAATTAGAAAATGCCATTGAATCTTTGAAATGCAATGATGCAGAATCATTCCTTATTTGAAACAGATTTCTGTTGCCTGAATACAGCAGTAAACTCCTAAATTTGTGTTTACCTGAAGTTATGAAAATACCTAAAGTTACTGATAATTCTAACATAAGAAACATCTAGTAAAATTTATAATATCAATAATAAAAATACCTAGCAAAAAATTTCTCTAATCATCTGAAGCAAAGTCATGGGACTTTGTTACAGCTAAATCCACACTTTGTCACCCACCCACTCTTTGATATGACAGGTGAAAAACTAATGGCTAACATTTAAAAACTTATTTCTGGCTGGTTATTTTTTTATGCCACCCACCTTTCTTTGCACTTAACATCAAGTAGCAGAGTGAGTGGACTTTAAAATTTATCCAGCAGGGAGTGAAAAATGTGAGGAAAAGTCTTCTAGAGACTTCAACTTCTTAAAGTAATTTACCTGTCCTTGAAGAAACTGACTGTAAACCCTCACTTGGAGATTACATGACACAGATAAATTACCTTACATCACATGCACCCAGGGTTTTCATCTGGTATATGTTTGTGTATTGGTTTTTTCTTTTTTAATGAAATCAATCCCTTCTACCTGATTTTAGAAAACTGTAGCAACCCACCTGTGCTGTGAAACAGCTGAACAGTCACAGAGATGAAGAAAAATGATCAGACAATGTTTTGAGCTATATGCTGGCTCACTTAATTACTATTGATACATGGAAAAGCATGTTAGTTTCGTCACAAAAGCCACCACTCAAGAAAGGTCCTCTGTGCTCTTTCATGAGTCTGAAAGAAACAAGTGAAAATAAGATGACAGTAACAATTATTCCCACAAACAGCTGTCAAAATTTGGGATGCAAACATGGATTTGAATATTGCAGCATAAGGCTGTTTCCAGTTTTAAAGATTATTTCCTTTTGGGTTTGTTTTAAAGTTTCTTCCTCATCTTCTGTGGGTTAGAGCACTGGGTTTTGGTTTTCTTTGCCATGTTGTGTTAATTTTAAAGCTTGTTAAGTTAATTTCTAGCTTTCCAATCTATTTTCCCTGAAAGAGGGGTAAAGAGAAGGGCATTTGGTGGGTTTGTTTGTTCTTTTGTTGTTTTTTCTTTTAATGTCACTCTCTTGATATTCTCGCACAACTGCCTTCCCTCGAGTAGTTGCCTCACAAATATCAGGGAAAGAACAATCCTTTTTCTTTTCCCTCAAGCTCTCAATAAATTGAATCAGCAACCCCAAATAGTTAATAACTTTTTGATATCTCTTTCAATCATTTAAAAAACCCCTCACGCTCACTTGTCACTGACAGCTTTGCCACTGCTGTCAAGGAAGGCAGACTTGACTAAACATTATTTTTTTTACTCTTTATCCAAAGATAAATTTTACTTTCTATTTCTTTCCTAGTCTGTGTTCAACACACTTGCACTAGTTGGGCAGAGAACCCCTATAGATGTTGTTTAACTCCCTAACCTCTAGCAAAATATCTTTTTATGTTCAGTAAGATTATTTTGTAAGTATGGAATGAACAATATGATGGGAACACATGGAACAGATCCATTTTTGTGACCTGAAAACTCGCTCACTCAATAAGGAACCATTGCCGATAATTAGAACAGTATCACTCTCAACTAATATTTTAAGCACCTTCTTTAAATTAGTCATCTAGGCTAACAAAATAAATAAACTAGTCAATCAATGGGGAGAAGCAGGCACTTTGATTTTTTTTTAATATATTTATTTTGGTTTGATGATTCATGCTTTGGAGGTATTTTAAGACAGAAAGGCAGTCTTCCATACAAGTCTAGAAAAGCAGACCCCTTCTTTTCAGAGGATTAAATGTAGATGACATAGACTCTTCCTTGCTGATTTGAGCAATTCCATGAAGCTTTTCTCATGCATTCAGAATCATTATTGGGCAAATCCTTCTATGCAGAGGCAGATGAACAGGGTGTTTTTTTCTTTCTCTGTAGCAAGTAGCATTTTGAATTATATTCACTTGCTGAATTTTCTGTCACAGCACTGAGCTACAGAGTTTATGTCATCAGTCCCTCTGCTAGATTTATGTTTAAATTTTTTGTTATTACATTGTTTTAAAAATGTCTACAAATGCAGGTACCTGAACATGATGGCATGAGTAGTCATTTCAAGTTTAAAATTTTGAAATTTATGGGATTTTTGGGGTGATTTAGAATTGCAAAAAAGAAGATGTTCCCGATCAGTTCTTTGGGGTCAAATAAGGGGTCAACCAAATTATGCCATATGCAAAATATATTAATTTAAGCCTGCTGGTTGTGTTGGCTTTATCTCATCAAAAGTGTGTTTTCATAGATAAAATATGTGTTTGTTTTTTTCTTTTTTTGCTGGGGAGGAAAGGAGAGTAAAAACACAAAACATGAAAGAAAAATATTACAATGGTGTGACACATTATGGCCACTGTAAGTGGTTATGGTGAAATAGCAAAGACCAGAATCTTATAGGAACCAGAAAGGTGAAATTGTAAAGAATGTTAGAGGTTGCTTAGAGTGAGAGGAAACTTTGAGAAAGAATCAAAGTAGAAGGAAAACAGCGAGAGATGACAAAAAGATAGCGATCTTAACACAAAACCATATTTGGGTTCTTTAGAAACTAGTTGGTGACTGTTACCAAGGCCAAGAGTGAACAAGTGGTATCAAGGGACTTCTGAAGAAAGAAGAAAGCATCAAGCTTAGACATTTTGTGTGGTGAGTCAGAAGAATTTAGCAACAGTCAGAATGCAGGAATGCCCAACTTGATTACTGGCTTGAATAAACCTAGTACAATTGCTGGGGAATGCAGGATTGCACCCATAATCACAAGTTTCATCATCAGGATTACAGTCTAGAAACTGTTTCTCCAAATTAGTCTTGCATTTATGTGGTCATGTTTGTTTTGGCACTGCAATACCCAAACAGTGTACTACATATTGCTGCCTTTAAGTCTTTTTAACAAATACATTATTTGTGGCTTTTCTGAAACATTATTCTAATTGAGTCCAATTCTTTGTTAAACTGCACACTTCTTTATTACAAACATATCTAGCTCTATGATTTATCAGTGCTATAATTGTGTTGATGAGTTGTAAAGGACAAATCCTAATTTTGAATTTTTTTTATTTATGCATTTCATCCCTGTAGGTCTTTCAGTCAGTCAGTATGACATCTGTTGTCTATTTTTGTAGCTCCTGTATTTTGCATTGATGTTCTCAGATATGTAATATCGTTGCATTTTAGAATTCTTACTAAATTAAATAATTTTTCTTGTTGTTTTACTTCAATTTGCAATAAGAAGAATATTTGCCATTCTGCTTATGGCTAATAACCAAAAAAGAAAACAAGTTACAAACATGTATTTAATATAAAACCTGGAGTTCATCTTTAGTCTAAGTCTAATTTATAGTTAATAAATTATGGTACAGATGCTATTAGAAAAGTAAAATACATACTCAAACCTGCTAGTATGTACTTACTTTGTTTTTCATCAGCAATTCTGTTATAAAACATGCTGTTCTGGATTTTAATCTTTTTAATGGCTAAACTGAGTATAACAGCTCATTCCCAAGTACAATAATTCTCATTTGTTCTGCTTTGCCACATCTTCTCTTTCTTGCTTGCCTTCTCCTGAGATCCTTCTCCTTCCTCATCTCTGCTCATCACCTTGGAATCTTGATTTGGTCAATATTATGCAGTTACATTTAGCTGAATTGACTCCAAGTGAAACCAAATGAGAAGCAAAAATAGCTCATGGAAGTAGCACATGAAATCCATCAAGAGAGAGGAAATGTGGATGACAGCAATGAAAGTGGGACATGAACATTTTAGTCAAGGTTTGACCAATTTGCTCGAATTGCAGTGTGAAAGCATGGCCAGACTGCCTTAACCACCTTCTTCTTCCTGGTTTCATAGCGTATGTTCCTCAGGATATTCTGCGCCAATATCTTATTGTGCATACATAATCAGTTATTTAGAAAACGAAGATACATAAGGCCATGGTATCAATTAGCCAGGCCAGATCTGGTAAAGGATGTCATGTTTCAGTTAATGTTAATTAATGTATTTGAAATGATTTATGCAAGCATTTACACTGAGAAACTTCTACCCAAGAATATCTATAATGCTGGAATCAGGAATTTAGGAAACTTAGTTACAGGTGTCTTCTTTTGTACCATCCAAAGTAAGTGCCTTAACCACAAATATCATCCTTTTTTAAGATGTCAGAAGATTGCAGGTTTGTCCTATTAGGGAAGGAAAATGGAGTACAAATATCATAAAGAGTTAGTGCAAAAGGAAAAAAAATACAAACACTCTGCTTTTCTATATTAATAACACCTACAATACTCATAGTTTATGCCTTGACATCCTAGGCCTTGTGGGTAAAGTTTTCAAGAACATTCATACATTCATAAAGCATGACGAGCACTATGAAAAATACAAATCCTAAGAGCTGACTGAAAGGGTCTTTAAGCTGTTACTACTGTTTTCAATAACTCTAGAAAGATTGGAATAATTTCAGAAACTGGAAGAAATTTAATGTTGCACAAGGATTTGAAAGGGACAAACAAGATGACCTGCCTAAAAATATTCTGTCAGCCTGATCTTGACCTTAAAAAAAATGGTAGAACAGATGATGAAAAATTACATCAATAAATAATAAAATATTATTAGTGCCACTCAAACTATTCTTCTGGAAAATAGATTCTGTCAAGCTAACATGATTTTTTTTCTGGTGGGATTACAAGTTGAGTTGACAAAAGCAGTAATATTAGTGTATATAACCAAAGCTCACAGTCAACCTTTGACTGTGTCTCAGGATGTTGATTAAAAATATAGGATGATACAAAGTTAACAGTACATATATTATCCATTAACTATGTGGCAGATGTCAGAGAAATCATCATCAAGCAGGTGTGCTATTAGTGTGTTCCCGTAGGTAATGTATTGGTGATATATTTTAATGAGGTTTCATCTGTGACCTGGAAGATAACATAAAAATACCATTAACGAAGTTTGCTGTTATCAGGAAGTGTTAGAACTTGGCAAATAATAAAGAAACATTACTGACAAAGAGTGATCTTGATTGCTTGATAAGGTAGAAGCTTGCAGACAGTATGTGTTTGATTTGGACAAGTGAAAAAAGGGAGAGGGAGAGAGACAGAGATAGAGAGAGTGAGAGGCTGGAGAGGACTGGAACATCTCTTCTGTGAAGACAGGCTGAGAGAGTAGGGATTGTTCAGTCTGCAGAAGAGAAGGCTCCAGGGAGACCTTAGAGCAGCCTTCCAGTACCTGAAGGGGGTCTGAAGGAGGGCTGGAGGGACTTTTTACAAGGCATGCAGTGATTGATAGGACAAGGGGAAATGGTTTCAAACTGAAAGAGGGTAGACTTAGATTAGATATTAAGAAGAAATTCTTTAGTGTGAGGGTGGTGAGACACTGGTACAGGTTTCCCACAGAAGCTGTGGATGCCCCATCCCTGGAGCTGTTCAAGGCCAGATTGGATGGGGCATTGAACAACCTGACCTACTGGGAGGTGTCCCTGCCCATGCAGGGGTTTTGGAACTAGATGATCCGTAAGGTGTCTTCCAACCCAAACCACTCTATGATTCTACAGAATAAAGGACATAAACAATACTAACCAGAGAGGAAATGCTAACACGGGAAACTAATTCTGGGAAGATTCATTATGATGATCCTAATCTGAACTGATCTGAGCTTCACGTGCAATTCTGTGTTTCAAAAGCCTTACAAGCTCCTTGAATTCAGTAACAAGGGGTACTAAGCAAGTGTAAATAGTCAGGAACACGTATTTGTCCCAAAGAAAACATCACTGGAATACTCAAGAAAATTGCTATGCCTGCAGTTCAAGAAGGATTTTTGAAGAGTTCAGAGAAGATTTGTGAGAATAATTAGATTATAAGAAAACATGACTCACAGCAAAAAAAATCCAGGCAGCCTAATCACTTCATCAAAGATAAAATGAAAGTATGAGGTAGCCTTAATCTACATATACCTATGTGAGGAAAAAAATTTAAAAGGGTTATTCTAAAGGTCATAGTCTAGATACAGTAACATCTAATTCAGTCTGGCCTGATGTCCCGTGTCACAGTTCAAGGTAGTTATTCACAGTGGTCCTTTTTTCAACATGTAATCTATGACTTAAGTTCAACTATTTATTCTAAAGTAAGCAGAATTACAACTTGGATTTGAATGATTTGAAGTAAGGTTATACATGGTTGTATTGTTGAGACAGACTTCTGTAAGAGATTGTAACTTAAAAGATTTGTCTTGACTGAGATAGGATCTTCCAAGCAGGAATGAAAACTGAAAGATTTGTTGAACTACGGGAATAATGAAGCTTAGTTATGGATGAGATGCCTCAAATATAAAGTGCAAAGGACCAATTTTTTTTCTGGAAGCAGAAGAATATGAGAGTGTTTTCTTCTGGTTTTTATTAAAAACTGACACTTTTTTTTTTCCAGTTAAGGTCCAATACTTTATTATTTAAATTAATTAAGAATGCAAAAAGCAGTTCAGTTAGAATATTAAATGAACCACCTCTGTCCCAGATTCCAATCAAACATGGATGAACTTGTGAGGAATGAGGTCAGGGCAAATGCTCCCTTAGTTTAAAGACAACAAGTAATTCATATTTTTAGCTCTGCTCTGAAAAAATAGAGTAAAAAAAACAGTCACAGCTGCTGCCTGAACTACAAGCTCAGCTGCATGCATATATACAGAGGCAGTTTTAGAGAGAAAAGCAGCATCACTTCTGCAACAACAGACAAATGGCTAGTCATATTACTCAGTAAGTGGCAATAGCTGTGCCAAAAAAGATACACACCAATGTTCAAAGTGTTGCAGTGCACAAAAGGGAACAATGAGAGGAAAGACGATATCAGCATCAACTACTGCTCCATTAAAAGACAAAGCTTAATGATTTACCTGCCTTAGCATGCTTTGCTTTGTGGTTAGAAAAGCTGAAACAACATTAACTAAATTTGGTTCCTTCAACTACCTGACCTGTATAAGTGGGGAGCCTGTCTGAGATGTCTGCAGAAGGAAGTGCCACATCCATGAAGAGCTGATTAGGAGTTTGGACGCTCGTTTAGGTAGGGAGACACAAAAGGAAGAAGCAGCTGATAAACATTCAAACTTTTGAATGCCTTATCCAAGCCTCTCTGGTCTGGAAGCAAGACTGGAAATAACTCAAATAGAATTTCTTGAAAGATTTTCAGAAGTTCTTGGTTTTGGCTGGGTCAGTAGTACAGTAAGAATAGCCCTTCTGGGGTATTTTTGTATTGCTGTTTCCTGTCTCAGACATAAACAGAGTATTTGGTCTCTTCTCTTCTTCTTGCTTTTCTGCCTTCTCCTCTCTCATGCACTCTCTCTCTCTCTGGCTCTCTCTCTCACCACTCTTAAGATTTCCAAACAGTTCAGGCTGTGGTTCAGCTAGAGGACAAAAGTTTGGATCAATCCCATTGCTTTGGTTGAAACAGATTCACCAAATGCCCTACATGCTTCCTACAAAAGACTGGTACACACCGAAGCCCAGGACTTTACAGAGAAGTAAGAATATTCGGTACAGAAAGGAAAGGGGAAGTAAATAATTCACAAAAAGATATTTCTCTCCATATGACTACTGCATATACAGAGTCACTTATGTATACACATGTGTATACACATGCAGCCAGATTATATCCTCAGCTCTGCATACACTGCTCCCATTGAAGCACAGAAGCCACACACATGCATCTGAGGGCAAAACGTGGACCTGACAGCTGGATAATTTAATATAGCCACATTAATTAGAGGCCAACGACCACTGTATATAACTGAAACTCTGACCACGCTGAGTAGATCAACTTTGTAGTGCCATTCCTGGCTCCTGGACGGCAGACAGCAGTGTCTGAGAGAAGAAAAACAAGACAATTTTGAAAACTCTCTCCTGTTCATTCTTTCCTTGCACACTAGCATTGGTACCCAGCCTTCCTTAGCCAAGGACTGATTGTTACATACGTGGCCACACACAAAGCCTTCCTGGCAGCCAAAGAGCTCACAAGCCAACCACTGTAATCTGTTTTGCTGGCAGTACTTAGTGCTACGGATGCAACTGGGATAGTGGGGCTGCTGTCTTGGCGAGACTTTCTTTAGCTGCTTCTGTTCACATATCAAGGTTTCCTGCCACAAGGCCTTCCCAGTTGCCTCCCTTAACTGGTTTGGTTCAAAGGCCCAAGTGAATTTAGTGCATTTGGACATGTTTTACTTTGTTCTGGTATGTACCTAGATGCACATATAGCTGCATTTATTGATCTGAAAGTGATCTGTCCATACATATCCTTATGGCAGCCAAGCAAAGGAAATTCAATTTCCAACTCAGGATAATAAAAAATAAGTTATTTTAAAATTATAAAAATTATGTGACACTATAAAGCACTGAGCAGAAATGATATAATGAAAAATCTGTGACATAAAATTAATACATAATAACTGTTTTGTATTTCTGGCTGTTGTATGAGGCCTTAGGAAATACTCACCTGAAAAAAGGCAATGTGTTTTTTTGGCACAGAAAAGAATCAGAATCACATAATTACCAAGGCTGGAAAAGACCTTTAAGATCATCAAGTCCAGCCTGTGACCAACACTACCACACCATCTAGACTATGGCACTAAGTGCCACATCCAGCCTTTCCTTGTCTTTTTGCTAATTGCCTGGAAAAAGAGCCCAGCCCCCACCTGACTACAACCTCCCTTCAGGTAGTTGAAGAGAGTGATAAGGTCCCCCCTGAGTCTCCTCTTCTCCAGGCTAAACAACCCCAGCATCCTCAACCTCTCCCTGTAAGACTTTCCCTCTAGTCCCTTCACCAGCCTTGTTGCTCTCCTCTGGACCTGCTCCAGCACCTCAACATCCTTCTTGAAGTGAGGGGCCCAGAACTGCACACAGTACTCGAGGTGAGGCCTCACCAGTGCTGTGTACAGGGGGAGAATGACATCCCTACTCCTGCTGGCCACACTATTCCTGATACAAGCCAGTGATACATTGGATTGTAGCCCCACATTAGGTGTCTTTGACAAAGAACATGTATCTTAGTCTGAAATTTTAGTGGAATTACAGCAAATTACTCTTTCCCCAAGAACCTGCATGACTGCACAGCAACTGAGGAGTTACTTTCTAACAGTGCATCATTAATTTTGTTTTATTTATTTGTCCAATGCCGAATACACCTTTGGAAGGTGGAAGACAAAGTGAACATGCCTTTAGAATACAAACAATTAACTTGGCTGATTTCTTTACAGATACAATTAAGAGTCAGAAAGACTGGCTACATTTTACTAGCTGAAAATCCTACCCTATAGTGCCAGGAGAGAGTAACACTGCTAGCATCAAGAGGAATGAGACAACAAGGGAAAGCATTGCCACTTCAAAAGCATACCACATCAGGGGACATCTGCAGTTACTAACAGCTTTTGGGGAGTAGTTAATTCAGTGGTGCACTAGTTGATTTTTATTTTTCTCCCTGAAAGAATGTTATGTATTTTATATATTTATATTTTAAATAGTGTTCCTCCTGTATCAAAGATTTGCAATATTTTTTGATTTATTGACCCTAAGAAATATCCAGTGAATGCAAAGGCTCCACTACAGGAGACTTTGTGGCCCTATTTTGCAAATTAAAAATAAATTACAGTCTCATAATGTGCTATGAAATCGAAAAAAAACCACCACACACCACAGAAACTGGTATTCCAGTAGGGAAAGAAGGTGTGTTTTTCACACCAAGGAGAAATACTCAGTGCAATTAAAGTAACAAAATTATCGAAGAATGGAGGACAGCTATGAAGTACTTGCAATACTTGCAGAGATATTTCCATTTGCTTGGTGTAGACCTTGTATTCCAGAGGCTCACTTAGCCCTTACCCTTAGTCTCTGTTCTTTCATGGGTGAGATTCACTCACTCTCTTCTCTCTTCTCTCTTCTCTCTTCTCTCTTCTCTCTTCTCTCTTCTCTCTTCTCTCTTCTCTCTTCTCTCTTCTCTCTCCTCTCTCCTCTCTTCTCTTCTCTTCACTGTTAATGGGAAGTATCATCCTTGGAACCCATCTTTGTGTCACTAAGGGTCTCTATTTTCTTTTGCCCTCTTAATATAACACTTAACCAGTGATGAGTACACCTAGATTCTTCATCTCTTCACACCTCCTTCACTGTTCTTAGACAAGGTGTTTGTACTTGTTGATTTGAAAAGACAATGAAAGGAAAAAAGAGAAAAAAAGGAACAGAGTCTGCCAAGCAAATGGATTTCACAAATCCTCTTCCTTTTGCTGATATTAATGAAACATTATATAAATTTGTTTAAATAGTGTTACTTTTTAAAGATATATTTCCTACATGTTTTCTCAGGCATGTAACCGCACATATTCATTAAATACATTCCTAAAATTTAAAATTTCCAGGATATGAGAACCTTTGTTCTGAGGCTGTATTCTTTAGCATTAAAAAAGTGAAAGTACAGTAATGTTTGGTCTCTGATACAGCTCTGGGAAAAAAAAGAAAAAAAATTGTTGGCATTTTAACAAAACATTTACAAAATATTTATATTATGACTCTTTTTAAGAAAATGGTATTTTGAAACAATGTTTGCAGATATACTGAACGTATGTAGAAATACTGAGAGAATTAATTTTAAAATGAACATAATCAAGCTTTTTAATTTTGGTAGAGGAATCGGGAAATAGCAAAATATTTACAGTGAAATTCTTTTGCCTGCCTTTTGCCTTACTTTACTCTGTGGAATATGTTTCTGTTGCAGTGACTTCACATGTATATAAACATCCTCTGCTGCAGTTTGGGTAAGTCTGCTGAAGACAGAATGTGTGAAGTTTGGACTGGATCAAATACCTTGATGCAGAAGACAGCACATGTCACTTTTAGTAGGACGATAGGGAGGATACTGCCTGCCTTGCAACCTGGTCAAGAATCTGAAGGAGCAGATGGCAAAAAGATTTGCTGCACTGCCTATCATCTGCTTTAGCCTCACTCTCCAACAGTGATGGGTTGATACTGCACTGCTTTATGCTTTATGCTTTAACTCAACTGCTCGTTTGATCTAGAAATTCTGCAGCTAGACAGACATTAGGGATTTCCAGTTCAACATTTTTAATATTATTATTTAAATTAAGTGCATTTTAATTCAGCAATTGAGGCAGTCAAGAACAATGCAACTAATCCCCTGACATTTCTCAGCAGTTGCCAATGTTCTCTCCACCTGCTGAGTCACAGATTCAAGTTTGTGTCTTAGATACATCCACAAGTGTACATACATAGTTACAGTAACTATTTTGTTTAACTCCATAAGAAAAATGGTATTTTTTCTTTTTAATAATTTTTGTCTGTATCTTGCTACCTTTATTCATAACCTTCATTGATTCACTTACATAAATATTTGATTAGCATACTCAAGCATATGATTAAATCTCATATCTGTATTGAAGCATATTGGTCAATATTTGATTCTCATTCACTGCAGAATTGTTAAGGATCCTGAATACAGAACATGTACACCCTTTACATCATGACACATGCCATGTTTTGGAACACAACTGTACTACAGTATCAAAAAATAGTGCAAGTTTTGAGCTTCTATAAAATTTTAAGTGGGTTTAATCTCAGTGAACTTTTAAGCACTGATGCAGCAGGCAGGTACATCTGAGTTACCCAGCCAGATTCTTTTTATTGTTGGCAAGAAAAAGGCATTGCTAAATCACTGTGCTGTTTTTGGCTGGGATAGAGTCAATTTTCTTCATAGCAGCTAGTATGGGACTGTGTTTCGGATTTGTGCTGGAAACCATGTTGATAATGCAGATGATGTTTTAGTTCCTGCTGAGCAGTGCTTACAGAGTCAAAGCCTTTTCTGCTCCTCACACCATCACACCAGCAAGGGGGCTGGGGGTGCACAGGCGGGGAGGGGACACACCAGAGACAGCTGACCCCAACAGACCAAAGGGATATCCCACACCATTTGATATCAAGCTCAGAAATCAAAGCTGGAGGACAAAGAAGGAAAGGGGAGACATTCAGAGTTAGGGTATTTGTCTTCCCAAGTAACCATTACCTGTGATGGAGCCCTGCTTCCCTTGAGATGGTCGAACACCTGCCTGCGGATGGAAAGCAGTGAATTAATTCCTTGTTTTGCTTTGCTTGCATGCATGGCTTTTGCTTTACCTATTAAACCATCTTTATCTCAGCCCACAGGTTTTCCCACATTTACTCTTCTGATTCACTCCCCACCCCACTGAGAGCAAGTGAGCAAGCGGCTGCATGGGGCTTAGTTGCCAGCTAGAGTTAAACCACAACAACTGCATTTTATCTGACATTTTAAATTTGTTAATTAGGATGAGATGAAGTGCTTTATAGGAGTAGCTGTTTCTTCCAGCTGTCTGCAATAGGAGACTGGAATACCCTGTTCAATATAGATTTCTACAGCACAGATACATACATTAGAGACAATTTAAAAGCTACAATTGTTGTCTCTGACTGTAAAGGTGTCTTTTGAAGTACAGCCCTTCAGAGAGAAGAGCTATACTGGGCTCTTATGTACATACTTCCTGTTGTTAGGTTTAATTACCGATTTTCCCTGTGATTTTCTTCAAATTCACCAGAGCTACCTCTTGGCCATATTTTTTTTTCCTATGAATAATGCAGATCACATCCCTCTTTCCTCTCCTCATGGAAAAAAAAAAAACAAACAACACAGTTATATCTCCATATGCAAGGGCTAAAGGAAAGAAAACTAAATATAGAAGATTTCATGTATCAGACGTTCTATTACTATATGTAGGATAAATAGGAAGATAGATAGATGAATGAACTCTTTGTATCCATTACCCTTCTTCAGGTGTAATCTGTGGCAAGTATAGCATTGACTTCTGATAAGAGTGTCTGCTGCCCAAGTAAGATAGGAGCTGAAAAAGAAAATAGATGAATTTGATTTATGTTCTCAAGGCCAATTGCCAGCCCAAAATGTATTATGCCAGGACCCAATGGTATGTGAAATGGCTCATGTTAATTCAACAGAAACTAGTCCAAAGACCTTTGCCTGTATCTTTTCCAAGCTGCACCACTAAACCATTCAGATGAAAATAAATAGGAAAATAGATCATAAAGGAATTACAATTCCAAAGGTAGTTGACTGAGGCTCAGATGCTCTTGGCAGCACTACAAATGGTGGGCATATGATCAGCACAAAGCACAGAAAAGATGCAAAGGATAATGACATTTTTTGCTATTGTGTTTGTTTTTCTTCTGTTTTGTTCATTACGTACAAAATTAGAGGTGGAAGCCACAGCCAGAAAGCAACAACTCAATACAAAAAAAAATATAAAGCCTATCCAAATAGCTGGCTGAAATAAACTGGAAATGATAAGGAGAGCAGCAACAACACAGAAGAGAGGCCTAGGTGGGGGAAAAATTCCAAAAAACAACCAAAAAACCAACAAACAAACAACAAAACAAAGCAAACCAAACCCTCATCTTTCCATGGCTGTCACTGGTGATGTAAAGACTGAGAAAATAAGTTTTTAAAAAAAGTAATAATCAGACATACTCAGTGTTTAATTCTAGTGTCAAAGAATTCCTACCAGAAATTTCTGGGAGAATCCTGCAGCTTCACTGGGGTCCTGCCGGTTCACACCTTCACTTGACTGCTCAGTCACCATTGCTTTATTATCATCTGCTGAACATGATGGCAGGCTCTGATGAGGAGCTGTAGCCAGGTACACAGGATAAGTACAGATGGACCTTGGGCAACTTTGGGATGTGAATTTCACCTGCTGTGTGGTGACAGCAAAATGGTGGCTCCTGATAAAGATTACAAAAGAGCACATCACGAAATCTGAATACTACATAGCATAATTTGGCAATGAAGATAGGTAGATAGGTAGTAAGATTTTGCCTGTCTCATTTACTCTACATTACAGGGGATTCAAAGTCACATAAAATAGCCTACAAAAGCATCACATAAATTACTGTAGCCTGAAAGAGCAAAGACGCAGCATTTCAGATAACTACAGATACACTGAGACTTACACAAAGGGTTTCACCTCAACCCTTGTGCTACAGATTCCAGTTTGATTAACAGCAGCTGTCTTCCTTTCAGTCCTACATAAAACTGATGAAAGCATGTCCATAGTCATTTATGCAGGGTGGAAAATTTACTGATCCAACTAGGGAAGAGGTCCATCTTTAGTTATTATTAACTCTTGTGAACATTCAACTGTGGTGCTGATCATTCCTGGGAGAGGTGGGAAGTCCTGCCCTCTTGCTGAACATTCCCATGGACAGTTGATCTTGGCGAGGGGCTTGGAAGGAAAACAGTTTTTCTTGGAAGTGATTTCAAGGATGAAGATTTTCCTTCCTGAAGTTTCTTTCCTCATGTTCATATACGAGTTAGAGTAATCACCCCCAAAACAGGCTAGCCATAGTATGTCATTAAATAAGCTTTTTTACCACTTTTGTAGCCAGAATTTTGTAAGTTGTTGGGAAAAATAATTTTCTTTCTTTAAAACAAAACCAACATGAATCCTACAGAATTACTTCCTATTTTTCAGGAAAATGTCTTCACAAATTGTAAAAAAATATGAAAAGTCAGAGCATTAAACAGCACAATCTAAAGTTTGTTAAAAGATATTCTATGCCAAATTTAAAATTTTAAAGGAAGAATTTCCAGCAGTTCCAACGTGTTGTTTCAGTGACCATTTTATACTTATCTTTACTTACCTGTTTTGTACTCTTTAAATTCACCCAACATTTTCTGTGGGCTGTAAAGTAGGATTTAGTGAGTACAGGAGCCTCATGCAGCAATGTTCATATCAGTAAGCTTTTGTGCTTTGACTCTAAGGAGATCTCCTGGTAGCTGTGCTTGTGATAGAGTGTCCCTGAAAACAACCTTTTCAATGAATGAATTAATAAAAAGCCCAGTACAGAGTGTTGCCTTGTTCTGGTGAACCCCTGCAAAATAGCCACCTCAAGAGCTATTATTCAGATGAGCTTGGGAAATATACAGCAGAGTAAGTACTTGAAGTGCCTTTTACCATCTACCCTTCCACTGTGGCTTCTCAGTGTCTCTCTTTATTTCAAAGCTTCCCTGCGAGCCCCATAAAGCAGATTAAATAAAGAGTGAAAATAGTGCAACCATGTTATTTTTGCTTCCTTTTGCATTTTAAAGGATTATTTTTTATCTATCTTTGTGTTCTTAATTTCCTCAGCTGGACCTGGTGCCTCTGAAATTTTGTGCACTTTCCTCTGCATTAAAATCCAGCCTGGTCTATGTTAAAAAATAAAAAAATGGAAAAGACAAAAAAAAAAAGAGAAGAGGGAGAGGAGAGGAGAGGAGAGGAGAGGAGAGGAGAGGAGAGGAGAGGAGAGGAGAGGAGAGGAGAGGAGAGGAGAGGAGAGGAGAGGAGAGGAGAGGAGAGGAGAGGAGAGGAGAGGAGAGGAGAGGAGAGGAGAGGAGAGGAGAGGAGAGGAGAGGAGAGGAGAGGAGAGGAGAGGAGAGGAGAGGAGAGGAGAGGAGAGGAGAGGAGAGGGAGATGGGCTGATATCACAAACTGAAATTACATTATTAACAGAAAGTCTGTCACAGGATTTTGACAAACTAACTGAAATGGATGAGAGATTGAATCTGTATAAAAATGTCTTAAAACAGCATTGGGGGATATTGCAGTTTATTGAAGACTGCACTACTCTTCATTACATCCCTCTTATGCATGTAAGGAGGGAAAATTGCTCTCTAGAACTGACAAAGTCACAAGCTACAAATTCTCTACATAAACAGATAAAATGTTAAACAATGATTATCCTTTCTCAGTATGGGTTGCACTTGTAGCTTTCTTTTATCAGCTAAGATACATACACACAAATTTAAGGTGATTGTTAGAGACTTATATGTTAAAACTATAAATAAACTGTAATTAGTCAATAGTTGTAATGTATCCCATCTTTTATCAGCCAAGTGTGAAACACAGCCACAGCCACTGAACATTGGTTTAATTGAATCACAGTTGCTTAAGTGCTCTCAAGAGGTGATAAATTAAGAAGTGTTACACATGAAATAAATAGGTTTCTGCAAGTTGGAGAAGCAGTATGGCGTGAACCTTGTAATAAATTGTTGGTTATCCACTAACACCAAATTGCTACCAATACAAATTATCTGCAAGCATTGTAACAAGGAAGTAAGAGTAAACAGAACATTCTGCCCTAGACATGATTTTGGTTTGCTCTTATTTTTTGTCAAATTACTACCAAGTTAACCGAAGAACTGGTCAAATTATATATTGAAGACAACTATTTCAGTGAATTTCAGAAGACCATTCACTAGATGATCTTATGGTTCTTTTCCAAATTTTGAGACCATGACCTTTTGTTTTCTGCGATTTCTTTAATTAAAAATTCTTTTCAATTTTTAAAAGAATTGGAATTCAAAATTCAAACTACTACATTTGTTTTCCAAAATCATATTGTACAGATTATATAAAGTCAGAGAATATGGTTAAAGGTTTACAGACTTACCTACAAAAATCTTTTCTATATTTTAATGTGGGTTTTGTTTTTGTTTTGTTGTGGTTTGTTTTTTTTTTCTTAAAAGCTTTTGGGTAAAATTCTGACCTGTCTAGAGCTAGCTGATTTCAGCAAGGGCAAGATGTCATACTGCATGTCTTGTAAGTAATTTAGAAAAGCAATGGAATAAAACAGGAAAGGCACTTAGAAAACAACCAAAAAAGGATGTTATCAGGTAAATTTAACAATATTCCCCAATTATGATCCTATGCTGCCTTTCCCCCGTAGTGGTTTTGGCCAGGATAGAGTTAATTTTGTTCATAGTAGCTTTTAAGTTGCTGTGGTTTTGGTTTGTGATGAAAACAGTGTTGGTAACACCTGGATGTTCTAGTTGTTGCTGAACAGTGCTTACACATTGTCAAGGCTTTGGGGAGTATCACACCCCCATGCAAATGAAGAGGCTGGGGTTGCACAAGAAATTGGGAGGGGACACAGCCATGATAGCTGGACCCAACTGACCAAAGGTATTTCCCATATCATATGACGTTGTGGTCAGCAATCAAACCTGGGGAGGGGGAGAGGAGGGAGTGAAGAATAGGGGCAGGTCTGGAGTGATGGCATTTGTCTTCCCAAGTAACCACTATGCGTGATGGAACCCTGATTTCCTGGAGATAGCTAAACACCTGCCTGCCAAGGAGAAGTAGCAAATTAATACCTTGTTTTGTTTTTATTGTATTCATGGCTTTTGCTTTACTTATTAAACTGTCTTAATCTCAACTCATAAACTCTCACACTTTTACCCTTCTGATTCTCTCCCCCATCTCACTGAGGGCAGTGACTGACTGGGTGGTGCTTAGCAGCCTACTGGGGTTAAACCAAGACAGCCTCTTAAAACATGAAACATGAAGGCTTCCAGCATATTTGGCCAACAATCAGAGCAAAGTATGAAAAGATATTCAGTGCTGATTGAACTGAATGGAAAACCATCCCCTGAGCCTAACTGTACTATACTGGTATACTGCAGATATATTGTACAGGGTAGAACAGGATCCCAGTGGAAAAAACTCCATGCCTTGAGTTAGAGATTTATTAACTCCTCAGATTGCAACTCACACCAGCTCATAGTACTTCAGCTGCAATCTTATCTGAACTCATTCTTAGCAAACTGCGTAAGTGGAAAAAAAAACCACACATCCTTTTGTCTTTGCTTACGTGTTGGGTTCTATAGATGTATTTTTTCCTTTCTTTTTTTTCCCCTAGAGATTTTTCTCAATCCTCTCTCTTCCTTTTCTTATTTCACACGTGAATAGGAGTCTGCTATGGAAGTAAAGAACATAGTCACAACTTTACTAAAAAATAAAACGTAATTATATAATCTCTTCAGAGGCCTGTTGAATAAGTAAGTGGAAGCAAACAGATACAAACACACCCTAATAATACCAGACTGATACCAAACAGATAGAACGCTCAGAAGTTTTCCTCCTTCTCCCCTGCCTGCAAATGGAGGCTGATGCTTCTATAGCTTCCATCACAGAGCAGGCTGTGAACTCATTCAGCCAAAGACCAAAATTGCATTTGTGAGATACCAGTACTTGTTTTGCACCCCACAGAGCCATCCACCCAAGGGACCAATGCCTGGCTTCAGATCAACTGACAAAGGGTGGTTTGTGTGCATGCTGCTCAGGGCAAGTTCTACTACAAAACCTTGACAGCAGCCCTTCACTTCTGTACATTTAAGACATTATAAGTTCTGAGGCTTTTAAAATTTTTTCTTCCCCCATCCCTTTTTTTTTTCTTTTTTTTTTTCTTTTTCCAGCTATAATACCCTGAAATGTTATAAGGAGTGTGTGACATCATATCAAGCCAATGGTTTTACATCATGATACCAACAGTGTGTGTGGCAAACCCTGGAACTTGATTTGAAGGCATGTAGAAGGCTATGCATAGAAGGACAGTGGCCATACTCCTTCCACAGCTGACCACTGGGAACAGCCTTGAACAGTCATCCCCAGAAACTCATCTGACTTTCATCCCAGAAGAACAGGTTGATTCATTCCAAAAAAGAGATAAGGCCTGAATAGGGAAACTGAGGTGTTAACACAGTGAAGGTATTCTCATATCCCTGCAGGTTCCCAACCTGGAAATCTCATTTTGTTGTGCAAGTTCACTGGTGCTAGGGGCGAATCTTTCTGGTATATGATAGACAGCCTTTTGATGTATCAGAGCATCAGAGATTTCCATTTCATCAGAAAAACTGATAATGAGGTTTGGGTATTTCTGAAAACTTGAAGACACTGGTTGACAAACACCTCGAAATTTCACTAACAGAAACTAAAATTGGAAATTCAAATTTAAGAAAAAAAGCAAAGAAAGTAACACAAAATTACTCTTTTCAGTGTGTAGCTATTTGAAAAGGTCAACAACTTCTTCAGGATTTGTTGATAAGGAACAATATCTTCTGTGGACAAAAAAATAATCTCTCCTTTCCATTCTGTATCTTAAGCAAAACCATATTTTTTGTTTATTTATCTGGGCAGTAGTATAAAGTTTTAAGAGCTTCCAGCAGCAAAACATAATTTTTTCCATTCAAACAAATTAAATACCTACTTAATGGAACATTTTATAACACAACAGTAAATTAAATACAATATTGCTTCATGTTCTTTGGGCTCACCTCTCAGGATTCATAATCAGAGTGAATATATTAGGTCTTTGGGGAATGTGTGATTAAAAACTCCCTGTTTTCACATATATGTGCCTAAACAGAGAGTTTCTAGTTCTACCCTATTTAATACTGAAATCCCAGCTGTTAGAACTTCATACACAAATGAACATTTTTCAGTGTATGTTAGTGGCAAAGTTGTTTCTCCATGGTGTGAGAAGAGCAATGCAGAGCAAAAGCCCAGGAGCAATTTTTGCAAATCCAACATGTTTCCCTGGGTCTCTGCCCCACCACATTTCATTGTCATTAGAAAAACACAGGCACTTCCAAAGGGCCATCTGGACCTGATGGGGTCAGCCAGCCTCTGCAAAACAAGGATGACAATGCTTCCCTTAAAGCACACTTCTCAAGTGTTTCTGGAATAATACATTGAATTAAGAATATTTTATTATTATCATCTTTATTTCTCAATCTTTACAATTTCTTGTATCTCTAGGTGGTTTTTTGCTCAGCTGATGAGAATTCTGAGCAACCTTTTCATTTAAGTTAGTATTAGTAGGAAACTCAAACCATTCTGTTGTGAGAAAGCTAATTCCCTTCAGATGATGCTAGCTGCACAATACGTCAGGGCAAAACCCTTCACCCAATACACAAAAGCAAAAATAAACCAAAAGCAAAAATAAACCAAAACCAAGAGCTCGAAGTAAGCACCTATTGAGCTAATGATCCCACAGCTGCAGGACAAAAACACCTGCCGTATTAGTGAAATCATGAGGAGTGTGAGGAAGTCAGCAAAAGAAAGGATCTGGTGCACAAAGATGGACCTGAGGGGTGAAATAACTTGGAACTGGGAAGCTGTCTCTGCTTACTGAAGGAATGACCCTTTCAAAGAGCAAACTGCCTTCACCTACTTGGCCTTAGCTTCATGTCAGGACATAGATGGAGAAAGAAAGGCATTTAATAAATACCTAAGCATGGCAGCATGACAACTGTTTCCACCTGAGGTCTGTAATTCAGGCAATTATGAACTTGGAGAAAAGACCACATTTTTTTCATACGTGTCTCAGCTGAAAGCAAAAGGGAGATGAACAAGAAAAACAAGACCACTAAATTTTGAAGGGACTTCACCGCTGTGAATATACTTTAAGAAAAATAATCTTTTCTGCCAAACACAACTAGGATTCAGACTGATGCTTCTCTCAGGCCATATGTGGTAGCTTTAGGGCATTTTCAACCATCTACCACTTGTTTTGGGGTTAATTTCACCCAGCTTTACTGTCTAGCAGCTACATACCCACTCTCTGTGGTCACAGAGGTTCCCTTTGAAGGGAGACTGATGAGCCAAATCTCCTTCTGGACATGCTGGTTGCAGGAAAGGCCCAGAGGATCACCAGTGGTTATTCTCACCATCATCACTGAGGAAAAGCTGGATGGTTACATAGATTCCTTACTTCTAGGCAACAGAAGCACCATGAGGTAAGTTCCATAAACATGCAGGTTTGGGGTAAAAAATGTCATCTAGTCATACTATGCCTTTAAGGAGAAAAAGGTTCCTGAACCTCTGGATAGTCTGCAGCTCAAATGCTTTGTTACGTTCTTGAACTTAGATACAGGAGCTATTGCAGCAACCACATTGGACACGTAGGTGGTCTGAATATGACTGTATTTGCTTAGTTAATTACTTTCTGGGGAAAGTGGAGGCTTTGCTTTTTGCCTTTCATTGCTTTAATCTTTATATACCATTTCAGGTTTAGGGCTAGAATGTTAAATTGGTACAGTGTAATTTAAATTAGTCACACATTTTAAACAACTAACATTCAGCATGAACAGAACAGAGATCAGACCAGCTGAAATGTCAAAGTATGTTCATGCTTTTCATTAAAATTCAGGTTTCTGAGAAATGACACATTTTGAATGATGATCAGGTTGGTTTATTTCTGTTAGTTATAAGTGCCAATTACTCTAGGTGATCCTGCTCTGGCAGGGGGGTTGGACGAGATGATCTTTCGAGGTCCATTCCAACCCCTAAGATTCTGTGCTCCTGTGATTGCTGGCTGCATGAATGAGAAATTAGATCATTTTAACAGAAAGATCTAAACCCTGTGTTCCATTGCACTGTTACCAAACCCTTCAGTAGTCCTGTACTTAACTGCTAGAACACTAACAAAATCTGAATGTAAGTAGAAATATTACCATAGATTTCAAACAAGGCCAACTTACACCTAGTGTAACATGACCTGTCTCAAAACAAGCCAGTATCTTTTTGTGCTTCTGCTTGACAGAAATTAATTTTTCCTTTCCTCCAGCTACATCAGTTCTTGTAGGTCTGCAGAACTTTTTTGGGGCTGGACACCAAAGGGGTGTTTGGTGGTTTTAGGGTTTTTTTTGGTTTTAGGTTCAGTGGACACCACAAGAGGACTTTAAGCAAACATGAAGGATACATCTATATTAACTTTTTTTGTTCTTCTCATAGAAGTCTTTCAATATTTAACTCAATGTTCAAACTAAAGTTAATTTTTCAAATGATTGCCATTGTTGATCATCATACGGTGATGTCTGGTTGGATTTATAAATTTAGAAGAAAGAGAAGACAAAAAAGGATACTATATTTATTAAGGAAAAGACAAGTCATATTCAAAGAGAAATACAAAAACTTGGCTTCTTTAGCTCAGTAAGAGAAAGGCTGAGAAGGAAATGCTTGGTCTTTACAAGAACATTGGAGTCTAAATACTGGATTGGTTCCATCCACTTTCAGCTACTGAAAAATGTTATTCCAAAGAGTAAATGCCTGTTCTGGGTAAACATAGGTTGAAAATCAGACAGAGATTCCTACCTTTGTGAGCAAGCAGGTTTCAGGAGACATTTCTAAGTGGGTTGGAGGAGGAAAACCCAAATAACTTCAACAGAGGAACATTTTCTGCAATAATTTATTTGTCATGGTATTAGCAAAACAAAACTCTATATCTAGTCCTCCTTTCCTTCATTCCTATTACGAGTATTTAAAGTCAGCAGAAAAGAGTACCATGTTAATGATCTCGGGTTCAGCATCAGGTGTGTCACAGATTACAACTTCAAAATCTATTTTCTTGTTTGCAGCTGTTATAAATCCTTTTGGGGCTTTCTGAAGTCAGCTGGACTGTGCTCTTTCTTCTCATTCCTAGTGAGAAACGAATACTGTTACAGAACGAGATTTACTTATCTACCCCTACATGATCAAAAGTTAGACTTAATTTAATCTGGTTGTCAGCAGAGCTGTGGGCAGCCTTGAACAGCAGTGCAGCCCCTCCTCAATGGGTTTCCAAGACATGTGGGGGGAAGCATCTTGTGAGACACCTATTGCTTATCCACTGAGTCCAGAGGAAACCAAAACAGTTACCAGAGGCTAGAGGCCCAACTTTCCATCAGCTAAAATGAAGCAAAGATCTACACATCTCTTAAACCCCTTCAGGGATGGTGATTCAACCATCACCCTGAGCAGCCTGTTTCAGTGTTTGATAACACTTTCAGTGAAGCAGTTTCTTCTAACATCCAATCTAAACCTTCCCTGGTGCAACTTGAGACCAAAGTGTCATTAACTTTGTTCAAAATAGCTCAAAATGCACAGAGTAGGCCCTCCTTGTGGCAGTGGGACAAATGTCCAACTTTCTGTTATCCTTCCTCATGCCCAATCTTCTGCCTACAGGAATGGCTGCAGGGAGAAGCCAGTCAGACTACTTCTGCTGTTCTGTCAGGACTCTCTCAGGGTTTTTAGTAGCTGATCATCCCTGTTGCTCCCAGTTTGTGCACAGCTACTATATGGCCCACTCATATCCCCCCCTGGTCATTCTGTTTCTTTTTTCCTGACAAAAGCAAACAAGTCACCACACAACACCATGTCCATGTTTTAGCCCTTGCCCTCTCAGTGGAAGCTGGAGATCCAAGGCAGGAACCTCAGGAGGTGGGAACTAGCCTTGTGTGGCTTCTTGGCACTGACACAAAAGAGGGACCAGGAATAGCAGCAGTAACAAGGAGCTACCACTTTCTCACTTAAGGGAAATTATACTATTTTTGGTTACATTTTGGGCCAATTGGTTTTAAGTTATAGAGTACATAGTTTTTAAGTATGCCATTTTGCAATATGCAGGGTAATAATTTTTAAAAATAGGTGGATTTTGAAGTCTGCTGAGAATAGAATTATAAATTTTTCCTTGTATCAAATACTTCGATGGATGAGAGGACCTAGGTTTAAGCATGCTCTGTTTGGGAAATGCTGGTCTAAATACTGATAAACACAGAACAGCAGATAGCAGAAAAAAATTAGAATACTTACTATTTAGTCTTCCAATCAAGTTAGCTGATTTATTCTGCAAATTTTAAGGTCTAATAATCCTAGTCAGTTGACAATTCTGTTGCATATTAATGAGCAGACTGTATTTGAAATAAATTTAATAAGTGAAAATGCAATATATATAAAACCATATTTAAGAAACTGCTTGTTTCCAAGAAGCTGAAGGCAGAAAGTGCATGAAGACATTGATAAGGCCAAATACTCCTTTTTACCTTTAACAACACTTGATTTTAAAGTCCATACCTGTGAAAATGAACATTTTTTTTGTGATACAGCAGTTGTCACTGTGGTTGCTGACAGAAATAAAAAAAGGTATCCAGAGGGAAGAAGAAGATAATAATAAAATAAAGACAGTCAAGAAAGAAAGAAAGGTTATACAGTGGAGATCATTCTGTTTTGTGTGCAGCTCACACAGTCCCAGTGTCTGTGGACTATAAATATTATCATCTACCATAACTTGCTATTTTGTTCTAAATCATGTTTCTCTAGTTACCATTGAAATATTAGCTAAGAAAGAGGTACTTATGCTGAGCTTATTATTTCATTGTTAAGCAGTAATAATTGCTAGCATTGATTGTAAGAAGAGGCAATATTCATAAAATCAGTGTTCCCAGAATCCAGCTTTCCTCTCAGGCAGCTCAGCAGAACAAGCTCATAAAATTCTCTCTAAAGTATCTCCAAATGCTTTGCCCTCAGCTGTTGTATAACAACTCCTTAGTAGTCCTGCACTCATGGAATCAAAGGAAGCAGAGAGAAACTATTTATTTTTTTGGGAAGGATGGTCTAATTCCTTGCCTGTCTCAGCATGTGTTCAGGTCAAGGCCAGTTCCCATAGGGGAGTCAAAAGGATCGGCATGGCCAGGCAGGATAGATGGGGCCTGCCTCATCATCATGGACCATTCAATTGGATAAACTGTTTTGCTAAACATGACCATACCTTTAAGTGGCTTAAGGACAAAAAGAAAAAGGAAATACCCAAACATCTTGCCTCTCATAATTGTTTACATGAGGAAACAGGAAAGCAAATGATGTTGGGACGATGCCCATTCTGGTCCTTGCCCAGTGCTGTGAACCATCAGCATAGCTCACTGCTGATTTCTCCTGAAGACAAGGGGCAGCTCAGCCCAGCTCAGCTCAGCTCAGCTCAGCCCTCTGAGGAGCAGCAGCTCATGGTAGGTGAGTGAAATAGCTCTTTCATCATTACCTGAAGTGCTGCTGTGAAGCTTGGCATGGCTTAGCAGGGCTGGCTCATACCCACAGCAGCAACAGCCTATTTGCTTCAATTTGTGTGCACACATTCTCTCTCTAAAACTTAATAAGATTATTTTTATTTTAAAGAAAGGATTTATTTTCTTAATTTGCTTCAAGTAGCTGAACTACATAATGGAAGCCATGAACCACCTAAGAAACTCTTTAGGAAGAATGAGTACATGCAATCTTTACTCCCCACCCTCTACTACACACATGTGTGCGTGCACACGCACACACAGTATTTATGACTTTGTTTCCACCTGCACTGACATGGCTGGGAATTTAGAACAGCATTGAAAAAGTTACAAGCAGTACCTCAGAAATTCCACATTTTACTGAACTGTGTTACTATGGCACATCTGTCAGGCAGCCAAATGCTATGTCAGCCCTGAAATTGATTTACAGCAACATCTGTAAGAAAATTTGAGGAAGAGGAGGAAACCAATGCCCACTTTTGAATGGAATCCAGTGTTTCAAAGTAACTAATGGTTGTGAGAGATTCACAAACAGAAAACACTAGAAAAAACCAACATGTTTATAGGGATCTATGCTAAAAGTTACAAAAAGGTGGGGGTGGGTGGGAGAGGAAAAAAAAGTGCATCACTTTTCAGACAGGAGAATAAACACAGCCTTTCCAGGCATGTTTTAACTTAGCTATATAAAACACCTGGCCCTAAAAAAGCAGACCTTTTTCTGTTTTGTTTTGTTTTTTTTTTCCTGAGGAAAATATGAAGCTTAAACAAGAAGCCCACATAGGCTCAAAACTCCTTTGTGAAAGACCTCATTAAAAAAAAAAAAAAAAAAAAAAATTCCATTAAATTTATATAATAGTTACTTTGTAATTGCTAAGAACTCTATGAACAAATCCCTACTTTTCCATTTAAGAATGCTTTGTGAGGAGAAAAGAGGACCAACACTATCGAAGAGCAAGAAAGGTTTGGGTGGAGGAAAGAGGTAGGAATGCCTTTCTCAGATCCCTCTCCTCAGCCTCTGCACATACAGTAATTTGCTTTTTCGTTTGGTTATTGAAAATTTTCTCTGCAAGACAGTAAGATGCTGAAGAAATCAGGGAAGACAGCTGATGATATTTGGGAATAATGAATGATTTCCATCATCCTGCAGTATGGTGCTGTTTAGAGTTGGTTTTTTTTAAAAAAAGAATATTAAGTTGATCAAACATCATAAACTTGAAGTTTCCTCAGTTGCTTTCTTTGAGACATGACTGTGTGATGCAGCCTTTTATTTTTCACTTCAGGAGGGATGATTTGGGCAGTGCTCACACAGCTCCTGAATCTGAGGTGCTCTTTGAGACCTGTTGAAGCAAGGCATGGCCCGGGGTGGGGGTCACCCCTGTCACTGCAGCTGCCCTGCCCACAGCACATGTGGCAGCACCTTTGGAGAGTCCACTCAGTGCTTGTTCAGAAGCAAAACCACCTTGGGTTATGCAGCAAGTGGAGGGACTGGCTTCCTAAAATTCTCTACAGAGACTGACACATTTCTAATCACACAGAAAAATATTAAGCGTGACTCCTTGCAATGACAGAAACTTGTTGAGTTAAAACTGTTAAGAAAGTAGGAAAAGAAACATGCTCTGGCAGCAATGAGAGTCAATCTGCAAGGACCTATCAACTCAGATCCAATGGATTTGGGAAGAGGGATGTGCAGTGGGGAGAGAACAAGCAACAGGTCTGCCCACACCAGCCTCTGTGACTCATCTGTGTTGCTTTGATAGCCCAAAGGGCTCTGTACTCTGTATCCTGCATGGAAAACCAGGAAATTAAAAATAAAAATGAAAATAATTTTGTATCAACAAGTAGTTTCAAAGTGAAAAAGCAAAGCTTTTCAATTTTTTTCAGAATTTTTTTGGGTGTTCTGAGCTAAGCAATTCAGCAAGATGAGTTCAGCAGCTCAGCATCACAGGGCTTCTTTTTTATTTCATCTTTTTTTCTTTTAAACCCACTTTGAATGAAAATGTTATTTCAGATGAAACTGCTAGAGCGTGCTGGTAGGTGAAATAATACCGTTGTTACAAGCTACAGAGCAATAAACAAACACATTTTTAAAATGAGGTACTTAAGAACCTGAGTTTACATTAAAGCATAATTTTATTCATTAATTTAATACAGCTTTCTGATTAGTCATATTTTCCATCATCGCTATCATTTTACTACTTTGCCTGCTGTGTGGTCAGTTACATGACATTTAATTCATTCTAAGTACTATTTTACAAACCTTTTTGTCCCCTTGCCAAAACCTGAGAGCAGATTAACTTTTCCCTGCTCACAGCAAATACCTATGAGGCTGCTGCAAGTGGCCCTGACACTTTCCATTCTCTAGCTGACACAGAAGGCCGTGTAAGCTAATTATGATGGGGGCCATGTTTCCCCTCTCCTGAGGGAAGGTTAATAGAGAAAGAAGTTTACGCTAATAAAGAATACGATCAGCGTGTGGCAGAAGCCAGGCTCTGGGCAGTTGGCTGCTGTAGCACTGATGCTTTCTTAATGCTGTTGGCACACAGACCCACGGCAGGTAGCAGTGCAAGCAGTTTATTTCAAGCCAGGAGAAGCTAGGTTCAGTTATAAGAGCTGGCTTGTTTGTAGATACATCTTCTACCACTTACTCAACTCGTAGCTTCTTCATTGCTGTGGTAGTGAGCCCCAGCTGTTAAAAACCTATTGAAAAAAAGCTTCATTTGTTACAATTATTATGTGGTACCAGTGGATCAATTTTTTTTCGGTGGGAGCTCTCTGGTTTTCAGCTATGTCAGTCAATAGTCTACTATACTTTCTGAGTGAAAAAGGTGAATCGTGAGCAGAGCGAGGGAACTCCTGATGCCAATGAAGGACTGTGTCTTTCTGGTTATTTCTAGGAGTCTAGAACCACAATGAGATTGAAAACCAGTTCAATACCTCCTCTAATATTTCCAATATGGGTAAAATGTCTGTATTTCTTCAGATGCAATTCTCCCTGCCACTTAGAGGGCTCTCGACAGCAAGAATTCTGCCATATGGGGACTGAGCATCAAACAAGTATCTCACTGAGTATCTTAATCTCAAATGTACTCTGCTCTCTACATTCTGCATCCTGCAGAAAATGCCCCATTCAAGGGCTGATAAAGTGGCAGCTCTAACTCTTTGCTAAGTCTATTGAACTGCACAAGTTACTCCCTTTGAACAAGGGGGTTGTTCAAAACCACTTTATGATACGACAGGAACTCCAGCCTTCCTTCCCTGCATTCGTTTTGGAGTATCCCTGTAGCTCTGACTTACAGTACGTCTGACTACTTCCCTTACATGTGGCGTGCCAGCATTTTAGCAACAGGACAGAATTAGATATGGCTGTCAAGTGCTGGCACATCTAAGAAAATCAGCATGAAATTCCACCATTTGCTGATGAATGGAGGCTGGAGCCACAATTTCTCCATATTACAGCAATGCAAAATGGAAGACAGAGGTGTAAACAAAACCTAAGTATATAAATACCAATTTATCTATTACAGTCTTCTACAGTAGGTTTCTGAAATAAGTAGACTGGACACCAGGATTAGTGCCAATGGTAGTTTCTTTAACTGGATAGGAACTGATGTGGTTTTGCATAATTTTGCTGTATAGGAAGCTGAAACCTTACAGTTCAAGAAGATGTTACTTCAAATGGCTGTACAATCAATATCTGAGCTTTGATTATCCAGCAGTGGACCAAGTTGTAAGTCATAGCTTCTCCATGCGCATAGACAAAGAAAGTGCTGAAAGTAAGATGTATTATCAGGGGATGTCAAGTAAGCAAAATCTTCATTTCCAGTGCCATTATATTTGAAATTCACAGGGTTTAAAATCAGTCACAATTCATTTCCGAACATACATACAGGTGCTCAGGTTGCAAACTCCAGCACTCATGCTGAATTGCTATCAGTAGTCCATAATCTAGAGTAATTTATGGTTCTGTTCTCTGTTGTGTGGGGAATAAAATCCTGGACTAAAGTCACAAAGCCTAAAATTGTTTTACAAGCAGTGAACTTAAATTACTACCACCTTCACTCTCAGGTCCTGTTGTCCCATGGCATTCTTGAGTCAGGTTGATCACAGATTTTCTGATGCAGTGGACCCTGCCAACCACACAACTCTGGGAAACTATGCATTGCACCAGTAATATTTAGTCTTGAACACAAACACAGAATAACAAATTGATCTTGTTTTTTGTCTACTGGAAAAGGAGATTTTCAGATGCAGTAAGACACGACTCTCCAAATGACATTGTCTTTGGTGCATAGCTTCTTTTGCCATTTCAGAGCACAGAGGATAAGCGGAATTACATATACAAAAAGTTTTGTGAAGAGCACGGGAATGCAGGTATTGTATTATAAATATTTTGTATCTGTCTCTTCAGTTATGCATTTACTGCACATTGACACAAAGAGCTTCCTCAAGCTGTGGCAACCTGTTTCCCCAGGCTTTCTCTCATCTCCACCCAACCGCTACTGACTTACTGCCTTCCAACTACACTGTCCTCTGTAAACTGAATACATTTGTTCTACCCTGTAACCAGAGAGACAGGGTAAATAGACACACTGGGAACAGAGCAGTGTGGGTTACCAAAGATGGTCCCCAAAGGACATGGGAGTGGTATTGAACTATGAGAGAAAATGCAGCATGGGAACCAGCAGACCTCTTGGTAAGTGATGTTGTTTCAGCAGAACTACTGAACCCTAATATTCGGGAGCAACAGCTGTGAGAAGCACTTTCCACAACATGCAAGTGAGCAAAGACACTGTGGCTTTTTATTCCCGGCTGTAACGCTTCTCGAAAAGGTAATAAAGGAAGGTATCATGTAAGCTCTTCATCTGAGTGAAACCCGAACTGCATGTTGTTAGACTTTGGTTTCCTCCCTTGACTAAAAAGGCTGAGTCTCCCCTCCCCACCCCCTGTTTCCTTAATAAAATAATTTCACACAGCTGCTAAACTTAACACAACTAGTGAGACATTCTCTGTGACAAAGCAATACACAAAATTAGAAAAAAAGGGAGAAGGATTCACTAAGAAAATATAATTCTCCAATATGTGTCACCTCTGTGAAAAGAAGTCTTTCAAGTAGCAAGCAAAATTTCTGCTTGCATTTATACTTGAAATGAAGCACGATCCCCAGTTACGGTCCTGGCTTATGTTTGCAGTATAAACCTTAGGAAACGTTTAATGGATCTTTAAGTATTATTTTTAAGCTTCTTAAAGTATTTCAATGAGTAAGACTCACGTGTTCAAGGGATACCCAAGACTGAAGTTAAGAAACGTTTTGTGACACTGAGTCCTCAGTTGGAAAGGTATCAGTATTCCTCAGCAGAAAGTTTAGGCCTAGCTCTTTGACACTGCAGCACTGTCAAGATCCTTTTACAGTTAAGAATTCTAAATAAAGCATTTGGTCCTGAAATACTGTAGCATTCCTTAAGGTTTTAGGTGTTTCAAATAGCAACAGCCTTCAGCTAGGAAGCTATGCAGGTATCAATCCTCCAGTGTAATCTCAGACACACCATTTAGATTATTCAGCTAGGAAATGTTTGCTCCAGAGAGATTCTAGTAAACAAGTAACTCCATTTATTTTTATATATATATTCTTTATATATATATTATATAACTCTATTTATCTAAATCATTAAAATATTATTCAGGGCTTGCAGAAACTTTACTGCATAAATGTTCATATGAGTTCATTGTTGTGTAAAGTATTAAGAGGATACTGCCTTTAAAGAAAATGTGACAAGTGTTAAGTGAGCCCATGACAAGATTCCAGTTGCTGCTGATCATAAGACTTCAAATTGTCTGTTTTGTCACTCAGCAGCCCTCGTTTCTCCTTCTAAGACTCTGAGATGCAGAGTAAGCTTTACTCAGTGTTGGCTGCAATTTATTTCCCCATCACATCACCGTACAATTTAGCTTTCAGCTGTGTAAATACCAACTACCAGCTCCCTAATGTCTGGATCTTCAGAGAGGGAAAGAAAAAAGAGAGATAAAAAAAAAAAAAGAGAATGAAGGAAACACTTGTAAGCCTTTAAAAGAGATGTTTGGTTACATCTGTAGTCTTGAAAAGAACTATTAAGATATTGAAAGTATCTTGCAATTTACAGATTGCCACTGTATTTAAGCACACTCAGCTTACTAAACATAAAAACTCACATTGGAAAAAAAAAAATTACTCAGGAGCGTTCCTTTCCATTTCTGGGTATTTAAGACATCAAATAAAATTTTAGTCATTCGTATTTTTAGGATGCTAAATGAAACCTGATGGGAAATATTTAAAATTCACTCATTGACCCTGAATATTTGCTTGAGTACAGAGATCCATGCCCTTGAAAGATTAGGATCTTCATACTATCCAACAGCAAGTCAAAACAAAGTAGTAGAAGGAATAAAATTATATCACCACTGTTCTCAACCTTCCCCCACTGCAGAAAATAAATTTAAAGTTTGTTTTTCATTACAGACCTTTTAACATAGAGTCATAAGGATAAACAGTAATTCTGGAATGAAAGATGTACTTACTGTTTTTAAATTTCTTTTTGTTTTTAGGTATGTCAAAAAGCAATGTCTAGTTACAAACACAACTTATCATGGCCCCCAGCTCTCCTCTGTGTAAAAAAAAGCTAGGGTCACTGGAGGGGAAGAAAAAGGAGAGTTATTGTGTGAACCAACTTTAAGATTTCTTGCCTTATTGACTTATAGCTTTGTGCTTAACTCAGGAAAAATTCATCTCTTTCAAAATGCACTTAATTATAATCAAATACCCGTATCAATGTCTGTCACCACATCAGCACATCTGGCAGCAATGAACACAAATTAACAATAAGAGTCAGAAAATCTGGCAATATGATCAACTAAAGCACGCAAAATCCATTCTCTACGCTTAGACCACCAGTGACTAAGGATGGATTAAACTTCCTGCCTCTAATACTGGCGCCTAAATTAAAGGGAAATTGCACTGCAATCTGGGTTCCAGGTTTCTGGCTACAAACAACAGAACACCCTTAGCTCAGCTACACCAGGCAGTGAAACTTGTGCTCTAGCTTTAGCTGTGATGTCTGCGATGGCCTACTTCAACAGCTGCTTTTAATTTAGTTTAAAAGAAGCAATTTGGCAACCATGTAAGTTTGCACCTTCAAAGTACACAGATGTAAAAAGCTCATGTCCTGTAATATTAACCATTTTGGAGTCTCGCTGTTTGAATGCAGTGATGACAACAGGATTCACAGCTTTTCAAAATAGTAGGCACCTGTACATAAAAAAGCAAAATCGAATGTTTTCACTTAATTACCATTTTATAGTAAGCAATCCTCCTTCTCTGGTTTCATATAGTTAAAGTCATTGGGTTTAATTATTGCAAATTTAATCCAGCAAGAATTTACAATTGCTCAGTTTGACTGAGCAATTAAATAAAGCACAGATCTCATCTATAACCAGAAAATGTCAGCTGAATAAGGAACAGAAGCATGAGTCAAACCAAAGAAAACATTATGTTGTACTTGGAACACCTTCTCATGTTGGGTGTGGAAGCAGTTGCAGAAGCAAAAAAGAGGGAGAAAGGGTATGGGAAAGCAAAGACTCAGGCATGCACTGCATTTTTGGCAAACGCTTAGCACTAAGCCACTTAGAAGAGCGATACCACCAGGCAGACTCCCAATGCCTTTTTCTTCTTTTACTGAACAGCTTGATGTGGATTTGTGCATCTACTGTGCACACCCCTCCACCAGATGCACGCATGCTATCTGCACGCAGGCATAGGCAGGCTGTTGGTGTTACAGCCTCGCGTGCATGAAAACAGAATGTGCGCACACACACCTGACAGTGGGAACTCACAAACTGAAAGGTCTCCATACTTATTTTGGCATAAATAGCTTCAAGCCACCTTAGCAGACATCAGAAGGTGTGGCAGGATGACACCCGTTCTTAGAACATACCCGTTCTCTGAACATACTTAGCAGAGTAAATCCAGAGATACAAGCTTTAGATAAATAAAGGTGCAGACAGGCAACAAAAGGCACCTGTAGATGCAACACTCCTCTGCCTACAAACATAATTCACACTTTTCATTCTTCATACACTAATGTGGGTCAGAGACCACATGGCAGCATGTTTTATTAAAAGTAATGTGCAAATAAGATGCATGTCACCTGTTAACAGCATGGAGTTTCCATTTGTAAAAAGGTACAAGTAACAGTACAAAATTAGAATGATTACTACTCATTTCAATAAAATGAAGTCTGACATAGAAATAGATATGCTGTATTATTTACACCATTAATTTACAAAAGATACTATTTGCATAAAACAAAGCTATAAAATAATTAGAAATATAGTATTTTTGTAAGGAATGTTTTCCCTGTATAAAAACTTAAGACCATTTTGGCAATTTTGCTTTATTTGAATAAAAATGCATTTATTTGTTCTGAATTCATAGCATCACGTGGTTTCTTTCTTCCCTTCTTCCTTCCCTTTTTAAATAATTTCCACACTGAGGTAGTAGTAGTATGTCGAAGTATTTCTTTGGTTTCAGAAATCAATGGTAGGCCCAAAAGGAGCTATGTATCCAAATCACAGGACTGGAAAGTTGAAGTCCTAAAGTTTTCAAAGGACTGTTTGTAAGTATAAATGCTATTTTCTCCTCTACAGCCTGTCCTTTCCTTTCCATCTTCGTCTGCCTCTGCATCAAAGTCCAGTGAGGCATGAGGATTATTATGGGAGGTTTTTGCTTGGCAAGTTGATGGCTGTCTACAACTTGAAAGAGAGTCCAGCTGAGGCCTCCATAAAGGCTTTCCAAATGTTCCTGAAAGACAGTAAATGAGTAAGTTAAGTACAGAAATACTGATGCTAACAGTTTTGTGTCTCACTAAGGGCTGTACTTTAGAATGCAAGCCAAGCATAGACACAAGCAAAAGTTCAAAGTTAGATTTCACTTAACTGTTATTTTACCCCTTAAAAGAAAACACCCACAAGCATAAGGGAAGATTCTGCCACCTGAGACATTAAAAACATTTCCAAAGTAAACATATAGCCACACGCAACTTCATTACTTCTGTTTTCCTGACTATTCCCTTGCCCATTTTTCTTTGAGGAGGGTGGTGAGGGGGGAAGGTGGGCACATAGACAGAACTGCAAACATATCACAAGACACTTTCTCATGTGAAAGTCAGAACAGTCTCCCTGTTTTGTTCTTCAGTGAACAAGTGGCACATAAAACCTGCCATGCAGTTCAGCAAAAATTAAAAGAAAAAAAAAAAAGGAAAAAATCAACATTTGCAGGATTATACAACATTCTCTCACTGTACAATCTGAATGCTAAAACAGTGTTTTTCCATCCTGCCAGCCAAATTCTCCATTCACACCTGTTCATTTCTTTGCCCACAACTGGCTAGAACAGACGTAGCCCCCCCAAAATTTGGCATTTCAGTTGCATTTTATTAATTATCTGGATTTACTAGCCTGAAAATAATTAGTGTGCCTGTCACTCTTCACCATGGGGAAGGTGTTAGCATCAACCCCTCTGCAAGAAGGGTCTTCTCTTTTTTCACTGAAGAAAGATATGACTATTGCAAATCATACCGTCTGTAAGTGACACCCAAAAGACTTATTTTCAGAGGACAATGGGCCACAGGCTGATTCTTAAGAACTCAGTTTGTATTAATAATACTAGAACGGTTCATAAATTTTACACCCAAAAAAGCCATACTTCTAGCTTTGCTTAGTTCCAAATGTTTCAAGTAAAACTGTAATCTGAGATGTTACTTAAAATGGATTTGGACAAGGTCCACATTTAACATCAATTATTTGCAGAGCAATTTTGCTGTTAACACAATATGAAAGGATGTGCCTCAAAGCACCAAAGCTACAAATGAATCCTGTCTTAAAAAAAAAAATCCAAGCTGTGAACTTTCTCTCATGCATTCAGTGATGTCAATGCCACCTGTCTTCTTCATTGTGATTGTAGAGGCATAAGGAGGGTTGAATTTGAAGACGATGCTGAAGAAGGCAATCCACAACTAAAGATGAGAAATCTATCAAGACTTCTTTCACAGCCACTACCTCCAAGACCTAACCTTAGGTTCTTTGAGTGAGGAGTGCTAATAATTATGGCACATCAAAGGTATGATGATGCAACTTGGGTGGGGTAGTAGTACAGAGACCTGACAAACAAAGTAGCTCTGCATAGATTTTTAGGGTAGAAAGTGGAATATGAGACCTCGAGGTTGCATTAACTCCTGTGTATATCCACATACAGTAGAACTACTTTCTGCAGGAGACGTGGTAAAGCCCTATCTGCACAGTCCCACTGAAGCAATAGTGGCAGGCAGTCAGGAGAATGTTGTGTAGTCCCAGGGCCTCTGCCAGATGTCACGGCATCTGTAATGTTTTACAGTCCAAGCATCTGGCTTTCGAAGGGATAAAACTTCAGAGCTTGAACCTCCCACCCCACCCCCCAAGAACAAAGAGCCCAGTGATGCACATTCCCTCAGGCCCCCTTGCAGAGCCAGCAAACCCAGGCCTTGATCAACCATGCTGACACACCAGCTGGGAGATGATCCATGGACCCAGGGCTGCACTTGGTGCTCAGATATCATGAAAGCAGTATATGGCTTTATATGTGTTTTAAACTAACCAACCAAACCAACACCCAAAACATCGGGAGCTTCAAAGGTAAAGAAAAACTTACTCCTTCCCCCCACCTCTCCCTGCAATCTGGAATAAAACTGTAAACCCTGAATTAAGCTTCAGGAACTCCGTTGTCATAAGCACTATGAAAAACAAGAACACAAAGGAGGGGTGGAGGGGGCTCATTGTGTCATACAGTATAGCCTCATATACGGGAGTTCAAGTCTCTCCACCTACCCTGAGCCCTTCTGGGACCTTCTACAGTATTTGCCTGACAGGTAACATTTCTGGCATGCCCAAAGATTGTTGAAGTGTATTTAAGTAAGTATCCTAATTTTCATGGAATCTGCCAGCTATAAAAGATAAGAATCACACCACTGATGAGATTTTTATGTAAGCATTAGCTATTAAGATCTCTTGGTAATCTGAACATGCTCATTATGCAGTTTTACTGTAATAACTTTTCTTCTCCTGAACTTCAAACATTTGCGATGCTGTATCTAATGGCTCTTTAGAAATCAGGTTTCCTGAGGAGCAGAAGAGGCCTCACAGTGACATCCAAGGGTGAACCATCTCACTAGACTATCACCTTTGATCTGAGGACTCCTTTGAGGCACATTAGTTATGCTTCTGACCAAGCCTCAAGCTGCTCCCTCTGTAACATAGGATAGAGCACATCTCCTGGATAACACCTGGTAGGATCCAATGGGCAACATGAGTTTTGGGGCATCCAAATGTCCTCTTGCATTGCAGCATAGTGAGAGTGAGCCTACAAAGTAAATTTTCTTTTTACTGATTTTTTTTTTCCTTCAGTGAACTCTCTTTTAAGCAGTACACTTGCTGAAACTAACAGCAAGTTTTCCAGCTGGTGGACTGGTAACGGCGGAATGTTCACCGTTACCGCTGGGAGACAAAGGACACTTTGCTCTGCTTGTTGAACCTGCTGCTTTGGACACTAAAGGAGCAGAAGGGTCATATCTACAACCCTCCTGTAGGGAAGAGTGGACTAGACAGACAGCAAAACTGGCAAAACAAAGTATTCCATCCATATATTTACGTGGCACTTGGTATAAATTCAGGGATCATGGACGTCAAGCCCTTTTCTCTTCGGTTCCATCCATGGCCGGTGTCCAGGGAGGACTATCTATCCATCTATCCATCACCATTGATCCCTAGGCCTGTGTGTTCCTGACCCTCATAACTCTCCCCTCAGCTCTTGTCTGCTCTGCTGCTCTCTCTGGCAGCACTCTGGGATGGACATTTCGGGACTGTTCACAGCTAAGGAGAGTGCTGTGGGAGCTGCTGGGGGGGGAGGGTGATAGGGGTTTTTCACATTCCTGCACATACTTGTATATATTTGTACACATTTTCTTTATCACTAGTATTTAATTAAAGCTGTCTAGTTTAGTTTTTAATCTGGAAAGTCTCTTTTCTTATTCTCTCTCCTTTCCCTACCTGGGTGGGAGGGGGAGGAGATCAAGAGCATTGTTGTCATTGGTTTAATTGCTGATCCTGAGTCCAACCATGACAGTGTACAGTTCAGTTGCTTGGACCTTAAAAAATAGATACTGCAGTACTGCAAGTTACTCAGGGGAGGAAGAGGGAGCAAGAAAACAAAAAGACAAGAACACGTGCAAAATGTCAAGGACAACTCTCAAACTGCCTTTCCTCTGCTACTTCCTCTCCTCCTTTCTGAAGCATTTTTATTTCACATGCTGCATTATCTTACCAAATTCACAGACACCCACAAAACGAAGCTCATGTAAAACTGCATACAATTAGTTTTTTCACAACAGTAGATATATGAGTATCTAAACACTAATCAGGATTACCTATTGTAAGGGTGGAAAAGTTGGAAATCAGTTCGGCTTAGTGTTGGAAGTAGAAAATGAGACAGTAAGGATACCAGCAGCATGAAATAAAGCCAATAGGTAGAACATACCCATGAAAGTGCTGTTACTGATAACAGATGAGGTTTCCAAACTTCTGTTTAAATCAAATGTGTCTGAGTTCAGAATTTTGCTTTTTAGTCCAGTTCCTTCATTTTGAGTATAAATGGAGTTAATCAATTTGCTACTTGTAGCCTGCATCCCAATAATGCCAACACACTGGTCAAAAGGATCTTCCAGTGAAGGTGAGTATCGGTAGCATTCCTTTTTCTTTAAATATCCAGACTCATAAGGGTCCAAGCATGCTGTTCTTTGGTCAGGGCTGCAACCTAACGAAAATGAAAATTGTCTTTATATAGATTCATCATTGCACAAGATCAAATTAGGACTAAAACTCAAACCCCTCCCCCCAACTTACTTGCACTGTATGCTTCGAAGGTTTCAGAGTCATATATATTTCCTTTCAAATACAAAGTCCCTGAAGTCCCCAAATAGTGACAAAGAAATGGATCTGCAACACCCTCCAAGTCTGTTTCACTGCCATTATCTAGATGGCAAACGCCTGTAAAAAAACAAAATTGACGAGTCAGCGTATGGTCTCTTCTTAAGCTTCAGCTTATAACTTCTTGAATAGGTTTTGTTCTTTTAAGAACCCAGGCTGTTCAACTAAATTTCCCAGTGTATTTAGAGTTTACTTAAGTTTAACCTAACCTTTGATGATAACTCTAATTCTAGCAAGTGTTCAATGAATTAGCTTAACAGAGAATGTGTCACACTTTGCATCATTATACAGTCCCTGGATAATGGAACAATCCCTATCACAGGGATCAGAACCAGGTGCTTCTTTCCTTCAGAGCACTGGAAGCCGAGCTCATGCTCTGTCACACTGCCACCTTTCAGAGCACAGAGTGCTAATGAGAAAGTCCCAGGTGGAAGAATCTGAGGTAATCACTGTCTCCTCCAACAGCTATACTCACTTTCAGCTCAATGGTTCCTGAAAGCTGTGGATTTGGTCTTGCTCCACAAAGAGGCTGCTCCTCTCACTACCCTACAACTGCAGAGCTATCTCACCACTGCTCCATTCCCACCTGCCCAAACTCCAGACTGTATCCTAACCCCAACCCCTTCCCAGCAAGGTGCCTCTTCCTCACTAACCCAGTGGCCTGGATTTTGAGGGGCCAGATGTATAAACATCAAGTACAGGAGCTTTTAAATTGCAGTCACCTTAAATCCTTTATTGACTCTGACCCTAATGAGTTTTCTAACAGGAAAGTTTAATCAGTTTTATTATACTGAAGTTGCACTGATATTACCACCCATCCCTACATTCCATTAAAAACAACCTTTCCAAGCTGTAACAGAGGAAGACACGCTGTTGCAATTCTTTTTGAACACACTTGTTTTGGTAATGTGATCATCAGTTTAAATTTACCCTTGAGATTAGAGAAAAACTTCATGATTTAAGAAAAGCCATTAACATCATTTGGATGAACAGAACCAAGCTTCCGTTATTATCTCATTGAAGCAATCCCAAGCAATAAATTTCATCCTCTCAAACTTCAGTAAAGATGTTTCTTTAGTGTTATTTCTATTAGTTGAAAAGACAATAGCCAAACTGCAGCTATTCAAGCAACATGGAAAATCTGCTTAACATTTTTCACGTACCATTACTGTCCCTCTGCTGCAAGAAATACCCTCCCACAGAAGATGTGAGGAACTGATGATGACTGCCATTTTCCGATGAACCATACCCATCCTGCCTCTCAGCCAGTGTACCCTGGGATGACAAGTAACTTGGAATGTCAGCAGGCAAATTTGTTTCATCTGTGGGGAAGCAAAACACACACAAAAGCCATCAGCATACCTCAGAGTTTGTAGAAGCATTTTTTAACTTTTCAGCAAAGCCCTGAAGGTAACAAGTAATTCACTCTTCTGACTCTGAGTCAAAGCACACAAATGTTCCTACAATAAAGTAATTGCAAAGCAACCACAAACATTTTTTTTTCCTTTCCAAGGCAAACCTTCAGTTTACACACCTGTATTTGTGATGCTGCAATCTTCATTTCTCCTTCTGGTGTGGTAGATGATGACCACCCACACCAAGGAAGTGCCCACCACACAGCAAACCACAGCTATGATCACAATGCCAACTGTGGCCCATCCATCATCATCAAGTGATGGGGCAATGTTTTGAGGAGAATCACAGGTGGGAGTAGGAATTACATTAAGACGGATGTTGCCTCGTTCTGTTCCAAGCGTATTAGACATTTCACAAGTGTATTTCCCAGCATCTTCTACATCTGTATCCACAATAATTAGCAACTGATTGCCAGCAGCAAAGAAATGTCTTTCAGTTACCACGAGAGGGCTGTCATCCTTAGTCCAGTTCAGTCGGGGTGGAGGGCTACCACCAGCAATACACTGCAAGACTGCAGTTTCACCTTTTGTTACAGTTCGATCCAGCAAAGGCCGCAAAAATGATGGTGTTTCTGAAAAGAAAGCATAAGCCTTATATTCTACATGACCTTGCAAGAATGTGAACATATCCCTTTCTGTCACAGTTCAAGAGGAAAAGCTAAGTTAAATGCATTAGTAAGGCCTAACGAAGCTTACTCTCATTCTCAGAAAAAACACAGTCAAGGAATTTGAACTTAGAGCCTACAGTTTACTTGTCAAGTGGTCAGACATCAAGAAATTAAAAGTTAAACAACATCTCCTGTCTCTAAACAAAAGTAACAGCCCCCTTTTTTCCCCCTGCATATCGGACATTGTGCATACACTGAGAAATGTAACTAAATTTATTATTTTTCATCATAACAGTGATTGTGTGCTGGAGCACATATTTCTAATCTGTGTGTGTCAAGACAAATTATTTCAGAATATTTTTATTTCTGTAAGCTGACAATTTTATAAGTGCTCAGCAATAGTAATGTTCAAGGACATTATGTCATCAAGCATTGCCAATGTCTTACCTAGCACTGTTAAGGTTGCATTAGCTGAAATGCTCCCAGCAGTGTTTTGAGCTGTACAGCTATAAACACCTGTGTCCTCGATTTTTACATCAACAATAAAGAATACATCATCTTCAGGCATGACATGCATGCGCCTCTTGCGTGCTGCAGGAAAATCTGTTCCACCATCTTTCTGCCAAGCAATCTGTGGGACAGGATGCCCCACTGCAGCACATTCCAAACGTGCCATTGCCCCAGCCCGAATGGTTAAGTCCATGGGAATCTTTGTAAATGAAGGCAGCACTAAAGAAAAGTAAGTGACACCAAAATGAATAAATGAAACATAGTTTTCCTTTTCTTGCATAGCATATTCTTAACACCCTTCCTTCCCAGGCCTAAAAATGCAGAAGCATACAATCTACATTACCAATAGCCAGCAAAGAGAAAGGGAGGGAGCAGTAAAATATGTGAGACCACCTAGATCAAAATCTCCTCTCTGCTAACAGAAGGACCTTTTCATAGTACCTTGATACAGAGTATACACTTACCTCCTGTGAAGAAAAGACTAATGTTTTCCCATCTTGTTACACAGATATTGTTAGACTTAGTATGAATTGATTCTGTTATTTGCTTTTTCCTATACTATGTTTCAGCACAATGGGACCAGACATAAAACGGAATGGTGACCTTGGAACTACACACATTTTAAGAAATATTCTCAGCTTATGAAGGGATATTCTAAAAGACACAGATGATGAGAATGGAAAAACCATGTTTATATATCTTGATTACAATCATTCTACTTTAAGTCCACAAGCAAAAAGTAAAATACTTACTGTTTACTGTAAGTTTGGCTTTGACAGAGTAGGATGAACCAAAATGATTTGAAATAACACACTGGTATTTCCCTTCGTTACTGAATTCAACATTGCGCAGTCGAAGGATGGTAGTGTACTCCATTACTTCACCACCCTGTGCCCGGAGGTGTGCATAATTCTCCATTTCAGCATCTTGCAGTAATTCATTGTCTTTCTTCCATGCAAAAGTCATTGGGGAATCACTGCTGCTGGCTGCCGAACATACAAAACTCAAATTGGTGCCTTTGATCGCTGACTGGGTTTCTGGCTGGACAGTGATCTGTGGTTTAGGAAAATCATCTGCACATAAGAGAGAAGAAGAAAAAGTAACACAGAAGAATAGAAAAAAAATGTATGTGAGGCCCGAGGACTCTTTTTAGCAAGAGTTTGTAAGCCTCATTTTACAGGTTTGAGAGAAGAGCCAGACAATTATTAATAAAATGGATACGCAATGTTTTCATTTTAAATTTCCCTAGCTTTAGGGCATTTAAAAATGCTGTATTTATGAGTTTACTGTGCCAAGTCATCTCTTATTGAAAGGAAAGCATGCTTAAAAGCAGACTGTGTGTACAGTTTGTTCAAGACCAGCACTAAAGAGGAGAGAACTAGCCCCTGACATCTATAAGAACTATTCTGAAAGTCAGCCATGAAGCCTACCCTTCATCTTTACAATGCCTCAGGCTGCTGTGACGTTTTTCTTTATTGAAAGCATAGTTCTTCTGCCATCAGAACCTGCAAGTTAAAGTGGAGGGTTTTCCTTAAAGCCACAAAAAAACCAAAACATGTACAAAAGTCATTTTTCCAGTGATTTGTAGCTGTTTAGTCCACCTTACAAACACAGCAGTGCTGAAAACCCCTTAAGCAGGGCAGCACACAAGAACTTCAGGATATTAGCTTCTGGAGGTTCCTTTACTATCGGAAAGTCACCTTAAAAGTACTATTTTGTGATTTTACAGAATTAGTTGCTTCCTGAACTATTTATTCTGTCAATTATGTGTATATTGCATGTACAAAAGGAGCTGGCAATTATATATTATATGCTTGGTCTTCCAAAAGCAAAAGCCTTAGCATATTCCCAATTTTCAAGATGTCTCCTACCTCCTGACAAAGACACAAGCACAAACTTCAGAAGGACTGCAGAAAATGCCTTGGGCCTCAGCTTCTTACTGCAGACCCTGCCTGCACTGCACAGAGTCAGGATTTTACCTAGCTCCTTTGCCTCCTTACATCTCATCAGTTTGGGAACAATATACCAGGGTCAAAGTGTAATTTCCTTGAAGAATGTCCCCAATGCATGTTACGAAAGAAAAAGGGATGTGCAGATAGGCTGAACTTGAGCTGCCTTGCAGGACACTTGTAAGTCTGGAGCTGAGCTCCGATGACAGGGCAACATGGATCTCAATCTGGAACTCTAAGAATGGGCCTTAAGAATCTCCCTGGCCAACTGGTTTTCATGCTTCAGATCCATGCACCCCCATGACAAACTATACCATTTGCAAATTGAGTTGATAGTTTGCTCTGTGCAATGTCAATGGAAGTAAAACAATACTTAAATTAGCCTTGTGAAAGGACAGGAGAATGTTCTTCATTCTGGTTTAGTTTTACTATCAATTGGATAACAAAATATTTGAATATCTTAGTTATTTGGCAGGAAGTGGGGATAAAAAGGTCACTCAAAGAATAAGATACTACAGAATGTAGAAGACGACCACAGGATAAGACTGGCAATGAATGTGTTTTGTTTGAGCAGAGTAATTTGAGAGTGTATTTGCATACATGTAACACAAACACATATAATCACACACAGACACATAAACACATACACACACAGACACAGACTCCCTCTCAGAAACATAGTTCTCATTCTATAGAAGCCACTTGACTACTACATACAGAAGCCACTTGGTTACTATGTAACAGAAAACAAGCTATTCACCACCTAGCTGGTACTCTTCTAGCATCACTATATTAACTTGAAGGAATTCATACAGGTCAAAAAAGCATCTATTCTGTTTTTCCTCCAGTTGTCTTTAGTACAGAAATGTCTCGCAATTTGTTTCAGCTTTAAAGACATGATCTTAGGAAGCACAATTTACACAGATTTTCAGGTTTTTTTTAGTTTCACAGATATGGAACTCTTGCCTAACAGGCTTTCCTCTAACAAATTTAGGATTACTCCCTTCTATCTCCCAGCTGTTTTAAAACATGTAACTTGGCATCATTGGGAGGATTTATACACTCATATAAATCATATGTATTTGATTATTTATTTTAATTTCAGAGGATTGAACACACTTCTCTTGAAAATACTATAAAAGCAAAAGTGGCCACTGTAAACTTGTAAGGCAAGGTGTGTGCACCCAGACATCTAGTGATGATGGCATACTTTAAAGATTTAATAAAAAATTAAACACACTGATTGCATTATGTTTCTAGTTACTTCTGCATCTATTACTATGTAATAAATCTAGCAACTTACTCTTAGTCCATCCCTTTTTGCTAATGTATCTTTTAAAGGTTTTGAAATTAATTAATTAAAAATGGCATTCAGCAGCTAAAAGAAAGATCACGATACCCCATGGTTTAAGATACAAAAGATATATATTTAAATCCCCCAATTTAATTTCTTGCCATAATGAGTTTCTCATAAATAAGGACATCTACTTCAAATATACTCCATTAGCTATTGAGTAATCAGTAATTTCCTGCACTGTGTCAACTTTTCCTTTTCAGCAGCATCTAGATTATGCCTCATCCATTCATTATTTAACAGTAATATATTAAATATTTGACTGCTAAAAGGAAGGGAGAAAACAACACTTTTGTGCACTATTTTATATTCTGTGCCTGCTTTTCCACTGAAAAAAAGGGTATGCGTGGCAACAGTAAAAATTAAGCAGTCTTAATTGCTATGAAAGTTATTAAGACAAATATGGTTCCTGTTTTATCTCTAAAGAATATAAAGTTTGAATTTTCTTTACTGAGAAAAATAAAATGTATACAACAAAAATACATGAAACTGATTTAGTTTTTAATTTCCTGACATTTTCAAAGTTCTCAATATACCAGAGTACTCAAACACACATCTTTGAATGCTTAGCTTCACTTTCCTTTAAATAGAGAACATAATCTATAGGTGATAATGAATATTACTAAACACACACAGAGAAATTTCATTTTTAAGGCAGATGCTATCACCTCAAGTTCTCAAGTCCTAATATTTTACTAGCATTTACTATTGGGAGTACTGAAATATAAAATATCAGTAGTATAGGTATGGTAATCAGATGTTTTAAAATACAGTTTACATACAGACAATTTACATAGTCCTAGTAATTTTTAATGTAGACAACAAGCACATATAAAAAAGGCCAGAGCTGAGGCCAGTATGGCTATTTCACCTTCACATCTTCTCAGCTCTGGAATAACCTCAAGACTGATGAAGTATGAAAATAATTTACAAATAATCGAAACAAAAAATTGCATCCAAAGTTTGCCAAGACACGTCTCATTTAAAATGATAGTTCTCTAAACAATATCCATCTTTTAAATATAGAGGCATATACATTTACCACAACAAACTACTGAGCTTTCCCTTGCATGCTATGTACTATGGAAGCAAGCTGTTCATGAAATGAAAGTCAGAAAACAGTAACTCCTCATGTTGTACAAGGCCACAAGCTTTAAGCATCTACATGACAGTTTGGGAACAGAGAAGGCAATGTTAAGAAATATTAATGCTCTCCTTTCTACTAGAGAAGTCAAAACATAGCAAAGAAACCATAACAAAACCCAATGTATTCAGCAAAATTTGTTCTATGGAATGAAGAATAGAAGCTATACTCACCACAGACGAACCCATCCAGGCTGACAGCAAAAATACTTCTCCCTTTTAGCAGCTGAGGATGGGCACAACTGGCATTTACAAAGCTCTGAAAGTTGTTCTCTGACATCCACTGTGGTAGCCATTTTAACTGGCAATCACACAAGAGACTCGACGTGTTTAAGTGCCTACGAAAAAGTAACTGCATTGAAAGCCAGTTTGCTTGTTTTTTCTGTTTGCAATTCAGATTTATATGAGCACGTCAGTAACAAAATGGAATTTTTAGGCCAAATAGGTATATCACAAGAGAAAGACAACAATGTTATTTAGCTCAGATCTGGTGACACTGTTGTCATTACCCCTACGTTCTGCAAATCAGACATGTTGTCCTGAACCCTGAGCTTCTGCTACGAATATGAGTACAGGCAGTCAGGCCTGTTTGTAGCGTCTTCTGTACAAAAATACAGTCGGCAGTGGGACACACAGAATGGACATGTAGGAGAACAGTCCAGAAGGGAACTCTGGAAGCTAACACCAAAACATTCTGAGACAATTTCGTTTCCTTATTTCCACTTCAGTTAGAATTTATCTTGGGAAAGACATTTAAAAAGGGGAGTGGGGAGACAAGAGTAGTCAAGTGTTGAAATAACAAGTGCAGAACTAGTTACCAGCTGATCTAACCTATGCGAATAGCTACATTCACAGAGGGAAAAAATAACAAAGCAAAGAGATATTCTGTGAAGCATCTTTAGAATCAGGAGTTGGAAGCACGAATAGTTGTCAGTTTCGGCTACAAACTCAAAAAACGCAAGTCAGTAATAAAATTCCTCTCTTCCAATCTTACCTGTTCTTGGAGAAAAAGCAAAAATAATGTATGGATCCAGAGAGAGAAACAGCTTTAAAGATAAATGAAGACATACCAATTCTTGATTTTTTTTCTTGAAGGAAGAGCATCTCTGCTCTTTTTTCACACTAACACTGCATGGATAAAACCTAGGGATGCCAGCTCACCAGCTCACATTGAGATGAAACAGGTCTTCCTCCACTGAAGTTCTAGGGGCATTCTTGTTATTCTTAGGAAGCAGAAAAAACACAGCATTTTTTGCTACCCTGACACAGTAGATATCTGTTGTATTATTTTAAGATTTACTCTCTAGGGGCCTCAGAATAAAATTACTAGATAGGAATTTAAAAAAATGTTACTTCTGTGAAAGTACTTCCTACCATCTGTCTACATCTTCCTGAGACATAATGGATGTCTACCAGGTGTTTCAAGAAAAGTACAAAAAAAAAAAATCACCAACAAATCTTGAATAGTTGAAGTGTTCAGAGTCTGGTATCTTGTACAATCTTACACCTCCTGAAGCAGCATTAGACTGCCATTCCATCACATTTGATCACTCTTCAAATCATCTATATCATTCCCTAATTGTCAGCACTGTGCTCCCACCACTTCTCTTGTGCCAAATTTAGCAATTGGCCTGCAACTGGCTGAGTGAGTTGCATCTGCATAACTGCATAACTGATCAAGTGATACAACCAGACCCAACTCAAGGAAGAAGAAAAGCAGAAAACACCTGGCTATGGGTAAAAGCATGGCAGCTGCTTTCTAGGGCACCTGAAGCTATGCCAAGATATGAATAACATCAAACTGAACTTCAAATGAGCCAAATATTGTCTAGATCAGAAAAAAAATATTTGACAGTGTGAAAAATCACATGCTGGAAGAACCTCCCCAGGGACGTGGTGGAGTCCCAGCACTGGAAGTTTTCAAGACACAAAAGGACAACATGCTAGATAATCTCCCTTCTCTGCCAACGGTTGGACGAGATGACCTGTTGAGGTCCCTTTCAACCTGAGCTGCTCCCTGATTCTATGAAATACATACACAAGACTCCTTGTTACTTTCTCCGTGGCACTCAACATGGAGTAACACCGTAAGATGAAGTACAGAGCCAGCTGCTAGGGTGTTACTTGATAGAATCTGGAGAACACAAATTAAAAGCTCTAGACAAGCTTTAGGCAGTCTCTACTCATCATGAGAGCAGCATCTTTTTGTTATTCCTTACTTTGTTGACAGATTATCCACAGAGCAGTTCAGAACAACAGATCTGACTAGAAAAGGCTGATGTGAATAGAGGAGACATAAGATGTAAGCAAGAGGAAGAATCAGCTGTGCTCGAAACACAGGGAACAGTGACAGCATTTTTCTACATTCATCACCAGAAGGAAGGGGTAAGAGGACAAAAAACCCCAAAAACACACTAGAAGAATACATTCTTCTGAGTGACCGGTTCATGACTTCTCTGAAGATCTTTTGCTACTACAGGATAGAAGGACCCAATTACAAGCACTGACAACCAGCTCCTTACAAAAGAAATACAGCATCGCGTTTCACTGGTCCAGTGAGCTTTAGCTCAGTGATAGCACTGCTGATCTTATAGCACTTTACATCAAAGTCTCCCTTATCTAATACCTATTAGAGATCAGCCAATTTAAAACAAGGATTCTAGACACCACATGTAGCAGAAAATGAATGCCTGCTATCCTATGCTATCTCTCTTAAATACAATCATCACATAAAAAATAAAAACCCCAAAACACTGACATACCCTTTTTTACATTATTTCGGAGAGATTACCACTGTATAAGATGACATCTCATAAGGCTTTTATTTATATATTTATATGGATATAGATATTTAATACAGGTGATGCCTTTAGAGAGAAACTTACAATTCTTTGAGTTTCTTCATTTGTGAAAATGCGTTTCCTTGAACTGACATAATTGCATTGTTACTTAGATCTCTAGGAAAAAAAAAAAAAGAAAAATAGTATTAGAGGAGGAAAGAGTAATTTATTGAACTGAATGTATTTAAGTCTCAAGGAGTAGTTTGCTACCTTAGTAATATACAAAGGATCCCCTCTATTTCAAAAACTAAAGTGACAGGATTAAGGAGTTTTACAGCATGCCTAATACACAACAGTTTCTCCATTAATTCCAAAATTCATTTTCAGCATAACTCCAAAATAAAAGAACTTTCTTAAGACCACAGTAGCAACCACGATAAGTGTATTTCATTCAGAGTCATAAGTAAAGTTTGTTAACCTTACTTTTATTCCCATTATTATAAAAATTATTTTTTCCAATGTTGGGTTAAATGTGAATGCCTACTACTTACAGGTGTTCAAGTGCATCCAAACCAGAAAATGCTTTCTTTGTAATGGATCTAATCCTGTTGCCTTGGAGTATCCTGAAAAATACAAGTACACAATGCAAAAAAAGATGCAATAAAATTGAAGCATTTTTTTGAACTGAACAACTCTATTTTTGGCATTTATTTCTAAATTATGACTAATATTAGCTATTCAGTCTTCCCCAATGTAGTAAAATGTCTCACCTCTAAAATATACTAACTTACTCCCCCTGAGTAAACATCCAGGTTTTACAATTATTTTAGAAGATGTTTAATGTATAGAGTTCAGTGATATGCATTATTCTACATGTATACACATAAGCCACTTTTTATTTCATAGGTTTGCATTTGAAAATTTGGATGCAATGAAGCCACTTCTCTTGGATGCTGCGTTAATTTATCAAAGACTATCCCCTGTCACTACGCCACTATCATATAATGCACTTACTACTTCCTATTATGTGAAACCCTCATTCTTTGAGAAATGTTTCCATAAATAGTAGTCATATTTAAAATCTCTCAGATTAGTTTGACTTGAAAGACCTGAAATTTCTTTTATAGAAAAGGAACATTTTATAGAGAACAAATGGAAAAAAAATAAAAATCATATAATTAAGTGTTGGCTTGTCCCTTGAAACACATACCATCTGAGGTAAGTTTTTTAACAAATGATGACACAAATACTGTAGCAATACTCACAGCTTCCTAAGTTTATCTAGGCCGGAGAAGGCACCATTCATATCTTCAATAGTCCATGATATTTCATTGTTTTTCAGATCCCTGTTTCAAGAGGGAGGGGAAATCAAATCACAAGAGCTATTAAAAAGAACAAGGTACATACTTCTTCAAGAACACGTACTATTTTAAAACAATTTCTGAAATAGCTTCCTGGTGTGTTGTTTTTGTTTGTTTGGGGTTTTGTTTTTTAAGTGAAGCTTTTCCTGATTAGCAATTTCATTTCAATTTTTGCTGAGAGACAGTGAAGATTACTAGCACCTTTTCCAGTGATAATTAAAATGATATAAAACCCAACAATTTTAACAATCATTAGAAAACAAACCCTTATTCCCCTACAGGAGAAGGAACGTCATAGGAAAAGAAGGGATCAACTGTTGCCCCTTTGAAACAAAATACATTCATGCCTTTTTAAGTTACTGAATACACAGAGATTTATTAATAAGTGAATTTTTTTTCCATCCTACATCCACAACAATAGCTTAACTATCTGAACCATAAAGATATTAGATTTGTGAAAAGAACATTGTGTCAGCAAAGACTCAACAGTGTAGAGCAAGAGAAGAAAAAAAGGTATATAGGAGGAAAAGCCTAACATTTAATGCCTAGACACCTCTCAAGTCTCCAACTTCCTCACTTTATGATCTGTATCTCTCTGTATACTTGAAAAATACAGCATACACCCCTCTGAATTGCATCTTTGCTAGATGCCTGAAGTGTGAATATGTAAGCAAACCCCTAAAAGTAAAGTGTAAGTCTTTTCGAAGTCTAGAAGGAAAGACAACCATTTCATTCATCTGGGTAACAGATGGGTCAATGACATGCAATTGGAAGATTTAATGAAACTGACTATATTTAGATTAGTTTACTTCTTTCTTCCCCTTCCTTTAAGAAATGCTATTTCCAAAAATGCTCAAATGCTCAAAGCAATTGTCCAGTCACAACAAGCATCTGCATCCACAGAAATACTGAGTTTTAAGTTTTGTCTTTTTATTTCTAACAGGAAGGAAAGTGTTGATTCAGTTAACAGTCAACTATGATCCAGATCCCTAAAGCTGTGAGTAGCAGTGCTGCTTGCTGCCTTCACATGGAGACAGGTTTTTTCCATGATAATGCTACTGGAAGCTCGTATCATAATTGCCACTATGCATTGTGCACAGCCTTAATGCAAAGGGAAGTCCCCCCCCCTCCTAGCTATTCTGAAAAAAAAATCCTACTGTAAGAAAAACATGCTGATCTGGGAAAGTTAACATAAGGTTCTTGTATACTTCATAAGAAAAAAGAAATCTATAAACACTGAGGGTCTTTCTTAAGGTTTTTGACCTTAAAAACTGAACCTGTCAACTTACAAAGTCTGTAGACTGGAAAGTCCCCGGAAGGCACAATCGGCAATGTAATTTACTTTGTTGTTTCCAATATACAGTCCAACCAGCACACTTAAACCAACAAAGCTTGAATCATCCAATCTTGCTAAGTGATTGAACGTCAAATCTCTGTAAATTCAAGGAAAAAAAGCATTTTAATGGTTATGCTGCAATGCTTATTACTCAGTTCAACCCCGGTGAATTTTCAGGGGGGGGAAGTTTTTTCTCTTACAACTATCACAAAACTTGTTACACCATTTATGACCACACACCTTGTGTATCACTTCTGACAATTTACAAATTGCTGCAGAATTTATTTCTTTCATTTGAAAATGACTGTTACAGCTTTAGTACAACTGCCATAGTGAGATGAAGCAGTCACGGTTGCCTTCGAGTTCTTTCAACAAAATATAACTGTCTCACATACAAAAAAGTCGTTGTCACCTTGGTAACTTTGTTATGAAAAATTCACAGATCAGTGGTAAGAAGCTCATGCTTTGGCATGTACCCCGCTTTCAGAACTGGAATAGAATAAAAGCTACTCACAGCTCACTGAGTTTCTGGCAAAATTCCCAGGCATCAGGATTGATCCTGCTGATGGCATTTTGGCTGAGATGGAGTTGCTGAAGCATCAGCAAGCCGTAAAGCCAGCCTTTGGTTACCTCTGTTAAGTTGTTATGGTCCAGCTGCCTACAAACACACACAAACACATACAAACAGATAAAAACCATAAGGTTCAGAAACTCAGTGGCTTGTGTGCTTTGCCATGGGTCCACATCTGACTTCATAACACTGGCTAGACAGCTGCAGTCTCTATTTACATTTAGAGTTGTATCCATGCATTCAGAATGTGATGTCCTACACATTCACCTATGACTGCTTGCTGCTTTTCAAACCACACTAGAACAATTTAATTCAAAAACATTTTTAAATTTTATTAAGCAGTTCTATTCATTTTGTGCAATTCTACTTAACATGTTATGAGCAGAATCTATCAGAAAAAAAGCTGATACTTACAAGATTTCCATGTTGGTCAGTCCCCAGAAAGCACCATCCATGAGCCTAGTAACCCCATTTCTCTGCAGTTTTAGTGATTTCAAATTTGGGAGTCCTTGGAAAGTAAGCCCATCTATTTTCTTAATTTTGTTGCGATTCAGCTCCCTGCATCAATAAAATTTACAGTTACAGCAGAGTAAGTTTCCCTGCATGCCACAACCTTTCTTCCCTCTCTGGAAACAAACCTTAATTAAATGCTTTTCTTACAAATAAAACAACAGAGACACGATGCAATAATAATCAAACATTTTACTTTCATACATTATGTTTAACCATGCTAATACTATCCTGCCTTTTTTTTATATGGAGGACAAGTATTTGGTAGCTCCTTGATTCTCAGATTTCAAGAGCCCTTGTAGACCTAGAATGCCATGCTTAATCCTGTTGGCAAATTCAAAAGGGAAAGCAAGTTCCTGGTGTTTATCCAGCAGTAGAGCTGTTAAGGTTAGATTGTAATTGCAACCAATAATCAGTCAGATAGAAAAAGTTAAAAATTTTAGTTGTGGTAACTAGGCAAAATTAAATATCCTGGGTGATCCCTCTTTTCTTCATCTTCTTCATCTGGAGTCAAGCATTCAGAACACATTCCTCCCTCATTCTCCACAACTACCTCCAATATTTGCTTCCTTCTTTCTCAAGTAGCCTTGGCACTCACCCTTCTGCTATTACACACACCCCTTGTAGGTCCAAAGCGGGGACCCATGTGTATCCTGGAAGGGAGTTATTAGGAATGACTAGCTGAAGGGCAAGCTGCAGTGACAGTAGTACTCATTATTTTCTGTTTCCTTGCTCTTCACTACACTTTCTTGACTTTGGTCCTTTTTAACTCCAAACCCTGCACTTAACCCAAGCAGCTTTGCAACTTTCTCAGCTATATGAAAAGCGAAGTCAAGCCTCACACAGGCACAAAGAACAATGATGTTAACTGCTTTTGTAACAGTGGACTTAAACTAGCCACAACTTGTTAAATTAACAGTTTATTTATTAGCAACTGATACATAGTATAATGAGACAAGGTTAGACAACACTAAGACAAGGTTAGACAACACTAAAAAAAGGCCTTCACACAACAAGGAGTGACCATCTGCCCTGAAGGGCAGATGAAGATCTTAGATCTTATCAACCTGCATCCTACCAAACCAAGAAGAATCCTCTCCTTCCAAAACTCACATCCCCATCAGAAGTAAAGGCCTAAGTAGTTCTCTCTCCATTGTTATACCACAATGACTTTTCAGAGTCTCAGTCTAGTAAGAATTCAGCTTTCTCTCTGGCAGCCTGATATGAACCCTACCTGACAACAGGTATCTGACCAGATTAAAGGTGTGTTTAAAGGTGTGTAAGCATGAAGATCCTCCAGTAAAGACAGCCTTCAGTTCTTCCCTGTTCCTCCTCTGAATACTTCTTTCAGGTGATAACACAAATTTTTGGCCTTCATTGGAGATTAGCTACCTAACATGTAACTAGGTCAGCCTACTGATTAAATAGTGAATGAGAATTTTTTTAGGCAAGAATATCACCTACTTCAAACATCTCAGCCAAATCTAAAGATCAGAAAGTCTGCTAAGGTCTTTAACAAACCCTGACCTTTGCAAGACTGTTCTCATACTCTTCTACTGAGGCTTGAGTCAAACTCTTCCTGCATTTGTATACAGAAAAGACACAGTCACTGTTTCCAGATGTGTCAAGCATCCTCAGACCTCAATATTCTTACGACCTTGCACTTTCAAGGTTAACCTAAGACAATTAATAATTTTTAGCTCTTGTCTATCTAATATAAAAAAAAAAATTATTCAGGATTTAACGAAGTGCAGTCCTCCTAGCCCATCCTCTTGACAACTTTCTACACACTAAGTTTTCAAAAAATAAATAAAAATAAAAGGAAAAAGATATTTCCCCCTCCTCTTCCATATTAAAATACTTTAATATTTATTAGGTAAAACATTTAGACAGCATTGCATCAGTGAAGCTTATGGAGGTCTATTTAGTCAAGCACATGGCTTATTGTTATACCTTCTGAAAGCAAATTAATTCCCTTAATTTCACCTTGAAAACACAAAATAAATAAGCAACTGCTGTAGTGAACTATGTAAGTTTACTTCACTTACTATTTTTCCAATTATTTCTTACAGGAACACTGCTACTACCCCTTCTCTAGCCTTTTCCTTCTTTTCTTTTAATAGGCCAACATGATTTTAAACATAAAGACCATTCACATAGCACCAATATATAAGACTAGTTTTGTTCAGTACAAAGCTGCAGTTAGTAAGGGTTGTAGTAATGTGTTTTCAGTGTCTGTCTCACTCTGCCTCTGGTTAAATTAAAGGCTAAAGTTCAAGCACTGCCAGTGCTTTGGAAAATCTGAAAACAATTAGTCAATTGTACGTTACACTTACAGGTGCTGCAGATGGGAGAGTTTAAACATCTTTTGAGGGATTGCTGAAATTTTGTTCCTGTTCAGTTTCAATACTTGAAGTGTCGCAGACAAATTGTCAAAGGTACCAGGCTCCATGGAGGTTATTCGGTTACTGTTAATGTACCTGTTGAAACAATGTCCAGACGGTTAAATTTACCATTATTTAATAAATTCTTAATACCAAGTAGTGAAACTCAAAGCTCTTGTGCTGCCTACTCCTTGATAAATGGAAGTTAATTTATTACATTAATTAGAGCTCTTGACAGCTCAGTCTATGGCCAAATAGTATTTCACCACCACCATGTTGCTCTACTCTGCAGGTGTGTATTACTGGCAAACGATAGCACATTGCAACCCCATAACTTTACCCTCACTCACTATAGCTCTGGCATTGCAGTATTACTGAATAAGGGCTAAGGTAGATTCAAAAAAGCCCACCAAACTCAACCATGTAACTCAATCTTGCAGCCCAACCACGGGGAACTTAAGCTCACTTTGTTATATAATTATTTCTCTCAAGAGACAGATCCATTTTTTCATCTGAAGATAATGACCTTCACTTTTAATGAACTAAAACCTCTCATTGCAATAACTAATGTCTTCAAGTCAGCAGCTTATGTTAAAGTCAACAGGTGAAAGTAAGAAAAAAATATTTAATGCATGCCTAATGGAAAGAAGATTAAGAACCATAAAAAGAGCTGTCAATCTTAAGTTTTCCAGCAAGTTTTTTAAACTAACCTGAAATTAAAAAAAGCAATACAAAGTTTTACTTACAGATACTTGAGCTGTAATAATGGAAATGATGACATTTTTAGCTCTGATAGGTTGTTGTTGCTCAAATCCAAGGTTTCTAGACTCTGAAATGGCTTCAGATGTTCGGACAAGATATTGACAATCTTGTTATTGGTCCTGAAATTTACGGACAGTAATCAAAAGACTGTAATTTCCAGAGTAAACATTTGTTAAATACACATGACTGAGGAAAGTTAGTTCTTGATTTCCCTACTTGAAAACAATTTCTAGTTAAAGAAAATTTTAAAAAAATGTTCTTTAGACAAAGCATTAATTTCTAGACATCTCAAATCCCAAATTGGAATGCTATAAATAGATGCATTCATCAACATTTCTTAAAACATTCTCAGCAAACATGATGAAAAAATTGCATTTTAATTCAATTACTACAACTCAAGGCTTTTAAAAAACTCTATCATCATCTATTTCTGAATGGTAAGAACATCTAGTATTAGCCCTGAACAGTATATCTGACAGTATTGTAATGAAACCAGACTCAAGTAGTTTTCTATTTTAACCAAATTATTTTCGTTTTTTGAAAACTCTGCAGCATGAAAATCAGACTGTATTTCCATAAAAGAAGAGCTAGATAAGGAGAGATGGATGACAGTGTGCCCTCTCAGGAAGATGTTCTAGAAATTTGCAATTAGACCTGGTATTTAATCTATAGATTTTCCTAGTGAGTTTGGAATAAATCTGTGCTTATTACAGCTCATTACAGAGGTTCTAGCCTACATGTCTGGTCAAACTTCAGCTAAGCATCACACCCAATTCCACAACTAAAATTCTGCAACTGTTTAAAGACATGGGTATTCTAGTGCACTATAAGGAACACCCCTTCTTTCACTTCAAACAAGATGTACTTTTTCCAGTTATCACATTTCATGTGCATACCGAGCAATCTACCAGTTTTTTCATCCCAGCTGCGAAACGTACAGACTCGCACATGCACATCAGCAACATTAATAGGCTTATTCGTCTGGGGCTAACGGTACATAGGGGAAAACAGATGGTGACCAATTAAGTGAATGCAACCCAAAATCATCCTTATTACGTTGGGAAATTCAAGTCAGTTCTGCCCGTGGTACATTCTATATACATATTAGTATGATGAATGATCAAAATTTAGGAGCTCTCTCCAGCTCCTAGAGATTGGAGGCGAAGGTAACTTCAGTAAACTATCAACAAGAATGTTTTTTTCTGGAAGGTGTTTGCCTTTATTGGAAATACTTGCTCTGGATCAAATATTAAGCCACACATTTAGGACAGCATGGACAGCCTTCACATATTCAAGGAGTGTGGGGGGATTACTGCTCAAGACAAGAAAGTCCTGACTCAAAAACTGAACCAGAAGTTAGATTAATGGGCCTTCTGACCACATGTGGGAACAGCTAAGTGATCTTGCAGTCCCTCCAACTCTGAGCTTGTATCATGTTTCATTCCTCAGGCTGTCTGGTAGAGGTACCCTGCATTTTTTTCACTCTCAGTCGAAAGTATTTATAATAAATGGAAACAAATTACTTTAATAAAAAGCAACAACAAACACCACCAACATATGTCAGTCCCATTGGCCAAATAAGAATGTGAGTTAGATAACAGGTCATAGAGCCTTGCCTTTATGCATTAGTTTGTTTATAAGGTAATTACTAACAAGGTATTAAAACTGCCAATTACTTGAGTGACGAATAAAATTTTCCTTGCAGTAAAAGTGTGCTCTAGCAGAAGCCAGCAATTTCCTGAACTGCACGCCTCCTAAATTGCAGTGTGAAAGTGTGCAGTTAGAGACGGCTTGCACAGTGCTGTCTTTGTGTCAGCATTGCTCCATAAAACAGAAATTCCTCACAACTGCCAGGATAATAGCCCCTGTATTACAAAGTTTAGTTGGACCTAATGGAACTGAATAAAACTCTTATACAGCTTTCAGATTAGCACTTAAACTAACTGGCAAATTACCTGACACAGACCAGGTTACAACAAAAACAAATACACAAAAAACCTCATCTTGTTTGTTTGAAGGAGCATTTTTCTTTTTTGGTGATGGTAAGGTCATATTGTGGGGCAAAAGTACCTTCTTTTGTTCACTGAAACAGAGCTACACATCAAAGTTCTAGTCCATCTCACAATGCAAATCAAACTGGCCCTCGCTGCACCTTCCTGCTTACTCATATTTGTAGAAGCTACTCAAATACAAAACATCTGAATGGTTCACTTCTTATTGCCCCAACCTTGTAGTCCAGTTTTCCCTTAAAAAAAAAAATTAAGTGCCATAATTCACACCTAGGAGATTATCAAGCACTGAATATACCAAAAATAGTTCTACTTCAAGGCCTAACTTTAGTTAAAATGAGTAAGTTCAATTCTAATTTGATTTTTTTTCACAATCATCACTTAAGGAAAAAAAATAAAAACAATGTATTGGCTTCCTCATAACTGCTAAATTATCATAAAAATTAGTCAAGAAGGATGTGTTTAGAAATGTAAGCCTATCTAATTGTCAAGGCAGAACCAAACAGTATCCTCTGTGTGAGCACAATGATTGGCATAAAAGTTTGTTCACTGTGCAAAAAAAGCCGCACCAACTTTCCACTGAAGTGCTGTTATTACTGTGCTCAGACAAAAGGAGCTGCACACACCACATCGGTTTCATTTCACAGACCCTCAAGGGGACATCAGAGCAAGAGACATCCCCTGCAACAAGAGAACTAGCGCATCAAGTTCTCACAGAAGCAGACCTGCAGCAACCTGATCACCATTTCTTCATGTGCAAGGAACACCAACACGCTACATCTCCCTTGGAATTTCTCCTGTTACAGCGACAGCAGCAGGAGCACCGAGGAACACAGATAAAACCACCAAAATACCTGCATAAATTTTAACATGCTTTTGGCAATTCGAGTGACTACACCCTGACTTGCAGCAAAAAAACCTCCAACAACCCAAGGGTGCATGCAGACTGATTTAGTTATTTTTACATAAGCCTGTGTGAATACCAGCTTAAGACAGAATATCAGTTTTTCATTAAGGGAATGAGAAATCTTAGCTCTCCATCTCAGCATTCATGATTTTAACCACACCACTAGGCCAAAATTATTACCTATTAATCATGATCTCAAGATTCACTCTATATAACCAGCAGCTACAACGTATCTGACAAATCAACTTGTACTTTCCTTGCCTCAGGGAAAATACAAAGCAGGACAGCAACTTCAGTATCCGTTTTGTTAAGGATCTAGTTAACAACATTTAGACCTAATAGGAATTATGTACTGAAAAAAAAAAAAACAAACAACAAAACAAAAAGAATTTTTGAAGAGCTGAAATAGTGTGACTAAGTATGTCTTGATAAAGATCGCCAATATGTAATGTTTTCTAAGTAAGAAAAATAATTATGGAAGCTTCATTACTCTGATCCTGTAACAAGGAAGCACCAACTCCTAAATGCATTATGACCTAAAGTTTTATCTTTTGTTTCTGTTCAAAATCTCAGCACAAAAAAATACTCTTGCACTTCCTACTCCAGCATAACTCTTTCTTTCAGGTAGATCTTGATGTGCTGTGTTTTGAGAACCTCTTTATCTGACAAGGAATGTGCAGGAGTCTAGAGATGGAGCAACCTGTTAAAAAACAAGTTGACTAGAAAGAAAATTTTTGAGATGTGTCTATGCAGCCTGTTCTCCAAAGCTGTTAGATGTAAAATTACTGTTTTAACACCTGTGTGATTCTAGATTCAGATGGTACCTCATGTCCCTCAACTAAGCCCTGAGGGGTAGGATATACTGAACTTGCCTCACAAACAGGCAAATGAAATCATAGTAGAGTCTCTTACTAGAGACTAAGAAAATACATAGAGAGGAAAAAGCACTCTGCTAGGGCTAGATATCTCTTTCTGAGCACTGCTGAAGGCAAGACAACGAAGTTCATAGATGTTCAGTTTGACTGTCTTGTGTTGACATGGCTTCCAGATTAGAGCTGGCTTGGAGGCAGCCACATCAGAGCACGGGCAAAGCAGATGTGACTGTCCACATCCAAGCACATACCAAGTGGTCTCCATCATGCACCACTACAGCTCACAGCCTCCTTTTTCACATTTCCTCAAATCTTTGTGCTTGCTTCACCTGTTCTTCCCTCTACTCACCCACTGACATAATCAAACTGGAGTATCATCTCTTTGCTTCCTGCACTTCCCCCCTCCTGCCCTCCCAAACTCCTTTGGACTTCTGGAGCTCTTGTAAGAAAACAATGATGTCAAGACACTGAGTGGAAGAAAATTTAAACAAAAAGAAAAAAAATATATATAGTAAAGATGAAAGATCAATACTGTAATAAACTTTCTGAGAAAGTGCAGAAGACTCATGTTTTCTGGCTTGTAGGATAAGGCTGAACACTTATAAGGAGAACATACCAGAAGAAAGGATCTCAGCAACTCCTACGAGAAGAAAGAGGAAATAAAATCTTTTTTCCTTCAAATTCTACTCATTTGACTATTAAAATTAGCTAGGTTGTACTGAACAATTATATCACTTCAAATAGTTCAATTATGGTTTCAAACTGAAATACTACCCTTACAAAAATCCCCTGATATAAATGGGACTATGTGCTCTTCTCACCATTAGATACTCAACTGCACTGAATTAAGAACCTCAATTTTTCTGAATCTTTGCAACTGTTAGATACAGAAATATTTCAAGTTAAATTGTTATTCTCCAAGATGAAAATGCCAGAAATAGAAAGAGGATTCTGGCTCATTACCAGTCCTACTGGTAGGTCTACAAGTCTGATGCCTCCTTCACACACAGGCTTCTCATGTTCCTTGCAGCCAGCAGTTGTTCTTTCTTTTGAAGGTCTGCTTCATTCCATGATCCATGCCTGTCGTTGCTTTTTCAAGCCAGATGTCAGCAAGTTTCTGCTCTTATTTTTTATGCTTTTTGTAGTATACAGTAGAAAATGAAAACTCAGAACTCTGTAGGCTACTCAAATCCTGTCCAAAACTTGAGGCTAAAGGTTTATTGATTCCTAAACCAAACACAAACTGGGAAAACAGGAAAAGAAAGATGTAGAATGAAACAATTCTGGGATCACAGATGTTTTCATCACCGAAAAGGACAGAGGCAAATCTAAACTTCCTAATGCATGAAACTTTCATAGTAATCATCTCCTGATTCCAGTCATAGTGCCAATATATAATTAATCAAAATTTCCTTCCAAACTCTCTTTTTGATACCCTAGAGCTTGTTTCCCATTCCACTTTCTGACCTTTCCAAAATTATCACAAGTTACTTAGTATATGATAGACAAGTGAATGTGTAAAGTTAATTATTTTAAAGATGGTAAACAAAGGCAATGCAGGCATAGCTATTTCCACATGAGCAGACAACAGGAATAATAACCCATTGTAGACTTGGTGCACTCTGTGACTGTTAGTTAACACCAAAATCTTGTACAATTGTAAGAGTGACCTAGATTAAACCCAGCCTGATGCCCTCCAATACTACAAATAATATTTCTAATCTGCTGTATGAACTTATTAAATAAAAACACCTACCCTTTACTGTTACAGAGCCAACACCCCCTTTTGGGGGGGGGTGCAGACCAAAATCTAGGCACTTCCAGACTTCTAGATCTACTAATCTCAGCTGTTAGCACCAGTTGAGGGATGTTCTCGTACCCACGTCTGTTTCACTCCAGGCCATTACATTGCACTGCTCTATTGCAATAAGTACCTACCACTTCTCTAAGATATCACCCCAGTACTCAAGACTGACCTCTCAACTTCATTCTGACTTTCCTCATTCTCTGTACTGCATGCTCTATAACTTCACACCTCCTCCTTGATAAAATTTCCTACCATTCTTCTGTTTTCTCACACAGGAACAGCGTTCTCTATTTTTTTTTTTTTAATTCATCTTTTTCTTTAACATTACTGATCAGAAAACCATGCCAGTTTTTTTTCCACTGTAAATCGCTCATAAAGTTTGCATTCTTTTCCATTCTCACTGCAAAAGCATTTGTCACGGCTCTCACTACTTCATATTTTTGCTACAACAAACTCTGGGTTTCTACATACTTCTTCTCTTTCCCATCATTCAGCCTAAATTGATGCCATAAAAATCTAGTTTCCATGTCTGCAAGTCTGACTAAGACAGGTTCTTTTTCAAATTCTTTCATTTACTTCCTCTTAGTCTCCACACCAAATGTCAAAGACTGCAAGAACTAATTCCAATAAGTTTCTTCACTTTAGCTTTTTGCTCACAACTTCAGCCCAAGTCACACATGGTTTACCACCACTCTCATTTTTGGGACTTTCTCCAAGTAGCCTTATGCCTGAAGCCCAGTCTGGCATTCCTCTATCCTTTCTTTCAATCCTTTTTCAAAACAAACTCTTCCAGGCAGCATCCAAATCTTAATCCTTCCCATAATAAAGTGGTAGCTGAAGAGATGACAAGGATGTAAAATATTTGACCAACATTTTCTTAATATTGGGAGCCAGACTTCAGTTTAGTATACTAGCTTTATAAACACACAATACCACTTTCTCTGGCAAGCGCAGAAGGGAAAGGCATCCACTCCTACTGAATGTAAGCTTTCATTTTCAGGAGTTGCATCTGAACTTCTTTCTTGTGACTGTAGCTTTCTAAATGTGCACTGAGACAGCATTCTCCAGGATTTTACACACAGCTTCCACCTCCAGCCTACTGTGAGACAACAGAGAGGTAGATTTCTCATACTTATCCCTATTCCAAATAATCTTGCAAACAAGGATTATGAAAAATCCTTCTATCTTTACAGAAGGCTCTTTGCAGGAGTTTTCCTTATTAAGATACTGCCACACAGTGCAAACTATCACTCTTATTTCTACATTGCCAGCTGGGACAAACGTATAATCTATTTTGCATGTTTCCTTCCATTAATTGAATTTCACTTCTCAAGATTACTATTTGAAGCATGATCTGGGATGCCCGTTATTGCAAAACATATTTAAAGATACTTTTCCACATTTTAAACAGAAATCACACATAATATTGAAATAAAATCCCTTCTAAATAGCATGATTCATCACCGCTTTTCTTCAGTAACTATGTTTGTGCATAAAGTTAGATAGGTATTTAAGCTATACGTTGATTAAATAAAGCTAGAATGGAAAATTTTGGAAAAGTATGGGGTTTTTTAACCAACAACGAAAATCAGTGACCAGTACATGCTCTATTATTCCCCCCCAAAATGAAGAAGGTAAGACTGTTTTATTCTTCCTGGTAAGGAGAGTGGAGGCAAGCACAAAGCTGGCTAAAATAAAGATGAATTGACAAATCTTTAGTCACAAGCTCAGCATCTTGTTTGGCAATGATCTATGTGAACCCACTGAAGAGTTAGTTTATTTAGTTTTAAGAGCTAAGAAGAAAAATCCTTTCTCAGATTACATATGTAAATTAGCTAGCATGAACCATCCTGTCCTCCCTGAAAGCCCTCCAAGTAACTGCTGACACTGCAGCACCTTAAGTTCCAGTTACTGAAGGTTTGTATCACATCAGAGTTAGCTCTGTCTTCACTGCCCGACAGCACAATGCTTTACCAATCTCAAGAAACAACCACTTTGTAAACAGGTATTTCATCAACAGGATTTTATTCAGATTGGAGCAAAACATGCTATCCACTGAAAAAACTTTACTTATGATTGAAATGAGGATGAATGAGCAATTTAGGAAGGTAGCAGGAAGGAGTTAATATGGAAAGATAGAATGCTAAACCTGGGCTCTTCTGATAACTTAATTTAAAAATTTCAGGACTTATTTATGAAGCCTAGTATACAATAAAACTTGCAGATCTTCTCCAATAAATCCCCCACTGCAGCTGCATGGGTTAGATTAGCAACAAGTAGAACCTCCCACTCAGAGCACACGCTACTATCTGGACCCAAAAACCTGTTTTAGGCACTCCCTGGGTTTTTGTTTTCAGTGATCAAAATAATATTTTTTTTAGGCAAACCATTGTTAATGGCTTAGATTTTGCTGGGTTTTTTCCTTTGAAGAGAAGGAGTTTGTTCTTTTTCAGTACAGCAATTAACTTTCATCTTTTAGGTTTGCTTTCATAACCAAGTAATCGGAGACATTTTATAGTGGCTGATCAGAAAGCTACATTGAAAGTTGAAACAATTTTGCTCACTATGAAAATTTGTCACCCCCCTGCAGTCACCTAGGACTGGCTACTTTACAGCCCTTTTGTTCTGTTTTTATCTCCTGACCCATCTTTTTTGTTAATACTTTTTGTTCATTTACCTTTTTAAACATCCAGGACACAAGAGGTGTCTTGAAAGCCAATGCATTTAAACTCAGCATATACCAGTAGAAAGATACTACAAACCACAGGATGTAGAGAGCCTTCAGAAAAGTGACTTGTGGATTCAGTCCAGCATCTAACAAAACAAGTGGTCACATTTCAAGAAACTTCCTCAATACTGACAATATTTTTCATAGTCTCAGAATGCAAAAGTGAATGGCCATGCAATTTCTTGCTTTACCTGCCTTAAAGGCTTCCTGTACAGATGGGGTTGAAGAGTCCTCTCAGGGTAGCAGAGGAAAACCTGTACCATGTTGCATGTTCTGTATGTGTGTCTCTTATGAAAATATTTCATATTCTGAAAGAAATTAAGTGGGAGCCTAATACAAACCACACATTAATTTAAAACTTGACAAATGTTACTGAATTGTGAATCATCCATGCTCCTTTTACTTCCACACTACAAACTTTGTATCTTCCACTCTGTCTTTAGTAAGACCAAGTATCTGTTTGTGTTCTAGACTAACATTATCAATCTTTAAAACATAAGCTACAAGGATATTTCCATCTAAATCACCTGCACCATATGTACTAGTGTTTTTAAATAAAATCTTTGCAATGTAAAATCACTATTTTAAACATTCCATCATGTGGCCAGCAGATCAAGAGAGGTGATTCTGTCCCTCTACTCTGCCCCGGTGAGGCCTCACCTGGAGTTCTGCATCCAGCTCTAGAGCCCCCAACACAAGGATGTGGACTTGTTGGAACGTGTCCGGAGGAGGGCCATGAAGATGATCAGAGGGCTGGAGCACCTCTCTTACAAAGACAGACTGAGGGAGTTGGGGTTGTTCAACCTGAAGAAGACTCCAGGGGGACCTCATAGCGACCTTCCAATACCTAAAAGGGGCCTGTAGGAAGGCTGGGGAAGACCTGTTCACTGGGGCATGTAACAATAGGACAAGGGGTAATGGTTTTATGCTAGAAAAGGGTAGATTTATGTTGGACATTAGGGACAAAATCTTTAATATGAGGGTGGCGGATCACTGGAACAGGTTGCCTAGAGAGGTGGTGGAAGCCCCACCCCTGGAGACATTCAAGCTCAGGCTCGATGGGGCTCTAAGCAATCTTGTCTGGTTGGAGATGTTCCTGCTTATTGCAGGGGGGTTGGCCTAGATGACCTTTACAGCTCCCTTCCAACCCAATACATTGTATAATTCTATGATTCTATCTAAAGCCAGTCTAATGTTAGAATTTCACTATGTACACTAGAGGCTTCAGCATGCACAGCTTTTCAAGTCCCTAAAGACAGCAAAATGATTACTGAGTAACACATCCTGAATGTAGGTAGTAAGAAACGGGCTTTTTTTTAGTACTAAATCTAGTTCTACACATACGTTTTCACAAGAACAGTAAAATTTACTTGGAGAGGCAGAATACTTTAATACCCTAAGCTGTTCTCTGTCTCTCTAATGTCACTGCTGCCTTCCTTTTTCCACAGTACTCAAGGATACAGAGCACTGATGATGTTGAAAGGTGTCCCCAGTTACATATTATTCTAAATTCTGCAAGTAAAGTAGCATGAGTTTCTTATTTGAAATGTATACCCTTAAACAAAACCTTATATAATGTTCCAGCATTTGCAAATCAGTGTCTTTCTTCATTACAAAGCAGTAATCACACTAAAAGTAGTTAACATTTTCTGAAGACTTTTAAAGTGAAACCCCTGTGCAAATGGTAGTTGGTAATTAAAGCCCATGCAAGACTTCTATACAAGGTTATTGTACTTATATTACTTGACTTCAATCTATTTCTGGATTCAACCTAGGTACAAAACTTTACAGCAATGACAGACCTAAAAGGCAATACTCCCTTTCTTCTCATTTATCAACATTACAAATTCCAGCAGATTTTCAGGATAAATAGGATGGGACTGATACCTCTTGGATAAGGAATGCCATTAGAATGGGAACCAAATTCAGAACCTTTGCTTGCTCTCCTGGTATGAGGGCATCAGTGCCCATTTCTCTACCTGACACAACTGTGATCCACCTATTCAGAAACAACAAAAAGTAACTTGTTTATTCTCCCAGAACTGAAGAATTTTCTACCACAACCATGTAAAGCAATTCTGTATTAATATAACTGTTTTTCCAAGCACTTCAGGAATGCAAATTAGGAAATATCTAACATTTTACTTCTAGGGACAGATAAATACACAGACATTACTGTGTGTGGCATTTGTACATTATATATTTGTGGTAATCAGTTGTTAAATCCAGTATTCTCCACAAAAGCTTACATTGTCCAGGACTTCAGGAGACCTGGCCTACTGGCTAGAGCTACTGTGCTGACTGGAGAGCTGGTGACCTGGTAAATGGCTGAATTTCTTATTTTCTTCCTTGATAAAATGCTCTCTTCCTGCCTTCTCTAGCAGAAGACAGAAAAGGGCTGGATGGCTGAGCAAAAAGAACACCTTGCAATTTCAATTTCAAATAATTGACTTAAACGGTCAAACACACTGAAAGATGCAATCAGACCTTCTCAAGTATTATCACTGTAAGACAGGCATGCCAAAGTACATTGGCTAGATGCTTCGAAAGGAACTTAACTTTAGACATATAAAAGTTAGATTAAAACAGCTATCTAGATGGGCCTCAGGAGGAAGATTATCTGAACTATCTTAGGGAAGACAAATGTCTTCAGAGAGAGCTTTTTATTTTCCACTCATCCTGAAGAGGACCTCCAGTTAGTAATTCATATTTACAAAGTCAAATTTTTAAGACCTTAGGGCACAGAAGACAAACCCTACTCTTTGCTCTGTCCCAAAAGTATTGTATCTGTTAGTGTCAGGCAACCCATCATAGCTTCACAGCCTAAAGCCTCCCTGACCACAGCATGTAGAAGTACCACCAATTTAGTTCACAGCAGATTCCAGGTTCCCAGGAGGCTCAGAAGCTCTCCTGTGCCATGTGAAAAGACACGTATTCATCACATGAATAAAATCTTAGATGTATGTCCAGACGTATAATGTGAGTGTGCCTGTGTGTGCTTGTATACTCCTTCACATAGACGTCAGGTCTTTCCAGGGTGTGCCTGCCTGATATTTTCCTCTCCCATGGTGATCAGCTCTCACCTGGCATTCATAAAAACAAAATGTTGGCATCGTTGTTTCATGTTATTGACAGACTACGACCATGAGACTGGGAACATCCATTGCTCTGGGTATGTTTACCCTGCATAATTCAACAGCACATAAATATCTAAGCTAGATAAATGTCAGTTAGATACCTAGAAATTAGGTACCTCCAGAAATGGAAACTACACTAACATGATAATCCACTTGTGCTTGTTTATAGTGCTCAAAGATTTTAGACATGCAGAGCTGTGTTCACTATTATCCACAGATAAACATACCAGCAGTATAATCTCCTTTGCAGGGCAAGAAAATTCTTGCAGAACAGGTAAAATTCTAAGGCTCCACAGCTGAGTGACAAGTACTAAGAAGTGAAAAAAAGTCTTGCAAGAAAAGTTTCTTCAACAATGAGTATTTTGGCAAGAAAGGAGGGCACCACTTCCACAGCATTACTTCAAGTGTGCTTGGAAAAAACAACTGGCTTTTCAACTGACAGTAATGAACCAACATACGTGTTTCTCACAAGAAATGTAATCAAATCAAGTTTCAGAAGACTAGCACCCTCTTTTCTGCTATTATTTGAAAGTCAGAACAAAGACTCAACAAGGAAACGGTGGCTTGTTTTGGAAAGACTCCACAAGCTCCTTTCATATAAAAGTTTAAAGCCCTGAAGAAAGTCAACAGATATTTCAAGTACAGTTATTCTTTGAAGAGTGGTTCTAAAAATTACATTTTAATTGTTCCATGTGTGTTCTCTTCACATGACTCAGATACCATTTTAACTCAGATTGATTCAACCCCTCCAAATAACGGAAAAATAGATTAACATATTTTTTACATCTAAAATATTGTTAGATTGAATATTTGTTCATCTATGATACCACTATAGTACACAAAATTTTATGCCAGACAACTGATATATGTTCATTCCTCTTTATTTAAATTCATTTCTCTAAAACAAGATTTAACGTCTTTCCATAAATAACTCCCAACTTTTAAGATGCTTTAAAGAGAAACCTTTGCAAAAGAAACACAATGCTTTTTTTTTTTTTTTTTAACAGTGCAATACCACTGTATAATTTTATTTTTATTTGTACATCCGTTTTGATATGGGCAAAAAAAACCAAAACATTTTAACTGTTATACACTGACATTCATAAGTTAAAATAAAAACTTTCAATTACTTAATTAATTCTTTCTACCATACTAATATCAAGGAATCTCTGCTGGTCATAGAATAGGTAATAAATCTCAGCTGGAGCACACTTATATTCAGTAATCTCCAGACACCACACAGAAGTAACGGAAATTAGAATAAGAACAAGCTAGTGCCCAATCAGACCTATTTTAAATGCACGGGTAGCATGATGACAGCTTTTAGAAATACTTTACTTTTTTCTTTCTTTTAAGTGTCAGTATTTATAGTGCAGATCACAGATCTAACAAAGGTTTTCCTATGTCTGACCACCTGAGTAAATGAACTAAGCTAGTGACCTAAGGATACGGAACAACCAATCCAGCAGTGACTGATTTTAATTTATTCTCTCAAAGGAATACAAAAATCTTTGCACAGCTGCAGAAGGATGATTTTAGGTTCATCTAAACTAGTTAAGTTCCCATGAGAAGGACTACAGGAGATGATAAGACAAATTCTCAACTTCGCATTCATTGGAATTAAGGCAGGAGGATATAAACCACTTCATTATGTTACTATTTCCAACCTTTGGAAGAAGAACCTTAGCAAGGTGGTGAAAAAAAAAGAAAAAAGAAATGTATTCTTTAGATCAACTGGATGCCTAAACTACGGAATACTATGCCAGTGTAAAAATAATGCCAACACTAATGCAAAATAAAAGATTAAATTCAACAGTTATTTGTCAGACACCATCTGTTTTTTCTTTCATTCTTTTCTGATTCTGATCTGTAAGAAACCACATCAGTCTCAAATGTCACTTAGTTCTTATTCAAACAGAGCAGTCCAGACACAGCGGCTGCACCAGCTGACTTAGCTGACCTGGGCCTAGAGTAAAAACAAACCCCTATAAATCACCAGATGTAAGCAATTGAATAGTGATCAATTTAATTAACTGAACAGCTTTCTATAGTTTACTGTATTGTTTTAACCCTTCAGGCTTCTTCAAAAAAGGTAACCTGCAATTTGTATTCAAGGGAAGGATTTGGTCAGAGGGCTACGTATTACTAGCTTTAGACACTTTAGATTCCCACTGATAAAACCCAAATCCCACACATGAAAAGCATGTCTTCTCTTTTTTCCAATGAATTGTATGACAGTAACTATGTTTGTTAGCAGTTCCTTCAACACTTTAGAGAAATTGGAACACGGCGGGGAAAAAAAAAAATCAAACTTATTTCAAGTGAAAACCTCAGGAAATAAATTTCCTTTAAAATCAGCTGGTTTGGTTATGGGCCTTATATGCCTTTTACAACTTCATACTCGTCTTACAGATGCCACCTACTAACTTCTTTCAAACAAGACAATGAACATAATTATGTGTTGCAATTATATGTATTAACTGCAGCCATGAGAAAATTATGCAACACATTAAAATGGGCTCAAAAAGACATTTTAAAGATACTGGCAACACAACTTCTAACCTAGATACTTGTCCTCAAGATGTGTCTTGAGGGGATTTCCCCATGTTGCCCACTGAAATTAATGGAATTCTACCATGATTTAACACAAGTGGGATTTCAGCCAAGATGCATAATGATAGAGAATAACTCTTGTTTTAATGTCTGCATTGTACAAGTTTGTATAGGATTTACTAATGTTCGTGTAGTGCCTTGCACAACAGGGCTGAGGCTTCTGGGCCCTACCACAACATAAATTAATTCTAATTCAGTCTTTGCATCTGAGGGAAGCATAAAAACTAGAAGGATTAAGCTCAATTATACCGATTTTAAACAACCTGCTAAATAATATGACATAATCGACTTCCTAACCACAAGCTGCTCTATTTCCAATTATTTCACTTTAATCTCTGTAATGCACATATTTCCACGAACCCTGTCGAGTTAGTTCTACTAAGTAGGGACAAGAATAAGATCTACTTACAAAGACAGAAGAGTTACATTTGCAGAGACTGGCCCCAGATCTGGAATGATCTCCAGTTCATTGTTGTTCAACTTCCTATTAATATTAGAAAAGGGAGAGTCAGCCTTGATGTTAATCAGAAATATATACATTGGATTTCCTAAATTGCTGAACAGTGACATTCCAAAATTAAAAAATAATTCCAGTTTCACTTAATGTAAAATATCAGAACAGCAAACATCTTTGTTGTTCAACCAACTATCCCTACAGAAATAGCTATACAATTAGCATACACAAACACTGGTTGGGGTTTTTTGGTTGTTTTTTTCTTGTTTGTTTTTAAATCAAGACAAATTAACTTACACTTCCCGAAGACTATGAAGGTGATCCAAGAGACTGGTCTTGATTGAAGATAATTTGTTGTGACTTAAGTCCCTATGAGGTTACAAAAACAGACAGCCTGTCAGTTTTGCCACAAAATATTTGGTAAAACAATACAACTTCAATCCAAAATATTGTATAATTTTGTTTCCAAGTTAATTAAAAAGTTGCAGGGATTTTTTTAATATCAGTAAAATTAGAATAGAAACTCATTTGAGAATACAAGGTATAAATAAGTGTAAATACCTTGATCACTGCCAGCAATATCAAAGTATTTTCTATACCTCTGAACCACTTAGAACTGTTCATTGAGGTGCGTATAACACTCATGAAAAACACCTCAAGATGTTGACTCATATCAACAATCCTTCTTCCCATCCCTTCACAATAAAAGATATGGCTAAAGCAGCTTATTTTCTTTAGCTTATGAAGGAAAACTCATAAACCAAGACTCCTAGCAATCTCATTCCTTGAGTCAACCTTATATTTGTATCAAATACTCTTCTCACTTTCTTCTCTAAAGCCATACACAGATCTTAAGTACACAATGAGGACTGTCCATGAATCTCAATTCTATTTTCATGCTTTCACACACTTTGGAACTCCATTCTTACATAACCCAAACTAATGGGGATCTAAGCAATATCAGAAGAAAACAGACAGGAAGGCCTAATTATTTTCTAAGACATCTGTATACTAGTCACATTAATACTGCACTTAATTGCACTTGAAGAAGTAGCAAGCACTTAGCATGTGCCATCCTGTACTGAAGATCCCAAATACGTATCAATGCAGTTTATAAGAAATCTTGTTAATGTCTTTGCAGTGTTTGCTACAAAACGGGCCAAGGTACTAAGAATGCAACACATTTTCTTGACCACTGCCAAGAAATTCTTTTCCCTACATACATCATGCATCTTTACCATACATCCCCTCTAACATTAGACAACACCATAAAACAGAGTTCTAAGAAACTTTTGCTGTAGCCTCAGAAGTACTGAAAACATCACAGAAATAAAAGAATGACCACTTAGTAGAAGGCAGAGAAGCTACTTAGAGAAACAAACTTGCACTATAGCAATCTGTGGAAGTGGTACAGATTTACGACTGAGCTTGTAATCATGGCTAACCCCATTAAAGACATCCCCTTTCTTAGCCACTCATCCACCACAACAAGCACCTTCCTGCTGCCATACTACCCCCCTCTCACTACCTCATCTGCACGGATTCAGGCATCTGTGAAGTGCTCACTGGACATTATAACACTGCATTTATCCAAGCCAACAAACAAAAACTATACTATTTTTAAAGAATTCTTGAACTTACTCCAGTGAGAGTTTGCAATGAAGACACACAAAGAATGGCACCAGCACAGTTCAGCAGTGAGCTGCTGTAGCATCAGATACAGACAAATTTCTCTCACTTCATTACACTTTTCCCCATGGTAATTAAGCACTGAATAGTCATCGAACATGCCTGGAGTCTTCATCAAGCCATGCAGACATGAAGTGTATTTTAAGCTGAATCTATGAGGAAACTCCAGGATTCCTTACATTTTCTGGATAATACGACTCAGTACAGTCACCTATACTGAATATGCCAGATCTGACTGCCATGGACATGTCTACTCCTTCTAGAAGTGAAGAAATGTGATTATCATAGAATTCCTCTGGTTGGAAAAGACCTTTAAGATCAAGTCCAACCACAACGTAACTTTACCATCCATTAACCTAACTCTATCTAATCCAGTGCTTAAACCATGTTCCTAAACCCCACATGTACAGGTCTTACGAATACTGCCAGGGATGGTGATTCAAGCACCTCCTTGGGCAGCCTATTCCAGTGTTTCACTACCCTTCAGCTGCACAAAGACCAGAAATGCCTTAAAACAAGCCAGGTTCAGGGGCTGTGCTACGTGTTCTGCTCAGATCCAGAGAACTCTGATTTCTCCACAATGACCATTGCAGATCCTTGGATACAGGCATAATGCTGCAACCCATCCAGATACCTAAGGCTTCTTCAACAGCACATAGGGACAGTGAAACCACGTTTTAGGCTCCCCAGTTTGGTGCTTTATGCAGTACTTGTTCAATGTTGCCAGGACAATTCCATCATCCCTTTTGTCCTCCACTGGACTCAGCAGTTAATAATAAAAATCAAACATTAAAAATAATAAAAATCAAACATTAAAAATAAGGCCAGGCATGTACAGGCATTACGAGGGGGTACAACCAGGGCCTGGTTATGAGGTGTGCTCTGAGCCAGCCAACTGGATCAGGCCCAGCAGGCTGCAGAGCTGTGGTACTGGCTCACAGCCATGGGCAGGGAGGAGATAAGTACTATGTTTCCCAAGCCAGGGCTGCACAGGAGCGTGCACAGGGCAGACCCACAGGTGCAAAACGCATTTTCCAGCACAAAACAGGGGGAGGGTGAAGGCTGGGGGAAGACACACAGAAGTGGGGAACACCCTCTCCTACCTTCAGGTGGCCACCACGGGGATGTTTTCCAAGACTCGGCTCTGGACTCAAGCACCTAATAAATACCCACACCTCCTTCCAGGTATCTAAACCCCTACAGATTTTCCTCTTAAAGATGGAAAACCAATACAGTGTTAACATTTTCAAAAACCCACAAATGTTAGCTTCATCATTATGATTTTGAGTTCTCCTGTAAATGAGGTTAACCACACTTGAGTTAAAGGACTGCAGCTTTCACTGCTTAAAAATCTAGTGCAAATATTCGTCTGGCCCCAGACTGGAGAAAAATCCCTTTGTTTAACATCTGAAGACATTAGCTACATCGGTTTGAAATTCTCATACTGTGTTCTTAAATGTAAATACTGAGAAAATATGCTGTTACAAAGATCTAGACAGGAATCTAACTTGGACCTTTAAAGTAGACAAAGTAGAGACAATTTTTACCGTTAAACTTAATTCAGTATTTGGCTTTAGTCTGTAGGGATTATAAGAACTATGCAAATAAACAGCCAAAATTTAGTGAAGTTATGGCTGTTAGTGCCTAAAACATTACTGTTCTTCATGCTTCAGACAAGACTTAGGAATCAGTAATTATTTCAACAAAGAGCTTTCAACATTAGTGCTAAAAACCTGCATTTCTTCATTTCATGCAAAAACTCTGCAAAAGGTTTATTGAAAATATGTTAGCCTAAAGGACCTACCAGACAGTAACAGACGTGAGTAGATTTGTTCTGCTGGAGTTATAACATGTTAAAAAAAAAATAAAAATCTGGCAGAGTCCTTAAACTATAAAAATCCTGCAATTACAACCACTGCTGTGCATGATCACCACACTGGAGCCAGACACTTTCACTCATAGCTCAAGCTCACATCCATCTGGAGTCTATCAAGGCAACCGTGAGCGTCACAGCTTATGCTAGGTTTCAAACTATTTTGTTTTTAACACTAAAGATACCCTCAGATTTTCTGTGTAGCTTTAAAAAATGTATACGTACAAATTCCTCACTCCTGGTTTACTTACAGCAGGTTGTCAAACACAAGTTACAAAAACCTTGAAGTAAAACAACGAAACACCTTCCGAACAACACTGAAGTGCCTGCTTCACACAGCTGTATGTGTGCTTGTCTACCAGTTGTTGGATATATGAATTATAAATATTTTATTAAACATTATTTCATGAGAAACTTCCAGAAAAAAAAAGCCTTGCAAGTCACATTGTTAAGTTAAATCAGAGTGGCTGGAAGTAAACCAAAAGTTAAAATATTTGTCTTTTACTCATATTCTATGTAAAGCCTAAGCCTATAGAAGTTTCTGAAACTTACAGTCACTGGATCTGAGGCATTTTTTAAATAAAAAAATCTATCATCCCTTTTGCAAAACTACATTTCATTCCAGTGTATTTCTTGGTGTATCTTAAAACAAGTATAAAGAACAGGTTTGAAAACAAATCAGTATTTTTCTGTCACAGAAAGGAAACTGACAACATTAAAACACTAAGATTATTACTATGCATTTTCCATTTCTGGATTTTCCTAGTCTGTTAAAATCACACTAAAAGTAGGGAGAAAATCTCCTCTGTGATTACTTTTCCTAGCAGAATTTTGGAAACCATGAAAAATATAACAGTGAACGCACTCAAAAACTTCAGAAACCAGATTTATATTATGAAATTCCTTATAACAATAAAAAGTATATATACTTGCTCTTCACCTCAGATTTCCAATAAAAGTGATTGAGCATATAAGTAGAACTGCCCCCACCTGAAAAAGCTTGCCATAGTTTTTGAGGCCCTTTAAGAACGTGTTTTATGAAATAACCTATTTTATATATTCTACTACGTTTGTATGACTATCTTTCACAACTCACATGCCTCTGCATCAGAAAGCTGAAACGTAACTCTGAACATTAAGGTTTGCGTGACAAAAAATGGAAAGGAAGGCCTAACATATAAAGGGAGAGGGCAAGTACTTCTTCACACATTTTATAAATATAACTTTTAGACTCTAACTTAATTTACAACACTTAGTCACAATTATCATCTTCTTCCTTAGAGAACTCAGAAACCTGAGCCCCAAGTCAAATTTTAAAATGCAAATCCAGCAACAGCTTCTTAATCAGTCCCACTGGGGCCTATAGAGCTGCTAATTCAGCAGAAATCAGGAGAGCTGAAAAACAAAAAGCCAGGCTGTAGCTGTTTTAAGACACTGATCCAAAGTGACTCATAAATCAGCTTGCTATGTTCAAGTTTTAGTCTGGAAAATATTGAAAAACAGCTGTGAAAACCATACGGCCCTTTTTTCTGGCAATCCTGGTAGAGAACTAGAGGATTTATAAAATGTAAATACTAAAGATGTAATACAAACACAAGTGAAAACCATCTTTCAGACTTTCCCTCCTGCCCCACCGACAGTTTTAGCATTCCTTAGTGAACCTGGCATGGGGTTCAGCGGTGCCACTGGGAGTTTGCACACATGGAGGACACCAGCCAGTGCTCAACACTCCTCCTCCCTCCACCTCCTGCTCTTCTACACCAGCTCTAACAAAGCCACACTCTTGCAATCTCGGGATACACATCCTGGAGGTAAATTGAAATCTAACTTTGAACCTATTTGTACGCAAAGCTATTACAAATGTTCATCAGTTTTCAGTAGACTTATCTTCTATGAAGCAAAGGTTTCAGAAGATGGTATTTTTGGCTAAAGTCACAGTACAGTTGACAATTACAGCCTATCTACACCCCATTTTTTAAGCCACTTCCATACAAAGCAGCAGCCTCATGTTGGCCACCAAAAAGAAGGGGACATAACTCAGTACTCAGGCTCACTTATTTTCTTTCTCTCCTTGTCTATTCTGAGGTCACACAGCCTTTCCACATTAGACTCTCTCATTTTACAACACCAAGGGATCTGAACACAAAAGTAATAAACGAGTGAAACAGAGCTTTAGAAAACCAACTTCATCTGACCTGCTCTCTATCTGGGTGTGAAGACAGATAGGCAGAGGAACACATAAAGCCCAGTGTGGGCCTAGACCTTCTGAGGCGCAAGAACTTATGCTCTCTTGCTTGGGAGATCTTGTCTGCATATGTTGAGACACGGTGTAATAGCTGTTGTTTTCTAAAGAGGACTGCAAAGCCTGCAATTAAACTACTAGCCTATGGCTATACCCACTGTGGACTTCCTCGGAAAACACAGTAAACATATACCAATAAAATTTATAAACAGTCTTTTTACAATTTCTAAGTGCACAGTTTGTTCCAACAATTATCCAGGCTAGTCAAACCTTTTTTGTGTATGTAAAACTGAAACACATTATAATCTTGCAGATTGCACAATCCCAGGTCCAAGTAGTGGGGTAGGCTGAAGGTAACAAGCAACCCCACACCCTTCTTCTCTTGTTAAGAGGAGGAGAAGTAAGAAAGAGCAGGGCACTTCTAAGGCATTTGACACAAACAAAAGAAGTATTTACACAAAAGCAGCCAGACCACATGGCTTGGTGACACCTACAAAGATGTACTCCTGTGAGTTTAAGAGCAGTGACACAGCTGTCCAATGAGTAACCACAGCAGGGTTTCTTACAACAGACCAAAGCTTATTTATACAAGTGGAACTTATTTTCTCACACTTTTAAAGGAATGTGAACTTACATAAGGACAATTTACACTACCAAGGGAATTCTAATTAGAAAAACCTCCCTTGTGCTAACAAAAAAGCCCTGCTATGTGTTTTATTGTCTCTCAGTAACTTAAGTGGAAAAGACAAATCTGAATTACTGCTAATGCAAAATGCTTTTAAAAGCAACTCTGAAAATCTAAGTTCTTTGCTTCTTCCCCTTGTTTTTTTGTTTAGCATACTGTTACACCTGAACACACTTAAAGTAAGCTAAAGTAAGCTAAGCTAAAAGACTAAGTTATGAAGATTAGGTTAGTATAAAAAAAAACAAAACAGATTTTGTCAGAAAACTTATGTTAGCATCATGAAATAGTTCAAAAGAACAGGAGGGATGAAATTTAATAGGAAGCAAAGCCAGTTGCTGAATGTAAAGCAGATCCAGTATTTGATTCACATACTTCAATCACGTAAGCCAAAAGAAGGAAAAGAAAAAAAAAATTATTTCCCCTCACACTTTCCTATACCACTCCTGGAAATATTCACCTCCCAGAGCCATTCCTATGTTCAGTTCCATATGGTGTCAATACAGCCATCCACAGTTCATGAGTAAAGCAGCGTGACCTCCAGACGAGGCAATTGAACAGAATTAGCCACAACTAATTGAAAGTCTTCCTGTTTACTTTAAAGTCCTTATCTCAATCTGTTTTGGAAATGTAACAGAAAATTAATACAACTAATATATAAGATCTCTGAATGACAACAAATTAAAAACAAATGTGAGAAGTCCCTCAGCTATTTTCAGGTTTTTTTAGAAAGATCCCATAACTTATGCTTTGTCCATAAAAGTTTATCACTGAAAGTAAACTTTCTACAGATGGCATTTCAGGATGTGTTACTGCAGATTCAGTGGATTCGTGTCATCGGACGGAGCCGGGCAAGCTCCAGTGATGGCAAATCCATCATACCCAAAACTTTTGGGGAATGGAGAACTCCACAAATAAAACCCGACACACAAATCAATATTAACTTGATGATTACTGCACGTTTTCCAAGAAAGTCATCAGAACTTTCTTTCTCACCCTCTCAACATACGGAGCAGCGCTCCCGGGCCCGATTTCAGCCCGGGCGCTTATCGCCACGGCCGACCGGGTCCGCAGCCCGCCCCAGGGCCCAGCGCTATCCCGCTGCGGCCGCCGCCCTCGTTGACAGCTCGGCCGCCGGCCCCAGGCACTGCCCCCCTCCCGCCCCACGCACCTCCCGCTTCGCCATCGCCACGAGAACACGCGCTTCCCACCCCAAACCGCCCGCTGACTGGACCACGGCCTCCGCGGGCACCCCGACCCCCAAGGGCAGAAGATGGCGGACGGGTGCAGGCCAGCACCCCCAGCCCCCCGCGATGCCTGCTGCCCCGATACTCACAGCTGCACCGCCCCCCCGCGGCAGCCGCTCGGGCAGCCGGCTCAGATCCAGGCGGGTGCAGACGACGAGCTGTCCAGCGCAGCGGCAGGGCGCGGGGCAGCGGGCGGCGGCACAGCCCCCCAGCAATGGCAGCAGCAGCAGCACCAGGAGAGCGGCGGGCGCCGCGCGGGGTCGGCGGGGCATGGCGGGCTCGGGGCCGCTGCCCGCGCTCCCGTCCCTGGCGCTCCCTCACTGACAGAGCTGGGCGCGGCGCGACCTCCCGCCTCTCAGCGCGGGTGGAGGCTCTCGCTCATGCCCCGGAGCCGCCGCTAAGGGGGAAGGCGGTGGGAGACGAAGAGGGTGTAGAAAAAAAGTAATGGGAAAGAACGGGGAGGGGGGCCCACAGAGCCGCCGGCCTCCAGCCACTCCGCAAACTTTCCACCGCCTCAGCCCGCCTCCGCCCGGCCGGGGGAGCCCCGAGCGCGGCCCGCCCCGCCGCAGCCCCCTCCCCCTGCCATGTGACAGCCGCAACCCCAGCCCGCCCCGCCGTGGTAGGGGGACGCAGGCGTGGCCCCGCACGGTCGGGGACAGGGGTTGTGCGGTACGGCGGGTTGGGACGCTGGTGGGCTGGCGTCGCGCCCCGCTGCTGCCAGGCCGTGGCGGCGGCACCCCAGGCCCGCAGCCCGCCCCGGGGGGGAAGCCGACGGCCACCCTGGAGCATGGCGCGCTTATGTGCGGGCACTCGCCGGCGACCCCGGTCTCTCCGGGAGCGGGCGGGAGCGAGGAGCGGGCCTGGCGTGCCCTGAGCGTCGGGCCCTAGGCCCTCAGCGTCGCCTACCGAGCCCGGGCTGAGGCGCGAAGGCGAGGGCGCCTCGGCGCTTCCCGTGAGGGATTTCCCTTCGCCGCTCAGAGCGAGTCGGGGCAATCCAGAAGCTGCTCCAGAGGCCCCAACAGATTCCCAGCCAAGCTTGGGGTCACTGGCATGTAAAAGGTGAGGTAAGGTTAACTCCTGCCTTCCGGGTCCTGCGCGGCTAGTCCAGACACCGTAATTAAGCCCATTACGTTCCCCACAGGATCCCAGCTCCAGAGGTTCAGGGAAGTGGGCAGGGCGTACAGATTCCACATCTCTGAGGTAATCTATGTAATTTAAGTAAATACCTATTGTTCAGGTTCCGTATGTACGCCTGGACCCTGCGATGGATTCAATCAGTATAGACTACACACACCTCTGTGCTCACCAGCAGCATATGTCAAACTGCTCGCAGACACTGTGCTTTCTCTTCTGTCTTTATGTCTATATATTTCACCTGGAAGATTGTAGACATCATAGACATCATTGGGAACCTGGAGCCTCGAAAGCCTGGCAGCTCCAATTTCAAGATTTGTAAGGCTGAAACTTTATCCCTTTTTTTACCGTTCCCATGTGTATGTCAGGACACAGGTTAAATTGAAGAAATGAAACTATGTTTTATTCTAGGCCAAGAATAATGAATTTGCAAGCAAAGCAGGCAAGCCCTGAGTAACTACAAATGTTCATGTGCCACTGTCAACATGCCTGTTTCAGGTGCATGGATGTGCAGAGCTGTGCGGTGTTTTGTCAGCTTGTGCTGACCAACCATGTTCCATAAGAAAATTACTGCTGCAAAACACACACTGCAGGAACATGCATTTTTTCTACACATAAAAACAAGCAAGCAAACACACTAAATACAAGATAAACATTAATTACTATATATTTACAAGTTACTCTCGTTTATTTCTTGTAAATCAAAACTTTCTTGGCAGCATTGACGAGCCATAGTTGTTCGCTTTCTTTTCCGACTTTTTCTTTCTTTCAAAAATGTTAGGTTGGCATTAGACTAACAAAGCCTGTGAATCACAGAGCTGTTCTAAATAGCCAATAGACCCATGCCAAATTCAGATTTTCAAAACTATCCATCATTGCCTATACCTGTGCCCATTGAAGTTGCTGGGAAAGCTTCCTACTGTTTCAAAGGAGCCAGCATTTGTTCCATCTGTCCAGATGTTTCACACCATCATACTAAGATACAAAGATACTTGAAAGTGGTGTGTTCATATTTGGCTAAAATATGCTGTACTTGCTGCTTTTGCAAAGTAATCAAATATTCAGGAGGAAGAGCTTCCCATTTATGTTGCTCCAGAGAATTACTGAGCACCTTACTGAAATTAAAACGGATTTAAAGTAACCCTTATACTCCATTTCTCAGAGTGCACAGGAAAGGCCCTCAGTTTTTTGGGAAAAGTGAGTGTACCTTACCCTGAGTGTTGGCAAGGGCAGTGCTTCATTGGTAAGTGGCAGCAGAGTCATTAAGCTGTCAGTTTTAACATCCAAGGGAAAGAAAAAGTAAAAGCATTTTGAACTTATTTTGACATAGTAGTCCATAATACACATGATGCATATGTGAACTATGGCACAAGAGAATCTGAGTCAAGAAAACAGACAAAAAATATTAAAATGTTGAAAAGGGCAAGAACTTGATTTTGTAATTTTGAAAACCACTCATGCAGTCATGGAATACTGTGTCCTTAGAAAAACCTAATACATATTTAGTGCTAATACATGAAGCCTTTTTAAATTAAACAAGGTAAATCAATTCAGAAAATTAAACCATTTGTCTTTGCAGCTTCTTTTCTCAGAATACTCAGTAAAACATTTTAAAACGGACTATATTATGGATTCTAAAATGCTTATATGCTGTACTTTAGGGCCCATGACAGGAAGTCTTCCCACAGGGAGATTTGCTCACTTCAGAACGCTCAGGAAATGATTCTGCAACTGATAGGAACTGGCAGCCCCCAAGCCCACTGGTCTCTTCATCATTAGTTTTAGGTTGAGAGCACACTGTCATTGTACATTGGCAAATACAAGTGTCTCCTTCACAGCTTTGGCTGGACTGTGTCTGCGCTAAGCTTACATCAAAATGAGAGGCCTCAAGTTCCTCTACCATGTTACCTCCACACGCAACAAGGGATTTCTGCCGAACCTTGCTTGGCATCAGCATTAGTGTAAATGCATATTCAACAGGATTAAAGGACTTATTTGACTGAAACCACATCAAAAATAATAACACACACCCCCTTATACTTCTGAGTTGGAATAATTCCCTCATACAGTTTTCCATGTAGCTGCACAAGGAAGAGGGCTTCTTCATGGTGGTTGTGCAAAGACAAGCCCTCCATGGCAGCCTGAATATGAGTCAGCCTGAGGGGATGATGAGGAGGGAGAAGCATGGCTGCAGAGAAATGTTCTTGTCAAACTAGACCCTCAAGCTCCCTGCTTGGTTTATGATACTAGTTTCCTTTGCAAGGTGACCGAGCATAGCAGTCTGGGTGAGTTGGGAGTGAAGAAAAGGAGGTTGCATGGTGAACTGTAGACCCTTCATTGGGATGTTATGGGTTGGCTCTAATGGTGTCTTTTTTCAGTCTCTGATTATTTTAAATCAGATAAACGCGGGTTTACAGATTCAAGTCCAAACAGATGCTGTTTAAAATATGCATTCACTTCAGGCAAAAGACACACCCAGAAGCTGTCTTAAGTATTTTTTTACATAGCATTAATGCATTGAAATCAGGCACCGCTTTCAAGTAACCTACCTCCAGAAAAGGTCAACCTCAAATCAGGCTGGTTTTAGCAGATTTCTAAAAGTAATTTACCTATTGCTAAATTAAGCAAAACCAAATCAATATACATTTTCTGCTATGAGTTAAATTTAGACCGTCTTTTATAAAATTAATAACTTGTAACAGTTTGATTAATCTGAATTCACTACCAGAGACAATTACATACAATTTTATGTAGTTATGTATAGTTAAATCTGCAGGATTTATGGCAGGTCAATAGGAGTGAACAGTTACATCTACTAAATTATTATGTCCATTAAGGCTACCATGGGAATTAAGAGTCTACCCATGTTCTCCTGGATCACCACAGCATCCAAATCTGTGTCTAGTATGTATTTTGGATTTTCTACTTTTCATGGGTAAATAAAGTGATTTATGTAGTGTTCCTGACACATCTCAGTTCTGATAGAGTGAGATAGAAATCAATGGCCCATCTATCCACTTTTCTAACAGTAAATGTCCCTGGTAGGAGTATTCAGAGAATTAATGTCCTGTCTATTTATTCCTAAACCTTCCTAGTGCCATTTTATTTCTAGTCAAAGAAGACATTAGGAATATCTGGGAGAAGGAAATTAAGAGTTCATCCTCTCAAGATCATCACTCCCTGCTGCAGGTTCCCTAATTTAATCCTTTAAAAAAACCTCTTAAGGCTAACAAAACTTTTCTGAAGCTACAGCTGGAGAGAGATGAACCAGTGAGACCCATCCTGCTTAAAAAACAAAACTGAAGTAGGATATGCTTTTTGTGGAGACTGTTTGTGTACACTGCAATAGGCAATAGAAGATTTTGCCTCAGGCACCTGTCTGGAAGTTAGTAGAGTCTCACCAAAGCTCCCTATTGGATGCAGAAGACTCTTTTCACTTCTTCCTTTCGTCTGTGTAAATAGAAATCTCATCGAATATAATGGAATATTTTTCATGGAAATTACTGTAAATATGAAGGTTTCCCACTCTCCTTTTCTTCTGCCTATTGGGTGTAGCAACTGATATTTCTTTTAGTTCATAGTAGCACTAAGACTTCATAATAATTTATTTGAATTCCTGTGATTAACCATTACAATTTCACTTGCATTTGAGGAAAACAGTAATATGTTCTTAAATAATTTCCTATTACTTGTGAATCTCCTACTATTGTGTCAGAAGTCCATGGTGAATATCCCAAGGTGCATACAGACATTTATTTTTAGTAGTAATTATACTTGACTTCATGTGATCCAACACTGAAACCATGAAAACCAAATTACGCATAATTTGAGTGCTCTGATTGCAACAAGAAAACATATATGAACTCTTTCTGAAAACTTTGCCTAGGGCAAAAAGTGTTCAGCTTTTATAGAATTCATCCAAACAGTGAATGTTTGTCTCCATTACAAATAAACTTAAACATCCTAAGGCAATCTGCATTTGTGACGATTGCTAATGTCTTCAAGTCATGTCCTGCATGGGGCTAAGTGGGAAGTTAAGTGCATGATTGGAAGGACAATTAAACAATCAACATCTACAATGATGTTACTTCAAAGAGGAAAAAAAGAGAGTTAGTTTTATGCCATTAAGGAACACTCAACTTGAAATGTTGTCAATTTGAATAAAAATAAGTAGATGTAATTTCAGGATGGTGCTACTGTAATAAACCACCTGCCAGGTCTGTTCTACTCGTTTTAGTTTGTTGGGGTTTTTTAAATAATCTTTAAAAATAAGTAAAGGTTTTGCGGTAAGAAAGATCAAGTGGCCTAAAAGAGAATCCAAAAGAGATGCTCTGTTGAATCTGTCTGTGGTTCTTCCAGACAGTCATGTCTCCAGCTTTTCCCCCCCTCCTCTTCCTTGGGTTGGGGAGTTACTGCACCTGAAGCATGAAGACGTGTTCCCTTCTGCAACAGGGATGGAAATTTCTGACAGAGGACAAGCATGGGTGCTTGAAGGCTGTATCTGCTTAAATTGTCACAGGCAGATTTGGTAAGATTTTTGTCAGTGTTTTGAGGCCCCAGCTGGGATTCATCTTGAGTAATTTTAGCAATTTGGAAGTTTGGTATCTATTCTAAAGAAGTCGTCTTGGCTTTTTCTGTAGTTAGTGGAGAAAGACACGACCAGGGAGTGATTACTACCTTTCTAACATAAGCAATTAAGGCATTTGGAATTAATCAGCCTCTGGAGGTTTTTCTCCCTCTCCATTGACTAGAAAGAGCTTTATGACTAGTTTAGACTAAACCCTGGATTTTTATATGATCCCCACCCTGTGCCTTCGAACATACACATTCAATAGCTAAATAGAATAATATATATACATATTTCTCAAGCTTTTTCAATGATAGGTACTTTAAATGTTGTCACAGTAATAAGCAAAAATTCTCACAAACAAGAATTGTAGTTTTAATTTGATTATACCCCTGTAATAGTTTGCTTTGTTGTCTGCTGATGTAATAGGTTGTATTAAGGATTTATTAACAGATTAAATCTTATAAGATTTAGCTAAACCAAGGGTGAGTGCTATGCTTAAGTGAAGTACCACGTACAAATACAAAATTAAGACCCTGTGGAGAAAGACCTGGTAGTGCATTGCAAACTAAAGTATGTGTAAACAATGAAACATCATTGTGTCACTGATGGCATTTTGGGGTATATCAGAGTTTTCTATGCGAGAGAAAAAAAGAATGTTCTGTTGAGGGCTCAGCTGAGGTACTGTGTCCCAGTTTGGGGTCAGAGTGGAGAGGAATGGAGTGGGCAGGAGAGGGCTGCAGAAATCTTGTAACAGGCTCAGAAGGGCACGGTTTACAGCTCCCACAAGATGAATGCCCAGTGTTGTAGCACAGCGAACAGCACATGAGGGTTTGCACAAAGCTATCCACTTGCCACCATTGGGAAACCAGGGGGTCATAGACTGTAGCGTCGTCTGGATTTGCTCCCCCCTTCTTGCTCTCTTGCTGCCTGTTGCTTTCTCAATTATTATATAAAACAAAATAAGCAAGTGCTGTCCTGGTAAGAAGTTGGCCAAACACACGTTGCACCACTTCCACAGCTGCTCAAGTGGTTACTTGCAATAGCCATGTTTGCCAATAAAGTCTGACTTTCTGAGCCGGAGCATCAAAGAGAGGGCTGGATCAGACGGCAGCAAACACAGCCTGCTGATCTGGATGGGCTGGGCGCCAGCTACAGCCCAGCAGGAGTTGCAGCAAACACCAGCACTGTGCACCAGCTGGCCAGATTGGTGAACCATGGGCTGCAATTGTTGGTACTGGTCTTGTTAATATGGAATTGGCAGAAAAAGCAAGGGATACTGGTCTGAATCCTGTTCGTGGCTCCGACACTTATTGGGAATTTTACACAAGCAAAACTTTCAGTGGCCTCTTTTATGTCTCTCACATTCAGGCAACATGTTTTGGAAAGCCTCTGAAATGCAGATGTCACCTTCCAAATAGTTCTGTTAGCTGCAAGCTAACACTAGGAGACTGAGGTTTGTCTGTTTCCTAATGACCATAGCACTTCTCTCGGCCCTCAGTGACTTTCTCAAATGGGTTTTCTGCTTGGTTAAGCTAAGAAAACATGAGCACACATTTCCATGAGTGTTGTCCATTGTGAAAATTTTTCCTTTGTTCTTTTTCTCTCCCAGGTTTGCAGCCTAGTCATCTCCTCTCAGTCAATGCTCCCTTTCTCTGGCCCCTCTAAACTCTCTAATGTATCAAAGGAAGTATTTAGCAGTGCAGAGAGTTGCACATGTTGAATCTTGAAATGCTTTTCTGGTTGTGTGCTGTCATCTCCACACAAGAAACTTCTGCTTTAGGGACTCTCCTTGCAGCTGTGTTCTCTATTGCTGTTGCAGCTTACGTAGAGGAAATAAATAGGATAAAAGGGTAGAATGCTTTAGCCATGCTACGTGGCAAATAGCTTTGGACTGTGCTGACCTTAGCAGCAGAAAAAGCAACCTTCTAGAGAGAAAACAACAAAAGTGTCAGCATGCTACCAAATCCTAGGTTGTTAAGAAGACACGGTGCCACAATACTATTAGCTGCCTTGGCCCATACCTACAGGGTCAAAATGGAAGTGGTACTACCATGTGATCAGGTTGGGCACAAGTCTGAAAACAGTGATTAAGAAATCATGGCTTCCATTGAATTGCAGACACCTGATAATTGAGTTATCCTTCACGTGATTTATAATCAGAAAAGTCTCCATAAGGTCGGCTAAGCCACTTCTATAGCGCAAATTTTACAATTTTGTGAAACAAAAGCTAGAAACTAGAGCAAATAGGAAGAGGTTTGCTGATAACTTTAAACTTTGAGAAAATTGTGTTTTATTTCAATAATAGTTTTTAAAATCCACCACTAATACAGCATGTTATCCGCACTAATATTTTTCATTCTGAATTTTTGTTAAAAAAATCTGCTAATGGTAAACACAAAATGCTTTCATAAAGTTTTGATAAAATTATATACACACTCACTGAGTACCACATGTGAGTAATATTTCATTTATCCCACTGATGTCACTGAGATGGAATTAAAAGTGCTGAAATTTTCAGTGATGGGTATTTCACCACAGCTGTGAGCAATGTGTTCCTCAGAGACTGTAGTTCTCCTGGGGCAATGTTAAACCCCTTGGACTTGGAACTTATTAGTAGAAGAATACAAATTAAAAATAGCATCAAAAGAGATCTAGCCAAGAAACTTAGCCCTGTGTATGTTTCAGTTTGTATATAAATTAATCTCTTGAATTATAAATAAATGTGCTTTTTACACATATATATGGCTGCGTGTCATAAAAAATAAACCATAAAGTATGTTAAAATAAAATCAACAAGAAAAGGGCATTCAGAGTTAAGAAGAAAACCATGATCTCTTACATGACTTCTGAATGTATGTTGGTGTCTAAAAAATGTCAGCAGTTAAAAATGAAGTGGTAGGATTTTTAAAAATTTTTAAGTATAGCTGCCTGATTTCTTTTTGCATTTTAAACCTCTAAAACTTATTCTGATGCTTTCCAAATAGTGCATTCCCTAATTTATTTTCTTAAACAGATGTTTGTAAATTAAGTGTATATTTAATTATAAAATATGTTGGAGCAGGTTGCACAAATGAATAATTCTAACAAAGAAGCTCCTACTGACTGGTTTGCAAATGCAAACAACCCTTTGTTGTTGTCATCATTATGTAGTGGAATACGCTGATTTCCAGAGCTGTAAGGGACTATTGCAAACAGGCCTGATTCAGAAGAGCTGTCTACCATGTATTTCAGAAGATTTGGACACAAAAGGAAACCTTGGTGGGGTGCATGGTGAGAACCTTTCCTGGACAGGACTCCTGCATGAACGAGGATCTAATTGTACAGACATCTGCAGACCTGACTACAGTTGATGGGAAAGTCATTATAGCTACAGATGTTCTGTGAGCCTGGCCATCCCAAAGCTGTCTCTAGCACTACTCCTTCAGCAAATCAGATGTGCCTGAATAGCCTTTAGCCTGTGGCCTGAGGACCTTTCCATACCCACAGACAACTTCTCAAGCAAGAAGGATGAGGGAGTGCAGTGCAGAGTATCCCTGTGAACAGTTCCTCATACCATTTTCTCAAGCAGAGGTGGCTTCACATTTTCCCATCCAGCATGCTGCCTGCTCAGACCTGCCCCTACCACCTTTTCCACCGTGTAAGCACAGCTGCTTGTGGTGCCTTACAGGAAGCTAAATCATGAATTTTTTGTTGGAGTTATTTTTAACCTGTCTCTGTTCATTTGCTTGGTTTGTCATTTGGCCCCAGAAATGATGCCAAGTGCCGTAATATGGACAGGGAACAAGTGGCAAGATGTTAGGGGTCCCAGGTCCACCTTCAGTTGTTTTTACCACTGAAAACAACATGTCAAATATGTTGTGGCCTTAAGAATCTCATTTAGTGAGGTGGTAAATCCAGCTTTTGGGCAAAGAGGCTAAGATTGCAAACATCACAGTCCCTTGAACTTAACCTTGCTCTGCTTTTTCAAATGCATTCAATGTTTTTTCCATTGATATCTTTGTCCTCAAAAGTGCTGGTTCAAATGTTGTCTCCCTCCACTGGTTTAAGTTTATGCTAGATCAGAATGGATCTATCCGTGGCTCAAACAAAGCTAGTATGAGATCCTAAAGGTGGCATTACACATCATGCTGTCCAGTTTGGCAGAATGCTTTTGGGTCTGAGATCTGGCTCAAATGTCCACTTCCATTTACTCCAGTAATGCACAGGTCTGGTGTTGATGATCATGGAACCTGCAATACAAGAAAAACAAGCTCATTTTCATAAGCCTGACATTCATTTTACCAATAAAAAATGTATAAGGGCTCAAAAATTAAAAAATAGTTGAAAGCAAATCAGACAGCATGCATCGGTGCTTGAAGTTCTTCCATTTCTAGTGCTGTAGAAGCTTGTCTAAAGCCACAAAGTTTGCATGTTCAGTTCTTTAATGCACATTTTTTACCCTGCTTTCTTGTTTTGAATTATATCCAGTTAATGCTCAGCTCCCTATTTTTATATTGTTCATGTAAATTCATATATACACACAAATATATTTTATATGTACTTTAACTTTCTGAGCACTTGATATTTAACTTCATGTACTGCGTGGATTTTTGTTCGGAGGAGTCCGGTGGGTTTCAAGCACAGCTAGTGCAGCTTTCAACTAAGAATATCTATGGCAGCCTCAGGCTCAACAGCCTGGCAGAAAAACTTGTGAATCCTGCTGCACCCCACCGGTTTCTGTAACTTGCAGTGCTGATAAAAAGATCAGCTCTGCTGAGGAGTTAGAAGTTCCCAGAAAAGGAACCTTTGCTTCTCTCATTCGAGCTCACCAAATACAACTGCAATTTTGAGTCTCTTTGATGCTAAACTTGGAATGTGTTATTGCCACATATGCAGTAAGTAAGCATTAAATAAGGGAGATAATAGTGAAGCTAATTGGAGTTTTATTCCAAGGCGCTGAAGAGGCTGGCATTTCTCCCCAAGGAAGAAAGGGCTGGGCATTTCTGCCTATTGGAAAGATGCGGTTCAGTCCCATAGTTAACAGGACAGTGCTGTCTCGTAGTGTCTATCAGTCACCTTAAATACAGCCCTACAGTTGCCATGGGTTTGGTGAATTATTCTGGGAATATATTTGGTCCATTCTAGGAACTGAAAAGGATCCCTTAATACCCCGTGGAATCTGATTTATTTTGCTGGTGGTGGGGTTATTATTTGGGGGTGTATTTTGGGTTTTGTTTGTTTGTTTTTGTTGTTGTTGGGGTTTTTGTTTTTTAATGGATCTGTCACAGATCAGATTTTCAGCTGGAAAATTCAGGAACAACCAACAAAGGGTCTGTAAGGACCCTTGAGAGAAATGTCCTGTAGGATGTCAAGGCGTGTATTTGTTGTTTTCATTCATGGTCAAAAAGGGGTTTATGTGTAGTTAAAAATTATAAAGACTATAAACAGAGGGCAGCAAATTATTAATGCAACCTGGAGATATTAGAAATAGAGATGAGGTAATTTAGGCCTCTGTTCTGCAGTTATACACATGCTTAATTTTAGAAGTCTGAATGATCTTTTAATTCCACCAGACCGCTCCTATGTCTCAAGTCATGCAAAGACATAAAGGCTGTGGGTATATTTTCTGAAGGAGATTGATTGTACAACAGGTTAAATCAATATATATAGTGAGTCATACTCTAAAATTTAGATTGCAAGAAAGAGGAATACTTAGAAGGCAAAAAAAAAATTAACACGAAAGTAGGTGTACAAAGATCAGGGGAGTACACCTCTGAGCTTACCACGCAGCACAGACAAAAGACTCAATCCTGTTTCACCCAACGGGACATTTGACATTTTCCTTTCATTACATTCGTATAAAGTCGTGTGTGTGACAAGCCACTTAAAAGTTAAGAAGCCTTAGCAAATAATTATACTTACTTGTAAAAAAGAAAAAAAAAAGTGTCATTGAATACAAATTATAACCGGGCTTTTAAAAAGGTATTTATTTGTTATTTATTTGCTTTTTGAGGTTGCCTTCGGCTGAGGGATCAGAAGAAGCTTTCAGGAGCCATTTCCAAAGCACAGTACTAATTAGAGCTCGAAAGAGCAGGCCTATTAGCACTTACTTTGGCGAAGTGCGAGGCAATTTGGGATGCTGAATGCCCTCGATGGCTTGTGGTTTAGGCGAGGACGGAGCGGGCGGGGGGAGGCGGGCCCGGGCTCCGGCTCAGGCTGAGTCGCTCCCATGGCCCGGCGGAGCCCTGGGGGGCGACGGGCTCCGGCTGCGCTCCCTCTCGCTGCCCTCCGTGGGATGTTTGTTATTTGCTCCGGGGAGAATCAGAAACCCCCAGAATACAGTGCTCAGCCAGACACCACAAAGGGACTGTTGCTCAGCACATTTTCTTTTCTGAAAATAATTATATTTATACAATTACACACACTTCAGGTACTGATCACTAGATTTTTCAAATACCTTTACTGTATTCCAGCCAGTAAAGGCATTCCCTTTACTTGGAAAGACTTAGTCACGAGTCTTCACTATTTAGAAGCTGATTAATCAGCATATTAAAGGACACTAATCCTTCTAGAAATTGCCTTGGTAATTACTTTTTCAGACCATCACTGGCAGCTTCAAGTCTGTTTATTCATCTGAGCTTTTAGTATGGCGAAATGTTTGCACCTTTTCCAGCTGAGAGAGGTAATAAACGTGTTTTAACTAAGGAAATGAGAGACCTGTTGTGAAGTCTCAAGATGTTTATTGCCTAAGAAAGAAAGGAAAAAAAAATCTCTTAACACTTCTCTTTAGATGTTATTTCAATTTTAAATTAATTTAGGATGACTAAGAAATATTGAAAGGAAATAGAATGAGGAAATTGGATTAAAGGAAAAAAAAATAAGTCTATGGGATGCTTGTCACTGTTAAGATTTTCAAAAACTGTAAACTTGTAAAAACCTTTTTCTCCTTAAGGAATACAGCAAAATGGAATCAAACTAGCGGCGTTTGTGTGCTGAAGGGGGTCGTGATAAAATCAATTGCACTTGAGAACTGGAGAGGCTTAACCCTGATAAATTTAAAGGGATCCTTAAGTAAGAGTTATTGAGGGAAAAGATAATTCTTATGAAAAACAATCCTATTGCTTATTGTGCTGGTAGGAAATTGCCAAGGAGTATATTAATAAAATATTTCACTTTCCACCATTCAACCACTAAAACGGGAGGACCTTGTTTAGGGGAAAAAGGTTTTGCATTTAAAAAGAGCATGAAAACTTTTGGTAATAGAATATTCTATTAAAAAAAAACAACACCAATGCAAATGCAACAATAGGTACTAGTAAGAAACTTCAATTCAAAGTGAAGGTAGTTTATTTCCTTGTTTCATTACCAAATATCCTGTTGATCTGACAGAGATTAGTGTCTGGGAAACAAACGGAAAACAGATCATAAAACCCTGAGTCTGGAGGATGGATTGCTAATAGGCAGATGCTCATTTGCTTCACGCAGGCTTTGTGAATGCTCAGACTTTTTGAATCATGGCAGGATGAAGGCCCATATGCTTCTGAGCCGGTGATTTCATAGGAAACTTGTCAGAGCTGAACAAAATAGATGTAATTCCTCCATCAAACATATTTTTTCCTTGTTAATGAAATAAGTGAGAAAAGTAACTTCCTTTGCTGTTTCTGAGTTGAAATTCAGTAACTGAAGCACTAGGTCATACTTTTTTCAAAGTAAACAAGACCCGTTCCTTATTACCTGCAGAATAAATGTGGTAATTTTCGAGCCAAAGCAAGTTAAAGGCATAAAACAGCATTAAAAAGGGCTTTGTAATGGATGCAAACCTAATTACAGATAGTCTGTTGCCTCTCCAAAATAAACACACAATAAAATAATAAGTAATAAATATGTAGTAATTACCTCATACCTGTGTATAATGAATCAGGTATTTCAGTGCAGTGACTTGATGGTGCTCTCTGGGAATCATGTAGCCTGTGGAGGTGTAAGTTAATTTCTGGAATAATTCTGTCAAATTTCAATAACAACAGAAGGTTATGCTTTGTTTCTGTTCAACCGTGGGTAGGTATTTTGTGAGTCTTTGATTCACAGGAATGAGGAAAGCAGGGGTCTGGTTTAGAGGCTGTTTTTCACTGTGCCAAGAGTAGTTCCTGCAGTATGGCCACACAAGCTGGCTGCCACATGCTAAGACCCCCAGCAGCTCTGGGTTGCAGCCAGGTAGAGTGGAAGCAAAGTTATCTGTGCTTCAGACTTTGAAGCAGCCATTACCTCTTCCTTGGATTTCCAACTGGAAATATGTGGGGTCAGCAGGGGAAGATCATGTGGCTCCCTCTCCTCCTGCTTTCCATCTCTTAAAACTTGGTCTTATCCAGAGGCAGGAGCTTTCACAGAGTGAAGAGCCATGGAGAAGGTCATGGAGAGACTATAGATACCTGTAGACAGATGCAACAGGTCTCAGTTCTGTCCCTTACATAAGCAGAAAAGATTGTCTTAGCCTCAGGCAAAACAGATGTTACAAGTTGATAAAAATTTTATGTACAGAAAACGAAAATCTGTATTTGCAAAATAATTTTGAAAGGGAACTACTGATGTCCTCCTCTCCTCCTCTTTCTCCCTCCCTCCTTCCCTCCTTTCTTCTCTTTCTGTCTCCCAAAAACCTAATAAATAATAAAGCATATAGTTAACAGTGATGTATAGAACAAAGTCACTTTCAGAAAAAAAAAAGACAAAGAGAATTTATCCCTGCTTTAAGATAAGCAAGAACACTGTTCCACATATGTTTTCTAAATTACAAACCTGATAAATTCAGTTTCCATTCAGTCACATAAGAATGGCCTCAGTGCTGAGCTCTAGTATGTAAGTCAAAACTCAGTTTCCAACTCTGCCATTGACTTCAAATACACCTTTGAATAAGTGACTTAGGCCCACAGAAGCAGTCAGGTGCCATACATTAAAACTAAATTCCTAATCCCAAGACTACTGTTATGTAAATCCTGCCTAGTTTTTTGTTTCTGGAGTTCCCTAGTGCCCAGTGCACAGTCCCTGGAGCTGCATGCTAAGAACAATTACTTACTTTGCAAGCAGGTAATTCACCGAGTAAGGATTCAGATAGTCTTAAAGAATGTAGTTACTTGTAGACAAACATCTGCAGCCAACATCTGAATATCTTGTGATTCCTTTCTTAACCATTTCTCTGTATCTGTCAGCTCTCCCTTCATTGATTTCCTCACTTGATTGCTGAAAATCTGCCTCAATGTAATGTAAATCCTAATGTATACATAAAAAAATCAATCTGCTTTAATAAGGGATGCCTTCACACTATTTGTTTTCACCTCTAGATCAAGAAGGAAAAGTGCTAGCTGACTCCAATGTGACCATGAGAACTGTTTTGAGAATTTCACAGTCAGATCCAGAGAAAACCCTCTCTTAGCACTAATGCAGAGTATGAGGTCTGTATTGGAGGTGTATCCAAGATGCTATTTTTGGAGAATGCGCATCATAATACTGATCCCTTTTCAGAGAAAATGTTAACAGTCCTCATTGCATACCGTTTATGATTATCCCCACTAAGTTAGTACGAGCTCAGCATATTCCTCTTGAACAGCTTTGCCATTTGAGAGAACCTCTCTCGACAGCTTAAAAGTCAACCAATGACCAGTTTCAGGCCATATCCCTCCATTTGAGTCCCCTTAGTATCTGCTCTGTGTTCTCTGTGAAAGTCTTTCTTGACTTGCTGGGGCCAGGCATTAGCGGTGTGCAGATGTTCTGAGAAGCCATCCTTCATGCCATCTGTGTGCTTGTTTGGGTTCTATTTAATGTAGCCTCTAGCCTGCTACTGATGTTTGCTGTTATCTGATGTTGCTTGCAAGTCTTGCAGAAAATCAGAAGTGCTGGGTGTCACTGACTATTGAAGTCCTTGTGAAGTTCAGATCCTGCCCTTGCCTTGACTACGTATCTCTTCACTGGTTGCCTTGCCTACTGCAGGGCAATCTGCTTTGTGTCTTCCATGTTCTCTGTCCCAGTGCAGGTCGGGCTTTTGTCTTCTCCCTGTTCCCTGAGGGCTGTGCCCAAATCTGCTGACCTGACTACCCTGGCCTTGGATCTCTGGATCATTATTGTCCCCTATAATTTACTGCTTTTTTGTTCTGTCGTTCATTCTTCTGCTAGAGTGTGAAACAAAAACATTGTTCTTTGATGCATCCTTTTCTGAGGTCCCTTTTTTATACATTTGATAACTACTGTGACATTCTAGGATGTCTTGCAACTCTGTCTTCATTTGCTTTCAAAGCACCTATTAGATTATAATTTGTGCTTAAGTTCCCAACTGACACTGACTGATTTGTGTTCTACCGCGGGGCATGGAGACCTGTTGTCTCAACAAGTCAGGTTTGCTACACATCTTTCAAAGATCAAAAAGAGAGTCTCTGTCTGCCTGGATTTGTGTGCAAGCCGAGAATCAGTCCACAAAAGTGGAAACGATAAGTATGATAGTGGAAATGATGATGTGCAAAAAAAGAATAAGACACTCTTTGTGGTGTTAGTGGTCTCAACACAATCAGAGCAACCAGTTGACAGACTTTATAAGCATCACAGATATTTTTTTCCTGTGACCTGAGTTTTGCCCTACATTCAACACACTTCCTAGAAAATGGAGTACTAATCCATTGCTATCTTGTAATTTCTGTAACTTTTAATAATGAAAAGATCTCTTACTGATCTCCTTGTTCTGTTGATTGCTGCACTCTGAATGATTTTTCATAGATCGAAGTATGCTACTGATACAGCATTTCTGCCTGTGAAGTAGCTGTTCCCCCAGCTCATCTTGGACATATTTCTCTCTCCACGTGACTAATGCATTTGTGCCAACTTCCAAGTCCCTTGGAACTACTGCTTTATCCCTGCCTTTTAAAACAAAACTCCATCTTGTAGCTTTGTCTATAATAAGGACTAACTTCCTGACGCATTTGCTCCTTGAGGTGTGGCTAGCTCTGGAGTACAAACTTTTCTACTGTCTGCCATTCTTAACCCTCTCAAAAGAGAAAAAAAGATATTGCATTTTGCATATATTTTCTGTTTCATAGAGCTGGAAGAATACTTGTCTCCAGAAGGCATGCTTTGATACGTATCTCTGTCATTAGTAATGCTCTTAGTGAGTTGTTCCTCATGCTTGCAGCGTAACGCTAGTGTCTCAGTAATGTGAGTTGTGCTCAGTCTGGCAGAATGCAGTGTTATCTCTGTAATGGCTACTGGTGATGGGACCATGCATTCCACCAACTCATCCCTTTCCAGACAACATGGCCTCAGATTTTCATTCAGTGCTAATTCTGCTCCGAGCAGTGCAGTTCTAGCTGTCCTGTAGGGATTGTGTACCTCGGGACTAATGCTTTGCTTCTGTGCTTGTGTCTCTATGTAGCTTTTGCTCTGCTTAATTAATTGCCTGAAGGGTACATTGATTTCTCATAGGTAATTTCAGCATCCAAAAAGATACATCACCACAGTCTGTTTTAATTTTTCCTTCTGGGCACTGCACTCATGGCTTTCCTTGTCTTACTGTCTAACAGGAATCTGAAGATAATTTTTCCCCAGTTTGCTTTCAGCCCAATATTTCTACTTTAGCACCTGTGCAGGCATCTGCTGAAGCTTGATGCCATGATCACGGGCTGCTTCTACCCAGACCTCTCTCCCCCAGTAATGAGAATGTTCCCAGCTGCTGTCTCAATTTGTGGGAGTCCCCTTGATGCCTGCTTCAGTTTACAGTGAACACTTTCCAGGGTTGACAGGATGTCCATTGGCATTCATACCAAGTGCTACCTGCCAAAAAGTGTGGGAAAGGATGTCAGGTGGTGGGGTGGCTCATCTGGCCCGACAAACAAGACCCCATTCTTGATGAGAGCTGGTTGGGAATTTTCCAGTGAAACTTCATTATTGGAAAATATAGAAACTGTTATGTATCAACCAGGTGACATGTCTGGTCAAAACCAAACCCAAGAGACTAGACACCACAGAATAGTCTCGCAAATAACATGGCAATGTGGAAGAATATCATTCATACCTCTGCTTTGCACAACTAGTTCTTTGCGCAACCCTGTGGATATCTTTACCACAGGATCACTGAGTACTCAGTCACACCTCTCAGCCCCTCATGGTGCAGCTGCTGGAATTTGTATAAGCAGTTCAGGAACTTAAATCAAGAGCTTTTATGCCATGCTTACATCTCGCAGCTACTGGCTGCCCTGCTGTCTTCTTTATGCTTGTTTTGTTCAAAAATTCCGTGCTCTCCCCTTTAAAAGGTTTTCTTTGAAACTTTATTTTCTCTCTCAAGAAAGATCAGAAACCATATGGTATTTTCTGAAAAATCTAGAGAGGGACAAATCTAAAGACCTAAAAATCCCAGATTAAATCTATCAGTGCCCTCATCACTGAATGCATTCTAAAATCTTAATATGACATTAAGATACAATGGAGTTCTGGTTTTCATAGTTCTACTGTAGGTCCTTTTTTTCTGTCTTTGATTTGATTTCCACAACATGGAACTGTAGAATCCTAGCCAAGACATTTGCAGTCAGACTGTCTCTGTCTTGCGTTCTTTATCCTTGCTTCTTCACTATGAATAACTTCAGATTGGAAACTGAGGAAGGAAAGTTCTCTCCTTGATTAAAACAATTTGTGTTATTTTCACAGATAGACCAAGAAATCATCTAATTTGATAACAGTAATATTTGTCAATGTCATCACTTCCAGACTCATCCATACTGTAAGAATACTTTATTCTTACATAAATTATGTATTTATAAGAGATACTTTCTCTATCATCATCTAGCATATAAACTGCTGCTGACAGAAGCTCAGGAAAACCGAATACAGTGAAACTTTTGAATCATGAAGTATAGTATTTTCTGATTCCAGAGAAAAGTGGCAGAAGTGCCTTTATTGGGGTATATAAAACTGTAACATGTAGCAGTAACAATTCCACTTTTCATGCAGGACATGCTTCCAGGACTTTGCTCTCTCCAGGGGTAGCTCCAATTCTCAGATGGAACTGGCAATTTTAATTTTTTTTTCTATTTTTCTGATATTGTTGTTTCACTTAATGTAAAATGTAAATAATGGCTTATTCCAGGAAAGAAAATATTGTCTCTTTTTCTCTGTGGAAAACATAATACTTCACATTTTCTTTAAGTTTGGAAATACGGAGCTGTTACTTGAACTTGTTTAATAAAGGGGAATTTCTGATACTGGCAGATAATAACTCTGTGGAAATACCTTTCTCCCTACAGTAATCTTTAAGGTTTTAAATTGCCCAAGATACTCTACACTTTTGAAGTACCATTAGCATTTTTACTTTTCTGATTTCCATTTGTGCAAATACGAGAAAATAAAGGAATGCCTGGTTTGTTCCTTTCCAAAATTTCAGTGCCTGTTTGCTTCAGCTCTGTTCTTTTAGCTCTGTTTGCCTGTGTAACTTAAAACCAAAATGGAAGTGAATGGTTTGAAAGAAAGATATTTGCTTAACAGCTAGGGGCTCCAGCTAAAAAAATCTGCAGTGTCCCATTGCTCTCACACACTGGGTGAGGCAGACTGTGTTTGACTGCAAAGTTTATACCGCTTTGGGCATTTATTGTTTAAAGTAGTTATTTTTTTGAGTCTTCTGCTGTGATTTTTATTAATCTTTTTGATGCTTTAGCCTATGCTTTCAGAAGAAATGAAATTTAGAGGATTGAGCCGTTATTCTGCATTTCTGTCTGTCAGATCATCCCCTATCATTTTTGGACCTATTATCAATTTTAACTGAGACAGAGGATCAGCAGTTTCTATGCCACCAAGTTTCCAGAAAATAGACATGAATGTAACAAAGAGAAAGGTCGAGGCAGTAGTTTACATTTAGTGACACAGGGGAACTCACACAGGGTAATGCTCTTAGACACTGTTAACAGCATCCTTATCTTCTAAGATGGAGAACGTAGCATTTGCCTTCATCAGTTTAGAAAGTTACAATCATCAAAATCTCACTACAGTCAACAGGAAAAAAAGAGTCCACTGATTTTGTTGACTAGATCTCCACTAATCATGAGGAGTGCACTTTTGTCCCCACTTAGGATCAGAGAATGGTTTGGGTTGGAAGGGACCTTAAAGATCATCTAGATACAACCCCTCTTCATTGGCAGGGACACCTCCTACTAGACCAGGTTGCTCAAAGCCCCATCCAATGTGGCCTTGAATGCTTCCAGGAAGGCGGCATCTAAAGCTTCTCTGGGCAACTTGTGCCAGTGTCTCACTACCCTCACAGTGAAGAATTTCTTGATAATGTCTAACCTAAATCTACCCTCTTCCAGTTAAAAACCATTATCCTTTGTCTTTTCACTACATGCCCTTGTAAAAAGTCCCTCCCCAGCTTTATTGTAGGCCCCTTTCAGGCACTGGAAGACTGCTGTAAGGTGTCCCCAGAGCCTTCTCTTCTGCAGGCTGAACAACCCCCACTCTCTCAGCCTGTCTTCACAGGAGAGGTGCTCCAGCATTCTGATCATCTTCAAGGCTCTCCTCTGGACTTGGTCCAGGACCTCCATGTCATTCTTGTGCTGGGGGCCCCAGAACTGGACACAGTACTCCAGGTGGGGTCTCACAAGTGAGGAGTAGAGGGGGAGAATCACCTCCTTTGCCTGCTTTAGTTCATATTGCAGATGTATTCCAGCAATGCACTTGGGAGACTCTGATTGTTTAATGGGCATTCAGTCCACAGAATCAGACTAGAAGTAGTCCAAAGTAGACACTTCTGGAATACATACTACACCAGCTTGCATCTAGTGGTCCACACTACTAGCTCATGTATTGTGAATGTAAAAAACAGGTTTTTCTTTAATAAATTATTGTAAAGGCATCCTTTTTGTGCTGTCTTTGTGGCCAGATCAGGTCAATTTATGAGCAATGTGTAATTGTGTTCTGCTGTGTTCATTCTACCTTGCAGGAGGCAAATAAATTACAGTTAAACTCTCAGTACTGGGGTATTTTCCCATTTTTCCTTGCTCTACTGCAATTACTAGAGCAACAGAGGGTATGTTAAAGTTGTCCAATTAAAAAGATTTTAACCACATTCTTGTGTCTAAAAGAATTTATTGGTAGCAAATTTGAGGTCCATTTATTACAACTCTTCCTCTACTGCTACTGTAACAGAATAAAAACAAATTATTCTCATGTCAACGGTCTTAGTTATGGTGTTGAGGAGACTTTTCCACCATAAAAAGTCCGATATTTGTTGTCTTTTTTAAAAAAAAAGAGACCTTGGGGGATTTTGTAGAGCTGATTTTTGACTGTGTGAAGTATCTACCTTCGGTGTGATTCAAAACTACACTGAAAGTAGAAGCCTACATTTGTTACAGATAATATAATACCCTAAAAGAGTGATTCAGATCACTTATATTAGACTCCATTCTGGTACAAGGAACATATGACAGGAAAGGACTGATTGGCTCATAAAGTCCATTCACTTGCATCCAGCTGGACATACATTTGCTCAGTCTCTCGTCTGTGATTCCTTAAACAAATTTTCATAGCGTTGAATGTTTATGCTCTTGAGGAAATGGTGACCTGAACTTTCTCTTATTTCTATGAAAGATGCAGATGCATGGTTGTCTATGTACATATCCACAAGTCTTGTACAATCCAGGCGTGGGTCACCAAAGCTTTTCTTGTTAGCTACCACCACGTAGCCGTGGCAGCTCTGTGCACTGTGCCTGCATGTATACTAACTTCCACATATGTGACTCATGGATCATGTCCATACTACAGCTTGATTTATGCTGTACAGTGGGAAACCCCCTACTTTCAGGTTCTCTGGTGCAATTTTATAAAAACTCCATGCATTTCAAAAGAGGAAAAAAAAGTTGCCAGTGCAATTTAGAGCAGAATCCGGTTCTTTGCCCTTAGAGTAATAACAGAATGGCTGGTGTTTATAAACTGTTGTTTGGAAAAGCCTGTTGCATTAAAGATTAAGTTACATACAATGTGAGTAATGTTCTGCATGTACAAAATACCCCTGTGGGCTAGTTAAAGAAAACTAGTCAGCAATTCAAGCAATACATTATTTTGACATAGAAGATCCACTGGTAGGGATGACAAAAAGACAAATAGCTACAAAATTAATTTTTTTTCATCATAGGGCTTTTATGTTTATCTTGATTAAAATGGGGAGGATTAAATCACTGGCCTTGAAAGTTAATTAGAATGTAGAATGAAAAAGAAATTAGGGAGAAAGTTATAAAAAGAAATTATTTCTATGATCTGTTCCGAAATCTTCATATATTTTTCAATTATTTTCCAGTTTTAATGAATACTTTTTTCCTGGAGAAAGTTCACTTGACTGTATGAATACCTCTAATGAGCCTATATCGCTGTCATTAATACAATTAAAGGCCAGAAATATTGAAGGCCAAATTAATCATTTAGACTGTTCACTTCACTTGCCCAGTCCATTTATGTGGCAATCTCACCACATGCACATTGTGTGGTTACAGGTAAACAAACAAGCTCCTCTCCAGTTCAAAGCGTAGTTCACTTAAGCCTGTATTTCAAAACAAAGGATGTGTTAATCTTTTATAGCTTTTTCATTTAATATGGTTTTAGTTTCTTAATAGCTTCAATAGTAAAAAAGAGATAACGATACTTGGCAAAACTGGTTAACATGAAGCCATGAACACTTTTGGAAATTGGCTTTGGAAAAATTGAGTACCTCATAACAGAAATGGTTCACTTCTTTTTTTCTGAGAATGCAAGCCTTAAAAAACCCTGCCTCAAAAAAATCATAGAATAGACTTAATCTTCATCTCTGAATGTCCTCTGTTCAGTACAACCCTAAGAAAATGATCTGTGAACCTGTTCCTGTATTCTCCCTCTCAGGAGGTGGTACAGTTGTGATGAGATAGAGTCAGCTCTGTCATTGAAACTGTTTCTGGACTCTCTGCATTGTGTACTGGAATAAAGGACTTAAAACATCAAAGAAAAATGTGTTGAAACAGTAAAATAAAATTACTCTCTACTGTATTCCATCTTCATTTCTAGTCTGTAATCTACCATATTTCTCCTGTCTTTGTCTCTCCTAAAATGCATCTCCCTCTGTCAGCAGGGCTCTAGCTCCCTGCATGTCATTATGATGCTTCTTTACTTACCTTAAGACACTGAAGGGTACCTTAAGACATCCTCTGTATGTATTTCGTACTGGACGATGCTTGTGGGAAGTTAATGGAATGCCAAGTGAGGGTAAAATGGGATGGATTTTTATTAGTGTGCACTGACATAAGAAGCTGGATTGAAAGATCATTCACTTTATCAGATGGATTTTCACAGCATCTAGTACTTCTCATTTCATGTGTGCAGAAGTACCTGGATTTGTAAAGATTTCCTATATGTGGAAGACCTTACTGACAATTATGAGAGTGTGTAGGCAGCAACCTATCTTAATAACTTTTCCTTTTCCTTTCAGAGCCTTAGTATTTTGAAAATATGAATTCAGATCTTCCAGTAAAGCATATTTGTCCATAGGGCTATTGGCTTACATCCTTGCAAACTGGCAAAAATATTTTAAATATTGTTTGCAGTATTTTTAAGGGAAATAGAGTATGTAAAGCAATGTCTCAACACTCAATATTTTAAATGTTTGGAGTTATTTCTAGGACCAAAAAGGCATACTTAGTGGTGCAACCCCAGATTCTTATCAGAGCCCAGACTCCATGTCACATATTCTGAGTACTTGGAGAATATTGAAAATACTTTCTTGTTCTTTATAGTAATATAACATTTCTTTCCCATGCAATACAGCAATGATATTTTAAAGGATGAACAACCAAAGATTCACTAATACTCAAATTGATAATAAAATATGAAGTGGCAAAGTCTGTTCAACAGATGATAGAGCAACCATATGTTTTACTTTAAATACTGTCACTGTGTGTACTAGACTCCTGTGTTTAATTCATGGAAACATTAATTACAGTGCTAAACTTCTCCTGACAGGCAAAGTATAACAAGTCTTCAAATAATAAAACACACCTAATTTCATCTCAGCCCCTTTTCTATAAGCAAATGCATGAGTGTGTCTCCAGAAGTACACAGTCTCATCCACATGGAAGCCTAAATATTTAAAATTAGAATCTCTATTTGGGGGAGGGGGGTTTACTATAGAAGGGACTTGATCTACAGCTGCTGTTTAATACCAGCCAACTTAAATCTCGTGCCAAAAATATCTAGTGTTTGTTTTCTTTCCTGAAGAAGCAGATGATTGTCCAGATGATATCCAGATGATTAAAAGGAAGCTGAATCTGCATCTTATCAAAGCCCCTCTGAAGCTCATCCATAGTTTCTCCTTTTTCCCACTATGTATGCTTTTTCATGTATAAAAAGTTACAAAACTTTCAAACAAACCAGAGACTGTTCTTTAAATTAAAAAGAATACAGTCGTGTACCAAAACTAAATCTCTACCGTACATTGCTAGGTGATCACTATCCAATACAGTAAATACCTTCCTTGCAAAGACAATGATCCTCTGTTCTATCCTACTTCATAAATGAACCCAGAAACAGCAGCTGATATAAATATCTTTATAGTCTAAGCCAACATTTATAGTATTTTACCATTAAGCAAATAATATTGCATTCGTAGTAAATTTGTTTGCCAGAGCAATCTTTTTTATGAGGTCTGCTTTCAGAGACTAAAACCTTCACATCTTGTTATGCCAAAGAGATGAGATTTCTGCAGTTGAGAACAGATATTTTTTTTTAAAGTTATTTTTAAGGACTGTGACACTAATTTAGCACCTTAGAATACCCCTTGCATACCTACTGTGCAGAATAACAACACATCAGCTATATTTTTATTTTGTACATTTTAATGAATTCCACTTCAGAGTTCTGTCTAAGTAGGAGACACTGCTTTTGTCCAAGTTCGGTCTCCTTCAGTGTAAATAACTGACTACACTATGCTTCCTTTATTGAAATTGGCAATTTTAGAGCATGGTTCCTCTCACATGTTTTAGACAGTTACTTCAGGATGGGATGAACCACTCTTTAGACTCCATTGATTGTAGATACAACATTTAAAATTATTATAAAGCGAACTTATGCATATAGATGTAGCATAGTCACCTCATTATGATGAAATTATAGATTCTAACACAATTTGCATCCTGTCTTCCTTTACCTGACCTCACAGGAGTAGGAAGATAAAAAAAGTTTCCTTAGAGAATTTTATTACAATCTCTCACATGGGTGAGAGGCTGAGGAATCTGAGACTGTTCTTGAAAAAACCTGGAGAAGAGAAGGTTCAGGAGGGGTCTCATCAATGTGTACAAATATCTGAAGGAAGGGTACAAAGAAGAGGGAGTCTGGCTCTTTTCAGTGGTGCCCAGTGGCAGGACCAGAGGCAATGGGCACAAAATGAAACACAGGAGGTTCTCTCTGAACATCAGGAAACACTTTTTTAATGTGAGGGTGTCTGAGTACTGTCAGAGGCTTCCCAGGGAGGTTGTGGAGTCTCCATCCTTGGAGACGTGGCCCTGTGCAACTGGTTCTAGGTGGCCCTGCTAGAGCAGAATAGGACCAGATAAGTTTTAGAAGTCCCTTTCAACCTCAACCATTCTGTGATTCTGTGATACTACATCTGGATTGTGTTAATTATGTTTAAATAAAAATATTTCTAATTTCAGGCTATTTAAATAATATGTAGGATTTTTGAGGGTGCTGTTTGACTTTATAGAAAGTCTTGTTATCCCGTGAGTTATGCTCTTGTGTAATCATTACTGTTTTGGCTGACTTGAGTGAGTTGTTCACCTCTGAAATGAACTGGTTCATCTTTCTGGGTCAGCAGCAAGTTAAACCTATTAAAAAAAAAAAAAAAGAGTATAGTTTTCTTCATGTTTAGCTCATTGAATCAGCTCTCTGTGCATCACTTAAGTGTACCAGTTAAAGGGAATTCACAGCCAGTGGTAGAAGTAGTGGTTCCCTTCTTTTTGCTATTGTCTGCAATGTCAAGTTTTATCCTAGCAAAAGGGACAGTTTGAGAAGAAACTGTGTAATTTTTCTGTGCATCCAACTAGAGTACGTGTGGTCAATAGTGCTGAGGGGTATCAGCATTTTACGGCGCCTAGTGGCAAAAGACCATGAGGTACTTGTGATCAGTACTGCCTTGGCTTAACGTCTGTCTGGACCCATGTACGTAAAATCTCAGCCCAGGTTGGCTGGAACCTTTTTAATAAACCTCAACTGGGCAACTTAATTCATTACCTTCTCTAAAAATAATGTGTCTGGTTTTGCATGATTTCAGCATGAAACCAAGTGGAACTCATTGGCTGTGATGCAGTTCTGCTTAGCCCTTCTGGGTGCGCGTGGGTCTGAGCGGGAGCGGGGGCCGGCGGTGCAGGGAGGCGCACGGAGCGGGGCAGGGCTGAACGGAACAAGCAAATGAACCAAACAGGCAGCTCCAGTCTTGCAAAGGGAAACTGCAGCTTCACAGGCAATTTAGCTAGTACAATTTATTCTAATTTATTACAGTAAACTACATATTAGCAAACATTAACAAATCAGGGGCAGATTTATGAGAGGGAAGGCTACTGTGCTAATGAGTGGCCCCCTCATTAGCATTGCCTGGAGCAGCATGTGCTCTCTTCTCAGCCTTTCCTCACCACATTTTCCCATTACCGTCACAGCAGAAACAAGCCTTTCATATCCTGTAATCTCTGTCTGGGAGGAACCTTATTTGGAACTAAAGAAAGGAACTGGCAGATGATTTTTTTATGAGAACTACAATGCCAGTTGTTTTTATTTGGGCATGTACTTGGAGAAGCACAATAGTTACTAGGCACTGGGCACCTCTTGCAATTCAGGTCCCAGGTGTGGTTACTGCTAGAATGGTTGTAGCTTTTACGAGTTGCATTGATGCTAACTGGCCATGACTATCAACTTCTCCACTTTTTTATTCCTCCTTATACAAAACAGGATTCCAAACACTACCTATCATTGCAAAAAATGTTTCTTTTGTAGGATTTTTTCATTAATACCTATCAGCTGTTTGCATTTTCAGCAATATTGTATCTGGCTTAAAGAAGGAGGAAGAGTCTGTGGGTTTCACTGATTAATTACTGTAAAGCATTTGAGGTCATGGATTGACAGGTGCTCTTGAAGCATAAAATATGATCAATATACCTTTAAATCAATGAAAGACCCAGAGTATCACAATGCAGAGACCGAACAAACCTAATTGTTTACTCTCTGCTTTGCTGAAGTCTGTCAGTGCAGACTTAAAATTAATGTAGAATACTTTGGCCACCCAGCTAAAAACCACAAAAATCCATATAAAACACCTTCCAAATTCCTCAACTCCAGGTTGTACTAGTTTAAGAAAACTCTTGTTCTGGTGTCTTTTCTCCCTTCAAATGCTTGCACTTTTATTAAGAACATAGCAATTTGAAGGGATTGGAGTGATTTTTCTGTCACACATTCATAATCCAGCTGTTGATAAACCTCCTAAATGTTTCTAATGGTAGGCTCTGCATCCCCCCCCCCTCTCTTCCATGAGGAACTCCGGAGAAAATTTACCATACTAAGTATGTCTAAAAGCAACACCGTGATTTTTTGTAACCTATGACAACATGATTAAGTCCTGGTTTGTAACAATAATTTAATTAATTGTTGGTCCCTTCTCCAGGCAGTCTGGATTTCATACTACAGACATGTGCAAAGTTCCTAATTTTTTTTTTTATTATTATTATTTTTCTCTGTTGAGACAATTTATGTTTTCCATGTAACACTTCATTGAAGACAGGGAAAAGGAGAGCAATGCAAATGGCCAGATTTTCCAAACTGCTCTGACCACTTTAAATCACCCCATAAAACTTCCAGATCCCTCTTCCTTGGGGAAAAGTGCAGGTGGTGGTGGGTTGCAGGAGTTACTCCTAAGCTAAGCTGCCCCTGGCCACCAGCAGAGAGGGTGCAGAGAGGAGGGAGAAGGTGTTGCTGGGGCTGTGGGTGTCCAGCTGCTGCCTGCCTGCCATTACCCCGTGTGGGTCTTGGCAGCTGGTGAGAGACTGGGCTGCTTGGAGCAGTGCTTGGGGAAAACAGCCAGGGCTTGCCAGAGCAGAGACCTTTGGTTTTCCTTGAACTGCTCTGTAATGTTTTCAAAACTGAGGAATTTCTGAGAATAACAGAAAGAGAAGAGGAAAAAAAAGAAAAAAAAATACTAGAAATGGAGTGAAACCCTCAAGCATCATTCATTCACTGGTGAAAGGGAGGGGGGAAAAGGAAAACACAGGAATGCAACGTTTTAAACTGCTGACACCTTGAAATGTCCAATTGGTAAAACCTTGATTTATCTGAAAAATTGTTGGGATATTTTTGCAATTTTCTTCTTAAAAAAATAATTAGAAAATTAAGTATTCATTGTATCCTCCACTGATCCTCTCAGCATGGATAAAGTTTTAGTGAGTGTAATTTTTTCCCTCCATACTTAAATTAATATATTTTAAAATAAGAAGGGACTGTTCATCTTACCTCACACCTAACAAAGGCAACTGATTCGCTGCATACTAATTTCTGCTTCGAGACAGATAGCTCTGATTCAACTGCATCATACCACAGAGAAATTTTCCCACTTCAGACCATTATCCCCTTGTTTATATGTCAGTGAGCTCTATTATCCTTTTTGGTACCACCATCACTTTGGAAAGTCTGATCCACCAGGGACTCTGAGATCCAGTGGAAGAGATCCTCCTCTTGGTTCCCCTCCCCCAGTCCTGGAAGAAGGGTCGTTAGTCTTTGTAATTAAGTACATTACTTAAGTGTTGATCATGATGAAAGTCATATCATTACCTAAACAACCAAAATAAAACAATGTCAGTAAAACAACCATTGCAATTTTTTTTATTTCATCACTCCTCTTGCATTTGTGCCAAAAGCAAGCTGTGGTAATACCCATTTCGGGTTTTTTTCCTCTTGTAATTCATTAATTAAAATGTAAATTAAAATAAGAGTCAAAGATTGTCCCTGTGGGACTTTACTCAACAATTACTCCATATTTATAGTTGCATTTCAAGACCTGCTGGTTTCTAATCTATTTACTGTGTGCCCTGTTGACTTTACAGCGTTCTAGTTTATTGTTCATAATGTTATGTGGTGTCCTGCCAAAATATATTCGATTTATTTACATTGTTACTTTTATCAAATCCATAATTTCACTTGCTATTAAATAATTAATTGCCATTGCAGACAAATTGCTTCTTGGCATTTTTCCTTTAAAGAGAAGGGAAAGCAGAGGTGGCAGCCAGGAGCTGTGATAAGGCAGGAACCTGGGAAGGATGCAAAGGAAAGGATCTGATTGAGGACAATATGGGCAACGAAGGGCTTTAACAGGATCATTTTAAACAGGGGCCCCAGTTAACAGCCTGTCCCCCTGGGAACTGCAAGAGGGGAAGGACACTTCACTGATAGGAGTGTGGAGACAGCAGCTCCACCTGACAGGCAGAATGAACATGTCAGACATTAGTATCTGTGAGTAATTCCTATGAATCTAAAAGAGATGTCTGCCTGACTCCTCACCTTTCTCTCCTGAGTTCAGTCTGGCCTTCTCTGATGACTCTATAATAAATGTATTACAGCAAAACCATAAGATTTCTCCAATTTCGTATTTTCTGTAAGTTATAACATCCACCATGCGACAGGATTGCATAGTTTCTTATTTTCTACATGTACAGCATATTCAGGTCATAAACTTAATTTGTGCTCTTGGAACAACAGATGTATCAGTTTCTCTGGTAATGCATTCGTCTTCCAGCCTAGAAAAACATAAGAGATGAAGAATGCCATTTATGTTTTCTCAAAATCAACACCCCCTGATTTCATGAACTTTTGTGAATAGTCTCAGTAAGACAGCCTGCTGCTTTTTTGAAAATTCCATTTTGCAAAATCCCTACTAACAGTAACTAAACAGAGACGATCCACACAAATACTTTATTAAGTGGAAACTCTGATATAAATCTTCTGTATTTAACCACTAACCTCAAATGAATACAGCACACTGGAAAAAATCTAACTACTTCATTTGAATGGGTTACTTTTACTGGCTTCACTAATGCCCTCCAATATATATTCTCTGCTTAGTTTACCCACAAGCAACTTTTGGTGGATTTTTTTTTTTTTTCCTGTAATACAGGAATTATCAGAAGCCACAGCAGTAGAGAACTGGAGTTTGTCTCACTTTGATTTGCTTCATCCAGAAGGGGACAGATCCAGTAGCATGCCAGCCTAAGGCACTTGCCAGGTCGTGCACATTAGAAATTACACCAGAGCACTGGAGTAATGCATTGGGTTCCCTAATTATAAGAAAGGTCCTAGGATGTGTTTGTGGAGAGAGAGGAGGAAAAAGAGGAAGGAAATGAGATATTGTCCTGCCACTGTGAGAAGCCTGATCAGAAAATAAAGGGATTTTCTGAACAAATGGACCAAGATTCCAAAGCATTTTTTAAAAGACAGCTATGTAGAATAAGAAAAAACATATTCATTCTACCAGTGCAAAGTCAGTTCTAAAAGGTTTATAACTATGAAAATGAGTGGGTTTTGTTTTGTTTTTGTTTGTTTTGTGTGTTTTTTTCCACACATTTTTTTTTTTTTTTTTTTTTTTTTTTTAAGGAAGGAAGAGGATATTGTTCTTCCAAGCTGAAATGAGTGAAATAGCACATCTCTCCACATATATACACACATGTGAAGGGCAAATAATGCAGGTATTTCCCACAGTGGTCTCCACTGTGGTCAGCATGTGGTCAGTCCCATGCCAGGCATGCTGTGTCAGGCAGTCATGGCATCCAGACATGGCAAGACTGACTCTTTGGACCTTCTCTACACTATGTGTAGTGGCTATGAATGTATGCACCAGATGTATATTACGTACAATCTCGTCAAGTGTGCATATTCATAAAGATGTCCCTAGCATCCCTAAGCTTCTGTAGGTTTTTAAATTAATTTCTGTTTTGTTTACACTCTGTTGTGTTTCCTTTCCACTCCTTTGCTGGGCAAATAAGATTTTGTTTTCATATAACTCATACAGAGTTTCTGCTTTACCAAGTGACCTAGCAGTACAAATAGGATACAGATTAGGTATGGGCAAATGATCACATCTATGCTGAATTACCCAGAGCACACAACAAACAAATTATGTTGACTTTCTACTTTGCTGGCATTCTGGCAGCTGCAGGTGCTGCAAGATGCTACCAGATATGGCACAAAGTTAAAGTGCGGTGACAGAAAATACCTGATTATGCGTAAAGCCAGAAAGCACAAAAAAGAACCCTGGATTTTATTTTATTTTATTTTATTTTATTTTATTTTATTTTATTTTATTTTATTTTATTTTATTTTATTTTATTTTATTTTATTTTGTTTTATTCTGTTTTATTCTGTTTTATTCTGTTTTATTCTGTTTTATTCTGTTTTAACAAATTTGCAATGGATTGAGTTACTGAGTTCAGGCTATATTGGGGAGGAGGGGGTGGCAGGGTTATACTGTGGCCAAGATACTTTTAGAACAAGGTACTAAAATCCCTAATCTGCATCTGCATCATCAAACAACAGTCAGAGCTTAGTGGGAAGAAGGGTTGTTGAGACAATGTATTCCAAGTCAGTAGAGCAAAGTCATTTGGAAAACATGATTCTGGTGTCAGTTTTCCTGTTCAGATTAATGACTCTCAGGAGTCAGGTGGAAAAGCAGAAAATTGCTCGTTGTGGATTCCTGATTCAAAAAGCAGCCTACTATTTATTTAGCATTATTTAAGGTTACATGCTTTTAAAATATGCTGTTCTCAAACAATGTCCAAGCATGACTTTATACCTACAAATCACTGAATCATTGTGGCACATCCTGCTTCCTTGAACTAGCCTCTGTGTTGGAGGACATTGCATGGAAAATGACACTGTTCATGTCATCTGGCTTTATCTTCTCCCTCCCTATCTCTCACAAGGTGAAAATGTGGCAAACTTTAATTGCCATTAATTATATTCTTATCTCTGTCTTGATTATCTAAAAGACCAATGTTACAAACGTTGTGTTTGACAGAGCTCAGCTGAAGAAAGCAGGTAGTTATTTATAAACGAGGCACCACAGCACTTCACTGTTTTGAGTCCAAAGTTTAGAGTGAAATCCAAAAGTCTCAGTTAATTTCTTGTCCTTTCTGTACAGGCCTGGGGAAGCAAATACTACACATGGAACCCCAAATCCTGTAGGCTGTGCAGAGACTTGCTCAGGGTCATTAGAGGAGTCAGGTATATATATTGAACTGACACACTCCGAGGTGTTTGATGCATGTCTGCCAGAAAGAGCGTCTGTCGATGTGAGATCTGCCACTTGCTCCCGTTCACCCTGAGACTGAAACTTGAAACCATTCCCCTAAGTAATGGAGCAGGGTTCAGGCTTTTATTCTGGAAGTTATTGACTGGGCAAGGACCTTTTTATGTAACAGCCTGGGGATGATAGCTGTTGCAAAAGAAGCACTTAATTTTGCTTCTCAGCTTAGAAGAATTCACGTGCATATCTGCCACCTCCCAATTAAATGTGAGCACCCCCCCCCAGCTACACACTGGCAGAGGATAATGAGGAGAGCAGAGAGAAGGCACACAAAGTGCTCACCAACCCTTCAGTTGGAACTGGGCCATGCAATTTCACAAGTCAATGAGCCACGCAAACGTGACTTTAGAGTCCAGTGGTTAGTCACTCATATGGAAAAGAGGCATCCTGGGTTTTGACTCCTCTGTTTTATACTAAATAACCAGATTTAGACTGTCTGTATGAGGATTTGAGCATTCACTTATGCCTCCCCACTTCCCAGCCACAGTGCTTACGGCTGATATGTTCACTGGCCGGTGCCAGCACCAATGCTGAAGCTCTGCTCAATACTTAAAGGGGACCTATAAAAAAGATGGGGACAAATTTCTTAGCAGGGCCTGTTGTGGTAGGACAAGGCATAATGGTTTTAAACTGAAAAAGGTAGATTTAGACTAGATATTAGGAATAATTTTTTTTTACAATGAGAGTGGTGAAAGACACTAACAGGTTGCCGAGAGAGGTGGTGGAAGCTCCATCCCTAGAAACATTCAGTGTCAGGTTGGACGGGACTCTGATCAACCCTATCTAGTTGAAGATGTCCCTGCTCACTGCAGAGGGGGTTGGACTAGATGATCTTTAAAAGTCCCTTCCAACCCTCACTATTCTCTGATTCTGTGATGCATTTCCACTGCAGAGATGTGCTTGTTACATGGAGTCCTGCATCCATGCAGGAACCGTGACTCTGCAGCTAAACTTGTGCTTCCCTGGACCTTCAAGGACCCTCAAAGATACCCAGCTGCAAACCAGTTTAATCTAGAGTAGCATAGTCCTACTTTCCCCCTGTTGTGTGATCAAGGATGCTTGTTTTGTGAATGTTCCCCCTCAAGTACATCAGTCACCTGACTTCTATAGAGGATGCTGCTGCAACAGGTTCTAGGATCCAGAGCTTTGTATTTACATGCCCTATTCTTCCCTGATATTTCTTTAGGTGCTTAAGTTCTTTATGTGCTTGGATCCAGGTCTGAAAAACACTCTGTGAAATGCAGTGGTAATGATGAGTGTAGGATTGTTCATATTTGTATTAAATGTTAAATATAGCATAGAAGCTGCAAAAATGAAGGTTATGCTGCTCCCTGTCTGTAAAGTAGTCAAATTTAATACAGACCTTACATTAGTGGGAGGAGATGGCTGCAGTCAGACATGATAAGCAAAACAAAAGATGATGTTATTGGTGTTTCAGGATTAATTGGACCTTTGGAATCTTGCAAAGCATCCTGCCCATGTTTCAAACCTATGGCCTCTACCAAATTAAAGTAATTTTAAAGAAGCTTTAGAAACATGGCTGTAATAGTCCCAGTTGCTCTGTGACAATTTATCAAAGTTTTACACAAGTGGAGGTATGTCTCAGAAGCATGACTGGTTTGTGTGTGTATAAATCCTGCCAGCAGTTCCTCTATTCTAATCTCACTTTTACCATTAACTTATGTTGTGGGTCTGAGTTTGTAATTTAAGTTTAATTGTTGATCTCACTGGAATTTGAGCTCTGCCCCTTAATTAAATGAAGGTAACTTAGGCTTTTAGCCATTTCATCTCCTTGCTTCCATTTTCACCAAGAACAGGTGAAAAATTATCAAGGCAGATGCTAAAACAGTGGTCAGGACAGAACTGCCATTATGCAGATGTCTCTTGAAATGTGCAGGTGTTTTATATTAAAGTGTCGCTGCCTAGTGAACAAAAACCATGTTGGAAGTAGGGACTGGACCCCCAGCCCTGTCCCTCCAGACTAGGATGTGAACATATGGGCTGCAGCAGGGACTCCTATCTACACTTTCTCTAGCTTGGCACTCCTGCCTGTCCAGTGGTTTAACTTCTCTAGGGGATGTTGTCTTCTCCAAGTTATCCTGTTGCTTGGTACCTAGCCACTGGTGTGCTGGAGGTGCGTGTTTACTCCCTTGGGCTAATTAAAAACTGAATTTCAGTTGTCTCACTTCCTGGGTGAATATTCTAGCAACTAAGTAATTAAGCAGCCAATGCTACCGTAACATCAGATGTGGTTAGTTGTAGTCCTGACCACAATTAACATTTCAGTCTTCTCCAGGGACTTTTAACTGAGTTCAAGTACCAATCCAACAAACTCATTAAATGGGAGGTGCCGGTAGGAGATAAGCATCCATTTTTCCACTTCTGAGTGGAAGAGACTCTGTGGGAGACTAAAGGTAAACACCCTGGAAGTTTTCAAGCTAAGATGGGAGGCATCAGTGAATTTATGTAACTATACATGGGACATTCCTGGAAAGTAGGACAGACTGTATTTCTCTCTGAGACTGTGGTGAAGTTTGGACATACATTTCATGTTTTAGACAGAACTTGTGCAGACTGGATCTGGCAAAGCGAATCAGTGGAAAAATTCACAGTATTCTATTTTTCCTCAAGATTTAAAAATGTATGTTAGCTGTAATAATAATATGATCTCTTTTAATATTTTTCCTTCTTCTGATTTCTGCTGTGCTTTAGGTCTTCATGTATCAGTTTAGCTCACTGGCTGTATCACTTTCTTTGTCACCAAAGACCAGATATTAGTGGGTAGTGAGACAGGAACTCTCATCCAATTCTCCTCAGCCTTTAAGTGTTTCCATGCTATCTATATTAAATAGTAATAACTTGTGTCAGATCAGAGGCCTCAAAAGCCTGGAAACTTAAAAAAGAATTATACTGACATGTCTTAAAAGCTAGAATAAAAGAAAATGCTACCAAGAAAAAAAGAAGTTAAAAAAAAAAAAGGAGTTATCTTTCCAATGATACTGTGTATTATGTTCCTGGTTCACTGGAGAAAAAAATTAATGCAAATTCCCCAGACAGGTAAACAAGCCTGGGAAATCACCACCCTCTGGGAAAGTTGCCCTCCTTCACAAACCAAGATAAATACATATTTTTTTTTAAAGAGACAGTCTAGAGACAGGATCCCAGCCTAGAGAAGAATGGAGAGGACAGGTAAAGAGACAAACTATAACAGTTTCATGAATTTGTGTTTATAGCTACTGGCACACCTAACAGTAAGCTGAAGATGTGTGCAAACTGTTGGCTGTCTTATGGCTTGTTTTCTCAGTACCTCTTTGTCCTAAAATAAGAGAGACTCTCCAGCATGAAAGCTGCATGGTGGCCAATGCACTGTGTCGAGGTGCTCAGGAAAGAACAGGAGTTAGACCTACTAGATTATAAACACAAAGAGTGGGAACCTGGTCTGAACAGAAACAATTTAACACACAGCAGAAGGTGGAGAAGACAGGAACAACAATTTAATAAGATGCAGTAAGAGCTGCTAGAAGCTGTTGATCAGCCCCCTAGTACGAGTGCACTCTTTCTCTGCCCCTCTGTGATTCATAGGGCTTTTGCATATCTGCTAGCTTATACAGTGTATAGTATTCATAGTCTGGCCTGTCTGCAGGAATAATGTTTGAAAAACCCTAATCTGAATTCCCCATTACTTTTGCCAAATGAGAGTAACTGTCTTAGCTGAGTGTTCCTCAGGGTCTTCTAAATCACCATGCCTTTGTACAGTATGTGTGATTGAGTACTTTGTAAACAGCTTTATGTTTAATAATATCCTATAAAGAAGGACTTTTGATGAATTAGGTGTCTTTTCTGGGATCATAAAGCATTTTCCTATGTAGTTTGGAATGCATTTTGTTCCTTATGATGCATTTAGTTGAAGCATTTGGTGTCTCTGTAAAGAAATATTGTGAGGTTATAAGGTAGTGACTACATTCAGTATACAGTAATATTAGCAGATCACATCCAATTCACATGGCCTTCATAATTTTGCATAGGATAATTCTCCTATGTGAAAGAGCTAAGTCTATTGAATCTAAAACCAGTGATCAGTATATTATACTGTTACTAAATCTTCTTTATCATGAGAATATAAGTGAAGTCATGGGGAGTATTACTTTCAGCCAGTCATTTTTTTTTTTTTTTAATGGGACATAGATGACTTTATAAGGTAACAAATCTTTTCCAAAATCCTTACGAAGTTGCTTCTGTGAAGTCAAAAGGTCAGCTCCTTCAACACCACCCATGAAGTCTTTGCAGCAATACCTTGGTGAACAGACAGTAGCTATGCTTATTGTTTTCAGCTGATTCAGATGTTGCTGTGTGCAGTGCTGTACTGATTGGGGCATGAGATTCCAGGGTTCATGAAGAAATCTTGCTTAGTGGTGGTGGGCTCACAGGGTGAAAAGTTCAGCCCACAATGGGCACTCAGTCATAGGGCTTGGATGTGAGGCCTAGTTGAGGTTCCTCTCCACAGCTGTCAGCATGAAAGGTACTAACCTGCCCCAGAGAGTAAGCAGTTGTCACTCGAATTACAGAAAAGGAGGTTTCGCTTTGTGTGATTTTTCTTTAAGTATTGGAAGTAGAATAGAGATTATTTAGTATAAACTCTTCAATTCTGATTCTTGTAACAGAAAGCTAACATTGAAATAATGTAGTTCCCTCACCTATGCAGATTTCATGAGAATGCATCCACCTGGGGTGGCCTCTTTACAGATCTGATAAATCTGGTGGTATGACTGAAGCAATAATTCTAGTTAACCACCTAGCTTAAATGTTACTCGGTTAATAAGAGCAGTGTACAGGTTGTGTGCTCAGCAGAGTAATCAGTTGAATAACCAGTGGCAAAGCTCCCAGATAAGAAAAAGAGCGATGCTAATTTTTTTGTGGGAAAGCATCGTACTGTTTGAAGCACACTGTAGTGCTGCCCACACTTAGTAATAAGAAAGAAATGTAGTAAAATGTTATGATAATAGTTGCTCATAACTAGCAGTGAAGTATATAAACACCTGCATATTCCAGTTCCCTGTCTTTAGATAAACTGTCAAAAAGCCCATCCCTTCCTATGAGTTAGTAATGTTTGGTCACACAGCAATCAATTTTGTCTCAAGATTTGTAAAAGGCTCCAAGGAGAGCCTTCCCAGGCATGTCCAGCATCTCAGCAGTACCACCTGGCTCCTCCAGCCCAAGAAATCTGATGAACTTCAAGATTCTGAGAATAGTGTTTAAAAGTTTTAGGGGAGGAGACCTTGTTGCAGCTAGTATTTCCTATAGCTCAGTGCATCTTTTCTTCTTACACTGTTGTCAAAGAAAATCCATACTTAACCACCCAATTCAGAGGTTAGTCCCTTGCAAGACTACTTCAGCATTTGTATGCAATTAAAGCAATTATCACCTTCTGTTTTGTTTGATGTAGCTACAATTTTTATTATTGCTGCATTATCTGCAAACAGTTCTACAATGCTTCACGTCTTCAAAACGTTCAGTATTATTTAAAGCACTGTGAACATATGTGTGATAGAAATACTAAAGGGAGTATTATGACATCTGCATTGGAATCACTTGAAGTATTCCAGCTGCCTTTAGGGGAAAGAAATTCATCTGAATGTGGCCTGAGTTAGAAGATCAAGAAAAAATATTCACAACTGAGGCATTTCTTATGATTTCAAAGTTTGGTTTTATTGTCAGGAGGAAATTTTTTTTTTATGGAATTCCCACAGAAGCTCAGAGATTTGACATGATACTATTAAGCACATAATCTTAGAGCAACCAGTTATGGGTCAGAGAGAAGCACCTTGTCTCTCTTCAGGGAGAGCAGTGGATGCCTCGGGCATTATGCTGCTATACTTCCTCTGCCTTTTCTTCCAGCTTTCTGCAGTCTTCTGATTTCATGAACAATCAGTTATATCTTTGTAATTTAAGGTAATGGATGCATTATTTTCCTATGATTTTTTTCTATTGCTTTTTAACTGTTTCAGATTTTGGCTTCTATACCATTCTTGATAATTAATTCTATTACATAATTAGTTACTTACAGTGAATACACACCTCTTTCTTTTTGCTTCCAAACTAGTGTCTGATAACTTCATTTGTTGCCTCTTAGTTTTAACTATAAACTTCTGAATAATTACATCCTGTGCATCTTCTACTTACGATTATCACCAGTGACTTCTAGCATAATCCTTTGAGTCTTCTCTCTTCCAAACTTAGAAGTTCTAGTCTACTTCACCTCTGCTGACATCAAGTGATCTGTGCTTTTAATTGTTGCCTCTTGTACCTGTTCTTATGCCACTGTGTTATTTAGACATGAATGTAATCAGAACAGCAAATAATAATAACAAACATGACCTGTCATAGATTTATAATAATAGCTTAATAAAAATTTCACTTTTGTTCTCTATTCTAAGACTTTCTCTATTTATCTTTGTAACCAGTACTGAGAAATGAACAGATTTTTACAGAGTTTTTCACCAACTCCAAGATCTATACAGCCCACCACTGCATACATCTAGTTAAGATTGGTTTTATTTATGATCCTGCACTTTTAAGTGTTACATTTCCCCTGAAAGTTCATGTCCCAGCCAATCAGCAAGATGAATATTCATTTTTAAAAACTTGAATTACCAGCAAATGTCATTGCCTTACAATCTTCTCCCTTTTCTAGATAATTTATTCTTATATTGAACAAAAGAAGCCTCAGCAAAGATCCTGGTGATCTCCTTTTCCTGTAAAATAATCTCATTGTTTCTACTCTTTATTTCTATGCTTTGATCAGATCTGAAGTTTTGAGGGGATCTTCCATGCTATGACGCCAGCTTAGTTTCTTGGAGACAAATGCTGTAAAATTATTTGGAAATCTACACTCACTACATAACCTGGCATTCCCATGTCTGCCTGCTCTTGAGCTCCTTTCAAAGACTCTGGTAAATCTGTGAGGTATGATTTCCTTGTGCAAAAGTAGTGTCTGCTCTTCCCTATTATAAAATATTAATCACTTTATGATTGATGATGGGATGTTTTTGTTGCAAGCTTCTACTAGTTTTCCTAATATGAACCTAAGATCTCCCAGTCTGCAGTTCCTTGCATCCCTTTTGGAAGGTTTTTAAATATCTTTGTCACATTGACAATTTCTCATTACTGTGTTGTTGAGACCATTTTAAATGTTAGGTCTTCCTATTTGACAAAGGGATTCCAGCTTCCTTTGCAAAAATATGGATATGTCTTAAAGTGTGCTGTGTAATTCAAAACAGGATGCAGATTTCTAGATCTCCTCTATGTAACAAAATATAACCATGACATTCTGGTTTATTTAGAATAGTTACTTCACCCCACTGAACAGTCACTGAACAGTTTTTCCTTTGTGATTTAAACAAACAGGTATTAGTAATGCAGTTAGTCATTATGATCACATCTTTGCAATCTGTAGACAGAGGTGTCACAGTTTGGCTCCGGGTTGGCAGTCAAACCAATAACAATAATGCTCTCGATCTGCCCCCCCTCCCCCAAGGTAGGGAAAGAGGGAGAAAAAATGAGAAAGAGAGGCTTTCTGGGTTGAAAAGTGAAACAGATTGATTTTAATTATTAGTGATAAGGGAATATATATATTTGTAAAGGGGTGTGCAACACCCGATCCCCTCCCTCCTCCCCCAGCGACTCTCACAGCAACTCTTCTCCCTGGTGGCTCCAGCTGAAGGGGGGAGTGTCCGGGCGCACGGACGGGGCCTCGGGTGTCGGGTGGGAAGGAAAATGGAAAAAAAAAGAGAAAGAGCCAAAGAGAGGGCGATAGAAGAGACAGTAAGCAGAAAAGTGAGTGGAAAAGGAAAAAGAGAGGCTTGACTTCCTTGATGTATTAGCCTATACTGAAAGCCAAATAGAGAAAATATTATGAGAAGGGAATATTCTGATTTGCTGATCCTGCCTTCAGTCTAATCTGCTCCCCCATTGGGAGGGAAGGCTGCAGACACTCAGAAGTGACCTTGGTTATTATCAGTCCACTGGCACTGCTAAAAAAGTTCACTGAGAAAAAAAAAATCAGCAAAGAAAAAGTTCGCTTCACCCTGGCTCAAACCAGGACAGGAGGCAAGATGAGAACTCAGCTGGATCAATTACTTCACCTCTGTTTATTTCAGTGGACAGGAACTAAGGACTCAATTGTTCTGGGAGTTGGATACCTGCATGGTCACAGAATATGCCGAGAAGGATTGAAGTTGGCCAAAATAAATCTCCAGTGTTCAGCCAGGCAATATTTTTATTTGCCACATTTATTGCCACTGATTCCTGTTTAATTTCTGAGTAAGACTTGAAGAGGTTTGGTTCACTGATTCTCATGAAAAGCAAACTAATTTCAGGATCACAGTGTTAGGATTAGGATTTAGACTTATAGGACCAGAATCCTAGGGCATTTCTGACCAAAATTCTACATATGTTTAAAGCTTGGTTTTTTTCTGTGGTTGTGTTTTTAAGTTTGTGAGTTCCCCTCTCCATTTTTTTGATTTTAGAAAGCACTTGCCCCAGTGGCCACTATAATAATCTGCCTTATTAAAGTGTGTGTACTACCATCAGCTTGTTAGGAAAATTAAACTGCATAAACAGATTTCTCTGGCCAAAACAGCTCAGAAAGTCTACAGTGTAGAGCCCTTCCATGAGGAAAACAGGGTTTGGAATTGAGAATGTTTTTGCTGGGCTGATGGAAACTTGGCACACTACATGATAACTTAAAGTTAATGAATGCTGGTGGAAAACAGGCCTCAAACTCCTGGCAGCAGAAAGTAAGCCAGGATTGGTGGTTCAGTAAACAAGCTGCTCACACACAAACCCAGCCACAAAGGGTGGGATTAGTGTTGGTCACTGTGATTTCAAGTGCTGGCTGCAAAGGGGTAAAGGACCAAGGCAGAGAGGAGCTGTGTAGTCTGTGCTTCTGCAGGGTGTGCTGCACCAGCGAGGTCTCCTACATCTCTCCTTACCCCTGCCCTCCCTGAGACCGTGTGCTAGAGGGTAACTATCATACAACCACTATCTTCTAAGACAGTGAAACCATGCTTTAGGCTAGAGGCTGCTTCTTGGGTTTTATCACTTAACTGTGCAGAGGTTGATTATTATAAATAGTGACGTTTCTATCACTTATATTTTTTCCACGTTACATTTCTCCACGTTACATTTCTCCAAGTGTTTGCAACTGTTCATACCCTGGAGCTGCCAAAGCATCATCATGTGAGCAACTTTAGCTTAGGTTTCAAACGTATTTGAGGTATATAAATTAGACATCATTCTGCCTGGCTGGCTGAGAGGGCCTAATCTAGTCAGCAGACTCAGATCAAATCTTAATTTTGCTCTTACTTAAAGTGAGGCCAGGCGGTATAATATCGCTTTTACTTTTGTGGTTACAGCGTTAAACTGCAGTTAATTTCCTTCTCTGCTTGAGAGCTTATCTCAGCAAGCAGACGATGAGGTGTTTGTTCTGACAGAGCTGTGTCTAACAGCTGCTGTCTGGTGGCATGTTTAGGGATAGTCAGGAGGAAGAAACTCATGTTTCAGTTAAGAAGGGAGTGATCTTTCCCATCCTGGGTGAATATGCCAACCTTTAGATGACAAGAGCTACACTAGGTTGCAAGGCCTTCTGTATCCTGCATTAGATTTCATTGCAGAAAGAAGGACAAATTATCCTGCTCTGAAATGCTCAGTAATCTTAAAGCTGGATATCCAAAGCATGTGGATGCACATTCCCCTGTGCAGGAAAAGTATAAAAACTCTGTCTCCTCAGTCTGAGGTGAAGCCTTTAATGATTACACTATAGAGTATGAGAATGTTAATACATTCCTCCTACTGCATTTTGTCAGAAGGGGGTTGGTTTACAGACCTGCAATCAAAGACGGATGCTTTCTGCTGGGTCCAGGGGTGCCAGTTCTGGTTCACAACAGCTGCTCATTCCTACCCTTCTTCAGGTTGTTAACACATACATACATTAATTCACTTCAGGCACAAATAGTGCAGATTGTTGGCACAAACTTGGCTTAATTTCCTTGGGGTGAGCTAGGGAGTTGCCCCACAGAGTGAGTCAGTCACAGGTGGGCTGGGGCAGGAACCTCCAGCTGGTGAAAGGAGAGAACATCTGCTCCTGCCCTAACTTTAGGAGGGAGTTCAAAGCTAAAAATACCTTAGACAACAGGTTTCTTTTTTTATTCCAGAACTCCGTGCTGAAATCTCTGGCAAAATGTGTTTAAAATTTTTGGATGCACCTAAGTCCTTCTTTGGCATAGTCCACTACCTCATCATGTGTTTATCCCAGTATAAATTTCCAGTATATATTTCTCTTCCACCTGGGGAGAAAAAACGCCATGCACCGATATAGATTAGAGGTTGACCTGCTAGAAAGCAGCCCCATGGAGAAGGACCTTGGGGTCCTGGTGGACAACAAGTTATCCATGGGACAGCAATGTGCCCTTGTGGCCAAGAGAGCCAATAGTATCTTGGGGTGTATTAAGAACAGTGTGGCCAGCAGGTCAAGGGAGGTTCTCTTCTCTCTCTACTCTGCCCTCTTAAGACCACATCTGGAGTATTGTGTCCAGTTCTGGGCTCCCCAGTTCAAGAGGGATACAGATATGCTGGAAATAGTCCGATGGAGAGCTACGAGGATGATTAATTGACTGGAACATCTGTCATATGAAGAAAGGCTAAGAGACCTGGGGCTGTTTAGTCTTGAGAAGAAGACTAAGATAGGACCTTATTACTGTCTATGAATATCTGAAGGGTGGGTGTCAAGAATGGGCCAATCTCCTTTCAGTGGTGCCCTGTGATAGGATGAGGGGAAATGGTACCAAGTTGCAACACAGGAAGTTTCACCTAAACATGAGGAAAAAACTTCTTTACTGTGAGGGTGATGGAGCACTGGGATAGGCTGCCCAGGGAGGTTGTGGATTCTCCTTCTCTGGAGATTTTCAAGGCCCGTCTGGACATGTTCCTATGTGATCTGCCCTAGGTGTTCTTGCTGCAGCAAGCAGGGTTGGACTCCATGATCTTCAGAGGTCCTTTCCAACCCCTAGGATTCTATGATTCTATGATATCCTGTTTCTTGTGTAGTCCAGTTCTGGCCTCCTTGAAACTACTTCCAACACGCCCCTCAATGTTGCAGGAACAAGATTAGTGAATCAAGGGAGAGGTCCTCTGCAATCAGTCACCTCTGCTGTTCTGGATGCCTCCAGATGGGGTGAGGAGGTCCCTATCCCCAGCAACCTTTGTTGCCCTAAGAACCTGGCTTTCTGCTTAAACCTCACCTCCTCTCCCTCAAGTTCCTTCCCGGCTACTTTTTCTTGTCACCTCCCTTTTACCAGCTCTGGTCTTTGGCCAGTCCTGCTCTGGTCAACAAGTTCTGACTGGGCCACAGGAGCCTGAGGAATGGACAAAGAGAAGCCTGGGGAAGGGACAATAGAGGAAGAGGGATGAGTTGGGATCTATCAGGGGTGCAGCAGCCAGAAGTTAGCTGGTTGAGGAACTGCAGCCCAGGTCCACAACTGTGTGAGTAACTGCTCCTTCATCCACTTCAGACAGATATCAGTTTCAGTAGATTAAATGCCACATGACTGGGATCTTTTTGACCAAACTAGGTTAGAAATGAATTACATTAACATTTTACCCTGTTGGATCTGAAGGGTGTAATGAAAAGAGGAGGTGGAGCTTGGGGTAACATGAGCAATAGATGCCTATGAATTACAAGGTCTAACTTTGAGCAGAAGGGAAGTGCAACATCAGTTCTGTACACCAGCAAGGTCATTAGTGACATGAGACTACACCTCACTGCTATTAAGCAATTTCAGAAGAAAGTATCATCCTAGAGTAAATTCTAAGGATGTATTTTTGGGTTTATAACCTGCACATTACAGATTTATTGATAAAAACTTTTAGCATGCTTACTAGGTGTTATTTGATATATATTTATTCAGTAGACATAAAGCAGCTTTTCCAGATTCATACTGTCATTTCAGCCTTCATATATTTTTTCTCTACTCTGTGGTAAGAAGGAAAGACATTACTACTATGAATTGTATAAAAGTCAGATAGAAAGAGAGAAAAAAGAAAATTATTAGCAAAGATTTATCTTAGATGCCAAAAATGGAAAGCAGGAGTGGAGTTTTCTATGTGGTCTGAAAGAGTCACAGGCTGTGATTTTCCCAGATAGTAAAATTAGCATCTATATTGCTAGGACAAAGCTTCGGATTATCTCTGTTAAGAAGACAAAGGGAAAGGTAAATAGGAGCTTTAAATTTGGGTATGCTTATTTTCTTTCAGACTTGATGCATCAAAAGAAAGTTAAATTTTATTTAATTTGGGAGGTTAGACCAATTGCTGTGTGGCAGAAGGGAGAGCTAACACATACTTTAGACTTTGGTTTCATTTGAATGGAAAGGAACTATACAACCATGTGAACAGAGTTTTAAATCGTTTAATATCTTTTGTGTACTGAAAAACTGAAAGCTGGCAAAAAGACAACTTTCTTTTTCATATCAGCAGCAGAAATAAAAATGTATTTATCACATCAATGGGGCTAATTTCTTTAGATTTAATGACTATTGCATGTCTACCTCTAAAAGCCTTCTGGTAGGGTAGTTTATTTTACTGGTATAAACATGGAATTTTCTGTAACTTGATCTTTTTTAAACATTAGTTGGATTAACTTTGTTTTAATCAGGGTTGAATCTAAGTCTTATAATATACATGAAACATATTGTAACTTAAAATACATATTCCCTATCAATATTACAATGAGATTTAAGTTAGGTTTCAGCTTACATCTGTGTAACATAAACAATTAAAATAGCTTACATTTTCCTCCATATCTTTATTGTTAATTATCTGCTTAGTATAAAGCAGGCTATACATAACTTAAAGTTGTTCTGTATTCTAATTATTTACAATGTTATTTTTTGTAGAGGTAAATATATATTCCAGTAATAATCATCATCATTATATCGTAAGCCTCTGACATGCAATGATTGTTAATCTGCTGTATCCTTTAGTTTGCCACAGTTCATTGGCACTATCATTGATATTGATGGCTTTATTTTTTCTAGACACTAAGTGAGCAATTGATCAAGAGAACAACAAAGGCTGGAATTGGAAAATAAAACATCCAGGTCAGTAACTCATTGAGCGTCTCACACCTGAAAATGTGCTGGAACAAACAAAAGCCACGAGCTGATACCTGGACATGCCAGTAAGGTGGCAGTGGCAGTGCATACAAGGGTGCAGGTGCCTCGGACTGCTTGCTGCAAACCCACACACTTCACATTATTATATATTCCAGTAAAAAAGGTCTACTGGCAGAAGATCTGGGGAGACAAAAGAAAAAAAAGAAAAAAAAAGAAAAAGACCTGTTCACTAATATCTAATGATTTCCAAATTTACTTCCATGTAATACATATCTAAATACATTTACAAACTTTACAAACAAACAAGCCAAGACTGAGAAGTATTCAGCCATCTAGAGACTCAGACAACCACAACGAGAGACTTACAGAACTAACTTGGAGTCCGTCTCTCACAAATAGGTAGAACATGAAGAGGATATGTCCTTTTCTGTCGTTTTACCACATTAAGGATGCCTTTCTCAATGTAATTCCATATTCATTTTACTCCATGTCCTGAATTATTCAATGTGCTTGTACTACTTCCGAAATCCTCTGTTTTAAAGAATGCAAGCAATGCTTCAGATAAGGGTTTCATTCCTTTTCAGGTCAGGCCAAAATAGCAGTGGAGGCCAGGGAATCTAGAATTGCATATAATATCTAAGCAAATTTTCCCCACTAGTAAGTTGTCAGTTAGGAGTCTGGCTGCTTTTATTGTTTTTTCACTCTCCAGAAGGAATTCGTCCTACTGAAAATGTACGTCTTCCCAGGGGGATGTGCTTTGCTGTTGGATGAATGTGTGCAACTGTCAGAAGAGATTTTTTTTTTTTTTTTTCTGCAAGAAGCTTTGAATTTTGCATAACCATTTAAAAAAAAAAAAAAGTGTTGTGTTTTATTCTCTGTATCATTATCAGACCTACAACAAAAAAAAAACCCAAACCAAACTCAAAAACCCAAACCCAAGAAACCCCAAAAGCAACCCTGAACTCTTTCTGTTTGAACCTAAAAACATAACTCTCACTAGCTTTGTACATGACTTGAGACCCTTGAACTTGGATCACATGGGAAAGCCTAATTCTCCTTGGAAAAAAAGTTGGCCTGTTTCACCTCCTAACTGGATTTCTTTGAAAAAAAACCTGAATAAATATGTATGAGTTAAGGGGATAAAAAGATAAAACAGAATTTACTGTTCTTAGTAATTTCATTGCAGGTTTCAGGTTGCTCGCAAGGCATGTATTATGTAGTAAAGTAAATACAATGGTGGAGCAGTATTTTGTTAGTGGAATGTGACATCTTATAGTCATGGATATAACTTCTTTTTTTTAGTTATGAATCTGTAAATCAACTGTTTTCTGCTTTAATCTCTGTTAATTTATTTTATTTTTGACACATACACACACACGCTTCAACTGTACGTGGGGTGCCATTTTTCTTGATGTAATCAGGATTTGCCTGAATGTACACATAGCTTTTATTCCTTCTTTCCCTTTTCAGTGTATTTGTAATTAGGTAGCTGGTTGAAAACCCTGTCCTTGCTTATAAAAGCCATGGATTAAATTCCATTTTGGACAGCACATGACAGAGACAGCACTGGTTATGGCTGGACCACATGTGCTTTTCCACAGTTGCCAGTGCTCAACCACATCCTCTGTCAAAATGATCCATGCTGTCTCAAAGTCCCTATATAACCTGCTCAAACTAACCTAGCTCTTCCTGACTGGAGTGGGATAAAAATCGGGGCTAGAAAGAGTGGATGTACAGGAACAGTAAGGAAAGGATAGTTATGAGCAGGTGAAAAGAGAGGTAGAAGACAGAGAACATGCCTTCAAATTGCTTTGAAGAAAGTAGAATTCGTGTGGTGTGAAGTTCAATTGTTGCCCATGCAGTGAAATGCTGCAATGAATGCAGCTTCCCTTTCCATCCTGTGATCAAACCACTGTTGGGATTGATGGCCTGGTCTATTTCTAAAGCATTTATGCTGGCAATGAGCTGGCAAGACTCAGCTGTTTTGTATTTGCTCATAAGGCAAAGCATAGTATCATGTTGGCATTCAAAACTCCTCTGCATTAGAGCAATGAGGAGACCATAGCCAGGCTACTCCAGAAGAAGGGCTGGTTACTTCAGTGATCACCCTTCTTTTATTAACAGGAGGTGATTAAAATGTGATCAAGGATGCCACATAAACTCTGAAAAATAATCCACTACTTGAGCATTTACAGCATGGAAAATGGGATGTTTTTTGTATTCTAGTATGGTAGCCAACCAAGTGAACCCATCATCTGGAATAATGAGTCACAGCATATGGAGTCACTCCATCTTTGGTCTCAAAGACCTAAAGAGTCTGTAATGCCTAAATTGTGATTACCTTTCACAAGCAGTTTATTCTTCATTCATTAGACACTAAATAAAGGTTTAATGCGTTTCTAACATGCCCATTATCCTTCTCCTGTAAAGATAGGAAACATAGGCTGTTGACATAGTGTTGCTTACCCTCATTCTGAAATATTACCCTTCTACAACTTCCTTTCATGGTGTCATGTATTTCTGGTATAACAATAATAAAATAATAAACAATGTGTGCAAAAGAGCAATAAAAAAATCAAACAGCAACATGAACAGCAAACAGGTAAATGATCAATTCAGGTGTGCTGGTAAACCAGGACACTTTTTGTTTTCATGCACACATATGCCTATACACAGATACCCACAGTGTAGGTGACTGACAGTTCTACCAAGCATCTTCAGATGGTGCCTTCCATTTCGGGCATGATGCCAGCTGGAGAGACAAGATCTTTGAAGCAACCTACTTACCATACCAATGTCCTACATGCAACCTTTAATTCCTTTCACACTTCAGTGGTGAGCAGCTGGGGGTATAAAGGAAGGCTGAAACCCAGGCAATGGCACTTCTTTCTTCAGGAAAACCCTGAACCATTAAAGAACTAGGATCATGTATAAGCCTATCAGCATTTGTCACTGTGGGAACTTCATGTCATAATTTGATTATAATAATTACAGAAAGCTTTGAAGTCCAGGTCACTTGGGGGCAAATTCCACAAAATTTGTACCATCATTTTAACAGTACCACTGAGCTGATCACCTAGTTAAAACTGTGCTTCAATTGTAGGAACTAAACCCATTATTACATAATTTCCAAGGAATTTAAGGTGAGTCTGAAGCTAGCAAGGGCTTGTCTGAACATGAAGGAAGAAAAAATCATACATCTTCAAACAAGAAGAGTGATAGTTTGTTGCCAGCCCCACACAATTCTGAGTCTGTATTTCTTTCCCCCTGCACCAGTTATTGAAGGAAAATGGTAATAATCTGGCAGCCCAATAGAGACCTGGCTTTCTCTGCAAGCTTCAGTTATTGCTAGAAGCTAACCAGCAATTCTGTCTCTAGCATTTATGAAGTCTATGATAAATCCAGAAAAAAACACTGCTAATGTTTATCTCTTAAACATAAGATGCAAAACAGGACTGAAAGTTGCTGTCAGTGGTTGTTCGTCTAGTTAGATTTAGTATTGAAAGCAGCCAGAAGATACATCATAGATAGGCCTTCAAATGCAGAAAATAGGACTTTTCATTTGCTGAAATACACTGAGGTGTCATTTTCTTCTGTACTAATGGCTAAAATGACGTCTCATTTTGGAGAAGAAGAAATTTTAATTTTTTTTTTGTTCACTATGTAATTGATAATCAGAAAAGTGTGTGTTTGACCAATGTTCCTTTTCTGCATTTGGGAAAAAGATTATCTCTTTATTCCATATTGTAATTGTAATTTTTTTTTATATTTCCAACTGTACCTAAAGAAGGTGCTATTTATAGCTTTTTATCTGTAATTTATTGTTAAGGATAATTTGGATCTTAGATCTTTTACAGTGGTACCTGTTATCTGCTAGTGTTATTTTCTAATAAGTCTGAGAAAATGTGAACATTTTCAGAAATTTCAATAAAATTACTGCTCCTAATGATAGCTTTAAAAAGAGAAAGGGAAGATCAGCTTTATTCCAGTTATGATTCCTTAGTTCTTAAATAAGCAGCTAGGCATCTGACAGGGTAAATAATAAACTCAGTGATGAATAATGCTCAGTAAACAATCAAAAGAGTGTCAAGAGGATAATTTAATATGATCTTGTCAAGATAGGTTAATCCACTTGTTTCAATGAGGTTATAATTTTGATCAAAATCAGTGTTACCATGTCTTAGACTTCTGTAATGTATCATTTGGTATCACATAGTATCACATTTCAGTCAAAAAACTTGAATGACAAAATATAAATACAGGGTATAAGGAATGGCTTAAAACAGTACGTGTAATGTGAAGTTGTTCTTTGTCAGTCTCTACTGAAGCAGGATCCCTCAAGAGTCACAACTTGGCCTTATGTAACTCGGTTCTTACAATACACTTCCTAGGCCTGTATTCACTTGTACACTGTGTGAGAGCTCAGGCAAAATCTTATGGTACAATCTAGTGGAGGCAAACTAAATCCAAGTAAAATCAAATTAGATTTGTAGACACAGTAGTTAAGAATGAGGACAATTAGTCACTGGAACCAGTTCCCTAAGTGCACAGTAGACACCTCTTTGAACAATATTTTAAAATCAATACTCGGTATTTTTCTAAAATAAATGTGGTGGTTCAGCTAAGCCATCTAGCAGGAATCAGTCCAAAGAGCTATGCAGGAGGAAAGACCTATCTTATTAATCTTCTAGTGACATTTTATCCCCTAGTGGTATCTATGTTGGATTCTGTGCTTGTATAAGTCTCACAGTTTGTTTGAAACATTCATGATTTTTAGACAACAATTTCCAGACCTTTTTTCCCTAAAATATTATTTCTTTTATTTAATTTAAACACATTCAACTACTTCCAAGAAAAGGCATTGGAAAATTAATGTTTTCTACAGTGTAAGTATTCATGAAATTATTAATTATCTTAGATAATGAAAAAAATGAGTACAGAACAGATGTTGATGTCAAAGACTGAGTGTTGATTTTGATTTGGCTACATCTTGAGTTCTGAAAATATTACTTTGTAAGGCAGAATCTTTTAAGAACAGCTTTTTACACTCTGTTGGGGCCTGGAAGCCAAAATAAATTTGTGTTGCACACTAGTAGGTTTTATTGTAGATTACTGTTGTTGATCCTTGCTATAAAAAGAAAATGTTGGTGAAAGTTACTGGCAAGATTTCCAAAACAAAAAAAGACATTGGACAAAGACTGTTGCAAAATCTTTCATCTTTGAAAGTATCCACTGAACCACTGAACACAATAATGAGCAATGTACTACATCCGTGTTTGTGCATTTATGAATTCACATCTTCTTAGAAATAGAAGTGACAATTCTCAGGTCAGTCCACTGACTTCCTGCAAAAAATATATTTGATATATTGAAAAATAGTATTTTCTTCACTTATGAAATGAGCAAACATTTCCTTACTTTTTACACCGTTCTAAAGCATGGATTTTATTTCTGTAGAAAAGCCAAAATGAAAAGCTTTGTGTCAAACAACCAGACATAAACCATAGTAACAGAACATTTAAGTTGTACTACTAAGTTTTCAAAAATCAAGTCACAGGTAGTCAAGTGTCCATATTAAGTCTTAATTTTGTTCCTTTGTGAACATGCATTATTATACAGCTTTTAATGTTCTTACAGTGTACCATAACTTACATATGAATTGTGTTTTCTGAAAGTAATTTAAAATGAGTGAAACAAAGCTTTGAAAAGCTGTTTACTAAGTAATGCCACACTCTAATTGTAAAATCAGGTATCTTAATTATGCCATTAGAGTATATACATGTAATTAGGCAGTATGGATATTTAATTTTGTGTTGATTATCATGTGCAATTATGAACTGAATAATCTTACGAAATTGTGGCCAAGATCAGCACCTCAGTATTTTGAAAGTTCTCTACCTTACATTGCTGGGTTTTTTTTGTAAATGTGCCCTAGAACGTAAGTGTGCTAATATGCTAATATGTCTCACCTCAGATCCTGTACTACATAAACACTGGTATGCACTGGGCAGCATGGAGATAGACTTCACATACTATACAGTGACTATTCACAGTACAGTGTTGAAATTTGCATTGCTTAGGGTTCCTTGCCATATCCTGAACACATCATGACTTCATGTACACTACCTTACACATTTCTATATAGCAATCTTGCTATCCCTCACACTAATTGTCTTGATCTTTGAAGGTAGTTCTCTCTTAAAAAGTTACCCCAAGCAGTGATGATACAAATATCAAGGTGTACATCAGTATTTGCTGAAAAATTAACACTCAAACTAGCCCTGAAAATACCATAACTGAAGTTATCTTTACATCTACATGAGAACCAAGAGATTCTCTTGCTTTATCAGCTTATATAAAATTAGAGAAGGCAGGTATCTGTCTGACATTGGGTGAAGCATCTGGTTTAGATTACGCTGGCTTAATAAGACACGTTCTGGTGCCCTTCATATAGGTCTTTGTCTGAGCCCTGTGTAGGTGCAGTCCAAACAGCTGCTAATGCAGCATCCACGGAGCTCTACGTAGTGCAGAGGTGCCTGAAAGACAGTGCAGCAGTTTGAAAAGAGCAGATAAAGGCTGATCTGTCATTGTGGCACCAGGAGGCATCTGTGTATAGGGATGACACCACTCAAATTTCCCATTACCTACCAGTTGTAAATCAGGATCTGCCTGGCCACAACATTCCACCTGTTGAAGGAAGGACATATCTAAAAATTTTCTAAATAAGTTTGCATTCATATTCATTGTTGTCATAATTCAACACATGCCTAATCCTAGATTGCAGGATAATTTTAGAAATTTATACAATTTTTCTAAATGATAATTTTTTATAGGGGATGGATGCTTGCCCTCCCCAAATAGGGCATTGCTCTGGGTACATATGGCAGCTCAAACCAAATAGCCAGAAACATGAAGTAATCCTTGCAAAGAAGCAGGCACAATGGTTGACTAGAAATAAGTCAGGATCTGGATGAACTGTATCCCACCTGAATACATGGGGCGCATAAGTGGTGTCTACGTTCTTCTGCAATGCTCATTATTGTTTAGCATGAGAGGAGAGGTAGGTGATTAACTTAGTTTCTTCATATATGCATAAGACAGTCCAAAAAATTATCGGCATTTTTAGTCAATGCATCACTTAACTTTTGACCAAAAGAATAAGCAGTATCAAAACCAGTGATTTGTTGGATATAAATTGAGAAGAACTCCATTATTTCTGAAGAGGCCATATTGCACATTTTCTTTGTTGCAGAGAAAGCAATTTTCCTGAATGTAATTTTGTACTATGTAAGTGTTCTTACTTACTGCTCATTCTTTATCTGTTTTGCTGTTAATTAGCAGAACATTATTATTTTTTTTTTAGATATCACACTTTTAGTTACAGTTGTGAGCTTCACCCAGGGGTGCAATCTCCTGTGTTGATGTCAACCCAGGCCTGGACAGGCAAGCAAACATATGATTTACTAGGCTCGTAATAACAGATAAGAGCAGAAAAAAAAAAAAAAGAAAACAATTCTCTTAGTGTCTCAAGCTCCACTTGTAAGTGCCACGACTTTCAGTTCTGGGACGAACAACTGAAATACTTTAGCATGGTAAGTCAAAAGAGGAGAATGATTATTTGCAACAGAAGAATGGGGACTTGCATGTAGTACTGTTGTTACTCAGGACTGCAGCACAGCACAAAATTCAGCCTGACATTGAACTGTTCTTTTTAAGATAGGCCTCATACACTGCAACCAGTCAGACAGAATGTAGAGTGTTTTCGCACTCTGACATGAATTTCTAATTGGTGGCTAGTGATGGATTGTTACCTGCATGTAATGAAGTTATTTTCCTCAGGGTTATAGTGTGAACAGACATCTGGTAATGTGCGTGTATAAATTAAATGGAATAATAAAAATTAAAGTGTTAGGTTTTAAGATCCTTTAAGGTCAACCAAATCCCTCTCCTAGAGATAATTTTGTTTGAATCCAATTTTGAATAAATAGCAAAAATTAGTCCTGTTGGAAACAAGCTGTCTGGGACATGGCTCTTGTTCACACTAAGTGTAAGTAATGTAAATTGTCTTTACAGGGAGGGAATATTCTATTTGCATCCACTTTAAGTCTGTTTTATACTGCTGGACTGGTATAAAGGGGCCTTTGGGAATCCTTGAAGAAATTTTCCAAGTTGTTAAGGGAAAATATGCTGTATTCACACTGGTTTTCATAAGACATGTAGCCAAAAGTAACGGGCATTATCTTTAATCTTTTCTTCCCCAAGGTAAAATATAGGAAATATAACACAAACAAAAATCAAAACCAAAATGGATTTGGAATCAAAATGTCACACAAGCAGTAAGTCAGAATGTTTTTGTAAATCTCCGTGAAAGTGGGTTTGCTTTTTTTGCTTTAAATGTTTATCTGAAAAGAACAGACAACTAAATGCAGAGAGTGTGTCTCATATGTCTGGTGTGATGCTGTAATGACATGTTCCAGTGATTACAGAGCATGTACCTGAAGACATTTTATTTGAGTATATGATTTCATTCAATCTGATAATAAAAATCTATAGTGAATCAAGAGACAAAATTGTTTCTTTCAGAAAGGCTTGATTAGAAAATGAAAATGTGTTAGAACACATTTCTCCTTTATCCTCCAATGAAAATGAGAATCAAGTAAGTCTGCCTTTTGAAATACCAATTCACTCAAATTTGGTTTGTGTAGTAAACTAAGTGAAAAATTGAATGTTTTCCAGAGTTTGTTAGATTTTTTTTTTTAAGAAATTTGAAAGAGATCTTTGAAAAACAAACATTTTATTTCAGATTTTTTATTGCTGTGAAAGGTCGAGTGCATTAAAATGACACCTCTGCATTAGAATGCATCTGTTGTTTCTTCCCTCAAAAATCTGTAAACCGTCAGACACTGAATAGCACTAAATCATAGCACCAATTCAGAATTAGGAAGTATAGTACAGAGATACCATAATTTGAGCTGTAGGATAAAGCCAAAATCCTTTCCATGAGTGAATATAAAAAACCCGCTATCTTTTTGAGGTAGCTGAGTCAGGCAAAATGTGGCAGATAAATCCCTTATTTGGTTATTATTTTGCACTTAGCTAACATGCGCTACAGGTTGTGTTTTGTTTGGGGTTTTTTGTAACAAATATAACACTCTCTACTTGTTTCTTAATTGGTATGCGTTGTTTTTGAACACTATACCCACCTGAGGTGACAGCATTTTAGCAAAGTACAAAGTGTTTATTACGTAAACTGTATGTTAGTTACTTTACAGTCCTTGAAGCCAAAATGTATCCTCTGCTCCAAGTAAAGTTTATGAATAATGTAGTGTATTAAAATAAGGTAATACTTCTCTTGGCTAAAAGAAATGTAGAACCTATGATACTGCAACAATTTGCATAGATTACTAGTATGTCTTTTAACACCTACATTTTTAAAGCATTTGCATGTTTAAACCACTTCCTTCTATTCCTATAACCTCCCATCATTTTGTTCCTGTTACTGTGCAAGGCTGAAGTAACCACAACACCAAGGAACCTGCTTCTGAATTATGGAACTTAATTTCCAACTAAAATCATGTCAGGACATTTCAGATAGTGCAGAGAAACAGCAAGAGATACCTCTTTCTCTGTTAAATCTTAGGCAATCTACACCTCTTATTTCTATATAAACAAATAAGTATAAAATATGTATTCTAATGTATTCTGCACATAAAATGGGAGGTTCAGTGGAATTGTATTGATTTCATCAGGAAATATCCTTGAAACTCCCAGCAACATATGTGACTAGCCCCATGAATGCTCAGTATCAAATATTTAGACAAGTCTAGTGAAATAAAAAAGAACTGAGAACTGATCCCCCCAATGCTAAGAATTCCAGTTCAAACCCTGTTTAAAGCAAAACCTCTTTACGGATATGATTCTTACTCAGAAATTAGTGAAATGAGCTATCTGAACATAAGATTAAACTAAATGCCTCATCTTGTATACCTATATACAACTAACATGACCTAACATGTTATGAAATAATAAATGCAGTTTGGTAAGTAATTTTGTAAGAGCACAGATCTGGATTTTCAGATGCTCACTTTCTGTTTTACTTGGCTTAGACAACTCTGCTTTAAAGTCTTGTGCCATGATGGAATGATAATTGGGCGTTGATGAAAAACATCAGTCATCATTGTATTGTGATTCGAGTTATATTTGTTTTAAAGTTGAGAAGTAAGATGTTGTGAAATAAACCATATGAGTTTGGTGATTACACTTTAAACCTCCTTTATTCCCAGTCTTAGTGTGAATCATTCCTTAAATCAATATATCTTATTGAAACTCTAGAATTACCTGAAAGAGTTTTGAACAGCTAAAAGATTTTGGCTCTTTTCTAGTACATATCTCTTTGTGTTCCATATCCTCCCTAACACTTCTGAACCCTTACTGTAGTCATTTTTCCACCATTCCTGCTGGAACAAGCCAGTCTGGTTTTGAAGTTTTGTTTAGCCAAGTCATTCAGTGGAAGTGTTCTGTTATCAGTAATTTAAATGATTCATCTGCAAAGAAAAGAAAATAAAGACAAAATTGCTCAAAGTTTCATTGATCTGTTAGGACTCATTTATGCTCGTTACTTTAGATCATAGGAAGGAGATTAATCTTTGCCCACGGTTGAAAGTAAGTATCTAATTACATAAAAATGATCATATAAAGCTGAAACTGCTTTATATATGAAACTGTTTTGACTGTTACTTCCATCATAATAACCAGCCATTAACATCACAAGTAGTTGGTTGATCACAAGGACAGGGATAAGGCTTTCAGAGTTATTTTGATGACTCAGAAAATCCAGAGCAAACATGAGTCTTACAAATAATGTAAACAATATGCAGTGCAGCTAGTGCAGCAGTGTGTATCTTCATAGAAGAATATGGATGATGTTAGAGGCCTTAATCCCTGGAGATGCATTTGACCCGACTGCCCCTTTTGTTCTTTTTCTCCTTTGAATCATAGAATCATAGAGTTGTTCAGATCGGAAGGGACCTTCAAAGGTCACCTAGTCCAGCTCCCCTGATGTTGACACCACAAGGAGCGTGGGCTGAAAATTCATAAAAATTTTGTTTTCTCCTCTTAATATGTGTAGGCTCCAGAGAAAAAACTTGCACTAACATGAAGTTTTTTCAATCCAGTGAACAGAAGCAGAACAGTGGCATTCTCTGTTCCTGCTTTTTGTCATCCAGCATGTTAAATCTTTTGAGGCTGTTAGTGGTAAACAGCCAGTGATCAGGAGTTTCTGTCATTAGGGTGGGATTTCTTCTGTCAAGAAGGTCATATATATGTGATTATTTTAAACAGACATTTGTGCATGTCAGAAGGCATAAGAAGGTTCAGAGCTGAGGGAATTTGTTTCATGAGGAAATTAAGTGTGAAGAGGATGGCTATCACCTTGGGCTGATACACCTTTGTTCTTTGGTGTTCTTACACTATAGAAACTTAGGCTGATGTGTGAAAGTGAGTCAGAAGGTTTATGACTAGAGAGCTTGACTGATCAAGGCCAAATGAGAGAGCTCAATAACGTGGCAAATGAGCTGGAGAAGTGTGCTGCAACTGATACAACAAAAATAGATTTGAAGATGACGTTAAGATAGGAATGAAAAGTAAAAGAGTTATATTGGAAGAATCTTTGCCTTTTGACTTTTTACTGCAAAATATCTGGGATTTCACTCCTTTTTTTTCCCCTTGCCATCCATCTTCCCTTGTTCTCACTAAAACACTTCTCTTTAACGTCCTGCTCTTTGATTACAGTGTCCTTGTTTTTCCACTCTGAAAGTATGATCAACATGCCTGGGAATGCGTGGTGCAGACTGTTGGCTACAGCCCCTCACTTATTTTGGCTACAGAAACTACTGTTAATTCTTACATTCCTCTCCTCTTTCTCCCTAATGAACACAAACCACTTCGAAATTTATGAAATTAGTTAATGATGCCACAAGACTTCTGCCTAATTTTGCTTTATTAAGGGTTTAGATTGATTTCAGCTTGAGCTAGAGGCTGAAGTTATCTGTCAGGGTCATGTAAGTCAGAGCTTTCAGCTTCAAACTTTCAGCTTTTAGAAGCCAAGAATCATCTGCTTTGGAAGGGAAAGAAACCATTAACAAAGAAAAAACCGCAACCCTTTGTACAATGTTGTCAGTTTTGCTCTCATGGAAAAAAAAAAAATTAGGTTCAGCTTCTGATATTCATATATTACTTCTCTTTTCCCCAACTGTCTCTGTCCTTGCCTGCTTGTATGAGAGGGTCCGTGCAAAGTGCTATGTTCTCAGTCCTTTACAAATTCATCAAATATTGAATGTTCAGCAAAGTTTGGAATACTGTCAACAGCAAGTACCTAAGATCCTCAGAATAATTAAGATTAACAGGCAGTTCTCAGTTGCTTCAGACCAGCTTTTCAGAAGAGCTCAGTTCTTGCATAACCTTAACTGTAGATAAGATTTTGAACAGTGCTAAGAAACTAAGAAAGCAGGCTGCCAAAGATACTTGCTAAGGTCTAAACTTTTCACATAATGGCCACTTAATCTGATCCTAAACACAGGTTGAGCTTCTCTTGAGTATATAATTGTTAAGTCTTACAGGTTTCATAAACATGTTGACCTCCAAGATTTCTCTGACGAGAGGGGGAAATTTGTTCATTAAGAATGAATCTTGACTTTGAATACTAGGCTTACTTCCGTATCTTGGCATGAACTGAAATTTTAACTTGAAAATAATTTCTTAGAAATTCTCTAGAGGCATAAGTGTATAGTTTCTATGCCTAGGCATGCTAAGCCTTGGCAATTTTGGTTTTATTTATCTGGACTGGGTCCTATTGTGTTCGTTTAGGTCATATTATCCTGCTTGTATATTGCATGTAGTTTGTTTTTGCAAGAGGTATATTAAGCTGGGCTAGCAGAGGCATGATTTCTATTACTTCCTTCACATTAAAGAGTTACATAGGGAGAACTAACCAAACTCACCCACTATGGTTTGTTGCAGTGACATAACAGGTCATGGTGATGACCTCTAGAAGAGTTTGCTCTGATTTAACCAATAATAATAATCATTATATGCTTATTATGTTTACCTTTTAGTGCTGTAAATAGTAAAGGATTAATCACCTTCAATTACTCTGAAGCATAATTTTAAAAGGATTTTAGGATAGAAATTCAGTTAAAAAAACAGAAAGTTCTTAAATACCTTTCAGGTTTTAAAGAGTTCTAATGTTTTTACAAAGTATGAGCAAATTACATCTCTGTGTCTTCCAAAATATAGCAAAACAAACTAAAATACCCTCAAACTTTTCTCATATCCTCTTAGGCATTCTTCATTTTCTTGGGAAATAACCTCATATTTAAAGCCGAGCCTGAAAAGGCAAGGTTGGAGGAGGGGAAAGAAGACTCTGTTTAAGAAACATTTTCTTCTGTGTATTGAGACCTGCATTAAGTGCTTGGCCTGTCTACCAATACATAAACACAGTCAAAATGCCCCAAGGTATTAAAACTCAATGTGTCAGCAAATACTAGAGTCAGGTGTTTAGAGCTCTGGATGTGTGGATGCTTGAGATTTTGCCAGGCACCACTGAACAGCTTTCATCTGTGCATGGTTTATAGTGTGACAAAATATGCTGAATAAAACCAATGGTGGAAACAACACAATAAATAGGCTCTCTCTCAGCTGGACTTCAGTCTGATGTAATTCTTACTGCCCATAGCAGCATAGTGATCTCAAAGTACTTTTTGCTGTGAATGGGTCAGCCTGCACAAACTGTCAGCATTGACCTTACAGTTGGGTTTTGAGAATTTACTCTGTAGGAGTCATAAGCAATTTTTCTACTTCCCTTAATTCAGTATGCAAAAAAATCTTTCCAGCCAGCTGCAAACCTCCTCACAGTTCTTCATTATCTCCAGCTTCCCAAGCAGTTTTCACTATCCCAGACTCTTTGGAGTTTATTGCTCTCACCCTCCATGCACATACTTACTATTTGCAAACGTTCTGAAAACGTCTTTCCCAGCTTCCTCTCTTAGCTGTAGAGACCAGCTGCCTGCAATCAAATGACCGTGCCTGTGGCTACTTTGAGCACCATGGAAGGAAAAGAGGAAGTCAAACATTTGTGAACAAGTGTCAAGGAAACTTTAAACAACTAATGTGTGAATGAAGGTATAGAGATGCTAAGTGCAAACCACTGTCCTTCTAAAATATTTATACCCTCCTTGAGATAAAAATAACTGTATATTTCCCTTTCTCTTTTAGTCTTCTCTTGGTATCTCCTATTAGCTGAAGCATCAGAAAAAGGAAATAAAAACTACATCTATCTGAAAATAATGTAAGTTTTCCTAAGGATCAGGGGAAAAGCCACAGAACTGAGAATGAAAATGGATTTGGCAGACAGCTCAATACAAAGTAGGATGAAAGAGAGGCTTAGAGATTCATGGGGGAGCAACACCAATCAGACCATTTTTGTTAGACCAGAGGAGCCCAACTGACCTTTGCTGGACACAGCATTGCAGGTTAGACTAATTTTAGGTATGACTTAGTATTTCCATTCTTCTGAAAAAATTGTTTATAAAAATTAGTTATACTTCTAAATCGCACATATTTTTTGAAGCATTTTTCGTAAAGGGGGAGAGCTTTGGTGCGTGGATACTTTTTTTCTCATTTAAAAGCAAGCTGTTGGTTCAGCATATGCCTTTGAGGATTAGTTTATACAGACACATCCTCACCAGTCAATTCTGCTGTAACAGTGTTACAGCTGGAAAAAGAATGGAAGTGGCAACCAGAAATAGTAATACCTTAAACCACACAGAATAGTCACCCGCGATTGCTTGTCAAAGCCCTAACATCTGTGAAGAATTGTGGTGGAAGTGACTATAATCTAGCATGGATAATGTGGGGAGCTCTATTCCAGCTTTGTTTGCTGTCTTTGGGCAAAAATGTACACCAGCTTGAGGCAACTAAGAAGAAACCAGTGAGAATAAGCAGAGGTGTAGAAAACAAAGGTTTTCTCAAAATGTGTAGAAAACTCGAACAAAGAGTTTTCTACCTTGACAAAGTCAGGATGGAGCCACGTGTATGTTTGAAAATTTTAAAATTTAGCTGCAAGGAGGATGGAAATCAACAGTTGATGGCATACCTGCTTAGGCATGGGGAGGTGATGGGTTTAGATTTTAGCAGTAACTATCCAGAACAGAGGCAGGGGCATGGAACACTATCTTGTGGCACAGGAGTAGATTATCTGGACGTATTATGAACTCTTCATCACTGGAGATCCTTAAATATAGACTACATCACTTTCTGAGCAGGCTGTTTCATGTATCCATCCCTAAGGCTTGATCAATGCTTATGAAACTTGTATGTGGTGAAAGGGTGAAAGACGCAAATTCTCTACCTGACTTGGTTACCCCATGCTTAAGTCTTTGGGTTTTTGTGTGTGTTTTGGTTTTTTTGGTTTGGTTTTGGTTTGTTTGGTGGTTGTTTTTTTTTTAGTGATAAATGTCCATTGGCAATGATAAAACTGGCATAGAAAATAAAATAAGAAGAATAATCAGTGTAGCCAGTGAGTCTGCAATTTTTCCTGATGTTTACTTTGAAAGGATTTGCTGAAGTCCAAAAACAGACTGAAGTGAAGCTAGACTGACAGAAAATTCAGCCTCTTCCCACTAATGGGTGAACAGTTTTACTAGTGTTCAGAAATCAGAATTAGATTATAATATGATGCTTGTGTAATGCAATGTTTACATTTGGAGTAATTCACAGAATAAGAGGAAACCATTCACACTGTCATGTGCACTACTTCTCCAACCTACCAGTTTTGTATTTATGTTTACTGTAGTAGGTAGACTTGCACTCATTACTCAGAGTCATAGAACCGTAGAGTGATTTGGAGTTGGAAGGGATCTTTAAAGGTTATTTAGTCCAACTCTTTTTGCAGTGAGCAGGGACATCTTCATATCTTCAACGAGATCAGGTTGCTTAGAGCTCTGTTCAACCCGACCTTGAAAGTTTCTAAGGATGAAGCACCTACCACCTCTCTGGGCAACCTGTTCCAGTGTTTCACCACCCTCACAGTAAAAAATGTCTTCCATATATGTAGTCTGAATCTTCCCTCTTTTAGTTTAGAACCATTACCCCTTGTCCTATCACAACAGGCCCTACTAAAAAGTCTGTCCCCATCTTTCTTATAAGCCCCCTTTAAGCACTGAAAGGCTACAAGAAGGTCTTCCTAGGGCCATCTCTTCTACAGGCTGAACAACCCTAGCCTTTTTTCATAGGTGAGGTGCTCCAGCCCTCTGATTATCTTTGTAGTCCTCCTCTGAACTCACTCCAACAGGTCCACATCTTTATTGTGATGAGGACTCCAAACCTGGATTAAGTGCTCCAGGGGGAGGCCTCACCAGAGCAAAGTAGAGGGGCAAAATCACCTCCCTCAACCTTCTCTCCACAATTCTGATGCAGCCCAGGATACAGTTAGCTTTCTGGGCTGTGAGTACCCATTGCTGACTCATGTCCAGCTTTTCATCTACGAGTACCCCCAAGTCCTTCTCCACAGGGCTGCTCTCAATCCATTTATCCCCCCAGCTTGTGTAGATACTGGGAGTTGCCCCAAACAAGGTGCAGGAGCTTGCACTTAATCTTGTTGAACATCATGAGGTTCACATGTGTACACTTCTCAGTCTTCTCCAGGTCCCTCTGGATGGCATCCTGTTCCTCAGGCATGTTAACTGCACCACTCAGCTTGTTGCTCTCTGCAAACTTGCTGAGGGTGCACTCATTCCCACTCCGTTTGTCGTTGATGAAGATATTAAACAGCACTGGTCCCAATATGTACCCCTGAGGGACACCTCATCTTTGACCTCCACCTGGACATTGGCCATTTACCACTATTCTCATCCACTGAACAGCCCATCGATCAAGTCCATACATGTCTAATTTAAAGAGAAGGCCATTGTAGGGGACCCTGTCAAAGGCCTTACAAAACTCTATATAGATGACATCCACAGCTCTTCCCTTGTCCAGTGATGTAGTTTATTATAGAAGGCCACTAGGCTGGTCAGGCAAGATTTGCCCTTGGTAAAGCCCCACTGTCTGTCTCGAATCACTTCCCCATCCTCCATGTGCCTTAGCATGTCTTCTAGGAGGATCTCTTCCATTATTTCCCCAGGTACAGAAGTGAGGCTGACAGGTCGGTAGTTCCCAGGGTCCTGCTCTCTACACTTTTTAAAAATGGGTGTGATATTTCCCTTTTTCCAGCCACCAGGGACTTCACCTGACTGCCACGACTTTTCAAATATCATGGAGAGTGGCTTGGCAACTACATCAGCCAGCTTCCTCTGGAGTCTGGGGTGCATCCCATCAGATTCTGTAGACTACAATCATAGAATCATAGAATGCCAGGTTGGAAGGGACCTCAAGGATCATCTGGTCCAACCTTACTAGGTGATACTACAGTTTGTATGAGATGGCTCACCCTGTCAAGCTGAGACTTAAACTGTCCAGTGTGGGAGAATCTACTGCTTCCCTTGGAAGGCTATTTCAGTGTTTGATTGTCCTCATGGTGAAACTTTACCTCTTGTGTCCAGTCGGAATCTCCCTGGGAGCAACTTGTGTCCATTACCCCTTGTCTTTTCCATGTGACTCCTTGTAAAAAGGGAATCTCCACCTTCTTTGTAGCCACCCTTTAGGTACTGGAACATCGTAATGAAGTCTTCCCTAAGCCTTCTTTTCTCAAGGCTGAACAAACCCAGTTTTCTCAGCCTTTCCTCATATGGAAGGTCCTTCAGTCCTCTGATCATTATCATGGCCCTTCTCTTTACCCTCTCCAGCCTGTCTGCATCCTTTTTGTATGGTGGGGACCAAAACTGAACGCAATACTCCAGGTGTGGTCTGACAGGCTCCAAGTAGAGCAGGATGATGACTTCTTTATCTCTGCTGTTGATGCCCTTGTTTATGCAGCCCAGCATCCTGTTGGCTTTCTTTGCATCTGCAGCACACTGTTCACTCATGTTGAGCCTGTTATCCACCAAGACCCCCAGGTCCCTTTCCACAGGGCTGCTCTCCAGCCAGGTGGATCCCAGTCTGAAATGCACTCCTGGGTTATGTGTTCCCAGGTGCAAGACTTTACACTTCTCCCCGTTGAACTTCAAAAGATTTCTGCTAGCCCACTCCTCCAGTCTGTCTAGGTCACCCTGCAGGGTTGCTTTCCCTTCTGGATTGTCAACCTCTCCACTCATCTTGGTTTTGTCAGACTAATGTATGTCAAGGTCCCTCAGGTGGTCACAAACCTGATCTTCTATAACATTGGGAAGGATTATGCTCCTCCAGTCCCTGTCTTGTCCATCCACTCAAGAGGTATAGGAAGGGAGGTTGCCAGTGAAGACTGAGGCAAAAAAGTAGTTGAGTACCTCAGCCTTCTCCTCATCTGTTGTTCTCAGCTTTCCAGTCATGTTCATCAGGGATTGCACACTTGCTTTGACCTTCCTTTTCTAGCTGACATGTTTGTTGAAGCCCTTTTACATATGGAAGCCCTTCTGAATGATTCAGACATCCTATACTTTCATATAAAAAAAGGACCATTATATCACATAGTCTGAGTTTCTGTATAACACAGAACAGAAGCTTTCACCATGTACTTTTCTTCATACAGCATGTAATTTCTGGTTGAGGTATAGTATCTTAAAAAAACCATTAAAACCAGATTTTAAGGCTTTATATGACAGAGGATACCACCCCATACTCTAGTGTATTTTGCTGGTGATTTATCAAAGTTATTGTTATAAGATGTACAGCACTAAGGGTTTACAGCCACAACACTTGTTATTAATGTGGCTTCATTGCTTTGTGAAGTCAGTACAAGCCAAATTAACTTCTTCCTCAAATACAGACCATGAGTTCCTAGGGCAATAAAGAGTGTTAGAACTCAAGTACATTTCCCACCTGGATTCATGTTCCATGTTATCACTGGTACATAATACTGTGTGCCGCTTGCTATTTTTTTCCCCATTTGATCATCTTTAAGGAGAACTATTTTCACTATGTTCACCTACTTAACTATCTTAAAAATAAGAATGACAAGTCCTGACTAAATAAGCAACGGATGCTCAAATATACCTTGGGGTGAATACATCAGTCAGAAAAAACATTAACACATAATACACAATCACGTTATCTTCATCTGTTCACGTGGAATATTCCCAGAAAATCTAGGCAACATATTTCAGTCTACTAGGAGGCAGTTTGGTTCAAGACACACCCATTGAAACTTCACATTCCATTTCTGAAGAGATGAAACATATATAACCATTTCTAAAATAAGTATGGGCAGCATATGAAATAAATTTAATCACAACTTTACAATGTTTTTCACTACTAGCAAGAGGATCTTAAAATGGCAAATCCAGATGGTGATTTTTGAAAAATATTACCTCAAAAAGTGTGAGATGCTTCAGAATCCATGAGTGTGTATTCAGAATTTTTTTTGTATTGATCACAAAAACCTTGCATTTACCTTATGTGTGTCAATCCACTTTATGCAGAAAAAAATTGCATTATTTAGTAGCTCTAAATGTTTCTCATTTTTCTTATAACACAAATGGTACTACATTTGCTGTGGTACCAAACCACTTTCATGCTTACATCTTAGACTCTAGAGAACTCAATAGAATTTTTTTTTTTTTCTCACAGGGTTTAGCTATAATATTTGGCTTCTCTACACAGTTAAAAATAGACCAACATTATTGTAAAGGTGCTAAGAATGTGAGCTGGAGCACTGAAAAAATTAGGGTAATAGTTGTACCAAATCCAGGTAAGTGCATACTAGTGTAGCGTAGCAAGTTATAGCTATGCAGAATCTAATTACCAGGGATGGCTTAGGTGGTAGGATGCTCATGGCAATAACGTAATGAGTCTGTGGAAGAGTGGAGTATTTATAAAGTGGTGTAGATAATTCTCTTGGGTTTGAATGAAATGAGATTTCAGAGCTAAAGTGTGTTAAATTTATAGTCTCCTTGAAGTATTTAAAGATTTGTAGACATATTACTCAGAACCAGAAATTATAGATCGCTTCAGAATATGGGTGGTGATACACACCTGGGTGCAGTTGTAAATAGCCTGGGTATTTTCCCTGTTTAATTCCCAAGTTTAACTTTGAAGACAGAAGCCTTTGCAAAAGTCTGGCTGAGATACTGATTTAGATATATTTAAGGCAGAATAAGGAGTCAAGTAGATCCAAACTCTAGTTGCCACAAAAGCATTTCACTGAATGAGATCAATAGTGGGTGTCTCAGGGATCAGCTTTTGCTGTAAAGACCATGCTGCACTTTTTTTTGTTATCAAGTAGATAATATTTTTTCATGGCAAGCTTTGTAGGGGCAAAAGAGTTTGTTGGAGAAGAAATAATGAGGAGAGAGAGTAAGTTATTATTACAGAGTATTATGAATAATTTAAATAAGTGTCCTTCAGCCAAAAGCTTTTCTTAGTATCCAAATGCAAGACTGTAGCTTGGATCTAAGAATGAGGATGAGCATAAGAGGACAGGAACCCCTGTCTTGAAAAGCAATGAAGCACACAAGAATTGAGAGTTTAAAGCAACTATTGCCTCTCAGTATGGGTGAATTTTAAAAGAGAGACTATGGCGAAAATGATCCATATGTATCTTGGTCATTTAAGAGAGAAGCAAGATACCAGGTGGAAGGAGATAAACAATATTACTTCTATATGTAGCACTGCTACACTAGATTAGCACATAAGCACGATCATCTATACTTGAAAAGAATGCAGATACATTAAAAATTTCAAGCAGTCCTGAAGATGAGAATATAAAGCTTATATAGGTTAAGAGGAGCTCAGTTTCTGTGGACTTCTATTTTCATAGAAGGCAGTCCCTATGTTCAGGTGGTACTGAGGAAAGCTTTGATACTGAATAAGAAGAATAAATATTACAAGGCCTAGCAAGTGAGGCTCACATCAGGCAAACTGAATGTTAAAGGAAAGGGCTTTCACAGGCAAAAGTGGAAATAGCTTACAGCAGAAAGGCAGAAGATGCAAGATCACAGGGAACCATTAGAATAAGATTGCAGTGACTTCTTAAGGACAAGAAGTGAAACCTCTGGAAGAAAATCTGTGAGGACATCAGAGAGGACAGAGGATTGAGGTGCTCAAAATGGTCCTACTGGCCTTGACGTCTAATTCTGGTTTCAGAGAACTTTCCTCTGCTTTGCATTCTTCTATAAGAGAATGTACAATATCCATTGCTCTATGGCAATGACTATGATTAAGCACAACAAGCTTGAGAGTTTCAGGCAGTTATATCCTAGAGGAAATTAATAATATTTTCTTTCGCTTTACAAGTGACATATGTATTTTTAAGTTTCTTTGTTTGGCTAGATCTTAGTTTGAAGCTGCAGTAAATGGACAGTTTGTATAAGACAGGTCAGTTTAAAATTCAGAGAAGGTACAAGGAATCTTATTTGGCTGGCCAGGGTTGGTCCATGTGCCAGAGCTCAAACTAGTTGTCAGGTCTTAGATAAAAAACGCATTCTCTTTTTGCAGACCAGATGGGCCTATGGGTTTTTGTTATTGTTGTTTCACAGTTTTGTGTTTGTTATTGACGAGAGGTTTATTTGCTTGTGATTTTCCTTTCCATTTTGTCATGGCATATGATTCATCTTGCCCAGATCATTTGAACTTCTCTTATTTAATGAGCTTCTTGTTGCTCAGAAGCCTTAGGCTCTGGTGGAACCTGGGTCTTTCCTGCTTGCTGCTGGGAGACAACAGTTGTTTCAGCTCTCAAAAGATGAAATGCTTTTGTTTAAGTCCATTTGTTGGCTTTAGTATCAGCTGCCTGAGTGAAAAGGGTTGTGAATACAGGAGGTTGGAATATATGATCTAAAGGCCTTAACTGGTCTTAAAACTTTCAGACTAGGAAAGCCATTATGAATTTTAAGTGTAGTTTTTCTTAGAAATGCCTCTTTTCTGTATTTATATTATATTAAAGGAAGAAAAAATACAATACACTGCAGGCGAAAGCTCTGAAAATATAAGTAATATAAAGAGTTTCAAAGAACTTGCTTTACGTATTCTTTAGGACACAGACTAAATCTGTCTGCAATTTAATAGCCATTCTGCTTTCACATTATGTTGTCCCATACAACACATGCATGATAAAATATTTGTATTATGTAACCCTAAAATGAAATATTTATACACTCTGCTTCCCTTGTTGCTTACTTAGTTTTATAGTCTCCTAATTGTATTAAATTTAGTTGACAAATGTGTGTTACTAAATTTGGTACTATCATTTCATCTGCAGCATGAAAAAACAATAACACATCTTAAAAAAACCAATGAAATATGTACAAAACAAGACAGACTTGAACAAGAAGCTCACTATCTCTTTAGAAGTCTAAACCACTTCCTGCTCCAAGGCCAAAACATGAGGATTCAAAGGTCTTACAGGTAAGATTTTGTGCAGTAGGCTGTGTTTGCCCATATTCGTTAAACTCTTTCCCCAATACCATACATTTTGTGTAAATAAGATTGGACAGCTTGAAATAATTAAAAGTGCCTTGGTAAAGTTTCATGTAATTTACATAAAAGACAAAAGCACTGATAAAAATATACACAGCATTTTTTGTCTTCTTAGGGCTTCACAGAAAGTATTATATATTCACACCTATAAAACACACAAAACACTGGTTAAGAACTTATGAACTGGATGTGTCTCTCCAAGCAAAATGTGAAATTGTTCACTCAATAAATGCAGAAATAAAATTAATTTTATTTCATTTTATTGCTGCAAAAGGTGTGAGTATCTATATTCCATGTACATCATGGTCATACCTATTCAAACACACATATATATATATATATATGAAACTCATGGTAATGACAGATATTTTCCCATTGGGTTTATAATTTCTTTCAGTGCTGTAGGCACCATTTTAAAGATGCAAATATGTTACAGCTGCACATAGCCATAAAGGGTCTTAGTTAAATGTGCTTTCTTGAATTACTATTTTATTTTGAACAATCTTTGTAACCAAAAATTCTCAAAAAGTGATCAAAAAACCAAATCCATTTTTCTTTCTGTTTTCTTAACTTTAGATTATAGAAATGCAGAATGCAAAAAGTTGTTTTGTTTTCTTTTGTTTTTAAATTGAGAGAGTTGTGTAATTACAGCAAAAATATTATTTGGGTTTTATTTTACTTTTTCAGTCTTAATGTTTGTTGCAATCTCCAAGACATTAAAACCCTTCAAATGAGAGACTGCAGAGTATGTAGCAGCCTTGATGAGACTGAGTTCTGTTCTATGATGCACTGGTATATTATTTTGAACATACATCTTTATTTTTAATTCTCTCTGCAGCATCAAGAAATAGAAAATATCAGCATGGGAAACTTTGCATAGCATGAAATGCTACCAATATATTGATGAGTCAAAATATTGAATTTGGTGTAGCCAAGGTGAATTTAATTTGGGGAACCACATTTAATTTACACTTTGTTACATTGTTCCTTCCCTGATAGATAATAAATCTGTCTTTATTTATTTTTTAAGAAACTCTTCAGATCTGTAAAAACATAACACTTTCTTCTGTTCTCTATCTGCACAGAGATCCCTTTACACTCCCTTGGCTATAAATGACATTTATAGCTCACACTGCTGAAGTGCTTTAATGGATTTTGGATACAAGTGAGGATAAAGCCCATTTTGCTAAACATGGAGATAGAGCGTAAAATGATGGTGAACTATGCAACCACACACCTCCATCACTTATGGACATGCATAGTCTAAATGAGCCTATAGAGAATCAAAACTGGCGGAATTTACAAGCTGGGGGAGAAAAAGAGTGAGTAAGGAGGTGGAAATTAAAGCCAATTTACACTTTCCCTACCCCTCACACTAGTAATTTTTCCTGTTACCACCAAACACTTGGGTGCAGGATACACCATCATATGCTGAGATTTGCACTTTTTTATTCTCATACTCATTTTCTCCCTCTTATACATTTATCTTTCAATTGAGATCACACTTTTAATGCTTGCTTTCCTTCCTGTTCTTCTAAACAATACTAACAACAGCAGTATCAGAGGACATGTCTCCTCTCACTGCTTTACCCCAGTGCCATTAAAGATTTATTTAATCTCCTGGTAGAGATGGGACCACATGAGGCTCTTACTCTCTATTCAGGAAAAGTTAATAGTTCCCTGCAAGACTATATAACTCGGTTTTCACTTATATTAGGAATAGTTTGATTCTAGTAATACTCAGGCACTGCAGCTCTGGAAAAGACATTAATCATGTCTTTCTCTTTCTTGTTTAGTGAGTGGGATTATGCAAAAATGGAGTGTGAAAAGGGATTTGAAATGCACTTTTTAACTTCTACATTACAGAAATTCTGAGAAGTCACAGAGGACTCCTCTGAATTAACTTTCTTACTGAAATGTGCAGTTTATTATACTGAGAAGGGACTCTAAAGAGCAAATAAAAAAGTCTGGGTGTAATGACTTAGTGTTTACAGAATATAACTGCTACAAGACTGATTGCATGATATATTACTTCTTTCATTGTGAGCCACAAAACAGGTAGAGGCATGGTAGACTAATTTGGTTTATATATTCAGCTGTAAGGCTAGACACTGCATCATTCTTTTCATAAAGCAGGGACTGGAGGCATGTGGAGCCCGTTGCCATGACAGCAATAAACCAGCTCTGAGCCTGAGCTGCAAGTAAGAAACTCGGCCTTGTCTCCATCCCTTCCTGCTCATGACCCGACTCTACTTGCTCTCTGGAGGGGGGGGCTGGGTGCTCATGAATGATCTATTGAGCAGAGGTACACTGCAGAGAAGTGCGTCTACAACGAGCCTTTTTAGCAGAATTTCCCACTGTTACACTACCACGAGCACAGCTCCACTCTTGCTCTTCAGTCTTCTTGTGACTTCAGCTCAAGCATGCAAAACCTCTTGGCAGCTGCTCTACTTCACTATACAGATTTATTGCTGTATAGAAAACAGTGATGATGGAAAGACAAATATCTTGTCTGCATTAGAACTCCCATTGTTGGTAGCACTGGGGGACCTACAGGAAGAGTGGTGAACACCTAGGACTACAGATGGAATCAATGTATATTGCAAATACTCAAAAGTCCTTGAAGATCAGACCTAAATTGCCTAAGCTCACATTTTACTGGCATGAGCAGGCTATTTGCCTTCTGATGTGCTACATGTTAAGAATGGATTATCTGTATGCTTCACATGAAATGAGCACAAGTGATAAAGGAATGATCAATTTCAGGTGGCAGATCTGTTTTCAGACTGTAGCTCTTTGTTGCTGGTGATATGTAGTACATCTTGTCACTGTCCATAGGCCTAAATAATCACATGATGCTAACATGTCCTCCTCTTTTCATATGCTCATTAGCATCAAATGTCACTTGGTAATACTTTAAGTAGTATGGGAATGACAAGTGGCAGTAGCTGATAAGAGAATGGGGAGAAACTCAGAGGAACTGATTCAGCCATTTATCACATTATATTTTATTCCAAATGACAATTTCTACAAATCCTATGTGGAATCACTGCAGTGCTTTCTGCATTCCTTCCATGAAAATCTTGGTATTTTATACATTTTCTTTCTGTTTGTTTGGTATCACAGGAGATGTTAAAGTTCATATAATTATGTTTGCACTGTGCAAACTGATCTTGCTGGTAAGTACGACTACGCTAGGACCTCTTTTAAAGAGGGTCTCAAGGCTATGAATATCAAACTATCAAAGTTTATCCTATTCTTGAGGACATGTTCCTGTGTCATCTGCCCTAGGTGTTCCTGCTGCAGCAGGGGGTTTGGACTCGATGATCTTCAGAGGTCCCTTCCAGCCCCTATGATTCTGTGATTCTGAGATTCTATGATTCTATGATTAATCTAGCAATGGAGTTAATGAGACCTGTGATTACCTTTATCTGGACTGGACTCTGGGAACAATACTGATGAGGAAGAACTCTGAAGATCACTCTCATTGGAATGTTTTAAGTCTGATTCAGTTAACTAATTTCATTTTCATCTGGTTTTGCAGTAACAGTGGTTTCTGATTTTAGATACAATGAATTACAACAGTCTAATCTCGATTTTGCTAATGCTGGACTCATCACTGAATAATAATATTCAACAAGAAACACTTTTGACTAACTGCAGGTGTCAGTGTTAGTGGTTCATGCTTTCTGTTTGCCTCACTAGATGAGGTGGTCCCAGTGGATCACAAATGTCTGGACTGCCATTTATGAGTTCTTGTGTTCTCATGAAGGTAAGAAATCCATTCACATGTTGTATCTAATCATATACCACTGCTACTCTAAGGAACTCCTATAATCAGCCCCAAGAAAGTTAATTGTTACAAGTTTATTAACTTTTGGTGTGTAATTGTAAGACAATATTTGTGCCACAGTCAGTGGTAACAGGCCAGGCTTAAAAACTCAGTAGAAGTTTTCTGTACATTGCTCTTCTACTTGTTTGTTTTTTGGTTTTGTTGGAGTTTTTTTTGTGTGTGTATTTGGGTTTTTTTTCCTGCATCTTTTTAATTCACATTCACTCATGCTGTTGAGAAAAATCTAATTAACCTAAAAATACTTCCTAAAATTAAGTTTGTCAGGGCATAAAAATAAGTAATTTTTATTTTATTGAAGTAACAATTTTCAATGTTAATTTAAGAAAAGTATAGTTAGAATGCTAGGCTGTGAATTTCTGTGTACAAACAAAGAGAAGCAAAACAACACATGACATGCCTTGGAACAATGCACCAACAATGAAAAACAAATTTCCCATCCCTGCAGTCACTTCAGTGTTGCTACTTGGCTATACCACTTTGATTAGGTAACAAACTCTATCTGGTGTTTAATGGACCTTTTACCTGTTATGAAATGCATTGTTTTTACAATTGAAACAAAGTAAAAATTACATTTAACTCTTGAATCACTAGTGATTTTGGAAGTATTGCAGTCTTTCAACTGTAAACATAAACACATGAAGTACCAGCATTTTACTTACTAGACAAAAATGTTTTCTTTCAATTTACAAAAAAAATAATCTACCTATGCAAGCTACTGTCAGCAATTCCAATCTCAAAGGCTTAATCATTCACAAAAATAAGCAAAAAAAATAAACACTGCAGAAGGCACTTAATGATTTCTTATATAGTTGTGTTTCTGAAGGGTAATTTTTCTTCAGAAGACAAACAAATTACGTTCATTTTGAAGTATTTTAACTGAGCCTCTTTTATAGCTGTCCTTTTAGCCTTGAAAAGTTGCAGTTTGAGATTTTTACGTTACTACCTCCAACACCAAACATAGAGATCCAACTAAGATGTTCAGGCATCATGAGCGGCAGTTGAAATGTTAATTCAAAAATGAACAAATATCTAACAGGAGCTACAGGAGCTTAAAAGCCCTGACTGTAACTTCGAATCCTCTTTCTGAGTTTAGTGTGCTGCTGCATGCACGTCCCCAGGGTCAGGCAGAGTATCTGACATATGACACCTTATTGCTTTCTTTAGCATTATATTCTAGCAACGCTTTTCAAAATAGAAATTATGTTTTGTTTTTGCTTTTTTTCCCCTTGTTTTTTTGTTTGTTTGTTGTTTGTTTTTCTGGTTTTTGTGTTGTTTTTTTTTCCCTAGGTACAATTGTGCAAATGATGCTGTGTTAGAAAATCATCCCTGACTATAAACGTACAAGGACAGAAAAGTGGAATGCTGGATGTGTGATGTCCGTCACATGTTCACTGCTGAATGACTGGAATCCTCCTTCATCTGACCATTTTCCAAGGACTCCTAGGGTGCTGAAGTCAACCAAAGACTCCAGGAAAGAAACCCTACACAGAAGGTTAAAGCATTGCTAGTGCTGAAGACACCACTCATGGGTGGGCACTCTGCACCAGAGCAGAGCCCTGTAATGTCCCGTGCTTCCCTGCACACGTCCTGGTTCTGGCCACTGTACCCTTCCATGGTTCTGTCCTGAGGCCCCCGGCACCCCACATGTGGTACTGTAAAAACTAGGGTGCTGATCTTACTTGTCCCTCCTGTGACAGGGCCAGACGCAAGCCTGAGAAATGGAAAGGTTTACTTTTACTGTAAAAGAGCTGTACATCAGCATTTGATTGAGGCAGAGGAACAAGAAGGGAAAAAAAACACATTTAGCACAGTAATAAGTATAATAACAACTCTATTAAATAAATGAGCTGTGTCTAAGACAGAATTGAGGATAAAAACATGTTAAAATTGACTGTGTTTAGAGTCAAAGACAACATAAAATGGGTTTGTTTGCTGAAGGAATAGGAGTATTAAACAAATAGCAATCTTTATACCCAGTCTAGAAATAAAACATGTAATTTAAAATTCAAAGTGCTAATAAAGCAACAGTGAAACAATGTGTTGTTTCTGCTCATTCATTGGTACTATCTTTTAATTAAATTTAGATCAACATGCTAGCAAATGTAAGAAAAAATAAATCAGGAGTTTAGTCTGTTCTTTAAAGCAGGACATAATTTTAAATATATGTATTGATACAAATTTTCTAGAGTACGTTACACAATTTTATAAGAATAAATTGATTTCTATGAAATAATTTTTAATGTTTATTCCCTAGCTTATGAAAAAATCTTTACACAAGAGGAAGTGTGTGTGTTTGTGTGTGTGTTCACATGCATGTGTGTGTGCATGTATATGTTCACAAGCTGAGAATGTTACAGTCTGTAAAAAGATTAGTGTATTTTGAAAGTTTATGTACTTTACCAAAAATGCGGAATTTCAAATGGATCCTCTTTGGCAGAAGAAAATACTAGAATATTTTTCTAGTGTTGTCCTTAGGGACCTCGTAATGCTTTGTAACCATTAAATGAATTTCACAACAGTTCTCCGAGGTAAGTATTTGTGGGTAAAATGAGAATCAGAGTGACTAAGTGATTTGTCAGAGTCACAAGGAGCCTTGACTTTGAGTGGTTTTGCTGACAAAAAAGAATGTTTTTGCCACAGGATAGCTAAAGAATGTAGAAACACGGCAAACACCTGTAGGCTTCAAGTGCAAGATTGGCAAAACACAAGGCAGAGCGTGCATAAACTTCCCCAGCTAACTGGCAGGAAAAACCACAACTGGCTTATTTGTGCTAAGACTTTTAAAAACAAGCAAACACCATGCATTTTTTTGTATTAGTCCTACCTTTCGTCTAAGTTACTGAGTGCTTATTTTCAGATAAGCCAGGCAGAAAAAGGTGGAAAATCTAGCAATCTGCTCTGAATGCCTTGCTTTTGGCCCTTAGGCAAAGTATCTCTTTTCATACATCACTGCAGAAATTAATGATCTTATGTACAAATACAGGTCTTTTTATTGGTCCATGACCATCCAGAACTGTACAGAAAAAAAAAAAAATGCCCTGGCTTTTTTGCAATGTGCCAACTTGAATTATGATCTGGTTATTGTAACTTTAACAGTGGAGCTCCCTGGTGCTGTTGCTTAGAATGAGCACTTTGTTCTCTATCAGCTTTCAAAGTACAAATCATAATGAAGTACAGGATTTCATAGTTCATGGACACATGCTTCACAGATCCGTACACAAGTAGAATTTGCTTGTGAACATTTATTCAGATACTTTCAAAATACTCTGCAGTTTATTAATTGCTTTCCTTTATGTACCCTTCAAGAGTTTATGCAACTTGCCATCCCTGTAGTTCCTTTTTATTACTCTGCTGTTTTCCCATTATTATAACCGAGGTACTGCAGCTTTCTTCTACAATGACTTTATCTTTATACACATTCTTATTTGGTCTTGATTTAGCAGTGGAGGGATAGATACAAAAGTGATGAGAGTTGGGTTTATCCTTAGCTTTTATTATCAGATACCCACAAGGAAATACAGCTTTGATCTACTTCCTTAGAAAACTAATCCTAGTGATTATGTGGAGATTTGTGCAGTGGTAGCTACAGGGATAGAAATCTTTAATCTCTTGGTGTTGAATACTTAATCCAGTAAAGATTCCTGGCAAGAAGATTTAAGAAAGAACAAAATAATTAAACTGTTCACAGGCATTGTTTTCAGGAATGCAGGTTTGGTATCTTACTACTGCAGGATCTCTTTTTTTTTTTTTATATATATATATATAAAAAAAAATATATATATATAAAGGGACACTTAGATAATCAAATTGTATCATTCCACAACAATGTATTATGAGACAAATTTTTTTCAAAGTTGCAAACTTTCAAACATTCAAAGGTCCAGCTTCCACATTGCAGAAGTCAAGACTTTGGTATGTGCAGATATGACTAGGGTGACTATAGCAGTACCAAAATGTCCTTTTGCTTTATTTAGTTTTAGCCCAAATTTTCTTTTTTGATCCAAACTGAGTATGATGATCTATAAAGCCAGCATACAACTGACTTCAGATTTGTCTAAGTAATCAAAACTGAAGCCTAAATGCTGATCACTGACAACATTTCTACATACTCGCACACACAGATCTTCAGTTAGTGTCTGCAGTAGATAAAGTTATACCATGCATATCTTGGAAAATATTTTCCTGATTTTCTACATTGGTTTTTTTTTTCTGAAAGACTGGTCTTAATTGCACACCAGCTCTGGCCATTTTTTATGCTTTGAAATCTGTGGGATTTCAAATTCCCCTCTGTGTGTGTTTGCATGCATGCACATGCACACAAGATCCTGAGGTGCACAGTTACAGCAAACAATACTAACACCAGATTCTCCCTGGTATAAGACAGGCTTTGAGATATCTATTATCAGTGTGGCTTTTCTCCACAGTAACACTTGTAAATGAAAATAAATTAAATTATTGAACTTTTTAATATGACAAATGTTCCTTTATTACAAGATGATCACACTTATTTTGAACAAAAAAAATATAAGGAAAAAAAGGCTTCCACTCCTCAGTGACATTTTAATAGTCTTCAGTATTTTACTAACGATAAAACAATTTTTAAAAGGCATTTTTTTACTAGGAAGAAAGTACACTGGCACTATATAATTTATGCCTAACCAAATATCTTCCTAATATATTTTTACGCAACAACAAATTTTGGGTTTTAATCTTCCAAAATCAATTTAGTTCTTTTTTTCTACTGAAAATTATGCTCAGAGAGGTTATAAATTCCACTGAAAAAGACATTACAGAGTTTTGTGTAGAGCTATGCTAAACCGCTGGCTATCATCTTCCTTAGCATTCATGAAGACTAGGAGCACGTCTTTGGTATTAGTGGGACCTCTGCTTCTGTGTTGCTAAGGTGTTTATGAAAAGGAACTGTTTATAGCCAGTCCAACTTTTAAAATTCACAGTCACAAAAAGGATTCCTGAAGTTCTACTAGTCAAAGAATATGTATCTATAGCAAAAAAATGAAAGATGGTAGATTTATGCAGCACCACGGGAACATTTTATCATGAAATTAGAATGTTATTTGGAAATTTCAAAGAACTGTAATAACCATAAAAGAGATTCACATATAATAACCCAAAAGACCTTGAGGCTAGAAATATTGTAGCAGATCTCCATCCATATCAGAATTTCATAGTTGTCACTACGGTATGTATCATACTCACTCCAATTTGTATCAGTGGCAATGATGAAATTCACAGTAACAGCAATGATAAAAATGCCTTTTTGAGGTGGGTGGGGTTTCAATTTTTATTTTTTTTTCTTTTTCAATAACTCTGCCATTAAAAATTAAGGAGAGCTTCTCTCATGCATAATGTCTATGGGCTCTGATTCACTTGAACTGAAGCAAAGATCATGGTGTTTGAGAACACTATCATTATCCATCTGTTCGCTGGGATCTGGGACAGAGACCTCAATTCAGAAGAGGCTGCTCTTCCAGGCAAAGAAATTCCTCATAATATCTAAAGCCCAGTTATATTCCTATTTAAACTTAAATCTAGGAACAACTTGGGTGAATAAGAAAGAAAACCCTTGTTTCACATCATTCCTTGTTATCAGGTCTTGTGTTTAAAAAACACCAGGCATAATTAACTACTGGAACTCTTCGTCACAGGTTATAATTTATGAACTGTGCATTAACATGGGTTCAAGAAGGAGTTTGACCAACATTCAGGATAAGTTTCCAACCTTACTGGGGAGGATGATTCAGATATTGCCCATGGCTAAGGCAGCCTCAAAACCACTGGCTGCCAGATGCTGACATGAAGGGATCACATTATAGGCAGAGGATGAGGAATCAGTCTCTTTGTGTACTGATTGCCATGCACTTTTGCTATCTGGTACTGGAGACAAGATGTGCACATAGGCTGATGTTACATATTTCGTTCAAATTAAGCACGTAAACTTGTCCTCAACAGTGAGAGACATGAGAGAAAAAGAAGAATCTCTGGAAGTTATTTTACTCCTTTCATTTTAACATATACAAATATGAGATGACATGCCTCCTGGAGGTGCCCATTCCTCTACTAACTATTAAAGAAGACTGAATAACTTATACTAAGACCCTAACTGGATCTAAATGTGTTTCCATAGTTTGTTTATGGAACTTGAAACTCAAATTCCATGGAGCAAAAGCATAGCACGTTTCTTGTAGTAATTAAATGTTGATACAATAAATATATGAATGAAGATTCTTTTAGAGAGTCTATGAATGGCTAAGGGGCAGGATAGCCCCTCATAGTGACAATGGGGAGGAATGTATCACAAAGACAATTATCCTCTAGATCCTATTACAGATTTTCTTGCCTGTTCCAGTGAAATATTTAGCAGTTTTGCCTGTTGCATTCCCAGCTGCATCCCCTGTTATTTGTCGCTGATGTGAAAGGGAGGTCCTTAGGAAGGGCTGAGCTCCTCCTGCTTCCTTCTTTCTTCACAGAGTAAATTCTTCCTGGGAGTTGTGTTGAGACAATTAATTTTTTTTGGTCAAAGATTGAAACAAGAAATTGAGAAAAGGTAAAAGAATAGGTATCAATATGAAAGTATTTTTTCCCTCACTCAAGTCCAAGCAATACATTTTCTTATTTGTTTTGGTTTGTTTACCTTTCAAAAATTCAATTCAATCCCATAGCCTCATATAGAAATGGACTTTCTAAACGCAATATGATCTCTTCCTCAAAGTACAGATTTCTGTGCCTTGCATATTGCACTTCAGGCTTGTACCTTGACTTCATGGTCTGCTATCAGTATTTTCAAAAGCTCATTTATAACAACTCAGACTTTATTTTCTTCCCTGTGGGTAAAATTGACCACTTGAAGTTCGTGTGTCACTTAAGATCCAATCTTTTGACTCTGAGATGATGGGGGGTCATCTTGTGCTATACATTTGTTTTCATTTTCCTTGGTACACTACTCACAGAGGTTCATTTGTGCATCTTCATTCACTCTTAGTCATACATCTCTGAGACAGAAAAGATTATTAATCTTCTCCAGGCTGAAAAGAAACAAAAGTGAGAGACTTTGGGTGTCATGCCAGTTCAAATGTTGGGAAATACTCAGATAGAACTGTTATGTTTAGGCCATGGAAATATGTAAAGAGCACTTTAATACCAGAGTAAAGGAGGGAAGTTTTCTTATTTCTGTACTTGTATGTTAAGCAGCTACCTTGCTGAAAGACATTAAGATGTAAATCCCATGGTAAATTCAGAACCATCATTATTAAGCTATTAAATAATCTTAATTTTAAATTGCTGATGTTCCTTCATTAAAATGTCAGGTTATCTTCATCAAAAGAATGAGATAGCAGTGAACTAAAATTGGAAGTAAAAAGAAATTGAGAGCATTTTCAAATTACTTTGCTATAAGGGTCAGCTTTATCTAAATGAGAAGGATGGTGCACACCTTTAGCGTGTCCTGCTAACAGCATTCAAGGTAATTTCCTTCTCTGGCCTACATCAGTCCTGCACCATTCATTCCAGTGGAAGTAATTCCATTTGAACTGGAATCTGATCTAACTCCTGCTTAATAAAGTTAGTGTTTAGTAATTTTCTTTGAGGATAAAAATATTATTTGAGAATGTCCTCAAAAGTCAACTTGAGAATCTGGACAGGAACCTCTGCTAAGTGGTTTGCATTGTAGGTTGTACAGCAGTTGGTTTCTGGATAACAAATGGATGTTCTCTACTGCCTTCCAACACAATTTAAGAAGCATCACTGAGAAGGGGAAGGCTTGTTAAGAATACAGCTGGCAAAAAGCAATAATTATTTTCTGTGATTTTTTCCCCTTTTTTTTCCAAAGAGTAATTAAAAAAAATTAAACATATTTCTGTAATTTTTGAAGGAAAGCAGTACACAGATGCAGAAATATGGGCCAATCATTGCCACCGCACTAAATCTGGGTACTAATCTGTATCAGATTCCCCTCCACAACGAGGCTTCAGACCTAAGGTTTGCCATGACAGTGCACAGACCAGTATTTCCCTGACACAGATCATATGTGTTCAGCTGGACTTGGGAGTAAAGAAGCCTTCCCAGGTCCCTCATTTTAGGTCTTGTCAGTGATGCATAGGCCATGAGACCACCTGTTCCTGTTTGTTGTTCTTTGAATGAATTCCATTTTTATTAGTGACACATTTGTTGCTGAGTCAGACTGATAAGTAAAATATTATTACCTTCACTTAAGATGTGAATGAGAGATCTTCATCTGAAATACAATAAAATCCACAGTAAATTTCTAATCTTGAAGTCTGATAAACCTGAATCCATTCTTCCTTTTTAAGTGGGAATGATTCATACTTTTGTCCTACCTATACAGAAAGCTTTTTTCAACACAAGCTAAAAAAGATATTACTCTTAGATAAATTTCTCCCTCTGCTCTGAAGAAACCCTCATTTGGGAAATAAATACAGATGTTTATGTTGTTTTTTTGTTTGTGTTCTTTCTTCCTGTTTTGTCCATGTTATGCGAAAAGAGATTTCCATGAAACCATCATTTACATGGAACGTTAATGTCTAGATGACCAGTGTATGTCACATATAACACATCTGTTTGAGATGACACCTTGAAGACAAAAACAAGGTTTTGGTTTTTTTCAACCTCTGAGTGTATTTCACCCTTATTGCTGGATCCCAAGCTTTAACTAGAGATATTGCTGTGGAGAATAAACTCATGGAACAAAACCAAACATAAATGTACAAATAAGCAAAAATCAGTTTATTTTGTTTGGACTTGCAGAGAATGATAGCCATTGAGTACTCTGCTCTCTAGCAAACATATATAAATCTTAGAATGATTTGCAGCTGATTTACAATAATTTTGCTGTGTGATAAACATGATTTTACTATTTCAGTTACTAAAGTATACAAAAGATTAAGTTAGTATCAATGTGATGACCAATGATTCTCTGTTTTGCCTGCTCTTCCATACATAACTTTGTCAGGGCCCTGAGGGTGCTAATTAGTTTTAATGGCCCTGACCAGCCTCACCTGGAGCCTGCACTCAAACCCATGAGCCAAGGAACTCTGTTTAATCTCAGGCCAAGGCTTTCATCAGTAGTTTAAGCCATACTTGATGATTGCTAAAATGCAGGGTTCAGCTGGTCTGTTTTTCACCATATGGACTGACTTTCTGGCTTGCCTTTGGCCCTGCCTTGCTGCTGTGGTTCTGTCTGACCTGGACTTGATCCTGACAGTGACCTAGAAATTGGCTTCCTACCTTGACCTCAGACCTGCCTCATCAGTGTGATACTGCCTTATGATTGGTACTCCTGGTTGGACACAGACACTGTCCTTTGTTCTGTCTTGTTTCCTCACTCAAGAGCTGTAGGGCATGCTGGTGTGTACCCTGGCCCGGGGCTCCTCTGTGGCTTTGTGATTGCTACCATTAAGGACTAGACTTACTCTAGCTGCTTACTAACAAGTTACCTCAGGCCTTCCCAAGCTCTGAGATGAGCGCCATGGCCATACATAGCCTTGCCTACCTAGCCCACCCAGACTCAAAGGCTTTTGAAAGAGAGCCTGGACTCCTTTCTATGCTCTGGTGTTTTTCAATGGTGGCCTGAACCTCTCCACTTGACCCTAAGTCTTCTATGCCATGTCCCTTTCCTGTTCACTGTCACTGCTTTGGCTCTGGCCCCTGAAGTAGCCCAGGGGCACTCCACTGCAATTAAATCACTGTGCTGCAGGGCCCTTCTGAGCCCTGGTCTGTCAGATGTGGGAGGCTGCTGGAAGAGAAACTGCTGTTGGGGCTCTGGGGGCACCCACAGGCCTGACTGGTCCTGAACACCACCCCCCACCTTGCCAACTGGCCAGGGCCCCACTTCAGCCCTCCCGAGCTATCAGTTCCTGCTGCAGCAGTGCTAGTCTCCAGCTCCCCATAGCCCTGCCCTGCCCTGGACCCTGCTGAGCTTGGTCTGTCCCCATCCAGAGAAGAGCTACCAAACTGGGGAAAGGTCTGGAGAATAAGACCTATGAGGAGAGGCTGAGGGAACTGGGATTGTTTAGTTTGAAGAAGAGGAGGCTGAGGGGAGACCTCATTGCCCTCTACAACTTCCTGAAAGGAGGTTGTAGGGAAGTGGGAGTTGGCCTCTTCTCTCAAATGAATAATAAGAGGACGAGAGGAAATGACCTGAAATTGCATCAGGGGAGGTTTAGACTGGATATTAGAAAGAATCTCTTTACTGAAAGAGTGGTTGGACACTGGAGCAGGCTGCCCAGGGAGGTGGTGGAGTCACCATCCCTCAAAGTATTTAAAAGAAATACAGATATAGTGCTTAGCTACATGATTTAAGCACTGAAAGGGTAGATTAGGTTATGGTAGGCAGATTTAGGTTATGGTTGGACTTGATGATCTTGAAGGTCCTTTCCAACCAGGATGATTCTATGATTCCATGATTCTATGATCCCCAGGATAGTGTGCCATCACTGGGGGGTGCTCCAGTGTCCCCAGCAGCTCTGCTTCTGGCTGGGGTGATGGTACAAGCCCTGGCTGTGGGGTCCTGCCCTGCTGCCTCGTGGGCAGCCCCTGCTGCTCCCAGCTCATCTCTCCTTAGGGAGCAGCCTGGCTCTTGCTGCTTTCTAACAACAGCTCCACTTCCTCGAAAATATAAGAGTGAGCAATTACTAAAATCACCTCGGATCTTCTCATCAAACCATGTGCCCTAGATGTTGTTTCCATATAATATTCTTGTTAGATGTATATTTAATTGCTTTTTGAACAATTCCAGTTCTGCTGTTGCTACTTTCATTATAACTCTGAGCTATTTCCAAACTCCAGCGTGTCCTTTATCAGCCCTGACTGAGGTTTATTTTAATGTTTTTTTCTCCCTGTGTGTTGTGGAGGCCTTGATCAGCCACCTGGGGAATCCCTATTTCTTGTCCCCATTGCCATTCCTGCTTCCCAGATGAGCCTCAGCACTTGTGGTAGGTATCTACTCTCTGGGACAGACCCTTTGGAGGGATGCTTGTCACCTACCCCATCTCCACCTCCTGACTGGGCACCAGCCCTGGTTTATTGCTTGCCCCACCAGTGTTGTTGATGGACCCTATTAGCAGTCCCTGCTGATGGATGGAACCCATGAGTGAGGGCACAGGTTGTTCCAGGATTGCCCACAGCTCCTGGCTTCCTGGCCCTGAGGGACCAAACAGCCCTCATGGTGCCCCATTGCTTTGCCTGCAAGTATGGTACCGAGGACAGCAGTGGAAGTTGAGGAGGGTGTAATCCTAAGAGTAAGGTGAAGGCCCAGACCTTCTGGACTGCTGTCTTTAGAGCATTTTTCATTGGTTAAGAGCTCAGGCTGTGTGAGAAGGCTGGGAAGGGAAATATAAACGTCATTATTTTGGGACTCCGTTCAAGGCAGGGGGGATGGCAGAAGACAGTAACATCACACTGAGTAGGATTTCCTCTGCTTTTCTGGGCTTTGGCGTCCCTTTACCCCAGGTCAAGTGGGGATCTTACTGTCCTTGAAAGAAAAGATAGCCTGAGTCAAGCCATGCCCTTGTCTGTTTTAACTGCCATGCAAAGGACTGGAGGAGAACTGGAGACTAATATCTCAAGCAGATGGTACTCCAGGCAGTCTCTGGTGAGATCTCACATGCACTTGCCTCATGCAGCCTTTGGCTGACCAACAACTGAGAAGGTATCCCAAGTACCCAGTACTCACGCTGGCCTCTGTCAGGTGGAAAAGCTCTGGTAGCTACTAAAAAGTTGGCAAAAAGCTGATGATTTCTGAAATGAAAAGTCACTTTGCAGATTGCCTAAATAGGCTTTCAGCCCATGCATTGGGCTCTCTGGTCACTACTACTGGAGCAAGATGACTGACTTCAACAGCATCAATGAGGTTCTTCAATTTTCTTACGCCTTTGATGTCCCCCTATTAGTAAACTAGAGCACACAGTTAAGAAATGTAAACATATAACAAAGCTATCACAGTTATTCAGAGCAAAAAAAACAAGTAACTGGCTGAAAACTGTGGCCTTGACACAGTCCTTAAATCTACAGCTGGACAGACACTTTAATGCAGCTTACACTAATACCACTGTGTGTGGAAGCTATTTCACCTCCATTAAGTTGTAAGACCCTCTCTTCTCTGCTCTGTGCTTTTCCATCTTTTGTTCTAGCACAAGCATTTCTGCAGCTTCACAAGGAATCACATCAGGAAATGGTATAGTAGAGATTTAGTCTTTTATTCATTGTCAGCCAGAGCAGTTTCCCTGGTTTGATTCTCGCCACATTAATTTGTGTTGGCCAGGTGGTGGTGGGAAGGGGAGCAACATATTTCAGTGCCAATGCTAGCTTATATTTCCTTAAAGCATTTTTCAAACTACAGCATTAAGATGCAGTTCTGTGACTGACTTAACCTTATAATTTGCCTTGACATTAGCCAAGTTTGTGACAAGGTCTGTCACAGTATCTTTGTAGCCAAATTAGGGAAATATGTCCCTAGACAGGTGGATTACAAGGTGAATGAAAAGCTGTGGTTTTTGGGCTTAAAGGGTAGCTGCCAGTGGTTTAAAGTCAAAGTGACAACTGGTTGCAAGGGACACTGCTCAGGCATGATACCGTAGGACCTCTTGAGGTCCCTTACAACTTACATGATTCTATTATTCTATCCCTGGGCAATGTGACCATTCAAAAAAGCAGCCCCACCTCCTCTTGTATGTGCACGCTAGGAATTTTTAGCCTCCGTTATGAGACGAGAATTTTTGTAAAAGTTACACAGGTTCCCAGTCATGACTTGGATAGAAGGAGTAGGACAGGAATGGGTAACAACAAGGACAAGACTGCTCTTCACAGCATGGATTGAAGTCTGACTACACCGACAGCCTACAAGCAGCAGCTTGGGTCTGTTAAAGAGCACCTAAGGAAGTGAAGGCAAGACTAACACAGCAAGTGGTTAGAGTCTACTATGCTAAGCTGCCTCAGTTCATGGGACAAACGGACACCTCTCTGAAATCCTGGTTGACAGCATCCAAGAGTTTTTTAGATCAAAGCCAACAGTTGCTAGAGCATGTGGAAGTGAGGAAGTTGGTACAGTTGGCAAATAACTAGTGTCCCTTTTGTTCCCTCTGCCGTTTTGGTAGTAACCTCCAAGAAGCAAGTCACGGGTCTACTTTGATTGCCCTTTCTCAAATTCCATCCAGAGAAGCCAATCTAATGGGTGTCTGTAAGCAGACAACTAAACCAAAACACATTTTCAAGAGATAGTTTACACTTGAAAAGGAATGAAAATAAGATATTTGTCTCTCCATTCCCAACTGGAGACAGACAGGAAAAAAAAAAACTTGTCATCAGAGATCTATCATTCAATAAACCAAGAAAAGATCTGACTTCATCCCTGGCAAGTAGGGCATTGCAAACATAATTGTTTTGTACTGATGACTGCAGTGAGGACTGGCAGACACTGAGAGCAGTAAATACCAGGAGTTCATAATATTTCTTGTGGGATGAAACACTGACTGCCTAACAAAATTAGGAGGACTGTTCCAAAACCCCTTCCCAGAGCTCAAGATCTGACCACACCCTGAATGCTGGGACCACACATGAACACATCTCTGCTGTCTCAAAGCGACAAGACAAAATTACACTGGAATCACCACCCGACAAATAAATCTTTCTGTCAGCCAGGTTTCCTTGTTGTTGGGGTTTTTTCGTTGTTTGTTTTACTCCTAGCATGCCATCTTGGGAAACTGCATTAAGCTGACAATCATATTTTTGTCTTCAAAAAGTATTTTTGTTCTCCAATGTGGCTGGGAACAGTGGGCATGAGTGGAGGCTGGGGGAAGGAATGAAGGATATTGTTCTTGTCACACTGTTCACTTATCACCAATGACTTGAACGTATTTGCTCCCTGTATGCTGTGTGTATATCCACCAGCTTAAAATATGACAATGAAGCTCTGCTTATGGGATGAGGAGAAGAAAATAGAAACATTGTCAGGGTCTTTGCCATCACTTATTATCTCTGATGAACCACACTCAGTATTTCAGCCTTCGGCACAGGAGAGTTTATCCATTCAGTAAGTGCGTAAGTGTATATGTAAGTGCATAAGCCATAAGTGCAGCTGTATCTGGTGTGTATTGAGCAAACTGGTTTTAATAATGGAAATCTGCATGGAACTGGAGTAAGCTGTATTGTTGCAAATCACAGCTCAGAGCAGCTTTTACTGGCTCTGCTTGAGGCTGGCAGTGATACAGCTGTTCTGGCGGAGAGCAAGCAAAGACTGAAATCACAGGAAATCCACAGTGCAGTTAAAGTCCTTCCCTGAGACACTGCGAATGACAAGCATTTTGCAAAGGCAGGTCCAGTAGACAGAGAAGACAGCTATGCAGTCGTAATGCGTGGTGTGGTTTTCCTTGATTTATTTTTCATATAGATCTTTCATAAGACAGAAAAAGAACCTTCAAATTAACACATTTTCATATGGTGTGTTTGTTTTAAGAGAACCTCTCATGAGAGAATTCCCCACCTTCCCTCCTTAAAAAAAGAAAAAAAAACCCAACAAAACACCAAAAAAAAAACAACCAAAAAAAAACATTTGAGAAGAAAGGGAAACATCTCTGTGTGTCTCAGAGTAAACATATCCTGCTGGTCTCCTGGCAGGCACTGAGCCCACCCTTTCAGAAAGAAATCAGATCCTGAAGCAAACTAGGTAAAGGAAAGAAAAAAAAAAAGCAGCTGTTAAAATATTTGGGCTTTTCCCCCAACCTAGTGCTACAGATGTGATCATTTCAGTTGTTTGGCTTGTGTGCTGGAAGCCTCAAACCCTCTGCAAGGGGGTTTAAAGAGAATAACATGGAACATTCCCATCTTGATCTTCCTCACCACCATCCTCTTCATCACTGCCTTCCTCTCCACATTCTTGGAGGACAGTCAGAAGATTTATTGCATAATTTCATTGGCAGCTGTTAACCAAGTGTGCAGCTACAGCTTGGTTTAATTAAGAAATCAGAGTGATTCTTTTATGTAGGTCACATCAGTTTTTGATTCTGAATCTCATAAAGTTTTAACCTTTCTGAAAAGTCAGCAGTGTTCGCATGGCTTTAAAAAAATTACTTTCTTTCATGCTTCTGTGTGTTGTTTATGCCTGTAAATGCCATTGCCCCATTACTAGAAAAACTGTCAGAGAAACCTTTGTTTGAATGTGGCATTTGGTGAAATCTATCTTTTTGCAGCAGAGTAAGTGTTTTCAAATAGGATTCATAAACACAGCCTAAGTTCCCAATTGTTTGAAGCATGGCCATACTGGAAAAGAAACAATGGATTATTTGAGTTTCCCTTCTTTGCCTCTCACCACTACTCATATCAATTGGAACTGCATAAAAATCAAATATTCACAGCCCATTGGAGAACCGAGATATGCTGGCTCAGAGATTATTTTTAAAATTTTCTAAATCACTGATTTCATTAAAAGAGAGGAGGCTGACATCTATAATGCTTATACATTTATTTCTTATTCTTGGTAACCAGACAGGATGCAATTCCATGGACATTGGCTACTGCTCTCAGAACACCACATCTATATGACCACAACACACACAGCTGCTCAGCACCTCACACCCTTGTTACACTAAACTGGCAACCTTCAGGCTGACTCCAGGTCCAGTCACTCTGCCTCTCCTCGCTTCTGAAGGAATAGTCATCCCCACATGTGATACAATTAATTTGTATCAGTTTTAGAATGCTTCCTTATCTTTCTCTGACTCAGTGTCAGCAAAGTTAATATGAGATTTGACTAATATTCTTTTGAGTACATTTTTAGATGTTAAATGAAATGACCAGTCATTCCTAAGGAGTACATAATTTCAGCCCTGGTCCTCAAAGTTCTTTGTGTCCTTGAAGACACAAGTTAATTTAAAGGATTTTGTAACCTGTTGAGAAGGTTACACCATTTTCAACATCATCTGTATAGCTCAAGTAAAATGAGCAATGTGCAATGAGCACAGTATAATGTCTTCATTGCTCAAGGACAAGAGACTTCTCCACCAAAGCATAGTGCTAAATTGTGCAGGGACTGTAGCTTTCTCAGGATTGTCCTGAAGCTCTGAAATGAAATCCTATGAAGACTTAGGGCCATCACAGGCTGCATTACCTTCTGTTTTGCAAAGCCTAACTCTTTGAATCCTCTAACTTATAAAAGCATATCAGCAGTAAATGCTTTATATTAAAACAAAATAATAAAAATCCCAAATAACCCTGGACACAAACATGTAAAAAACCTTATTGAAAGAAAGCCTTTGCTGAGGTCTGCTTTCCTTCCTTGAGACTGGTGAAAGGAGAAAGAATGTGGGAAAAATATCAGTCACACATATTGCTCTTGTTAATAAATAAAACAAGCCAGAGCCTGCTGTCTGTCCCCAAGCGTGAGTGTCATGGTTGCCTTGCCTACAGCTAGATATGTCCCCTCTCCCCAGCAAGATCCTAGTGCCTTTTGGAGAGCATTATGACCTCTGTGATCCCCCAAACCATGCCTGGAAGTAACTGGGATAGTGCTCAAGGTTAAAAATGTGTGAGAGAGCATGCCAACACATACAGTATGGCTAGTCACAGGCCAATGTCCCAGCTCTACAGTACTTTCTTGTGCAGATGTAACCAGTAGAATAAGAGCCGATGTAGTCTGTAGAAAATAAGATGCAAGGGAAATGAGAACAAGGACAGACTCAGATGAAAAGAGAAGAGTGAGTTCAGCAGAGTTTACAGCATGTTGTTGAGGCAGGAATTCAGATCTAGGTGTTTAAAATCACACTGCAGGCTATACAGCACTATCTGTACAATCTGGAGGTAGGATGCCAACATAATGAAGAACTGTTTATTAAACCTTTTTGAAGGACAGCTGGAAAGAATGCTAACCTTCTACATATGTCCAGGGAAATGCTCTAGAAACAGGGTTACAAGCTGCATGGTGGGTCTTCCTTTTCACCCTAGCTCAATGAAGAATTGTGCTTTCCTTCACCTTGAATGCTATTTATCCTCTCCTCATGGCCCAGGTATCCTTCCCACATATATCTGGTTTCTTGGGCTGGCCCTGACAGTGAGTAACTATGAGATCAGGACTGCAGCAAGCAACAGTTATTATTTCAAAGGTCTCTCAAAACTGGATTAAGATGTGATGTGGAGTTGACTATTTATCAGACAGAAGATTTGCAGTGATACCTGGCATTATTTTCTCAGACTCAACCAGGACTCTATTACTGGAAACCAGTATTGTAAAGCTGAAAAGTGGCTGTAGAATCAATATGAAATATTCACAAAGCAGCATTGCCTCGTGTGCTGGTGCAAAAATCATGCCCTAACATAGTTGGTACAGAGTCCTGGATAGCCTGCCAGCATAGAACAAGAGCCTGCTCTTATAACTGAAGCTCCAGCAGCTCCCTCATTGAAGTGCTTCCTTGTGCTCTAGTAGCCAAATTCCAATTTCAGGAATCACATTCACCAGAATTTATCTGTCAATGCATTTCTTCCTTCTTCTGTAATGCTTTCATGCCTGTAGCATTTCTGTTAAACATAGGTATGAATTTAAAAAGCAAGATAAGGAGTCTGAAAAGTTTTTTTTTTGCTCTACCTACAGCACAGGTATAGGTGTCTTCTAGTCACATGGCAGTGTTGCTGTCAAGCAGCTGTGCAGTTCCTTCCCTCCCACGTGGAGGTCTGATTTGTCCCTGTTCTTCAGGCTGCAGCTGTATTGTGTAGAGGCAGCCACAAAGCTTTTCACCAATTGCTAACAATTATTTTGTACCTCTGTTTCCTTGGCTGAACTTATGTGTGAGTCGAGACCATGTGATTTCATTGTTTTGTCATGAAATGTGAAATCTGTCCTTACAGATGATGACAACAACATAACCTCCTTCAAGTTTCTTCTGGAGGCAGTAAAACTAAAGCACAGTTTTGACTGGAACTTGTATTTTATAGCTTTTACTTTATGTCTTGTTGTAAGACAGTTGGTTTATAATTTTATTCCAGAATGTTTCCCTCCCCCACACACACATTTTTGCTACTGTGATTTGTATTTTCCAGCAGCAATAGCGAAGCTTTGCCCTGGAGCAATCCCATAACCATTTGTAAAAAGCATAATTTTTCACAGTCAGATATTCATAAGGCAAAAACTGGGTAGCTTCATGCAGCAATAGCAAAGGGCTGCAGACAGGCTGTCTAGTGGATTGTGCACTAGGCTGGGATCCAGGAATGCCTGAATCCTAGTGCTGGCTCTTCCACCAGCTTGCTGTGTGGTCTTGGGCCTGGGCAAACTACAGCCCCTGTCTCACAAGTTGCCCATGTATAAAAGGAGGATAATAATATTTGCCTGCTTCACAGGAGTCAACACTCTAGTGTTGATGTTTTTGCAGAACTCTGAAAAGCTAAGGAGCTGCCAAAGTGTTAAAACTTTCTACAAGCAAGGCGCTTGTCTTTACATTTAGCACGCAGCTTGCTTTAGTGAGCAAAAACATTTCAAACACCTGCAAAGTTTTACAGACAGGGTTGGATACTCAGGGATGTTTTTAATTTATATGAGTCAAATCAGACAGAATTCTTTAAAAGAAGAACAAAGGAGTGGTTTTGCCCTTTCTATGCACTTTAGTTGACTTCCTTATTTCCTTGCCCTGTGCTCTGTACTTTATACTGTACATTAGCCAACTCCTAGATTCCTAGATCTACTCCTGAATCTAGACAAGTGAAATCTATTGAACTCATATGGTCTTTTTGTTTGCACACCTGACATTCATGCAGTCAGCCTTTTTAGTAAAGTTAAACTAGCTGACAATGCAATATATGCAAAATAAAATCAAGATCATCCATTATAAATTTACCAGTCAAGGGTAATATAATTCTGTCCTCCTGAGTTATCAAAGCACAAAGCCTTCTAGAGGCAGAGAGTGTCCACTGTCATGCTGGGGAATCCTGCATTTAACCTGCCACAGACATGAAGATGCAATTCTAGAGGAATTCTTTGGACAAATTCTGTAGAAGACGTAGTGTGGAGCTCTAGGAGAAGAGAGAGGAAATGTTTAATTTTTCACACAACAGGTTTGTGTTTGTTGCTTGGAGTGAGAGGGTTTTTTTGTGGTTTTGTTTTGTTTTGTTCTAGCCCAAAAATACAGCTCCAGGGACAGATGAAACCATATGTGAACTGAGGCTGAATTTCAAGAGCCATTTTGGTCAACATGACAAATGTTTTAGAACCATGAGGCAGTTTGTTAGATGTTTCTGTTACACCATTTTAAAGCACCACTTGTGATTCAAATGTCAGAAGGCAGTAACTAGTGTCAAAGAATTAACGCCCAACAACTTTCACATAAAAGCAACGTCTGTCTCTATGAGTTCTTTGTCTACTTCACTCCAGTGAAACCTTTGATGATCTTAAGACTCTTCTCTGACACAACGTTACTTGGCAATGCAGAAGAAAAGCCATTTTTTTACATTAAGCTTGGCCAGCCTGTGAGTTCAACCCTTTTACAGAAAGGTCTGGTGAATACTTTTACACTGGTCTTGCATATGCCTTGGGAGCATGCATTGGGAACATGGAAGAGCTGGATGACTGGAAAGTAAGAAAAAGAGAAATGTTGCTTTCTTTAGGGATCAGTAAACTTGAACTTTATCTAGGTATCTAGAGTCATTAGTAGGGCTACTACCAGCATTATAGGCCGTTTCCAAGTTGCAGGCGTTCAGATGGACTTAAGGAATAAAGGTGAAGTTTCATGTTATGTTTCATGTAATCATCAAATACTACCTCTACTCTAGGAACATAATTTTGTCTGTGGCAAGACATAGAGATTATGTGGTTGCATGATGAACTGGTGAGCTTGGAGATCTTGTGAAAAAATAATACCGTGTTTTGTTGAGAATAGCTAGTTGAGACAGCTCCTCCTGTGGCTGCACAAACACTAAATCCAATATGAGGGAGGCGGAGAAACTCATTGGCCTGGGTCAGAGAAAAGAAGAAAGCCCCATCTTTTTTATCACAGACACCAGTTAGATCTCATCAAGCATAACATGAAATAATACCCTAAGGAATACCTCAGTGGGAAAGAGGAAAAAGTCCTGAACTTGAGCAAATCCCAGAGAGGACAATGGTGTACAAAAAATGAATCTCTAGTGTTTCATATGAGGATACAAGTATCTTGTGACAACCAATATTCTCAGTTAGGAGGTATACTCAGGCCTAAGTGCTAAGCCACAGAAGGTAAAATAAAATTTTAAACCTAATCTGAATGCTAATTGAAACAGATTTGTTTGTTTCCATTTGAGATGCCTATGTCTTTAGATGCCTTGTTTGCTCTTTACCTTATTTCAGCTTAGCAAATATATGCTTTTATCATTATGGTATTTGAATTCACAATGGTTTCAGAGTAACTGCATAATGTTGAGATCTCTCATCTCTTGGAAAGAGCCAGTTCCTAAACGCGAGTGTGTTTCACAGTGCCTTCCTCCCCAAATAATTCCACCAATACTATCTTGTCTGTGAAAGTGAGTGGCACAGTGCCAGCCTGACCCTGTGCAGCACCACCAGCCAAGAACACTCTCTGGCTTTCAAAGATGCGACACATAATATGCCTGAACCCCCCAAAATCCCTGCGGGCTACTATCACAGTTCCTTCACTGCCATGTCAATGGACAGAGGAGTTGCTTTTCCAAAAGCTCTGGTACTCAACTGTATATATCATGTTACTTATGGACCCAGTGAGACACATTGCAATCACTTCCTTTGAGTATCATCTATAAGAAAGGAGTTAGAACACATAATTATTTTTATTTAATATTTAATTATACTGCATTAATATAAAACTATATATTTTTCTATAGTTATGTATTAATACATAGTATTTAATGATAACTCATGTAATACATATTAAATAATTATAATTTATGTATAGCATTCTGTGTAGTCTATTATATATACTTATATTTATTTATATAAAGAGATACATTTTATAATTTTTTGTTCTTTTATTTTGACAACACCTTGTCTTGTAGATGCAAGCTATGCCATTTGTTACTGAGCTGACCCCTCATTGAGTCAAACGCCTCATCTAAAGACAAATCTTTAATGTGAATAATAGAGATAATTAAATCTAAAAGAAAACAAGAACTTTCTTTCCTTGTCATCTCTGTCTCAATGGAATGATCTTCATGATTTGAACAATGCCTAATGAGTAAACCTAAAGAGGAACACTTAACTCTTAATATTCTACTTTTACTGGGGAATCAACTATATCTCTAGCTAGTAATAGGACACTGGGAAAAGGTATATTTTCTTGCCAATTTTACCTGTAGAATCTTTCAACAGCATTCACACCAACAAAAAATATTACTCTTTGATATAGCAACTACTGTCAGATGTAGACAACGTGTACCAGAATTTTTGACCACAAATTTTTGACATATTCTGGCCAATGACAAGGCTGAACAAGAACACAGAGCTGTAGGTAAGAAATTCTCATGAATATTTAAATATTCACCTTCCTCAGAGAAAGGGCATTTTCAAATGTAAGAACCCATCTTTTTCACTTTTTTAAAAAACAAAAATCTCTCTCTCAAAAGAATATAACTCAAACTAAAGAACATTCTTCAGTTTCTGACAACTCAAATCTGTTTCTTTGTTTTTATCTCCAGATTTATTGTATTTCAGAGGCATAGCAGGCATCAGGTAGCAATCCAAATCTGTCATGGCTAAGCTTTGGGAATGAGCACACAAATAACATCATTTTTGAGCACCTTTTTAAAACATCCTTTAAAAATTCTAGGAAGCCTTACTGTAATCTGCTTAACAGAAACTCCCACACTGAAGCAGAACAGGAGGATTAAATGATAATTGAGAATAGTGAGACAGTGGTGGAAACGATCTCCAAGTACTATTTCTGCCAATCACTGGTTACATATGCAATTCTTTATAATTGTAAAATTTGTGTTTTGCATTGGAATGAATCCAAAGATTTCACATTTTTACAAGGAGAAACTATTTTCTTTTACTGATTAGCTGAATTACTTGGTGCCACGGATCATATACTATGCCTGGAACAGGCGCTGTACATGGTAGCTACCACTTCTCAGTTGGTGACAACTGTATTGCTTTTCTTTAGACAAGGTTGTGGAACGTGAAGATAGAAAAAATAAATCACCAGCAAAATAACCCTACTAAGACCCATGTATTTTTCTCACTCACAGTGCAGAAACCTGGCTTAGACATTTTTTCCCACATATTGTGCTTTTATATTTTAATGTTTTGACAAGAAGGTCTCCTACTGCCTTTCTCAGAAAAAAAAAAAAAAAAAATCTAAAGGATCCTCAAGGTCAGAAAATAGTTTCATATACTCATATATATTTCACCTATATTTGACATTTCTGCATTTTTTCTAGGTATGTTTTCCCTGTTTATATTCTAAATACTGATTTCCCTCATTGGTATTAACAGCAATCAGAGATTTGTAGGCCATGCTTGAATTAGGCAAACAGGAAATTGGGGTAGATTTACGATATGCTCAGCTCTATATTAACCATCCAAACCCATAATAGAATGAACTGATTTCTGCTAACTCTGCTTCTGCCCTTTTACATGTCAGCTGCACTTGGAGGACCCGAGTAGCACAACCAGATGTATAACCCACCATGTACAACTGTGTAATTTTTATTACTCTCTTTTAGCACATAATCTTGCAAAGAATAGAACTTCCAGGAATTCTTTTGTGCCACCAAAATAGGCACACTACATACTATACACATATACTAACCTCAGCAGAGGGTCTGTTCTTGGTATAGAGCACTACAACGTGCTGCTAAAACACTTTCTCTGTAATGCAGTAATTGAGGTTGAGAGTTAGCAAGACAGCTGGACACATGCAGAAGGTTTGGAAAGGTTTTAAATTGTTAAAAATAATTATTTAAAAGCTGTAATATAATTTTGAATAGGCTAGACTGAAACCTTTTTGTTTTACCTAATTTAGTTACTCTCAAGTTAAAAAGAGCAGTGTGAGTTTTTCTGCCTGTTCTTTCCTGTGTAATTTAAATGGGGCTTATTAAAGGAGAAGACAGTGAAAGGCACTGAATCTTTCCACACAAATTTTACTGGCTATTGGGATGGAAAAAGCCACCACCACACTAACACAAAATGGCCATGAGATATGCCTGTTTTCTCTCTGTGTGCTCTGTTACCCTCTGTTTATGTGTGGCAGAATAAAATGTTCACTCACAGGTTCTTTTTCCTATAAACATCGTTGAAGAAGGGTAACCTTTGGGTTTCGGTTACTTTATTTCTACCTCCTTGTATTACAAGCACAGTCTGTTGCTAAAATTTCTTTTGTCTCTGAAAACCACTAAAATAAACGGCTCTTCTGCTGTGGAGACAAGCCCCTTATTTGATGCTGCCGACTTTATTATTTTATAAAACTTTGATTTGCTCATCTCCAGATCTCTGACTGTCTGTGGGATATGTAAGGGTCACAGTCAACAATAGTGCAACTGCACAATAAAGGTAGGAACAGGTAGTGCCACAGTGGAGTACATGCAAGAGCATTCACCTCTGAGAATTACAATGGAGGAGGGAGGACCTCTGATGAAATGACTTTTAAAGAGCCCAGTTGAATTGCCAAGGTAAATCTCAGGAGCAAAAAGCAGTTTTCTTCTGTTAAGGTGAGAAATTCGGACTACTTCCAAAGTAGAGATATTCTTCAGGAAGATATGTCAACAGACAATGCCCTGGAAGTGAATGTGTAATGGCAGTAAGAAAGTAGTGTCTTTCTTGATGTGTTGGAGTTTTTTGTTGTTTGTTTTTGTTTTGTTTTCTTTAATTTCCTAATCATACTACGATCCCAGACAGTTTGTAAGTTTCTTAGCTAAATCTGATAATATGAATGTCTATAGAAATTACTTGCAGGACTACAGCACAGGACTATAGCAGTGATTTATTTAATGAAGAAATTACATTTGATGAAACTTAAAATGGAATCTAAAATAGATTTGTTTAAAGAAGAAATGGATTTTCTTGAGGAAGTTATGCAAATTAAAAAAAAAATCAATGTAGAGAAATAACATCATATGACTTAGGAGACCAGTAACAGAAAAATCAACTGAAAAATTTCTATTAATAGATTACTGATAAATCATATGTTGAGGTTTGCTTAAACAAATGGTTTGCAAGGTAGTTTCCAATAAAGTACATAACATTTGCAAAAAGCCTAATCAAATATATGATTCCATTAAAACAAAAGCAGATTCACTGGAAAATGTATCTATGAAAATGACTCAAGAAGTTTTGCCATTAGGTGATGAGACAATCTGTTGAAAGAAGACAAAATGATAAAATTAACAGAAAGCTATTTGCATTTAAAAATAGAAGAAATCTGTCAGGACTGACATTAGTTTCTAGTAAGAAAAAACTATTTTTTCTACTAAGAAATGGAAATCTGTGACTTAGGTTCTGCTCAGGTTAGCTGCTCTATAGGTGTTAATTTTTATAACTATGATTCATTATGAGTGAAGGAATGAGTAGAAGACCAACTGGAAGACTTTCTGACTAAGATATGGACAGTGTTTTGGAACTTCTTCAGATAGATGCATGGGACTAGGGCTATGATGGAGGATGACAGGGATCACAGTCATTTGCCATGACTCTTTGCTCACAAGACCCCCAAACCACCCAGGTTTTTAAGGAAAAGTTTAATATCTTGTTAGTATTATTATAATAATTATTGTTTGCATTATCATCAGATAAGAAACCTAGATTTTTGCCATATGGCTTCCCAGAAATCCAGAAAGACTAGAGTTCCACCTTCCCTCCCCTCACCTCCCCACCCCCCACACTTCCCCTCCCCTCCTTTTTCTGTAGGTATGTACCAGAGCACGTCCGAGTGGAACAGTTCTGTGGAAGAAAGTGTGGAATTTTGTACTTACCAAGACAAATATTTCCCAGCCGAGTCAGTGAGCATTTTATGACAAAGACAGGACAGGGTGACAAGGTGGTTCTTTTGGTTTCTAAAAGCCTGTTCAAGATGCCAAATCTTAAGAGACCTGCCAAAATCCTTTATATTCTTACTATGTTCTCTTTCTGCAAACTCCCAGGCAAAAAATGTAAGTTTTAATTTTACAGAAAATTTCACTAGATCTTTTAAAAGGTTTTTATTATGTGCTTTTAAAATACTCTGCTATTTTGATACTATTTTACTCTAATTTCTCTAAGGCTATTGCACAATGAAATCTTAATCCCTTTTACAGGTTGGTCTTTATTATTGTAAACACAGTGGATGGACTTTTAAATTTTTTTCCCCCACTTTACCCATTAAATATATTAAAACACATTCTAATGTCATAAAAAATGTTTTTAGAATGTCTGTGGCTTTGCTTGTCTATCATTGAAATGCTACTTTAACCTATTTAAATTAGTTTAAATGCTCACACACATTCCTGGGAAAGGAAATATCAGAGCTCTTCTGTTTAATATTGCTAATATATTGTTACAGCTAGAAGTCCTTCTTTTCATTGCAAAAATTGTATTTCTTAATTAAAAATTTTGAAATAAAGGAATTATATATTCAGCATATATTCAGAGGAAAAAAATCAGGAAAATATCTTCAAGATGACTTCTCAGGGAATGTGCTTTAGTTACAAAAGGCTAATATTTGACCTTTGAATATCAATTTGGTCCATTTTGAATAACAGTTTTAAAGTAAACTGCATAAAATACAGTAGAATAGCTCAGAAGAAATCATTGAGTCTGATGTCTGCATCAGCAGAGATCACTGATTATATTGGACTTTTTATCTCTGATGTCTATAGTTTTGCTATAGGGAATCTATTCTGGCATATGCTTCATACAGTAATATTGGAAGCTTCTTTACTAATGAATATGAAAAGAAATGGCATAGAAGGTAATAATAATAATAATTTAAAAATCCTCTTGAAGAAGTCCTGAAGCAATTGGAGAAGTTCAGTGCAAATATTCTTCCTGAATGTTCACTGTCTTTACAGAAATTGCAAGTTGGAGAGCCATTTTACTTCTCACTGCTGATGCATTATTTTCTCCCGTGCTGTGTCACAGCATGCCATTTTTTTTGCAACCTTTGAAGCCAGGAGTCAAATTTCTAAAACATAAGAAAAGTGTTTGTAGACATTGTTTAAGAAGCCTGCCTCCATTGTTGACCCAGCATCTTGCAGGTGGATTGCAATTTAAAAAGCATAAAATTTACATAATTGCTGGTTGTAGGATTGTATTCGAAAACATTTCAGTTTCTGCTTGTGGAATTTTAAGTGTAAGAACAGCTGTCTCAAAAAATCTGTGATTATCACAGTTAATTAATTTACCTGAAAGACAGCAAGAAAACAAACCCTGACTCTTGTCTCAGAGAATTTGCAAAGCTATTCTCTATGTGCTGTGAGATGAAGATGACAGTGATATACAAAGGTTCGGCAGTTGCAGCTGTAATATGGTCCTAATTTTGAATATTAACCATATGGCTCAGACTGAAGGTGTGACTTTAATGAATATAACAAACATTTGCTGTGAACAGTATTTTAACATCAATTCTTAGTCAGAAAAAGGATACACTTGCATTTCCTTGGGCATCTGAGTGCTTGATAAATTTAACCATGTTTTTATCTTTAAAATTTTCTTTTCCTTACCTTCACTCTCCAGATAATAACAATATTGATGCATGCAAACACATTCAGCATATAACAGCAATTATTTATTTTGAAAAACAAATTCTGTAAGATTAACAGTATCTTGTCTCCCCAGAGGAGGGTTTAGAAGTCTTGAAAGAAAGCACCTGTGTCCTAGGAAATGTTTGTTCATGAGTGCCAAGAGGAAAATACCTCTGCTTTCTCATATCCTGTAATCTTATTAAGTATTTAGGTGACAAACAACAGCACGTAGGAGCCATACTGACATGTGGGTGATCTAGGAAAAAAAAGATAATGTTTAGAAATTAGGAAGCACAGGAAAGCTGTAGTTCCAGAAATCTGAGTATTTCTCTCTGGCTGCTTCATTATTTAAACAGTATCCAGCTCGAGTCCCTTTTGTGACACGCACAGTTTGCAGGCAGGACAGCCCTATAAGCGAAGCATCATGTGGAAGGCTCCCTGTTGATTTTACTTTCTTTTCCCATTTATTTGTCTCTGAGTAATTCCACTCGAATCAGCAAGTCCTACCAACATCACCCCTTCTATAGAGAGAGCAGTGGAACTTTGTGACGATTAACTCCCCAAAGAAGCAAGGCAGATGACATTTTATGTTGTGTTTTATTTAATTCTTAAATCAGTCAGGTATCTATTAGCAAACATTCTACACCCACAAAAAATAGTAGTCTCTCAAGATGGATTTCTAATGTACTTGGGGCAGCTCAGTGAGTTTCAAAACTCTGATTTTCACAGTGCTTTTTAAAATCTCATGAACTTTCTAAAAGACATGCAATTTCTACCACTCCCTCAAAAATCTTGGTGATAAAACCTGCAAGGTCGCTTGAGGTGCTCATTGAGGTGCTTGGTGCCAGCCCTATTTTTGTTGATTGCTGTTGGCTGCAGAGTAGTTTGCAGCCACCATAGTCCTATTGACTCTCAGAAAGGCTGCTGTAGGCATTTCTACCCAGGCAGTACCTACTCTGGGATTTCTGGAGAGTGAAATTTATATCTATATCTAGGAAAGGATAATTTATAGTAACTCATGCTCTAAAAGGTAGTAAAAATGTGTGTAGTTGACAAAGTTTGAGGAAACACTCAATAGAGTGTACACATGAAATTTCAGGTTTTTAAATAGCTTCATTCATCTCTAAGATGTACTGCTGCTTTGTTCATTGCTGGTGTGAAATTGACAAAACTGATGCAAACTGGTAAAGGAACAGGAGGATCAGAGATAATTAAAAGGAAATAAAGGATTCCTGAGCCTCTGATCTTTATATTGTATTAAATAATAATAAGTTCAGCCAGGGTAACTGAATTTGTCACTAATCTCACGTTTTTTGATCTATTAATAGAACTAAAATAAAGTGTCTCATGGAAAATAAAAGCAAATCAGATATCAGAGGAAGAAAGAGAAAATTTCAGTGAAAGAACAAATGTCTGCTTGGTAGAAGACTGAGAGGAAGAAAGATCTGTCCTCACGTCCAGTAAGTGAAAAGGGAACTTCTTTTGCATAAGCCATTTGCTTGGGAGATCTTCATAAGCTGATGAACTCAAATCTTGACAATACATAGTGGATTCCTATCCTGGGTTGGTGAGAGGGATTGTTCTTATCCCTTGGTGAAAAGCTTATTTATGCAATGATAAAACTTAAGAGTTTTATCTCTATCAGCAGGGGTTAGGTTACGGGTAAGCAAATGGACTGCTGTCTGCTGGACATGCTTAATGAAGGACAGAAACAAAGTTAAACAGAATATTGTATATTGTAAGAAGTTTCTTTGCTTCTTTATTTGCATGTATTAGTGCTGTTCTTCCTCCTGCTGAAAACAACATTTCCTTTTTTCCCTGGAGATCTCCTCATTTTTGCCAAACATTTGAACTGTAGGGTAGTTCAGACCAAAAATGACCAAAGTACGTCCCCTAGCTTAGATCTCTACCCAAAGCAGGACTAACTTCAAAGTAAGGTAAGATTACTCAGGGCCTTGTCTGGTTGAATTCTGAGCTATCCCCAAGGGTGGATATTCCACTACTTCTCTGGGCACCTCATCCAGTACTTGGCTGCCCTCATGGAGAATATTCTTTGTTTGCAGCTAGCCTGATTTTTCCCTACTGCAGCTTGTGACCACTGCACCTTGTCTTTTCAGTATTTATTTCTAAGAAAAATTCACCTTTGTCTCCTCCATAACCCTCTTTTTGTAGCTGAAGACTGAAATCTGATCCTTCATTAGCCTTCTTTTCTGCACGCTTATCAAACCCAGCTTTCTCATCCTCCTCTCATATGACATGTACTCCACACTCTTCACCATTTTGGTGCCCCGTGATGGGTTGTCTCCTGTTCATTGCTTTCTGTTGTACAAAGGGGAAAATTCACATGATATTCCAGTTCAGGCATCGTAAGTGCTAAGGAGAGAGAAGTAATAGCTTCCCTCAACCTGCTAGCTGTGAATTTGCTATGTCAGCCAAATATGCAGGAAGCCTTCATCACTCACAGGCCAAACTAATTTTCTGTCAACTGGATTCTCTATATAGGTGGGACTCACCCTTACAGTTATCACAGGAGACTTCCTGGAACTGTTACATTTGTACAATATCTACGCAAGTATTTATATAAAAAAGAACATGTTAAAAAGGGAAAAGTATTCATGTTTCCTACTAAAAATGGGGGGAAAACCACCTCCAAATATTTGTTTTCTTGTGGTTTGGACACCCATTGAAATGAGTGAAGGTAACATTCAGCTCTCAATGTATAGACATGTAACAAATCATAGAATCATAGGGGACCTCTGAAGATCATCAAGTCCAACCCCCTTGGCTGCAGCAGGAACACCTAGGGCAGATCACCCAGGACTGCATCCAGACAGGTCTTGAAACTCTCCAGAGAAGGAGACTCCACAACCTCCCTGGGCAGCCTGTTCCAGTGCTCTGTCACCCCCACAGTGAAGAAGTTTTCCTCATGTTAAGGTAGAACTTCTTGTCTTGCAACTTGGTGCTGTTTCCCTTCGTCCTATCACAGGGCACCACTGAAAAGAGATTGACCTATTCTTGACATCCAGCGTTCAGATATTTCTAGACATTAATAAGGTCCCCTCTTATTATTCTCTTCTCAAGACTAGACACCCCCAGGTCTCTTAGCCTTTCTCCATATGATGGATGTTCTAGTCCCTTAATCATCCTCATAGCTCTCCGTTGGACTCTTTCCAGTATAACCCTACCCCTCTTGAACTGGGGAGACCAGAAGACAATATTCCAGATGTGGTCTTATGAGGGCAGAGTAGAGGGGGAGGAGAACCTGTTCTGTAAGGGCACCTGTAGAGGTAAGGGAGGCTGGAAGGGGGTTTGCCTGCTGCCCCAAGCAGGGACCTGCTTCCAGTTCCACTCTTCTCTCAGGTCCCCTACCTCTGCCTGGTGACAAGAGGGCAGGGGATCCTATACTTCTCATGGAGCCTCCTCCTTGAGGCTTCATCTCAAGGATGGTAGGGTATTACTTCACTAATCTATTTCTCTTTCTCATATGCAGCTACTCCTTAATTTTTCCATCTCCTCTTTCAGCTCAGTCACTAGGCTGAGTAAATCATTCACCTGGTCACAAAATACACAGGTGTTCTTTCTGCTATCCTCCAATATGAGTGACAGGCTCAGGTGTTTTCTGCAACCAGAGACCTGGACAACCATGTCTGGATATACATTCCTTTATGGAATCAGGTGACTGAAACAAGGAACTGCTTCCACCCAAAACACAGATATCTATCAGGGCGTGAGGTAATTCGTAATTCAACACTGTATTGGTAGATCGTAAGTAGTTGGAAGAGAAACATCAGATTTACAAGTGAAGCCAGAAGAGGAGCAGCAAAGATAAAAGGAAACATCAAGTGGATATATATAATAGAGAAAGGCCTGTACAGAGAGGTATTAGATTCTTTGTCTTGAGAGAAATGATAATATAAATAAAGATTGAGAATAACAGATTTAGAATATACAAAAAGCATACTACTAGAAAGAATGGCTTTTCTTCCAACAGTTAGACAGTGGTGCTAAACACACCCCTATTTGGTTTTATCACTATTAGGCAGACATAACTTAATAGAAAAACAATAGTTCTTTTTATAGTGTAAAGCCTCTGAAGTGTTTGATTTGGTTGAAGAGCAAATAGCTTTAGAGCCTAACAGATGGTGAGCTTCAAGAAGAATCTAGACACCAAAAAATGCACCAATTTAAGTGGTCATATACTAATGTACAAATACATCACTCCAAAGAACTTGGTTTTAAACTGATGCAGTTTGATTACTAGAATACCCTTCAGCTGGCAATCTTAAATTGGTCTGAGTGGTTAACATAGATTTTTTAAACATAGTTAGGTATCCTTAAAGCTAAACTGACATATGGGTGTGGGATTGAAATGCCCAGACCAATAAGTCTGGACTGATTTCTAACCAGTATCAGTTTACTTCCCTTGTCAGTAAAAGAGCATAGAGCAACTAACACAGATGTAGCTGTCTGGATTGAGTCAGATGAATCAAGTATATGAAAGGAGTCACCCAGTGACTTGCTTGAAAAGAATGTTATTTCCTGCTACTGAAAATGAGGGCCCTTTCTGCCTAGATACTGAGCAAGGGTTAGATCTGTCCTCAAGGTAATAAAGGTTAGTTTGTGAGAGACCCATGGAGTACATGTGCTGTGCAGGGGAATAGAGACATCAAACAGTCTGACAAATGTGACTTTGTAAAGGGCATAGGATCCTTGTGGTACTGCATTGCACCCCTTGTATATCTAAGCCAATGGCTTACTTTTTTTTCCCCCCCAGGTATTTCAGTAACAGACCTATTTCTAAACTGTGTACATAGGCAACAGGAATATCCAAACAAAGCACAGCTCCCCTTCTCTCTGTTCCCTCTCCTTTCCATAACACATCATGCTACAACAATGAAGGAAAAGTGCAAGAATGAGATTATTTAATGTTTTCCTAGAAATAAAATATTTCAACTGTCCTTCCCTTCCCAGTCTGCTCTCTCCCGTCCCAGATGGGCCCTGTTCTTGTCACATACAAGTGAGTTTGTGTGCATAAATAAAATACCTTTGTTCTGAGAATGCACTAAGAAAAGATCAAAGCTTTGTCTGACAATACTTTATGAGTCCACAGTGTTATGACTTCAAATTATGTACTCAAGCTGAAAGTATACTGCAAGTTATTTTAAAAGGGAAATTCAAAACCAATTAGACCCTATTTTGTATAATTTTGTCAACTATATGAAAGATCTTTTTTGTGGTTCTCATGGAATCCAAATTATCATGTGAGTCACTTAGGCATCCCTTTTCCTTTTCCTAGGAGCAGTTTGGGAAAAGGATCTTGCTCCAGATCTGACAGGGTTCAGCTGCACCAAACCCATTGCAAGTACCCAAGCAAGCATTAAATTACACGTTGCAATCACAACAGAAACAAATGAGGTAAAAAGATGGCTGTGTAATTCCTTACGCTTCACACTTACGTACGAGCAGTATCCTTTTTTCCCTGCCATTGCAAATTACAGAATGGGCAGCAGTGAAAACGCTGTGCCAGCACTGCTGTGCAGAATCCATGCCGTGCTCCACAGGGCACTAGACATTACCTGTGCTAAGTGACACTGCATTGTTCTCTCACATAAGGAGGCATCTGGGTTTCAGGCAGCACAGAAGCCTGGTGTTCACTTTCATGGCCATGTGTGAGCTGCCCTGCTGATTAATGCAGACAGAGGCAACAATTACACACCGATACTCTGAAGGGGAGAGACGCTTTAGTCCCTGCCCTGTGCCTGTTCCTGCATCACAGAAAAAAAGGGATCAGTGCTAACCCCAGGCAGGCAGGTCAGGGCTGCATATGCATTGCTAACTACTCTTGTCCCTCACCTCCTTCGTAGAGAGTTTCTGTGCCATTCAGCATAGTCAAAGCAAGACCCAGAAGATATTAGCACATCTTTAACACTTTTTTTTTTTTTTTTTTTTGAGACATCCAAGTCCGAAGCAGAAACATTTCTAGACAGAAGTCTGAGACATTACCTTCAAGGGTAACCAGAGGAAATGCTAAGGTTAGCGTATCAGTTATAAGTATCAGCTCAGCTGATACCCAGAATGCACTTTTTTGAGTTGACCTTGGTGATATAAGCAATATTACATGCTTTTGATACAAAATAGAAAAAAAATATTATTAACTTAATGTTGATATCTTAGTGGCAAATATTAATGCATTATGTTATATTGGATGTTGATTTTTCACTCTATAAATTCATAAAATATGAAATGGCCACCATCCTGCATTACAGTCCGGATGTTTAACTTGGAATTTTGTGAGTTCTCCTTTTCCCTGCTCAGTTGTTAATGACACTGGTGGAAGAGCAAACACTTGACAAGAACTAGGCAAACTGTTTATCACTTTTTGGCTATAGTTTAAGGCCCAAATGGAAAGTATATTCTACTCCATTCTCTGTGTATAATCTTGCAATGTGTAAATCTAAGAATGAAATCCACAGGGTCCTTCTTCCATTTCAGCTGGCACACGTAGGGTAGTTTGGAAACTAATTAACTTACAGAGAAGTATGGTTTCACCTGAACATTTCTTACCACAGGTGACTGAGCAGATTCTGTCCACAGAAGAGTTAAAATAGGGTTGGGACAGAAGGTTTTGGAAGAAAGTGGTCCTGAGCTACAATAAAAGACAAATGTTTCTGCTTTTCCATTCACAGAACTTCTTTATTTTCAAAGCACTACCCAGAGTTTGTCGGAGTTGCAGTGAACAGTTTGTCAGATATTCCGAATTCAAAGTCAAGCTTAATTTGAAAAGGTTATTGGCTAATCACTTTTTGTCTTTAGCAGAACAGAATATGGGTTACACAGGAAAGGGTGCCCGTGACAAAGTGAAAAAGGGGGGAAATTTTGACCCCACAACAAATAACAATGTGTTGAAGTGACTAATTAATTATTCTGAGGGATTTCTCTATTGATGCAAGTTAAGCCCTTGCTAGTTTCTTGTACAAATAAGATATTTCTTGTCAAATGAAATTTGTTCTGCTACTCTGATTCTTGAAGGCAGTATGAACAATGTAGATTTGATCAATTACAAGCCTATGTGTTACTAGCATAACTTCATTGACTCACTGGACCATATCTAACTAATAAAAAATATACCTGTTTCCTTCAGCATGTACTTTACCCTCTGCCTCCGGATTTTGCACAGCCAGGTTCATTACATTGGAAAGGATACAGAACAGCAGGTAGGAAGGCACAGCATGGAATCACAGAAAGGAGTACTATCATTGTAGCAGGTAGTAAATTTTCACTGAACATCAAAATAAGTAAGATTGCAGAAACAGTTTTGTGCCACTGCCCAAGGTCAAATGGCAAGATCAGCCAGAGAGGAAGCAGATTTCATAGAGGAGTTTTCAGTCTAAGGTCATAAGCCTTGGAAGCATCTGTTTGAGCTGTGTGCACTAAGAGCAGATGAGTCAAGAAAGTGAAGAGAAGGTCAGAAAAGCAAAAAGAGCTTGATCTTGTAGGAAAGCCAAAAAACAAAACAAAACTAAGCAAAGTATTTATTGGGAGAAGCAGTATAATTTAAATAAATTTTATTTTGTTTTATATTGATCTTGTTAGGAAAAAATATGGGTTTGTGTATTTTTTTCAGTAAACAAGATTGTGTGACAGTACCTAGCTCCAAAATCAATGTCCCACAAAAAAACCCAAACAACTCAAACCAAAAATTAAGGCATTGCAGAAAGCGACAAATCCTACTCTACCCAAAAGTCCTTTAGAGTGTCCAGCCACAAAACAAACAGACATGCAGAGCAGAAGCTTCTTTCCTTCCTCTCTACAGAGCATGGGTGGTGCCCTGCACTGGATTATGTGTTGGTGCCACATCCTTTTGCCAAGATGCATGATACAGATAGGCTCACATCAACAACCAAAGAGCAGGGATACACCCTGACACACCTACACTCTTATTCCCTTTCGTAATTCAGGTTCTCTTCAACAGCAAGGAAGCTAGTGAGAAGCTGGGTTACCCATACAGCACTGAGGAGTCTGTGATTGGCAGAAGCACAGCAGCTGCCTAGAGATTGAAATTGGGGCAGTGATGGAAAAGCATACCCTGGTAGCCTGACCTTTTTCCCTCCTTAGTGGAACCTGAGCCAGAAGGACTGATTGAAATACTTACTTGGCGTGAGGGAGTTCTCTCTTTACATTTAATAAAAAATGTAAATTCAAATTCCCAAGCCAACGCCCCTACCAATATTCTGAGAGCTGGTATTCTGAGTTCATTTGCTTTCTGTAGATGCTGTCCCACTCTGCATCAACTACTGCATTTTCCAGTTTTTTAAAACACACAGGACAGAGAACAACACTGGTTTAGATCCATACTCTGGCTCAGACCTCTGTTTCGGAGGAATCTGAATGTTGATCTCCCACCTCCTAGGTGAGTATTCTAACCATTGCCTTTGGGGTATAGGACCATCAGCTGCATTGTGAATCTAATTCCTTTATTTTGATCATACTTGCCCCAAAACAAGGTATTTCTGAAGTGCAGAAGAAATATTAAACCTAACCAAACCTGCTGCTTTGAAAAGATTTAGTAATTTTCATATTGATTGAAAAAATGACTCAGTTTTCCACAAATTCAGAATAATTTCTAGACCCACAAAACCTTTCTTTTTTTTTTTTCCCTGAAAAATAGATAATTTTGCAAATAGAGCTCCATTCTGCTGTGCTGATAAGGGATCTAACACTACCCAGTTTCTTGAGTCAAAATAATTACATTACGATTTGATAAATCTAAGAAGATTTAACTTTAACTTAAGCTAGAATATGTACAACAGTTTGTGGCTGAGGTCAAGAGTTTTATGCCCTTTCTCCAAGTCCTGTAAACAAGTGTGAATAAAAAAATTCCAGTCACGAAGGGTATCACAAGGCACAGACCAAACTCAGTTCTCAGTTACAGATCTTTGACACCAAGAAGGTCACATCTGGGTAAATAATAAAAAATTTCAGCCCGCATCTTAACCTGGACTGAACTCAGCTTATTCTTTTCTAGAAGGAGATGTAAGCCTTCAGGATATCCTTCAGAATAGAAATGTTTTGGAGACTGCTTTTCCCATTGCTAGGATCACAAAACCTCTTGATTTAGTTTCCCCTGAGATTATTGGTAGTGCAAAATATTTCTTTCAGTAAAATAAAGCAAAGCTTTAAAATAAAACTTCAAACTTACTTGGTATTTTTATTAGAAATCTGAAATATCAACAAGGTTTGCAAACTACATTATATGCCTTGCTTGAAGTTCTGAGTGAACCTGTAGCAACACTTATTTGTCAAGAGACTGATGAATGTGAATTATATTAATACAAAGCTTCATTATGGGGCATATTTAAACTCAAAACCTGGGGAACATAACCCTTTCTGCCTCATTTTCCCTACTGCTTCAGTTTAAATCCCAAAGTAAAACATAAAAATAAAAGTTTGAGCAAACTAAAAGAGAGAGAGTAAAATAAGTCCAGTTAACCAGACGAAAAAAATTCTGTTTGACGAATGGATTTTACCAAACTATGAGCTGATCTTTTTTTTAGCAAACATAACTATCTGAAAGCCATTTGCCGAATATATAACATTCTTCTGTTACTGATATGGAGTAAAAATAAATTCCTGAAAACTGCACATTATACTAACCTTTTTTTCTATATCTAAGTCCATCTTGGGGAATAGAATCATACCATCATAGAATGGTTTGGGTTGAAAGAGACTTTTAAAGACCATCTAGTTTCAGCTCTCCTGCCATGGGCAGAGACACCTCCCACAAGAACAGGTTGCTCAGAGCCCCATCCAACTTGACCTTGAACACTTCCAGGGAGGGGGCATCCACAACTCCACTGGGTAATCTCTTCCAGTGGCTCGCTGCCCTCATAATAAAATATTTCTTCCTTACAATCAATCTAAATCTACCCTCCTGCAGTTTAAATCATTGTCCCTTGTCTTGGTACAGACCTTGGTAAACACTGTCTTAAATGTATGTAGAAATATTTTAAATGAAGTCTCAGGAAGCTTCAGAAAAGAGTTGTAAGAAACTAAAATGTGAATTTACTTTTATTGTAAAACACATATACCTCAGCTCAGAAACATTTCTGTTAGCATGTGCATCTTAGTGTTCTGAGCTGCAGAAAAGAATTGCAGAATGGAGATTTCACAAACAATGTTTTTTTCAGGGAAATTTGTTTTTTAGAAAGTTCAGTGAGTTACTAAGGCATAAATCAATAGATGTAAACTTCTTTAAACACAGCAACAAGAAGAGTTATAAATACACTTAAAGACTTTCTGATGTTTCCTCCAAAAAGCTATGTACTGTGATGAGAATCACTCAGCTCGTGTTCTTGGTTTCATTTGAAAAGAACTTGTCACACACATCATAGATAAAAGTCCAAATGTTGTGCAATGGACCCATAATTTTTCCAAAATCGGTATCCATGTGCTGTCAGTGGTTTTGCTCGTTATTAGGTAAGTATCAACCTGCTACTCAAAGACAGAGAAAATACTGATGTGTGGGAGCTTTGTGCTGATGTATGTAGCCGTGTAAATCTAAGTGTATGGCTTAATATCAAGAAGTGGAAAGCCTCAAAACTGAAGTGAGGACTTTTCTGTATTATGTAGTTAAACCGAGTAAAGAAAGGAACAGGTGAGATAAGATATTTCAGTGACAGCCTGATTTGAAATCAGATAAAAAAGATCCATTTCTTCCAGAAAAACAAGATATTGCAATTCAGCTCCTCCAGACAAAAATATTCAGTGACATTTCCCTTCATTGCCAAAGGAAAATATTAAAAATGATTCAGTTGAATTAAAAAATATTATTCAATTTAGCTATTTGTGCAGCCAAACTAAACCAGTGGCATGATGTTCAAAATGAAAGGATAACAATATATTTAAGTCCTTGAGTACATCTATATGACAAATTTCTAGCAATTCTCTGAAGTCACTCTCATTAAATTGCTGCTGAAGAGGAATACATGATGTGTTGAATATTCTAGCATTAATCGATGCTTAAAATCTTGACCTAAACAAGGTTTAGGTTAGCCTAGCAGAAACAGAAGTCTATACATGTCTTTGTCTGAAAGCCCACATAAACTCAGAAGCAAAATAACAAAAAAACAGTAGTGATTATCCTTGATATTAGATGAATTTTCTTTTGTAAAATGAAAAGTATGAGGACTTTGCATCTCTGAGAAGTACAATGAGAGATGAGCTGCATATTGATAAGCTTCTGGGGTGTGAATTTCCAGGATCTGTAGAAGTGGAGTGGACATGACAGAGGAAAGTGCAAAATATATCTCCAGATTCAGGAACTAGACCGGATATTCAGATGCACAACAGTGAAGCACAATATGTCTAAATATATTGATTAAAAGCTTTGGAAATGTGAAATACCTTTGTCTTTGTCTAAAAAATATATATATGAAGAATACGGATACAGATTTAGAAAATATGTAAGGAAGACAGAGTCTACAACTCCTTTTGCAACTATAAAGAACATTTAATTGCCTCAAAATGCATAACAATGGTGAAAATATGGGGCGCACATACATCACAGAAATACAAATGGAGTCACTAGCTATCATGTAATATGAGGTATTTTCTAGAGAGGGACATAACCACTTGGAAAATTTCTGGCAAAAAATGAGTAACGGTGCAACAATTTCTACACTGCTTAAGAGAGGGAATTAAAAAAATGCTTTGAGGCAAAGCTTTTAAAAGGATCAGCCCTTCAATGACGATAGCAGAAATTACTGCAGACAAATTATTGCTGCTAAAATCTGGAGCTGAGGTTTGAAATCACAGGAGGGGAATATTGTAGTACACAGAGAATATGGCTCATTTCACTTTGCTGAGTATAGGAATAGTTTTACATGACTGTTTCTTAAACAGACTTATGCATACCCGATTTCCTCTCTAACACCACTTCTTTGGTAAATTAGAAATGTTTTATCTGTAGGGCAAACCAGATCAATGAACTGATTCAACTAAAGAAAGGAAAGGAAATAAATAAATGGAGGAAAGGAATTGAAATTAGGAAGGGAAGGAGAGTGGAAGAGAGGGAGGAAGAAAAAAAAGAAAAAGAAAAAGAAAAAGAAAACGAAAAAGAAAAAGAAAAAGAAAAAGAAGAAAAAAATAATAAAAAAATAAAAATAAAAATAAAAAAAAAGAAAAAGAAAAAAAATAAAAAGAAAAAGAAAAAGAAAAAAAATAAAAAGAAAAAGAAAAAGAAAAAGAGAAAAAAAAAAGAAAAAAAAAGATTGCTGAAAAGCTTCATTTTCAGCTGTCTCTGTTTCCAGGTTCAGTTCAGTATATAGCCACCCAAGCAGCTGTGCCAACTTACTTGAAGGGACAATGCAAGGCCAGGGATTAAGGTCTGGAGTGTGAAAAGAGAGGAGGGGTGTGCTGACCCCACACTGCTACGAAAAGAGATGCAGATCAGATCCAATGTTAGGCTCTGACCAACTTATGAGAAGCAGCAACATTGCCATGCTTCAGCTGGGTCTGTGCAAGGAGACCCCAGCAGACAATAGGCATCCAGCATCTTCAGTGGCAGCTGATGGATCAGTTTGAAGGTGTTGCTGATGCCGTACCTGAAGCACCTAAAGAAGGAGACAGACTGAGGTCCTTTTGAAGATCCATGGCTTGGTGACTTTGGCATACACTGGCATAGACAGGAACTACAGAGCTGTACTCCTCTAAGTAGGTCAGTATGACTGAGCAAACAAGCTTCCTGATGCATACTTCTCCTAGAAATATTTTAGCAGCAGAGGATTCATGGTTTGTTTACTGACAAAATGCCTCTGATCTGTTCACAATGTTGCAGGCAAAGCTCAAGTTTATAAATTCACACCACTCCCCGTGTGAATCACAGAATCACAGAAGTAGTGAAGCAGCTATCCTTGTAAAAATGCAGTTTTGCTTGTGCGACTGTGCCCGTGCTGGGGCTTTTCTCAGTAAAGTTTTTGGTCAGGAATGGGCACATCTCTCCTTGTTTCATGTCTTAGGTGAGGCAGCAGAAACCTACAGCACATAGCTTAGGCACATATTATTTCATTTAATTGAATTTCACTTTCACTGTAATGTTATAAAAATGCATTTCCCAAGCTGATTTGGGGCAGCACTTTGCTCCAGGTTGTGAGAAAAATATGTTATTTGAGATCTACATTACTGGAAATGTTAACTGCAATCAGGTAAATTCACCAGAGAGGGAGTGAAGCTGGAGTTCACTGGGGGAGAACAGGGGAGAGGAATTTGAGAAAAGCTTCTGTAAGAGGTGAAGAATCTTTTTATCAGTGTATCAGCTCCAGCACTACAGCTTTGTTACAACGGGAAACAAAACATCGTCTTGCTTACCTGTACCATAACAGCATGCATTTTACACACAGGCTGGGTCTAGGCCATTTTAAACCCTGTATAGGTGTGGGTACACAGACTGTGATTTTTCTACAGTTTCTAGATGAGCAGGAAGAGCACATAAAAAAAGGTAATTTTGATTTTTTTAAGCATTTTTTCTGGTTCATTCTGTAAGTCTATATACATATGTACATGTGCCTGTGTGAAATACTCCGGTAGGCTTCCAAAGAAAAGCAGGGGTCTTTTGCTGCGACTTTTTGCTGTATTAGTGAGAAATACCTGGCATATATCTCCCCCGGTTTTGCCACCTCGGTTTTGCCTGGTGCTTGGAGGGCAAGGGGCATGAAGGTGAGTGGCTGTGGGAAAGCACAACCCTGGCCTCTGGCCCAGGCACCCCCCTCTCCCTCCTGGCAAAGCCAGGGGGAACCTCCTTCCCTGCGATCCCTGCAGAATCAGTGCTGGAGGGAGAGGTTTTCTGTCCTCTTACCAAACCCTCCCTGGGCAGCCACAGCCACAGGCTGGTGTTCATCTCACCTCTTCAGCCACTTCAGCTGTGACAGTCTGAAATGACACTGCTCTTTGCCAGATGTATATGGTGCAAACTGAAAACAGAGAAGATCACTCAAAAAATATAGGGGCTGAGGTCAGTCTAGCACAGGATGAATAGAAGCAACTTCCATGAAGTAAACTTGATTAAAAAAAAATAAATAAATTGGTCTTATCCTACTGAATTTACCCTAGGGCATCTTCTGGCTCCATGGTGGAGAGACATTAAAGAAGCCTTGGAATCTGCTGTGGTCTCTACTGGTTCTCCAGATGTGTCTCCTCAGGAGGCCTTTTGTCTGCACAGGTACAGCATTGCTGAGCTTCTGAGCCTCTTTGCTCTTCATTAACACTCAGCAAAAATTTCTTCCCACACCAAAGGTTTGAATACTTTGTGAGCCAAAGGTACATTATCACATTGTTCCCCTCCAGACAGATCATGTTACTGTACAGGACTGCATATGGGTCTGATCATTAGGATTTTATACTCTGTCTTTTGTCAGTTTAGTATGGTTATGTGAACACTTCTCAAGTCTCTTTTAAGGTGTTGCAGTATCCTGGAACCATGTGGTGTCAGACTTCTTTGGATGCAGCCTTGTTGGCTTCAGTGAAGCTCTTTGTGATGCTTGTTTTAACATGTCTTCAGATAAACAGAGGTTCACTTACAGGCATATTCAATGTGTAAATTTACTTAATGTGTTAGCCCTGACCTTTATAGCCCAAGTTTTGATTGCACTACCTATGGGGGAAAAGTAAGGAAAAAAATAATACATAAATCCTAAACTTCTTATTTCTCCATAAATTCCAAAAATATTTAGAGTAGAATGCAACAGGAAGAAGTCACTTTTTTTCATTCCTCAGGAGAGAAAGGAGTGCAAGAGCTAAACTTACATATTCAACTCAGAATGTTCAGTACCCATGTCATTCCTGAAAATATTGAAGAATCTTGGAGAGATTTCCACTTCTCTTTCAGTTCTTCCCTATTATTTCTACCATGAAGGTTTTACTGATCTGATCTGAATTTTCCTTGCTACATAAACCTCTCTACTGTATTTTTGAGCTCTCTGTTAATTCTGTTATTCTTTGCAAATTCTTTCATTTAGTTCTTCCAGTTCAGTACTGAGTAATGGATGTAATATTTCTTCTGAGCTCTCTACAGGCTTTCACTAAACAGAAATCAGAGCCTGTAGGCAACTACAATCATAGTTCTCTGATTAAAGAATTTGCCTGGGAGAAAGAAAAAGGGCTCCACTTTTTGCATTATCACAGATCCTGCAATGCTGATGGTAAACTGTGTAGGCCCAGATCCAAAGAGAGCTTAGGTTCTCAATAAAATCTTCATGCTCCATTCAGCTACAAGCCTAACCTCTCTCCTACATTTCCCCTTTCATGCTGGCAAGTGTGCTGAGAGAATGACTTTGAAGTTGAGATACGCAGGGGAAATGAACAGTGGAACCAAGCTTGCTGCTGTTGATGAGACTTAAATATGAGACAGAAGCCAAGCTGTTGTCAGTCATGTCAACAGTGATTTACTTTTAAGCCTTTGCAGACCTAAAATTCAGGCATCTGAGCTAATTCAGCATTGAAAAATGAGGTGCTGAGAGAGTCTGGGCACCTCCAAAGATTAAGCAGGAGCTTTCCAGAACTCAGTTTTAGTTTCTTAAAATCTAAGTCTCACTTAAGAACATCATTGCCTTCCTTGATCCAGGCCTTGTGATAGATGTGTTTCTATGACATTCTGATTGGAAAGGGATTTACAAATATCTACTCTCCCAAGAATCTGTTAAGTGAGATAATAGCACTTGAGTATTCCATGGGATCTGAGGCTGAATATTATCACAGAAGCTGACAAAAGCTTGGATATTAATCTTTTTCAAACTGCAACTTCAAATGAAAAGAATAGTTTAGAATTTTCTCATAACTACTTTTATTTTGTTTCTTGGTTCAACAGTCTAATCTCTAGATTTGCCACAGAAGCAAAGAAAATAAGGCTAAACTATAGGATCCATAGCTCCTTGGATTTGAACTTTTCAGTAGGAAAACTGGGGTGTATGTGGAGGTTATACTTTCAAGAACACATCATTTGAATAGAATAGGCTCTTTAATGTTGCTATGACTCATTTTACAAATATTTGGCTCATATTTTTACATTACATATGCTGAAATATATGACCTACTTTTAAATTTGAGAAGATGTGGAAAGTTGTGAAAAGCTCAGATATCACTAAAGCATAGGTTTCAATAAAGCATTGAGAAGCTTGAGTTTTAATGAAAACAATAGAAATATTTTTATTGCTAATCTGCAAAAATGAGTAAAAAACTTTTAACATGTCTTTTTGAAATGTCTGGCACTTCCATCCTAGAAATACCACAGTCTCCTTCATGCTGACCTCTTCACAACCCTGTGTGTGGTCCCAAGTAGAACCCAGACTTTTACCCCACTCAAAAAATCCCCACACCAAACATCTGGGAAGAAAGAGCAACTGATGCACTTTCCATCCTCAGAAACTGGTTGGTCTGGATTCAAAATAGATACCTAGAGAACTTACTATTTAGATCTCATTAAGTACTGTTGGAATATTACCTCCTGAATTTCTCTATAAAATATCCTTAAAGGTTATACCCACATTCTCTTTAATATAATAGAAGGGGTTTTTTCTATACCAAACTATTTGTATTCTCAAAATGCTATTTATAACTTTAATAGATTCTTCAAGTGACTTTGTGGTCTTTATACAGATTTTTTGTAGTTTGTTCCAAAGCAGAGATGTCAAGAGAGAGAAAGAGAAAGAGTGAGTCTTGTAGGTATAAATTAAGGATGTTAAGGATGTTGTGACTTGCCAGGAAGAAACAAATAAGCAAACAAAATAACAGCAACATTTGATTAATAAACCATGCTCTGTATTAAAGTATTTGTTGATTTTATGACTTTTAATTTTTGTTCCCTAGTGATGTGATATGCCCTCTTTTTATGGAAATATTGCACTGATTAAAATGCAAGTGAGGAGACTAGTTCAAGTGTCCAGTTATTAGAAATATTAGTTTAGCTGTTATACACAAAAATATTTTAAAATGATCAGTGAAAAATAGCCAGTACAGTTAACCAGCAGAGGAAAAAAAGCTTTTAGAAATAAAACTATAGCCTTTCAAGTAAGTAGCATAAATAACTTACCATACAGGCAACTTAAATTTAAAATCATAATAGGTTAAAACATAAATAGATATGGGGAGCTGTTTAATAAGAATAAATAAATAAATGAATAATGAAGAACTATAATAAAAGCATTTTCAAATGCACCAGAATGAGAAAACCTGCCAGAAGCCCATTACATGATTAAGGACAACAAGGCCAATGCAGAATATCTAGAATTATTTGCGTGGCTGTGCATTGTCAGAGGGGTGATCCTGGTCTCATCAGAGATTTTCATGAGATGCATTAGCATCAGTGCCCAAACAGTAAGAGAAGGTGAAAGTTTGCTGAGAACTGCAAATAATAAATTCCATGCCAACTAACTAAAAAATAATTAAAAAAAAAATGTTGAAAGTTGAAGACCCAAAAATGTGTAGGATATAACAGAAAAATTAGCACAGCTTTTGTAAACGGAAAGTAGACTTTACAAATATCTCACTTAAAAGATACTAGTCTATTAAATAGAGAGCATCTGCTTTGTACCTGTATTTTCACAAATACTTCTTGCAAGGTGCATTATCAAATGCTCTTAAAAGCTTATAACTACAAAGTCCATAAAAGATGTCATAATTCTGATAAAATAGACAAGTACATTGTAATGTTGAAAATTATTTGTAACTACAAAGTAAAGAAGCACAGAGTTGAGTTATTTAAGAGCAGGATCAGAAAATCATGGTGGATCATAGTTCTCTGAAAACTTCAGCTCAATATGGAATCAGAAAAGCCAGTGAATTATTGGAAAACCAGTAAGATAATACAAGGTGTCTTTGTATTTCTACATACATTTTGATCTGAAAGGTTCTAACTGAGCTTGGATGTCAGGAACTAATATTTTAGGAAGTTAATTTGTGTATAAAATAAAAAATTCCAAATTTTAGAACAATTTAGTTATTTCAAAACTAAAACCAGTCACACACCTTAAAGTAAAAAACAAAAAACTTGACAGGTTTCTTAGGCTGTATGTTAATAAATACTGAATCTAAGCCTGGTGCACTGCTGAATGAGAAGTGCCAACATGCTGGCTGTTCTAGACTGGGCCCTGTCTCCTCTGCGTTGGGTCCCCACAAGAACCTGTATCCAGCAATCCAGATAAGGCAACTAATGCAGCCTCTTTTTTATTTTCTTTTTGATTTTTTTAATTTTATTTTACTTTTTCAGTGGACTTTCAGCTGTGTCAGTTGTTTGATTTTACTTACCATATGACCCCACCAGCGCCAAGACAACTGAGGCTACTGATATGTATGGCAGAGGGCAGGATTAAATAGCATAATCTTCAATGAAGTTTCAAGTCAGAGTATTTAGAGATGATCATCAGCTGCAGCTTCCTCACACAGGTGCTTGGTGAGGTTTTGCTTTGATAGGAGAATAGCAATAGGACAAGAGGAAATGGGGTCAGGTTGTGCCAGGGGAGGTTCAGATTGCATATTAGGAAAATTTTTTTTCACTGAAAGGGTGGTGAGGCATTGGAACAGGCTGCCCAGGGAGGTGGTGGGAGGCACCATCCCTGAAGGTGTTAAAAAGACAGGTGGATATGGTGCTTCAGGAGATGGTTTAATGTTCACGGGGTGTAGGGCTGATGGTTGAACTTGACAATCTTGAAGGTCTTTTCCAACCTTAATGATTCTATGATTCTATGATAGAGACTGGAAGATGGTTAATGTACATCTCTGCAGCTGGGAATTTAAGTGTCTTTCTAAATCTACTACTTTATAAATATCCCCATAGACTATATTAGACCAGCCCTATTCAGGTGAGATAAATGGTCTGCATCATGTAAACTAATTCTAGCACTTGAGACAGTCTACTCAGACATTTCTTCAGATATCTTCATGTTACAGTAAAATTGCTATAATTTTAGGAAGGAGTCTAATTTATTTCAAGGAGCAGCACTCTGCATAGAGGATATTAAATTTCTTAATCTCACATGATGCTTTTTCAGACTATGAGCAAAAAAAAGGGATGAGGTTCTTGTGGGCACCAATTCTGGATGGGTGCTGCTGTCACAAACATTTCTCTAAAGCACCTGATGGCTCTGTTGGTCTGATAGCAAGTAAGAATTTTAATAACATTAACCATATGTGGCCCTACTTGACAAGAGACCTTTTTATATCTCTGCTCCCTGTATAAGGTATTGCCTGGTGATCATCTGCTGGAGAGTTTTCATCCTGTGAAATCCTATTTTATCTCCCTAGAACAGCATTTAATGCGAAAGACACTGAACGATAAATCAAGGAGTGATTTCTACAAACAAAAGGGATGCAGAGGTGAGTAGATTCATTACGCGAATAAGGGTTCAAAGACAAGGTCATAAACATGCCCAAAATGTTGTCACTGCTCAAAAGTTAACATAAAAGGAAATGCCAGAAAAAAAATCTCTGTTTTCATTTGCTTTTGCAGCATACCTCTTGAAATAAAACAAAGGGAAAGCAAACAAAAATATTCCAAATTTTCTTTTGCCATTTCTTTACTATGTATCATAGAATCATAGAATCATAGAATGATTTGGGTTGGAAGAGACCTTAAAGATCATCTAGTTCCAACCCCCCTGCATGGGCAGGGACACATCCCACTAGATCATGTTGCTCAGAGCCTCATCCAACCTGGCCTTGAACATTTCCAGGGAGAACGCTTCCAAAACTTCCCTGGGCAACCTGTTCCTTAGCTAAAACCAGAAGATCAAAACCACAAGATTCACCCAGACCTGGGTACTGCATATGTCATATTCTTGTGCTACAGAAGATACAAAAGAAAGGAAAATCAATGAGTCATTCCTTCTGGTCTTTGACCAAAGCATGACACATGTTTTCCATATGTGTAACTCTGTGAGGCCCTAGGCAAGACACCTTGTGCATCATTCCTTTAGAACTTTGTGGGTAGTATTCTCCTGCAGATGAATACTGGAAATCTGGAAGCACAACCCTTCTTTTTTCACAGCTTCAAAATCTTTCTGGAAAAAGTTATAGGATGATCCATCTGCACAGGGATCGCGTAACTTCTGCAGAAGTCCTGACTTGCGTTGTTTTTTCTGTTCATCCTGATAACACAGAAAAAGGGTTTTTTTAACCTTATGCTATTATCCTATTTCCATGTTAGTACATGCTGTCCAGTTATTCCCTTTCCTTTTTCAGCAAAAATCTAGGTGGCTAGCTGCTGCTCAGTCTGGGCTGCATTGCCCTTGCATGTTGCTGGGGCTTTGCAAAGAGCCACACACCCTTAGGGCTACTTAAAAGCCCCAAAATAAATCCTTAATCACTGATCCAGGAAATATTCTAGGGTTTCCTACTTTTCTGCTTAGTCACCCTGGTAGCATGTTGTTGCAGCCTGGCTCTTGAAAACCTCCAGAGAACTCAGATTTGCAAAATTACACTGAGAATGTAGATCTGCTATCAAGTATGCAACCCCCTAGATGTAAGTCAAGAACTTCTTACGGGAGGCAGTCAAGCCACACAATACAAAGGCAATGCCCTTTTTTACTTTGTGGCTGGGGAAACCCCTTTTTATCCCAATGACAGAAGTAGTAAAGAAACTTAACAACTGATATTTTTGTTGAATATTGTTATTCTAGAGAATGGCTTGGTAAAAGCATAGTTTAATGACATGGCCAATGGAAAATACCTTGTATAAATCTTTTTTTCTTATTATTAAAGTTATTGTTATTACTAGAGTAAGGTTACTTTCACATTTTTTCTTTGTTCCCACTGAATATAGTTTATCCAGTCATTATCACAACTCCACAACTATTTGCTCCATGTGAAAAACTTTGCCTTTTTAAAAAGGAAACTACTTAAAATGACAGCAGAAAAGGCAAAAGAAAGGTTATTTCCATGTATGTTACTGAGCTTAGTTTTAGCTGATTAAAATCTTACAACTCTGGCCCCCACAGAAGATTTTTTTTTTTCCAAAACATAGTTTTGGGAACAGTGAAACAGTATATTTTGTTGGCAAACAGTTGCAAGAATTTAAACCTTTAATCAAGCTCTGCTAAATGCTCCAGTTTATAAATTGTTTAAGAGTTAACCAGTATTTTCCACACAAATCTGTTTCACTTTAACAATAGTCTGGAACTTTTCTACACAGTATTCTGTCCAGTGCAGTCTTCTACTGTTCAGATCTTGCTACTGTTATGATCAAAATTAGTCTCACTTACAGAAAAGCTTAAGTATTGTTCTTGAATAAGCTAGTGCTGCTCTTACTGAATTAAAAAGTCTTTCTAAAGGTCTTTCCTCTTGCTCCTGTTACCTACCATAAGGAAGAAAAGCAGGCACTGGTTCACCTCTACCTACCCAGCAGCCTCTCTTGGCAAGCTCGATGCATTGGCACGGCTCTTTCTCTTTTCCAGCCCAGAGTGAGGGTTCTGATTCTGCTCTTACCCAGCTGCTGTTCAGCAGTGCCCCTGAGCCCCATCCCCATCCATGGGGATTAATCTGCTGCACTAATGACAGGTCAGTCTGTTGGGTCAAAACATTTTGTCATGTTGTTAAGTGCTCGGGTACATGCCTAGACACATACTACCGACAGAGGGAAAGCACATTGGTTCACACTCCTGAGGAACAAATGATGAAACAACCAGTGGCAAAATCTGTTTGATAAGCATTCCCGCCCTCTCGTGGTAAAACTGTGTAAATTTAATTATTAATGTCTCACGGGCTTGTCAAGCAGAAAAAAAAAAAAAAAAAAGGCTAGAAGAAAATTATAAAGTATTCATTCTTTCATATTCATTCAAGTACCTTTTGGTGTCCGAATTTCAGGAGGTCTTTGTAGTTCTTCAGCTTATTTCTGCAACAAATGAGATGCACAAAAATGTTTTAAGCTCTAGTTAAAAATGGCCTGCCTCTGCTCTAGCATGGATAAAAAGCAGAAATTTTTCCAGTTTTATGATTATTCAGAGCTTTTATGTTGTTTTTCTCTGACCTGAACCAATCCTTAGGGAGCCTTTCAGCAATCAGAAGAAGGTAAAATTGGGAAAGAAAAGTGTTAGAGTTGTAATGGTACCATTTTAAGTTGCTTCCTAGCAGCAACATAACTTTCATGATGCTGAAACACAATGCACTGTTGCCCTTTATTTTTAAAATACTTCAGTAACTGGCTGAAAAACTGGCTACAAGGAATCCTTGTGATTGTTCATGTTTTGCAAAAACCTATTCAGAAAGAGAAAATAATGTCTTTTTGACAGCTCCAAAATATGCTACTCTGAAGAGACAAAACTCTCTCCTCTTTGGGACTCCAGATACTGCCACATCTGCACTTCAGATGTACAGCTCACATTGTATTAGCTTACCTACAGTCTTGACCAAGCCTGAATCATACTCGTACTCCATCCCTACTAGCCTGTGTCATGTGATCTGGCAAAGTCAAATCCAGACTTAGACAGGCCTAACCAAACCAGAAATATCAGTTGGATTAATTTAACTGCTGTGAAGGTTATTCTTAGATCTTGTTATAGCAAAAGATTATCAGGAGAAAGCTTGTACCTGCTCATACTCAAGGGGATGTGCAAAAATACAAGAATTAACAAATCAAATGGTAACACCAGATAGAAAAGTAAGTACTACAAAAGTGGATGAGTCAGCTAACAACATGTCTATCTTCATTTCACAAAAATCTTAGATTACTTTTAACTCTTTCTTTTGTTTTTAAAATAAACTTTCATTTATTTATTTATTTTTATTAAAAATAAGGCTATACAAAACCAGGGTGATGAGAGCTTTCCTGTTGCATCTAAGAAAGAAAAAGTGGCTTCAGCTGCCATCTTAAAGAGACCGTAAACTTTTTCAAGAGGAAAGAAGATTACAAAAATATTCTCTTTAGCAGAAACGTGAAAATAAGTACCTCAAAGAAAATGAATGTAGAGACAGATGTTGTACATGTTGCAATGGAGAACGCAATTTCTTCCAAGCTTGTTGCTGTGACTAGTTATACATCTCTACCACACAGATCTGGCTTTTCTTTGAGAGGAATGTATTTATGCATTTATATACAAAGGCTGGTTCATTAATGAAAAATACAGAGCCAAGGTTTTCAAAAGGGACTAATGATTTTGAGATCCCAGGTCCAAACACCTCAACTGAATTTTATGTTTGGTCACATAAAATTGCCAGGTGGGGATGCTGGAAGTGAATGCATGCAAAAGGCATGAGCTACTGGACCCATGCACTGGGTTTATAGAAGACAACTCGTAACAGCTTTACCAACCCTTGTAAAAGTAACTTTGTGAAACACCTATCCCTATGAGACTCACTGTTGACAGAAATAATAATTTCTAAAATGCAACAGCTTAAGTTTCAAGAAGCTTATTTTGATTTATTATTTTCTGTAATTGGATTTAATTTTAGGATTGTCAGAGTTTCTTTGTTTACTGCTCAACACATTTATCTGGGCAGTAATTTAAAAAAAGATACAGTTTTAAATACCTTGTTACAGACAACCCCTTTTTAAGAGTTATTAAGAGCGTGTGCTGTTTTTAATTTGTTGCATTAAAGTGAGCCTCAAAGTATTGTTTACATTAAACAAATTAAAACTATGTAAAAGAGGGTATTATTATAGCCACGTTGTTAAGTATTTCAGGTAGTAGATGTGTCATAAAATGACATATAAAAATAAAAAATAAAATCTGTCCTCAGTGCTGGAAATAACACCTACTATAATGCACTGTTGTTACTTACTATTCCTTAGTCTTGCTCTGCGTCACAATCCAGGCTACTGACCAAGAGACTTGTACAATAATGGCTTATTAATGTACCATTTTCCACCAAAGTAAATTGAATTTGGAAAATAAAGTTGAAATTAACTTTTTTTTTTCCCCTGTGAGCAACTATGAGAACCAAGATATTTGGACATTTCAGATATGCCATGCATCTCCTATTTACCCTTGCCAAGTAAAACAGAAAGTTAAGGGAAGAGCCATTTTAAAGTTGTGGAAAGTATTTTAAGAAACAAAACTGGGGTTTATTTTGAGTTAATGAGGAAGTACCATGAAGTCTCCATAGAAGTGTAGATCTTTATTCAGCCCACCTAACTTCAGATGCTCTGTTAAGATACCTGCATCAGAAGCCTACTCATGCAAAGTTCCCTTCACTGTTGATGGAAAGTGATAGATGCCTCCAGAAAGTGATTCAGACTGAGGGCTGAGTTGTCTTTTTAAACTACCCTCCCCTGTTGATTGTTAAGTATTTTTTTTTATCCTCCCCTGCCAGTTTTGGACTTATCATGGCTCTTCTACTAGAGATGTGGGCTGAGGTTCATATTATTTAAACCTGCAGACAATCAATTTGGTTTTCTTAGTTGTCAAATCTTTCAATAGCTGACCATGAATACAGGGATCCATGGATCACAAGTTGAAAACCATTTCCATATGGGCAGTCATTACTACAGCAACCAGGATCCAACACTGGATAATCAATTAATTGTAGGTGGGACAAATCTGGATTTTTATAAGCTATTCTACCATGATTGAATGGAAGTAGATTTCAGGGCATTGAAGGCTTACATTGAAGGAGAATAAGTAAAATGAAAATTTCACAGAATCACAGAATCGTCATGGTTGGAAAGGACCTCTGAGATCACCAAGTCTAACCACCAACACAAACCCCCCCGCCAGACAAGCACAAACAACCACACAGACTCCACCAGAAAACACTCACAAAAAACCCTCCACAACCTCAGCCACTAGAGCATGCCCTGAAGTGCCACATCTACACGTTTCTTGAATACCTCCAAGGATGGTTACTCAACCACCTCCCGGGGCAGCCTGTTCCAGTGTCTGACCATTCGTTCAGTACAGAAATTCTTCCTAATATCCAATCTGAACCTCCCCTGCTGCAACTTCAGGCCGTTTCCTCTGGTCCTGTCGTTATGTACTTGAGAGAAGAGGCCAACACCCACCTCCCTACAACCTCTTTTCAGGCAGTTGTAGAGGGCAATGAAGTCTCCCTTCAACCTCCTCTTCTCCAAACTAAACATCCCCAGTTCTCTCAGCTGCTCCTCGTATGACTTGTTCTCTAGTCCCTCCACCAGTTTGGTAGCTCTCCTCTGGACACACTCCAGCACCTCAATATCCTCCCTGTAGTGAGGGCCCCAGAACTGAACACAGCACTCAAGGTGTGGCCTCACCATTGCTGAGTACAGGGGTATGATCACTTCCCTAGTCCTGTTAGCCACGCTATTCCTGATGCAGGCCAGGATGCCATTGCCATCTCCTTGGCCACCTGGGCACATTGCTGGCTCATGTTCATCCAGCTGTCAACCAGTGCCTCCAAGTCCTTTTCTGCTGGGCATCTCTCCAGCCACTCTTGCCCAAGCCTGTAACATTGTCTGGGGTTGTTGTGACTGAAATTCAGGACCTGGCACTTGGCCTTGTTGAACCTCATATAATTGGCCTTGGCCCACTGATCCAGCCTATCTAGGTCCCTCTGTAGAGTCTTCCTACTCTCTAGCAGATCAACACTTCCACCCAATTCGGCATCATCTGCAAACTTAATGAGGGTCACCCAATCCCCTCAGCCAGATCATTGATAAAGATGTTGAACAAAGCTGTCCCCAAGACTGAGCCCTGAGGGACACCACTGGTGACTGGCTGCCAAATAGATTTGACCCGGTTTACCAAAACCCTCTGGGCCCAGCCATCCAGCCAGTTTTTTTACCCAGTGAAGAGTACACTTGTCTATGCCATGATTTGCCAGCTTCTCCAGGAGAATGCTGTGGGAGATGGTGTCAAAGGCCTTACCAAAGTCTATGTAGACAATGTCCACAGCCTTCCACCCATCCAATAAGTGGGTCACATGGTTGTAGAAAGAGATCACATTGGTCAAGCAAGACCTCCCTTTCATAAACCCATGCTGGCTGGCCTTGATCCCCTGGATGCCCTGCACTTGCTGTGTGAGCTCACTCAAGATGAACCCCTCCATGATCTTCCCCAGCACTGAGGTCAGGCTGACAGGCCTGTAGTTCTCTGAATCCTCCTTCCTGCCCTTCTTGTAGATGGGCATCACATTAGCCACCCTCCAGTCATTTGGGACTTGTTGACCAGGATTGTTGATAAATGATGGAGAGAGGCTTAGCAAGCTCCCCCACCATCTCCCTCATTACTCTAGGGTGGATCCCATCAGGACCCATAGACTTGTTAATGTCTAGGTGCAGAAGCAGATCATTAACTACTTCCTTCTGGATTATGGGGAGGTTGTTCTGCTCTCTGTCCTTACCTTCCAGCTCAGTAAGCTGAACACCCTAGGGGTAGCTGGTCTGACTACCAAAGATGGAGGCAAAGAAGGCATTAAGTATCTCAGCCTTTCCTCATCCTTGGTTGCAATGCTCCCCCCTACATCCAGTAAGGGATGGAGATTCTCCCTGGCTCTTTTTTTATTGTTTATGTATTTATAAAAGTTTTTTTTTTGTCCCTTATGTCAGTAGCCAAGTTGAGCTCCAGATGGGCTTTTGCCTTCCTACTTTTCTCTCTGTATGACCTAATGAGATCTCTGTACTCCTGTTGAATTGCCTGTCTCTTCTTCCAAAGGTGGTAAATCCTCCCTTTTTTCCCAGCAAAAGCTCCCTGTTCAACCAGGCAGGCCATCTTCCCCATCCTTTAATCTTACAACACATGGGGACAGACTGCTCCTGGGCCTTTCAGATTTCCTTCTTGAAGAGCATCCAGCCTTCCTGGACCCCTTTGCTCTTTAGGACTGTCTCCCAAGGGACTCTCTCAACCAATGTACTGGAATTTGTTCTCTTCCACAGAATAAGGGAAGAATAACTTGCATTACTTAAAATAAATATATCTATCTCAAAGTAGGAGCCATTAAAATTAATCAAAATTGTCTAATATTTTTGGAATCACAACCAAATTGCCAGGTCTCCTGAACTGTGTGTCAAAAATAGGCTCTGTGTAGAGACAAGTATATATATGCCAATGCCCGAAGCATGGGAAATAAACAAGAGGAGTTAGAACTTATTGTGCACCAGGGAGACCATGATATAATTGCCATCATGGAAACGTGGTGGGATGATTCGCATGGTTGGAGTGCTGCAATGGTTGACTATAGGCTTTTTAGAAGGGACAGGCAAGGCAAGAGAGGTGGTGGGTGGCATTATAGGTTAAGGAGTGCTTTGACTGCCTAGAATTCAATACTAGACACACCAAGGCAGAATGTATATGGGTGAGGATAAAAGGGAAGGCCAATGAGGCTGATATCCTAGTGGGAGTCTGTTACAGACCACCTGGACAGGATAAAGAGACTGATGAAATGTTCTTTCAACAACTTGGGGATGTCTCGTGTTCACTAGCCCTTGTTCTTGTGGGGGACTTCAACTTACCAGATGTCTGCTGGAAGTACAACACAGCAGAAAGGGGCCAATCCAGGAGGTTTCTGGAATGTATAGAAGATAACTTCCTGCTACAGCTGGTAAGTGAACCTAGCAGGGGTAGTGCCATGCTGGACCTACTGTTCACAAACAGAGAAGGGTTGGTGGCAGATATAGTGGTTGGAGGTCGTCTTCAGCACAGCGACCATGATACGATAGAATTTTCAATAAGTGGTGAAGTTAGGAGGGTCGTCAGCAAAACCTCTACCTTGGACTTCCAGAGGGCTGACTTTGGCCTCTTCAGGATGCTGGTTGGGAGAGTCCCTTGGGAAGCAGCCCTCAAAAACAAAGGAGCCCAGGAAGGCTGGGCTTACTTTAAGAATGAATTTATGAAGGCGCAGGGGCAGGCTGTCCCTATGTGCTGAAATAGGAGCTGGTGGGGAAGAAGACCAGCCTGGTTGAGCAGGGAACTATTGCAAAAACTCAGAAATAAAAAAATAGTGCATCAACTTTGGAAAAAAGGGCAGGTGAATCAGGAAGTATTTAGGGATATTGTAAGGTCATGTAGGAAGAGAATCAGAGATGCAAAAGCTCAACTAGAACTTAAACTAGCCATCTCTGTAAAGGATAATAAAAAATGCTTTTATAAATACATTAATAACAAAATTCATTATTAAATGAGGAGGGGAACTTAGTAACGGAAGACAAGGAAAATGCTGAGATGTTTAACACCTTCTTTGCCTCAGTCTTTGACAAAAAGACTAGCTACCCTCAGGACAACTGGGCTCCTGAGTTGGTAGACAGGGATAGGGAGCAGAATACCCCTCCTCTAATCCAGGAGGAAGTAGTTAGGGACCTGCTGTGCCACTTAGATCCCAACAAGTCCATGGGTCCAGATGGGATTCATCCTAGGGTGCTGAGGGAGCTGGCGGAAGAACTGGCTAAGCTGCTCTCAATCATTTATCCCCAGTCCTGGCCAGTCCTGGCTCACTGGGGAGGTCCCAGATGACTGGAGGTTGACCAATGTGACGCCCATCCACAAGAAGGGCTGGAAGGAGGATCGGGGGAACTATAGGCCTGTCAGCCTGACCTCGGTGCCTGGCAAGCTTATGGAGCAGATCATCCTGAATGCCATCCAGTGGCATGTAGAAGACAACCAGGGGATCAGGTCTAGCCAACATGGGTTTAGGAAAGGAAGGTCCTGCCTGACTAATCTCATCTCCTTCTATGACTGGGTGACCCACCTAGTGGATGAGGGGAAGGCTGTGGACGTGGTCTACCTTGACTTCAGCAAGGCCTTTGGCACAGTCTCCCACAGCATCCTCCTGGACAAGCTAGCAATCCACGGCTTCGACAGGTGCACCCTTCGCTGGGTCAAAAACTGGTTGGATGACCAGGCCCAGAGAGTGATGGTGAATGGAGCTGCATCCAGCTGGCATCTGGTGACCAGCAGTGTCCCCCAGGGATCAGTATGGGGCCCAGTCCTATTCAATATCTTTATTGACAACCTGGATGTGTGGATTGAGTCCACACTCAGTAAGTTCGCAGATGACACCAAGCTGGGGGGGAGTGTTGATCTGCCAGAGGGTAGGAAGAAGCTGCAGGAGGACCTGGACAGACTGGATCGATGGGCCGAGGCCAACGGCATGAAATTCAACAAGACCAAGTGCAGGGTCCTGCACTTTGGCCACAATAACCCCAGGCAGCACTACAGGCTGGGGGAAGAGTGGCTGGAGAGCGGCCCAGCAGAGAGGGACCTGGGAGTGCTGGTGGACAGCTGGTTGAACATGAGCCAGCAGTGTGCCCAGGTGGCCCGGAAGGCCAATGGCATCCTGGCTTGTATCAGGAATAGTGTGGCCAGCAGGAGTAGGGATGTCATTCTCCCCCTGTACACAGCACTGGTGAGGCCTCACCTCTAGTACTGTGTGCAGTTCTGGGCCCCTCACTTCAAGAAGGATATTGAGGTGCTGGAGTGGGTCCAGAGGAGAGCAACAAGGCTGATGAAAGGACTAGAGGGAAAGTCTTATAGGGAGAGGTTGAGGGTGCTGGGGTTGTTTAGCCTGGAGAAGAGGAGACTCAGGGGGAGCCTTATCACTCTCTACAACTACCTGAAGGGTGGTTGTAGTCAGGTGGGGGCTGGGCTCTTTTTCCAGGCAACTAGCGAGAAGACAGGAGGGCACGGCCTGAAGCTGCTCCAGAAGAGGTTTAGGTTGAATATTAGGAAGCACTTCCTCACGGAGAGGGTGATTAAACATTGGAATGGACTTCCCAGGGAAGTGGTGGAGGCACTGTGATGTGTTTAAGGAAAGGCTGGATGTGGCACTTACTGCCATAATCTAGACGGTGTGGTGGTGTTGGTCATAGGCTGGACTTGATGATCTTAAAGGTCTTTTCCAGCCTTGGTAATTCTGTGATTCTGTGATTCTGTGACAACAAGGCAAAGAAAATATCACATTTAAGTGGTAGATGTTTGAGCCTTAGGGTCTAAATATTCATTAGTGCAAACAGGCTTATTAGCTTGCAAATGTGGGAAATGTACAGATTTTTGTTCCAGGAAAGAGTCAGCAGTCCTGTGACTGGAATACTCACAGGGATAAAGTCACTTGACAGAAATAGAAATTGTTAGGAGCTGTCAAGTCTGGAAGCCCAGTAGGGGCAAGGCTGCTGCAGGTCCAAAATGCCTTCAGGTCTGACTGGTGGTGAGGCTGGGTGTGTACCACAGACAAACGTGTACAAACACACACACACGAGTCTCTCAGCAGACCCCAGAGTCTCTCCGGAAGCTGGCCAGGCCCCTAGTGCCTCCTCTCCCACTAGACCATGCCTCCAGCTGCCCCACTCCCAGTAACGCCCCCTGGCCCCTACTCAATGTGCCACACTTGCCAGCTGGTCCAGCTCAGTGCTGGCCAGGGTCAAACTTGTCATGTCTCGTGCTGGCATCATGGGCCCACGGGACTCCCACCCCTGGTCTCTCTGCCATACACACATGCACACAGCCCAGAGATCCCTGCACCCAGGAAAACATCTATAACTAGAGTTCAGTGAGAAGCTGGGACAGATGGTGATGATCAATTTCAAGCATGGCCAGAGAGGTGTCCTGACTTATGCCTGTTAAACAAAACCCACTCCTTTTCTTCCCTTCTGTTTCTGTTTTCCCACACTTGTTTCTCCCCAAACCATTTCAATCCATCCCTTTTCGCACCTTAATTGCCTCCCCTAAGCACTCACAATAAGTCCTATGCAGTTCCCAAATGCTCTTCTGTGAACTCCACAGGGAACGCTGCAATCCCAGGAAACACCTCTTCAGGGTGACCAGAGAGCCTCCTCACTGACTCCTGGTGCTGGGTGTCCCCCAGGCACAAGGGATTGTGGCTGTCCTATGGCAGCCTTGGGGCTGGAGTGGGATCTCCTGTCTTTGACTGGGGCATTGAGGTCCCCTCTACCCTCTACTGTCATGCCTTTGGGGCTGTGGGAATGAGATTTTCACAGGGCGGTGGCTCCTATGAAGCCCCAGGCAGAGCTGAGCAGGGAGGTACTGGGGTTCCCTCAGCTGCTGTGCTGCTCTGCAGTCCTCGTGCACGGAGGACAGCTTTTGTCATGAAAGTTAAAGAAGTTCAGTGACTTTAGTCAACATTAACAACATTTAACAAAAATGTTTTAGTCATTGGACTATCAAGTACTCAGGGTCATCCTCTGAAGTTCCTCATCCTGCATCCAAAAATTCTTTCAATAAGCATTTTACAGAGTTTTGTATGTTCTAGGGGAAAAAAATCCAAAATTTTAATGAATGAACTCTTGCTGATGGAAACCACCCACCCTTGAACAAGTCTAGTCCTGCACCTCCCAGCTGCTATAATCAGAAGTAGATGGTTCCATTTCTGTTGCACAGGCAAAAAAAAGAGCATGTACTGGTATTGATTTCAGCCAGGAGAGGAGCATAGCAGAGCCTTCTAGGAACGATTAGAAGTGATACTTGAATTTTATTACTTTTACCCATATAACTTCCAGCCAAAATAAAGACTATTCAGACACTTCTAATTGCCAAATCTTTTTCTTTAGTTCTTCAGTTAAAACCTGTGCTGACTTCATGGAGACATATTCTTTGTGTGGAGCTATTGAGTAAGTTACATACCTCTGAAGGGTTTGTCACATTTCATGTAAAAAATGTGGCTCAGCACAGTGGCTTTTACACTGCTCCATGCACTGCAACTGTGTTCATATTTTGACCACAAAACATTGGCTATCTTAAAGAGAAGATTCATGCACAGCAGATGCACTTCATCATACAGACTGCTACTTTCAGTTGCATTCAAACTGATGCCGTGTCCTCTATGAACTGCATTTTGATGAGCAGATCAACAAAATTGAACAATGAAACTCATATGTTTCCCTTTTGTCTGTATTTTGCCTTTATCTGTTGGTCATCTTTGCATGCTGCATTTTATCAATGAAGTCTAATGCCCCAAACGGAATGGATTATTTCACCAAAGCCATCATCTGTGCAGCAGAGGACAAACACTTCTCATATCTGCTTGTCACTATGGAACTTAACTTTGGAGGCCCCAAGATGGCCAAGATTTTATTGGTCATTATTAATGACCAGTGGTGTTTATGGCAAACACGGTTTTAAGTATAGATTTAATTGTCTGGTCTCTAGACATATATATTTTCAGAAGAGTATATATTGTTTAGTTTGTTTGCTTATTAACTTGTCCTTATTTTCTTTATTTGGTACAAAATCTGATTGGTTTAAAACTGTAAGTACTGCTCATGGTCCATGGGATTTATAACTGGGAGTAAGAAAAATACTGTAATTAATCTAGGTCTGTATTTGGTTGATGTCTTTTCATTAAGTACCACAGTCTCCCCTCCTGATGACTTCTGGCTGTGAAATATTTTGCTAGAGTTTTGACTGGGAGTCCAGCCCCTAGCAGAGACAAAAGAACCTCACTCAGGCTTTCATGTGTCTTTACAGGCCCACAGCCAAATAAAAATATTTAGTTTTTAGGCCTATGGTCTTTAAGGAAAATTAAATAAAAAAGCAGTTTTCTATGGAATGCACATAGTTTTTGGGAAGATAAAAAAATTTATTTGGTCAAGAGCTCAATTTTCCATTGAAAGGGTTTCAATATAAAATATTCTAGCAACCATAAAAGATAGTAATATATATGAATTAACAGAATTTAATGTTTCTTGCTATCTCCTTACATTCACTCACTCTCTCACACACAGACACAGACACACACATTCACAAAAGAGGGACTGCTAGTGAGTTCATTTTACTTGTCATTTAAGGAATCAGAAAGAATACAGAGAATAGATGTTTTCTAAGCTATAATTATCAAAAAAATAAATAAAAAAAATTATCCTGCAAGGTGTATTGAGACAGACATCATTAACATGATGCTTCACCGAGACATTGCTTCCTAGCCCATAATGCAGACATCTGTGAAAGTCAAATTATAAACTATAAGTCAAATGTGAGATGATTATAGTATTCCCTACACTGCTTAATGAGACAGAGAATTAGCTCAACTTCAGATGTGTCATATCTGGTAAGTCAATGGATTATTAACTTTAATGCAGATGCATTGGGAGCCTCACATTTAGCAACCTAAAAGTCCAAGAAAATGACTGGGAAACTTGTGAAAAAATAATCTGTACATTACGAGTTGATAATAAAAATAGTGACCTGTGTGTATATGTAAGTGGATAAGGTGAATGGTGAATAACAGCAAAATAAGCAGAGGAGAAGAGAAGGGAGAAATAAAGATGCATACAGTTTATTATTTCAACCAGAAAGAAGTTTAAGCACAGCCATAACCCATGTGGTTTCTGCTCTTGTCACTGGCTAAAGCTCAAAACCTAAGTAATTATCCTATGCTAAGGAAGTGCATAAACCATTGTACCAGCTACTGGAGAGGGCACATCTGTGCTTGACTCTACCTGATCCATCAGGCTTGCACAGAAGAGAGGTTACTGGGTCTTCAATTAAGGTATTAGACATACTTGGGATATTGCTTTCTAGGCTAGAATAAGGCCTCAGGTGCAGCATAGAGGCACTCAGAAAATACCACATCAGACAGAGGTGCCCCTAAAGCTGCACAGGAGCAGCCACTAACTGACCCCCAGGATTGATGTGAACTGACCAGCTGCAGGATTTTCTGTGTGGCAGACGCCCAAGTTTCATCTGTGCGCCTCAGGATCAGATCTCACATGCTTAGCTGTGAAGTCCTTTTGGAATGCATGTGGTTTTTGTGGGTGGAAAAAGGTGGTTGTATGACAGCTTTGCAGGAAAACAATTAATACATAGGTTACTATGGTAAAACATAAGACTAAATGGTAAGTGTAATTTGCAGAGGTCCTCAAGAAGCTGAAGGGAAAATAAAGCTGCTGTTCTGACAAGGAAACAGATCACATTGTCAGCAAGTATGCAAACCATCTCTTTTATTTTCAAATAACCTAGAACAATGTCAGTCTTGAAAGCCTTTAGACACCAAAGGTATTGTCTTTTGCTAGAGTTCACACAGAAAGATCTTGAAGATACTGCCTTTGTTCAAAGTAAGAGTAGCTGTATGCTGCAGTGAGAGATGGGACTCCTTTCCAGGCAGCTGTTGGCTGCACTCTGCTTTGATCTTAATAAACAAAATCTTTCAGAAATTAGGTAAAGTAATGGAAAGTCTCAAGACAATGAAGCAAAGAGCTACAGATGCATGTTTCTGTTGTAGACTAATTAGTCTGCAAACAGGGAGTGAAATAAAGCCATGTTAGCTCATTATGTTTTATGTGCTTGGGATCAACAGAGATGATTCAGAGATTCCTTGGATTGCTTTTGTGCTAAGTTTAGGATAGCTTGTTTTGTAAATACCTGCTTACTGTCAGACATTTTTTTCAGTGGAAAGAATCTCAAAGCAATAATATTTCTTTGTAGAAGATGTTTGAAAATTTTATATAAACGTTGGTCTTCAGTCCAGTGGTTTTATTAAAAATTATATCTATCTGAAAATGTCAATGCCAATAGTAAATTTGAATTAAGTTTTACACATGTAAGCATCTAAGCACTGTAGGAACATAAGCTGAGGTGAGATTTTTGGACCAGTGTATTTTTATTTAGGTATTTCAAATAACACTCAGTTCTTCTGCTGATTTTTTTCTAAGCATAATGACAGCTGCATTATGTACCTTTCTAAATATTCGAGAGAAAGCTAGAAAACTTTATAATGAACAGAGTCTTTCTGAGACAGAAACATTTTGATACAGACTGCTGTCTCCATATTTCACCTTATTGGGAGGGCTGGAGGGAATGGAGGGGACTCATGCTCTCCGAAGCCCATTTACTTCAGTTTTACTCTGATAAATTTTCAATTTAAAGAGAATAGTTTAGGGTGAGATTTTTAGCTGAAAAGAAGCAAACATGGTTCAGGAAGAAAAAGAATGATCCCAAACCTTTACTGGAAGTTCACACAGATTTTAAAGCAAAATATTGTCTAGGTTTATTTTTTTTTCCCTTTTCTAAGTAACAGTTATTTTTTACTATTCTGAGTGTACTAAACATTCTCAAGATATTCTCATGTGCCAAGTGTTGATGAACATAACTATAAACTACAATAGGAATTCCCTCTCTCCAAGGAAACAAACTAAGCAACAGCAAAAATACAGAAATATCAAGGATCAGATAAATCACAGGAGCGAAATCTTAAAAGTGTAATGAAAAAAAGATTTTGAATTAACTTTTGAAATAAGAATTGGAGCATAATCACTGTAGAGATCACTCAAAAGCTAGGTCATCTATAACTGACTTACATAGTTTTTTTCTGTAGATGAAGTCAACGAGAAAGTCACAAACATTTTATTACCTCTCTCCAAGGTTATAAAGTTCTTATTTGTAACAATTTTTCTTGTTGACATCTGACCCCATTTTACCATGTTGGAAGAAAGACTTTGTGATTGCAGATTATTAGTACAGAAGACCATAAAGCATAGCTCTAGCATGAACCTTTCCTCCTCCCAAACAACACCATGTTATTCAGCAAATCTTTCTCCATGCATTTTGTAATAACTGCCTTTGCCAGTAATACAAATAAGCTTTCTCTCTTGCAGAGCCAACATAGCTAGGAAATAGTAAGCTGCAAATTTTATTCCATCTTCTATATCCTCAACAAACTTTTTAAATAACTTTCAGCTGGATACACCCATGCAATTCTGTTGAGGGAAACAGGGTGATGGTGCCATCCATAGAGAGCTTAATTTGGAATTTAGTGTTGCACAAATGTAGCTGGGAGCTCATTTGCTTTGCAGAACATTTATAACAAGCTATGATAAGTTACATGAAAAAAAACAACCTAGAATATCTAGGTTGATTCTAAGGAATGCAGAGAAAGTAGTCAGAAAAAAAAACAAAGCAAAAAAAACCCCAAAACCCAACCAACCACCACCACCACCAAAAACAACCAACCAAACAACAACAACAACAAAAAATTTAAAAAACTCACAAAAAAACCCCAAACCAAAACCCCACTTTATTTTTAAACTAAGCACATTTGATGCCAAAATCCTTGAGTGATAACGATGTGGTACCACAATGCCATTTACATACGGATTTTTCATGATAGGATCACAATTATATTAAGAAATCCAAAGCTACAGATTAGTCTACTCAATGGACTGTACTAGGCCATTTTTTTATGCCACTGGGAAAAAAATTTATTCAAAATATGCAACTCTAACTTCATATTTAGAAGGTTTGATCAATATATCCAGTATGTTCAACAAGACATAAAAATTGAATTAATGTTACCTTCATTTTATAATGAGAGTAGCTGCTGAAAAGACCTAGAATCATTCCTTAAGGCATATAATCCAGGACCTTGCTTTAGGATGAATTTGCTTGAAAATGAGCTACATCCTGAGTTGTGTGCTCTTGTAATTAACCACTCCAGAGCCATAAAGAAAACTGGTTCTTCTAAACAGTCTGTAAAGTTGTGTTTATTGATTCTCTTAGATAGTGTGGTCGTGTGCTGTCCTACATTTGTGGATTTTATAAAATGTAGTCAGAGGATTTGATTTGTCTGTGCTTGCCTTCATAAACAGCTGGACCAAGAAGCTGCACGGAGTTTCTAGAGTCTGCACTGCTGCTAATCTACCAGTTAAATCTACAAAGCCAAATATATGCCTTGGAAGCGTTCATGAATATAATTATAGGCATTCATACAAAATTAAATGCTAGTAACCCTTCTTTTCTTTTATTCAGGAGGAAAAGCAAGTATTCTGACTGTGTTTCATGTGTCTTTCAGGAGATTTTAAAGTTAAACCCTAGCCAGTCTGTGATTCGATGATTCTATGTTAAACCATGAAAATTTTTGTGCATATACAGAACAGAAAGTCTTATATTTTCATAATTGTAGACTTCCATGAGTATTAGTAGAGCTGTAGTGTATTTATCAATATGCTGTCAATGTAATTTAATCTTTCAATCTATAAGACAGTTATCCTATGACTTTTGCATGCATGGTACCAGTTCTGACATACTGAGTTCATTATATTTGTGTATAAAGTGTAATCATATTTGCAGATATCAGAATTGTCAAGGCACTTCATATAGTATGAAACCTTCTGTTCCTTTCATGAAAGCCATGTAGAGGTCTTCAATAGATGGAAATATCTCCCTTCCAAATAATAAATATTTTCATTATTTATGTGTATCCACCTATATTCCAGCTCTTTATAGAAAAGTATGAAGTAATTGCCCTGAGGTTAAAAATTTGATTGAAATACAGTGCTTTTCAATGTGCTTTTATTTATCTTTCACTTTTCCCATGCCTTCTATGAAAAAGGGCCTTGTAAGGTCTTTCCTTGCCTTCTTTGATTTGTACTACTATGATCTTTTTATATACTCTGACCTTTTTATTAACAGTTCCTTCAGACTGGATAACCAGCATGATATACTAGCACTTGTTCCTTGAAGTATAAGCATTTGTCTTATACCCAGCAGAAGTTGACTTGATTTGTGCATAGGCACAGTTTCTGATGCTTGCTTTTAAATTCAAAGGTGTTATTTTGCTCACCCACCAGATGAAGCAGAATACATGATTAAAGTAACTGTGCAGAAGCTGCAGAACTATCAGTGTTGCTGTCTCACTGTGGTACCCAAGCCTGGGGATAGTTTCCTTAAAGCCTCAGCTTCTCCAGTCATGTAACTTTACAGAATTTGCCAAACTTGTACAGACTTCCTATGACCCTAGAAACAACCAAATAAATTAAAACTATCGGGTTTATTTCCACAGTTTTAAAGATTTCTCAAGATTTGATGGTCTGACTCATTACTTTTGGACGTTAGTTTGACAATACTGATATACTCGCAATCCTCCTAGGCAGCTCTTCCAAAAGAAATGTGCAGTGGTCCAAACACTTTTTAAACTGCAGCTTGTCTGGAGATAGACATGAAGAACAATTGGGGCACAATAAGACAGAAACAGTCAGTCTTTCAGAAAAAAACAAATTAATAAAAATGAGGAACTTTATATACTGCCCAATTTTGGTTGTGCCTTCAGTTCCTGGATTCATTTCCAGTGCTGAAATCTGTAAATGCCATTGCTGAGCCACCATCCAAATTCCAACAATGCTTAGACATGAAAATGTCTCACCTTGTTTAGACTCCTAATTGAAGTCACTCAGTTAAGAGAACAAATTCATTATCTTCCAACTTTTTGCTTAAGGTAAGAGGCATCAGCACAAAGAACACAAGAAAAACTTGAGTCTCATTGGGAAACCAAAGTTGTTGAAGTCAGAGCAGGCCAGACACCTTATTGGGACATCCATTCTGTGAATGCCTGCGTGGCAGAGTCATGAGCCTATTCATTGCCCCAACTGAAGTCAGAACTGGAGGTCAAAATCCTTCATTTGCTATAAGAAGGGATAGAAGAGAATATCCTAAGACCTATAACTGTGGAATGATACTCAGCGATGATCCTAGTAAGCAGAATATTCTTCAGATGGTGAGAAAGAAACCTAAACATTTGAATTGTCATTGTCTCATTGAATACAGAAACCATTCACTTGCAACTTTATGTTTCTTAGCATAAAGGACATGGGGTAAAACCAGAATCTCAGGGTTGGGTAAAATTCATACTGCCTACATCATGATTTTTATGTATTAAAAAATTATAAAATGTATTTAGAAATCAATTTTATAGGTTAAAATCTTTAAAAGGTACCTGCGTGAACATCTCTGTTATGAAATGCAAGCATATGGTAGACGTGTGTGCTCAGAAAGTGTCAGCTTACCAAAAACTGAAGAGAGAAGAGTCCTATCTTGCTTATTATCTAATAGTCTAAATATCCAATGGGAAAAGACAGAAATACACATTCTACACTCCAATAATCATTTATGTTATTTATATATTGACAATACTGCAATCTTCAGTCTGAATTTAACAAAAGACATTTCTCTCCACATAAAGACACAGGCGTGTCTTTAAAAATCAGGTTTCCCAGACAGATCTTTATGATAACATAGTAAAAATGGTGATTTCTAATTATTAAATCAATGTTTCTTCAAAAAGACATGAACTTGGAAAAGCAACAGCAGGCAACCAAAAAGAACAGCAATGTGGAAATCAATTCTGAAGTCACAAAGTGGAAACAAATGGGGAACTGCTTTTATTTTCTCTGAATAAAATTGATGAAAAAAACAAGAAATTTGGGGGGATATTTTTTATGATAGTGTGGAAATGTGTGAGAAAATCAAACCTGTGAGATAGCTATTAGTTATTAGTGAGTTACTTACAGTTGTCTAAAATGGGAATTATTAAAACTTCCAGCTTTAATCCTGACATTTGCTGAGTACAGTCACAATAAAATAGGCAATGAATGTTCTACAGTTAGCATTTACCTAACCCTTCTCCTCTGCTAGCAGGAAGCCTGTCTGGAAAAAAACTGTCAGAGAAATGGTAAGCTGTAAAGAGCAACATTAGTAAATTCCATGTAAAGAAAATATTTTCACAGTGAATTATTGCCAAGAAATTCAGAAAAGTGATTCTCAGCAGATGTATTTTTAATTCCTGATTTTGCAAATATATCCAGATGTGATTAAAATCAGTCTATTTGGTATGTAAAATCAATCATCTATACATTTTTTAAGATAAAGACATTCTTTTTAAAATATTTATTTGGCTTTGGAAGATCCCAGTCCTGCACACATTCACTACTAAGTGGAGTGCTTATGTGAAGTACAACCCTTCATAACACCAGTCTAAAATTTATACTACAGTAGCAGTGTGTCTGTGTGAATTAAAATGGTGCTTACATAGGAATGCATTGAAGACCAAACTTAAGCTTATCTTTATTCACAAATATGCTAAACAGAAGGATCATTAGGAATAAATTACCCAAATCACACTAATCCAATTTTTTCTGAGACAGCTTCTGTTTCCTCACTGTCCAGCTGCAGACATTATGCCTGTAGTCTGAGATCACACTCCATTTGTACTGCAAGACATAGCTTCTCCTTTTATAAAATAAAATTTGGGAGCTACCAGCTTGGAGGAGATAACCGCTGAAACTTGTCTAAGATGTATCTTTTCTGTTCCTTCTGAACTGCTGTTAAAGCACAGTAACTTGCAGTAGTTTGATATATATATATATAAAAATAGTAATTTGTGGTCAACATTGTCTCATTATTTAAGATATCAGTAGACAGTCCAGAATTTACTGGAATGGATTTTTACTACAAAGTTTACTCCTATGATTTACTCCCAGCTTTTTCCATTTTTGTACTAAATCTATTTTAGTCTGTTTGCTAGTTTCACAGCATGGTGAACTGAAGTAGCTAGTGAAAATAAAACAGTACTACATGTCCATGCAGTCAAGGAAGTTCTGGTTCATACAGATCTGGTAGGGAGTTAATCTGATGGCCACCTCAATATAAGTGTAGGTATTTTTCTAAATGCGTTTAGAAATAGTACTACAAATAATTAAAATGAGAAAATACTGCATTTAAAAATATTCTGTTGCTCTTTTCATGTTGTGTTTTCCATGCCAAGAATTTTCTTAAACTGTTAGCTGCTTTGGATGTTTCATGCTATCCCTGTTAGAAAATACAACACACTTAAGATTCCACAGGCTTTTTGCATATGCATTTTTAAAGGCAATACGGTTGTCGTGGCTGTGTTACAAAGTCTAGCTGTTTTCTCATCTCAGTGTGGAACAAAAATAGCTGGGAAGTTTTGACGGGAGTTTGTGCACAGAAGGACTGAAGTGATTCTATAATATTGGAACAATATCTATATTACATATCGTGTCCACACTGTATCTCTGTGATTTGGCCCAAGAAATTTACTAGCCAAGTGTTGTTGCATCCACTGCCCCACACTGCCACCCAGCCGGCTCTGAAGCCTGGCTGGGGAGTTTTCTTCCTCTTCTTTTCAGGCAGACAGGTTCTGGAAGGTTATGCCTACCTGGAAAAGAAATGACAGAAATCAGTGTATCTTATTTATAACTAGCCTCACGTAGAAGAAAGAAAAAAAATAAAAATTCATTCTGTCTTAACAATAGGAAATTACAAAGTCTCTGGGAAGTAGCCTCCATCAGAGTAGGCTCTTCTCTGCAGCCCAGTAACAGACAGAAGAGGGAAGCTGGTAATTACTGTTACCCATCACTGCAAAGAGACGGCTTCTGATTCACACTACTCTGATGGTCAGAAATGTTTTCATCTGATTTTACTCCTGATTATTTTGCTTATTCATTCTTAAATCAGCAATTTCTTTCATATTATACAGACAATTTTCTCTAGTTTATTAATACAGAGAGTAGTATTCGGTCATAGTTTTCATTCAGCTCTACCAAAAAGGCAAGTCTTCCTTTCTCCACAAACTGCATTGCCCATTTGATAGTATCTTCCTGGAAACAGAGCTTGTATTGACACCAGTCACAGCTGGTCACTGAGTAGACTCCTCCACAAACACTGACCTGTGCTGCTAAGTTCAGCAGCACATTACACCCATGTGTAAAGTGAGCAGTGGAGAGCTGTGCTTGTAGGTTACACTAGGCTGTGTGCACCTGTGTTCCTTCTGGATACAAGCTAGTGTGTGTGGAACTTACTTGGGTATCTATCTGTTGATCAAATTTTCTCCTGCTTCAAGCATCAGAACTACCCTATGTGAACAGATGTGGATGCCTCTTCAGTATCCTCAGACTGTTCTTTATTTCTCGAGTGCTGTAAAGACGTAAATTTTCTTGCCCTCATCAATTAAGTCAAGTGAGACAAAATGAAGCTGTCCAGTTGTAGGGTGATTAAATCTGTCATTTCTCCCAGGGAAAAAGTTTTCCTCATGCTGTGAAAGCACACTGCATTTTCCTTAATTGTGAATACATTAGCACCCCTTGATGGTAATACCTAAAACATTACTCTTGTTGCCTTGATTTTATTTTCTTAAAAATGTATTGATTGAAACCCATATTGCTAAACATCTCTAGATCCTGTAATATTATATCCACAGTATCTGTATTACAGTCTTCCAAGAAATAACCATCACCAAAAGCTAATGGTGTAATTGCATAGTTTAGATATACAACCAAAGGGTTTTCTGTCTCATTTTATTTTAGTGATGTGTTTCTTTGAAGACTTTCTTCTCCTTTTCATTGTCTGATATTACAAAGTCAGTGTATGCTTTATTAAAAGAAAAAATAAATAAATTCTAGAATAATAATAAAAATGTCTGAAATAATGAATTATATAGATTTCCTATATTCCTGATACACATGAGGAAAATTGTCCTATACATACAATTAAAAATGCTCTATCTATTTTCAGCATGAAATTAAACAGAATGATTCGCAGTTCTATAACGGGTTTCATTTAACTGAATTGTGCCAGCAGACTGATACTCAGAGCTCTTTTTTCACTTGAAGAAAACAAAGCAGCAATCAAGATATCCTCATAAGGACAATCACCACTCTTCATCAAAGCCTCTTGTTAGTCTGGAAATTATTATTAGATATGTTAATAAAATCTTCTGAGATTAAATAGTTGGGAGAGTATGAAACCTGGGTCATGTGTAAATTCAGTTTTGTTCAGTGGTTGGCTTTGTGTTGAGGCATTGATGTAGGCCTAGACACTGAGTAACTTGGACCACAGGTTCTCAGACACAAAAGAGGAGCAGAACTGTCCTTCCTTCGCTTTTAGCGCAAAAGAACCAGTGATTCACTGGCAGCCTTTGGTATCTTCATAACTGCTTACAGGCAGCTGATGACTGCCACCCTCTTTGCTGCTTGGCAAGAACAAGTTAAAATACCTACCTTATTTGGTGATCTCTGGTTGCAGATCTCCCGCTTCAGCTGTCTCTACTCGGTGTCAGTTTGATCACTTTCCTCCGTGGCAAGTGCTTTAAAAGGGAAAGGAAAACATTGCTGATTTTTAGCACATTTTTCCAATGTTACAGAAAACCATTGAATTAGTTTTTATTAGTAGCTTGTGCTTCTCTGACTACTTAAGGAAAATAAATTATTTGATTTAGAAATCCTAGCAAAGTAGAAGTAATTTTAAGTTGAATGAGCAGGTAGAGTACGAGAAATCTGATGTTTTTCAATGCATTTATAGACATTTTACAAGAATTAAGTGTAAGTAAACAGGAATATTTAGAATTTTAATCTTAAGATTCTAAATTATTTTAACAAAGATTACAAATTATGCTTAATTTCAAGGAGAAGTTTCATCGAATTTTAATTATTCATATTTTGGACACCATATGTGAATTAATGTTTTCAAAAATTATAAAGCCTCTCCTGTGACTAAAATAATCATGATACCCCTGTTTAAACAGATCATATTCTTATATTTTCAAATCTCTGAGGTTTCCCAGTCTTAACTATTTCTTTCCTCCATACAAAAAAAAGAAATTAAGATTTTACTTTCTTTTTTAAAATGAAGGTGAGAAACTGACAAACTTATGTCGAGTGAAATTGTCATGTATTAAAAATAAACATATATTTCTGTTTTGATTTAAATGTTTTTCACTGCATAAAAACTAAATATTGTGGCATTGCATTAATACCTTAGAAAAAGATGAAATTCAGTAAAGAACTGTGTATTACTCTCCATCAGTAAAAACTAGTGTTTAAGTATATAAACAAAGAAGATGACAATTTTATTTTTAAATAAATCCTTTTTTTCTCATTGTATAACTTAGAATGTACAATATTATTGCAACTTTTACTTCTATGAGAACTGCTATTTGACTAAGACTATACATAAGGTTCATCTCTGTTATCCAAAAAAAAGCATCGTGCAGAATGGCCATATTTTTCAGCCACCTTTAGCAGTCACTGAACTAAGTTTGTGATTTTAAACTTGACTATATGTTTTAAATGGGGAAAAAAAAAATGTCTAGATCTATTTTAATTAATCTAGGGCTAATGTACAACCCATCAGACTGAGTAACATCTGCATCTTCATGAATGAATGTGCAAAGTCTTGAGTGAATAAATGTCTCCATCTGCCACTGGTCCTTGATCAAGAATTATTATTTTCAACAGATACTCAAGTGCTTTATTTTTAACCTGTTCTTGATAACATATTACATCCTCCCACAAATCCATCTTTAAAACTTAATTTTTAAATATTTCATCCTATTCCAAAATGCTATTTCAGTTTCTAAGTTTTTTAAATTTTTTATTATCTCCTCCATTCAATTTTCTTCGTGGAAATAAGGAAAATGATGACATACTAAGACGTCTAAGTAACATGTTTTCTATTTGTTCATTATAATTCTGGATTGGCGGCAATCCATTACGAAGTAGAAATTAATTTTATGTTCTCTTGTTATGCAAACCAGCAGCTGTTTAAAAAACCAGAAAACTATAACTAAATGTGAAATGATGTAGAAAACAGTTCTCAATCTTTTTACTCAATGATGAGTGCAAGTGGGAGTGAGGGAGACCCATGGTGCACACATCTCTCGGGAAATATTGCCAATATTCCCTGAAGATTTTTGTCAAGTCTTTTCCCTGCCCAGCTTTACCCTGCAGGGCATTACTGAACTTCAAGCACTCCTGGCAAGCTATGATGTGCAGGATGCAAACTGCACATACAGGTGTGCAGCTCTAACAGGTGACACCAAGAATTCATCCCACTGATGGTTAGGTCATGGTGACAGAGGAGGGGAGTGATCTGGACTGAGATTACAGCCAGGCAGACAAGTGTTTAAAATCCATCTCCAATCTAAACTCAGGATTATTGGATAAAAGTGAGGAGAGACATGAAGAATTTCAGGTTTCTTCTTTAAAATCCACATTGACACTTTAACAGAATTTCTATAGAAATGACCCCCAGAGCCTGAGGACAAATTTCTGTAGGGCATTTCTGTAGTTTGAGACTTTCCTCGTTCAAGATGACATAAGAAAATGCAGGTAAATGCTTACCAAGTGCATAAGTAAAACTAAGATGAATTGATCTACACAAATAGCTTTTGGGAGATTAGGAGTGCTCATGATTTACTGTGTTTCCTGGGAACAGCTCCGAGAGGTCAGAGGAGCAGCTTGTGATTTGTCTTATTTGACTAAACTTTGTGAGTTACCTAAAAGTTGTAAAATGCTTGATGTGATCATCCGGAAGAGACATTACCTCAGTGATGGACATAAGAGCCTTAAATTAATGTGACCTTTGATGAAAAATCACCTTTTCCCACTCAACTCTGAGTCTTAAATAAAATTAAAAGCAAGCCTAGGCTATCGTACTAAAAAAAACCCCTGGTGTTCTTTAGCCTTGAGGCCAAATGATGGTACACAGCTCACTTCTACCCACCTGAATGCTTTTCTATAGAAAGATGGTGGCTGTAGTCCTATTGGTCTATTTGGAACACTGCTAGTCAGAAGATGTCTCTTGAACTGTGCCTGGCAGTATTTTAAATAGGTTATAACAATGCTAAAAAGATAAACCATGACAGCAGGTGTGCTTGTAATTAAGCAATATATCATGCCATTGCTTAGGGCTGTGCCTTCTTTTTTTTTATATAGTCTATGAGAACATTGAGTCCACTCAGTGCTTTTGTTCTCATTTAAATGAGTCTTGATTCAATTTCTGCACAACAGTTGTTCTTATACATCAGTCCAATCTTATTAAAGAATCCTTTAGCACTGGGTAATTTCTTTCCCCCAATTAAATTATGCATGACAGCTAAATAATAATCTGTTTAACAGTAATGCATTTACATACACATGCATAGATGCATGTATTTCTACATTATGGAATGCATACAAAGTCTTAATGTTGGTCTAAGTACTGTTGTGTTGCAAAGGTACTGTGCTTCCCTATGTATACATATATCCTATAGCATAATTTAAGCACATTTTGCTGACTAAAACAGAATCCTAGCCCAGAGCCAAGAGAGAGGTAGTCTTTACTTCATTTTTTCCTTCATTATTTTGCATTAATCTTTTTTAAAGCAGATTTTGTAAGAATGACCCCGTTCACCATAAAAAAATAACCAGATCATATAATATAGCTGTCATTCTCTCTTCTTCATTTGTCATCTAAGCATTCCTTCTTACCTGTGTTTTTCATTGTCTGTGATTTCATATTTGTCTCAATCTCATTAATGCTGATGTTGAATTCAATGTCTTCATTACGTAGTCAATGAAGAACCTACAAGGAAACTGTTGATTTCCCATTGACCTTTTCTCTCTCTGCCAGTTGTTCATTCACTCATGCCTTATTATGGTTGTATAGTGTACTCTTTTAACAAGAATGCCACAGTACTTCAAAAACCATACAAAATCTTATGTTACTTCTAGACTACCTTTATTAGCCACCTTTATTGAAAATTTTTTAATCTCATCAAACAGTGAAAGCAATTTTGTTTGATGGTGTCTCTGCTCTTTAAGATCCTGCTCATGAGCATTAATAAAATTTTGTTGAGCAGTCCTATATAAAATTAAAAATCCTTTCAATTTCTCTATCATCGTTCTGCGGATTGATGTAAAAGAAGATATAGCCTGTGGCAACCCTGAATCACCCCACTGGTCTTTATTAATATTTGCTATAACTTCAGTGGATTTCCAATATTTGAAATTGCCAAGTGCTTTAAGTTAATTAAAAATGAACAGTGAGTTAGCTATTTCTTCAGACATCTCTTTGGACCTCACGTACAAGCTACCTGAACTTGTATATGAACCTGAGGTATCCAGAGGAGATATCACCTTCCTTTACCAATGGTGACTGAAAGATAGGAAAATACTTAATTATCCCATAGAGTAGGCATATATAATATTTATTTTCCAATAGAGTTCAGACATATATATGCTCTCACGTCTTCTTTTCATATCACATTAACTATATTTATACAGAAATGAATCCAACATAAAGCTGTAAGAGGAAATTTCAGTAACAGCAGCCATCTATCAGACTGGTACATTTTTTCATTTTGTATTTCCTGTCTTCTTGGAGAGCAAATCTCATATAGGAGATTCTCTTCTGTATCCACGAACCAATCCTAGCTGCATGTTCAGGGTATATTGTGCTGGACACAGCACTTGTGTTACCATCTTCTTATCCCTCTTTGGGCTCATTTTTACAAGGAATCTGGTGACTATCTTTGCAAAAATTTCTTCTTTTTTTTTTTTTTTTAATTTTATTTTTTCCCACGGGGTATGTAAAAAACCCCTCTTTTATTGGCTAGCATTGATTTTTTTTTTTTGCCAGAGTCATTATTTTCCCTAACAGACTTTCTACACCTTTCTGTTGAATTTCTCTAAGTATAGTATCCTCTATCTTTATAAAAGAATTGTGAAAGAAACCAGTTATTTAATAGATGCCTCTCAAAGGACTCCATCTTTTTCCCTCTCACAAACACACAATGATTTTCTGGTTGAGAATTGCAGACTATGTGTAATTTTTTTTTTTTTTATTTTTTTTTTTCACTTTTCAGCTGTTAGCTTTGCAGAATAAATAAAAGCCAACTAGAAGGTAAAAACAGCAGAGATGGAGGAGCAGCTGAGCAGCCCAGTCTCTGGAAGAGCATAAGGGGATGGAGAAGTAGGCTCAGTGTCCCCTTGCCTGGGGAGGTGTGAGGGGTTGGGAGCCTTAGTGCCTAAATCACTGCCTCTTGGTCACTCAGGCTGGCAGGACCCTGGCACTTGGATGTGTTGCTGAGATCTGAGTGTTTAAGGAGTAGCCTGGAATATAAAAAGAGCAATTTTCTTTCCCACAAAGTGGAACTTTTCTAGAAATATACGCCACTTAAATATGCTCACTTAACAGTAAAAAATCTTGGCTTTTTTTTGGAAAGGTTTTCAGAACCAGCCAAAGATGCATATGCAAACCAAATGTGAATGTGTAAACCTCTAGATGTCCTTAGAGGTTAGGTTAGGTCCTACAGAGCGACTGAAATATTCCCTGAGCATGTGTGTCCCTTTTGCAGTTCCATTTTATTTTAGCCCTTTCTGAATGGTAATGTTAATTTAAGCTTATATAGTTCCTCACCCAAGCTATTACATTTTCAAATACTTCAGGAGCCTGAGAACTGGAATGCAAGCTAAAATTTCAACAAAATTTAGAGATTTATGGAAGGAATATTCTTTTTCTTTGCATTTTTTTCATTTTTCCTGTGAAATGATTTGTTGCTAAAAAATATATTCAAATGCATAAGAAAAAAACAAAAAATAAAATGACCTTTCTGAGACAAAACAGAAGACCACATGCCTTATTTCTGAATGATATGAGAGGAAAATGGAAAGATGAATTATGTTTTCTTCACTTTTAATGGGCCAAATAATAGTAGAACACATGGTGAAAATATGAATAATATTTTCCCACAGATCATTTCCCTCTGATGCATAATGTTCTATTTTCCTTTAACAGGCATTAAGTTGGTTTTACATGGGAAATTCAAAGAACTGACAGTAAGGTTTATGATACTATTCAAAAAACTGCAGTGAATTTCAGCAATTTAATCTTCAAGTACAATTTATTCTGATTCTAAAGAATTGGTTTAATAATTTTAAAAAATCAAAATGTAACACTTAAAAAAAATTAAATGAAAACATCTAAACCATTTTTTTTCTTGTATATTTACTCCTACACAACATTGTGATTATTAGATCATAGAGAAAAACTGAACCAATTGTATTTGAGAAATAATATGATGGTAAAGTTAGAAAGATCTTTTTGGTTCATGTATTAACAGGTTATTATATAAATAATGTTATTAATTTACCACAGAGTATGTTATACAATAGTTAAAAAATTAATTTTGGAGTATTCTCACAGAAATAGTTACATTCTCTTTCTAGAAGGTGCCAATTGTCTTGCCAAATCAATATGATTTCAATATTGAGTCAGAGCTGCTTTTTCTTCCCTCCACAGGTAATACTGGACTCTAAAATTGATTTCTCCCTGATTGTGTGAATAGCTAGCTACAGAAAAAGAAATTACATCAGCAGAGTAAAATGAATGATGGTGTTTCTATCAGGACAGGAATGAATCTGCTTTTCTGCATTTCAGCACTTGCCTGCATTAAAGCATGTAATGTCTTGAATTTGAGTGCTCTTACCCAGTAATGAGTCAAGAGCTTCAGACTTTGCTGGTGGTCCTGGGACCTATTCTGTCTAAACTGTGCAGACAAGAGGTTTTCTCTTGGGAAATTTCTAACCATGTCTGAAGCTGAATGGGCTTCAGCTGCTTCTCACACAATCCAGTGTTTCTAGCTTTCGTTTGAAGTGTCCAAGAAAAAGGCTTAAGAAAAGAAAATGTTCCTTTCCCTGTTGGCTGTTATGCTTTGGTATTCAGGATATCCTAGGCCCTGAAGATAGGAATAATGTACATAAGATGAACACTGACACTCCGTTTTATTCACTTTTCTTTTTTTACTCCCAACTCTCAAGAGAAGAAATTCGCAAACAGTAAAAAAAAGACACAATTTCTATTAGACCAACAGTTCCGTGACTTTCATGGTGTTCATGACACTGCTACAGTGCAGACCAGAGGCAACAAGGGCAGAAATTCAGCTTTCCCTGTAGACTGTCTATATCTGCTCAAGTACTTAATCTGTGCAAAGAAAATATTAAGCTCTATAAAATACTAGTGGGTATCCTTTTGTTATTTTTTTCCCCATAGAAACATTAGGCAATTCAAGGAACAAAAGAAAGCAATTCTTCAAGCAAGCCACATTGGACACATTGGGAATGGGAAACAGGAAAAGAAGTAATAAAAGACTCTCAGGGATGCTGATGCACCTTGTACTATCTACAGCCACTGGCAGCATGTAAAGATGGCGACTTGACACCACTAGTATGGAAAGCAAGCAGACAGCTTGCAGACAACAGCCAGTCTCTTACAGTGAGATCCAGTTTTCAGTTAATCCCTCCCTTGTGCAGGCTGATACCTGCTAAGGCATGCAGCTTATGCTTTCCCAAATAGCCCTGATTTTTTCATGTATGTAGTGCATATGTAGTGCATTACTTTTCAGGATTTGTCTAAACAGAACTGTAGCTATAATCTCTATCCTTAGCTATCCTAAGTGAAATCCTCACACACTACCCATAATAAGCATCAGAATAGGGTATATTTTTCATTTTTAGCTCACCCCCATTCCCTCTTTTTGGTGAGTCTGCAATAAAAACATTTCTTAAATTAATGGAATAATATTCCAGAGTAATGTGTCTAATCTTTCCCCTTAAATTGTAAACCTATTTTTTCTTTCATGTAAATTGTATGTTGTGTTAATCTTATGGCAGAAATGTTGATAAACATGCAAAACTGATATGTAAATTAAATATAATTTCACTATTCCATTGCAGACTTTCTGAATTTTGGGTGTGTGCTTTCAGTTTTAGGTGCATTAGTGCTGCCCACTAGCGGACACCTGAAATCACTGTCTGTACTTATTTCCTGAACAAATGTCAAGGTTATTTGTCCTGATGATATTCAGTAAATATAATCCTTATGTTTTTACATTTTAAACCCATTCATCACTAGATTAAATTATTTTCCCTTTAAATTGTTTTCAAAGTGAAAGAGGATTGAGTCATGGACTTCGAAGGACCACTGCTCAATTTCCAGTGAGGACAGAAACCCTAAAAATAAGCAATTCGTCATTTTAAAAAAGTGCTGGGTCCAGTCCTGTTCAACATCTTTATCAACGACCTTGATGATGAGACAGTGTCTTCTCAGCAAATTTGCTGATGACATGAAGCTGGGAGGATTGGCTGATTCACTTGAAGTCTGTGTGGCCATTCAGCAAGTTTTGGACAGACTGGAGATCTGGGCAAGGAGGAAAAAATGAGGTTCAACAAGAGCAAATGCAGAGTCCTGCATCTTGGAAGGAACTGCAAAATGTACCAATACAGGTTAGGAGGTGATCTGCTAGAGAGCAGCTCTGTGGAGAAGGACCTTGGAGTCCTGGTAGACAACAAGTTATCCATGGGACAACAATTTTATCCTGGGGTGCATTAGGAGGAGTGTGTCCAGCAGATCGAGGAAGATCCTTGCGCTCTACTCATCCCTGATGAGACCTCACTTGGAGTATTCTGTCCAGTTCTGGGCTCCCCAATCCAAGAGGGCAGGGATCTACTTGAGAGAGTCCAACAGAGGGCTAAAAGGATGATTAAGGGACTGAAACACCTGCTTCATGAGGAAAGGCTGAGAGACCTGTGACTTTTCAGTCTAGAGAGGAGAAGACTGAGGGGGGATCTAATTAATGTCTATAAATGCATGAGGGCTGGATGTCAAGAAGGCAGGGACAACCTCTTTTCACTTGTGCCCAGTGATAGGATGAGGGGCAATGGATTCAAACTCAAGCACATAAGTTCCACTTCAACATGAGGAAGAACTTCTTTACTGCGAGGGTTACAGAGCACTGGAACAAGCTCCCCAGAGAGGTTGTGGAGTCTCCTTCTGTGGAAACTATTTAAAGAACTGTCTGGATGCCTTTCTGAGTGATCTGCCCTAGTTTTTGGTCCTCCTCTGGCAGGGGGGTTGGACTTGATGACCATCAGAGGTCCCTTCCAACCCCTAACATTCTGTGATTCTGTGATTCTTCAGAGCCTTCAGTAACTGAAAAGGGCAGGTTCACAGGGTAACTTTAAATCCTATCAACAAATAAGAAGCAACAACGAAAATACACAGAGGGAAATATCTGTTCTGTGTTCCTTCCTCTCCTGTGTCACTGAATATAGAGTTTTAATATCTCTGCTTGGCAGCCACGCAGATTTCAAATAGCACTTACAGGGATGTTGCTGCAATCCAGGTTCCTATTTGTATTGTTGCTCTGCTTATTATCTAATATAAAGACCGTCTTTTTTACACAGTTATCTCCTCCTGCTGTTTCTGTTTGCCCTATGATAAGGTAAATTAATCTGACTCCAGATCAGAGGTAAACTGACCTCAAAAACTGTGTACAGCTGTAGGAGTTATCTATATGTTGCAACTTGTAGTATTTCACTTACGTGCAAGGACTTCTTTGGTTATTAGTAATGGATGTCACCTGCAAAATCTGACCAAGAAATCCAAGTTCATTGTCTGATATGAATCATATCCAATACAGCTGATGAACAGTGATTTTTTTAAATTGAGCTATCTTCCCAAGGATAATGCTGAAATTTCCCATTTATTTTTTTTTTTAATAAAAGAGAAAACTTCTATGTTAGCTCCAAAGTTACATTCTGCATTTACACACCTATTTCTAGGAAATGCTGAAGCAGGCTTTGGTATAAGAACCTCCTTGGAGAGAGAAGCCAACCTGGGGAATATCCACTCTGGAAAAATGAAAGCCCACCCTTTCAGCTGCTATATTATATTATTTACTGGATTGCAGGGAAATTACAGACAAGAAAAAAAAATAGAGTATTTAATTCTGACTCATTTCAGTGCATTGCAGCATGGATCAAACATCAGGCATAATAATAATAATGACACAGAACTCTTGCATACCTAACCACAGATACGTGCTACACTAATTGAGCTTAACAATTCTTACATTTATTTGGGTCAAATTTATTTTGCGGTTGTCATTCCTTATCTTTTTGGTACATTTTGATTTTCCCCTCATACTTGGAGTAGGATTTGTGACATCTTTTCAGAAACACCACTGAAATGTTAAATAATACTTCTCCAAAAATTTGGTATAGAGAAGGCAACCATTTGGCCAGGGTACACAACTGTGCAACTACAATGCCAGGGTTTTTTTCACTGCAATCAGTTTATTCAAATGATTTCATTAGGAGAAGGGACTCAAAGTATTGTCATATCATGTTGTAACTCTTCTGAATTCGTCCATATGAAATTTGGGGTTTCTTTGGTAACATTCATCCAAAACTTGCTGATTACAAGGTGAGTTTACAGTGAGGTGACCATGTCCTTTTGCTCTCCATGATGTGCACTCAGAACTGCTATTGATTTTGTGGAGAGAAATTTGAGTTTCTCCAGGCATTGCAATGTTTTCTATTACATCTTTCCAACCTTCATTATCTATTAAGAACCACTGCTTGTAAAAAGCCAAGCATGTAGAAATTATTAGCAAATAGGAGTCTCAAGGCATATGATGTTAATTTAGTAGCTACTATACAATATATTAGAGGTGCTCATTTGGGAACTGTCAGAAATAGCTCCACCAGCCTCAAAAAGACAATCCTTAGCAACCTCTACAGCTTTCTTGCAGAGATATTATTTTGTGACTCAATAAGGATTCAATATATTCAGTATAAATTAGGTAGCATAGTAAAAAGTAATGCCAGGACAATTTCATACAATTATACTTTTAACTGGGGATCTGATCATTACTTGATTACATGATGCTGTTGCTTATTGGTTGTGTAACTTATTTACAGCTGACAGTAAAATCAATTAGCCAATGAATAATTTTCCCCCATGAACAAGTGGCAAAAACGATGGTAACTTTAGTGATATGAACAACATGGCCCAGCAGTATTAACCACTGTGATGGATAGGCACATACTTGGCTTCCTCAGCATTTGCAACACCTCTGCTTTCCCTGCACTGCACTGACTACCTCCACTTCATCCTTCCATCATACTGCGTGTGTACGTGAGTGATGCACAAACATCCATCCCTTTCAAGCCATCATCTATTATGAAATTTACTCATTGTTGGCTTCTACTGAGTTTCTTAGGAAAAAGGTGTGACACGAATTTGACAATTCAAATGGTACTCAGCAGGTATTTTTTGCTTTGTCAGAAGGAAGTGTAGGAACTGGGGAGATGACACAGGGTGGTATCCACCAGCTGATGCAGAGAAGTAGTTGGCAGCAGCCACAGTCAACTATAAGGAACAGAAGGAACACCTCTTTTTGGAGTATCCGTGGTAATGCACGTGATATCATCCAGCTTTGCTCTTTGAACACATGTTCTCAATCTTCCTTGAATCTGCTCTTTAAGTCAAGATTTTTGTCAATATTTCTAGAAGTCATAAAGCATACTGAGCCATTTTCAGAAATAATCTCAGGGACATTCAAAGGCTGCTTGCAACACATAGCCTAAGGAGATGTAAAAAGCTAAGTAGAATTTTGCATGGTGGACTCTCTCCCTCCCTCACTATTTCTATGAGTTTTTTGATTCATATGATTGAGAAAAGGAGGTGTTATGGAGAGTTTAAAACTATAAAACAAGCCAGGACATACAAACAGTCATTGAACGACAAGTTCAGTTTCTATTCATAGATTTGTCAGTGTCAGTTCTGAATGAATCGTTTGATTTCTTCTGGTCATTCTCACTCTAGGAAGGTCAAAATAGCTTCTCAAACATTGCTCATAGCAACTAAAACTACTGAAAAGTCCTACAGAAAATAGTAGAGTAAAACACGGCTGCAAAAAATACTGGCACAATGTTTGACTGAAGGATATTTACACATTTTAATGCCTCTGAAGTACTTTCTGAAAGTCTTGAACTTTCATGGCATTTGCATAAAACCTTGCTATTTGACATAGGCATTCTATTTTTTAATTGAACAAGGTAGTATTTTCCCCTCCTTCAAAAGCTGATCAGACAACTGTGTTCATACACCTTGATACTATTGATCTTTGTTAATCTGTATAGAGATGAAAATATTATGTACAGGCTACTGTGGCTGGTGATCTCTTATGTTAAATGAAGGAGCATATGCCTGTGTCTGTTGACTGTCTTTGGTTTTGCTGATGATAGGGTGCTGTGCCCTACATGCAGACCTCTGTGGGATGCTTTGGGTTGTTTTTTTATATGTTTGTTTTTTTTTTTTTTAATTTCTCAGACATTAACACATTTCCAAACAGCTGATTTTGTCATAACAATATACCAGAATAACAACAGATTTTTATAACTACTGATTAAGTAGTAAGAGCTCTTTAAAAAGTGCCCTGTGGTCAGTCATAATAAAGTGGAGTTTTTTCTACTTGCTCACGAGAGAAACAAAATTTCTAACTATTTTTTTTTCCCTGTAAGATAAAAAAACCTGGTTTTGTTGAAACATCATTTTCCATTGGGAATTAATCTTCAGGGAAGATTTCTAGCTTTCCAGTTAGGCAGAAGATCACCACGATATCATTGCAATGAAGTGAATAATTAATAATAATTATATGCTTGGTAAGAGTGATTATTTTAATTCTGATGGGATTTTATTAGGCTCTGAACATAATGTTAAGGTATTGAGAACACAGAAGGATATTTTTCAGCAACTTTAGTGAGCACTTTAATAAGGTCGAGCCTTACTTATTCCCCCCTGAAAAATTCTGTAGTACCTTAAGTGAAGTCTGACAGCTCATTAAGATTCATTTGTTTAAAGAAAATAAAATACAAAAATAAGAGGCTCTGACACTCTGTTTAGCTTTGTGTTAGGGAGATTAGGGGTAGGAAATGTCTGTTCTCTCAAATTTAATACTGATTTCAGTTAGTTGCTAATACTAAGGAAGACACGGTGTTACTTGTGAAGTCTGCCATTTGAGTGTTCAAACAATATCATAGGATGTGTCATGACAAGAATATCTACTATGCTCTTGAGCTTATTCCACCTCTATTAGTCTATCTTGTGATGCCAAACTGAATCATCATAGCTTGACAGAAAAAAAAAGGGCCTTGGTAGACTTATCAATGAGTTTTTCAGAGATGAAAAATAATAGGAGGTGGGGGAAAGACTTCATCAGACTAGAGGACATATGACATTGTGTAGCAAAGGATTTGTAAGATAAAGTTCCAGCCACTGCACTGGTGATCTGGACCTACTGAACTCATTACACATCTTTCACATCTTCTGGGTTAGCCAAGTGTTTACAAATGTCATAGGCAATGACAGAGTTCCATGCTGGCATTCCAAACTGTATTCTGTAGTGCGATATAGTATAGAAACATGTAAGCAGCAGTCAAAGAGCAGCAAAAGAAATTAACCATGTGCTACATGTTCATGATTATATTACTCATTCATAATGATAAAGTAAAAGTTAATGTACTTCTATTTTGAGGGAAAATACCATAAAAGTTGTTAAACTGTTGCAAAAATATAGTTATTTATGTATCTCAGAAGTATTTATTTTTTAAAATCTTAGCAATGAAATATGTGCTAAGCTGTATGGGGCAGGTTGTGTCTGATTAATTTTATGGATTGTTCTGGGTAAGGCTTGGTTTACTTGCTGAATTTAATGTTGTATTAAAACTTTCACTGCTTGTTTGATGACATGGGGTGCCATTTTATTGGCTTGTGTAGATTGCTATCTAGAGTTCTTCAATATTTCAGAAAAACCTTTTGACATAGATGTGGTTTCCTCAGGAGAAATACTGAAACAAACAAAAGACCCTATTGAAGTCAAATGTATCTAAGGGGAAACTTTTGAACATTGCCTTCAGATCTGCTGCTGGCTAATAACAAGGGAATCTGCTGGGGTATTTTCTGTTTTTGAAATGAACTTTCAAACTGCAATACAAAAAAACCCCCACATCATAGGAGCTGCAATGGAAGAGATATATACTGACTTAATTTGCCTTCTGCTTTCTATTTCCTTCCTGCTGCCCTTGTATGTGCAGAGATTCATTAGGACCGGATTAATTCTCCTTTGCAAAAACTGATTTGGAATCAGTGAATGAGTCCTTGAAAAGCTTTTACATTGCATGTACTGAAATAGGCACTTCCAGGGTGTAAATCCTCTGAATCTTTAGAGAAAAACCATGGAATGAGAGTAATTGCCCTCTCAAGAGTCTAACTTCTCTTCATGGAATGGGAAGGGAAAGCACAATGACTAAATTAAACATAGATATCTAACCTTTGGCTGCCTAAATAAGGTACATATACTGCGCTGTTTGATCCATTTGATTTTATAATATGTTTTAGACATTCTAAATACCCACAGCAAGTTCTTCCTTCTTACCATATGCACATGGTATCTTTTTTCATGCTTACTGGACTGCTCCCATCTAATTTGAGAATATTTAATTTATTTCTGTTTGCACAAAATCAGGTAATATTTATCTTCAGTGAAAACTCAGCATACTTGCTTGCTCTGATCAAGACTTTGACTTGATGGCTCTGGAAACAAGATAAGCTGAAGATGCATTATGGCCCCATTTTATTCTGGGGAGGCTGCAAACATAAATCCATGTACCTTGAAATAAATCCAGAACATAACTCCAAATGTGCTATGAATCGTCATTTGCTGTTTTAGCAAGAACGAGTTTACTTCTGAAATCAGAAAGCTGCCTGGTAACCCATCTGGCAGACTTTTCAATTTCTTTCTTTGATCTGAGTTAAAATATTTGTTCTTGTGTCCTTTACGTGTTATTATGGCTTTTGGGATGTGTACAAGGATTAGCGAAGCAACTCATCATCATATATTTGTCTCATTGGAAAACTGGTAGAGATCATGCCCACCCTTCCTTAAAACACACATAATGTCTATGGCTTTGGGATGCTCTGTCTCTGGTTTGAAATCAAAGGCATTGCTTTTCAATGCTTTACCTTATTGAAGCATTCCTTGTTGCTGCCTACTCTCACTTTCCCAGTGAGATGGAGGGTGGAAGTGGGAAATGTACAGATTTTCTTGCAGTAGCATTGATTTCGATGCATTTTGTTCTCTGCAACTAACTGCAAGAATGAAATCTGTAATCTCTTTAGAGATTAGGTTACAGGCTGCTGCTTATTGGCAAAAGTGGAGTATGTTTTTTTTCCTTAAATGCTCTCCCTGGGAGAATCAGTTTTTGACTTCTCTTTGCTTTTGCTAAGGTAGTCATAGTATAGGACACTGGTCTACACCTTCTTTGGGTGACCCCAGAACTACAACCCCTTTGTCAGATAAATGTTTGGGAGAAAACAAAGATGTAAAGCAAGGTACATTCAAACAAGCTCTTCTATTCATCTCTCTCTCTCTCTCTCTCTCTCTCTCTCTCTCTCTCTCTCTCTCTCTCTCTCTCTGTCTCTGTGTCTCTGTGTTTGTGTGTACATGCGTGAGTTATGTGTTTTTCTAGGCAGAGGACAAAAAATGTTTTCGGCATCTTCACGTCCAATACCTAAGGCTTTAAAGGAAACAGTGTCAACTGGCTGGTAATTTAAAAGCCAAAAAATGTCTATGGTAATGAAAGTATTAAGGCAACTCCAGGATGGCAGACCACTCTGGAGATTACTCTAGAGGAAAGGAAGTTTCCTGGATGTATGTGTGATAGGTGTACACTTGGAGATAAAATTTCCATATACAGAAGTGGTGTGAAATAAATTCTGCTGTAAATGGTATAAAGTAGTAAAATTCTTGGAGCACTTTGTAACTGTTTCACCAAATATTCATGTGAGGAAGAAAAGATAATGAACTCTAAGCCAAAGTAATTTTTTTTCTCAATGTTTGTTATGGGGAGTGAAAGGAATGTAGACCAGAATGCTATTTTTGCAGGTAATGTCACCAGGGTCAGACTGGATATGATGATTTATAGAATTGTTAGCAAGCCTGTGTGATTAGGATTTGCCTTTTTTTTCTTTTTTATCTTTCCACAGATATAGTCAGACTGAAAACACAAGACTAAGCATACTTGTACCAGGAAAGAACAGATTGTATACCAAGAAAGACTGAATAATTTCTTTTCAATTATCATGATTTATTAGAGCTGAAACTAAAACAATGCAATGTTGTTTTTGTAGTTTTTTATTGCTGGATACTTTTACTGTATCTCCTTTTCCTATTTTCCTTGTTAACTTTGAACTCAAAAAACAGTACAACTACATGGAGTGAAGTCCTGGAGTTCCAAACCTGTTCATGAAGATATTATCTTCTCTATCCTTAATACGCTAATGCTTTCAGGAGGCTATAACATGAGAAAATTTATTATAAGCAGGATAAAATACAAGATAAGGTACAAGGTAGGTGTTTTCTGGGTTTGATCTCATGGAAAGATGAGTGCTGCTAAAAAAATTAACATCCACTAATAAAACTAGGTCTTGCCAATTCATTCTAAAAAATTAGTCGTATTCTAAATTATCTTATATAGCATTGTTTTCTACTTTCAGAAGCTATGTTCTGGTAAGAAAACTGTCTTGGTCTCCTCCAGCTAACAGTGTGCTGTGAAAAAGCACATGATTCATTAAATTGAATATTCCAAACCCAGGCCTTGAAATCCTAACTATTCTCAGGGCACTTGATGTCTGGCATAGGTGTTAACGAAGTGATTCGGTTGCCTACACATAGGCCTTCAATACTGTTTTAGACATCTTAGGTTACCCTGTGATGCTGGTAGATAAAACACTGGATCCATGGGAAACCCATTTTTTCCTGGAGCAATACCTGAAGAGTGGGGTAATTTCATACAGCACCAAATATGATGGAAAAGTACTGTGCCCAAGCTAATGGAATGAGCCTCTTGTCAGTAAAGCCAGTGGCATTTAGACAGGAAGACAGCTGACCACCTCATAGCAGCAGGATTTGGTTGCTTAAATATTGGTGCCATTTGATGTGCCCTGGGGTGCTTCAGACATCTGCTCAGGGTTTGTGGCTATGTAAGACCTGTGCACTTCTGAACTAGCCTCTGGGATCAGAGAGCAATACACTAGCACATCTCAGGCAACAGTGGATGTCCACGGAATTCTTGAGTTACCTACTCCAGGGGTAAACACTCCCTAAATCCACTGAAGTCTTAAACACTTCTTTGTTGTCTTGATCTGCAGGTATCAGATGCCTGCCTTGGATGCAGCCTCATTCCTCCTGTTCTGTGCATGTCTTTTACAGCAAAGAAACTGGGGAATCCACAGAGTCCTGGATAGGTTTCCAAAGTCTTCACCTGCTGGAATTATTTGTACTTGTTGGTATCATGCTTGTGATGATTACTTGACACAGGTCTGTTTAGAAGCTCTAACTGAATTTCCTGGGAATCCTTTCAACTGAGTTGTTCTGAGCTTGAGAAAGTTTCAGTCATGTCTATTATGAGGATGGCTGAGTCTCTCCACTCATTTCCCTCCAGCGTTTTTTTAACACACACAGAAATGAAAATTAATTCCTTCTAGTGCAATGTAGTGTCAGCACTTACTCATAAACTATTGTGATGTTCAAGCATGCTGCACCTGTTTGAAATGCTGCGTTTTTTGTTGTGGATCATAAAATATTTTAGGCAACTTTCCTATGCATTTTGGCCTTTATTTGTAAGTTACTGGCCTAAAAATATCAAGACATAAAGCAAAGATAAAATAAAACATAATACACATTTAACCACCAGCTGGCAGGAAAGAATTATTTGCTACTTACACAAAATACTGTTGGTTCAAAAAACAGACCTTTTACAAGCCAAATTTAATGCTTTCATGACACAAAATTACAGCAATGTTTGATGACATTTATGATACATTTTTTGTAGCACCTTGCAACTGATTCTAACATACCTGATTTTAACTTTTACCCTCATAATTGAAATAGAAATTTGCAATAGTTTGAATGTGGTTGAAAAATATTTTTACAACAGTTTTAGATTTTAATCTTCTTGCTCAAATATCACTGACAGATTTTAGAGCTTCTAATATATAGCACTGAACCATGGCATTTACTCAACTCACAATGCTGTAGAATAGTTATCCTCACAAAATTGGCCAGATTTTATGAGTAGTTCTGATTTTTTTTTTTGTACACAAAATAATGGATGCAATACAGTTGCTTGTATATCCATACAGTAAACCACATCATGAAAGAAAATTGGCCCAGAAAATCTTCTTGGGAGGTTTCCTATGGTTTGATAATGAAGATTTCTTCCAATGATGCTGCTGCAACACCCACTGAAAAGCACTGGCTTCATTGTCTCCCTATTCTCTGTTCACCCATTAATGCGGGAGATTTTGAATTGGGCAACTTTTAAACAAAAAAATATAGGTAAGACAAATCCTTTTCCAACTGCAAAGGCTCAAATTATGAAGAAGATTCTGAGGAAGTTATTCCTCCCCAGATGCAGTACTTTACAGCTGCCCTTGTTGAATCTGATTAAGTTTCTTCCTACCCAACTGTTCAGCCTATCCACATCACACTGACTGGCAGCACAGCTTTCTGGTATGTCAGCCACTCATCCTAGTTTTATATCATTAGCAAACTTCCTTATGATACACTCTATCCCTTTGTCCAAGTAATTGATGAATATATTGTTTCTTATCTTTCATTACAGTGCACATGGCATCTGATTCATTTCCTGCTCATGTCACTGAAGACGTGTCTGCTGACCTGGGGGGGAAGTGAGATTAGTCTTTGATGACACATGCACATATTCGACTACAGACACATCCTTCCCTGTTTCTAGAGACTGAATAAAATATTAAAGCAAAGAAATATAAAAAATTGTTGTCTTATAGTATCTGTTGCCAATCTATCCTAGGACAGGAAAACTATTTCTAGGAGAACACATCAAATGAATTAATATGTGAAGTCTTTTTTCTTTCCCTCCTCCACCCTTTAGAAAATGCAGACTGCATTGCAAACAGCTATAGATCGTATAAGCTTGGGCTTTGCTCATAGTAGAAGAATAAAAAATGTTGACAGTAGGAACCTTGCTCTTTTTCTCAAAGGTGTTCCTGCTTAATGGATTTATAAATGAATGAATCCAGATGCATTTGTATCTTAGCTTTCACTCTGATGCTATTTCATTTGATTTCATGAAAAAAAGCCAGGAAGCTAAGGAGACTTACAGGGTTACCAGGGGAGAAAGTTGTGCTTTACTGTATCATCTGCTAACATATATTATTGTCCGGAGAGTATACATCTGAGATCCATATTCCTATGTTTCACACAATCACAGAATCACAGAATTATTGAGGCTGGAAAAGACCTTTAAGATCATCAAGTCCAACCTATGACATAACACCACCACATCGGCTAGACCGCGGCACCAAGTGCCACATCCAGTTTTTCCTTAAACGCATCCAGTGACGGTACCTCCACCACTTCCCTGAGAAGTCCATTCTACTCTCTAATCACCCTCTCCGTGAGGAAGTGCTTCCTAATATCCAACCTAAACCTCCCCTGGAGCAGCTTCAGGCTGTGCCCTCTTGTCTTGTCCCTAGTTGCCTGGAAAAAGAGCCCAGCCCCCACCTGACTACAACCTCCCTTCAGGTAGTTGAAGAGAGTGATGAGGTCCCCCCTGAGTCTCCTCTTCTCCAGGCTAAACAACCCCAGCTCCCTCAGCCTGTCCCTGTAAGACTTTCCCTCTAGTCCTTTCACCAGCCTTGTTGCTCTCCTCTGGACTCGCTCCAGCACCTCAATGTCCTTCTTGAAGTGAGGGGCCCAGAACTGCACACAGTACTGGAGGTGAGGCCTCACCAGTGCTGTGTACAGGGGGAGAATGACATCCCTACTCCTGCTGGCCACACTATTCCTGATACAAGCCAGGATGCCATTGGCCTTCTGGGCCACCTGGGCACACTGCTGGCTCATGTTCAACCAGCTGTCCACCAGCACTCCCAGGTCCCTCTCTGCTGGGCTGCTCTCCAGCCACTCTTCCCCCAGCCTGTAGCGCTGCCTGGGGTTATTGTGGCCAAAGTGCAGGACCCAGCACATTCAGCAATAATATAGCTATCACTAATTATATTTAGCTGTGGTGTGATTCTTTTTCCTTTTTTCCAAATAGTTTTCCCCAAAGTAGCAGAAAAAATATTTTCTAGTGTTCGTAAACAAATATTTTGTCTATAATGTTATAGAATAGCATTAGTCTTTATTTGACATTAGAGAAAATGGGAGTCTGTCTGTCCTGAAAATAGTTTTTGAAATTTTCAGGGTATAGCTACTGGCAAGAGGTTGACCTGCAGACCCTTCTTCCACGGTAACATCCCCCCTTAGCAAATGCACTCATCAAGGAACCACCAACAATCACTATTTGAAGAGAAAACTGTGGGGCTGTTGATCAGGACAAGCTAACTAAAAAGATGTGTTTCGAGAGAAAACCTTCTAGCCCAATGAAGGTACCAACAAATGAGGCCATGTTTGTTTCACAGGCTTCTCTGAATCAGTAGTTGTGGAAGAGTAAGTATCCATTATTATCTCATAGCTGGTACCATTAATAAAATTTTCTCTAGTAGGAAGAGACAGACAAGTGAAAGTAAATGTTTTTTACAGATTATTTAATATGTGTCAGTGAAGCATATATGTGGGCTGACTTACTCACACTTACAAGTATTAGGTACTTAGTACCATTATCCCCATTATATACTTAGTTTTATTTAATTTGAATCTGGTTACACTTTGACTACTTAAGTGTAAGTACTTAGTATAATTTCAATTCCATTACCACTGTTTTAAGATTAAAACTGTGTGGCAAATTTAATTTGAAATATCATGGTCTCAACTCTGTCTTTTTTCAATCATGGATCAGGGAAAATCCAAAATGAAAGAAATAAAAACCACAACAGATTGAAGAGTTGGAAAACTACCACATCTTCCTATTCTGGATGCATGAGAAACCTGGGACCTGCTGCTCACTGCATGAAGAGTTTGGTACTGAAGAAGTGAGTGGTCAATGCTGCCAGGCAGTGGAACTGGAGAATAAACGTGCTGTTTTCACAAGCTGGGGTGAAGCAAGCCCAGAGTGAGCACTGTGAAGGAAGGCCTCTGTTACTGCATTGAATACATCTGCAATGCCGCTGAATTCAACCTCCATCTTGAACCCGGAGCTTCATATGAATAATTTGTGTTGATTTCTCACATGACCAGAGGTACTTTCCATCTTCTGAACAGGTGTCCACAGGCTTCACTACCCTATTTCACTGCTTATCTCAGAATCATGGCTGACCAAAACTATCGGGACTAAAGACAGGTTGCAATACTGGAGTTGTTAACAAACAAAAAGAGAGATAGCAACAGGAGGAAGACACCCCAAGGTAGATGAAAACAGAACAGGAAAAAGCAAGAAAGAGATAATATTCTCTAGAAACAAGAGTACTGAAACTATTTTCTAAGTGATTCTTCATTTAGGAAAATATCCTGATTTATACTTGTATGATTTTAGATTTCATTGTTCTCATGCAGATTATTCTGTATGTTCACAAATGCCATTCAGCTGTGTAACTATTATCACAAAAAAAATAGCCATGACATGTTGGTGTTATCCATTATGAATTAAAATAGAAATTAAATTGGTTATTTGCCAATTCACATTTTCTTCCTGGTGCACATCATATGTGACAGCACCTGTTTCCCTGTTTCTCATCCAGTCCTCCGTTTTACTTGTAAAAAGTCTATGGAGAGCAAAAAAATTAAGGTCTTTTTTAAAAAAGGCCTGTCACAAACTGTCTAGCACTTCAACCAAGTATAACTGACACTTCCATAGTTTGATAAACATTTGCTCATACTTGTGCATCATCTTCATGTCATCAGTGATACCCTCAGTATGTCACCTAAACAATGAATTATTCACACATTTTAAAACTACACAAAGGTATCTCAGCATGTGAAAATAAAATACTCCAAAAACTTCAGATCTGAGGCAATAAAATGTATAAGCATTAGCTGTTTTGGCAGAAGAATAACATGAGGTCATGTGAGACTTCCAAGATCAGCAAGCAGAGACCCTTGTTCATTTATGAAGTACCTGCCTTTTCTGTGCAATCGTGGGCCTTCTGAAAATAACTTGCATCTTAAAAGCACATTCACTCCCCTAAGCTCATCACAGACATTTACAACAGTGCTGGAGATGTTCTCTGCACTAGGGGATCTCTCTGTACAGGAATTCCTGGTAACATATACACTGCCAGGCTTTCCAGCTTCTCAGTCTCCTAATGAGGATGATTTTCTTTATTTATATATGGACAGTGATTTATATGAACATTGATCTATTGGGTATTTATTTTTATGGACATCCAACAGTAACACTTATGTCAGCTGACAGGCAAGACAGTATGTCCTCCCAGAAACTTATCTAAAAATTGGCAAAAACATAGTTCTTTCCTATCATGTCATATTAATTAGTTATTGTACAGAACATTGAAATTAAAGTTATTTATAAATGATTAGCACTAACAGCATAGAGAATGGCTTGACATATTGCTCAGAGCTGTGAGAGTTTATAAATCATGTAAGGCTTTTCATGCAAATTTTAGATCAGAGCCTCAAGAATACAAAATTTTCTAACATCATAATGTGATTGTAAGAGCAATGTTATTGTGCAGTTCACTATTGTTTACAATTAATAATCTTTATGAATTACTACTTTTGTGCCTTCAGGAACTCAGTAACTTAAATCAATGCTGGATATCACATGATAAATTTAAAAATACACTGAAAGAACTTTAGAAACTGTTGTTGGGCATAGAGAAGAACTGGGAGAAAGGTAAGGTTTTCAGCCCAGTGGTTGCTGAACTAAGGCATGTCTACTAGGTCTCACATAGAGCTCAGATAAAATTATTATAAACGACTTTTTCTATGGAAAGATTCATAATTTACAAAAAAAATTTCTTCAGAAGGTGTATGTCTAGAAGACCTTTAACCTTATTCCCAACAACAAGTTCACTGGGCTGTACTGGAAATAGACTGGAGATTTGTGTATGTGTATACAAATTTCCCCACCCTGTGAACCAAAATAAACTCCAGCAAAAGAAGACATCTTTGCTGGGTGCCAAGTTGCATCTCTTGCTTCTCTGGATATGGAGAATTATTTAAACAATCACATAAATCTTCCAGGTTGCTTTTTCTTTTTTTGTCATCTTCCCCACTGGCTAATACATGCTGAGGATTGATTTCTTCACAGAATAGACTCTGTTGCAGCTACATGAGAAAGTTTTGGCTGTGAAGTTTTATTCCTGTGATGTTTTCAACAGAAGCTCATTCCAGCCACAAGGATTGTTGTGTAAGGGTTGGTGTATTGCTCTTGGCACTCTTCTCAAAGCAGGGATGAGGGGAGCCTGCCACTGCCCATAAATTATACTATGAGAAAATGACTTTCAGCCCAGCTATAAACAGACAATTATGAAAGGCTACGCATTGCCATCCTGAGGCTACCAGTGGTGTTAGAAGAATGAGTGGGTAATAGCCAACACATAGTGACAAGTGCTTTGGGTTTTGTAAAATAAGTTAACCCTAAATTGCCTTCAGAGTCAGAAAAAACGTAGGGTACAGAATTTAATGTGGAGAAGATATGTGCATGGCAATTCTGGTATTACCGAGTGTTCATGTAGGGAGAAAAGTTATTTCCCTAAGCAGCAAGATGGATGTGACTGCTCCTATTTAGCAAAACAGTCAGCAGAAGAAAATATATGTGTTTTTGCCTTTCCCAGGAGCTAGATGCCAGTGATCATTTTTAGCTTGGAGAGGGCAACAGAGTCTAAGGCTCTCAGCAAAGTCAATCATAGAATCATAGAATCCTAGGGGTTGGAAGGGACCTCGAAAGATCATCTAGTCCAACCCCCCAGTACTCTTCTTAAAAAGTCCACAACTCAACAGGAATCTCCCCTTGTCTTTGCACTGTTAATTCTAACACAAGAGCTCTGCCACAAATATGTAAATTAAAAAAGTATCTCCAGTCATACACTGTTCTTGGAAAAGCATATGCTACTATTTTCCTCTCTTTGTTGTATCAAATTCTTCATTAAATTGACATCTCCGAGTGGTGGTTACTGGAACAGGAGTTTGGATTCTGACTTTCAAGGAGTTGTTTTGATATATACAGTGTGGCAGAAACAATCTTACTTCTTAAGGATAGTAAGTTGTGAAACTCTTTAGAGCACTACTTGCATGTGCCACCATTAAGGATAAATAAGGCGTAGGAAATCCAAATAGTCCAGAGATCAATATCAACCTCAAAATTATTAAGGTGTAACTAGACTGTTAAATGCATACTGTCTCTACTAACCCTGTCTAAACTACACAGGAAGAAGATTATTAAAATTGGTCATCTTTCCTTCCTTAAGCATCTGTACTAAAATGAGAAGTTACTCCTTAAGCTGAAGAAAAGAGAGGATGGAAGGTCCTGTCTGGTAGTCTGTTCTTATGATCCCAGGACAAAACCAGAACACTCGCAGTGCCAGAATAGAGACATGTAAACTGCTGCTATTTCTGCTGTTGCAGTAGCTCCTGGCCTAAACACTGTTCTGTGGCACAGGGGGTATCCTGAAGGTATTTGGACACATTTGCCTTACATGGCACAATTTCAGAGCATGTTTTCTAACACTTGAGGAGTAGCTTCCTTGTGAAGCAGATATTAATCTCATTTTACATGTTCATAAATGTGACTGATGGAGTATGTTTGTGAAGCACAGAGAGGAAGAGAGATGGAGAATGAGAGAGGGAGTAAGAGGTGAAGTGATTTGCACAGTTCTCTGCTTTAATTACAAAGCAACCTTTGCTGATGACACAACTATCCTAATTAAGCATCATTATACTTCCCTTGGGAACTTTCCGATTAAGCATGCCCCAATTATGTGGAGTATATTAGCTGATGGTAAAACCCAGCACATTTTCTGATTGTTGCAGCACATGGTAATGATGTGAACATCTCTCTTGGGACCAAAGGATACAAACAGTTTGACTCTGCTTTTAAAGACCAAACAACATATTCCAAAATGGAAGATTTCTAAAATATTGAGAAATGTTTTAGGTCAGATTTAAGGTCATCTAAGGTTTTTAAAATTCCTGAAAATTGGGTAAGCATACAACAATGGATTTTAGAAGACTTAAAAACCAGTTTTTCTTTCACCTTATTTTGTCAGGCATCAGCAACATGAGAAGTGCTTCTCCAAAGACCTGACTTCAACGTTAGAGTTTATTGGTGCACAGTACAATTCTCCTATCAGCAAATTCAGCAGATTTTTGCTTAGTCTGATGACTTTGTGCTACATGACTGATTTTTTTGCCACAGAGTTGTTACTCTGAATGGTATATATAAAAATTCTTACAGAAAGGATCACAAAGGGATAAATGTAGCACAACATCTAATAGGCTGACTGGAAATGATGAAATTTCCCCGTTGATCTGAAACAGGGAAGAAATGTTTTCTTTTCTGACTAAAGAAGATGCATTTAGCTAATAGATATGTTGATCCTGTGAAGATTTTATTCAGAGTATAAGCATCCATTAATTTTAAGCACTAAAAATATCTTTGAAATTTTCCTTCTTCAAAAACTAGAACAATGTCCCAGTAAAAGAGGGCAGAAGTTTTGAACAGATGTGAGTTCTTCAATTCTACAGGGTGTTTTGCTCTATTTTAAAGGTCCATTATAGCAGACCTGCCATAGTGATCTTTTCTACTAGGCTTCCTTGGAGTTTGAAAAATGTAAAAATAAGCTCGTCAAGATAATATTGAGACTCACTGCTTATGGATATAAACGTACAATGAAATTAAAAGCTGAACAAGAATTAAAGTACAATATTGTCAGTGGAGCAGCTAGATAATTTCCCCTTTCTTCAATTCCCAGATGTAAAATTGAGTTGTTTTCAAAAGCTAAGGAGTCCTATAAATTAAAATATGATGAAGGCCAGAAAGGCTAAAAGACCATAATTACAAGAGAATCATTTGCATTACAAAAGTAGAATCAATCCTTAATCCTTAAAACAGTGAAATAAACCAGGCATTAAAGTATTCTGAAATCTAAAAGAACTGAATAATAGCTTTTTTAGGCTACTATAACAGAGCCAGCTTTATGCTTTATTAATTAAATTCTTCAGTAGTCTAGCATTTCATTCCCTTTCCCTCTTTCCTTCTTTTTCTCTCCTCTCCTCTCCTCTCCTCTCCTCTCCTCTCCTCTCCTCTCCTCTCCTCTCCTCTCCTCTCCTCTCCTCTCCTCTCCTCTCCTCTCCTCTCCTCTCCTCTCCTCTCCTCTCCTCTCCTCTCCTCTCCTCTCCTCTCCTCTCCTCTCCTCTCCTCTCCTCTCCTCTCCTCTCCTCTCCTCTCCCTCTCCCTCTCCCTCTCCCTCTCCCTCTCCCTCTCCCTCCCTCTCCCTCTCCCTCTCCCTCTCCCTCTCCCTCTCCCTCTCCCTCTCCCTCTCCCTCTCCCTCTCCCTCCTCCCTCTCCCTCTCCCTCTCCCTCTCCCTCTCCTCTCCCTCTCCCTCTCTTTTCCTCAGCTAGGCTTGGCAGTTAAACTAGTTTCCAGATAGATTACGATTTAATATATTGAGGACACTCAGGGATGTCGCTTCCACCTTCCTGGAAATACCCAGTCTTGCACCTTTTATCCACAATGTTCCTTCTCTTCTGATTTATTACAACTCTTAGATAAATGTTTTTGCAAACACACATCTGCTATCGTAGTAATACATTTCAAATCAGATTGAGACCTATACTAGCAGGTATGTTCCTTTTTTGGGTCTAACTTTTCTGGGTCCTTGGGTACATCACAAAAGTAAAGCAAGTGTTTGGAACTAAAAAGCTATGGAATTCCAGTCTACCACTTCAAGTTAATTTGTTGTATCTTTTTCACCACACTATATGAAAAGCTTTCTTCTTTTGAAAAGAAAAATCAGTGTTTATATCACCAGTTTGACATTGGCATCTGCCACTCCAACAGCTGTCACTCTTATCTAATTGCCCATTTTGGAATAGGAGAGGAATCTCTATTAGAGAAGGTTTGCAGAGTGACATTATAAAGTGACTCCAGTCTTCCATTTAATTATTCCAAAGTGATAGTTTAAAAACATTTTGCATCACCTCTTTAACGGAAAAAGAAATATTTCTTAAGCAGACAGTCCGAGGCTGAATAATTCTGGCATAAAAGCTGAAGTTCTACTGATGATTCATGAAAATAATTCTCTTTGAAAACAATTTTATTCAGAATGAAAACAAGTTTATTTGTAGCTTTTTCTTCATATCTATGGATATAAGCAGGATAATAAGATATTTACTGGGTAAATATTTAAGTATTATATGTTTTGTTGCTTATTCCAATCCAGTCTAAAATTTGAAGCTGCTTGGCATACTGACCAAGAGAAACACAGACCTTACAACTACATGTGCAACAGTTCTTTTAGAAACTGGAGTTAGTGATGTTAGTTTCCTGCTTGAGTACTACTTACCCGTTACATGTTATGTAGGATAATTATACAGTGCTAAACCCTACTTGGTCGTGAATTCATGCATTTAGGACAGAAGGAGCACAGCAGAATTAGGCTATTTGAATGGAAACCAGTTGAGTGTGGATTTAGATGAAAAGGGACACATTTGATTGTGTTGTATTTAGGTAGAGATAATATCTCAGTTTAGCTCAAGCTTGTGTTATGACCAAGAGAGAATAATAATGTAATTTAGGACCTTTACTTTTGCATATGCCAACCCACACCTTCAAAAAACTTAACATGCATGCCTTTATTAGATGATAGCATGAAAGCTAATGGAAAACATCTAGTCAGATAACTACATTCCCAAGACAAACAGCTAGAAGCTTTGTCACTTGAAATTTCAATTGAACTGAGTAATTTTGCAGTGCAGACACAAAAAGTCGTCCCTCATACTCAAGACCAGATTGAAGCCTTTTCCCAAAGGAATGTTGGCATGTAGGAACTCCAAAATCTCAACCCAGCATAGCAAGTACCTGCATATAAGCATGCACAAATTGTTGTGGTTTTTTTCCAACATTAGCTTACGGAGGACAACTGCCCTCAGCACACTGGATGAAGCCCCATGTGTGATAGCCAAGTTCAATGACGAGCATTCAGGGACTTTACCAGCTGAAAGTTTATTCAGCTGAACTGTGAGAATGGTTCCTGACATGCTTTGGTCTCAGGCCAATTAGCACTCTCCCAGACAAACCTTGGGCATGATTCAGCACTTTCGAGGTCCCAGGAAATATTCTCAGAAGGCAGCTTTACCACCTCTTCTTTGGAAACTGTAAGACTTTCATAAACACAGGTTGTTTCATGCCAGCCGGTATTCATGCCTGGAATATTCCTGGACAAGTTTAATATATTAGGATGAAGGTAGAGAATGAAGATTCAGTACATTTGAAAGCCTCTTTGCAAAATAAGGGAAACAAAAAGAAGAAATAACAGAAGCTATTACAGATTCTTTTGTCTGAGGTGACCTTCAGTTTTTTTTCCAGACTAGCTAATGCTGGACAGTTTGGTTGTTTGTTGCCCAGAACCCTTGTTGAAATTCTTACAATATTTACCTCTCAGCTTGCCAAAGTTTTAGCCTCTTGTTCTTGACTCCATCATTCACACTTCTGACCTCTCATCATCTGACCTCAAAAATAATAAAAAATGTTACACACCTGAGCAATGATTCTTCTAGAATACATACTTTGTAAATATATTATTTCAACTGTATAATTTCACAACATTTAGCAGTCAGTTTTGAGAATAGATTTATAGGTTTGGGTTTGACCTTTTCCAAAACAGTTCAAATTCTTCTTAGCTGGGACTCATTTTTCTGCTAGTGTCAGGTCACACAATGCACATACTTGCCAGAAAAGGCCTGGATTAAATGAAAGAAACTGGTCTAAAGTAAAATTTTCAGTGTGAACTCACTTTTCCTCTTAGTTTGCCAACATTTCATCTTGGTTACATGCAGGAATCCTTTCGGGGTTTTTTTAGGATTTTGCTTTTTAGGAGATTATGTTGATTGGTTGAAGTCTGCTTTAGGAAAAAATTAATAAAATTCCAGACCGGTGAGAGAGAAGTTGATTTTTGTAAGTGCTTTGAGTATGTTCTTCAGTAAACTGATAATATTACACCTCCACGAAGGAAGACTTAGCCAGTGTCTGCAATATGTAGTTTGTCCTAGCAAACGGTGTCTGAAAAAGACTGTCCAACTCAAAAAGACATCAAAGAAGGAAGCTAGTTACTCTGGCTCAGGTATCTAATTTGCACCAGCTCCGGATTTTTAGTGAATAAATGATCCTAAAAGAAGTGCCTCATTTTCTTGTTCAATCCAGGAAAACCTCAGTCAGTACCTCTGAGAAGCTTCCAAAAACAGTTTCTGTCTACTTGAGTTCAGGTGTAGTGATTAATCAACTGTTTTCCCTTATCTATGTCAGTAGGATTCTGTGTTGTCCAGAAAAAGGAAACTCTGTCTGGTCTAGGTGGATCTTCAGTCTTGCCAATTTTATTAATTATATTTTTTTTAAATAGATCAGACCTTTTATCTTAAAATATGTGGTCTTGCTCAAACAAGGCATTTATGTAGCTTGGACAATGCAGATTGCTCTTTTCTAGATATATGTATCCAGCACTTGGTGCTATCACTTATTACCACAGTGTCAAAGGGTGATTATTTGCATTGCTGCATTTTCACAGTGTATTTTGCCTGGGTATAGGTAGGGCTATTCTTATGACAATTAATACTATTTTTATTTCTTATTATTATGATTATTATAGGATTTCTTTCATTTTCTCTTCTAAATGAAGTCGCTTTTTTGGGGGTGCTTACTACTTTTTTGTTCTTTATTGGCATTAGTAGGAGTTCTGAACACCTTTTCTGTGAAGTCTGAATGGAGGATGGAGGTCACCTTTCTCAGTGTTTAGGTTGGAAGATCTATATTTGGGACAAGATAAAAAACGTCATGAACTTATGTTGTTATAGCAGAAGTATGTACACTGAACAGGCAGAACAACTCCATTTGCATATTTTTTGATTGTCGTGCTATGTTACATGCTCCCTGCATCACACTTTGTTCTCTAATCCTTTAAGGGCAATATCCCAGATTTCCTTCTGCATTTCAGCACAAACTGTCTTCTAGTCAAGGGATGGAAATACACCAACCTATATCTGTTCAAAGGCATTTTCCTTCATAAACTGTATAATGTGAGGAAAAACTGGCAAAAGGCCCCCGCATTTCTGAAAAAAGAACCTATTTTACACAATTCCTTAAATGCCTCTATGCGAATGCACAGAACATGGGGAATAAACAGGAGGAACTGCAGATGTGTGCATGCCTGCAGGGTTATGATGGTATCACTGCAGCGTGGTGGGATGACTCCTATGACTGGAGTGTGGGGATGGTTGGGTGCCAGATGTTTAGGAAGGACAGGCAGGGCAGAAGAGGAAGGTGTTGCCCTCTACATCATTGACCAGCTGGAGTTCGTGGAGCTCTGCCAGGGGATCGAGGAGGAGTTGACCAAGACCTTATGGGTCAGGGTTAAAGGGAAGCCAGGGGCAGGAGATGGTATAGTGGGGATCTGCTACAGGCCATATGATCAGGATGACAGAGTGGATGAGGCCCTCTACAGGCAGATAGGAGCTGCTTTGCACTCACAAGCCTTGGTTCTCACGGGGAATTTCAACCACCCCGATATCTGCTGAAAGGACAACACAGCAAAGCATCAGCAATCCAGGAAGTTCCAGGAGTGCATTGATGACAACTTCCTCCTAAATGGTGGAGGAACCAACAAGAAAAGACGCTGTGCTATGCTGAACCTTTTTCTCACCAACAGAGATAGGCTGGTTGATGATGTAAAATTTAATGGGAGACTAGGCTGCAGCAACCATGACATGGTTGAATTCAGGATCCCTAGGGCAGTGCATAAGGTGCAAACCAAGCTCACTATCCTTGATTTCCAAAGAGCAAACTTTGGTCTCTTCAAGGGTCTGCTTGGTAGGATACCATGGGACAAAGGCCTGGAGGGGAGCCCAGGAAAGCTGGTCTATATTCAAGAATCACCTCCTCCATGCCCAGGAGCTATTTGTCCCAACGAAGAGGGAGGCAGGCAGGAAAGCCATGAGGCCTGTATGGATGAGCAAGGAGCTCCTGGACACAGTTTAATGTAAAAACAAGGTATACAGAGAGTGGAAGAAGGGACAGGTATCCTGGAGGGAGTACAGAGAAGCTGTCAGAGAAGCAAGGGATCAGTTTAGAAAAGCCAAAGCACACAGAGAATTGGATCTGGCCAGGGATGTTAAGGGCTACAAGAGAAGTTTCTACAGGTATGTCAGCAATAAGAAGACGACTAGGGAAAATGTGGGCCCATGTCAGAAAGAAACTGGAGACCTGGTCATGCAGGACATAGAGAAGGCTGAGGTACTCAATAACTCTTTCGCTTAAGTTTTCACTGAGGAAGGCTCTGGTCACACTATCCAAGTTAAAGAAGGCAAAGGCAAGGACTGGGGAAAGGAAGATCCCCCCATTGTAGGAGAAGAGCAGGTTTGAGATCATCTGAAGGATCTGAAGGTCCACAAGTCCATGGGGCCTGATGGGATTCATCCATGACTCCTGAAAGAACTGGCCGATGAAGTTGCAATGCCACAGTCACAGAATCACAGAATTACCAGGGCTAGAAAAGACCTTTAAGATCATCAAGTCCAGCCTATGACCAACACCACCACCGTCTAGACTATGGCACTAAATGCTACATCCAGCCTTTCCTTGAACACATTCAGGGACGGTGCCTCCACCACTTCCCTGGGAAGTCCATTCCAGTGTCTAATCACCCTCTCTGTGAGGAAGTGCTTCCTAATATCCAACCTAAACCTCCCCTGGAGCAGCTTCAGGCTGTGCCCTCTTGTTCTGTCACTGGTTACTTGGAAAAAGAGCCCAGCCCCCACCTGACTACAACCTCCCTTCAGGTAGTTGAAGAGAGTGATGTGGTCCCCCCTGAGTCTCCTCTTCTCCAGGCTAAACAAACCCCAGCATCCTCAACCTCTCCCTATAAGACTTTCCCTCTAGTCCTTTCACCAGCCTTGTTGCTCTCCTCTGGACCCACTCCAGCACCTCAATGTCCTTCTTGAAGTGAGGGACCCAGAACTGTACACAGTACTCGAGGTGAGGCCTCACCAGTGCTGAGTACAGGGGAAGAATGACATCCCTACTCCTGCTGGCCACACTATTCCTGATACAAGCCAGGATGCCATTGGCCTTCCGGGCCACCTGAGCACACTGCTGGCTCATGTTCAACCGGCTGTCCACCAGCACTCCCAGGTCCCTCTCTGCCAGGCTGCTCTCCAGCCACTCTTCCCCCAGCCTGTAGTGCTGCCTGGGGTTATTGTGGCCAAAGTGCAGGACCCTGCACTTGGTCTTGTTGAATTTCATGCTGTTGGCCTTGGCCCATCGATCCAGTCTGTCCAGGTCCTCCTGCAGCTTCTTCCTACCCTCCGGCAGTCCATCATACTTGAAAAGTCTTGGCAGTCTAGTGAAGTTCCCACTGACTGGAAAGGGGGAAACATAGACCTCATTTTCAAAAAGGAAAAACAAAGAAGACCTGGGGAACTACAGGCCGGTCAGTCTTACCTCTGTGCCAGACATGCAAAGAGTTTGGCACCCTAGGTGACATAGCCATCCTGTTCTGTAAATAAATCACCCCTTTCAAAAGTACAGAAGAGAAACACAAAATTAATTGTGTACCAAAAAAAAAAAAAAAAAGGGAAAAGTATTATTTCAAAGAAGAAATATTTCTGCTTTTGGATAATATGCTTTTGAAAATTGAGGAGTTTTTTTATCAAAGCAAATATTTATTGAATATTTATCAGGGCAAATAACAAGGTGCTTTTCCACTAAACCAGAATAAAAAGGTTTATAAAGTTACATTAATTTCCAGTATGGAATTCACTACTGTCTTGAGGCTGCTATAACTCATACACAGACTTAATTTCACTGACAAATCCCTCTTTTAATATCAGGTAAATTTGGAGTAACCACTCAAATGCCTGCCTCGGAGAAATTTAATTAATCTAAGTCTGTGCAATTCTAGTATTAAATAAAAAAGGAGGAATTAAATATTTTCTTTGGGACTAAAATTATATTCTGTGTCTCTCTGCTTATACTCTCTGACAGTCAAGAGAAGAACTTCAAATAACATTTTTGGGCACCATCCACATTTTGAAATGCTTTTTCATTCCACACAGCTAGTGAAAACAGAAGCTTTAAAGTGACAACCCTTTGAGGTTCAAGTCAAGGAGTTCCCTCTTTCTTCCACTGTCTGTCATATTGTCTTTCTAAAAGTAAGGGCAACAAAATTTGACAAACTGTTTCAATCAATTCACCCATATTAACTCCTTTTTTCTTTCTAAGTATTTTAAAGGAGTCTTGAACTGGATGGAGGGACTGCTTGTATAAATCTTAGCTATAATTTCACTTTCTTTATCCTTGAATACTTTGAAGGATAAATTGCATGATAACCTAATCTGTGATACCATAAGTAAATCAAGTAATAAGGTGTGTATTCTAACTGAATGACCACATGACTATCTGCTGTCTAGGCTGTCTATGTCACCGAAGACTCACACCAGAATCAGGCCACAGTATGGTAGTTTCATGTTAGAGGTTTGACAAAGATACCTACACCACATGAAGGGAGAGGTATAAGTTCTGGAACAGTGAATATACAGGAAGAAAGGTGCTAAATCTATTAAATTCACTAAATTAAAACAATGTTCCTGTACTTCAACAAAGGATATTAAATTCTTACCTATGTTCTAAATGCTTTACAAAAATTTGTAACATAGATAACCAATATTTGTGTTCAATGATTTTTCACAAAGCACAAATGTCCTCCTCTTAAAATGTCTCGATATGATCAGGACCATGTCACTGAGCCAATTAAAACAAACAAAAAAAAAGCTTAAGATGGAAATAGAATTTTGCAACAAATACTGTCTGTCACGTGAAAAAAAACACTCTTGCAGAATGTACTTGTCCCCAGAAACCAACTGAAAGCCAGTCTAGTCTGTTGAATATGTGTCTAATGCATACTCAGAGCAGTGTATAATAAGCAGCCACCTACACTTTTGACCAGCTGTGTTTTCTCAATGATTTTCAGTCATTACTCAATAAAAATTACAATTCAGTAAACTCAATCTGATATTAAAAACATTTATCTTTACAGTTAGCAATGAAAACATGATCTGCTTACCCTCCACACCCTGGTTAATTCAGATCAGCCCATGCAACTGGAGTAAAAAAATACTGGTGTGATTTTTACCTCACCTACATACCCACAAATGTAGTCCTGAAAAATGTATGCAAGTTCCTCAGAAAAGACAGAAAAAATAATTCCTGCCCTGCTAATCATCGACTAAACAGCATTACCTCAGTCTTGTCTAAAGTGAGTTTCACAGATCTCATTCAAATGTTTTTTAATTACAGCAGCACTTTTGCTTTCTCTTGATGCGCCTTGTGAGTTTAATTTAAGTTAGAGGTGGTGGTGAATCAATCTTTTTTTTTTTTTTTTTTTTGAGCTGCAACTAAAATAGAACTCACTAAAAGTAACTAAACCATCCTGCACCAAAATATTTACCCATATCCCTGGAAAGAAGAGAACTCCAAGGACCAGCCTTTAGGAGTGGGCTATGTTTTGACATCACTACTACATAGTCACTGTGTTTTAGCATCACTATTAAACAGGAGAAGTCAGAACCAAAATTTATTTTCTGCTGATGATGGTTAAAATGGACTAAATATCTCTGGCAGTTTCCAAACTGGTCACAAAAGTAAGAAATAATTTGCCTCCATGCAATAAATTCTGAGAAATCTAGAAGAATTTCGTTTACTCACTCATGTACCATTCCTCTAAAAATAAGGGAAGGATAAAAAATGAATGAAGGTCAATATACTATTAACATTAAAAGTATGTTTTTTCCTGCTCTGTCTGAAAAGCTTATCTGTTTATGACAGCATTATCCAGTCTGCCTGAATAAACTAATCCAAAATATTATTTCTGCTGTTACTCAGCAAACAAGACCAGAGCTGCCTTTTATTAATCATCTAAAACTGCTCCAACACTTTTAGGAATCAATTACCAGCTAAAGGTCAAGCACAGAAAAAGCTGACCCTTTCTAGTATCATGAAGGCCAGTAGAGCTATCTGTGGCTGAGTTTTTCTGTGAAATAACCCTTAGTATGTATTGCTTAATTGTGAGAGTAGATCACAGATAAACAGTAAAAGTTTTTATTATTTGGAAATAAGCAGGAGAAGAATCATATATTAAATAAAAACTATGCAACCAGCTCTTCTGTAACAACATGATTTGAGAATTCTTCAAGTCCACTAGATCATTGTCTTTCCTGCCACAGAGGCAGACCATGAAGGCAGTTTTCCTAAGAAAACCATACTTGTTTGACTTCATTTTCACTGGCTTACTGAAGGTAGATCATGCCTGATTAAGGTAATTTATTTGATGAATCTACATTGTTATACTGAATGTGAAAGACAAAGGAGTAGAGTTGAAACCTAGTTAACTTTAAGCAACCTTTGCAGCCAATTCAGGGAAATAAGCACTTTTAGTCTACAAATTTTAGTAATCTACTTTAGGGTGAAAAGAATCATGTCAGCACAGTCCTTGTTTTCTCTATTGCCTATGAAGGGAACGCAGGGTGCCTGGGTCAGTCTTGGAGTTGAGCCACAGACAGTACATCAGGATTAAGGATACAGTGGTGTAAACAAGCACTATATGAAGTATGATTTTGAGAAGTAAGCATGAATGCGTCTCATATACCTTAAAGTCTTCCTTTTCATTCTCTTATTATGGTACTCAGGTACTCTTTTACTAACTTACACTGTAAAACACTTGGAGGTGATGGAGATAAATCCTGCTTGCTCACCTGAAAACTGGTGGGTTTAACTTTGAATTTAGCAATTCTTCACAATTCAATTTTTACTATGTTGAATATAATTTGAATTACTTAATTGCAAAACTGAAAAGGTTTGGGGATATGGATCAGCACTGACAAGTCTATATTTTTCTATCCTATTTCATCATCTACTTTAACAAAATACCATTATTGTATTCCACATTGTCAGATCTAAGCATCATAAGGTTATTATTTACCTTCAATTTAGTCATGTTTATCTAGCCTGGAATAAAAAAATTGACAGATACTTTCAGTAAATGAACAACTGAAAACTGGTAATTGTACAGTAACAGGTCTGCATAAGATAATTTGATAAATAATGGTGGAATTTACATGAAACAAGCAAGGATGAGAATTATTATTACAGTAATAAAAATTATTTTCTACTTTATTTAAAGGGCTGTAGGTGTTATTTTACTGTTTTGATTACAAAATAAAACATGTCAATTTGCTTGTTAATTAAGTTTCTCCAAAAATTAGCATTTTAACATTTTACATTTTCTTTGAAATGCTGCACTTTATCTCATGTCTGGTAACTCACAATTAAATTCCGCATAGCAAATTCTACTTTCTTGTATTGTTGACACACCATAGAGTTGCCTAAGCTGGAGGTGTTGAATATTTCCTTTGCTCTTTGTCAACAATAAAATATTAATTTTGTTTTTTAAATGGTAACAAAGCAACACAGATGCTGTCATTATAATTATGAATGCCTGGTAATGGTAGGCTTTTCAGTGAAAAAGAGAATTAATCAAACAATTAGTACCTTGAGCTGCTGCCCATGTTGTTCTTTTTTTTAACATAGTTTTCATTCCCAGGTGGTGATTACCTGTTAGGTGAATGCATGTTCATGAAATACTCTTTTAGTCCCTAAATTTTCAATATACAGTCTGAGACCTAGAGCAACCTGTGATTAATCACCTACTAATTGGGTCATTCCTTCACTGTCAATAAATTACAAACTGCATACAAGGTACTCAACTCCATTGTTTACCAGATCCCAGTTCTTCTAGAGAAACAACACATTCTATAATAAGACAATCATCACAACTCTACAGCAAAAATGTTGTTCTGTATTAAAATGTAAAATTCACTTAGTTTCACCATATTAGCTCCCATAATAGTTTTGCTTACTAGAGGGGAAAAAAAAAAAAAAAAAAGGCAAATAAAAACAATAGAAAGCTTTCCAAGCAAGTATATTCATTAAAACCCTAATTCTCCTCCTGGACACACTTATGTGGCTGTCTTCTTTATTGAAACTGAAATGTACTGGGTAGAAGGAGTAGAATTTAGCCCAACACACATATGACTCAATTCTCAGCTTACTGAGAATGACATCTATAAAAAAGACCTTCAAAACATGCAACAAATATCACATCTTGCACATCTGAGCTCTGAATTTGAGGATGGATACTTCCACCAAATTCAGTTTTACAAACTATGTAGGAAGAAGGCATGTTTTTGATATTTCATATAAATATATAAATGTCCGTGTGTTCAAGATGTGCCAAGCCTGAAGCCTGAGGTAACACCAAAGACTGTAACAGGTAATTGTAAAAAAGACTACTTTTTCTTTTTCTAAGAGAGTATTTGTGTTCACTTTAGTACCTTAATATCTCTTTCTGCCATTCAAGTAGTTGTGTGGACTGTGTATTTAGCCTCCCAATAACTGGGTTCAACATTTAATTATTTTAAAGTTTAAAATTTTTCTAGGCCAAGGTGACTGCCTTCCATTAAACCTTGGTGACATCAGTACTGAACAGCTACAGAAGAACAATAGCTTTAATTTGTATTTTTATTCTGTCAGATTCCAAATTCTTTGTTACAATTGAACGCATAAGATCTTTGAATTAATGTGGAAGTGCACAGGTATGAATTTAAAAGCACAAGTATATACTCCAATGGAGACACAGGCAAGAGTTTTCCTTCCTTCTCAGGTCAATTTCCATAAAACATGTAAATATTATTTTTGATTGTTTCATAAATAATAAATTCACAGTGAAATAATTGGGTGGAACAATTCACTTTGTGACTTTAGAACTTGCAGGTCACACCAGACATGCATGGACACACACACAAGCACAGACACGTGGATCCCAAACCCATGGATAAAGGACAACTGGAAGGGACTACATATTGTATGGTAGGCATTTGAATTCTCTCCCTCATGAGCTCATCGATTAAGGAAAAAGCATAAGCCTACTAACAAGAAGGAAAAGAAGAATCAGAAAAATACTTTATTCTTTTCTATGTTATCACGATTACCTAGAAACAGGGCTGAAAACTGGATTTAGGGAAAGGGGAGATGGCAAGGTATTTCCGAGTAAAATTTCTGCTTAAACTATCAGCCTGTTCTTGCTGTGTTGAAGTCACTGAGTTGTTCCCATCCCACACTGTTGCTTTGCTGGAGGTTTTGAAGTACTGGCTGAAGGAACTAATAGAGGCAGCCAGGAGATAGGTGCTGGTGCAATTAATTGAAATATCCAGAATTGATGAGTGCTGTCAAGAGCTCACTGTGAGGATGGCTACCAGGGGAGCCTAATAAAGTGACTGGAAGAGATCAAGGTTATTACAAGATCTCATGGAAATGGCTGGAAGCAACAAAAAACAATGGGAGAGGATAATGTGATGTGTGAGAAAGTAGAACAGTACTTGTAAAACAAATTATTCGCTCACAAGTGAGTAAAGTGCCAGGAGGAATTAAAACACCACATAATAAATACCAGCTTCCACTTATCAATGACCAAGGTACCACGAGCTTGTGAAGATAATGTTAATGTAGTTCTATGGTAGCATGATCCCTGCATTTCACATACTTAATGAAAGGTATACTGGCTGCTCTGTAGCTATTTTCTTTCTGGCTGAACTTTTAGAACAGCAAAAATAAACCCTACAGTAGGTTTCGTTTTTCTTTTTTCTAAGGATACCATACTGAGTATAACTTTCAAGTGAGTATAACTTTCAAGTGAGTATAAGCAGCTGAAATCTCACTGCAGAATGTGCTTGACTGAGTAAAAAGTAGTAATGGATATTTTACAAAAGGAATTAGAAAGAAAATATTGGCAATAGGTAACAGTACCACAGAGAGACAAAAAAAGGATAAGGCACACAAAGAGAGAGAGGCAAAGAGTAAGTGAAGCTGTTTTACCAAACAGTTTAAACCTTCAAATGTGTACAGAAATAAAAACCTGTTAGCAGGTTCCGCAGGAGTTTGAAGATTGATTAGGTGTCCTAGATCCCCTGTGCTTCCTGTGCTGAGAATGTCTTTTTAAACTGCTGATTTTTCAGTCTACGGAAGGGTTGAAGAAGGAGGCATTGGCTTTGATCTAGGTATAAGATTGAAAGGTTCAGAAACCACCTTGAAAACATGATAAATATTTCTGCTTCTCCCAGCACTTCGAAGAATTGCAGTCACAGAAGATGTGAACTTCTTGATTGATAAGAGGTAGTTTACCTTGCATAAACCTTCACTTTACAGCTGAATCAAAGAGACACAGAGCTGGAAGTTCTGCAATAAGATTAATCAAGTCACTGGCTCAATGAATTATTTCAAAATACATGTATTTGTGCTGCTCAGAAGGCAGACTATCACTCAGTGAAATTTGTTGTGATACCTACATGAACAGTCCATCCCAAATGTCCAAGAAGCTAACAGAGCCATAACAACTTATACCATATGAGAATCTGGTGTAAGCATTTTCTTGAGCCATTTGATAAACAGTGAAGACTTTTTAACAAAATACCTGTTTCCTTCCATTATTCATTCCAAACACTGGTTTAACTCACAGCGACATTTGCTATTCCATGCTCGTTTTGTTTGTTTTTGTGGTTGGTTTTGTTCAGGTTTTGTTGTTTTCTAAAGATTAGGATTATTTGTCACATTGCAAAACTATTTGTTGGGATGCTTTCTTTATTAGGTCCTGTAGGAATTATTTTACTAATAATATTTAGAATCAATTATCTGATTAAATTTCATAATTGTAAATGCATGGAGGAGGAGGAGGAGGAAGAAAAAAATAAATGTGCAATGTTGACCAAAGAATTTTGAACAAACTAGAATCTTTCAGAAATACAATAATAGAATATAGAGCAATCTGTTAAACTGTGGCAAAATGCAATTCTGTACTATAGAATATGCTACTGTTATGCTGATAATCTCTTTTGAATTTTTATAAAGGAAAATGAAGTTGTAGAATACTCTGAATGTCTTTTGAATTGGACATCTAAATTTCCTATACCTTTACAATTCTTCTCCAAAAAACCTTGAGTTTAGTAATTAAGATTTTTTTTCCTCAAAAATGAGGTAATATTTAACTCCCTAAGGAAGAATGTTATTTGGACTGCTGATTTCTTCAACTGTTGGAAAATGTTGTATCAAATATATAAATTGTAAGCTTCACATCTGCGAAAAATGACATAGTCAGTATGTAAAATCCAATCTGATTGCTTCATTGGAAATGCTCAGCTGGAAAGAGCATGATGAATTAAAACTCGATCTATATTCAGGCTAGTTTTGATCAGCTAGATTTTTTCAAAATGTGTAACTCCAAAGATAGTTAATTTGGTAGTTCAATTAATGAAATAAGACAGAATTACATGGAGAATTTAAGTTTCAAATCTGAATTCTTCATTAAAATGTTATGTTTTCCAAAATTCCATTTTGCATGAAGGATTCATTATTTTGCTTTTGCACTCAAAGCTGGGGAAAAACTAATATGTCATTGCCTAGTTGAGACTGAAACAATTCTTTTGATGGTCTTGCCTGTTGCTTGGAATTAATTAATTAATTAATTAATTAATATTTTAATGTGCACATTTCCCAGTCATGTTCATTGTTGTAACATATAATGTGAGTTCCATTTTCAGACTGATAAGAAATCCTTGCACTGGTATTATCATTGTGATTGCCAGAACTTGTCAGTCAGGTGTTCTCTAACATAAATTTAAACAGTATTACACTAGAAAGAGGTATGCAAACATTAATTTACAAAGACAATTTCTTAGAATAATCTTATGCACAGTGCATCCATTTTTAAATTCTATTTCTTATGGTAGAATTGCATAAATATAGAAGCCCTCCTCATTCTGAAATGGCCACTGTTAAATTAAACATTAATTATAATGGTATAGCTTTGTAAGTTCGATCTAAAGGTCGATTGAGACCTGTGATAAATTCTTTCCTTCCCTGTGACAGGAAAAACAAAGGAAAAAAATAGCATATTTAATAGATATCAAAGTAAAATATTTTATATTAATTAATATTCTTCAGGGTTTTAAAAAAAGTTATATGGGTTTGTAATCACATAACAATATTGATCCTACATGAATGGGAGCGATAATCTGATAATACTGAAATACTTGAGGCAAAAGGACTGAAAAATTCAAGGAAGAACATGTAGGATATACAGTTTTATGAGATAAATGAGTCTATGGATGCTCAAGGTCTTGTACATTAACCACTTCGTTGTTTTAAGAATATATGAGGTTATGAAGAAAAAGAGCAAATTCACAAACAATGCATTACACTAGACCTTCTGTGAGTTTACAATGACAGGGATTACTAGTAAAATACCAGTTTTGCAAACTGAACATTGCAAGAAGTCTGAAACTGAAAAGGAAATGAAGGCATCTGTAGCTTATGCAAGAAATAACCAGACTCTTGTGCAATGTGCTGAACACCGTGTGAAATCTCTTCCTTGTGATTTATGAGGAAGGTAAATGAGAAGTGCAAAATACATAGGAGAATAATATTTTCAAAATTATCTTTAAAAAAAAAAAGAAAAAAAAGGAAGAAACCCAGAGTTTTAATAATGGTGCAGCATTAGTCAGTAAAGAGTTCATTAATTGTATAAAAAAAGTTCTGACTTAATTTCTGTACCTTGTTTACATAATGAGCCAGTGCAACAACACAAAAGAAAGATTACAACTTGGCTTTTGTCATTCTGAGAGAAGTTTACATTTTCTTGCAGTAGGTCTGTAAGAGCAGGATCCAAACCCATATCTAAGAAGGAGCCAAGATTTTGCCACTGATTATATTGGTCAAGACCAACTGTTAGGTCAAGACCTAGCTGCTTCTCACTTTTTCTGTGGTGAAAAATGTAAAGAGCAGAAGTAGTTATGAATGTGGGGAAAGAAATGGCATTTGGACAAAGAATTTAGCTGTCAGTAGATGAAAGCTGGAAGTAGGTGCTTGCTGTAGGCAGGAGGGAGGAGTGATGAGCTGCAGCCTGGAGTTGAGACAGCGGCTGGTGGGTCAGTAAGCCAACCCAGGTCCGTGAGTGGTTATCAGAGGGCATGTGAGTGCTGGCAGGTAGCAGCAGTTAGAGAGAAGAACATGTTGCAATGCTTTATCAGACTGGAGATTTCACTGAAAACATTCAGCTTCGTTAGCAGGGTTAGCAACTCTTCTGTCCTTAAAACACAAACCAGGATTTTTACAGGCAGAACAAGAATGGCAATAATGGTTACGACAAACAGCTTGGTGACTGGGTCTAGTGACAGAGAAGCACAGAATTCCTAGAAATGTCCCAAATAATGATGCCATGACCATAATTCTTGGTGGTGGGAACATGGAAAAGATAGAAATAAGGGCTTCTTGAGAAGATTGTGATTTGTAGTAAAGTGACTGCAAGTTGATGTCAAGTGCACACAAACAACATCTATCAACATCACATTTAAAACAGTTCTGTGATATGCAGGTTTGTTATTCGGACAGGCAACTGACAGCAGAGATTGATGTACCCATCTGAGAAGAATAAGAATATAAATCTCTGTCTTATCATAAGAAGAATGCAGGCAGCAGATAGGGATGAAGTGGTGGACATAATCTATTTAAGTTTCCAAGGGACATTTGACATTGCATTGTAGAATAGAATAATATATCTTCAGGTTAGCATGTAAGGCACAGAAAGCTCTCTTCCTTCCAGGCTTCTCAAGCTGCAATGTAGGACACTGATTCCCAAGTGCAGATCGTATTTGCTTCCTTAGTTTTCTTCTCAGACTTTCTGTTTTTCTACTCCCTGTATTTTCTAGAAATATATTCTTGAAAATATTTTCCTATAGATCTTCCACTTCTTTTTTCTTTGCACTATATTTTCTGTTTCCTTTTATTATTTTTTAATGTTTTTATACCCTTTTATTAATAAAATGAGAGTGCTAATGAGGCATCCTGACATAATTGGACTGGTGTGATGTTGTCTTAGTATTCTGAGTCTAGCCATAAGGGAATGGGGTTGAACCACCATCCATTGTGGCCTGGGAACTACAAAAACATTCCCAAATAAAAGATGATTGTCTGTCTTCTCTGGGGACTTTCATCAGTCCTATCACTGATCTGTAACAGGGATATTATACAAGTACTGCACAAGCTACTGTTATGGTTTGAGGGAGCACAGTCTAATTTTATGGTATTAATACCAGGACGTAAAGAGAGGGTGTTATTTAGGACCCTGAGGGATCCAGGGTGAATAACAGACAGGGCTCAATGTTCCCTCCCACTTCCTGCCATGCCCTATAAAAGCCAGGAGGGTAGGAAAATCCGTCCCTTCTTCCTTTCTGTCTTCCTTCGCTTGTCCAGCGGACATCTTGAAGAGAGGTTTGCGCTCTTTGTCTTCAGCTTGCCACATGCTCTGCAGGATCCAACTCCATCAGGTGCTGGGGAAGAGCCCTGGCCTCTTTTCCCAGCTTGGCTCTGCCACAGGGGACTTTTGGACACTTATATCAGCAACCACTGATGTCGGGTTTTGTATAAATTTATTTTTCATTGTTATCCCATATGTTACTATCCCTTCCTGTTCTATCAAATCTGTACTACTTTTAACTTCCAACCTTGAAGACTCTCTTTCTTATTCCCCTTTTTTTCTTCCCCTGGGAGGGTGGAAGGGAGGGAGTAAAAGAGAGCAATTCCATTCTATGTTTTGGTTCACCCTGGCCACTAAATGGAGACAGCTACTTAAGGGAAAATTGGATTCTAGAGCTGATATGAATAACAGTTGATAGTATATACAGACACAACAAGGATATAGAAACTTCAGTAGTACTAATAAAGACTCAGGTAACTGCAGTACTATTCAGGCTTCTGAATACCTTTGCATGCCCCCTTTTTTCTTCTATCTCCAGGAATTCCATTTCAGGATGTTTAAAGGCATCCATTTGGTCAAAACACAGGAAAGAGGAAATGTCCCATACTGCAGTATATATTAAGCCTCATACACTGCCACTTGTTGTCATCTCTTTTGCATGAAAATGAAAACAGCTTTGATCTTTCACAGGACATCAGTTCTAATAACAGCCTCTGTTAGAAATTTAGGGTGCCAAGTACAGATGCCTTTGTTTTCTCTTAGGAAAACATGAAGTTGTCTTTGGCAGCAAGTGAGGCCTTGTGGTATGGAAAGAAGGAGGCTGTAGTAATGGAGATCAGTCAGTGTTTTACTTTTAATAAGCAGAACCAGTTTGTATATAATAAAATGCAGATCACTGCATTCCTCAGAACTGTTACACTTCTCAGACAATATGACTTCCGGGTTCTCAGAAGTGAGGGTAATCAGTTCTTCTGGAGGATTTCGGGAGATTATATGGGGAAATTAAAACTGGTATGCATCATAGAAACTGATGACAATTTAGACTGGGAGTCTGTAGGTTACCTGATACAACCCCTCACTCCAAACAGGACCAACCTATACATTATAGCAGGTTGCACAGGTTCTTGCTCAATCAAGTTTTCAATATCTCTGTGGATGGAGATCCCTGAGGGCATTTAGGCCCCAACTCCAGGGTCATACCACCATCACTGTGAATTTATTTCCTGACATTCAGTCTGAATTTCTCTTTCTGCAGCTTACATCTCTTTGCTTTTGTACATTTGTTGTGTACCTCCAAGAAGAATCTGATTCCTCATTCTCCACACTCCTGCATCAGTGAGGTGAAAACAGTCTCCATTTTTCTCAGTGTCTCTTTGGTCTTCAAGTTCTCCAGTCCCCTAAATTGTCACCATGAGTGGCCCTTTTCTGGACTTAGTTCAAATTTCCATGTCTCTCTTGCACAAGGGACTCCAAGACTGTACACAGAATAGAGGCAATGTCATAAGGGCTAAACAAAGAGGAACAGTCATTTCCATTTACATGCTGCCAGGCTGTGTGGTCCAGTATATAGTTAGACATCATCTCCATAATGGAATGCATTAGTAACAGTATTCTAAGATTTTAAGCTTCAGGTGCTTTGTAATTTCAATTTAAGAATATCAGTATATAAAATTTGCAACGTTTAAACTGCCAGTAAGATTTCAACCACCAGTAACACTTAAACTGCCAGTAACACATGGGCTAACTACTTACAAAAATTTGTTCTAAAAAATACATACCTCATGTCCTGGTTTGAGCCAAGATGAAGCCAATTTTCTTTCTGCTGATTTTGTTTTTCTTCAGTGAACTCTCTTTTAAGCAGCACATTTGCTGAAAGTAGCAGCAAGTTTTCCAGCTGGTGGACTGATAAATCCTGAATGTTCCTAGTTACTGCTGAGAGACCAAGGACATTTTGCTCTGCTTGTTGAACCTGCTGCTTTGGACACTAAAGGAGCGGAAGAGTCATATCTACAGCCCTCAAGTAAGGAAGGGCAGACTAGACAGACAGCAAAATAGGCAAAACAAAATATTTCATCTATATATTTACATAATATTCAGTATGAATTCAGGGATCACAGAAGTCAAGTCTTTCTTCTTCTTCCCTCCTCTTCTTTTCATGGCCAGCATGTGGGGAGGACTCCATCCATCCATCACCGTTGATCCCTGGGCTTGTGCATTCCTGACCCTCATAACTCTCCCCTCAGCTCCTGTCTGCTCTGCCTCTCCCTGTGGCAGCACTCTGGGATATTTTGGAACTACTCACAGCTCGGGACAGTGCTGAGGGAATTGCTGGGGCTGGGGGGGGAGGCAACAGGGGTGTTGCACATTCCCGAACATACTTGTATATAATTGTACATATTTTCTTTTATCATTAGTATTTAATTAAAGCTGTTTAGTTTAGTTTTCAATCCAGAAGTCTCTCTCCTTATTCTCTCTCTCCTTTCCCTACCTGGGTGGGAGGGGGAGGGGATTGAGAGCTTGATTGTAACTTGTTTAATTGCCCATCTTGAGTTAAACCGTGATATCTTGGAATTGTTTTGGGAAAAATTTCACTTTTTTTTAACCTAAATATAACTGTGTACAAGAACTAGCACTGTACAAGGGAAACATTTTACCTTTTGAAATAATGTAAATGAATTCTTCTATCAAACAACCTTTTTAAGTAATGAACACAAATGTAGAATCTATCTTTAGAATTTTCTCAGTGCATTAAATCTGCCCTTCAAAAAAATGGTAATTGCTAAGTGAGATAAAATTCATATGAGTTTGCCCTTTCCACTGCTGTCTATCAAATATTTGTCAGGAATTTTAGGTAATGAAATGATCTTTGGGTCATTCTGACACAATATAGCAATGGTACAAGAAATAACTATCAAGGTCAGTAGGTGTGCTGCTAATTATGACCACAGTGACCTATTCACACCTACGCAGTAGGCCTGTTCAGCTTTCATTTTCATACTAATTTATGGAACCGTAAATATATACATATGTGTTTAACTGTGGCTGGAGCAAAATGAGAAATCAATTAGATGTACAAAGCAAAAGGATATGCCAACACATTTGAGCTGAAAGGAAGAAGTTTCCTATAAGGCAGAGAAAACCAGATAAAATAGGACTAGCTTACAGAGATCAGCGCAATCCTATAATATAAAGACAAGGTTCAACTTTCATCATTACCATCGTATAGAAACTTCTGTCAGGTATGTGGGCAAAATGGAAGTGAAAAATAGAAAGACTGAAACAACTAAATAACGTAAAGAATAATGACCTACAAATCAGGTTGGACTTTTGACCAAAACTTTGGAAGTTGACTTCACAGGACATTGCACTCAACAAAGCTCAATTTAGAATTTTAGACTAAGTCTACCCTAGTAAGCAAAACAAGACTAAGGCTCAGTTAAGTTCAGTGATAGGTGTCCATCCATAGTACAAATTTTAAGCAAGATCCCAGGTGTGGTTATACCTCTACTTACTCATGTTTTTTCAGACAATATTCAAGACAGCTGGGGGGAAAAGTGCCAGGGACTGTTTGTAAGACTGTTAGTAAGACTGTTCCTAACAATAGCATTCTGGCCTGTATAAGGAAAAGTGTGGCCAGTAGAACCAGGGAGGTAATCTTACCCCTGTACTTGGCACTGGTGAAGCTTCACCTCAAACACTGTATTCAGTTTTGGGCCCTTCATTACAGAAAAGACATTGAGCTACTAGAGCATGTCCAAAGAAGGGGAAGGAAGCTGATAAAGACTTTAGAGTATATGTTTTATGAAGAGCTGCTGAGGGAGCTGGGATTAGCCCAGAGAAAAGGAGGCTGAGAGGAGGCCTTATCACTCTCTACAACTACCTGAAAGGAGGTTGTATAGAGGTGGGGATCTGTCTGTTCAATGAAGTTACAAGTGATAGGACAAGAGGTAATGGCCTCAGGTTGCCCCAGAGGAGGTTTACATTGGATATTAGGAAGAATTTCTTCACCAAAATGGTTATCAGGCATTGGAACAGGCTGCCATGGGCAGTGGTGGAGTCGCCATCCATGGAGGTATTTAAGAGTCATATAGACAGTACTTAGGGATATGGTTTATTTAAGGACTTGTCAGTGTTAGGTTAATGGTTGAATTCAATGATCTTGAAGGTCTTTTCCAACCAGAATGATTCTGTGGTTCTGTGAATACTCTCTCCTCCCAAAAAGGCAGTTAAATGAGATGCAAATGAAATTATGAAATCGCAGCTGCACCCTCTGTGCTGTGACTTTATTATGAAGTTCTTCATGGCACCTTTGGCAATCAGAGTTCACTGCCCATCAGCCTTAGGACACCTCACAGACTCAGCATCACACTCCTGGTTTTAGCCTGATTTTTAGCCAGTGTTAGCTTTCCTTGAAGAAGAAAGTGTACAGCTTTTTCCAGGTCATCTCCCAACCCATCCCACACCTCCCACCTTGATCCCCAAACTGTTTGCTATCGGACTTCCATGTGTTCTATTTTATGCCCTTGAGAAGGACAGGAGAAAATCTACTTTGCAAAGTGTGTGCTTTGGCTAGATCGGGAAGGAAAAATGGTCCTTATCATGGTTTGACTTAGGATCAGCAATTAAACCAGCAACACTAAAGCTCTCGATCCCTTCACCTCTCCCCCAGGTAGGAAAAGGAGAGAGATAACAAGGAGAGAGACTTTCTGGATTGAAAACTAAACTAGACAGCTTTAATTAAATACTAATGATAAAAGAAAATATGTGCAATTATATACAGGTATGTTCAGGAATGTGCAAACCCCTGTTGCCTCCCCCCACTCCCAGCAACTCCCCCGGCACTCTCCTGAGCTGTGAGCAGTTCTGAAATGTCCCGGAGCGCTGCTGGAGAGAGTGGCAGAGCAGACAGGAGCTGAGGGGAGAGTTACGAGGGTCAGGACCCCCCACAGACCTAGGGATCAACGGTGATGGATGGATGGAGTCCTCCCAGGATGCCAGCCATGGATGGAAGAGAAGGGAAGAAGAAACAGGAAGGAAGCTGACTTCTGTGATCTCTGACCTTACATCAAGTTTACGTAGATATATGTATGGAATATCTTTGGTCAATTTTGCTGTCTGTCTACTCCACTCCTCCCTATGTAAGGGCTGTAGATAGAACTCTTCTGCTTCCAGTAGCATCCCTAAAGCAGCAGAGTGAGGTGACCTTGGTGCCTCAGCAGTAACGTAAACATTCCAGTGTTATCAGTCCACTAGGTGAAAAACTTGTTGCTAGTTAAAAGAGAACTTGCTTGAAGGAAAAAGAAACAACAAACAGTAAAAGGAAAATTGGCTTCATCCTTCAACCTCAAACCAGGACAGTCCTAAATTTCTGGATGTAAAAGAATGCAGCACTGGCAACATTCATTTTAGCAAGCTTACACATTTCAGTGTGGATTGACATAACTGAACCAGTCAGTTCTAGTATATGAATATTATCAACTATAAACCAGATGACTGCATTTGGCCACATGAATCACTGTACATGCCATCATGCCTCTTCATTGACAATAAAGTGATTAGTTCTATTATAAAGAGTTAAAAATTTAATATAATCAAACCCCACTCCAGGTTTTATGGTTAGTAAAAACAAAGCTGTTATTTCCTGACCGAATCAAGCAATTGTGTATTGGCAAGGAGACAGGACACTTGTCATCTTTGGAAAGTCTATGATCTTCTACTCTAAACGTCAGGAACTCCTTCTTTGGACAAAACTGTATTGGAATCAGTTACCTAATCTGGATTAGGAGAACAGCCATCTCTAATGCAAATAGCAAACCAGCTTTGATTAATGCCCAGCTGGACAGGAAATTTTACGCTATGAGAAAAATTCTGTATATTAAAAAAAATAATAATAAAAAAAGAAACAAACAACAAAAAAACAAACAGTCCAACAGAACAACTTATCAGTTCTCCTCACTGATTAATTAGTTCTTAGATCCTGATTAAGACAGAATGAAAATGTCTTAAATCACAAAGTAGAAGAGCATTCAGCAGAACGGTGGAAAGGAAAGGCTTGAACTCTATGTCTACTGCTACCATTAAGTTTGTGGGCAGCCTTGAGTAAGTCACTTCTCCTCCTTGTGTCTTCAGTTCAGAGTTGATAAATGAGTAAATCCTAATGCATTGAGTGCAGGGAAAAATAGTTATTAGCTTTTGAAAAGCACTTGAAAAAAGGGTCTGTTGCAGTATAAATGACAGATGCTTATTTTAGACAAGAAAGCAACAGATGTGACTGTTTTGTTTCAAGGCTTTTATTAAAGGAAAACAAAATTGTTGTCACTGTAAGTTATTTCATAGCATAGCAGCAATAGAGAGGTAATAGCTCTCTATTGTAGGTGAATACAGTAGATCTAAGGCAGCTACTTTTAAGCTGACATATTAAGAAACTGAACTGGTCATATGAGATAGCTGAGGGAGTGTGCTGACATTTATGCTGCACCTTGTGTTTACGCTATCATTATTCTACATGCCATGGAACACACAATGAGATGCCCTAGTATGTGACAGTGCATATAAATTCTGACCAAAAGCTTTATGGAAAAAAAGAGATGTATTCTTAATGTTTATATACTGGCATGAAATTCCCTGTGGTGTTCTGAAAGATACGTTCCACACTGAACACATTTCAGCTCAGATCACATGGATTGAAAGAGGATTTTAGAATTCTTTCTAATGCTTTCACTGTGAAAGGACAAATTTCTTCCAAGCCTCACTTAATAGATCCTAGCCGTATTAGAAATGGCTAATTAAAATGATCTGTACTTCTGAATACCACTTTTAGAATCATGTTATAAAAAACAGGATCAATTTTTAGTGTGTATATTTTCAATAAAAATATATGGGTAGAATGAACAGTAATGTGAAAGAGAATGGAAATATATAACTTTCAATTGTTTTTTAGAAAATGTCAAGCTTTTCAGCATTCCCCTTCTCTCTTCAACTCTGTGGAAGAGAATTTGGTTTGGATCCAGAGCTGGAAGAGGAGACTAACAATTAGTAGAGAACATAACACTGACATGGTTCCCTTCCCTTGTCTCATTGCTTTACCTGCATTAGCAAGGCCAGAATGTTAATGGTTATATAGCTGTCTGGAAAGTGTATTTTCACATTTCAAACCCATCTCATATTCTGAGGGGGAAATTCAGCATTTAAGATTTGTTTTCTTTCTGAATTAGCACAAAAGCCTGACTTCAATAATTACCAGTGAAAAAAGCACTTCCCTCAGTCCTGCAAAAGAATGAATTTGGACCTCTTAGAATCCTTCATCCTAACAGCAACAAAGCTCTCTAATGTTAAATAACACACACACAAAAAATTCAGTTTATATAATGTTACAAGAAAATAAGGTCATCTAGTTCAAAACCCTTGCAATGAGGGGATCTATGATCTTCCACTAGATCAGGTTGTTCAAAGTCATGTCCCACCTGCCTTGAATGTTTCGAGGGATGGGACATCTGGCACATCTCTGAGAAACCTGTTCCAGTGTATCACCTTCCTCATGAGGATTCAACAAGGAAATATCAACTAGTGTTGCTATTAATGCTTGAGAGTACCAAATACTGGTGATTTATGAAGAGCTTTGCTTATTTTATGGGTTTGATCAAACTGTGAAATGCCTCAAGTTCAATTGCCTGAAGTCTAGGGTAGTTTTCTAAGAGTATTTAGCCTGACCTCCAACTGGCTGGAGAGAGGGGTAGGAGTGCTTTATGAGTTCCATCATTTGCCCTGGTAAACATGAAGCTACTCCCACAAGATGTTTTGGACAGAGAAGATCTCAAAAATTGAGTTAAACATCTGTAAAACTGAGTCCTCTGTACAGCTTGGTCAGCAGAACAGCTCTCTAGATTACAGTGACTTTATTAACTAGATTTCCAGTGAGCTCTACATTGAAGGTTAAACACAGATGCAGGCACTCAGCCACAGATGGAAATGCACACATCAGAGAACAGAGTCTTTTCCCAAGCGACTTATCAGCTCACCAACAAAGGCAGCAAAGATCGGCTGAATTATGAAAAAACCTGAAAAATTATATTCTTTTGCAAAAAAAAGTCTCTAGAAAATAAGACATGATAGAAAATTCACTTCAAAATCTTACATAAATTGCCTTGTTTTCATATGGAGACTAGTCAGGGTTTTTTTTTGGCTCAAATTGATTTAGATATATTTTATTTCTATGTAAAAGTATAATGCCTAACTAGTAAGGCTATCTGTGTAACTGTAATTCATGTCTCTTTGTGTTTACACTACAGTAGTCTTCAAATTCATCATCAAGTTATTTTTTTTCAAAGAACCTCTGCTTCATATAACACACAAGATAGGTAAATGCCTAAATTACTGTAATTTGTATTACCTTCCCAACCTATCTTGTATTTCCTAGCTTTTGAATGCATAATATAGAGTTTGTAACTATTTTTTTTTTATTTCTTTCCTATAGATATTGAAAAGAAGAGTGAACAAGAAAAAAAATGCACTATCAATTCCAGTTCCTTGGCAGTGTTAGGGACCTTTGGCTAAATCTGTGTTAGTGAACAAATTGAAGCCAAGGCACTGACACTCATACTGCTTAATTTATGATGCATTCTCCACAGTTTTTGCCCTCGAACAGAGTATCCTCCTAGAAAATGCCCAGGCTTAGCTAGGGAAAAAGCACATGCAGTTAGGGGAAAAGCACAGAAGTGTCCCACTAAGCAATTTTAACGCAATCACTGTGGTCTTGGAGAAAGAACAGGAGGAAGTTTATTCATAGTCAGTTGTCACTGTGTGCATTGGATGTTAGCGTGCTGAAACTGTCTTTGGTTCAGTTTCCAGTTCTAGTAAGGAGCAGTAAGAAGTTCTTGCACGCTTTTGTCTCCTAAACCTTGACACTTATCACTTCAAGACTCTTTCAGATAACGCAATTCATGAAACTGAGAAAATTAAATACAGAACTTTGTGGACAGTTAGTGAACCAAAACTACATCTTTTTATGCTCCATTCAGGAAAGATTTAGATATTTTGTAGCCTGTGGTTCTCATCCCTAGTCACACATAATACTCATATTAAAAAGACAGGAACACATCTTAAGGCTTTTAAATAAATTCTATACGCTGACATTATTAAGATCTAACTGTACAGTTTTGTAAAACTAAACATCTGTGTTACATTTTCTTCATGAGCAATGACCAGGAGAAAACATATAAAGCCTATTTGAGGTAATAAATGTTAAAATGGCTTTGGTTCCAAATCCCACACCCTTAATTAAATAAAATATAATGAAGAAAATTCCATTAAGGCTGTACTTTTATTATTGTCATGTATTTTATAGTGGTCCCTCATTCTTTCTTGTGCTTAGATCTTTAAAACTGTTGTAACAACAGCTGTTCCCAGCTACAGAAGGTGCCTGTAGTGTTTAAAACCAAGCATGTTTCTAATTTTATTGTCTCACCTGAGTCTAATTCCCTCACAACTGGAGTTGTCATGAAGTTTTGTTTCGGTTTATGTGCACATGTACTACTGAAATGGCCTTTGAATCCTCTGTTGGATATACTCCAGCATAGTTATAAAGTCTTTAGAGCCTGAGGATTCAGCCTCCCTTATTTTGTATCTGAGAGATGCTCTGAGCAGTGAGAAAGAAATTTACCTCCTTCCATTCTGTCTAGCCTAGTCTGTGCCAAATCACTCAGATCTGAGCAAGAATCACTTTGCACCACCCGGTCCCTTGCTACTGTAAACCACAATGGTTGGAGATTCTCTGTGACAACAGAATCCCACACATTTTTTTACCTGACTATTCAACAGAGCCCATTTCCCTGATGCTAAAGAGATACCAATTATTTATAGTATTGCCAGTATAAAAGGCTGTTGTACACTGAAGCTAGCATTTGGCTAGACTATCTTTTGTACATTCGTAGAGACTATTTGAAACAGAATAACTCTTTTCAGAACTTTAGACACTAAATAATTTTCATCAGTGAGCTCTCCGTCTTCTCCTCATTCTATTGTGCCTGTCTTTTTCGAGGTCTGCTGAAATGCTCCTGTTCCTCCACATTTTTAATAACGGGATGAGTAGAGAATCATTTCTTGAGGTTCTGTATGTTTCTGCAGCTTCTGACTTCCCTCATCTAAAAGTAATAAAAGATCCTGTACACTTTTTGGTGGATTAAAACACTTCTTGGTCTTCAGACTTTTATATCACTGACACATTAACTACAACAAAGAATAAACATAGGAAACTTACCAGCATTGATGGTCTTCTGCTCCTTTGTGCACCCACCTCATACCTTGTGGTTACATACATGTGGCCAAAGCAGAACAATCCTAGAAACATTTCATTTTAAAGGAGATATCTGTAATGAGGGGCTGGGCTCCTTTTAGTCAGTAATTGCTGAATTTTGTAGCAGATCAGCAAAGGTATTTTACATAATAGGTGGGAAAAAAATTACTTACTTATTTAATGTAAACCCCTTTTTCTTTAACGCAAGGAACAACCTATTTGTAATCGCCTTTAATCTCAAGTATGTGCAAAGAATTCAAAACAGAGAAAAGAAAATAATTTCTACAGAAAACTAGGACCCTTTATGATGTTTCTGGAGATTTTTCTTGTAGGCCTCAACAGCAGCCCTTACAGGGCCATATTCCTGTGGACTTCCCTCTACTAAGGTAGGCAGGTTTTACTAGTGCAGACTCAGACCTTTCTGGGCTAGGTGGTGTGTGGCTGAGAATGTGCTCAGTTCTGTGTCATCATCTAGCATATATAGCCCTTGTTATACATACCTTGTTCATGGTAGTGTTAGGAATAGTTTCATATGTATAGTTTTACATACACAAGCGCCTTACAGGGCATTCATATGGACTCGGAATGAAAAAATACCCTATTATTACATCCCGCAGAATTACCTAATTTTCTCAGCTTGTTGAAGGAAGCATTCTAGAAAACCTTGCAGTTCCCTCCTAATTGCTTTTTATCTTTCCCTCCAAGAGTCAAGGTCAGGTGAGAATTGTGACTTTACTGGGGAAAGAATAAGACAAAATAATTTTTCCTCTTCTTTTTAAAAGTCTTCTAAAATATGTGACACCTGTGCTCCTTTTGTACTCTTTTATCCATGGCAACCATAATTACATTTGCATGTATTTATCTTGTTCAGGGGCACCAGCAATAACAACTGTTGTAGAAACTGACCACAAAAGCAGTGACGGATCTTTTTCAAAATCATTCTGAGAATGTTTTATATCTTTTCTGATTTGATAAAGAAGGAAGTTTAATAAACTTTTTATTTTCTTTATTAGAGACTAAGATTTACAACAATTTATGTCTCCGAAGAATCAGCATTTTAAAATATCACAGCCTGGATTTAATTCATCTAACATAACGACGTAATTGGAGTATATAAATTGCCAGCACAGTTCTCTGAGGCTCCACATATGGAGTCTCAGCTAGGGAAAGACAGGCATTTCTGAGAGGATGAGCCAAATCTTACATGGGATGAATTGCCTTAGACATATTTCTTCTGCATTGATTCCACAATGAACAAAAGACACCTGTGTTCTCAGGTACATCCGGAAAGTTAAATGAGGTGAATCTAGGCTCAAGTAATTGCAAAAAATACTAGTAAAAATCTAATTGTACATTCCTAAGAGAAAGTACTGTTCTTGAAAGTCAGAACTGATGGCAGATACACTGCAAAGACCCACATCTTTCATCATATAATACAGAACAGCAGATGACATTTATTAACATGCTATAATAAGTCTGAGATGCCCCAGGCAAAGTGACAAAGCAGCAAACAAGACACAATGCTACAAACAATAAAAGAGTTCATCTCAAAAAGAGAAAGGTGCTGCAGGGGATATACACTGATAGAAAGAGAGAGATAAGCTTTGTCTTTGATGGGAAACAAACAAAACAAACCAGTGGATTTAGGAAGGAGAGTTCTCAGACAAGTCATTTTTTGCAGCTTAAGACAGAGTTGCAAATTAAGTCAGTGCATCTGCTGGTCAGGCATTCAAAGACAATAAAAATGGAAGGTATGCAATTAATACAGTAATGATTATAAAAGGGCTTACTACCCTGCATATATATGTTGATTTTTCTTCTAAGAAAGTGAAGAAATGCAAATAACTTAAGCAAGAAATCCATCCTGCCTTGCAGGCAGAAAGCCACACATATGATGTTCTTACATGTCATAATTCAAAACCCTTAAGCAACACATTTGTCACAGGGCCTCAACCTTTTCATTCCTGTGAGTCCATCCAAATCTATAAAATATAATAAATTCATGTCCATGTTCTTGAGAGAAAGACTTTCTAGAAATAAGTCAAAAACCCTGTGATGTTAAAACTGGTTTCCTCTGGGAAGCATCCTCAATTCAAGATATTTGAGCAAAGGACTACAAGGCAGAATTTTAAGAATTTAGGGCCAAATGGAAACTGGAACATAAATGTTAATGAGCACATAAGGGTAACCAAGATAAAGCTAGAGAACTAAATGAGATTTTTACCTAACAGTAGGACTACACTGGTGTATATCTAGCTGGGAGCAAGTAAGTTGGCCATGGACAACTATCTCGTCTTTTTTTCCCTTGAGAAATAATATTTATAGTAGAAAGACATGGAAAGCATAAAAGCAGGTAAATAAATGTCATTAAGTTCTCCACAGACAAATGTTATGTACAGAAGAAGTACAAAATATCTGGTCATTAGTCATTACAAATAAGGTCCAGTCTTATAGCTGGTCCCTGTGCAGCCAAACTAACTTCACTTATTTACAGAATCAAGACTTAACATGTTATCTTCTCCATCACACACCACTCCTAGATGCAGAAAGTCTTATTTGCCCTAAAGACAATGAAGAAATGCGAATATTGTATTCTCAGTTCTGCTGATGCTCTCTTTAATGATAAAAAAACAACATGAAATCTGGTAGTATGTTTTTACCACAATAACAATAAACTTACTGGCATTTAAAGCATTATGATAAGCACCAAATTTTTTTGGATCTAAGGTATGTATTTCTTTCCAGCAAAACGATACAGAGCAAGCCATAACACAATGTATTGAAGTTGTTTAAAGAATATTTCTCCTCTTTCTCTGCACATGCAGCGAATTCTTATCTGGTGAACTATCTAGATGAAGAGCAAAACAGAATGAATGCAGCCTTCATGTAAAAATTCTAACAACAAAGCCATTTAATAACAGAATAGAATACTTCTTTTAGGTAGTGTTCTTATACAAAAATTCAGACAAGGCTTTCAAAGCCATTGTTCTCTGAAATTGAGTTAGTTGTGAAACAGGATCCTACTTAAACTTCCATTTTTCTAAAACAATACAACTAAAATGTATGTTTTTATTTATATTTAGTTTTTTTAAACATTATACCTGTTGTAGAGCATCATTTTAAATAGGGAGGTAGGGGTCAAATCTCCCAGAGGAAGGATGCGCTAAATTATAAGCAATTTTAGCACTTTCCTATATCTAAGCAGTTTTTATTACCTTTCTCTTAAAACCTATGTTAAAATGTACTAATCATCAACTAGGTGCAATTTGTACAAATAAATAAATAAGAAACAAATAACAAATACAATTTCTGACAGTTCTGACTTACGACAGTTGTTCTGTCATCTCTAAAACTCTGATCATAATTTCACTAAAAGAATCAAAACGACTCATCAATTTTACCTATTTCAAAGAGGAAACACAATAAGAAAGAGTAATTTTACAAAATGATGTCACTCCAGTTATAAAATTGGTGTTCTGGATTTAATCAAGGACTCCTATTTCTACTGTTGGGAGGACCCATTTTTACAATTCATGTCACTGGAGAGTCACCATTGTTGCTGAAGAGCAAAGTTTTTTGTTTCCTCATTAGCAGTAAATTGTTTCTTAAGATAACAAAATTTCCATAAAATCAGAGCAGAAACAAGTGTTAGTTATCCATATAGTGCCACCAAGGATCCTGAGCTCACAACCATCTACAGAACCAAAGTTGCAGGGTGTGCATTTAGAGCTAGGACATTTAAATTTATTTTTGTTCGTGTAGGCTGCAGGATGGCTTTGCCTGCACATAAATAAAGCTCTAGGCTGAAAGGCCTCCAGATTGTGGACCTGTGTGATTTCCCATTCCCATCTTTCAGGATACCTCAAATAAACAGATTTTAAGCAGAACATTAATTTTGTATGGTTCCTGCAGAAGACAAATTGTGGCAGAACTGTAATTCATACAGCTTGCAAATTTGAAAGGAAGAGATAAGGGACATCTGAGTACATGAGCTTTGTTTCTGTTTTGCCTTCAAATCACCCATGGAGGGGCAATCCTTGCTCCTCTAGCAATGAATTCTGCATAATCCCATTGGTTTAAAAGTCCCAGAAACTGTGACTTCTGTGGATCATTTGAAATGCAACTCAAAATTCTGCCTGTGCATTCTTTACTATAAAACTGTACAAACAGAAGAAAACTTTATTTCTGGATTCCAAACTAACTTCGAAGTCAGGGACTTCCAAAGAAAGCATTACTACATTTACCTTGCCTCCTACATTCCCTGAAAGGCATTTAAAAAAAAAAAAAAGTAATTTTTAAGTGCCAAGTCATTTATAGGTGCTTTCTAGCATTAAAATTATGTTTTACAAAGCTATTTTTTATTTATAAGTTTTGAGGGTTTAATATTTTCTAGACACTGTTTCTCTGCTGCTTATTGGCCCAAATCACACAAAGATGTGGTTGCAAATAATTTGGTGTTATTTTATATACTTTGTAAATATGAAATAAGATTAACAAAGTATTCATCAGTTATCCATTTTCATGTAGACCTTGAAATAATCCCTTTGATGGAAAAAATACAAAAGTAGTAGCATAAATTATTCACCTCAAGTAATTCAGCCAGGCCTAAAGTATGCAGTACAGTGAAGAGGAGCTTGCACATTGCACAAAGGGATCATTTTAAATCCTTTATCACTTTGTTCACCTCTCCTGCCCTTCATCTTCTTTGCAATTCCAATAAGGCTGCAACACCACTGCAACACAAAGAGTATTAGTGATTCTATTTAAAAGGTGCCACCCCTGTTGATCATCTGCCTAGTCCACTGTCAGTATGGAAGCTTATTTCTTTATATTCTGAAAGGGATATGGGAACTATTTTAGTGGGTTATTGCTTAATTCCAAGTCTGTGCTTCAAAAACAAAACCAAACTATTGCTGGAGTCTTACAGTCTCATAATAATATTCATTTTTTGAATACACAGATTATTACTTTGTAATTCCATTAAGTTTGCCAATTTTGAATTGTCATCCCAACTTACTATGGAACAGTAAAAATATCAACCAATCAACCAAATTACCAAAGCAAAAAAATCCCTAAACTTTCTTGGTTTGAAGCATAACGGATAGCATTATAACACAACAGTAAGAGAGCCCTCCACGTCCTTCATGCCACCTCCACTGCATTTTTTTGTTTCATTTCTACACAAAAAACTCCTCTGTGCTATGGCTGTGCAGAATGTCTAGTGTTGGTGCTTCATCCCAGTCCTTCCCTGCTCACATCCATCCTGACAGGCAATACCTGATGTCCATGAGGATTCTTGGGTAAGTTGTGGCCTCTACGGAGAGGTAGTGCTTGAAGATTTAAATAAGCCTGTGTTGCTAATCCCACCATGGCTTGCTCTGTTCACTTACAATATGCTTCCCTGATCCCTTAATATTTTATGCATTATCCTAAAGGGACGGGCCTTTCTTTGTGTTGACTATCATTCGTGAAAATAAGAGTTGGTGACAGAAGAGATATATGCCTTCTTTTCTATTTTACCACCCTGAAAACAGCAGTTAAGTCTCTGTTTTGTCAACAGGAGCACAATTTGTCAAAGGTTATATGACCCAGATCTCATAATTCCCATTGCTGGCCTAAGCTCTGTTTCCTACCTTTCCAGATGATTAATGTGTTCAGTTTGCTGTAGTTCATCTTCTTAGTACCTGAGAAGGAGAAATGTTCTACAAAAGAGGTTATTTCTGTGCTTTCTTACAGTCTGGTAAATCCTGAAAGATATTAAAAATCAGGCAGAATTACCCAGAACTATTTCCAAAAAGTTTCTGGGATGGTTGAGTTGTTGAATCGTATTATCAAGTTACAAAATAGTTTCAAAAAGCATATATTATGTCACCGTCTCATGATGAACTTGGTATAATCTTTATTCATAAGAAAGTGAAAGGAGAAAACGCCAAAAGACTTCCAGTTTATGACTGAATCTGAGAAAAGTTCATTAAATCTCTGGATATGTGCTTAGAATTCAATGCAGAACTTCTTGTGTTCATCTTCAAGTTGTAGTGCGTACTAAATAAGGATTTAAAAAATGAAATTAAAAATCCCTTCAACACATTCTTGCTCTTTTAGAAAACTTGGATATCATCAGAGAATGTGAAGACTCCTCTGTTACAGAGCAGGGCTCCTCATGCCTGACACATTACCTTTTCATTTCTTTGCTGCACAACACAGCAATTTGGTCAGTCTTCTGGCTTCATTACTTCTCTAGCATTAACAACTGCACATTTGCACATTTGCTGATAGTACCTCTTTGTGTTGCCAGCGTACCCTTGCTGACACCCTATTTTCTTTGCTTGACACTTCACTTGCTGTTCACTCTTAGCAAGAGGGATAGAATTGAAAGCCCTTGCACTTCAGTGTGTGAAACGAGGCAGTAGCTGATGAAGTGCAATTTCTCATACTGTGAGAAATTATCAGTTATATTGGCTTTGGGAAGGCTTTCAGAACTCTCATTGACAATACCATCTTAATGCTTTCTGAACTGAAGCCAAATCCTGAGAAAATATCCAGGCATAACCACGTTATGAGTGCTGACTGAGCCTTACTGAAGAACCATCTGAATAAAGTTACAGACGCACTGGCAAGTGATAAAGAGTACTCCATGTATTAAAATAAATGAGATTGTCTCTCAGATTAGGAGGCATATAAACTAGCTTTTGTTCTCAGTGCTACGTGCAATTTTTGACAGACATAAGGAAACAAAGCTGTTACAGACTGCCCCCACACACATTCTTATTAATAAATACAATTTAAGTTTCATTACATTATAATGAAGTCTGTTATAGACACGGTTTTAGAAAAAAAGAGTTGTCATAGTTATTTCCAAACTAACTCCATATAAAGTCATTTTTTTCTCTCATTTTTCTCTGAAAATCAAAATCATGTTATTACAGTTTCATGTGTTGAAGTTCATACACTAGGTGAAACAGGATGAAGACAAAATTTAGGGAAAATCTGGAAAGCTATGGGGTAAAATCCTGGCAAGGCCAGAATGGTTTGCAAGCGACTATGATTTTGCTTAATCTTCCTGAGCACAAGAACATTTTACATGGCTTTGTCTTCATATTGTGAAAAGATGAGATCACACACACATGATGCGCAGAAGACCGACTCTTGCAGGACTTTTAATATCTCCACGGTGAGAAGAACTCCAACTTGATTAGAAGCTAATACAATTTCAGGATGTCATTTCAGTATTTTCAAAATGGACATCACTAGCACAAAGGGTCACTTCCTCAGTCTTATATGGTTTTAATGATTTCTTTTCTTTTCCTTTTCTTTTCCTTGCAGACATGTAGGAAATGGACCTATGTCCATTATCTAGTAGTAGAGGCATGGCAAGACAAACACATCTGTCTGATCACAACACTGCTGGTTGTAAAGATTCACCTGTCAGCAGATGCTCACTTAACAGTGCAAACAAGTGGGATTTCTGTAGTGATAGACCTATTTTGGATTGATGTACATGAAGCGAGAAAACTGTGAAAAATAATATTGAAATATGGTTTAGAATACCAAAAATGCTGCATCAGTTTTCTAAATTAATTTAGATTCTTTTCAGTGTCTGAATTTCTAGGTGGTATGATGACTGTTGAGGCACAGTAAGATTGTTCCTTTTAGTATATGCCCTGAAAGAGAGAAATACATGCACACCCTTTCAGCACAGGTGAGTTCTTCAAGTTGCAGACCTCTATGAACTAACATGACTATTTTAGAAAGTGTAGTTGTGAGGCTTTCTGGGAGAAGCATCTCTTTTGAATTCTAACCACACGTAAGCAGGAATAGCCACCAAGTACTGGGGAATCCTGGAAAAGGTAGGCTCATTGCTCGGAGCCAGGAAACTTTCACAGTCAAACAGCAAAACACTTTGGGTGGAATTCTTTGGCTTAAACATCAGTTCTTCTTGTCATTTTCTGTCCCCTAAAACATCTCAGCTGCCTGGCAGCAGCTCCTCCAGAAGACTTGAGGTGGGTAACAAATCCTTTATTATATCTGATGTCTTTGCGCACACGTCTCAGATACTACAAGGTATGTAAGATGACACAATAAACCACTTCTGACACATGCCTGGCAAATATAGCTCATCTTGCAGTAAGGAGAGCCACTGATTTGGATGACTGTTTTGTTTATGGGTGTTTCCTGACAGACATGATATTTCAGTAAGGCTTTGCAAGGCATATCCATGTTTCAAGATGGCTCATTTCCTTTACGATATCAGCCACACTGGTTCTACTCTTGAAATGCACACACAAATTCTGCAAAAATGAGACATTTACATACAACACAGCACACATGGTTAACCATGTCCACCCTTTTCTACCAGTTAGGCCTCTTCACAAAAACACCACCTGTGGAAGTGACTTTCCACGACCTTTCTGAATATTCCAGGAAACCAGCTTGATGATTTCTCAGCATTTAGCTAGAATTTTTGTTGGCTACAACTGAACATTTTCCAATTCTGCCTATAACTAAATAAAAATACCACCGCACTTGACGCAGTTTTTGCCTCAGGAAGGGCTCTGAAGCACACAGTGATGGCAGCTGCCTCATCCAGCTAACTGGCAAGATTTTAAGCAAGAGCATGACTACTCTTGTCTTCAGTAGTTATGGCTGTTAATATGGACATTGCTGACAATATTCATTACTTTAAGTGTTCTTACTGATGACATGCTGTATGGACCAGACTGAAAATTATTACTATTTTTAACAAACAAACTAATAGTAGGAAAGCTACAGGGAAATATCCTTGTCATGTATAACATTATCTGTTCAGTGGCAGAGTCTATCAGTCCTAATGCCACTTTCATTTTGCCAGCAATCATTCTGGCTTACTTTTGCGATTTCCTCTCTAGCCTCAAGTGCAAATCAAACAACAAAATGCTAGATAAAGTGAAGAAAATCGACCAGGACTCCTTGTGCTTTGTGAAACAACTTTCATGTACCCATCCGAGAGCCAGCTTCTATCTTATATCAGTTCTGGGTCATCTGAGGAAGGAATGCACAGATTTCTCCCTCCTCAACCCAGCAAAGGGTGACTTTGGTCTGTGAGCTGCTTTTACAATTTTAATCTTCAAATCAGATGCTCTAAACTTACAGAAAAACACTAACATGTACATTCCTTTGAAGAGCTAATAAGGAAATTAAAAGTGTAGTGAGGTCGACTTTAGGGAACTGAGAGGGAATCTTTGCTGTTGCACTCTTTCATTACAAATAATTTCATAAAGTAATGATGAAAAATGCATGAGATGCGTCAAGGAGTTTCTCACCACCTACTGCACTAGTTCATTTAAAACATTTTCCCTCACTTGGGAAGGGCTGAAATTGCAGCAGTGGCTATTAATAGTTCCAAAGGGGATTTGAAATAATTTTCACCAGCAGATGTTTGCGGTCTTGGTGACTTTTTTTTCCCTTCTATGCTTTCTTTGAGTAAATGAGATGAAATAGCACATTTCAAGAAGTGAAGAACTGCCACTCATCTACCTCTAAGGATAGAAGAAACAGGAGATATTTATGCACAATGAAGCAATATGGAATGCTAAGTTCAGAGTAGAATTCTTCTAAAAGCAGAGTAGAAAAATACATCTTGCCACTTTTGGAAGCATCTGCTCACTGACTCACATGACCTGGGCTCTCAGTAGTGTATTATATTTATTTATTTTTTTAATAAACCGTCTCATATTATAAGATTGCCACAATATCCATAACAAGTAGTTTCATGTCAAGAAATGGTTAAGTGGCAATTCAAGTGTACAGTACAGGACATGTTTAACAGCTTGGTGTAGATCAGAACATAGGGGGACAGATGGATAGGAATTATAATGGCAACTGATATGAAGAGACAAACTGAGCAGCAGAACTAGGTAGTCTGTCATCTTCTGCTAGCTATTATGACCAGATTCCATGTATTTTCCTGCTGTGTTATCCATAAGCAATAATATTCATAATCATTATGTGCTTTCAAAGCTACACTTAGTATTAGAGTGAACGACTCCCTTCTGTAATATTGTCATATTAAAAATGAGCTACAACCTGCAACAAATAAAATCACACTCGTATCTCCTGAAAAGGTATGCCATCTTCTAAGTCCTACAGAGATTTAGCCATGTAATGTCAGCTGCTGTGGACTGAATAGAGTTAAGCTCTTCAATATAGTTTATGAATATTTGGGAGATAACACTGTATTACTTTAATACATTATTTGCCTTGTTATAAGTGGCTTTTCAATATTCAGGCTCATAATACAAAATAGTGATGCTTTGTTTCATTGAAATATTTTTTATTGCTCATTCAGAGCTATCAAATTACTATCAACATATTACATATTAATTTGTAACCATGGAACAACTTTTAAATTGTGTTTTATGTCTGTAATTTTATAAGGTAACATCCAAGATTAACTTGCAATAAAACTGGAGAAAGATTCGTGGCCCAAGAAGTCAGAGTTTATGAAAGCTTTACTTCAATCTACAGGCATTTCATCTGCCTTTAAAGCTTCTTGGGTCAAGATATTGTTATTTATTTCTATTAATAAATGTCTTGTCCAACAGAGACTATTTTAGAGGGATAAAAAACTTTGGTACTGAGTTTGAACTATCATAACAATTCTATCCCCTAAAAGATTCTGGTTGCATGAATGTTACTGTCCTTTTTTTATGTCGTATTGCTTAATTTTGTGTTGCTGTTGCAGTCCAATCTTGTTTAAAATTTGCATTTATTACTTTAAAGTACTAATTAACCTAATGAGAGAGTGAGAAATACTAGAAAAATACTAAGGAAGAAATTGAGAAATGTTCTTTAATTACTAACACATTAGCAATGAAAAATAGCCCTTTTTCAGTGAAGGTTTAGGTCGGCAAGCCTGAGAGAAGGAACAGTGTAACCATACAAAGCACAAATGACACTACTAGAAATTTAGAAAGAGAACAATATTTTTCTTGCCTGGAAATCAGTTGGAGGCACTAGGTCCAGTATTTGCATATAACAATGGAGCCTACCATGGAGATGCATCTGTAGGCTTTAGAGATAAAGATGAGAAGTATAAGTTAATCAATATCATTTAGTACTGCAGTTGCATTTCTCTATTTTATGGCTGGTATTAGCAGAAAAAAAAAATATAGCAAATAAATCTTCATACTACAGCTTGTCAGAAACACCTTGATAGTAAATTGTGGTCTGTCAATGAATGTGTCTACTTCCCTGATACATGCCTTCTGAAGAAGAAAAAAGGAGAAGAAGGAAAAAAGTTCTGATACTTTAGAAACATTCGATTTTCACAGTTTTCATAATCAAATACCTTGGGTTTCTTTGTTTCACTGTTTCAGTGGATCCCAAATATCTTTAAAATATTTTTGACAAAGAATTTTGATCTTCTGCATTTCATACAAAACAAACATTAGATTTCGTACAAAAATGAACAGGACTCAAAAGTTTTAAAAGTGCATTTTTTTGTTCTTAGTGTTATCTATATATAGCATGACAGATGCACATAATGTTTAATATATTCCAAAATGGTCCTGTCACAATATGGCATCCTACAGCCTCAAGCGTGCCATTCTCAGACCTAGTGAAATCAGACTGTGTTCTAATATAGTCATCGCAGTTACAGTAAAATAAAAGGGATATACTAATATTTTTTTCCTAAATTGATGGGACTGTGAGGTTGGACTACTGTATTCCAGTCATCTTTTGTGTGTGAGGGATTTCAGGCAGGCTTCGCTGCTGAGAGCTTCTGCTTCAGTATACTTGAATGTTACTAGGCAGGTGTTTATAATTCACTGCATGTATGCATACACTGCTAAACTGAGGCCAGGGTGTACGTTGTAATGAAAAGAAAGCCATGGTCCAAGCCCAGTCATGGGCTTCAGAGCTTGCTGACAGGAGAAGCAAATCCACACTTCATTAATTTAATACCTAACAAGTTTTAAAGGAATTCTCATCTTTTCCTCCACAAGTGTGCTTAATTCCCTTTAGTCAAGTCATTGGAAATTGGCATTACTCATTTTTAAAGCGCTGCTTGTCTTCTGCAGCCAGGATGATTTGGCAGGTTTCAGATTTCTCTTTGTACCTCCTCCTTCAGACTTCCCTTTGTTTGAGACCACTATTATATGCACACTTCATCTGTCAGGTTTCTAATGACCACCCAGTGACAAGGAAAGTTAAACCTTCTGGTGAAACCAGAGGGCTTTAAAGAACTTTGTATTTTGGCTTAAACAGTCCTGATTTTGTTATCTTCTGTTACTCTTTAACCTGCGCTTTTCCCAGGTTCTCCCTGAACCACGAAGAGATTTACATGAATGTTCCTCATGTTCCTGACTGTAAATGAATTAATATCACTTTGTTTAATCTCATTGCTGTATGTTTTTCCATCACATCCAGAATTACTGTCATATTAATGTCTGTTTTTAAACCACAGACATCACTTACAGGTTACATAATTTAGATATCTTTTATTTCTAAAAATACTATTTTTCTTCAAGATCTTCACCAGATCTTGCATGGATATTTGTTGCATTCCTTTTTCTAGTATTTTGTTCTTTAATTAAATTTTGTTTTCCTCCACATAAGGAACTGAACTGTGATTCATGTTACTATGGTACTCCAAGAATTTATGGTCTCAAGAGATTGGTTTAATAAAAAGAGACCTGAGGAGTTTTGGTTCATGGTATAGTGCATATAATGGATGTTAAGTAATTAAAGAAGAAAAATATTATTTAAAAGACCATTGCTGTTCCTTGCCTGTCCCATCAGAGGAAGAAAGTATGAACAGACTGGTGGTTAATAAGACTGGGAGGAAAACCTCAGTTTTTCTAGTGTCTTTTTTTCCCTACCCCCAGCTGCAGAATGTGAATAGATATCCTTTGTCTTTCCTCTGCCAACAGTTATGGGGAAAAGCAACAGATTAACATCTCCTATCACTTCCATGTCAGATATGGAACAGGTAATCTGGAGTCATTGTTTAATGGCTGTCACAGTCTTAATTTCTAGAATCAGGAAAAAATAAACAACAAACAAACAAAAAAACCAACAGAGAATAATTATTATTTGTGAAAGGAATACATTATTTTATGTTAGTCTATTTCTTAGAGGGAAGGGTGGGCTCAATAGGAATATGAATAAGAGGACCAGGAGACAAAGCCTCCAAAAAACCCTGGTTCAAGTAAGAGAAATACCATTTCTTTGCTCACTGAAGTATCCTTTATAGTGTCCTTGTTCCTCCTTTAGAAGGTGGCTAAGCATGTTCAGAATTAGGCTGAATGTGAGACGTGAGTGTATATGAGGTTAGGTTTGCAGGTTTCCAGCTGGAAGCAGTTACATCTATGTTTCAGTCTATATTGTGACCTTAAAATATATTTTTACATCTATGGAACACTTAAGGAAAAAAAAAAAAATCATACATAATTTCTTAGATTTATATTAGTGGTGTCAACAGTATTATAAAGTGTATAAGTAGAAAGTTGTTCAAAATGTTCTCGAGTAATAAATAATTTAATTTATCACTCTTATATAGGAACTTTTCCTCAATCAGATATTTAGGCTCTCAATGCAGTTAAAAAATCAGACATTAAAAACAATAAAACAGCATTTCAGATTCTAGGATGATAATACAATTAACATGTATTTTAAATAGGTGAATCTTGTTAATTCAGCAAAAAGTCTTCATTTTCTTTCTCTTCTTATCAGCTTTTGTCAGCAGTGTCATTATTATATAACTTACTATTGTTTAACATCTTTTTACTTTAAAAAAAACAAATCACAAAAATTCTGAGAAGTTTGAGAATTATTTACCAAATGAAAAGAGTAAAAATGTAGAATTTATGTAACCGGATTGTAATGAATTAAATAATCTGTTAGTAGGACAGGGGATATACAGGTGTACTAGGATTCCTCTGAGATCTTTTATGTAGAAGAGAATTTATGTGCCAGGCTGAGTTTTCAGAAGTTTGGATTAATGTATTGCTGCTTGCAGCACCTTTTGGCACCTTTCTTTGAATGGGTTAAAACTTGCACCATATGGTGGGACTACTGAAGAATGCCTACAGGAACTATCTCTGCTGCTGAGACTGATCCTGCTATGAACGACATCAACTATTGCCCATTTAGAGGTAACAAGGGAGAGAGGAAAAAGCCTGTGGAGGAGACTTTCCTTTTCTCTCCACAAGTACATATGCCTCCTAAACAAGTTTTAATAAAAATGAAATGTAAAGCCAAGTTTAATAAATAAATGCATGGAAGATAAACTTTTCTCTACTATCACTCTACCTCTTTTAATGACACTGTCGTCATTATTAGTCTGCTTAATGTTCTTCATTCTTCAGATTCCCTCTAACTAAGAAATTTGAAGATTTTGGAAGCCTGTTCCTGGGTTTAACCATTGCTTTATCTGCTTACTCATCCTCTTTCATTGTAAATTATCTCCCTACAAACACATACAATGCTCACTACCCCCTGCCTAGGCTTGATAATGTTATCATTAGCAGGGAGGGGAACAAGATGGGGAAAACTGAGTAATTACCATCCTTTATTAAATTATGCAGCATTAATTAGTTGACTGGGTAGCTCAGGGACCACATCTGCTCATATCAGAACAGTGATTTTCAGTTCAGAATGGCATCTGTTCCACAGCTTTAGAGCAACAACAAAAATTAATAATGTATGGATTATGTCACAAAAAGAGAGGTGCTGCATTCATCTATCTCCCTGCCACTTGCATGTCAGAAATAAAGAGCAGACATCACTGTGCCACAATCTCTGTAGGACCACAGAGGCTGAAATAAATGTTGTAATTTAGTTTGATAGCAAATGTAATATTCTGATACACTTTAAGGGCAGGGGAGATTAATTTTGCTTTCTAAGGACTGGTATTTTCTGATGGAGTTGTTTCATTTCTGTGATGTTCAAGTTTATTTTGCTTGCTGGAGGAGAGAAAAAGATGGCTTTGACTGATCCAGGTATCAGTTTGCAATCCATCAAAACACAGACCACTTTTATTTCTGCTTGAAAGAAACTGAAGTATACAGCTTGTCCTAAGAAGCACTGAATTCTTATGTATGAAAACTACCACGAGTTTCCTTTTAGTCTTGTAGTTTATAGGCCTGGATCTACAATTAGAGCTTATTTGTTCCAATGTGGTGAACACCTTGAAGTGAATCCTTTTGCTTTGGTTTCACAATGTTAGTAATTACATGATGAAACACTAGGCATTTGTGGTAGCTGAAGAAGTAAGCTGCTTCAGCGTCACTAAAGAGCTGGAATTCTTCTCTTCTAAAATAGTAGCATGGGAAACTATCTGTAAGTCTCAAGGAGATTCTTAAAATCAGATTTTATAAAAAAAAAAAAGGAAAATGTAAGTTCTCTCAGCAGTATTGTAATGCCTTTTGAGGTAGAGAAATGCAATCTTGTCAACTGTTATTACAAGATTTGCTGTTCAGAAAAGATACACTGTATATCTATACATATGTATATTTGTACTTACACAAATATATATACTTAAGGAACATACTCATATACAGGTAGAACATACAAATATGTGTATATTGCAGAATACTGTAGTGGCAATGAATAAGGAATGGAAGCAGAATGTACAACTTCCTTACTGTTGACAGAGCAGAACACAGTATCTCCCTGTCAGTCACCAGCCTTTCCAGGAAAGGCTCCTGCCCTGGAGACCCCAGAGCTGCCAAGACTATCTGGTTACCTAATGAAAACCTGTGTAAGTTTTCCTTATTTATTTTGGCTCCTTTAAAAAATAGCTTGTGAGCTTGCGGCTGACAGAAATCAGTTTCCAGAAAGCTCTTACTAAAAAAATGCAAGTGACTTTTGCTTCACTTTGACTTCACTTTCACTTCAGAATTCGATTTCTGTCAGTAGCAGTATGCACAGTGGATAAAATATTGAATACAGTTTCCCCTCAAAACAGCTGGGTGGGGAAATGACTCTAGCAACTAAGAAAGTAAAACCTGCTTCACTTTGCTTCGCTGTTCATTCTCACAGATAATTTAAAATTATCCCTCAACTTCCTTTCTACAAATTGTGAATGTGTTAGATCAAGAAGCTGCTTTGATGCTTTCTCACCCTCCTTCCTGCCTGTCCCCTGTCTCTGGAGAGAAATTTAAATAAAGAATACAGCTTACAAGTAGGGTTACTCCATCTTGAGCTTGTTTTTTTCACCCAGTTTCTTTCACAGAACCAAAACATCTTTAAGGGATCTCCCAAGCACCGTAACTTCAAGGCACACACGAGCCCTCATTATTGTCAGAGGCCCCATTGCCCCTCATACAACCCCTATTAAGAAATGTGAATGCTGCCTCTGGCTCTTTCTTTTACATGCTAGTCAGCTTTCTGTTTAGCCAGGAAAAATAAAGGGAGTGAGAAATATGCAAAAATTGTGTAAGTTGTTTGCATTCCCCTGAAATATTTATTTAGCTGAAGGGGATCAAATCAATGAAATATAATGAAACCATATGCTCATTATTTCAAAATAGAGCAGCTGCTTCAGGGAGTATTGAGAAGATTTATTAATTCCACCAACACTGCTCATTAAATCTAGGTATCTCCATACCTGTCTTCCTCAACAAAAGCTCCTCAATAGCAAAATCACCCCTATGGAGTTCAAATTGATGTTCGTCTTGGCATTCTTCCCTGTATTCTTCTAGGGCAGAGAAGACAATATGCTGAGCTGATGCTGCTGGAGAAGTGGAAAAAATCATCTATGTGGAAAAAGCTATCTAGCGTGGGTACAGTTTGGAAGTGCTGTAAGAGAGATGTGTGTTGGCAAAGACTGATTCTGCCTGCTACGGACCATATGTGCATTTAATTGAGTTTGCAAGTTTCCAGGCAGAATGCCAAATGGACAGTCTACCATCTGATAAGAGTGACGAAGTTTTTCCCTCTTGATCCCTCATGAGCTTTAAGTTCATAAGATTCTGAGAAGTCAAAAAAATCAGTCCTTCTGCAGGACTGGTACTGGGATGAGTAAGTCAGCAAACAAACATATTACAGAAATCTAAAATACCAGATTTACTTAGAGGCTATGACTTCAACCATAATACTGAATCTTGAATAAAAAATATAAATGAACACTTGTGCCACTCCAGCAGTGTTATCGGAGGCACAATTGCCTCCATGGTTTACTCTCCAAAGGACAAGGAGATAAATGAAGCAACTCACTTCCAGTTATGAAATATAGTAGGTAGAATAGGGTCAGGGAAAGAGAATTAAGAAAGAGATTTGCAAAACCAAAGCAGGTTGAGTGAACACACCTCTCCTATGAAGACAGGCTGAGAGAGTTGGAGCTGTTCAGCCTGGAGAAGAGAAGGCTCCAAGAAGACCTCATGGCAGCCTTCCAGTACCTGAAGGGGGCCTACAGTAAAGCTGGGGAAGGACTTTTTACAAGGGTGTGTAGTGACAGGACAAGGGGGAATAGCTTTAAACTGGAAGACAGGAGATTTAGGTTAGACATTAGAAAGAAATTATTTAGTGTGAGGGTGGTGAGACACTGGAACAGGTTGTCCAGAGAAATTGTGGATGTCCATTCCATGGAAGTGTTCAAGTCCAGGTTGTATGGGGCTTTGAGCAACCTGGTCTGGTGGAAGGTGTCCTTGCTCATGCCAGGGGGTTGAAACTAGATTCATCTTTAAGGTCCCTTCCAACCCAAGTCATTTGGCGATTCTATGACGATTCTACGACGATTCTACGATTTAGCGGATTTTTGGTGATCATGGATAAATACTTGAAATGCCTTCAGTGAAGGTAAAATGTGCATTATTCAGTGGAGTTGAGCAGATTTTATCCTGTTAAGGTCAGAAATGTGAAGTTAATGGGATATCACATTGCAATAAAAAGATATTGGATTTCATTTTAGCTGTGCTTATGTTTAAGGAAATCATTGGTCATGTTGTCATTCCTTAGTTAATTTCAAACACATGCTGCTAATATGTAAATATAAATAATTTCTAATGAATTTATCTGAGTAAGAATTCTTTATTTATTGGAGAAATTTCATTGCTAGTAGGCTCTGTTTTGTCAGATGACCTTTTATTTCTATAGACCATCTTTCTTGTGTTTTGAAGAAAAATACACGTTTGAATCCTTAAAATCCTTATGATTCCTAAAAATGACTTAGCCACTGAAACCAGCCAAAACTAGCAGAGGATTATGTATGGTAGCTTAAAAAAGAAAATCCTGCTGATAAGAATCTAATACCAAACCTTTGTGCTAACAGTCATAAATTAGGGGTCTTTTAAAAATACATTAACTTTGGTAAGAAATATAACTGAAAGCTAAAATTACTGACAGAGAACAAGATACAAACAAGCACAGTAATCCTGTACATCGTTGAAAAGAAAGTATTTGGGAAAAGAAAGACTTGTCCAGAATGCAGTCACTCAACGTAACCATACAGTTCTGTGGCTTCAGGATCTTTTACCAGTGGTATTCTGCTTTATGCTTCTCAGACTTATTGGATCATCTCATAATCCAGACTCTTCATGTAACTCTGGCTATATCATCAACACCTTTGTAATTTCCTTTACTGCTGGATCATTTAGGTTGTGTAATTGGACACATTTCAAATCACTTTAGAATTTGAAAGTGTGTGCCGAAGGAAAGAAAGAAGAGAGATTTTAAATTATTTTAAAGAAAACATTAAGGAGGAAACATATAGAATTCTATTTTCTTTTCCACAGTATGTCAACAACATTGAATTAACATTTCCTCTATTTGGCTTTTATTTTTCTTTTTTGAGATGTTGAACTTAGAAGGTATAGAAGTAAAATTACTCACGCTTGTTATCGAAATATCTCCTTTTGTATTGGTTATGTACAATGAAGTTTTATGACTGTTGAATTTCTGCCAGTGGCTCTTGCCTTCATCTCAACTTGCCCACCTACTGCAAACATGTAGTGAAAGCTCTACAAGGAGAAGGCTGGGATATTTCAAACCACAATTAAGATTCATCTGTATGTAATGAGAATCATGTTAAAAAAATAAATCAGTAAACAAACCCACAAAGAAACCCACTGCAAAAAAAAACAACAACCAATAGGCCATGGAATGGAGAAATAGGGTCAGAAACAAAAGAATGAGACCTGCCACACTGACAAGAATAATATAACTACAAATCCTTTTTTTTATTTTTTTGAGAAATAATATGGAGAAAATAAATGGAATCACTAGAGAATATAGGTAGTGTAAACTAGGATGTATCACGAACAAACCATCATTAATAGCTCTGAGGGATTTGGTGGTTTGATTTATTAAGTACTTGTGTTAGTGGCATAGACCACAATCAGAGTAAGTTTTGAATAATTATCAAACTTCTTACTGGTTTTTAATCTTATTTGCTGGTTGCCTATGAAGCCTGGATTGAGTTTGACACTGTTTAGTTTATGAAATATGATAAAATCATAGTTCATAACCATGTGAAAATTAGGAAAATAAGTGATAAGTAAATGAAGGAAAATAGGTTTCTTTTCCTTTTTCTTTCCTTCTGTTATTTCACTATGTTTTCTCTATTGCAACAAAAATGTTAGACAGTTTAAAAAAAGCTTCCATGTTTTCATGAACTATTCATAGCATAGCAGCAACATTTGTTTAGGGCTCTAAAAATATTTTTAAAATGCCTACTTTGAATTTTGTTCTAAAAGTTGAAGAGCAAGAGAACATATGGTCAGGCAATTTATGAGTCTTCAGGCTGCTAACTGCTAAAATTGCATACAGAATGAAATTGTGCATAGATAAAATGTTACAAAACAGTTAAAATGTGCAAGCAATGAGTACTTATGAGAGCTCTTGATCCAAAACAGAATGGTAAAAAAGAAAACATAAACCAGTTTTTTCTTATTTAAAAATTTTTAGAGACAGATTTATTTATAATCTTGATGTAAATTAAAAAAACCACAAAACTCCCCCATGTTGTGAAAGAGGGCAAATTCTCAGGTGTTACTAGTTGTGACACCACTACTGTATGAGCTGAAAGATTATTTGGCAGTAACTTTGGTGTGTGTGCACATCTTGGGTGTTCAAAGTGTCAGAGTATGGGAGAAGTAAGTTTTTTAAAAAAGTGAAACATTACAGCAGGACCCAAGAAGTCTGGGTGCTGCCACAGATTGTCTGTGTGACCTTGAACAAGTAATTTAAACTTCTTTACATGTGAAACAAAACAACAGTACTTTCTTACTGTAGAGTGATGCTGTGAGTTGATTTGACTTTAAGGTAATAAGGAATAACATTTGATTTCTCTGCAGATGAAAAAGTTTTATTGGAGTATCATAATTTCTTCAAGTTCATGACCAGCTATTAAATACTTCAAGAGTGTTATTTTAAGTAGAAAATAAGATTTAATCTATAGAATTTTTTATTTTCATACAGGCTGCATTGGCGACAATATTATTGTTATTTTTATTCTTATTATTACTCTTGCCAATTCAGTTTCTACTATGAACAATTGTCAATTTTAAGAGAAAATTATCCAGCTGAACAACTGCAAAGGTTTGTCAATATCACAGTTTAGAATTAATACCTCTACTTAATCTAAGGGCTAGTCAGTGCTAGAAGGTGTTAAGATCTTTTGCCTATCTGCGTTGCTTGCTTATGTGCTCTGATTTGTTGCCGGAGGAGAGTTCTGTTAATAGCAGCCATCATTTCATCTGGTTAATTAAAAGATAACCAAATTCATTTTCATCCTAAGGGTTAAAGTAGTTATAGGCTGTCTTTTCCTTTTGAGGTTATTTAGGGCAAGAAAGGAAATGGAGAGGATTAGGTTTTGCTAATGAATATTCACATAGCTAGGAAGTGGGAAAATGGTCTGTATTGAGGGGAACCAGAAGCTATAAAGCGACTATAGTGTTGCTCTGTAGTAACAAATGCCACTGTGTTAGAACAGCTGCAGATATTCTGAAACAGTAAAACTACCTATAAACTGGGCATTTTGGCCTTCAATTCCACATTTCATTTCAGCTTTTAAGTATTTCTTCTTAGACCAGTTACTTCCCTTTTGTTAACCTCACATGAAGAAGCAAAGCTACACAAGAATCATAGAATCAATGTGTCTTCAAGAAGATGCATTCAGTCCCATAATTTCATTTCTTTCCCTGATAATTTTTTTCCTTTTTAATTTCATGATCCATTCTTCCTTTCAAGTCTTTACATCCACACCAGCTAGCTGCTTCCTTGGCACAACTCCTGAAACATGTACTTTGGTTGTCAGTATTTCTCACCAGCTTTATGACAAAACAAACTGGCTAGGTTTTTCCCCCTTTGTTATCTAACTCCACTACAATATGCAATAGAGCAGAAAGATAAATAGCTACTTACATGGACTCTTCAGTTATGGCATTTTAATCACCATCTGAACATTCAGAACAATATTATTGAGGGAAAAAAAACAGGGTGCACTTTATTAAAAAAAGGCTCCTAAACCAATGTTTTCCAAAGCAGAAGTCACAACTCCAAGGGATGCTGTGGCAGACCACAGTAGAAGACCCACTAGGGATTCCATTTTTTCTGCTGTTTTAATGAATGTTATGGATTATATTGAACAACTGTGATGTAACACACCATGGTTATCCTCTTATAGAAGGGAATCCTGTAGGATATTACGTTGTACTAAAAAAAATGCTTAAAAATTAACAGCTGCAACACTGGACTTGTGCAATATTATAATTTTTAAGTATCACAGATATATCTCACTCAAAATTATTGCACTTACTTCATTGAATTAACAAACTTTTCTTGCATGGGTTCAGAAACAGTGAGTCAAACATTGCATGATTTGAACCGTCAGGCATATGTACACCACAGGAGGATCCCTCCAGTTTTTATCAATCTTGTATTGAAAGACTGAATAAAGAACTTACTTGGAAAAAATACTACCTGAGAGACAAATTCAACAGTATTTCTATTTCCATATTCTTTAAACTCAAGAATCAGCTATTCCATGTATAACAACCTGATCAAACAAATTGTTATTCGACTGATGAAGGCACAGACATCATGACCATCTTTTCGCATGAGTTCTGCTCCACAGGAAAAGTATTGCAGTGCCAGTACAGTACGAAAAATCAAAACCAAGCAAATGCAAAGGCTGTGTTGAAGGTGTCTGATCAATGGAAGATGCTGGCAACACTTATGCCATATGACAGCTGTGCCTCACAGTATGTTGCCCTGTCCTGCTCTTCTGATTGTTCTGATCAAGGGGCTTTTTGGCAGGCACAGACTCTCTTCCTAGCCCATATATCTAGAATTCCTTCCCAGACAAACCAAAGCACAGAGTAAAGAAGAATGGGGAGGGTGAGGAGCAGTTGAGAAGGTCTTGTTCAGATCTGGAGCAAAGCCCTGCCTGAGGTATATTTGCATATCTCAGAGTAGAGTTATTGCTGGCTATAAAATTAAGATAATGGATGCCCAAGCAGTGGAAAAGGGAAGGGATACTCAAACTGTTTCCTGTCACTTACTGTCATGAATAATTTGCATGGAGTATTGAATTGGAAAATATGCTTCTGATTTTAAAAATCTGGTGTCATTTCTGACGAGCGTAGCATCATGGTTTTTGATAGGATGTACATGTAATATAGAAACAGGGGAAATGGGGACAAACTCTCGATCTATTTCATCTGTTTCTCTATCTGCTATGTGCAAATAGAGAACTACATAACCCTTAGAGCTATCTGCAACTGCAAAAGTCACCTGGAAGTTGGAGTTGTATAGGGAAAGTGAAAGAATGGGACGCTGAATAGCCAAAGAACTGAAAACGAGAGTGAAGCTGGTAACTTTGCAGTATTTTCTTCCTTCTTTTTCAGGAAGGAAATTGTCAGCATAAATCACTCTCTTGGGTTTCCTATTTATTCTCTTGAGCTGTTTACATAATTCACATGTAATATGCAAAACAGAAAGACAGTAAATTAAAACAGAAGAACATAGTCTAGCTTAATTTTCTCCATAACAAATCTGGGCTTTAGTAACTAAAAACACTTTGGAAACTAAAACAACACATGGTAAACAGAAAAATACAAAAATTTGGAGATTGAATTTAAAGATGCACTACTATTCTGAAACAAAATGTTAAAGGAGACACAACCACTGACTCCTGCCACCAACTTTCCTAGATCAAGTGTTACATGGAATCATAGAATGGTTTGAGTTGGAAGGGACCTTAAAGATCATCGTGTTCCAACCCCCTGCATGAGCAGGGACACCTCCCACTAGACCAGATACATATACTATGTTATGCTAACAATCAAAAATATTTTAGTAATCAAAGAAGAAATATTCATTTTTCAAGCTAAGATGTCAGGATGAGCTTCAAACTAATTAAGGACATTTGATTTTAAAATTCTGAAGATTGGATATGGGTTATAAAAAGGAAAATATTATATTAAACCAACTACCATGTTTAAGAAATAAGATGGATCTTTGTGACCTCTTTGAAGTACTTTGAAAACTGTGGCAATATTTTTAATCTTTGCCCTCACAATAAATTACGAACCCTGGTATAATTTTCCTGTGTGTAAGAAAACCTAACCGAAGACTGGTTTATACTAAATGGTAAACATTGCTTACCCTAAAACTTCTATAGGTCTTCTTCAAACTATAATCTTGAACCTATGGAACTGATTAGTTTTAAAGATATACAGACTGTATTTGATCTATTCTGCAACTGATAGGGAGGTTGAAACACACTTGGTACTTTCTGGACTGGCAACACACAGCTGGATTAGAGCAGTCTGATTGTAATCAGCCAGTGTACCAACAAAATATGAGCATTGCAGAGGGAGCATCTGCCTCTGTTTTAATATGCTGACCATTATTATCCTACAGTTAGGCTTCATAAATTCCAGTTGCTTACCTTAGCTATGTGATAGATTTATCTGGAAATCTGGAGAAAACAAATGAACGATAGTTCAGATAAGATGCCCAGAAAAACAAATCATTATTGCATCAAAGGAACATATTTCAATGTAACTGGAGTGGAGCCCAGTTGAAAGCAAACAGAAGCTGAGTAATTCTGCAGCGTATGAATCACTGGCACAGAAGGGACCTACCAAAGTTTGCCAAACTGATGCTGAAAAGAGGAATTTAAAAGGGAAAAGCAAGCAGAATACATTGGTAGACACACTGAAATAATTTGTCAGAATATTCTACCTTAAAGTGAGTAACAGTGAAAGCTATTTCTGATTAGTTAAATAACCCATGCTCTGCTTTCTAGAATGTAGCTTTTAAACACCTGCTTGATAGAATTAAAGGCATTGATAGATTGGTCTGGCGGGTAAGGCCAGCACTAGCAGAAGGCAAGCCACAAGTCAAGACCTTGTGCCAGATTTCCAGGTGGAAGCAAAGAGCCAAAATCAAGCAATGAAAAACATGGCAGTTACTATGAGCACAAGCCAGGAATCAGGAGCTGGGCAGAGCAGTGTAAGAAGTCTAAGAAGCTGAAGTTAAAAAATACGGAAAAAAACCTCATATAGAGAAGTCCTGGAAAAGAGACTAGTTTCAATAAAGAAAAAATGGGTAAAGAGAAAAAAAAAAAAGAATAAAAGAAAAAAGAAGAACACTTCAGAAATGTAATTGAGTATTTTGAAAGCTCATCCCTTTAAGGCGGCCACATGACTGAGCAGAATCGATCAGGGAGGAAGCTTGTCCCTGATCCATGGGAGCTGGTCAAGACAAGAATTATCTAATCAGATTGGTTAGCAGTCAAAAGATAAATCTTTGTCAATCTGTGGTAAAGAAGAGAGGCATAAACATAACACCTTCTGTATTCAGTGTCTAATGGAAAAAAAATAGTCACCATGCATTTCTGTCTTGAAGTTTGTATCTGTGTTACTTATGACTTGAATTACAGTATTGGGCATGACATTAAGCTGATGCCTCACTGTGAAAAATGAAGCAAAAATCAGCTTTGTCCTGGTCAATAGATACAGGAGAAATCAGAAAAAAAAAAAAAAAAAAAGAAGGGGAGAAAGTCACTAATCCCATTTTACACACATGGAAGTGAAGCACATGTGAATTTCCACAGTCACAGAGGATACCAGTGGCAGAGCTAGAATGAAGGTGAGATCTCCTGCATGCAAGAAACAGGTGTTACTCGTACTGTCAAATTGTCTCTTTCTGAGACTGCTGTTTTCCAGTCATTGGAATATTTATGTTGCAGTTGATATAAGAATGTGGTAACACCAGAAGTTATCTCATGTGGGGAACATGCTAAGCATGCTGAAGTCAACCTCCCTTTTCTGACACTGAGATGAATAGCGATGCAGAGAAGTGCTTGTGATCTTCTGTTTACCAGACCCGTGAAAGGTGAAATGAGGAGGAACAAGAAATAACTGAAACATTATGGGTACATCATATTAATTAGGAGATCTTAGAAATTAAAATCCTCTGTTCAGTTTTGGAAGGGAAAACTGAAAAGCACAAACACGACTAAGGAAAATAAAATAAAATAGATTATTTTTTCTGTAGTAAATTATTCTAAAGAAACGAGTGGCAAACAAGATTCTGAGTTTTTTTCCTGCTTTGTTGATGGTGGTAGTAGTTTTGGTGGTGGTGTTTTTTTGTTCTGTTTTGGCTTGGTTTTTAATTTGCATTATCTCATTACTTCACTTCCTTGATCTAATCCCAACTCCCTACAGAAAGTACCAGCCATATGCATCCTTGTATATTGAGTTTAGTAAGTCAGCACTGGTAACAGAAGCTGCAGTGAACCAGATACACTCTGTTAAATGCTTCTTACCATTTTATGAGTCCCTGCAAAGCAACCCTCAAGGCTAATCAATCTACAACAGGCGTATTGCTCTTATTGCTCTTTATTTTATTATGAAATATTAAAACAATATTTTATCAGGATCTAATAAAATATTCATCTTTCACTTTGTGAATCTTGAAATTCTGTTAAAAGAGTAAAAGAAGTGCTAGCCTACCGGCTGCCAATCTAACCCCTGGCTAATAAATTAGCTTAATTCATTTTATGGCAGAGATTTTATGCTGCAAGGTGCTGCAAGGTACTGTAAGGACAGTGTAAATATAATCATAAGCAACCATCTCCCCTAGTAGAAACTCAGTAGATATAAACAAATACACTTTAAAATTGTGTAAAATAAAATAAAATAAAATAAAATAAAATAAAATAAAATAAAATAAAATAAAATAATAGAAGAAAAAAAGTCTTTCTGCTGCTGGAGTGTTCCATGATGTCAAGCCATTGATCAACAGTAACAGAAGCAGGTACCCATGATGTAAGCTGAGAAACATTATTCTTCCAAAGGAAACAGCAGCCAAATGGAGGCAATAATTCTCTCAGCTGATAAAGCGGAAATAATTTCAAGGAAAGGACAGAGATACAGGTACACTTAATATTCTGTCAGGAGAATCTGGGCCAGGGAAATTGTCTTTAGTTATCAGTGGTGGAAGTCAACTCATCTAGCTTTAGCTGTTTGAAGAATGAGAAGCTTTTTGTCTTTGCTTCTTGTGTAGTCCAGAGAGAGAAAGAGAATGAAGTGCCTCCATCCAGGAAGGTCATCATATCTACCTGGCCTAATTATTTTAAAATGAGCTTATTTGCTTATTGAGTGCCTCTCTCTTCATTGCATGTAGGAGTAGTTGACAAAACTACTTCAGACTAGACCACTAACTTTAAGATGACTAAAACTAGATAAACTAGTTGACCCTTGGTGCTCACAGCTGCAAGGCATCAGGGAGCTTTATACAGTAGAATATACAAACAACTGAAAGCTGGTGAGGTACAAAAAGACCACAGCTTGCCCTGTGATCAGTGCTCTCTCTAACTCTCTCAGATCACAGGAGGACAAGACCCAGCCCATTGAACTAGGACCTCAGTGTTACTGAATTGTTACTGATGACAGCCAATGCCAAGTGCCTCAGAGATGGTTTTGTGCCATCCTTTGAGCATGAGCCCTGCTTCCATGCCACCAGAAAGATAAATATTTTCTTCTGAAGACAGACCCAGAAACTCACTTTTCAGGATGCTATCCAATCCACTGGGCAAGGCGGAAAATAGATGGTAGTTTTCAGTTTCTAAAGTTACTTTACAGTAAATGTTAGTAGCTAGCCTGGGGTGAAACATGAATGAGCCTGGTAGTCAGAGTACACATTGTGGAAGTGGCACTTGCAGTGACTGGCCCCTGCACCCAAAGATAATTTTCTGTAGAGTGAACCTGTTCCATTAAGAAAGCACAAGAGTCTCCTTCCCTCCATGGTACAGAGGCCAGTGCACATGACTGGAATTTAAAACACGGTAGAGTCAAATCCTAATCCCACCAAAATTGTGGAGAAGAAGCATTTTCTTTTTTGCTAGCCTTGCTAATCACTTGCTAATCAGCTGTTTCTGCTTCTCCTGTAATATTTAACAAAAAAAAAAAAAGGCTTTTCATTTTGCTTTCTAGTTATTTAGCTAAATAAAATAAGCAATCGTGCCTCACCTCAGTTTTCTCCCTTCCTTTTCCCCCACCTCAAGAAACCACCAAATTCATCCTGTTCTGTGCAGAAGACAAAAAAAAGGTGAAAGATGGCATTTTTATTCCAATTCAGATGCAACTCTAAATACTATAAAACCCTGACTTTTCTTAACAAAATGAAAAAAAAAAAATACTATTTGTCTGGGACTGTAGTGATATTTATGCAATTTAAGCTTATGAAATAATAGAAAAGGATAATTTCTGAGTTATGTTTTCCTATTCTAACTGTTTCACAGCTGCTAAAAAGTTTGATGGAAAACATCAGATGACATTTGGGATTATGAAATTGACCAGATAAAAGAACATAGAATCATAGAATGCATTGGGTTGGAAGGGACATTTAAAGGTTATTTAGTCCAAACCCCCTGCAGTAAGCAGGGACCTCTTTAACTAGATCAGGTTACTCAGATCCCCATCAAGCTGGACCTTGGATGTCTCCAGGGATAGGGCCTCCATCACCTCTCTGGGCAACCTGTTCCAGTCTTTCACCACCCTTATAATAAATAACTTCTTCGAAAACATGAAAGCCTACCATTTTTGCCTCACCATTCATGCAGTACATGTCACATACACCATTTTCTTTCTCTGGGAGAAATGGTCCTCTAAACTTACTTGAAGGATGATGGTGTGTTTGTAAAAATGAAGCTGTAAGATGGGATATGGGTGTATATGTTTCAGATAATGTATTTATCAAAGTTAGTTGTTTTTGTAGCAATAAATTTGTAAAGAGACATTTAAATATCTATGATGGCAATGATTTTACATGCATTGGGACTACTTCAAGGATCATGGAATCATGGAATCGTAGAATTGTCGTAGTTGGAAACAACTTCTAGAGATCACCTTGTCCAACTCCTCTGCTCAAGCAGGATAACCTAGAGCATATATAAGGATCATACAAGGAGATTGAGAAAAACCGGAGTCAAAAAGAGAGTCTGTCAGTATGGAGAATGTTGATGTCAGACTCCAATTGGCAAAAATTAATAAAGGAACACAGGCAATGACAAATCTAGTAAGTCTGAGTGGATCTAGTTCTGTAATTATGCTGTGGAATAGCTCTCTATGGACACAATGGTAAAATTGGAAAATTCTGTACCCTTTGTAGAATACACTAAAGGTCTGAAGGTTTGTTTCCCCTTCTTTAGTTCTTTTGCTCTTTTTTTTTTTCCTTTTTTCTTTTTTTTAGAATTGGCTGCAACTGTCTTTACCATCAGCCTCTCCTTGTGTGCCTGCTTGACATCTAATTACAACTTTCATGCTGAAGTATTTCCAATATTACCAGTATCATTGAATATTATTATGTAGTCATCTTGTATAATTTATGTTTTTTACTCAAGGAATTCTTAAAATGGATTAATTAGTGTTTAGGATCTCTGTTATGGTGACAAATGATCCAACCAAATTATTTTTCCTAATATACCTTGCAAATTATTGCATGTAGAATGACTAGAAACAATATCTGCCTTCATATGCAAAAGTAAAAATTATATTATGCTCTATTCAGTGTACCTTACTATCCTCATGGTGAAGAATTCCTTCCTGATGTCTAACCTAAATCTCCCCTCTTTCAGTTTAAACTGTTACCCCTTGTCCTGTCACTACCCTCCCTGGAGAAAAGACCCTCCCCAGCTTTCTTCTAGCCCTCTTCAGGTACTGGAAGGCTGCTATAAGGTCTCCCCAGAGCCTTCTCTTCTCCAGGCTGAACAGCCCCAACTCTATCAACCTGTCTTCATATCAGAGACATGTATTTATCCAAAAGAGGAAAGTAAGACCCAGGCTCCAACTTGTTCATTTTTTCAGAGTTAAGTATTATCTACATTGTTTTTTTTCTTTGGGAACTAAACACTTCTGACCTTACATTATTCCTTAGTTCTGTAAAAGCAGTTTACACTGAAAAAGGAAACTCAAAATATTTTTGTATGCTTGGTACATAGAGAAAACAGAGAGATAAAAGCTGGACTACCTTTATTATTTTGCTTTCTTGTAACTTTAACATAGCATTATACATTCTTTCTAGTATTTAAAAAAAAAAAAAGAAAAAGAAAAAGTCAGGGCACTGTGTTGGTGTGTGAGCATCCCTTAGGAGAACATTCAAAGGAAAAGTGCCAGATTAAAATATGATGTGGAGCTCAAAAATTAGACATTTAGCCCCCTGCTAAATCCCCTGATAAATCTCAAAGGAGAGTCAGGGCCTTAGAAAAACCTGGTAACAGCCATACAGTGAGAGGGAACCTAGCAGCATGCAATCATTGGTAACTGTCACCGAGTGCTTCTCAACAAGAAAATGCAAAGACAAGTCATTTAACTTCATTCTCTCACAAGACTAATGGAAAAAAAACTAGATTCTTTGCAGCACTCTCCTGGAGGTAAAAGTTTAGCCTTTTCTTCCAGGGCAGAGTGAGGCTTTTGCATTTTATAGCCCAGTTTCAAGATGGCCTGCTCATGGGTGAGATGTAGATTTAGTGTCTTCTGCAGCTTTTACACCCTTGCTCAGTGTCTCATGGTTGCTTTGTGTTGAAGTTTATTACTTTCTCACCTGCTGCCACTGTGCACCACCTTGGAAACAAGCACACAGGGAAAGGAGCTAGAGGAGGACGACTATGATTTCTAGCCCCATGTTTTTGCTCTTTTGGACGAAGTGCGTCTACTCATTGGACTGTTACTGTGTTTTGCAGCATCTGCTAGATACATGTAGCACTGAAACCAGCCTGACCAGTGAAATTCAACACTTCCTCTTTGCTTTCAACAAGAGCTTCTCTTTATGAATTACCCTCTTGGCCTGAAGTACAAATGAAGGGAGATGCATTTGGCCAAACTACCTAAATTCATGTTCCTCTTCTGACTCCAACACAAAGCAGTGTCCTCTCATGTTGAAGTGTGTAAGACATGCTCTAGGAATGGCTATTAGATTTTATGGCTTACTAGATGCCTACTAAAGTTTATTAGGGAAAACTAGGTAGAACCCTTAGTGGCTAGATAAAAATGACACCTAAAAAACTTGTTGCTCATTTCCTGAATGTTTTTAAGTCCTGCATATGAAAAAATCTCTCATTGACCTGTGACACCTCCAAGGCTAAGCAGAAGGTCACTACCATTTTTAATTCCTACAGTTTGGAATGCAGGGACTTAGTCTTAACTAAGTCTTCTTCAACTACTAAATCCTCTTTTGCATCTAGCTGAAAGGTTACTAGAACTGTCAGAAAACAAGGCCAAAATCAAAAGTATTTGTTCAACGACAGACATATTTACAGTTCACACTGACTTTATATGTATGTAAGTAAAAATTATTCAAGGTAGGATTCAAGTTATTATAGCAGAGTGTAAAATTGTACTCATGAGGGTTAACCTCAGTGTAACTCTCAAGGTGAAAGAAAAAATGAAATTGCCAACAAACATATTACAGCTAGTGATTAAGTGGCTTTTTATACACTCTTGGGAACATTGGGAAAGACAGTTCTGATGGGAAAGACATGATTACTTCTCATTACACTGTACTGTCCCACTGAGGAGGTCTGATACCAGATTTCTGTATGAAAATAGTTACAATAAATATATGAAGTATATGTCATGCAACCATCATAAGTATTCACAGCTACAATGAAATTGAGTTACATATTATCAAAAATTACACATGGTATGTCCCTTTGAAAGGTTATTTTTATAATTAACTTAAGCCACAGATAGAAGGGTCTTTAGAGCTCAGGCATTTAAAAAAAAGATACATTGAAAGGAAAAAAAAGTGTCCCTGTGTGAGGTTTTTAAAAATGAAATTAATGCTCTTTTATCATGTTTTAAAATACCAAAACATGCTGCACTCTGTTTATCATAATGGGTTGGTAAATTTGGTGTCACAAGAGATGTGGGGAAGGACTATTCCGTTGCTATCTTTACTGTTGTGACTGAAAGGATGGGTTCCATCAAAGGACATGTGACACAGGAAAGCCCTGTCAGATTATTCCTTTCTGTATTTAAAACTTGTTATACTTTTGTACTTGCTTCCTGCATGGGTTGAAAATGCATGGATACATGCATGCTCAGCCTCATGTAGTTAGTCACATGAATCAGAGAGTAATATTTTGTAAAGCACTACAATAAGTTAGGACATTAGAAGGATTAATTAGAAGAAATAAATACTTGAGGGGTGAAAAGTATGTCCAGGGTTCTGGTAATTGTAAGATAAATAAGGAAATGGCACAAATGTGTGACCATGAACCTTACAGCTACAACCCGTGCAACTATTATTCAGCAAACATTCGTTACCGTTATTAATAACGTGCCATAAAATGGAAAACAGCAGACTTAATCCATATAGTTGGCAGATATATGAAATAGCAGATGGCACTTTAAATAGGGTGGGGAAATACCCAGCAGATACCAACACTGCCTGGCCACAGACCTGCCATTTATATAAATGAAAGAGACAAAATCTGGACCTAGCAAAGACCCCACATGTATACACTTGTGAACAATTATTTTTGTGTCTGCTAGGCAGCTTGTAATTCTGGCTATGACATCCTCTCCTTCTGGTCTGGGAAACATTCCAGTCATGTTCACACTTGGGTTCTAGCAATTTGGCCACACATAATCCTCCTTGGGAACAGAAGGGGGCAGAAGACGACTGGCAGGATCCTGCCCAAATGTGCGCTCTCTGTGACACACACACAATTTCTCACGTGATCTTTTCTAATGGTTGTATAATCCCAAATGCTGCTCAAGATCAGAAGACATAATGATAAACCATTACTCTTTGTAGTAAGACACAGTCAGCTGAACATATCTAAGTTATTTGTGTGAATGGTGTCCCACTTTGGAAGACAGTTTATACTAACAAGGATTTCCTAAAATCCAGACAGTTCGGAAGCCCCAGGACCCATTTTCTGTTGCTTGGGAAAGGACTATTTCTAGTTTTGGTTTGACTGAATACACTGAAGAAACATTTGATAATGTGAATATTTCACAGGTACTTTAAGTAAATAGATACAATTACATTACAACAGGTAATTCTGAAGAAATGCTGCTAGGCATAGAAAAAAATTTTGCCAAGGATTGCTTGAAGTAACTCCCATATGTAATTTAGTTTCACTTAATTTTTCATGCATACAGCTGTCGAATCTCTTGCTAATTTTGTAGTCATATTTAAAAAATGAACTTCAGGACTAATGATAATTTTGTAGAAGACATTGATGCCTCTTCCAGAGTACGCAGAACTTGAGCTTAGTAAAAAAGTGACTTTCTGATATTCTTATATTGAAAAACAACTTTTTCTTATTTTTTTACCATTGTAATGCAGGATCAAAATACTGCAAATATGTGAACAATTTTCTACTAGACTAACCTGTATCACTTCTGAGAGCTAAAGAAATATGCATTATAGAAATTATTTTCATTGTATCAGTATTTGACCTCATTATATTCTCCTGACCTTCAGTTCCAGGTCTGCTAGTTCTTAAATGTTTTGCAGCCTGGTCAAGGGAAATAGTTAACTTCCACCTTTGTGGCCATAAGGACAAAGATGAAGGAAAAGCCGTTGACATTGTCTATCTAGACTTTGCTAAATCCTTTGGCACTTTCTCCCACAGAATTCTCCTGGAGAAGCTGGCGGCACATGGACTAGACAGGTGCACTCTTCACTGGGTAAAAAAACTGGCTGGTTGGCTGAGCCCAGAGAGTTGTAGTGAATGGGGCTGGATCCAGTTGGTGGCCGATCATCAGTGGCATCCCCCAGGGCTCAGTTTTGGGTCCAGTCCTGTTCAATATCTTTATTAATGATCTAGATGAAGGAATTGAGTCCTTCCTAAGTAAGTTTGCAGATGACACTAAACTGGTCAGAAGTGTCGATTTGCTTGAGGGTAGGAAGGCTCTGCAGAGAGACCTGGACAGGCTGGATCGATGGGCCAAGGCCAATTGTATGAGGTTGAACAAGGCCAAGTGCTGGGTCCTGCACTTTGGTCACAACAACCCCATGCAAAGCTACAGGCTTGGGGATGAGTGGTTGGAAAGCTGCATGGTGGAGAAGGACCCGGGGATTCTAGTTGACAGCTGACTTAACATGAGCCAGCAGAGTGCTCAGGTGGACAAGAAGGCCAACAGCATCCTGGCCTGCATCAGGAATAGTGTGGCCAGCAGGATTAGGGAGCTGATTGTGCCTCTTTACTCAGCACTGGTGAGGCCACACCTTGAATACTGTGTTCAATTCTGGGCCCTCCACTACAGGGAGGATGTCGAGTTGCTGGAGCGTGTCCAGAGAAGAGCTACCAGGCTGGTGAAAGGCCTGGAGAGTAAGTCCTACGAGGAGAGACTGATGGAACTAGGATTGTTTGGTTTGAAGAGGAGGCTGAGGGGTGACCTCATTATTCTCTACAACTACCTGAAAGGAGGTTGTAGGGAGGTGGGAGATGGTCTCCTTCCACTGAATAATGACAGGAAGAGAGGGAATGGCCAGAAGTTGCACCAGGGAAGGTTTAGGCTAGATATTAGAGAGAATTTCTTTACTGGAAGAGTGGTTGGACAGTGGAACAGGCTGCCCCGGGAGGTGGTGCAGTCACCATCTCTGGAAGTGTTTAAAAGAAATATAGATGTGGTGCTTAGGGACATGATTTGAGCATTGAATGGATAGATAAAGGTTATGGTGGGTGGATTCAGTTTATAGTTGGACTTGATGATCTTCAAGGTCTTTTCCAACCAGGTTGATTCTGTGATTCTGTGAACTCTTTGAAAATGTATGCAACATTTTGAGAACAAATTTCCTGTGGATCTTGCTGGTATATCTGTGAGCCCTGCAGCATGAAATTGTTTCACAGTAGGGAAAATCTGGGTAGGAAATTCTGATGTGGATTTTCCCTAGCTATTTAAAACAGTGAGGGAAAATCTACAGGCATTATTGGTGATGAAAATACTTATTTTCTTCAAGGAACCATTTTATAAGCTAACCTCCTGGCATGGACAATAACATGGCTTTTAGTGATAGAAAAGTACTAATTTCTACCTTTCGGTTCTCTGAGGGATTTTCAGTCTCATCTCTTAATTTATCTTCACTATTGCAGTGTCCTTTGGGAGATTTTCGATTTGGGTCAGCAAGTAGCCAAATCTATCTGTATTTGAATTCCCCTGTGAGCAGCTTAAATCATTGAATGCACTTTTCTGAAAGTGATCTATTATGTATGGAAGCACAGTGAACGCAGGTGGATTCAGTGACGATTACAGATCCTTACTTGGCACACAAGTCATGATCAGTCCTGTAGGTGTGTAAATGCTACCAAATGATCAGTGTTCAGAGTGCAGGGCAGATAACCCTGAATAACGGCCCTGGTTATTTAATCCTTCTAGGCAAGAAATAGACACATGGAATTCTCACCTTCCCCTACTACTGTTGGGCTTTGGGAAAAATTTCTCCAAGAACAATGCACAATATTTAGAATTTTTATAGCTTACTGTGAGATAATATTGCAAAGAAAAAAGTATCTGTACAATAATGAAAAGAGCTTAAGCTTGAAAATTAGACATCTGTTTCATTGCCTTTCTTTCTCAATGGAAAACTGTGTAGTGCAGTATTTAATACTCAGGCTAATTTACCATATCAAATGAGTTTAGTAATTTATATCCAACACATTTTATTTTTCCCATTTTGCTTAATGCTGCACAAGAAAAAGATATTTGAATTGTTCTGTGTACAACTCTCCACCCACTTCTTCTGCTGGCAGCTTTTTAGGGCACTTCATGGTGGGGAGATGAAATACTCTTTGGCAGGAGGGAAATAAATTTCCATCTCCTACAGACTGGAAAAGTACACTGAGTACTAAGTAGTTCAGAAAGAGACTCACAGGGAAACAGAGCAAGGTATAATACTAGTTGCTAAACAGTCACAAAATTTACTAGGCTGAAAAGGACCCACTTCAAAAGAGGCTTGAGTCTTAATAGCCTCAGACTTGTATCCTCAATGTAGGGCTTTCAACTATGAACCCTCTTCAGGAGGTAGGTTCATCTTTCTTCAGATAAAGAGAAGAGACTTCATTCCTACAGCTCAGAGGCTAGAACTACCATGCAGTAGAGCAGAGACCTATTTGCTAATCTCTGCCTGAATGACAGGGCTCATCACAGCCTACCAACTGCATAGCTCAGGGAAGGACCAAGAAGAGCAGAAGCCTAGAGGCTGATGCAGGTCCTAAGCCAATGAACAGAGTGCTCAGGTGGAGGCCTCCAACGAGACATGCCAGGGTACTTCAGGTACATTGGTACACCAGGGTCCTGGCATTAAAATTTCTGCAGATGTCTGTCACGATCCCATAGTCGGATACATGGAGATTCTTTGTGATCTCACCAGGACAAAACAAGGACAATAAAATATCGGGTGCCCAAATAAGCTTTTATTTAGGTACAGATCAGCTGGTAAGAGTTATAACTATATATTTATCATAAGCTTCTAATAGATACCATAACTAACCCTAAACTACAAAAGAGAAAGATCAGGAAAGGAAATAAAGAGTTAAAGGAATGTCACCACCCAGAGCTCCAGAGGCGTCCTGTTGGTCTCGTTGGTCTTGTAGCAGAAGCGGGGGGGTGATCTGGTCCTAGGAGGGTGCTCTTCTCCTTTATTATACAATTAATTCCTGGGATGTGCTACAGCAGTTACCAAATCACTGCTCCACATTTACAGTGAAAATTATTGATCACCTCCTGCATTCCTTCGGTCCAGTTATTTGTATAGACTTTAGGTCTTTTCTGCCAAGCTGGTGACATGAAAACACTCTCTGAACCTCTTGATTATCGCAGGATGTCCTTGCTCAGTGCTAGCTGTGGCACCAATTGTGTGCCTCTTTTGTCTGCAATCTCAGCACATTCCACACCAAACTTTCCTGTTCGCCTTCGGCATTTGCCACATGGGGGGACTTGCCGTTATCAGTTGAGTAAAACCGGTTTGGTGGGTTGCCCAGACTTCTCTTTGTTAAACCCTGCTTAGAACACCAGACACTGTAAGTGTCTGAATACACTATTTATCTCTTGGATTGTGAGAGACAAGGACCATATATCCCAAATGTCATGATGTCATGGTACTTGAATATGAGGTTCAAATAACTAAAAATGTCAGGTGGGCTACTAAGTGCCCTCATTAATCTCAAGATCTTTGGAAAAAATGTTGAAATCATTAGGCTTGCAAAAATATCTCTCTTGAATAACCCAATCATTATCCAGAATTAAAAGAACAGTTAATAGCAATGAAGGCATTTAAAGGGTGGTGGGTTTCAGCTACTGAACTAAAAGAGCGTGAAAAAGGTTTGGCAGTAGGAATGGGCAGAGGGTTGAATTAGTTTGATGAATACATCCTTCTTGGAAGAAGTGCTATATTGCAAGGGCAGACAAACCATGAACTTTCCCATTCCAGGTTTCTCAGCTGATATAAGATCCACGACAAAAGCACATGTCTACATGTGCATCACATGGATCATTAATTATTTGTGGGTATTTGAGAAAAATATTTAATTAGGCAGTCAACATTATTTCAGTATTATGCATTATAAAAATTATGCATTTTATCAATTGTGAAGCTGGTTTTTTTTAATGTGTATGCAACAGTAGTGTGATCTTTCGGTAAAATGCAACACTACACAACCTTTATTTTGTTTTTTTTAAACTTATCAGGAAGACTCAGCCACATAACTGCAAAATATCCTGGTGTTAAGTCTACCATAGTCTAAGAGTACCTTTACAAATATTTCCTCAAAAGATATGTTACTAGTAGGACCAAGTACACTTTCAATTACAAAGACCCAAAAACAAGCTGTACAGTCTTTGAAATCTTTCTATTATTTCCCTCAATTGCTAGCCTTGAGACTCAGCTTTTCTTTTTTTTCAAATCCCTCCTTAATTACATTGTTATTCAAACATGGACTCCAGCATAGCATATCAAGTACTGCAAGAAGGCACACATTTTCATTTTTAATGTCACAAAGGGAAAAAGAAACTGGATTAGGAAAATATAGGCAATTTTCACTAGTCTTTCCCACAATGTTTTGCCCTCTCCTCTCCTTTCAGTCTATTTACAGATCATCTGCCACTGTCTTAAGTTCTTCAAAGAACTTCAAAAAACCAAATCCTTCTTTTTTGCTGCCTTTCTGGGATTACAGTGATAATAAATAGTAACAGCAACCCCTATTATTAATGCTTGGATTTTTACTAACAGAGATGGCCAAATAGGCAGAAAATATATTTATTGAATGCCATGTATTATGCATTTTAAAGTGTTCTGGAATTTACCAAGTATCAATTATATTTGACTACCTGTTCTCTGAAGATATTAGAATACAGGAAAACAAGTAAACTGTGTTTCTTAAATCATTTGGGGAATATAAACTGAAATTTATTATTTTACTTTGCCACAAAAAAACTAGACTTGTGCTCACAGCAGTATTTTAGTGTATTCATCTCAAAAGATGTAGAAACATTCTTTTTGTTTAATGTTTCTGTTTCTGTTCCAGACTGAAAAAGTAGATTTAAGTACATGTTGTACTTTCTTTTCCATTGGTACAGAAAAGATACTGTCTCTACCTAGAAATTTTGTCAACCCTAAAGTCCACTGCATTTAGAGAGCTGGATCAGTGAGATTTAGTGAAAGATCATGCCACTTCTGAAATGGAAAAGCATCAAAAGAAAGGTTGGACACAATCATTAGTTTCCCTAAAAGTTTCTTGTCTTGTTCTGTGAAGAGTGGGAGAAGCCAGTTCTTGCTAGTCTAGTATTCTTCCAAAACTCTAAGCATGAAGCAGAATTACAGAAATGAACAAAAAGTTAAGGGATTGACTTTCCCACCAGTGTTTCACCTATCCTAACCCTTCATGCATATAGCATTAGGATGTTTTTTTTCTTTCTTTCTTCTTTTGGATGGCATTTGCAAGCTCCTTCTTACATAGATGGGGTTTGTGGAGTTTTTTAAGTTGTGGGTTGGTTTTTTTGGGGGGGAGAGGATGTGGGTTTTTTTTCCAAATGTCTGTGCCATTGACTGTTTTCCTTTTACAGAAAGATTCTCTATTCAAATTATAATAATAATTTATCCAGTTGGATTAGGAAGTACAGTTGAGGATAAAAAAATGGCTCTCCAGAACTGTAGTACCCCGGTTTAGATATTTTTAAAAGACATTTAAAGATATTTTTTCATTACTGCAGGCAGGCTTTTGCAAGACTAGGAGACCCTTTTACCTTGTTGTGGGGCTTGAGAACACTGCTTCGTTCCCATTTAGATTTCCTCTTATATCTGCATTGTGTAAGTAAACTCTTAGCTTTAAATTTGTGAGACAAATTCTCTTGCATTTGCATAAATTCATAGTAAAAGGCTATTACCTAGACTACTTTATACTTATATATACTACAGACTATATAGTAGAATGTCTCTCAGAGAAATGTGTTCCACATTTACATACCAAAAAAGAGTTCTTCATGTTATACATCTTTAATAATTTTAACAATTAAAAAGACACTGCTAACACAAAAAAGATTACATGAAAAATATTTCTTCATGTTCTCAACTGTGTGTTGCAGAACAAACAATAGAGGTAAGGCTTCATGATGTCCTTCAAATATCACAAATATTCCAACGCTTGGTGCTCAGAAATCTGAGTATTCCAACCTATTCCCTATGCATTCTCCAGATTTCTGGAATTTAAACCTTACTCAGCTCCCTCAGTTAGGATTCAGCATGCATAAGATTCTTCTTCCATTGCACAGTTACTTAGTACCTGACCTTTGCATTTGAGAGAAAAAAGTATTTGGAAAAGCCTGGCCCAAGTGAAGCTCATGACAACATTTCCACTGCCTGCAGCAGATTCATGAACTCATCTACAAGTGAAAAAGTCTTTTATCTGTTTCAAACAGTACTGGAAGGCATTACCAGGGCATTTACAGAACCTCAGAAAATGTGTTTCTGGGCAATAAAAATGGATGATTTTATTGCAACCCTTTTACTTCTTATTTAAAAATACATTAAATGAAGCAATGTTCTTGTACAAAAGTTTCGGGAATGTGAAATTTGTATGTTTTCATTTCAATATAATTCATAAATGGGACATTTAGATATTGTAATTTAACCAGGAAAAAAAAAAAAAAAAAAAAAGAGGAAAAACAAACCACCACACTTCTAGTGTCAAAAATGTCATCTTAAGTAAAACAGCTTTTCCTAATGGAACGCTTTATTTTTACAGACTGATATAATCGTGTTTTTCATGCTTGTGTGCAAGGCCAAGCACAGTTTAATATTAATCATGCACTTATCACTGGAAAATAAATAATAAATACATTAAGACATTATTTAAAGCATTCTGTGGATTAGAAGTGAAGAAGTTAAGGTTTTAACTCTTTCCAAACAATAAAATTTTAGTCACTGCATAGAACTGAGGCAAGAAATATTTAGTATTCACATAACCTAATATTTAGTTTTTTAATGTTAAGTAGGTACCACATTTTTTGAAGACACATGCCTGGAAGAAAATGCTTGACTTCCTCATGACTGACTGTGGAAGGCTTGGTTGTTTAACCCAAACACTTCGTTCATGCTCAGTTTGTACATGGGCTATACAATTTGGAAAATGACCCTGTGGTGAAAGATGCTTTATAAAAGTTCTATGTTTATTTTTATTATCACCGTAACTAATATCCATTACTCAATTATGATAATCAAATGCCTTTTCAACCCTACACAATTTCAGTAATGAAATGACAAATATTTTTTATTTGTAAAATTTTGACTCAGTTGATTAAATGTTTAGAAAGTGTATGTGCAAATGCAAAATACATATTGCTTTATTTTACAAGACAATGCAAAATCTGAAAGTAGCCAAGCTGTACTTTATTGATCATCAGGAGTGACAGCTCCATCACTGGCTCCTGGGTTGAAGTCTGATTCCCAAATATGCTATGATGGATCTATTCAGGAAGAGGAATTATTTAAAAGGGATTAAATTGTCAATTAAGAACCAACAATAAATAGGATTTTATCTTTTTGTTATAATTTCCTTCAAAACCAATATTTTTCTACTGTCACTAATTAATTTAAAATGTGATTATCTAACTCTTGCATGTCTTTCTGTCACCTTTAAAACAGAATGAGGCTCTCATTTGCAATCCTGACTATGACAGAAGTTTTGCTTCAATGAAGAGTATTAAAAACTTACTCTAAGGAGAGTAATGTATTTCTGACATATATATGACAAGATGGAAATAATAACTAATATCAGAATAGGATAGAAATATGAAATGTTTTTCCATAACTGTGTGATTTAAGAGGAAGACGACACACGAAGTGTGTCAGGCTTGAGAGGTGGGCAATGCCTACCTCATGAAGTCCAACAAGACCAAGTGCAAGGTCCTACACCTGGGTGGCACAATGCCAGGCACAAATATAGCTAGGGGGAGAGCGGCTAGAGAGCAGCCCTGAGGAGAAGGACCTAGGGTTAGCAGTAGATGAGAAGCTCAACATGAGCCACAAGCATGTGCTCACAGCACAGAGGGCCAACCACATTCTGGGCTGCATCAAAAGAAGTGTGGCCAGTAGGGCAAGAGAGGAGATTCTGCCCCTCTGCTCTGGTGAGACCGCACCTGGAGTACTGTGTACAGCTCTGGAGCCCTCAGCACAGGAAAGACATAGATCTGTTGGAGAGGGTCCAGAGGATGGCCACGAAGATGATCAAAGGGCTGGAGCACCTCTGCTACAAAAACGGGCTGAGAGAGTTGGGGCTATTCAGCCTGGAGAAGAGCTTACTCATCCTTGCAAAATAAGGAAACTAGTCCTATAAAACAGGGGGCTGCAATGGTGGGTTTTGGGAGCCTGAATAGCACCAGCTTTCCCCTGTTGGCTGGCCCAATGCTGGATCCAGGACTGGTGATTTTCTGTTATCTATCTCTCTATCTTTTCTTCTCCTGTTCTCTCCTCCTTTCTAAAATCATTAAGTAACGCAAGGCCTAACCATGATTTTTTCTTAGGTTGTGCGGCTTGACCCTATATGTATTGTGATTTTTGTGATCTAAGTAATCAGCCTTTATGATCATGCAGCCTGAGATAATAATTAAAAAAATCAGTATTTCTTCTACAGTTTTAATTAAACCTAATATTCAAATACAGACCTTGAGTATCGTTTCACCTTAATCCTATCAAGGGGTATCAGATGATCGAGTACTTCCTCAGACTGAGACATTTTAATCACTGTCCCTGGAAGGGCCAGGTCTGAGACTAAGGTTGGATCCCTCCGCACAAAAGCTCCTCTCTGAGAGGGAGTTTAGAAAGCAAGGGCATGCAATCTCCGTTTGAATTAATGACAAGTCTAGAGTGTTAAAAGCAGACACAGAACAACATAGAAAATATTATGTATGTATTCATGCAGAAACAATATTTGCGTTTAATATATATTTATTTCCTTCCTAGGGCTTACTTTTTCTTTTGCTGACTTCTCCTGCCCTTTTCAGCTGATAAATCAATATACTGAGATATACTAAAAACAACTTAGGAAGAGTTTCTTTTCATCAACAAAGAATTGCTCATGATAATTTTCATAGGAATCCTGTGTCATAACAAATTAATAAAATAAACATTACCATTTTGCTGTCCAGAACCAGGCATAAAATTCCCATAAGAACACTGCCACAGTGGAAAATGATACTGTAAGTTATTTGACTAAACCAGCTGCCAGGCTAAGTAGCTCCAAGGGTTCAGGGATTTTTCTTTTTTTTCTAGTGAACAGCCATTACTAAGCATTTTTCACATGAAAACAGGCTAATATTTAAATAAATAATTCCTCCTTTAAAGAGCTTAGGCACAGAAAATGGTCTATCCAGTGAAGAATCATCATAATGGCACCATGAGGTAACGCATACTAAGCTATCTGCCCCTTCAGCAATAAGCAATGATACTGTGGAGGTACTCAGGAGACTGAGAAGTCCTTTTAAACAAGAATTAAAGGAACTGTACCAATCTCAAAATGCATCATCATATTGTATCCACTTGGTCTGTAACCTTGCTTATTTAGAAAATTTACAATATATATCTGTACACAAAAATGTAAGTGACACAGCTGCCGACCATGACAATCAAGCTCTCTAGACACATGGTTATACATTTGATTTTTTTCCTGACAGAATCTTTTAAAAGTGTATTAAATACGTTTTGGATGAAACTCTGAGTTATTAGCTGTTATATGAAAGGGGGCTAGGATTATTTTTATTATTTTTTTTTACATCTATTTTAAGGATGCACTTAAGCCAAGAACATCACATGAAGCATATCCAGAGAACATAATTTTGGACTACAATGACTGTAATGTTTTAAACTAAAGCAAATAAATGATTTGGCTCTTCAACAAAAAGAATTTATTTCAGCTGGCTTTAAAAAAGCTAAAGTTATAATATTCTCATATAAACATCAGAATGAAATTACATTTTTAAAAAAATCCCAAAAAGAACTATCAACCTATTCCTACTTCAACTCCAAATGCAGATATCAACTTCTTCAAAGTTTGAAATTCCAATTCAACTCTTATAAAACGTTCAGGAATAAATATAAAAACAGTTTTCTCTACTTAATAAACAGTGATGGACATCCTAAAAGTGTCCTGGATAAAATACAAGTACCAGGCTGTGAGTTAGAAGGAGCCACAGCATTATTTCAGTAATTAATTGGGACCTAAAAAGCAAGGAATCATAGTGGTCAGATAAGGATATTCCGTAGATTACTTTCAATAATATAAATGCTTTTCTTTCTCTTTAAATGCCACTTTAATTGAACCTAACTTGTACAGTAATTAGCTTTTTGAAGAACTGCAAGGAGAACAAAGAGTTAACAGTTTGGAGTGTATGGAAGAGTCTTAATCAGTTTTTATTTCTTTATTTCCAAGTAGCACACTGGTTGATTGAGGGAAATCTTTAAATACTTTCTTAGTGGGGAGACACAACCCGGAATCACTGTTTAAAGAAAGTAGCAGCTCAGTGCATACATTTAGACAGACTTACTGATAACAAATTAGTGCTGGAATTATACTGCTACTGAGTTCTCAAGTGACTGATTCCACTAAACATTTTTTTGTAGAAATTTCAAATAATCACACTTGAGACCAATCCCTTTGACATGAACAGAGTTAATACCATATGGGGATAATTTATTACAGACTTTGTAATACTTGAGCAAGCATCATGACACAAGAAACCTTGTTAAACAGAGTTGCTGTTTTGTTTTTTTTTCTTCTAGAGTGACAATTTACTTGTGCAGTGTGTTGTCATCAGTTGAGATTAATCACAGTAATGACATATTTTTCAGAAAGAATATTTTTTAAAAAATATTTTAGTGTAGACCAGGAGGAATGAGCTTCTAAGTAAAATTATATAAACATTGAAAAATGGTAAACAACTAATCTGAAAGGTAAGTCTTACATTATTTCTGTTTAAAGTACCAAAATGAGGCCATAGGCAACTCTGTGGCTAAAGTTTGTCTACACAAAGATTATTGCTTCACAATTTAATATGAAAAAATGTCTTATTTGGGAAATTAGAGACTGGTTAAGTTAAATAACTAGGTCTATTGAAAATCAAAGCACTTATGAAAAAAAGCTACATAAGTGATGAGTGGATTTTTACTACAGGTTGTGTTTCAGATTCACATTTGGTATTACCTAGAAGACTAATTAAAACATTAACATGTTGGTGTGACAACACCCAAATCTTGTTACTTTTGTCAGCAGAAACCTCTAAGTTTTCAAATATCAGAAGTACTGGAAATCAGTTGCTATACCTATTTTTCTAGTTCCTAACATAGTTCACATTTTGCAAGATTAGATGCCCTCATATGATTTTACACCTAGCCATGAAATAAGCTTCCACAGCTGAGGGTCATTTCTAGTTCAGTCCATATAGCATCAGTTTGGATGTGGGAATTAAAGTAGTACCACCAGTGTAATAGTTTTGTGTGCTACCAAATAGCAAATAGGTTGCAGATTAATGAATATAAGAACTACAATAATTTCCAGAGATTTGAAATAAACTAGACAAAACTGGGAACAGCTCTTCTCTGGTGCAGGTGGTCTGAAAGCTGGGATTCAGATGAACTCTACAGCAGAGGTTTTCTGACATAAAGAAATTATTGTAGTGTGGGATTCTTTCCTCATGAAGAGGATATAGTTTAGCTCTGAAGCTTGTAATTTTTTTTTCACCATGTTAGCCTAAAGAAAGCACTGCTCCAATTCTGGGATTTCTTTTGTCCTTTGGCCAAGGATTGTGATGTAAATGGTAAAACCCTAATTTATTTCAAGTCCTATGGGACAGATTTTTTTTTTTTCCTTTTTTCAAATGTACGTTGGGCCTTGAGTAATTTTGTTTCGTCAGCCTCTGTCAAGGCTGCTGACTTTACTGCCAAAAGTTCACAGCCTTCAGTCTGCTGTCCTACATTTAAGTGCCAGAAAAGGGCAGCCTGATTCAGCAAGGGCATAAGGAGAGAGGAGAAGCAAAATTTAATGCCAGGAGTAGAAAAGGCCTGAAAGCAGGGATTAAATCAGTGCCAAATCATTGACAGTGTCTGCACTATGAGGACAGGAACACTGGAGGCTTCCCATGGGCCAAACAGCCAAGCAGGGTGGACCTCAACAGCCAGGGCCAGACCCATGACTTCTGGAGCCTCAGCTTCAGAGGTCCTACTCTGCCTACCCTCAGCTGGAAACATTGATCCCAATATTATTTTGTAATAGAGATCTGACAAATTAATATATTTTTTTTTAAAGAAACGGAGACAACTAGAAATGCTCACAAAGGACCTACTCATGTTCAGTCAGAGTTTGACAATAATAGAAGGACTCATCTCAAAATTTCAGTCTCCTGAAAAGGTTTTGTGTAAATTTAAGGTCATCTGCATTCCCTTTGTAGTCCCTCATATGGGACAGGCAGCTTGTAAAGATATTTTACTGTTCTGGTACATCGTCCTATAAGTAGGATTTCTCTCTAGGTTGCTAACTTGGAGAGGTTGCCTTTGACTATAGAAGGAATTTAGCCAGCCATCTGAGGTAGACTCTTGAACTCTCAGATAGCTGAAGAGGTGTGAGATTAATTCCTTTTCAGGATAGGATGGGCTAGAAGTTGAGCCATTCTCAGTTTGCTGTGGTTTGACTCTCTCTTTGTATTGTCACAGCTCTGCTCTTTTCCAAGCATCTGATCTAAATCAGATTCAAGGAAGAGATAAGCTAACTGTTTGTCATGCCAAATCCTTTTCCTTTTTGCTTCACTGGTTAAAAAGTTATCTTAACTGGAACATATTCTTCAATTAGATAAAAATCTGACACCTTCTTAAAAAAAGGTGTCAGTGACATATGAACAAAGAGCTGTATAGGACCCTAAGTCCCCTTCTGACATAGGGAACTATAACAAACTCCAATTTTGAGAACAGTTAGGTTCTTTGAAATTCATAGGCATAATTTCATCTCTTTACTGTGGTATAATTTAGCTGGGGGACAAACAAAAACCTCAAAACACAGGGAAAAAAAGGAAATAATATTTTAGGGTAAAATTCCTAGAACTAAGAAATAATCATAACACTTCAGTCATCATCTCTACAATGAAATATCAAATTGCATTACTATGTATGCAATAAATAAGTCTTGCCTGTATAAATGCAACCTCTGGATACTTTACCCAAAATCCTAAACTCAAGGTCAATAGGAACCATAAAGAAGCATGAACATTTTAAATATGATAAATTATAATCCTCATTCATGTGAAGTGGCAAACTGCTTTGCTTTAGAAAACAAAAATTATGAATGTGGAAAGTTTAGGATGTGCTTAATGCTCAGAAATGCCACAGTGCTGACTATACTCCAGAAATGGAACCTGAGATGCAGTGAAGAGTACCTTTGGCCTGAAAAGTTACGAGGAAATAGCTAACTGTAGCTAAACTGATTGGATCAAATGTTCAGACAAACAAAACCCCATTGTCAGGTTAAAAATCACTTCCTGTCCTCTTCCTATGCCTCCCAAACCTTACTTATTCACTACATGCTTTAGAACATTGGTTCCACCATGAGATTTCTGAAGTATCTCACAGGGTCATTCATGTGTTGCATTCTGCAAAGAAAAAACAAGTATGTGTTTGGAGTTTAAATTCTTTGGAGATGGGATAATGTCTTTAAATGTGACCATAGACACTGATGCTGACTTTACCTTCAGTACACATTAGAAATGTTAGTATAAGCAGACCTATCTCACTTTGTCCAAAATTATGAAGCTGGTTTATTGTTAAATCAAATACTTTATCAGCCAATAGGTGGCACTGAAAGCATTTAACATTTATCTACATCTTCTATTTTCTTTTTGGAGAATTCACATTTCCCTCAAGTAAATGGTATATTATGCTGACAAATTAAAAGCCAAGGCACATATTGAATTCTGTCATTAAAGATATTAAGTACTTTTAAATAGTTGGAGAACTGTTGAGAATTTAAACAATTCCCTGGAAATATGAACAAGTGCATCATACTATTCTTTGTTAAAACCAATTCTAAGGGAGGAGATCCTTTTGAGATCCTGGAACCAATGACAGGGAGAATATTGCTATGAAGTTTAAACTGTAAATATCCGGGAAAACTGTAGCACTCCAGGAATTGGCTTATACTGTAGATTTTGCATGCTGCATGACAAATTTTATTTTTTTTTTCTCAAGCTGCTTTCATTTTTGCAATCCTGGAGGAAAGAAAGAAGATTTTGAAGCAAATATAATTTTTCATCGTTAGTGTTCACCTGAATTTTATTGGGACAAACTTTACAAGAAACCTCTTTATTCTCTGTGGTAAACAAGCTCATAAACTACTCTACAAATAGAATTAATGAGATGTTTCAGATCAGATTTCCAAAGAGTCATGCCTTAACATATTCATAAAAAAGCAAACTTCTCATCTTAAATTTTGGCTAACTAAAATTCTTTGAGCAAATGTGATTCAGAAGATATTAAGTATCAGTGTTTTAATTGATTCTGAGTGTAATGCAGTTGTTCCCTGCGCGTTGTGTTTCATACCTTTACATACTCTTCCTCAAAGCTTTTTATTTCAAGATATGCCAAGATGGTGAAGTAGGAGTGACTTGTTCTGAATAAAATATAATGTTGTTATACAATATAGAACCCTTTTCAGACTGCTTCCCTACCACCTTTATATAACAATCTGTCTTAAGAACAAATGTAGGCTACATATTTTTCAGCTATATCAAATAAAAATGTGGGAGGATTTACTGTACTGACATTGACTACCATGTTACAGAGGAAAAGAAGCTAATAGCATTGAAATAGAAGAATGTCCAAAAAAGGATGGTGTGTAGGGATAAACAGTAATTTCTGTGGCACTGTTTAGTGCTACCTCACTTGGTACTTCAGTATGTTATGCATTATGTCAACATTTACATCAAAGTAAGAAACTCATCATATCATGTGTCAAAACAGTACCTATATTTTGCTTACAGTAAGAGCTCTACTTGTGAGAGATTTTCATTTATTCAGCTGTACCAATGCACCTTAATTACAAGAACTAGGATGTTTTCATATATTCCTGTCTTCATCATTGCCTGCAAGCAGGAAAATTTAAGTGCCTTCAAATCACAGAGCAGTTGAACACAGTAATTCAATATTACAGCACCAGGCTGAGGCAAGGTATAAGACTTTCCAGCTCTATGTTGATTTGGTGCTGGAGACTTAAGACACTGCACTTGGTCATGAGGATGAATGTATCATTTCAGAAAGTATTTCAAGTTAAAACTCAAACTACTAATTTAAAGTTAGGCATTGTTTTCTCTGTTCAGGAAGCAAAGTGAGGAACTAAATCCAAACCAAAGATGATTAAGCAAGGCTGTATTCTCCATTAACAGTAGAACTGAAAATGTCATCCTTAGAATATGAGTGGATACGAAACAAAGAAAGACCAATATTCTGGGGAAGAATGTTTGCCTAGATAACTCCTATGACACAATTTCCACAAGCTAATATTAAACAGAATAGCTTTAAGGAATAAGCAAAAAGAGAAGGATGAATTAATGAATTTGTAAATATTGCAGGCATGGAATTTTACTGATATTTATATTTATGAATATCTGCATAACCACAGCCTTGTTACAAAAGATGAAATTAAGTTTAAAAATGGCATGTCTTAAAAATACCGTATCTTCTTTCTTAACAATTTATCCCTAAATCTAAATTAAACATATTGAGCAGCCTTCTGATAAATTACCAGCTATTGATTACTTCATTATTTCAAATGAGTTTGTGGATCAGATAGTATGAGAGCCTTATATATTTCCAGTTACTTTAGCATCTGAGTATTTACAAATAAATATTTGAATATAATTTAAATAGATTGTTAAAAAAATGAGAAAAAGTTAATGCCACAACGTCCCTCTCAAGGTTGTGAAGTAAGCGAGGTATTTCACAGAACTGTGTTCATGAGAATACCCAAAATCTTGAGCCCTCCATGACAACCCACGAATCATACTCTGTAAACTACACAAAATAATTGCCATGAGAGAGGTGCAATAAGCCAGACACCATCACACTAGCAAGAGGATCAGCTATCAGTTGTGGCTGATAAAGCCACTTATAGTCATGAACACAAATAAACCCAAGCATGTCAATAAAAAGAAGGGAATTAGTTTGTTTTCTTCATATGATGATATGCAAACCAGGGCCATTGTTTTATTCAAAAGCCTAAAGTTACCATACAAACTTACAATTTAAACCTAATCACTGGAGCTATATCAATAATTTTCAAGAAAATAGAAACCAATCAATATACATTACTTTTGAAATACTCCTTATCCATCAATATTTCATAAATAATCTACTAATTTTACTAGTTTTCCTATGATATGAATGTTTTTGCAGAAATGGCACTCCATGGAGCCTCTGCTAAACTACTGTAATGTGCTGGTGTTCCATAAGTAAATCTCCGTAGTAACTATAAGCAAGGTAATTCAGCTCAGGTTATTCCATCTTAACAACACAGACTAACAAACACACAACAGTTTCCTAAACTGTTTTTCCTTCTCTTGATGAACAGCATGGTAAGACCCTATAAAGTGTGGGAAATTCTTAAGAAACTGAAGAGCAAACTTGCCCAGTTTCATACAGGCAATACTTAACTGAATTCACTGTCCAGCTTACTCATCCCAGACATCTATAAGCCAGAGCAACAAAGGAGCAGTATCCTGAATTTATACTTGGGTTTGCTTGGAATGGTGGTCAGACACTGAGTGTATTTATACAGCTGATTGCACCTCAAGATATATTAATCTTAGGCAATATAATTCACCCTGACAGGCCCTGGGGATCCTTTCAACTGTAATTCTTTGTTTGCATCGATTCGTGTGAATCCCAGTATGTCTGAGGCAGGTTGTAAACAGTGGTTTCCTGAAGATGATAATCCATTATTGAACTTCCTATCTTATGTTGCTTACATGCTCAATTAAACTTTTTATGTTTCTAGAATTGTTTCTTCATAAAGATTTTCTAAGACCAGAGCTGATATCCTACGCTTAACTCTACAATGGGATCCTAGCCCTAAATAGATTGTCATCTAGAAATCATCTCCTATTGGACATGTTATTTCTGGTCTGCTCCATGTTCATGTCAGTATAAAGTAGCAGGATATGAAGCTATAAATTAGTTCAGAACTCAGAATCTATAATGCTTGTCTTGCCACACCTGCAAAAAGCACCACAAGAAAACTCAAGGTGGGACAGCAACCTGGTTGTATTTACTTTGGATCATACAATAGGAATCAATTTGTCCTATGTAAGTAGAAAAGTTATGGTATATTTTTCCACTTGTAAGCTTTTTGTAGAAAGCTCTGCCAGGAAGAATGGACTCTCAGTATATACCTTGCATTTGCTATACTGATGGGATAACAGCTAGAAACCACAACAGTAAATGAAAAATCAAGGAAGTCCTGTATTTAAATTAGTTGGAGGTTTTTATGTTTGTTTGTTTCTTTGTTTAATTTCTTAAAAATGTCTTCTTGACCCCCCCACCCCCAGTAAGTAATCTAAGCAACCCTAATTGGGTTTGGATGATAGTTCAGGAAGTCTGAAGTCATAAACAGTTCTTGGATATTTGTACCACAAGTAGAAGTCTAGCTAATGAAAGAAATCAGAACATGCTATAATGAGGAAACCAACAAGATGCTGTTCAATGGGGAGACTTGTTAAAACTTTAACTGAAATGTTGCCTGCTGCTAAATAAACAGGCTTGGCAGGCATGAATTACAGACAGTAGCTATTTTATCCTGCCAGAGTTCTTCATGAAGGGATGATGATACTAATACAGAGAACTACTAAGGAGAACTATTGAGAGTCTCCAAATAACTGCCAAAGATGAGATTTCACCTTAAGCTTCAATGTATCCTCTTTCTAATTAGTAATGGGGAAAATGCAAAGCAATTTTGGAATCAGCTGAAATGCAGATAAATAATAAGCAACAATTCAGTTGTTCACACAAGGGCAGACAGGGTCTGCAGGTAGAAAGGCCAGTGCACTCTAAGCTCAAAGTTGGTTTTTTTTTACACAAAGAGTCAACAATCATTAGGGAAAAGAGGGTCCTGACCAAGACTGCAGCATTTCACTGAGGCCAGCACATCTGCCTTGGTTCTGTTCCAGTAGATGCCTCCCACACTGAGAAGGACTCAGTCTTTGGCAGGGACAGGTCTGCAGGGAGAAAGAGTCAGAACAACCAACTCTGAATAGGACAAAGTAAATTGAAAAAAGGATATCCCACAAGGTATTCAGAGCTAAATGAGAGCACAAGCAAAAGAAGGTGGAAGAAGATAAAATATTCTACTTTAAAAAAATAAAAAGAAAAAGAAAAACAAAACCAAACCAAAAATAAAAAGAACAAACCTGCAAAAAAGGAAAAAAAAAACCCAACTCTGTTCTATAAAATGTAAATTATTATAAAAGTATTGATTTATGTTTTACCTTCTCATTATAAAGCTCCAGATTATTTGTCAGTTTAACAGTGTTAATAGAATGCAACAGTTGCAAAATTAAGCCCTAACAAGTTGGGAAATGCAGGAGTCCGTCTCCTACTGAAAGTACATTATGATACAGGTTCTTCCATGCCATGACCCCAATTAAAACAAGACTCCTCTGAAGGTGCAGTGCTCCGTTCTTCAGTATATGGTTTTATTCTCTTTGTTCAAAGTAGGCAAGCAACTGGGCAGCCAGATAATGAGAGTCAAGACTTGATCTCAAGTTCATTCTCAGCAGTTTTTTCTGTGAAAATTCCAGAAAGTGATGAGGGTGCTTTGAAGGAGGTCTTAAAGATCTCTGTAGGCTACATTGCAAGCTCAAACTTGTTCTTAAATGAGAATCTTGATACTCCCAGTGATCACAACTGAAAAACACGGTTTAATTGACGTGCCAAAAATCATACTGTAGTTCTAAGGCCAACAGCATTAAATAGTTTTCCTGTCCTCTGTCTTGTCATTTTATATCTTCTAAGTTCAGTAATAAATAAGGCAAGAGCAGCCTCCTGTATGCTATAGTTCTGAAGCACCCTGATGATTCACATGGCTTACGAAAAAGGCTGAATGAAAGAAATATCCCAACAAAACAAAACACAGTAAACACATAAAAAAATGCATTCTACCATTTGGCAAAGGTTGAACCGAAAAAATAAATCCTGTCACTTCCTAACTCTCCAGCACTTAATTTTTCTGTCTTAGTGAGGGAATGTGCTTTCTGATATAAAAACAAATAAAAATTAAGGAACCATTAGACATACTCCTGGTGTTCAAAAGCATCAAAATAAAGGCTGGAAACTTATCCATGGCACAGCCTGCTGCTCTTGGACATAACATCACAGCTCATATAAAGTAGGACTGATTTTTCATTCAGCATGTTGATCTACTCTACAGATTCAGGTTATGCCAGGACATTTCACTGATACTTGCTGGCAAATGGCACACTCCAAATGCAGAGGCCTGCTCTGGTGCCAAATGTCAAGTCTCCTTTTCCATATTGAGTTACTAGAGCTTCACAGTAACACCACTGCAATGCTTTCAGTGGTTTTTAACTTGAAATAACAATGTAGTTTTCTTCAATCTTATTCTAGGAAATGGCCATACACTCTTTACTGACGCTTTGCAGAGTAATTCAGACTAAGGCAAATCTCTCAGGTGAAACTTTTCACGCCCAAGGCTTAAAACCTGGCAAACTTGAAAGAAATTGAAGGCAAGCTCTTGAAATGCTTGTGAAACTTAACTTCATAAAATGCTTCCAGACTATTTCGTGTCTTAAGAAAAAATTGTAGGCACAAAAGTAATTCAGAACCAAAATTTTTCTTTGATCCATGTATCAGCAGCTTTTTTTTTTCAGTGGGGGAATGTGTACTTCATGCATGTTTGTAGCAGAATCCATAATTTCCACACCACTGTTGGTCAAAAGAAGCAAGTAAAGCTCCTTATGGCCAATCCAAAAAGAAACTGTCACATAGTAATATCCATTATAAATAATGAATGGACCAATTTCAAGGTGTAATGTTACATCAATATGCACCCTTTTTGAATATTGATGTAAATTGGTTTAAATTGACCAGATGCTCTGAAGATGGCACAGACAGGTGCAAATTATTTCTCTCCTGTCAGCAAATCCCATTAGTCTTTAGATGAGATGCACTATAAGCGAAAGCAGCTGCTTGTTCCCCTTAGGGACTGCAGGGAAAGGCACTTCTAATGTCCCCTGGGAATTTCACAGAAGTGTGGAAAATGCAAAATAAGCTTGGGTTCAGATCTTTAATCAACACTTTACCTTGACTTACTACACCTTTTACCATTCCTCAGTACAATGATCCTGTCACAGGATTATTTATGCTCTGTCCCCTTTCTGGGGCCTCTGATTATGTCTACAAATGTAAAAAAGAGAGGCTAGAGCCATTTTCTAGCCCTGAAGCCAGGTGGTGCCCTAGTTCATATTCATTCCAAAAGGAGAGAGAAGCAAACATGACATTTTTCTGAAATATTTCCATTTGATCAACAATCTAGACAGTTAGTCATTGTGTTAACAATTAAATTATAAATATAGTCACACACTAGTGCTCGATTCCAGAAGGTAATTCTGCTTTATTTACTCGTATGTGCAAAGCCTCTAAGCACAACGAAGACTTCCTCTTGAAGTCTGACTACTTATCTTTTCTGGTTTGCATCTGCATATCTATCTCAAGGGCTCCTTTCTTTGTGAAGCAGTGACCAGCTTTACAAAACAGGCTTCTCTTGTCTCCTTGATTTTACAAGATCACAGATGACCCTGCTTAGAAAGCAGTCTTCTCTCTAGGTGTACTCAAGTCTTTGCTATAAACCCAGCATAAAAACATAATTAAACTGCAGTATGAGTAGAGCTGCAATGTTGTTATGGTTTCATGCTAATTTTGCAATATTCTTATGGTGCAGAAGGGATAGCATACATAGTGTATATGGATAGCTGGCCTTTAAAACACTAACATATAAGAAAATATATGAAGCAAAGGAAAGAATAATTGTTTGGGGATTGCTGGAGTAAGAAAACAAGATCAGGACCAAACACAGCAACTAAACAAGGTAAGAAAGGTAAATGGAATGAGTGAGACCAGTTTAATAGGAAGGACTATCATATGCCATACTGGAGCTCTGGTCTAACAGGGAAAATTAAAGCTCTTCCTCTGCTCTGCTCCATCTTTGACATATTAACAAACTTACATCCTTATATTTTTTAGAGTATTTTTCATCTTCCCTTCTACTTTGACATACATGTAATAATTGTTTTACACTTAAGAGATTATATATTGTCGTTAATACAAATTGCTCCTTTCTGACTCTGACTGAATATGCATTTTCAATATTAGTTCCTAGGTCAGTTTTAATCCTATTTTGTATGCAGGATTTGTTAGGTATATCCTTTTGATTCCTTTCTGAAAAATCCATGAATATATCATACAGTAAATGATCAATTCATCTTTTCTTCTTTTTACCCCCAGCCGTGCTGTTTTGTGAAAAAAGTATTTCTTTACTTTCTCTCTGAAAACAAGGTTGTCCTTTATCATTAAATGAATGCATACAACTTCCTTTCACTAATAGAAGATGCCTATATGTTGTCTGAAGGCATGTATGCAACGTATACATGTGAAAATCAGCTTCCAACAACAATCTTACCATATGCATCTGATTGCTAAGGCTTTTGAAGCTTTAAAATTTTTGTAACTTAGTGAGAAAAGGGCATAAATAATTTCTTCCAGTTTCTGTTGCCATTCCTGTGAGTTGCAGGACCAGCAGCTTCACTTCTGTATTCTATACTAAAAAAAAACCCAGGTGTATAAGTGAAAGAAAATATATTTGCAAACAATTACAAATACACAGGCTAGATTCATCCTCCCAAGAGTGTGACTCTTCTGAATGACTGATATTTGGACAAATTCAAATAAACATGGGTAATGCCACAAGTCATTCAGCTTCATAAACACTCTATTTACAAAAAGGTTTTGTGAAGACATGGGCCAGGTTCACAGGAGTTTTACAGAGAAGTAGAAATTGCCAGAACTGGCAGTGTAAATAGAAATAACATAAGGAGGCAATGCTATGAGAATAAATACTGGAAACGCAACTAGGGAGTTGGATGGGGACAACTAATTTTAAATCTTTTCTCCACTTCAAATATAAAAGCTAATAAAGAATCTCCTGTCTCTGATGTGTATAGCTTAACCTTCCCAGTCATTCAATACAGCTGGCAATGAAAAGGCACTGTAAAAAAAAACACTTGATTCAGAGAGCAAATGTGTGAAATTAAAGTAAATAGTTGGGGATTTACATTTTTTGGCAGCTCAGATGCTGATTCAAGGATGCTACCAAATGGCTTCCCCTCAGTAATCTATTAAAGTCTGAAGCTCCCAATCTTTCTAAAAGGTACCATCACTAGGATCCTCTGAAATCTTTCACTGAGGCACTATTATTAGGCTGTGTGATCTGCTGCACTGGCGTGCTACATTCAAATGTAGGTAACAGGGAGGAGGGAGGGAGGACGAATAACATGCTGTACAACATGCTAACTGTCACACTAATGATGCTTCAATAGCCCAGTGTTATGAAAGCACATTTGAGTTTCATACCCAACAGACTGCAAAGAGCTGATGCAGCTATCATAGCATTGGGACACACTCGGCTTTCCTTTCCCAAAAAAATCAGGTACTTCTTTGCAGCCGAATTTATGGACAGCATGAATGTGGAGTAAGGCTTAAACTCGCAGCAGAAACCTTTGGGAATTGCTGGGATTTCTAAATGTAATGGCTTAAAGGCTCTCCCATCATTCTCATGAGTAAAACTGATCATAAATAAAATGTAAAGTAAGCAAAACAAAGACATTCAACAATATCAGTAGCTTCCCTCCCCTCTCAAATTTGTGAGGCTTCTGAACCCATTATAATAATTCACAAGCAATCACTAGCAAAGGTGCATCTTTTGGTCTGGAAGTATTTCACTGACATTTACTGACACCACCCTCTCCTAACATATATAAGGCAGGTTTTTTACTGGGTGAGATCTCTGTTGCTGTTATCTTCTACTCAATATTGTTCCATACTGAGATGGTATCCCACACCAGAGAGCAAAATTCAGATATAAATACTGCAGGCTCAACCCAACTTTAATTATGAAGAGAAAAAATGTGAAAAGAGAAGTTATCTTTCAGCAGCTGTTGCTGTTTCAGTTTGGAAACTTGGAAAGAAAAAAAAAAAAAGAGCAGCTTCATTTTTAAAATGGGAAAAGAAAATTATATTAAGCCAAAGGGGAAAAAAATCTCTTTTTAAAGTAACAATCTAATTCATTAGATTATAATTATAAGTTGCACACTGCCCTTCTAGTGTTTAAAGTGATCACAGGTTTGTAAGAAACTAATCCACTCATATGATCAGACATACAGTATAGTAATAAGGTTGGAAAGATTAGAAGATATAGTTAATAAATGTGATAAACCAGATACCTAAAATAGAAGAAATTAAAAAAAACAAAAACCAACCTTTGAAAATTCATCATCTAGAAACAATACACTAATGGCCTCCTACCCAAAATAAACAGGCAGAACGATGATCAAGTAACAGAGTAATATCATAAAAAATAGGGAGTAAGAAGTGTGAAGAAAGAAAATTTTGCAACCAGAAGGAAGACAAGTGTCTTTAGCTATTAACTCATCCAGACCCTCAGACAATCTGTAGTTACCCAGTGTAATAGCTTTCCTACAAAACTATACTTCAGACATTGTTAAACAAATAGAGGCTTCTATATCAGTATGCCATGAGTGCTCAGTTACAAAAACAGCATGAATGGGAGCACTTCAGCAGGGACACTCAGGGACTGCATTCACACACCAAGAAAAGCTGCAGCTGAAGGCAAATTATAATTTTAAGGCATGCCTGCCTTCTCCCTCTGCTCCAGCTCCATGATCCAAGTTGTGAGGGAGGAATAAAGAAAAAGCCCACAAGCCAAAGGTCCAAACCCTTCATTACTTTTCCAGGCAAACCCAAAAGTCATGTATTAATCTCAAACATTCTCTGTGAGAGAAGGGATCTTGAACTGGCCAGGGAATTAAGAAGTACAATAAGGTTTTATTGAAGCCTGAACTTATTATCCATAAATAAAGAGTATATAATCAAGGTCAGGACTCAAGTAAAGAGCTGGAAGACCCAGTGCACTGAGGGAAGTAGTACAATATTAAACAAAAATGTACCAGGAAGGCAAAGACCTACCAGAGAACTTATGCAGGAACTGCATAAGCAGCCAAATCTTCCACAGGATGGAATTTTCTTTTCCCCACCTACAGTACCTTCCGTAAATAACTTCTTCGTGATGTTAAATCTGCCATGGATCTTCACACTGTGAAGCTCTGTGAGGATAACTGAAGAGAATTCTATACTCTTTTGGTATTGCTCTAACACTGGCATTTGATATAGATAGGGTTTTTTAGCCTTCAGACTGGCCAAACTGCACATATGAAAACCAAATAGGTGTCAGGGAACAGCAAGGGATGTCTGCTGCCTCATGGCTGTGGAGCCAAGGTGACATTGGCCCCAGTTGTTGCTGTCTCACTGGGGCTGACCGCATTGGGCAGAGTTGCTAAGAGGGTCTGCAGAGAGCCCCAGACAGAGTGAGGGATGAAGCAGGGCTGCGGTCTATCCAGAGGATCCAGGTAGGAAACAGGACCAGAAGCAGGTCTTAATGCAGATACAACTAGATCATAGCTTAAACCAGGATTGTTATCCCTGCCTGAGTTTAAATGAAGAACCCAGAGCAATGTGCAGGGTGTGGGTGGGGGGCCCCAGGCAAGGCTGGTCAGGGCAGCTAAGGCCTGTTAGTGCCTTCAGGGGCTTGGTATTTAGCACAAATACAAGCTTAATAAAAACTCACCAGAGAAACAAAGATCGTCTGAGTTTCTCACAGCTCCAGATCAGCCAGCATTGGCACCAGATCAGCCAGCACTGGCACCAGATCAGCAAAGCAGCTCATTGTGCTCAGTCCCCTCATATCTGTGGATGTTGTCTACCTGGACTTCTGTAACGCCTGTGTTACTATTTTCCATAGCATTCTGATGAAAAAACTGTCTGCTCATGGCTTGGATGAGCATATGCTCTGCTGGGTAAAACACTGAGTGGACAGCCAGGCCCAAAGAGTGATGGTGGATGGAGTTAAATCCAGCTGGTGGCTGATCACAAGTGGGCTTCCTCAGGGCTCAGTATTGGGACCACTTCTTTTTAACATCCTTATCAATGACGTCAATGACGAGATAGAATGCACCCTCAGTAAGTTTGCAGATGACACCAGGTTGGGTGGGAGTGTTGATCTGCCTGAGGAGAGGGAGGCTCTATAGAGAGACTTGGACAGACTAGATCGACAAGTCAAGGTCAGTTGTATGAGCTTCAACCAAGCCAAGTACTGGCTTCCACAACCCCATGCAATGCTACAGGCTTGGGGAAAAGTGGCTGGCAAGCTGTCCAGCAGAAAGGGACCTGGGGATTCTGATTGATAGGCAGCTCAACATGAGCCAGCAGTGTGCCCGGGTGGCCAAGAAAGCCAATGGCATCCTGGACTGTATTAGAAACAGTGTGACAGGTAGGACCGGGTATGTGATCATCCCTTTGTACTCAGCACTGGTGAGACCACACCTCGAATTCTGTGTCCAGTTTTGGACACCTCAATATATGAAGGACATGGAGGTGCTGGAGCGGGTACAAAGAATGGCAGTGCAGCTGGTGAAGGGCCTTGAGGACAAGTCTTATGAGAAGTGACTGAGGGAACTGGGTCTATTTAGTCTGAAGAAAAGGAGGCTGAGGGGAGACCTCATCATTCTCTGCAACTACCTGAAAGAATGTTGTAAAGAGGTAGGTGCTGGTCTCTTCTCCCAAGTAACTGGTGATAGAACAAGAGGAAATGGCTTCAAGCTGCACCAGGGGAGGTTTAGACTAGACATTAGGAAGAACTTTTTCTCTGAAAGGGTTGTCAGACATTGGAACATACTTCCCAGGGGGGTGGTCAAGTCATCATCCCTGGATGTGCTTAAAAGTCATCTAGATGTGGTGCTTGGGGATATGGTTTAGAGGTGAACATGACAGAGTAGGGTTAAAGGTTGGACTTGATAATCTTGAAGGCCTTTTCTAACTGAAAATATTCTATGTTTCTATGATTCTCTGATCTTCCAATTGCTTCTAGACTGTGTATTCTTTCATAGCTTCTGCAGTAAGTGACAGGCTAGAGAATAGGGTCATATAACCCAGATGTAAACCACAGCTATGGAGTTACTGTCAGACTTTTCACTTAACAGATTTCACAGTCAAAAAAGTAGGAATGGGACTGCATAGATGGTAGAAATGGAAATAAATAAAAGGGAATCTGTTTCTTCTTGGTTGTTTGTGATAAACTTGGCTTCTCCAAGCTGTAAGAAATGGAGAAGGAAACCTAAGCATTGACCTAAGGCGGAGGCGAGATCTAAATCTAAGACTCAGTGAGGAAAAATGGGAGCAAATGACTGGTGGAGCAGATTACAGTGCTGATCTTGTAGAGAAGGAAACAGGACTGAAGAATATCCCAGGTGGGAAAGAAGAAAACATGGAGAAAAGGATCAACAGTCTGGCTGCTGAGATAAGAGTGTGTTTGATAACAAAACAGGGAAAGAACTGAGATTCAGTCAGATTACTTTGACTAGAACTAGACTGAAAATGAAGTATCAAGTTAAACAGACAAAAACTGGGCAGCCTCCGGGTTTAAGTATTGTTGTTAGGTGGCTGATAATATCTGAGAACTAAACACTGATGCTGATGGGCTGGTGTGCCCCATTGCTTACTCCAATTTCCCTTTTCCCCCAGTACAGATCCAGGAGAAGACCTGGGCATACACTAGACTCACCTTGGCCTTGTTGGCAGGAAAGCCAGACATCTCAGCAGGACAAGACCTGAGTAGCACAAAAGCCTCCCATGACCTTCTTGATTCAGGAACCATCCCTGCACTTTCAGCTATCTTGCAGGTAATGAAATTTCTTCCCCTAGACTCATTTCTAAGTCAAACCTTTGTTATTTATCAAGTAAGCTACAAATATGTTTCTAAGATGTGAATAAGAGAAGGTAAGGTCTGCACCTGTCCTCCTATCCACACCTTGTGTACAGACGTCAAACCAGTTTTACAAGAATGTTCCAGAGGTGTTGCCTTGCAACACCAAGTTACACATTACTTGTCCTTCAACAACCCAAAGAGACAAAACACACTACATATTCACTCTGTGTTTCTTTACTCAGCACTTCCTCTGATCCTTTTGCACTCTACTGTTTGTTCTCTGTCAGAAGACAGGCACAGAGTCCACCTCTTTCCTGTGTCCTCTTGATGAAGGCTCTGAAAACGTTTTATATTCTTTATACATTTGCTTAGCTACTGTCTCCCCAAAACAAGGCAAAATTTCTCAGAGACCACGACATTATTTGCCCATAGTCTTACATTTTATTTGAAATCAAATAATAGACACATAAACCCAGTTTTATAGTGATCCACTTTATCTATAAGTCTCTGTCAATCTTTGTCTCCCTTCCATATATATGGATATACATACATGTACCCTCTCCCCCTGAATCTCCTATAGTATTTACAACAGCATACAATACCACTATTTATGGTCTGATTTCTAATTTCAGTTAAACAACACTAGAGCAGGTGAAAGGGTCAGGCTCAAGGATACTACTTCAACTTAACTACAAACTTCGCTGACCTAATTTTATGTTTGATATTTATATTTCTAGTACTACCATATCTGGAAAATAGCAGCCAACCATCTGAAATCGACACAGAATAAATCCTCTTGTTCTAAAATACAGTATCTTCTGTGTCACAAAGATCTGCTTCAAAGTTGCTACAGGGGCAAGATATTAATAGCCACCACTATCTTTAGCAGTTTGATTTTATGTTGCAGCTTCTGCAGTGGCAGACCATACGCTCTGAGAGAGGACTCACACCTTCTGAAGCAGTTTTTCTGAATAAGTTCACCTAGTTCCAGTATCAGACTCCGATGTCTTCCTGCTTCATTTCTATCCCATGATGAAAACAAGTTTTCAGTTACTACAGAGTCTCTTCCTCTTTCATCTCTGCTGGTAAATCATACAATTGAAACTAAGGAAAAGAAAAGTTGCTGAAATCTAGAAGCCTTTTCTAACTTTTTTTTTTTTTTTCTGTAGTCATCTTTCAAAGTTCATGACCTTTTCCTAGCAAACCTGGTCTCCCTTAAGGAAAAGAAACTCAAATGTTTCCTTCCTTCCATACAGTACAGCTACAGATCCTTTTTGTGCTTCTGCAAGCCAACACTCTTCTTCAGTGCCAGATTTGGAAACATACGCTACCAGCCTCAAGTGATCACCCTGCCTTTGTTCAAGTGTGCCCCAAGTCTCTGCTTACATGCATCAGGTGACAGCTTTGTCTGGCATTCATTGTACTCCAATCTCAGAACAGTTGCCTTCTGTTTGAATTGTGTAAGAATTTCAAACTCCATGCTGTGATTTGTATGTGTTACCTGTTCTGCACTTCTACTAATTACGAAAGGCCTCTAAGTAAGCTACTGGACTAGGTGAAAACTTTCCCAAGAACATACTCTTCCCATGAATTTTTTTTACCACCATTTTCTTTCTATAAGTCAAGGAATCACTTCTATCCTATTGTGACTTACCTGTGTAAAATAACAAGACACTTCTCCAAATGTTACTATTTCTTCAACCTTACACTTACTGTCTTTTAAATCTGCAACACGAGACATTTTCAGAGCTTATCTGAATATCTGGTTATATTCCTGTTGTTTCATGTTACATTAGACAATCCTTCATGTAATACCTTAATAATCTCAATAGCTTTGACTATTTATGTATTTTGGGACTGTACTTCAGGTACAAAGCATAACTCTAAATGTAAGCCAACAGAGCCACAGCTCTCCAAACAAAGTATTAAAAGCTTACAAACATTTTTAAAGGAAAAAATATAATGTCACAATCAATGCAGAATATTTAACACATAATTTGCCACTAAATTTCTTCTTTAATAGCTAGAGGTTGATATTTTTAAAAAATAGTTGTTCAAATTATTTGTGATAATCTTCTCCCATTGAAATCTAGCTACTGAAGAATGAATCCATTCAGCATGCTCTCAAATTCTCTCAAGAAATCAAATGTAGCCAATTTACCAAAGCTGTCATTAAGATTGAGAGGTTTCTTTTGACCATGGTAGGACAACATGCATTCCTGCATAATTATATTATTTTATCTGTTTCATATCCTGTTGATGTATCACGTCTTCTATTAAAGATGTATTGGAAAGATATTTTGTATCTCTAATTTCTGCCCTACAGTATACAGTCTTGAAAAAAAAATCATTAATGTCTGATATGTTGGCCTTGGTATTGCTTTTCCCAAATAATGATGAAATCTATCTTATCAAGATCTGATTTATCTTTGCACCTAGCTAAAAATCACCCAAAGTAGGATTGATTCCCCAACTTCCCAGTCTGAATCTTAGTGTGTTGCACAAGACCAGGATCACTCACCCCATTTCTTACCATCTCCAGACATACATAGCCCTGGTTGCTTCCCAGTGTCCACGTTCAACATAATGTTCAGTTTTGGAGAAATAGCTCTCTTGAACAGGCTCTGTCAATAAATTTACTGTTTTCCCCTGCTGCTACTGCTCTTCCTGCACACAGGTGCATTGCATTACTTTGCAGATGCACAGTGTGTTCCTCTGAAAATTAGTTACTTCTCAGCTGGCACTATTAGGTCTGCTGGGCAGAATCAGAATCATCTCCCTCACTCCCAGCTGACTTCCCTAATAATCCTCGACAATCAGAACGATCTTGTTTTTTTTCTTCTATGTCCACAGGCTCAATTTTAAGAGAAGGGATGAAAAGTCCATTCACCCAAGAGATCTTAGGATCTGCTATGAGGGTGGTACACATTTCAGTCCCCCTGACCAGAAATAATTGTTTCCTTAGATGGACTAAATCTCAAGGGAATAAATCTCACTGAGTATTTCTGATTATTTTCTACTACTATTTCCTAATATTTCTTGCCTCCTTAAAAGAAGAGGGAGGTAACTAGTTTAAGACTGGACATTCCTCTGGAAAAGGTTCCATTTTCTTTATTTGACAGAGAAAGAGAATAAATTCAAAGTGTAGCTAAAGATGAACTGATCACATAGCTTCCAGTATGGAACTCCTAACTCTGCTGCATGCCTTCTGCTAACTTTGCAGGTTTTGAGGCCCTATAATAAACCTATTTTAAGGGGAAAATAGCAGGAAAAAAAGAATTGTAACCTGCAAAAATGTAAAAAGCTTTCTACCACTTTAATTCCATTAACTCTTGGTACAAAAAAATAACCAAGTAAAGAGCCAATAAGCCAGCACCACGGTGGACATGGGACGTACAGTCTAAGAATGAGAAGCAGGAGTTAGATCAGCTTATCTACAATATTGGACTTTGTCTAGATTAGTACACATGCACAAACTACTCTCTAGGTAAGGAATTAGAATCAGGAACACATTTTTTTTTTCTTTCAGCTGCATAAAAAGCAGTGTGGGAGAAGAGTCAGTAGGGATGGTGTTCCTCTCTTCCCCCCACTGCTGTTTGCCCAAAGGAGAAATAGGTAAAGTCCTATGCAAGAATTCAAAGTGCAATGCAAAATTCACGGATCAGAAGAGAAGAGTGGGTGAGAGTGAGGGGTCCTAAGACATATTAATATCAGTAACTTGGGTATTCCTTTGAAGTGGAGTGTGGCCCAATTAATACTTATAATAGTTAATCTCTTCAAAATGAGTGATTACTTACAAGACGCTATTTCCAAAACATTTTCCCTTTAATAAATCTGTCTCCTGAGCAGGCTTAGTTTGTCAACATGCAGAGATTAACTGAGCTACAGTCCACATATGCAACCTCGGTTTCATAGTGGTGTACCATATCTTGATTAAGAGTTTGCACTAATGTAGATAAACACCAAAACATAGATCCCTACTGCTGTCAAATCCTTCATTTTCTGAAAGGGTATAAAACCTTCATTGTTCCAAACAGATAGATGAGATTCACCAGGTAGGCTAGGCCATGAATGTCTTTCTCTTCACCTCTTTAATTCACTGCTTGTTACATTTTGTTTTGATTACTTGAATCAGACCACACGTAATACATAACCAGACCAAATGGATCACCTGAGCTTTGATTACCTTTAGAAATAACTCCTTCACCTCAAAAGCAAAACCTAATCCAAAGGAGCAAATTGCACATTCTCTCAGCATTCATACTTTCCCTGGAGATGCCAGCAATGAGTCTCAGGTGAAACTAACTCACTTTAAAGTACTCTTGATTATTTACAAATCCCTATACAACCATGATCCATTTTATTTTAGAAGCAGTTATCACCCTATTGTCTGTGATGATACACTCCATTCTGAAGACTGATAGTCTGTGGGTAATTGTGAAAAGTAATCTGAGCTCAGCAAGTGCATGTATTTTAGTTTATGTTTCTTCTTCAGTGATTTAGTGTCTTTAGGATTATTTCTTTCTTTGACATGGATCATCAATAGTACTTGTTATCATTAAAATATTTTTAATTCCAACCAATAAATGTTTAATTCTACCAAGTATTCTTTTTAAAAGTGTAATAAAACATGTTATTTCATAGTTCAAGAATAGTTGCTAGTTTTCTTACTGGGTTCTTATTCCTTAGGTGCTATTATAGTACACGTGAAATGTAAACAGAGATTCAAATGGAGAAAAGTGCATATTTTTAAGCTGCTGGTTACATAATTTAGAACCTAAGACAGAAATACTTCATAAAATATAAGAATTCAAAATCAATTCCTTCTGCTCTTACTTTTTAATGGTTAGGAAAATTAATAATGCCCTTATTTATTAACGATTTTACAGTAAGTCATATCTGCTATATACTTTGATAAAGCTTCAGCACTGACTGAAATTTCTAAATGGAACAATGAACTCAAAGACTCTTTATATATAGGAAACTTTGAACTCGTCTATGTTATCTAAAAATAAACATAACACATTTTTCTTTGTTAACAATACTGACAAAATACCTTTAAGGAGTTATCTCAGATTAAAAGAAGGTAAAGAACAAATGAAACTGCAATTTCAACATGGAACAGAAAGTATCCACATTAGTAAATGGATACAGTGAACTCAGGGGTTCACAAGTTTAGGTGGTACATGTTCTGCCTTTGCTTCACTCGGAATACAAAGGAGAGACTGTTACAAATGAAAAATGAATAAAATATTTTTATATTTGGGGTAAGATACATTTGATGAGCAGGCACTCTTGAAGACAAAAAACTTTCAAAATCAGGGTTAATCTGGCATGCTTTTATTGCAGGTAAGGATGGTGTTATTTAATACTATATAATGAATTATACCATGGGAAGGATATTTTACATGAGAAAGAATAAACATGTAGAACATGTTATGAAAACTACATTCCAAATACATAAGTTGTTGGACATCCACACTTAATGAGCTCATTTGGTTCAATGGCTATATGTTATGGTGCATATGCAGTATTATCCAGATCTGAAATAATGGCATTATCCAGAACTCCAGAATGTCCCCAGACATTGGAAGTTGTTACTACTTTTACTGTGTAGCACCACTATTCCAATCACACAGTTAAATGCTGATAAAACCAAACTAGCTTTACAATCAGCTCCCTATCAACAGCTGTAGCAGTGTTGTATTCATATGCAGCCTCTGTGTTACAGTAATAAAGGCAATATCAAAACATCCTATAATGGGGTATTTTTATTACTTTTTCAGATCCACACTAGTATCTACCATGTACTTCTAAAACTGTATTGAGACAAAATGTTATTTAAAGGGTTGTTGGGTAAAATCTAGAACTCCAAATATTTTGTGTACAATCAAATTAACATCTGAAAGACATCTGCATTTTTTGTTCTCTCCTTTGCCTTCTCCCCTTGTTTCTTCTCCTTACAGTAAAAAGTTTTATCAGATAAAGTTGTTCTGCTAATTATAGTTGTGCAATTTCAGTAGCTGTTCCTGCAGGTAGAAACTGAAGACGCATTTTTAATTATCCTGCTGCATGAAAACACCTACCTTATATGATATGATGCAGACTGTGTGGCAATCTGGCATTTAATTTTCATAATGTTATGAAATTTGAAAACCTGAGCAAAGCCATTTATGGATTTTTTGAAAATATTCTTTTTTCCCACTATGTAGTCTCTTTCAAGGTGAAAATTAGAGTATTTACGTTGTTAACAAAAGGGAACTAGGAACTGATTTGATCCCATGCTCAGAAAGTGCTTTTCCTAAAGGAAGCCTTGTATAACAGTTTGAAAACTGAAATCTTTCTAAGGATTCTCATTTTTTGATGAATCATGTGTTTATGACCTTCCTTCCATATCTTTATTCATGGCTCCCTACTGCCTTTTATCACCTCATCAGTAATCATCCCTTGTGCAATGTCATTGCATGAGGATAGCTGCATCAGAGATGAATGACACATTTTCTCTAACATTGAGTCTGTTTTTGCTTCCACAGGCTGTACCAAATCCTTGATCAGTTATCATAGTCTCTTTTCATGTTTTACTGGGTGACTGGTTGTTTGGCAATATGTTTCTCTTGAGTATCAAAATTCTCCTAGGAGAAACAGAGAACAAAACTATTCACTTGGCCCATACAAAACAATGCGACTGACATTCCCAAGTTCAAAAGAAATCCATAAAACTATATTTTATTTTTGGCCTAAACTGTCTGCTGAAAATCTTGCAGATTCTCTTCTTCATCACATTCCCTCTGGTATTTACAATGTTTGTTTCCTACTGCTTAGTCCCAGGACAGCTATAATCTCTCTGCCAGCAGCACTACAGAGAAACTCTTTGTGTCTGTCTACTTCAAATCCCAACCCCAGAGCTTTAAATCATTAAAGCATCTTCTGACCTTACCTTATTTTTCTTACTGAATCCCATGCATTCTTCTCACTTTGCTTTATTTATATTCTATATTTTATTCCACAAACTTTTTGCATGCTCCCAGGTATGTACAGAAGCTCCTAATAGCCCCACAATCCCCCTCCCCATTTCTCCACACTCTGTGTAAAGTGTTTCTTGGCAATTTACCTTGGCATACAGCAAAATCGTATTTGTTTGGATCTGAAGTGTGTGGTACATAATAAATGCCTGACAAAAATCTCTTTTACCAGGATTTAAAATATCAGTACAGGCATATTCCCATCCAGAATGTTTAATCCAGTGACTTTCAGATGTCTGAAAACCAAGAAACAGGGAGCTGATGTGCATGTAACTTGAACTTGTGAATATCAAGAAAAATAATGCTAAAACATGTCAGGAAAGCATTAGCTCTACTCTTCCTACTCAACTGGCAAAAATCCATATGCATTTCAGCTGGATTCACTGTGCTAAGCACAGTGATATTGAATGTTGAATGGATTAGTTGGAGCAGCTTGGCAGTATGAGGAGATCTGGGTCTGAGCCAGTACCGGGTGTATTCAAGGAGAGAAGTGTATGTGTGTCTTAATCCAATATCAGTGCAAAGAAATTAAAGCCTTTTATTGTAATGGATTTTTTAGTGTTGTGAGAATGAAAATCCTACAGAAAAATCAATTTAATTTATGGAAGTATATAAAGGGATTGTAAAACATCACATATTTGTGGTTACCTCCTAGTTGTAACCCATGAGGAGATAACTTCAACTCACTGTACTTCATTTAGCCACACCTTTAAACTCTAAAAATGTAAAAAAAAAAAAAAAAAAAGGTGTTATTTATTGTCCTAAAGTTGTCAAGGGTTCTTTTTCCTCTAAAATATAACCTTGTTGGCAAAGACAAAGTGTGAATCTGTATATTGTGAACTTTTAAGGGCATTGCTCAAAGATGGCAGATTAACAATTCCATGTCCTATATATCAGAGTTTTCTGATTTTAAAAGGTTAAATTTAACTGACCCTAATCATAAGGTAGGGCACAAACCCACATGCAACCTTAAATCAGCATTAATTAAACACCTTCTTTTGTGAGAGAATGTCTGTATTGCATTGAAAAAGTAATGTCTTTTTGAAAGACAAATGTGGCACATATGTGGCACCACCATAATAACTGCATTACCTGTGAAGTCTTACCTACATATAAACACATCTACAACAGAAAGGTGGTTAGGTAACTGCTGTCACTGTTTCCATCATTCAGGCAAAACTTTCTGTCAGGAAAACTGACCACAACCTTACAATGGAAGTAGATTGTTGTTTTAAAATTATGAAGAGAGGAAGATGGGATAGAAAGCTGTGTAAAGCTATCTGTAGAATTGTGAGTAGATTCCAGATCTCTTGTCATTGCCTAATGTTACTATTGATAAATTTCGAGATGTTTTATGCTCTTTTTTCTATTACCTCTGGATACCTACAAGATGCTGATGAAGAGAAACGGAACATTTGGAGAGCAGTACCTGGATGGTTGTATGACAGAAATCATCCATTCCTGTGGAATTGATGACACTATTTAATGGACTCAGGAAAAAAAAAATGGAACAACAAAACTTTAAAATGTATAAACTCTCACCAATTTTCCAGATAGTCCTAGCCTATCTTTTACATTAAGAAAGTCAGATGGAAAAATCAGTTTGTCCAAAAGAGAAGACACCACCTGTACAATGTTCTTTTTGTTTGGAGTCCAGGGGTCCCTAATAAAGACATTAAGGTGGAATGCTTCGAAATATTTCAGTCTCATTATCTAGATGATCTGTCCCAGAATCAGCTCTTACATATGTTTGTTCCAAGGGTCAGCTTTCAATTTTAAAAGTATTCCAAGACCTTCTCTTGCATAAGTAAAAAGTTCCCAAAATAGTAAAAAAAAAAAATTACCCTTCTAAACTTTATTTTCCTTAATTGTGAACCTCAGTGCTACAATGTCTTCACCTGAATTTTTCAGTAGAAATACAACTGAATATAATGAGAAATACATGAGAAACTGTGGTGCAAAGAAACAGAAGTACCATTGGCTGAGAAACAAGGTATATTAGTATGGGCTGAACAATGCTCAAACAACCAAATAACCAAGCTAGCTCTTTCACAACACACCTGGATATCTGTGCGTGATATTGCATCACGCATATAAATCTTTAAAAGTGTCTTCAGGGGAGAAAATATCTTTCTGGAGGCTCTATGGCATTTTTCCTGTGGTGCTAGAGAATGGGTGGACTGTCATGTCTGATCTCATCTAGATGTAGAAACAAAAAAACAAACAAAAAATCAAATATTGAAGTTTCCCATAAAATAGCAGGAGAATTATGTCTCTCATAATTCAATTTTTTTTTATAAAAATACCTGACAAACACAGAATTACAGGAAACATTTTTTTCAATTAAGGACACACTTTGCAAGTGTCATGGTCTGTCTTTTCCACATTATCATCCTCACCTGAGACTAGATGGATAAGTCACTACTTAATTAAAAAATCATTGTGAAAGTCCAACTCTGAAGTATTGCTTTTACCATATGGGACTCTCCATCTGTAAATCCTCTAGCAGAATAACAATGTGACCTAAAATTTCCCACCTATTCTTATCATATTAGTCACTGCTCAAGCCAAATAATTATTTAAGAGGTCTAAAATGCCTCACCTTCTGTACCGACCATTGGTATTGATATATTCTCCCTGTAAGCAGAAAGCATACTAACAGTGAAATTGATGTACTTTCTCTCATTTACCTGTTCAAACTGTTAACACTGAACATTGCCCAGTGCAAAGGAATAAGGGAAAAATACAACAATAGGCTTGGTAAATAACCTTGCTTTATGCAGGGTGCTCCTATTTATCCCCCATCTGATATTTTTATAAAGATACATGGAGAACATTGATTTACAGGAACTGCAAGTGATTAACAAGCTGCAGCTAACGGAAGACTGAAGCAGTAAGTAAGTTTCATGCTGTCAGGAGTTCTGACCTGACATAACCCCAAAACTTCTATTACTCTTGCCACCCAAATTCACATGCAATCCATAGCCAGTCAGCTATCTTATCAGCTCAGTCTCTTGTCCTATTGGTCTAGTATGACTACTACTGAAGTAAATGCTTACAGATTACACTGACTAAAATTATTCCAACATGTCTACTATTTTACAATGTGTATATGATTTAGGAGGCAACATTTCACTGCCCATCAAAGGGGCAATATCGTTACATTTCCTTTTTTCTTACTCAAAACCTTATCTCTGCAATAAATACAAAGAGAGAGCATTTGATGGAAGCATCACTGAAAACTAAAATTTATCCAGAGAAGTCTTTGATTATAGTCATCACTCTGAGGAAGTTCCTTTTTTCTTTATGAAGACAGCTTCTGAATTTCCAGCCTAAATAGATTAATGGTAAATTTACTATAATTTGATCATATGCCAACACTATTGTTTAAGGTTAATACTTTTTTTTCATATAGTTTTTATTCTCTTGATATATTTATAAATAACAAAAAATATTCACCTCTAAACCATATCCCTAAGCACCACATCTAGATGACTTTTAAGCACATCCAGGGATGGTGACCCAACCACCCCCCTAGGCAGTATGTTCCAATGTCTGACAACCCTTTCAGAGAAAAAGTTCTTCCTAATGTCTAGTCTAAACCTCCCCTGGTGCAGCTTAAGGCCACTTCCTCTTGTTCTATCACCAGTTACTTGGGAGAAGAGACCAGCGCCTACCTGCTCCAGCACCTCGATGTCTTTCTTGTATTGAGGAGCCCCAAACTGGACACAGTACTGTAGTTGGGGCCTCACAAATTCTGAGTACAGGGGGAGGATCACTTCCCTAGACCTGCTTTAAACACTATTCCTGATACAAGCCAGGATGCTGTTGGCCTTCTTGGCCATTTGGGCACACTGCTGGCTCATATTTAGCTGCTTGTCAATCAACAACCTGAGGTCCCTTTCCACTGGGTAGTTTTTCAGTCACTCTTCCCCCAGCCTGTAGTGTTGCATGGGCTTGTTGTGGCCCAAGCGCAGGAACCGGCACTTGGCCTTGATGAACCTCATACAATTTGCCTCAGCCCATTGATCCAGTCTAAGTCCCTCTGTAGAGCTTCCGTACCATCAAGCAGATCAACACTCCCACCCAACTTTGTGTCATCTGCAAACTTACTGAGGGTGCATTCTATCTCCTCATTGAGGTAATTGATAAAGATGTTAAACAGATGTAGTCCTGATACTGAGGCCTGAGGAAGCCCACTTGTGATCAGCCACCGGCTGGATTTAATGCCATTCACCACCACTCTTAGGGCCTGGCTGTCCAGCCAGTGTTTTACCCAACAGAGAGCATGTCCACCCAAGCCATGAGCAGTCAGTTTTTTCATGAGAATGTTGTGGGAGACAGGGTTGAAGGCATTATGAAAGTCCAGGCAGAAAACATCCACAGCCTTTCCCTCATCCAACAGGCAGGTCACCTTGTCATAGAAGGAGATCAGGTTAATCAAGCAGGACCTTTCTTTCATAAACTCATGCTTACCGAGCCTGATCACCTGGTTGTTCTGTATATGGTGCATAATGGCACTCACAATGATTTCTCCATGACCTTCCTTGGCACCGAGGTCTGATTGACAAGTCTGTAGTTTCCTGGATCATCCTTCTGGCCTTTCTTGTAGGTGGGTGTCACATTTGCCACCCTCCAGTCCACTGGGACTTCCTCAGTTTGCCAAGACTTCTGGTAAATTATGTAAAGAGGCTTGATGAGCACATTTGTCAGCTCCTTCAATACTCTTGGGTGCAACCCATCTGGCCCCATAGACTTATGTATGTTTAAGTGTTGCAGCAGGTCCCTGACTATTTCCTCTTTGATGGAGAAGGCTTCATTCTGTCCCCTCTCCCTGTCCTCCAGATAAGTTATCTGGGTGTTCAGGGAACAACTAGTTCTACTGGTAAAGACTGGAGGCATAGAAGGCATTAAGCACCTCAGCCTTTTCCTCATCCTTTGTCACTAAGTTTCCCCCCCTCATCCAATAAAGGATGGAGATTTTCCCTAGTCCCCCTTTTGTTGTTGAAGTGTTTATAGAAACATTTTTTGTCTTTAATAGCTGTTTTTATTGGCAAGAGATGTTCTCTATTGCCAAAACAGCAACACTTTAATAACTTTTTCTGAAATTTCTAAATGGGAATATGTTTAGTCAAAAAACATTTCTTCTACTTATTTAGTATAGTTTGACTTTTTTGGACAACTATCATACTCTACTTACTTGTTTCTCTGATTTATGGAGATGGGATACATGGCCACACTTCCAGATTTCCTTTTAAGTTAACAAGGGCACAAATGTGAAGGACATAACACACTCTTGGTTAGTTGGACAAACATGCATTTGTGGCCAAAGCCTCAGATTGGGTGCTCCCTGATTACATATTTTAGGTATAGTTGCAGCCAGTCATTAATTGTTTTCTCAAACTAAAATTTGATTTCATGCATTAAAGCAAACAAAAAAATCAGAACTATTTCAGTAAATATGTCTTCCAACTATCTTAGAATATCTCAATGTGTGTATCTGTAGTCAGTATCTGGGGCTAAACCAAAGAAGTTGCTCTATCACCTAACAACCCCTTCTCAGTCAAGAAGGGCAATTGGGAAACAGAGACTCATAGGTTAAAATGAAAACAGATTTAAAAACACAGCAAAACTAAAGTATACAAGGTTATAATCAGTCCAGTCCTTGAGAGCAGGACAAAGCAGAAACTGAGAAGGAGGAACCCCAAGGAACAGAGCTCCCTTTACTAGCCAGGCCTTCTCCTTTATAAGCAGCACAACATTTATGGTATGGGGAACACGTGTTAGTCAGCTTGGTACAGCTGCCTTGACTTAAGCTCCCACCTGACTTAAAAACTAGTAACGGCTTGACTACCTTGGCTGGCCCATGATTCTGTCCCAGCAAAATCAAGACACAATGGAAAACTTATTCATGTTTTATCTGTAAAACATCTATTTGTCTGGGTAAATGTGCAATATGTATCCTATTACATAAAATGTTTTTTTTTCTGTGGAAAAAAGAAATAAACTTTTCAGCTTTGGTACTTTATGTACATGTTTCTCCATAACAGCATATAGAGACAAAAAATGGTTGCTTTGAAATTTTGCAGTTACATGTACTGTCTATGAGATTATAGCATTCAGCATCTAGAGCTGGAAAACAGAAGAATGTACTTTAATGATGGCAGAAGACTAAATATTCTATGAGGCACAGTTTATCCTCTGAGATTATACCTGCAAGCTTAAACTGGTTGACCATCTTCTCATTTCACAGAAACTCTGTTCATCTGCAGTAACTATTCTAAAATAACATTAAATTGTCTAATCATTGTAGCTCTCTTTTCTTATTCATTCAAACATATGCTCTCTAGAGTCTCATATGTGGAAAGAACATAAGGATTTCCTTTCTCTTTAACTTCTATAGCTCTCCCTTGATCTATTTCTGAGCTCTAACATAGTGATTCTAGGGTTACCTAAAAACATACTGCATTCATTTCTTTGACAGTATTTTCACAGAAAAGTGAGATTCTGAAAGATTGAAGAAATATGTAAAGATACACAGAAAAGGGGATTTTGTCACTCGAACATCATGGTTGAAATGTTAATGTTTTCTCTGTCATGAAATTTTATTATAATCATCATAATTTGTATATTGAGTCTTTTTGAGGCAATAAGAATTGCCCGCTCTGTTTGTAGTAGTTAGATGATTTCATAACTCAAACTGGCAGATTCAAAACTGTACAAAAATATATATATGTGCCTACAGATGTGTGAATGTGTATGTGAGTTACATAACAGAAAATTTACTTTGTAACATAAAAACTGGGTAATGCTTGTAAATCATGTTACGGTTGAATATTTCTAGTGAAAAATGAAAAAGCATTACTTGGAATGGAAATAGGTCTCTTTTTAATATGAACTATTTATTCATTGAAATGTCATAATAGCCATAACAGTAAATCAGCATGTTAAGGGCAAATTATATTTAGGAGCAAGACCAACCTTATTTGTCAGAGACTTATTTTTCATTTTCAATTTTGCTAATAATAGTTTTTTCAGAAAAAAATAACACAAACAAAAAAAATACAAACAAAACAAAAAATCCCACAAAAAGACAACCAACCAAACAAGCAAAAAAAGCCCCAACAAAACCAAAACTAAATCAAAACAAAAACAAACAACAAAAAAGAGAAGAAAAACTGTTGAATTGACATTGTAGCTTATCAAAAGCTATGGAATTGAATATCTGTAAGACAGCTACTATTTCTTATTGAGACTACCTTTGTGTCCAGTTTAGGAAATATGTAACTGAAGCAAAGTTTTTAAGCAGGCACTCCTCTTTTGGAAGAGGCAAGAACACACACAAAAAGATTACAGGCAGAGCTCTGGACTACATGTCCCTCAGCATAAATGGCTGTTTTCCTCAAGAATAGAGTTGTAAACTCCTTTCTTAGAAAAGGCATTACAAGTTACCCTTATCCTTTGTCCTTTCCCTTGGAAGGGGAGGAGAACATCTCTGAGCCAGCTTTTGTTCACAGCCATGCTTGTGAAGGATGTATTTCACTATGTTGTAGAGATGGATCAATTTGTCAAGGATCTTTTGGTACCCAGTAACATACTGAACATTGCCATATAGGTAATTTTCCATGCTTTCATCATGACTTTGGCAGTATCCTGCCATGTTATGGCCTCTTGACAAGGTATTGAACTTTGGTAGATCATATATAATCAGCCAGAAAGGCATCAGATAGGTTTAAGAATTAGTCAAATATTTATTTCAAATTTGGAGAGTTTTCTGAACTAATATGCCCTTTGTACATGCCAGATGATTGTCTTAAACATTAGTATTTCTATGCAGTTGCTTCTCCTCATGTAAATGATTAAATATTCTTGGTTGAGAGAAGGAAACTGAGAAACTATTCTGAAACTAGAATTCATTCATGTCAAGTACCATGGTAGTAAGGTTGAAATATCTTTTTTCAGTTAATAATTATATTTGTGCAAAATGAAATGCAATAGTTATGCAGACATGGAGACAGATCATTTCTCTCCAAATGTTATATTTGCCAAAGTGATATTTATGACTGATAAACATCTGACAGAGAAATACCTCACAGTTTTTCTTTATCCATTATGAATATGCAAATGCAAATACAAAAACGCTTCCAGACCATTAAGCATGTTAAAATCAAGAATAATTTTAATATAATTTAATAATAATAATAATTTTAATAATTTCAAAATCTGACAGGATGGCTATGCAGTGTCTGAAGGACAAATCTTATGTACTTAAAATGGCTTAGTAGCATCATTAACAAACTATGCTATAAATGGATTTCTCAGGTAACAATAAAATGGAAATACTACAGCCTTATGCTGGTACAGCCATGCAGCAAAATCCCACCTACATTTATAACGCAATATTTTGGCTATGACTGACTCTTACTAGAACTGGATTTGAACTTTAATTACAATCTTTGCAACCAAGTCTTTACATTCAGATTTTAACATTTTGATTTTTTTCAAAAGTAGGAAAAAACACCATGGTTTGCAAGTAAACTGAAAAACTATTTCTTTAACCCATGACCTGTAACCATTATTACTGTTTCATGTCTTCACATTCCACTCAAATGATCACATTCCAATGAAAACGTTTTTCCCTGTAGTTACTAACATCTCTTGAAACAGTAGAAGCTTCTTTGAAATCAGCAGGCATCATACAGAGCTGAGCAGCAGATACAATATGCAGACTCGTCTGTTCATTGCTATTGCAAATGAGTGTTAGAAATAGTTTTGCATCCCCAAATTATTTTGTTTTTTTCAGGCTTCTCTTGTATAAACTGCTACCTAGTTTATTTCTCCTTGGCTAGATGTTTGCCTACTGAAATAATGGTAAACAGTTGATGACAATTTAGCCATTACAGAGGTAACGTGAAAACTGATCATCCTTTTATCTTTATAAGGTATTTCTTCTGGACAATGCTGAAGACCAGCAAGGTGAGGAAGTTTCACTGTCAGGTCTACACATACACTGAAAACAAAACGTCCTTGAGCTGTTATATGTATATTTTAAATAGATGTTATGCATATGTTATATGTAGATGTAGATACAGTAGAAAAGCAAGCGTACAAATATATATGGCAGAAATACCAGTAGCAAATTACTGTTGCTGAGGTAGTCACTCTAAGCCCTCTTTAAAATTAATGGTCAGATATAGACATCTCAAGGGCAACTAACTGGAGCAATTTTGGATTATTACGTTTAGGTGAGATTAAATTCTTCTGTAGTGTCTATTTTTCCCTATCAATCAGGTAGCATAGGTAAGGTGAATAGCTGAGGCTTAGGCATGTCATATTCAAATGCTTAATTTAGAGCAAATACACACAAACCTAAAGGGCATCATGGAATATACTAAATTACTTGTCCTTTTGACAAAGAAGCATGCACTCTGTAAATGATATATCTGAAGGAAAAGCAATCAGAATTTGGAAGCCTCAATGTCTTTATTTCATTTTTCACTTGTCCTAAGCAATTACTTATCTCTTATCATGCCACATACCCTTCTATAGGCTTTTTACAGATTTTGAGGTTTTTATGTGTTTGCATTTCCAGAAATACATGAAATATTTACGGTTTGCAAATACCACTTTTATTCATTGGTATAATTATGTTCCCTGCTTTGCTCTACGTTCCTGTGCCAATAATTAATGTTACTGTAGTTGGTTTCTGACCATTACTGACTGTCAAGCTCAGATTGTCAGAGAACTAACCAAAAATCTCCCAAGATGTCTTTCGAGGTGGAAACAGTTACACTGATGAATGTAATTATATCTATAGCTAGGATTGTCTTTCTTTCCATGTGCATTTCTGTGCAGTGACTGGTGATTAATTTAGTCTGCAGTTTTTAACTCTCAGTTGCCTACATCATTCTGCAGCTGCTCAGAATCAGCTTCAGAAACATTTTGGTACAATGCTTATAAGTACATCCACATATCTATTTTTTTCTTTATACGATGTTCTTCTGAGTTTTTGATGTGTGGAAATAATTTAAAAATAAACAAAAAAAACTGGTTCTGGAATTGTTTGTTCAAAAACATTGCTATGTAAGAAACTATTTCATAGGCTTTTCTATCCCCTGTGACATTTTTATTGCTTTTATTACCCATTTGGCATAATGCTATTTTTACTATTGCCAGACTCCATTACCGAATCAGAAAAGCTATAGATAAAAAGCTGTGTCATAAAATATACTGACGTTTAATATGAAGCTTTGCATTCACAGCTTTTACAATATATTAATGCTGTGTTAATATAGCTTATAGTGATAGAAACTCAATCCTTAGCAACAGGAATTGACAGCATAGGTTACTGTTTTTCTAGTTTTCACAATTTATAAAATCAATGTGGGCTCAACTGTTACTGATCCCGTACATTTTTTTCCTTAAGGATGAAATTTGAATTCAAAGCACAAAATAAGGAGGTCCTAGAAGATAATGGTAGATTTATTATCTGTGAGGAGAAAGGTCAAAGAGATTTGTAGAGTGTAGTTATCTTCCACAGGAAGCAAATAAAAGCTTTGCTTTACCTTCCTGAAGTCTAGAGGGTCACTCCTTTTACTGTTTACTGAGAGACTGAAATGCTTTCCTCAGGTATGGACACAACACATAAAAAACCTGTGATATGGGATACTTCAGTATATTAGCTAGCAAAAGAATGCTGTGGGTACATAGCCACATAAGCAGGAAAATTCCAGGAAGTTTACCACAACTGTGGCAAATAAGGTATGAGACATTTATGTAACCAAGGAAAATACCTGCAAATACAGCTACTTGGAAATACAAGTTATTGAAATAAAATTCTAGGGCAAATTCAGCTACAACAAAACTAGGCTTATTTACACAATTACACATAACAATAATTTCTCCTCATTGGAGTTTCTTAAACTCAGATTTCTGCTCTTAAATGCACAATGAGACCAGTATTTTAATTTCTGCAGGAGGAATTTCTCCTAGAGCAGGAGGTTGAATGTATCTCTCTACCTCTCAGATAAACATCTTTCTGTGGTTGTGCTGTCCCTTTCCTTTTTATTAATGTGATTTTTCTCTCTCCTCCCAAAAATGATTCACACTTGTCCTGACAAGGGATTCACAGTCTCTCAAACACCTTGAGTCAAGGCATCTGTTGTGTGAAGTGTATCTTTTACTCGATGAAGAGGATTAATACAAATGACATTTCATCACCAAGTCTCAGAGCAACCCCTTCCATTCCTAGTCAGTGCATTTTGGCCTTCTCACTTCACCCACAGTGATATCTGTACACTCCATCTGAGCATGTTCCCTGCCTTTTAAGATGCAAGGACAGAGAAGGGTTTTCCCAGTTTCACTGTCAAGTAACACCACCTGTGGAGAGAACCTGATTACAGTACAAACCAGACTCTCTTGCCATCTGAGAATACTACATGAGCACAGCAAAAAAGAGCCTTGGCAGTCAGTTGTTTAGTTGCAGGATGGATTTACTTTCATATAAGAACAAAAAATAGGCTTTTACAGTAATGTAGGGCTAGCATTTGTTTCTGTTGATTGAGGTGAAGAACTGCACATAGGTGAGGAAATGCATTTGAATTATGTTTCCTCATGATTCAGGGTCTCCAAGACAGCAACTCATGAAACAGTAGAAAGCAGAATCTGGAAAAACCAAGATCTTAATACCATAATTGACTGGGAGGCTAAGGATGGTCATCATAATCTTATCTATGCAGATCAGAGATCTTTTTAAGCAAGACAGTGTAAAAGCCTTTTAATCCAGTATACACACACACCGCACTTAAACCAAGTTTATTGAGTTTTGTGCTAGTAACCTGCCATTGGAAGAAGCAGTACAGCAGTATCTCTCCTACATACAGCAGAGACCTGGATTTCTCAGGTTCATCAGTACATGAGTGCAGTCCTCTGGGCTATAATCTGAAAGAAAGATCCTAGTGGTACAAAGCCCTTATTTGTTCTCAGGTCTTGGCCTTTGATGTTAATGCAGGAGGTAGGACTGACACTCAAGCTTTTCCCACTGTCATCTTTGCTAGTAAATAATGTACTTGGTTCAGCACCTTTGTAGCTTTATATGACTGTCAATGAACTAAAAAATAACAGGCTAGTGCCCTTGCCAGAAGTAGATAGACTTATAGTATTGGGATATTCAAAGGAATTAAATGTATAAAGTCATATGTTATCACTCCTTCCCAACTTGGGTTCTTGATTTTTCAGCAAAGATTTCTCATATGTTTGCTTATCCCCTTGAAAAATTAGAAAGAATATTTCTCAGAGTCACACTATAAAGCCCTGTCCATGGGACTCTAGAAACAGCGAGCTGATGATTTACTTCAAAATGACAAGAGGCTGGATCAGCACTTCTTCACTTCAGGCCATTATTCTGTGAAGTACCTCTCACACTAACTCTCAAAAATCATAATGGAATGAAAAGGTAAAAGCACTGCATGAAGAATAATCTGCCAGCTCAGTCCTTTACAGATCTGCATTTCTACTGTAGTCAATACATCTGTTTGAGGGTGCAGCCTCAGTCCTAAATTTGTCTTATTGAAATAAATAGTATTAGCATGTAATTGATCATAACCTATAATGTTTAAAAAACTGATTTATCATTCATACAAATAAATACAGCACAAACCAAAAGCATGGAATGTTGTGAGGAGAATGAGATGAAAAAATAGAATTTTTCATAAGTAACAATAATGTTCTGTATTTTAAAAACACTATTACATACTAATTATAATATAATTACAATTATTTTACTTTTCTTTAGCTATCACATTATAAAATATGCATTACTATTTTGTTTTCTAAACCTGCCAGCTGCAAAGTCACCTGTGATTTCAATTGCCATTAGTGAATCGTCTATAACCATTTTCAACCAAAGATACACAAGTTAATAGTAAGGATAAACAAAGTAATAGTAAGAATAAAAATAAGAGCACATTTGGTAATCCACTGTCACGGTTTGACTCAGGATCAGCAAATAAACCAGACACAACAATGCGCTCAATCCCCTCCCCCCCCACCCAGGTAGGGAAGGAGAGAGAGAATTAAGGAGAGAGACTTAGCCGGATTGAAAACTAAATTAGACAGCTTTAATTATATGTACAATTATATACAAGTATGTTCAGGAATGTGCAAAAGCCTCTTGCCTCCCCCCGCCCCCAGCAGCTCCCCTGGCACTCTCCTGAGCTGTGAGCAGTCCCGAAATGTCTCAGCCCGCAGGCAGGAGATAAGGCAGAGCAGACAGGGGCTGGGTTATGAGGGTTAGGAGGTCAGAGCCTGGGGGTCGACGGTGATGGATGGATGGAGTCCTCCCCGGATGCCAGCCATGGATGGAAGAGAAGGGAAGAAGAAGCAGGAAGGAAGTTGTCTTCTGTGATCTCTGACCTTCCTCAGAGCTTATGTAGATACATGGAATGGAATACCTTTGGTCAGTTCTGCTGTCTGTCTAGTCCAGCTCCCCTATGGGGGGGTCACAGATACAACTCTCCTGCCCTGGTAGCCTCTGTAGCAGCAGAGCTAAGAAGTGACCTTGGAGTCTCAGCAGAAACATAAACATTCCAGTGTTATCAGTCCACTAGCTGGAACACTTGTTGCTAGTTAAAAGAGAGCTTACTAAAGGAAAAAAAGATCAGTAAAAGGAAAATTAGCTTCATCCTGGCTTAAACCTGGACATCCACAAAATAATCAGTTAGAATAAAGTTATAATGCAAAAATCCATAAACTAAATAAAAAATAATTAAATTCCCATATTTCCATGTTTATATTCTGAATGTATCTGGATAGTTATTATTTTATTGCATGTTATGGGTACGTTGTCTCAAGACCTTTTAAAGAAACAGGATGACATTTATTTACCTAATTTTTAATACAAATAGATTTGGACACCAGAGTTGGCCAAAGATGTATCAGTTCTTTTTTTAAAAATCAAGCAATTTTTCTGTTTTACTGATGTTCCTCTAGACTCAGTTATTATTTTTATCTTCTGTTTAAAAAAATATCTGAATCAAATGCAGTATCAGAGTATTAACATCAATAGTCCTTCTTAAAGAACTATTGTGGAAGGAGGATAAAGGTGTCATTACAATCTTTATTGTATTTATGAAAGTTCTATTTCAGACTGCTCTTTACCTATTTCTGTAGTTCTGTGTTTATAATATGATCATAGTTCTTTCTTTGTATCTCTGTTTTTCTGTTTTGCTCTCTATTTTGGCTCTGGTGTCCCTGCAGCATTCCCATTCTAAGAAAATTCACTAAACTTCTATGTGTAGCAGAGAGTAAAATCATAGTTTACTTCAGCTGTGAATGGGAAAAGCAAGTATTTTCTGACACCTTTGTTGAATCTTTGTTATCTAAACCAGCCTGATGTTATCTGCCTCTGTCTCCTTATCTAGTCATGTTTGCACATTTTTTTGGATTAGGAGAAAATGAACTCAGCAGTAAAACCTTATGTCAATTAGCTATGTCTAAAGTGCTAAACAACATAGGACCAGAGAGTAATCTCAAACCCTAAACCAAACCACTCATACTCCTTAATTATTAACATACTCTCAGGCATGGTTTTCACCTGCACCATCTAACATTCTCCTAGAAAATGCCTGGGATTGCATGAACCAAGAGCCATTCCTGTACCCAGAGCTTTCTCCACCCTGCTATCTCCTACTAACCTACCACCCACCCCACCACCTCTGGCACTATTCCAGAAAGTATTGTACCTCAAACACCATGTCTGTGACACTCCAGAACCAAAATAGATGCCCTAAGCAACATGGTCTGAAAACAAGATGCCAGCGGGCTGCAACGTTCTTTCATTATTTCAGTCTTCTCAACTGAAAAAAAATTAAAAAATAAAAGGAAAGTCATTATTATTTCTATGGGTCAAGGGATACGATCCCAGGCACAGGTTCAAGTCAAGGATATTGTGTGGATGTGGTTTGTATTTTTTTTTAAACTATTTTGGGTTCAGAGGCTAAGCCTTTCCTTAGGCAAAACATATAAACAATCAAGCAGAGCTCACCTTTTTTTAAAATACACCTACACTTTGAATGTAGTCCATTTTTATAAATATGTTGCAGGAACTTACTTATTTCCCTTCAGCTCCAACAAACTTAAATCCACAGCCCCTGCTACAAGTTTATAGCTTAGTTGGTACTGACAATAATACCCAAAGCATCCAGCTAGAGAGGTTAGGTTTGGATCTACTCCATACTGGGTGAGTAATTTACGGTGGTGGTATTATTATTTTGTTGTAATCCTGAACCTAATTTAATGTGCATGAATTGTCTAGGAAGCAATGATTAAACGTGATACTGCCTTTCATCAGAATGCTCCAACCTTCTAAACAACTTGCCAAGTGCACACATCATAGTAATGACAACTCTTTCCCCCACCATGGTTTCGAAGGAAGAGGTTGTGGCTTGGCATAGGTAGAACTCCCTGTTGTCAGTTCATGAGACTGTCCTATGTACAGTTACTAGACTGGATCCTTTGGGAAAAAATCTTTTGGTTTCTAAATCATAGTGGAATTCAGATGTAGCAAAGGCAATGCTGCTCAAGGCAAAGTAATTCAGCAGGCGTATATGCACACACAAAGCTTTAGACTGAAAGATTACTAATTGAATACAGACATCTCCATAGTTAGAAGTTGCTGAGGAGCATATGCCCTCTGAGATTTAAGTATGTTGGTCTCTTTCAGGTGTTGGAAGTAAGGAACCCAAAATTCGATCTAAGCATCATCGAAAATCACTTCTAAAGGTCATAGGAAAAGACATTTTTCCATCAAAATAATACAAAGGCCACCATCTGAATTGGAATAGCTGCAGGGAATAGGGAACGCAGATGTGAAGGAGATCAGAATTAGATGCTCGGTTTGCATTGGAGGGGAAAAAAAGTGCTGGGAGGGAATCTGACTGGCCTCTGCAAAAGCAGCAAAGGATTATCAACTTTGAAGGGAAGAGTTATTTGAGTTTTGGCATTTTTTTATGGTGTGCTTCAAAAATAGTTTTGTGCATGAGTCACCCCAAGACCATTATTAAATCAATGCTTGACTACCATTGTGAATGATATCAATCAAAAACCAGTATAAAATCCATCATTTAATGGAGATTCTTTTATTAGTACTCTTCTTAATGGACAGGTTGATCTAATTACATAGTGAAGTGAATTAAAATATTTTGCTCTCAAATTTACATCCGGATTTCTTTGAATTAATAAGTTTTATCCTTTCTTAGTCTAGAAGTAGCTAATAGGCCATTAATTACAGGGACCATTCATTGCCAAAGATATCCTTTAAAATCCTGTTTCTGAGATGTATGAAGACCAAACCTCTGGTGGGGCTGTCCATGCACTCTTCCTCTCAACAGAATTTTAGGTTATCAGTAAGACACTTTCATGACTTTCCTAGAAACCTTGAAACTGCATAATTGCGGGTTCCTTCAGTTTAAACAAATATAATTGACATAATTCATGTTCATTCTATAGAACATGAACAAGTTTATGTAACATTAGAGTTTAAAAGGTTCTCTTATTTCCTCCTACACCTTTTTATTTAAGCCTGGCTCTAATTCCATCTACAAACTTTTAAACTATTGCGTTATGCAAAACCACCTATTCTTAATTTTCTGCATCTATGTGTAGGTGGGACAGAGGGTAGGTACTGAGTAGGTACTAATGTGGCAGGAAATAGGAACTGTTTTAATTCTGACTGATGTCCCTTACCTCAGTCTATGAAATACACTGTGAGACATGACAAAGAAAAAAACTGTAGGAAAACAGAGTCAGGGAAGCCAATAAACCCCATGAGCAGAAGACTAGAGGGAGTGACTGCCATGTTGCCATGTTGTCCTTGTTCATATAGTTATGTTCCAAACTTGCAATGCATCAGCTTCCTTTTTTTTTCTTTTCTGATGCTGTATTTATACATTTCAATTCTCTAAGTAAAAAAAAAATAATTTTGTACCTCCAACATTTGGTGCACTTGAGAAACTAGAAACAGTTCTTTTCCACTTTCCTATAACTGCAGTTATTTAGTAACATGATGTAAAATCAAACCTATCCTGTATTGAACACCCTCACTGTGCCAAGTGATCCCAATGGTATAATTTAATTCTGCTCCCTCCTAACACATTGCAGGATTGAAGCTAATGCTGCTGTCAAATGAGCAGAGATGAGTAGAGATGATGATAATGTTGATGACAATCTGACAAAGTATAAATTCATCAAAAAAGGCATTTTCAGCCACTTCAAAATTAGGAGAGTGCAAGCCAAATGTGTTCATTACCAGAATTTTGAAAATTTTGTTACACACAAATGTAGAACTATAATTATGCTGGCTTAATATAGTGCTCCTGATAGCCATACAAAATTTGGCAGTGCCTGCTTAAGTTCCCAACTTTCTCCCACATCCTAGGTTAGTATCCTAACTTCGGATTACAAAGCAGAAATGGGAGATCTTATTTAGTTTATAGTGAGCTGTTTTGTGTTAGTGCTCTTAAATCCAGTGGCTCTTGAAAGATTTTCTGAGCCAAATGCTATCAAGTTTTTGCTCTCTCTGACTCAGTGGTAATGTCTTACACAGAATGGAGTACCTCCAACATACAGATATTTTATCCATAAATTTCCCAGACTTCAAGTTCTCCACATCCCACATCTTATGGTGCTTGTCTGAACTCAGATCTGTTCTCTGATTGAGGGTAGGAATATGGAATTGTTTCATAGGTTAAATTAATACCTTTTCCCAAGGCTATAGATATTCTAAGGGTAATGCAGAGAAGAGAGAAGACTTCTGTTACTTCTGCTAGAATTGTTCCTCTCTTTACAAAACTATTTGCAGCTTGGCAGTAAGGATTAGAGGGGTTTAAGATTTAATTCCCCTAAGATTAACTGGAAAGTAAATCTAGGCTGCACAACACATGGATATTCTAAAACTCCAACAGAAAGAAATATGTGGTTTTCTCCAGCAGCTTTGTCTGGATCTGGTTCATCTTCTTTTCTTTTCCTTACATGTGTTCCAAGAAAATTGCTTGTACAGGGCCACATGATACTTTGATCTCAATTAACTGTTTGTTTTTTTTTCATTGGTCTGGAGCCTAAATTAGGAGGAACAAAAAAAGAAAAGCAAAAAAAAGGAAACAAAACACTCGCTTATCAGAATAAAAAATTATTTCTATTGCTTAATTCAGAAGCTAAATTGAAAAATCAATTATTTGCACAGCCTTAAAACATAATCAGTCTCATTGACATAAATGAGCTGAAGCACACAAGTGAATTGAAAACTATATTCCTCTATAATTGCTGAGATCTGTCACAACTAATTTTAGAATCACTTATTGATCTTTCATTATTAAGATTTAGAAAAGCACTCATTTGCTAATCTGGGCACTTCTGACTTCATTCACAATAAAAACATTATCATAACACTGTTGAAATGAAATACTTAAACATCAGTAAATTACTCCAAATATAACCTCGATACAGGGAAGACTTTTCCCCACTGGAACTTTAAATGGTGGGGTTTTTTTTGTTTTTGTTTGGGTTTTTTTGTTGTTGGGGTTTTTTTGTTTTGGTTTGTTTTTTTTCTGTTCGTTTGTTTGCTTGTTTTGGGTGGGTGTTTGTTTGTTTTACTTGGTAAGCCACTCTATCTTCACCCCTTTCATTCAGGATATTAACAGGAATGTATGACAAAGAACTAAACAAGCACAGTTCTCTAAGATGAAAAATTAATTGCATAGTCATATATGTATAATAAATCATGAGCATTGGTTTATAAACAACAAATCAGTCCCATTGTGCTTCCCACAAAACAGTTGTCTATAATTTTTAAATCTCTCTCTCCTTTAAAAATTCTCACTGAGAAATCAACAGAAATTGAATTAATTATATATACATCCAGTTCGGTTCCCTTTGAAAATAATGCCTTGTTTCATTTGATAATTCTAAATAATCAGTATCACTACAAGAAGATTGTTAGATAGGGTTTTTATAATTAATATTACTTATTCCACTCTGTTTTTGTAACTATGGTTGGCTAAGTGTTTGATGAAGACCGTAAGAAGCAGAGAATATAACCTTCATACGTGGGAGAAAAAACTCACCAGATACTAGTATTTTCTATCAAAGCAGAAAATAGATGAGTATAAAATATTTCTATCTGTGCCAACTCTGAATACACTTGGCAAAGGGATGTTGCATGCAGGAGAAAAAGATCTCCATGAATATCAGAGATCAGCTGCCAGCTGTGGGCAGGTCTGTGATAGCTTCATTGCTGGCCTGGCTTCACCAGCCATATAGCTTGCGACGTGTTAATATATAAAACACTCCTGCTCCTGCAGGGCTTTATGGGGGCTCAAGCCATCTGTAAGCTGATTCTTTATACCTTACACAAAATACAAGTGCAGCAGAGCTGTGCCATTTTTTTTTCTTCTGTTGGATACTACATCCACACTACAAGTCTATTCGAAGTACACTTTTCAAGCAATAGTCCATATGGAGTACAGAAAAGTAGTAACCTGCAGTTAAAATGTAGTGAACTGACCAACAAAGTTTTAAGTCTCTGTTTAGGCGCATAAACGGATGGGATGACAGAATCAGAATGAAATTTCTCTTACTACATCTAAAGGAAAATCAGGAAAGACAACACAATCCATGTCTTCTCCATCCTTGTCATCGCTCAGTGTTGGACACTGAAGGAGAAAGTCCATTAGTGTGGAAATATGTAAGTTCTCATCCATAACTTAATGGCTTTTTGTTTTTATTTTCTTCAGCTTAACTAATAATGTGCTTATCTAGTGCAGAAGAATCAGCCAAAATTGGAAGCCTGGGTTGTCTTTGTAGTCAGTAGAGACAAATCAGCAGTTCCAGAACACAATTCCTCTGACCCATTTTAGATCTTTTGATGAAAGTAACCGTGTCCTTCAGATGCCTACTTCTAACTACTGAGAAAAGAGGAGCCTAGATGCTCATCTCTGATGTAGCTGCTACATTGCAAAAGTTGCATTTTGTCATACGAATCTCAAATAAAGTAACTGAAGTCCAAGATGTGCCTGGCAGAGGCTCCCCCCTCCGGGCAACTGAATGCTGTAAAATGCGGTGTTTGGGACCTTGCTGACCTTTCCCATGACCTTCCTGCATACACAGTTCACTAGAAGCCCTTTGGAAGGAACTGCTATATCTCACTGTATCTGTCATCACAACTGATTCCTGTTTGAAAGATAAAGCATAGGTTACAGTGGGTTGCAATTAGAGATGTCATCTCACCCATTCTTTTCCCTTCAGCCAAGATCAGGTATATTTTATATCAGATATATAAAAATACACTTTTACGTAAAATTTGTTAAATGGTTTTATGAATTATTACTGAGCAAAAAATAACCATAATAGGAAACCTAACTCAGTGATGTTCAGCTACCTCAGATTTGTGAATAGGTAGACCCTTGAGAATAAAAATCCTGACAAAGCTGTATTCAAAAGCTTTGGCCATTCTAACTGCAGTAATTGTAAAATGTTCCTACATTCATTTTTATGGCCATGCTGATTTTATATAAAACCTATATCCATTGTTCCAGTGATTTGTATGGGATGGAAATATCTGTAGATCTATCTGGTTAATGTGAAGGCTAATGGGAGCTACAGAGTAATAGCCTGCCCTTAATTCACTGACTTCTTTCAAAGACCCAGGTTTCTGTGCAGCCTATTAATCTACTAATGAGTCAAACCATTTCTGAAATATACAGGCACCACTTCCAGACATGCTAGAATTTGTTTACATCTCCCTGGTTTTCTTCAATGTCAAAGTACTATCCACAACATCAAGCTAGTCTATTTTAAGAGTTACTTTCAGAAAGAATGCCCTTATCAGGAAAGGTTTTTGGATTTAATAGGAAAAAAAAAATGCAGAGTATACAGCACATATTACTTTAAATTTAATGAAAATGTTATTATCAAACAAAATATGTAAGGGGTTGTTTCATATCTGGTAACACAGTTCTACAGCATACTTTCATAATGGAAAATGAAAAGATTTAGAGGACTGGTTCTGACATCATCTGTATCCATGGGTAATTCAAACTACCTGGGTACATCCTACATAGAATAACAGGGAGGGTCACAGGCAGCTTTGGGTTCTCTACAGGAATCTGTTTGTAGAGCATTTCTTCTCCTCCTTTTTAAGCTGTTCAATTGTCTGGTTTTCAATTGCCAGGCCTCTGTGTCAAGGTCTACAACTATTTTGTAAAGCATTAGTATGCTTCATAAGTAGGATAGGAAAAGTAACCTTTTCAGCCAGCAGAGATGGCCCAGCTTATAGATTATACCTGAAAAACATACTTTCAGAGAGAAACTGCTTTCATAAATATTTTTTATTTGTTCGAAGAACAATTAAAGTACACGAGACACAGGATAGCATAATGAAGAGTGGACTAATTGGGGTACTAAAAACAATATACCTGGGCTCACAGATCCTGACAAAGTAGGATAAAAAGGATTATCTTTGCATAAACTGGAATGTGAAGTTATGGTTTTTCTTAAATGACTCAATATGTGACGTATTTGAGAGCAAAGATTGTTTATGTTGTATCTAGTGTATACAATTTTTAGAACTAAATATATTTCAAAAGCTAATATTTTTAAAATACTTTGCTTATGAGAATTTCTATTTGAAAAGTTGCACAAGAAGCTTCAAGGACTTTGTTTCCAACTAGGTCTTGTAATTCTTGTAACAGTATTTAAGCTTCTTATACAGCTTGTTCATTCTATATTAGAGCAGCTAATATCTGAGATATAAATCCTCCTCCTTTTGGCCTTATCTCCATCTGTTCAGGAACACTGGCTAGCTGCCACCACACTGCAGCTGTCTAGGCTCTGTCTCTGTAGCTGTCCTGGGTCAGTAGCCACCCTGTGTAACCTTAGTCCAACCATAACTTGGATTGTGTCCTTTGCTATTGCTTCCCATTTTCATTTGATGGCTGGATTCAAACCTACTCTCTGGTATATTCACTGCTGATATTCAGATCCAATGCTCTAAAACAAAACAGGTTGTTGGTGCTACAAGAAGTAAAATGCTTTAGGCTAAGAGACAAATTACTTCCTTTCCCCTGGTATATACAATCACTATTAAGGGAAACAAAAATCTGTGTTTACAGGAATGTATTTTATTCACATGGAACAGGTAAATAAGACATTCAGACACTGATCTCAGAGTAACCTTCTGCATCAACAAACGCAGTCACCTATTGTTACTGGCTAACTCTATCCTGTTAATATCTTAAATGTATTGAATAAGCCAGAGAGATTCAAGAACTCACATCATTACATTGATACACATTTTCAGGATAAAGGCACATGAAGATTACCCAAGATTACTTTTACTTGTCCAAATACATATTACCAGTTTAGATTACATAGGTGTACAATGTGCACAAGTCACAGCAAATGACAAGAGAAGACATGACAAATTCATGGAATCCTAATTTATCTTTGAAAGAAACTCAACAGAGTAATTTTTACTATTTTTGTCAGAAGCCTAATTATTACAGTAGAATATTTTTCCAGTTTCTGGAGCTGAGTCCTTTAGAGAACTACAAGACACAGAAACTGACAGTACACTTTACAAGATGTCATATTTTTTCTCTGTGTTTATCTGGAAGTTACAGAACAACCCAGCTCACTCTGAAACATAAGCAAACCAGCTCATAAGCTGGCAAGGCACTGAGCAGGCTCCATGGATTGCATTGACTCTGCTCTCCAGGAGTTTACATACATAGCTTACACTTCGGCACTTCCATATAGATGCCTAAGGCATCTTAATCTCCACTGAATTCTCACCCTAGACCATAATAAACGGATGCAGAATTCAAGCCATTTGATAATAAGTGGATATTTTAATACAAGATAACACACTTGTATATACAGACATTAATGGCAAGGAGACAATGACTGACAATAAAATGGAAACATTAAGAAAGAACATTTCATTACTGATTTAGCCTCCTGCCAAATCGAAACATACTGTTACATTTGACATCTTTTATAATATCTTTATTTTACAAAACTACATTTTTATCCTAATTAGTGAAGAAAGTAAATACATGATATAGTGAGGATTTTTACAGTTTTGAAGCATGCAAAGCAATAGTAATCCAAATACACTTCTATTTCTTAGGTTTCACCCTCTTTGGGAAAGTATGACTATCTCAGACGAGAGATGTAAAGTAAACCATTATTTTAATAAAAGACATAAAGGCAAAAAGAAAAGCTCTTCAGTACTTACAACACAATGGATAACAACTGAAAGTACTGAAGATTAATTGTGCATTCAATCTGCTCACGATGCTCAAGCTGTTAATGATATTCTGTAGACCAATTCAGCAGCTGGGTTTTCACGTTACCTTGAGTGGACAAAGTCATCCCATCCAAGCAGGCTCATTGATGCTTAAGGTTTCTGTAAACCAATCTACTCTCCAGTTTAGTAGAGTAATTGTACTGAGACCATCATAGCTGTCAGAGTTGTAACATCTGCCAGGATGATTCAGATCTAGTCTCTTAAGTATCCCAGCTTTCTCATACAGTCAGTGGGTTAAGCGCCTCCATGAGGAAATTCAGTAACCTTAAGGAGGAAGCCTTTCCCTTTCCACTGACAGTGCAGCAAGTGTCTTTGGGAATGCTCAGCCATGATGTTTGTCTGAACAATTATCTAACTCATTTACCTACACAGAACAGATACCTTCACCCCCTGAGATTAAGAGCACTGAATTCGCTCCTGACCACAACCACATAATGAAGGGTCCCTCTTTTTATGCACAATTAGGGAGCTTGATCAGAAAGAGATGCTAAGACCTCCTTCTATTTACATCTCTTACAGGTGTAAAGTTTCTGAATCTCAGAAAGTTACGCAGCCTGAAACTGAATTGAACTATATCTTCTCCATTTTTCCTGTTGAATCTGGATTGCAATGTAGAAAACATTCCAAAGAATCATGGGAGAGAGAGAGAAAAAAAAAATAAAAAAAAATCTTTTTCTATCCTAATATAAGGATGCTTCCCCAGGAGAGATGCACTCTTCTTGCTCCATGTATTCGCTATGTATTATTTGCACTGTTTACAACAGCAAAGTTTCAATATCTTGTTAGCTGTTTATTACTGATATACAGGAATCTTGTATAATAAATATTTAGATACATTCTAGAATTTTATCTATTAAGTAATTTTCTGCTTTTTCTTTTTCATCTTCTTTTAAAAACTAATTAAAATATGTAAATCAACAAGAAAATTATCCTGCTGTGTAAAAATTATGTAATCTAATGAAGTTAGGCCTATCTTTAAAATCAGTGGTAGTAATTTGCAGGTATATAACACCTGAAAGGACAAATTTACGTAAAAAATGGATCTTGACTGGCCCAGAGTCTATCACTAGCGTTATACTGGCACAATGGAAAAGATTAATCAGGCCTCAAAATAACACAAGTTCATTTGAAACTTTCAATGTATGTAGGCTTTGAAATTTTGGTCTTGGTTTTTTGCAGTCATAGAATGAGATATGAAAGGAAACACACTCAGCAATCACTTAGAGGCAGAATTTACAAAGGCACACAATTAATTCATGTCCAGTGGCATAGTAAAACAAGTATTAAAACAATACATTAAAAAACCCAACATGTACATCAGTTACTTTTTAAGAATGACAGAGAGGACTGTTGAAAGGACACACATCATTTATGCAACCAGCAATGGGGATACACCTAAATCTCCTTAATGGGTTTTATGAATATATGTTGCTTCCCTGATTAGGACTCTCTTTAATAGGGGCAGCCAATACTCCAAAAATATTTGATGTCTGTTTCTTGGTTTATGGTCTTTCGGTGTAAATGCACAGAATTATTTATAACTCCTGTGATATAGATAGATTTTTTTAAAAGCCTTTTTCAAAGCAAATTGAGTAGCAGAAGTCCCTTTTTGGTCTTTTGTTCAGCTCCAAAGAAATTCACATTTCATGGACATCAGCTACTTTTCATCATCCACCTGAGGGGGTTAACAAAATAAAGACAGATGTCAGTGGAGTAACTCTACAACTGCTTTGGTGGAAAGATGCCAGTGACAGACTTTGTTTCAGTGCCCACTCTAACAAAAATATCTCCTGATGCTATCTCTTTAGCACTAATATAGATAGTCCTACAACATCTCAGAACCCAGCAATAAGAGGTTTCAAATGGTATCAGTTTCCTTGCATGTTTATGCAAGATTTCACACTTCCCATAGACAGGATTTTGAGAATTATGAGTGACTTGAAGAGAAATGTTTTGTAGGACTGTGTCAATATACAGCTACTAAGAACAACACATTTCAGTACTCACAGTTATGGGCCCTTCCCTCTCTTCTCTGTGCTCATAGTAGAGAAAACAGAATGGTTCAGTTATTTTAAGACAAGCAGAAATTACACAAAAAAGAAATCACATGCCCCACAGTGGAGCACAGCCAGCATGGCAGGAATACTATGCAATGATTGCACTGGCAGTAGAGACACAGCAGGACAGAGGATAAGAAGGGGGTGTAACTGGTTTTCTATTCTGGCAGCTGTAATTTAATAGAGGGTCATGGTGTCCCTGGGACTTTGGTCAGCTGTCTTTCAGCAGTATGATCCTTCTTTGCTTTACTCCAATAGTGATTTCTGTAACTGACTATGTCAAACTGCATTTCCAACAACATCTTGAATACTACTTCTGAGCTAACAGGCATGGACTGCTACTGTATTTTCAGCAATATTAGACAGCACTGATCTGGGAGTTGAGTTCATCGATGACCTATGTGAGTTGTTACCTCCCCTCTAGAAGAGATGTTTATTATCTCTCCCAGGTTTCCAGATTGCTTTTCTATTATCTATTTATCTTCTACACTTCTACTGACTACCTGCTTCAGCTGATAACTGCCAGCTGCTTCAAATTCTCTGTGATGTCTGATAGAGATCTTTGACAGTTGAGTCTATTGCTGTAGTTACAATGTGCTGTGTTCATGTCCCCAGGAGCTGTAAGAGAAAATAATTTTATTGGGCCTGGAATAGACATGGTTGATGCTTATAGAGAAGACTGACCTCAATAGCAAGGCCAGCTTTAGCTATATATTATAATTAGAACTCTAGAGTCTAACTCCATTTATATGAATTTTATCACAGAAATTGAAGTATACATAACTCTTTCACTAACAGAACTAGGATTAAAGTTTCATGCTAGCGACAGAGCAACAGTTTGTATGAATGAGGGTAGAGTGAGTAACATTCTGACAATGATTCGTTGTTGATACTAAGCTTACAGAAGATGGCCTAGGTGATTACCTATTAATTCTAATGGCAATACCCTGTGTATTTACTAGAGATGATGAGCATGCACACCACACTAGCCTGCATATGGACATGAGAGAAGTTTGAGTTGTGTATTTATTGAACAGAACTCATCAGTCCAGAAAAAAAAACAATAAACATATAATCAGAATGTAATATTATATAGGCCAGAATGCCACACAATCCTAAACATGCACCTTTAGATGCAGAATTTGTGACTAGAAGACATAACTTGTGGTGTAGCTGAGGAATCTAAGCTTAGAAGAGGACCTGTAAAATTTTGGGTTCAAATGAAACTGCATGACAATGGCATGTGAGGAAAATGGACTATTCCATCAGGAAACTTACCCAAACAGTTAGTGGATAGACCCACAGAAAATACCATCAGGTATTCAACATTTGCAGCATTTTCTTTTTCTCTGGTGAAAAATAACACTTAAAATTTTTTTCTGTTAATATCACTAAGAAGGCCACAAGCTGTTATCAACTGAAACAGGAGAGTGTATAACAGGCATTCTTCCAGAAGTCTCTCTCATTATTGAATGGATCCAGAATGAATAACCAGATGTGTGACTTCTTTTCACACACGTGAGACAGATAAGTTTGTTTAATTTCTTCTTTCCAATTAGATCACTGAAAAACACAGAATGCCACCCTCCCATACAAAGACACATACATACTTGCACACACAGCTCTAAACCTTCACTAGGTTCTTGAAATTCACACATAAATTATTAATTACTATCACTAATACATTTTTAAATATTACCCTTAGAGCATGGATATGAACATTTTTACTCTGAATAATGAGATTCCTACATTGAAGGTGCTCTGAGACTGGAAGGATGCAGAATGATGACAGTTTCTTTTTAAATCTGCAACAGGGAACCGAATCACTTCAGAACTTTTGTTCTTCAGCGCTCACAGAGGAGTGCATTCACTTTAAAAACCTGATACCATTGCAACTGAGGTCCACATAAAAAATAAAACAATACATCAACTTTTAGTCTGAAAGCTTACGGTAATTTTTGTGACTTTAAGCAGGATGCAGACACTAAACTGTACCTAACCTTGTGCAGACTGTAGGCCAGGATCACACCCTGTTACAACTGCAGCTAGTCTATCTTTTCTGCCTCTGACTAGAAAATGCAAAATGCAATGAAGCACACAGCAACTAAGTCAATTAAGATGCATATACCTTTCCTAGAGTGGGTGTTTTGGAAAGAGGCATAGAAAGAAACTGCACGAGGAACAGATATATGTACAGAAAATACCTATACGATATAATGGTTAACATATGTTAATATAATCTTATCACATATACACATCACTGTGTCAAATTTATTGTCTGTAATGTACAGTATATATTTATTAAAAATCTACCTTTATATCTCTATAATTATATATTTATTCTAATTAAGGCACGTCAGCAGAGAAAATAGAACCATGCAATGAAAAACAGGTACCATTTATATCTTCATGTATTTATTTTTCAGCTCCCTTTGAAAATCACTTTTCTAACATTCCATAAAACTATGTGAACTTTAATACTTCACTATAAAAGACAATATAGCCATGCTGTACATTTTTCAGGAACTCTCTGAGGTCCTATACAGCCTATGATTTTCTTCAGGGCATACGAAGTGTTTGAATATGGAAGAAAGCTTAACACCTTTATGATGCCAAGTATATAACTTTGATTTCAGCACTAGCAAGTTCCCTACGAAAGATCTTACATGAGGCTTCCTCCTAATTGACACATTTTTAATCCCGTAATTGTGGGCCTGCCTGGAAGCAACCGTGAGTTTGACCATGGTCATCTGTACCCAAGCCTCCTTTGCTTCTATGCCCAAAAGTCGCTTCTTAGTTAATGCTCTTCCCTGTGCTTGGCTTAGTGGGCCCCTCTTGCATGCTTGCTGGTCTTCCAAAGCCTGTAGTGCAACCTGCTCCCAGGATACACACAGTGACCGTGGCGATGATGGGCACAGGTTCCTTTCATACATTTGCACAAGAGATGACTGGCAGCACTACCTAAATTAATAGAACTGCTTCGTCTGTTTCAGGAATAAAAGTGTTTGCTGTCTCTAACAGTCAACTATTTACTGCTTCTTATGATTACAGTGCCAGGATCTGCCCAGAGACTGTAGTGACCTGTCTGCTTTACAAACACATGAAAAAGTATTCTCTCCTGCACTTGCAGTAGAGCAAATGATGCATAAATTATAGCAATAATATCCTAAATAAAGAATGATATGTCATATTACTGAGATTTCTAGGTCTGTGTATTCCGGTTTAATGACTGTAGTTTAAAGCACAGAGTAATTCCTAACACATCTCACATAAAAGAAAACAGATTCATAAGCAACAGAGCCAACACAACCTGATTTCTATGAATCTGTGCTTCAAAATGGCACAAGGGGGGGCATGCAGAACTTCCATGGGCAACCTGTTCCAGTGTCTCACCACCCTCACACTAAAGAATTTCTTCCTGAAGTCTAATATAAACCTACCCTGTTCCATTCCCTTGTCATATTGCTACATGCTCTTGTAAATAGTCCCTCCCCAACTTTTCTGTAGGCCCCTTTCAGGTACTGGAAGGCTGATAGAAGGTCTAGGAGTCTTCCCTTCTCCAGACAGAACAACCCCAGCTTCCTCAGCTTGACTTGTAGGAGAGGTGCTGCTGCCTTTTGATCATATTTGTGGCCCTCCTCTGGACTCGCTCCAGCAGGTCCATGTTCTTCTTGTGTTGGCGGCTTCAGAAATGGACACTACTACAGGTGGGGTGTCAAGAGATTGGAATAGAGGGAGAGAATCACTTCCTTTGACCTGCTGGCTATGCTTCTTTTGATGCAGCCCAGGATATGGTTGGCTTCCTGGTCTGCAAGTACACATTGCTGGCTCATGTTGAGCTTCTCATCAACCAACGCCCCCAAGTCCTTCTCCTCAGGGCTGTTCTCAATCCATTCTCCACCCAGCCTAAACTTGAGCTTGGGATTGCCCTGACCCAGGTGCAGGACCTTGCACTTGTCCTTGCTGAAATTCATGCAGTTTGTATGGACCCACCTTACAAGTCTGTCAAGGTCCCTCTGGATGGTCTCCCTTCCCTCCAGAATCTCAACCACACCACACAGCTTGATGTCATCAGCAAACTTGCTGAGGGTGCACTCAATCCCATTTTCCATGTCAATGAAAAAGATGTTAAACAGCGCTGGTCCCAATAACGACCCCTGAGGAATGCCATTCATTACTGATCTCCACTTGGATATTGAGCTGTGGACCGCAACTCTTTGGGTGTGAACAGCCAATTCCTTATTCACCAAATGGTCCATCTGTCAAGTCCATGTCTCTCCGATTAGAGACTAGGATGTCATGTGGGACAGTGTCAAATGCTTTGCTCAAATCCAGGTAGATTACATTAGTTGCTCTTCCCTTATCCACCAATGCTGTAATCTCATTGTAAAAGGCCACAATTTGCCCTTAGGCATGCCATGTTGGTTGTCACCAATCACCTCCTTATTATCCATGTGCTTTAGCAAAGCCTTCAGGAGCTCCATGATCTTGCTGGACACAGAGGTGAGACTGACTGGCCTGTAGTTCCCTGGGTCTTCTTTTTTTCCCTTTTTGAAAATGGGGGTTATGTTTCCCCTTTTCCAGTCAGTGGAAACTTGACTGGACTGCTGCAATTTCTCAAATATGATGGATAGTGGCTTAGCAACTTAATCCACCAGTTCCCTCAGGACCTGTGGGTGCATCTCATCAGATCCCATTGACTTGCACACCTTCAAGTTCCTTAGATGGTCTCAAACCTGACCTACCCCTACCATAGGTGGTCTCTTGCAGGCCCTGCCTTTGCCTTCTGTGACTTGGGCAGTGTGGCTTGAGCACTTGCCAGTGAAGACTGAGGCAAGAAAATCATTGAGTACCTCAGCCTTCTCCATATCCCAGGTAACCAGGCCTCCTGTTTACTTCCAGAGAGGGCCCACATTTTCTTTAGTCTTCCTTTCATTTTTTACATACTTTTAGAAACTTTTATTGTTGCCCTTGATATCACAGAATCTTAGGGGTTGGAAGGGACCTCGAAGATCATCTAGTCCAACACCCCTGTCAGGCAGGGCCACCTAGAGTACATCACACAGGAAATTGTCCAGGCAGGTTTTGAATGGCTCCAGCAAAGGAGACTCCACAACCTCTCTTGGCAGCCTGTTCCAGTGCTCTGTCACTCTCACAGTAAAGAAGTTTTTTCTGATATTTACATGGAACCTCCTATGCTCCAGTTTGCACCCATTGCCCCTTGTCCTATCACTGGACGTCACTGAAAAAAGCCTGGCTCCATCATCCTGACACTCCCCCTTAACATATTTATAAACTTTGTATTGAGGTCGCCCCTCAGTGTCCTCTTCTCCAAGCTGTAGAGATGCAGCTCCCTCAGCCTTTCCTCATAAGGGAGGATCCATGGTCAGATTTAATACTATATGGGCTTTATCTTTTCTAACCTGATCCCTGGCTGCTCAATTTCTTTGTGTTCTTCCCAGGCTGCCTGTCCTTGCTTCCATCCTCTGTAGGCTTCCTTTTTGTGTTTAAGTTTGTCCAGGAGCAGCTTGTTCATCCATACAGGCCTCCTGGAATTTTTGCCTGACTTCTCCTTTGTTGGGATGCAGTGCTCTTGAGCATGGAGGAGGTGGTCCTTCAATAGTGAGCAGCTTTCTTGGGGTCCTTTTCCCAACAGGGCTTTATCCCATGGTACTCTACCAGGCAGGTCCCCAAATAGGCTGATCTCCTTTAGTGCAGGGTAGTGATCTTGCTGTGCACCCTCCTAACTGCCCCTAAGGATCTTGAACTCCACCATCTTATGGTCACTGCAGCCAAAGCTGCCCTTGAACTTCACATTCCTCATCAGCTGCTCCTTGTTGGTGAGAACAAGATCCAGTGTAGCAGCTCTCCTTGTTGGCTCCTCTATCACTTGCAGAAGGAACCTCCTGAATTGCTTATGTCCTGCTGTGTTTTCCAAAGTACAATACAAGTACACAAAGTACTAAACAAAGAATATGCAATAAAGTTTAAAAAAAAATCCCATTATAACCACATTTACTTTTGTACATATTTTGCAACTGTAATTACTTCAGCTTCCTCACACTACTTTTAATGTTGCACATAATATGCAATATTTACCTATGAGAATAGGCATTATGGTAAAGGTTTTAATTATGCAATTATAAGATTATGTTCTATCTCTTTCCCTACAGGATTTCAGCCTTAAGGACAGAATTTTTAGAGAATTTAGTGGCCACTTGCATAAATATGTTCATGTTATATACAAAATAGTTCTTGTAATCTTATTTTTTTTAAGGGAGAGATAAAGGGGGCAAAGGGAGAGAGTTGACCAAGATTTTGATCGAGAACTCACTGCTGACTGGCCAAACTTCAGTTCGTGCTTCAGAAGATGGTATTCACGGCTTTAGCACAAAAAAGATCTGAATTTATTTTTTTTTCTATTACGACGAAACTGATGTGCCTTTCTGTCACCTACCCGCGGAATAGCGAGTGCAAATAGCCTTAAAATGTGAAATACTCTGTACCCTCGGTCCCGAAGAGGAGGAGGAGAAGGGGGTGGGGCCGGGGGTGAGGGGCCGGACACGTCTTGAGCTGCCAGGAGTGAGGTAAAGATCGCGACACGCGACCAGTGGGGCTCTCCCTGCCCCCCTAGTTCCCGGGTAGGGCTCCGCGCTCAGCGGCTGCGGGACCCGCGGCGGTGACTCTGGGCGGACAGGTGGGAGGGGAGACCGCGGGCGGGGCTCAGGCCTCGCCCTGGCGGCCGCGGTGTCCCAGCTGCTGCCCCCCTATTGAAGCCCAGCGCGGCGCGTCCCACCTCCTGCCCTAAGCGCTGGCTCAGTCTCCCCGGGCCGGGCGCCGCGCCCCCGCCAGCCCCGCGGAGCCGGGTTGGGCAGCCCTGGAGGCGTCTCCTCCGCAGCCCCCGCCCTCCCGCGCCGGTGCTGAAGCGCCTCGGCCGCTCCCCGGCAGCACCCCCGGGACAGCGGCGCCCCGTCGGCCCCACAGCAGCACCCGGGCCTCCCTCCCTGCCGCCTGGCCCGGGCTCTCCCGCTGCTGCTCTGCTGCTGAGGACACCTCATGGGAAATAAATAAATTAATTGTCCCACTCACCCCCGCGGCAGGGAAAGGAGCCGGCAGCGGCCGCGGGATTAGATCCAGCCCGAGCTAGAGACCAGGTAACGTAACCTACCCGCCAGGAGGGTGGAGGAGGAGCAGCGAGGCCGCTGAGGTCGCCCCCGCCGGGGAGGGCTCCGGGGGACGGAGAAGGGGCTGCCGCAGGCGGGGCGCACCGGCGAGGCCCCGGGCTGGCTGCGTGAGGGCGGCAGCCCCCGCGCTGTGCGCGCCGCACTGTCAGTCACACACACACCCCCACCGCCGCCCACGCAGGGATGGATGGATGGATGGATGGATGGATGGATGGATGGATGGATGGATGGATGATGGATGGATGACGGACGCCGCGCAGGGAGCAGCCGCCGCCCCCCGCAGGCGCTGCCCTCGGTACCAAAGCAGCCACGGCAGGGTGACACCGCACTCCCCGCCGTGCCCCGTCGGCCCTGCAGCGAGCGGCTTCCCCACTGCCATGCGCGCACCCGGCGCTGACAGCGGGGCAGGGGGGCGGGCGGCGGGGCCGTGCCGAGGCCGCAGCTTCGGGCAGCCGGGGAGAGGGGATCGTGACGCGATCCCGCCCCAGCGCCACTGCGTGCATGCCCGCGGGGCTGCGAGCCGGGGCGCCGAGGACGCCCCCCGCCGCATCCCTCAGCGCTACGGACCGCCCGCCACCGCCCCGGGGGCAGCTCCGGTTTGAAATGTGGGCGGGGAGCCTCGGAGGCGGCAGCAGCAGAGCAAAAACCCTGCTGCCGCGCTTGCCGTCATCAAAAACGGACTTTCAAGAAGAGCTTTTGTCATAGCTCTGTCGTCAGGATGACCTTGAGGAAAGTGGGTCTGGGTGGACCCTCTGCTGCACCGTGCCAGCTGCAGTACTAGTTGCTCTGCTCTGGGCTGTTCTGAGCTCGACAATGCTGACAGTATTCTCTCCAAACAGTGCTGACTTTAGTTAGTGGTTGGGTACCGGGGTTCTGCTGTAACTGTGTAACCAGGGCTGGGGAAATATTCCTCCATCGTTCTCTTTACTTGACCTCTGCTAGCACACAGTGGACACGAGGTTCTTGAAGGGAACGGTATGAAGTGTCTCCCTAGCAAAAGGCAGTCGTATGGAGAGAAAGGAGTTATGTGTCCCCACAGAGACCTCTGTGTTCTGAGTTTGTGGTTGTTGAAGTGGCCCCTACAAGATGCTGAAGCAATCTTAAAAGAGACTGAGAAGTTGGTCGGTTCACATTTCAGAGACCAGAGGTAGTGAGACCCTGGTAGGGCTGGGAGGGCATGTTACCTCTCAGCCCTGCAGGCACACTTAACTGGCACAGGTTCTCCACTGCTTTTCCAGTCAGGTGGCTTGGAAAACAAACCAAAACAGAATAACATTTAGAGATAGCTGTTTATTTGGATGCCAGCTTAAGCTTTCAGTAAGGGAGTCTTACTCAAATTATTATTGAAAGCTGGTTTTGGAAAAAGAAAGAAGCTGAAGGAAGTTGCTGCCTCATGGAGGTGTCCATTCTTGTTTCATTGGTCTCTATAATAATCACTCTTGTTTCCATAGTGACATCCATCTGTAGCTCTCAAGTTACTTATCAAATAGTAATGAAATAGGTGCTTGCAGCTTCCATTACCAGAATGCAGCCATAAACTTAGGAGCACACCAATCGAGCTGACAAAACATTGTCTCAGATCTGTCTAGATGAAACATGATACGAAAGTCTTCTAGACAGAGGGATGTAGACTGATATTTAAAGGAAGCAGAAAACTGACAAATAGTTCAATAAAAGTGGTAAATGCTTTTATGTACAAGTATTAAATCTGGGAATAATGTATAAGCAGTTCCCTTCTTATTTTAAAGACAGCTCTCTCCTCTCTCCTTTTATTGTCTGCAAACTTTGAGTATCATACTTGAGAATGAGTGCTGAATATCTACATCTTCCACGTGGTGGAATAAATTCAGAGAAGAAATTATACTACTCCAGATGTTTCTGTTCTTTGTGCAATTTGTTATAGAAATGTAACTCTGTGTGTCTTTAAGGGCCCAGCTAACTTAGTTTGCAACATAGTGTCTACAGTGTAAGTGGCTTCAGAGCAAAACAGCTAATAATTCTGAATAGGCAAACTGGATTTTTTTTTTTTTTTTTTTTTTTTTTTTTTTTTTTTTTTCCTGGCAGCATTAGGTGATTTTTGGTTAATTAAGTCAGCCTTATTTTATTGTATGGTGGAGATGTGGAATCACCTAAATATCAGCTGTAGTCTTCAAGGAAGGTCTTTGTGGATGGCAGAAAACTGGTCACACTTTTTATGGACAGGAAAGCTCTTTGGATTATGTAGTGATGCAAATTATATGAACACGTACTTTACAGGTGAAGGGGGAGACTTTGAACTCTTACAAAGGGAAATATCAAAGAAACAGAGTGTAGTTAAACACTGTGGCTCTACGGCTGCAATGAAAAGAGGTGGAATTCTGTTTCAGCAATTTTCAGAGTAAATGAATGCATCATTAACAGTATATAAAAAATTCTCCTTCCAGCTCTTTAATTCCATCTATCACTTCTCTGGAATATATATTGGATTTAAGCTCGCTCAGCTCTTACTATGGCAATATCTGATTCTAGAATCTGAGTTTTATGGCAGCAGGAGATCCTTTGGGCAGCCTTATGGGAGATGCTGTTATTTACAGACAGTCAAGTTAAGGGAAAGTAAAAAAAGAGAACACTTCCCTGTGTTTTTTTACAATGTTTTTCTTTCATTACTCTTCTTTCTTGGATTTGGTTATTTGGTTCACTATGTCGTACTTGTCTATTTCTGGCACCCATTGCTTTTATTTTTCTTCACTTTAGAAAAAAGTCCTCTTTGGTACCCTTTGTTTCTTAGGTAAATTATGTTGTCCTCTATGATGAGCAGGTGGTTTTGCTTCCAATGACTCTGGTTATTGGACCCTTTCCAACTCAAGAAAAGAGACTACAGCTCACCTGATTTATTTTTTTTTCCCTATTGCAACATCACAGGATGGTTTTCAAGAGTTGCATTTTTCTTGAGGAGGTGTTTGGTTTAGCGAAGATCGTGTCTGAATGTAATTCTTAATGAATTGTATCCCTTATACCATTTGCCAGCATTAAAGCTGTCCATTTTCTTATGCAAGGATCAAGAAAAGAAGAATGTTCTTGGGCTATGCTAGTAATCTGTGCTGTTAAGTGAATTTTATATTTCAAGGTCTGTGTGATTATGAAAATGTAATTTTCTTTTGATATTTTTCAGGTCATAGCCGTTAATCATTGACAGATAATATTACCAGTTTCTGTGCCTGTTTATGTAATATATATGGTCTAACATTTGCATAGCACCAAGGAGGAGGTTAGATAGGAAAACAGGACCTCATTGGCCACTGTTTTATGTGTCAAATGAAAGTGAGAAACAGGCTGCATCTCACATATGCATCTAAGTCCAAATCTTCATTCCTTGACTCGCATGTATTTGTGAGCAGTTGTGCCAATTTCATAATTTTATTGTGAATCTTGGAACATTCGAAGAATAGTTTGCAGTTTTCAAACAAAAGTGTGTGAGATTTAGGAGTAAGGAGAAACTGTTCCATGACTAGAGGAATAGAGGATGTTGGACAAACTACCTGGGGAGCAGTATTTGGCTTTACAATCTGTCACATATTTTTGATATTTCTTATAGCTCTTGGTCTTATAGCCAAGAAAACAAAATAATGTTAAGCTTTTATTGACTATCTAACCAGGTCATGGTGGCTGACAAACTAGAAAGAGTTTCAGTTTGTTTTTTTTCCTTGCAATCTCAAAATTTTTAATTAATAATATTTGTTTCTGGGGGGGTTGTGTGATTCATCAACACCAGCTTGTTCTTTTGTTGAGTATATTTTTAATTTTAGTTTATACCGTGTCTTTAAGTAGGTCTTTTATTTGTTATCTCAAGGTCAAACCCCCAGTTACATGCTAACCTTTTTTTATTTTTGGGACATGGTGCTTTCATATCTCATGACACTTGCTGTAATATCTAATCAGAAGTGTACATTAAGAGCGTTTCCTGATAAAAATGGAATAAGCATTTCCAAGAGGATATTAATGTAACTAGAGCAATTAAAAAAAATTCCCACAATGAAGGAAGGAAATTAATGGGGAAGAATGGAGCATTAGCATGATATACTCCTTCCTTTTGTGGGTGCAAGACTTAAGATATTAAGAAATTGAATTAATTCACAGAATCAGGAAGCAATAGAGAACAAACTTAAGCCTGATTTTTTTTTTTTTTACTTTAGCTGTTGATGCATTTTCTTTTAACTTGATGTCATGATTGCTTTATGTGAAGTATTAAATATATTTAATTTCCACTAAACAAGAAAGCAGGGTTCTGAATAATAGTGTAAAATGAATAGAATTGGCTAATACCTAGTTTGTAGGAAACTTTTACTTTTAAGTCAGACATTGACAAGTTGCAGAAAGCCTAAACAGCATAGAAGTTGGAGTATTTCAGAAGAGGTGGGGTTTATGTTATTTTCATATATTACTATGGAAGATAATGACGACATCTGATTTAATGGTCAGAGCATAAAACTTCACTGACTGGCATTGCCCAAAGGTGCAGGATTGTTTAAAAAGTGTTTGCTTTCTTCCAGTCTGAGTATTTGTACCCCACAAAAGAACACTTTCCAGTTGTTTTGACAGCAAGCTTAGTAGTTATTTCACTTTTATCTCTCTTTAACATTTTCCAATGGAGGACAGCTGTAGGTGGTAATCAAGATGCTGTGGGAACATTCGGAAAGCAAATTGCAGAGAGGACAGATCAGATCCTGTATTTTATGGCTTTTCTTATCAGTATATATATTTACAAGTCTTGGTCCTTTAGAATAGCTCATCTTCCCACACCTGCTAGCAGACTCCTGCAGCTACAGGCATGTCCATTGTGTAGTGCCCTTTCCATCATATGGCCTCAGTGATAGCAAACTGTTGGCAGCACTCCCAAGTTCGACACTTAATGATAGCGCGTATGACTAAGAGTCATAATGGTGTTCAAAATATGTTTTGACATCAAAGAACTTGAGCCTTTGATGTCACTGCAGTGGTGATAAAGACAGTGCAATGATGTACAATGCCTTTTGGATGTGTTCCATGCAATAGAAATTAGTGAAATCAGTCACAAAAGAGCACTATTTGTTTTACATATAAAGACATGAATTAAGATTTTAGCATTCATGCTTAACACTCATGACTTAGATACTCGTACAGTCTATGGTACAAGCAAAAAAGAGACAAAACCAGATGAAATCTCAATTTGTCTCTTGTGTCAGTATCAAACTCACAGTGTTAGCTTCAGACTTGTACTTCTCTGTGCTAGTTTTCTGAATTCAAGAAATACCAAGAACAAATGTGTGTTTTACAATTCTAAAAAGATGTGAAGGAACACACCAGAAAAGTACTTACGATTGCTGACAAAAATGACAAAAGCATACATGCAAAATGGGTGTTTGATGATTTTAAAACAAAATGAGTTCCTATTGTAAAGTATTTGATTAGTATTGCAGATAGAGAAGTGCGCTCACTTCTAGCGTATGTTTTTGAAATCAATTGTATCAGAGTGTTTTTTAGCATTAGAAACCTAGGACTGTGTGACGTTTTTTTCAAACCTCTGGGATACTGATATAAATATTTGATGGTGAAGGTTAGAATTTTTGATGTGACACAGGACTATGTTCAAACTACCAACTATAACAACGTGGCTTCTGAGAGACAGCTGCTTTTCTCTACTGATCTTACTGGGAGATGGAAATTGGAAAACTTAATGTGTAGGACATCTCAACACTTTGCCATGCTATTAAATTAAAATGTGATAGGAATTAAGGTTACTATACTGAGCTCCTATAATCTGCATTCTTAATATGGCCCGCAGGGAAGGTTCAAAAAAAAGGAAAAAGAACAACTTAATGATGGAAATAAGCTCCCCATGGGAATGTAGATGTCTGATTTCTTAACAATTTGAATTTTATGTGTTAAATTCCTTGACAATTCTGCCTTTGTTGAGTACACTCTCCTCTGAACAAATATTTTCTGGAAGTTAAATGGTTTTGCATGCTATGTCAGGGATGGATTTGGCTCTGAAAATGGGTATTGGGTCCCATGTTCTCAACAATGCCTCCTGCTGGTGGTAGAAACGGAAATTGATGAGCTATAAACTGCAAATTGGAATGGAGGACTAATTTCAGAGGTAGAAAAAATGTGCCTAGGGCAGAGACTTAAGATGACTGAGCAAGGGAGTTGCATCTGGGAGCAGGTAGAGAGAACAGAATAGACTGTGGAGGGAAATTGATGCTGGAAGCTGAAGAAGGCAATGTGTCTATAATCCCATTATGAAACTCTCTTTAAGATTTACATCTTTTTAGTAATTTGTACATAGTGTTAAACTAAAGGCTTCCTGCTCTGAAAGATCTCTGCTCATTGTGTCACACAGGTTCCTAATGCCCTGTCTTACATTAGGCAGCCTCTTTCCCTTCTTCTCAACAACACTACAAAAGGTGAATCAGGGGACTCAATAGCCCATGATTAGAAGCCACAATGCCAGCTTTTAGCATGGAGTGAAAAAAAACTTGTGCATTTTGAGACCTCTGGGTTGTATATTTAATGAAAATAGGTAGGAAAGAATATGCCACAATAACCTGTATTTAAAAAGCATGAAGTATGCATTGTATTTGTGAACAATAAGTAAAAAGAAGATGCTGTTTTCCTGTTCTTGTGCAGATACAATTATGTTGGCTGGAGGCGTATGGCAGTTTTTGTTCTCGTGTTTTTCTGATGTAGTTATCCAAAAATAGATGTTTTGATACAGTTACACAGGGTAGTATGGAGGTTTGTTTCAATTTAGCTTATTTCCTCGTTCATACATAACAACACTAGACCATTATGAGAGCTGTGCATGGCCTGTCTCAGTTTTAGCTATATTATAACAGTGGAAGAGTTTTATAAACAAAACAAATGAATATAAGGGCCAAACTCACATGAGGCACAGAAATCCAGGAAGGGCATGTAAAACCGAGACCTAAAAACATTGTACATCCTCACAGTGAAAAAGTTTCTCCTTATGTTTACGTGGAACCTCGAGTGCTGCAGCTTGCATGCATTGCCCCTTGTCCTATCATTGGACATCACTGAGAAGAGCCTGGCTCTTCATCCTCCTGACACTCACCCTTTACATATTTGTAAACATTAATGAGGTTGCCCCTCAGTGTCCTCTTCTCCATTGTAGAGAGACCAGCTCCTTCAGCCTTTCCGCATAAGGGAGATGTTCCATTCCCTTAATCATCTTTATGGCTCTGCACTGGACTCTTTTAAGGAGTTCCCTGTCCTTCCTGAACTGAGAGGCCCAGAAGTGCACACAGTATTCCAGATGTGGCCTCACCAGGGTGGAGTAGAGCGGGAGGAGGACCTTTCTCGACCTCTTAACTACACCCCTTCTAATACATCCTAGGATGCCATTGGTCTTCTGGACCACAAGGGCATGTTGCTGGCTCATGGTCATCTTTCTGTCCACCAGGACCCCAGGCCCCTTTTCCCTACACTGCTCTCCAACAGGTCAATCCCCAACCTATACTGGTACATGGGGTTGTTCTTTCCCAGATGCAAGACTCTACACTTGCCCTTGTTGTATTTAATTAAATTTCTCCCTGCCAAACTCTTCAGCCCGTCTAGGTCTCTCTGAATGGCAGCACAGCCTTCTGGTGTGTCAGCCACTCCTCCCAGTTTTGTGTCATCAGTAAACTTGCTGACAGTGCCCTCTGTTCCCTCATCCAAGTCGCTGATGAATATATTGAATAGTACTGGTCCAAAAACCAATCCCTGAGGGACTCCACTAGATATAGGCCTCCAACTAGACTCTGTCCCATTGACCACAACTCTCTGTCTTCTTTCCTTCAACCATTTCACAGTCCACCTCACAACCCAGTCATGCAGACCACACTTCCTCAGTTTAGCTGTGAGGATGCTGTGGGAGATGGTGTCAAGTGCTTTATTGAAATCAAGATAAACGACATCAACTACACTACCATAATCTATCCACTTGGTTATGTCCTCATAAAAGGTTGTCAGGTTGGTTAAACGTGACTTCCCCTTGGTAAAACCATGTTGACTGCTCCTAATGACCCTCTTATCCTTGATATGCCTAGAGACAGCACCAAGGATAAGTTGTTCCATCACCTTTCCAGGGATGGAGGTGAGGCTGACCAGTCTATAGTTACTCAGGTCCTCCTTCTTACCCTTTTTGAAGACTGGAGTGACATTTGCTTTCTTCCAGTCCTCAGCCACCTCTTCTGTTCCCCATGACTTGCCAAAGATGATGGAGCGTGGCCTAGCAATGACCTCTGCCAGCTCCCTCAGCACCCACGGGTGCATCCCATCAGGACCCATGGGTTTATGGATGTCCAGATTGCTTAATTGATCCCTAACCCAGTCCTCATCAGCCAAGGCAAACTTCTCCTTTATTCTCATTTCCTCTGGGGCCTCAGGGGTCTGGGGCTCCTGCGGACAGTCTCCAGCAGTGTAGACAGAGGCAAAGGAGGCATTCAGTAACTCCACCTTCTTAGTATCCTCTGTCACCAGGGCACCCACCTCATTCAGCAGTGGGCCTGTATTGCCTCTAGTGTTAGTTTTGTCTGCAATGTATTTGAAGAAGCCTTTTCTGTTGTCCTTGATGTCTCTTGCAAGGTTTAATTCCAAGGAGGCCTTGGCTTTCCTGGTTGCCTCCCTACATCCTCTGACAACAGTCCTATATGCCTCCCAAGTGGCCAGCCCCTCCTTCCATGGTCTGTAAACTCTCTTCTTCCATTTGAGTTTGCCCAGCAGTTCTCTCTTTAACCATGTGGGTCTCTTGGCTCCCTTACTTGATTCCCTACCCTTTGGGATCCTCTGATCTTGAGCTTGGAAGATAAAGTATAAGATAAAGTACTCTACTCATCCTACCAGCATACTGGGTTTTCCACACTAAAACTGGAAACTGTTGGAGACATGCTCACTTGTAGGAGAGCTTTTATACAGCACAGATGATGCGTCTTCATAGTGAACAGTATTTATGTTTTGTTAATGCTATTTTTATCTTTAGAGTTACAAATGTTTACATTCTTTACCCTTCTGCTTTTCAATTCTGCCTTTCAGGTGTTATGGTTAGGTTGAACAAAAAATGTAGCCTTAGAAAAATGACAAGTGTAGAAGATTAAAAGAGAGGAGAAGGGAAAGAGACATTAACCAGAGGAAATATCATTTTTTGAGGAATTTCAGAGTCAAATATCTTCAGGCTAGCAGAAATGGAATAATGTGTCATATTTTCAGTCAGAGTGTTTTTTTAGTTGTCTTCAGATTTTTTTTTTTAATATTTTTTATTTTTAAGAAAGGAGGAGAGAAAATATTGACCCTTACTTTTATTATTTCTGTGTGCTAATTGTGGTCCATAGCAAGGTTTTTTGTTGTTGATGAACAGCTGTGTTGGCTGATCACTAAATGAGTATGCATTCTTGGCAGTGCTTTTATGTATACTGTGATATCCATCAAACAAGGTGTTAATAAAGGAATGAATATGAAATAGGGCATGAGAAAAACTTAACAAACAATTGAACAATACAGTTCTCAAACATCAAAATTACAACCTTGAAAATAAAAGGCAAGTTTTATAGTCATTGTTTAGTCTGGTGGTTGAGAACATCTTGACTTCCAGAAGTACTTTGCTAATAATGTAAAACACATTCAAAACCATTGTACTTAACACTGTAAAAAAAGTCGAGAATCATCATCTTGAGTAATGATGGCCTGTGACCTCAGTGGGAGACAACATGGACTCTGCAGTGTGGATTTCGTCAGGTGCATTTGTAGTAGGTGGATGAAAAGGGGGTTGTTCCTGACTGACGACTTGTTCAGCACCATGAAGCCCCATGGTAGCCAGCAGTCTCTTAATGCATCCCACTGCACATGTTTGTGAAGTTTATCTGCACAAGCACAGGCAACTCCCTCTAATGTGTGCTGTGAAAAAGGAGCTCTGACATAGGAAATGTAAATATGCCATGTGTCCACCAGCACCCATGTGCATAAGAGAGTTTTGATCCAGTTGACAGTTTCCAGCTTAGAATACTTTTTGTGATTAAAGAAATAGTGGCTCCCACCATTATTCTTAATACTAAAGCTGATTGTTTTATGCAACCTGGAAATTACAGTCATAATTTGTTTGTAATAAGGTACAAAAGCCCATCCTTTCCACAATTAAAACAGCTTCTTCTTCTGAATGTGATAGCATAGAAAGGTGCTAATGAAACAAGATGTTCTTGCTTAACCAGGTGATCAACTTGTGCTTCTGGATATACTTTAATATTGCTGAAATATTATATACCTAAAATGATGACTCAAAATATCTTGTTCTCATGGCAAATGTATTTTAGCTATGAGGTCATGATGTTTTTTTTCTTGCAGCTATTTTCTGAAAAATTAGAGAATTGAAAAGTACTGAGAAGTAAGTTTGGACATGGCAACTACAATAGGAAGTTGCCATTTCTAAGCTTACTTTTAAATAATTATGGTTAAATTGTTAATGTAATAGAATAGGATTCTTACAGAATACTGAGTGGTATGTTTTATTGAGGATTCAGAGTATGTTTTTAACCTTAATTAAGGAGTAAGGATTTTTTCCTTTTTTTTTTTCTTTTCCCACATTTACCAGTTCTATCGCAGGTGTATGAATACAACAGTTTTTGTATGCAGCACAATAGCCTTGTGAAACCTAAATTAGGATCTTTAATTACAGTGTTACAGGATCCTGGGTAAGTAGGTTGTTATCTCTTAATAACTGAAGCTTAAATACTCTTTAAATAAATTCTGTCTTCTGTGTAACACTCGTACTGGATGGAATTAGAAGTTATAACTGTGTGCTGAATAGCCTATTTTATAAGTACTTTGGACAGCAGATATAGTTGTTTTATGAGAAGAGAATCTTGCATTATGGTGCAATGTCAAAGAAGTATCTACTTGCTTCTCATTATAGCAACTGATTAGGCATGAGGAGATAGTTTTCTAACAGGAGTAATTGAATGTAGATATACAAATACACAAGGCAATACAAAAATGGGAAGAAACACACAACATGCTGCATACTAGAAGAAAGAGGGAAATGAAGAAACCCTTGGAAGAAGAAGCACGGGTATACTGCCGTGATGTTTCAGGAAGTTCTAGTGTTGCAGTATAGTATTTATAGCCTATATTAATCTGCCACGAGTACTATAGAGATGTATAGATTTATATGACCAGATATGTAGGAGGGCATAGTGAATACTGATAAATAAAAAAAGAAGTGTTTCATACAAGGAGAACAATGTGAAAGAAAGTACGGGACTGAAGGAGAGGAACCTGCATGTTAGCAGGTACAGAAGCACGAGATGCAGAATCTTGACTCGGTAAGAAAACAAAGGGATCAGATACTTGGAGAAGACATTTCACTGCCATTGCTTTGACTTAGCACATGAACTGTCAGAACTGAACGAATGATTCTTTAGTCAGCACTTAGTAGTAAATTTAGCCCCCTAGAGAATGAAGGACTCCTGTAATCAAGGAAGTTTTCACTCATCCAGCCAAAGCAGAGCAGGTTCTGTTTTCCAGAGCCAAGTGGCTAAGGTCATTTGCTTCATAGCTATTCTCACTGCTCTAAAGCAGAGTTTGAACTGTTTGGTCAATCCCTGCTGGGTTCATTAACTTTGTGTGTTTGTTTCTGTTACCCTACTGAGAAGGGAATGGTTTGTATTTGTATTCCTAAAGAATTGGACCTGAATTATTTAACCAAACCCCACTGAGCACAGAAACTTTTGTATTTGGTTGAACTCGTGCTCCCAGGGTCATTTTCATCTGCTCCTCTGACCTTACCAGAGGGAATCCCTGTTTATTTCTTCATTTAGTAGAACTGTTTATCTGGGCCCTGCTGAGGATAGAAATGGGCTGCCTACTTTCTGCTGCAAATGGGAACCATGAGAGACAATCACTTGAGACTGTCACTTGTCCTAAGGAGAGAGAAGCTCATGTAGGACTTTTTTTTTTTTTTTTTTTTTTTTTTTTTCCCCTTCAGATTATTGGTAATTTCTTATCTTGGAGCGTGTTGCAGTGATTTTTCAAGCAGGAGTAGGAAGGCTGGTGACAGCAGTGAGAAGGCACAGGGTCTTGAAGGCAGACAAAAGAAGGAAAGGTACATGGTATAATCTGGCAGGCTGTTGGCCTTTGATTCTCAGGCAGTCCAGCAATGTATTGACTTGTTTCCTGCCCTGCTTTTGAGGAAATCCGTAGCAGCTACATAAAAACCCCTGTATGCCTCAGAGTGGAGGGAATGCATGGTACTGTCAGAGCACTGGCTTTAATTTAAATCCTAAAATGCAGCAGTATATGTATTAGAGCAGTTTGAGTGGTTGTAGATGATGGGCTGACTTTTGAGAGGCTGTTTGTATAAGTGCTAGGGTTATTGTCTTAAAAAAACTACACACATGCACAGACTAGTTGCTGTAGGGCTACAATGAACCTGTACATTGGTCTGAATCTTTTACCTGGGATAGCTAAAAGTGTTGTATTTATCTCAAATAGAGGTACTCAGGTTGGCTTGAAAGAAGCTGATTAGTACAGAGAGCAAAAGAGAAAAGTGAGCTGTAGGGGAGAGGTGCTGCTGGTGCGGTATTCAGGCCAGCTGGGAGCTGCATAAAAATTATCTGTCTCCTGAGGAGCCTCAGTTGGCAGGATTTGAGTGCATTTCTGCCCATAAAAATAAACCTGCTTTACCCTGGTAGAAACTACAGCCAAGAGTTGATCCCCCCTGGGGTGAAAGCTTCTGGCAGAACAGCTGCCCCTCCAGGCAAAGTAGAAAGACATTGTAGTACACCCTTTAATCACTATGGGTTATATCTCTTTCCTGTCTAAACAAAATCACTTCATCAATTGCAAAATATTTTTATCACTATGCTTATATGTTAATGTATACACAAGTGCAACTGTGATCTGAGTAAAACAGAAAAATTGCAAACATATATTAATGATTTGAACATACTTTGTTTTAATGAGCTACTACAGCGTTTTAAAAAAGCAAGAAAGTTAGTGGTCAATTTGATACTTCTTTATTTAAGACATTAGATAGTATTAAAATAATAGAAGAATCATAGAATGGTTTGAGTTGGAAGGGACCTTAAAGATCATCTAGTTCCAACCCACCTGCATGGGCAGGGACACCTCCCACTAGATCAGGTTGCTCAGGGCCCCATCCAACCTGACCTTGAACACTTTCAGGGATAGGGCTTCCACAGATTCCCTGGGCAACCTGTTCCAGTGTCTCACCACCCTCAAACACTAAAGAATTTTCTCCTAATGTCTAACCTAAATCTCCCCTCTTCCAGTTTTGAAGGTCTTCCAGACCTCTTGTCTTCTCACTACAAGCCCTTGTAAAAAGTCCCTCCCCAGCTTTCCTGTAGGCCCTCTTCAGGTACTGGAAGGCCGCTATGAGGTCCCCCCAGAGCCTTCTCTTCTCCAGGCTGAACAGCCCCAACTCTCTCAGCCTGTCCTTGTAGGAGGGGTGCTCCAGCCCTCCGATCATCTTCGTGGCCCTTCTCTGGACTTTCTCCATGAGCTCCATGTCCTTCTTATGTTGGGGGCTCCAGAATTGGACACAGTATTCACAAGAGCTGAGTAAAGGGGGAGAATCACCTCCCTTGACCTGCTGGCTGTGCTTCTTTTGATGCAGCCCAGGACACAGTTGGCTTTCTGGGCTTTCTGGGTAAGTTTTTGGGTTACTAGAACTCTTAGAGGAAGGGAGTGAGACCACCAGTCTTTGAGGTGGGATGATTAGGGAGGAAGAGTGGTGGGAAGAGTGGTGAGTGTTCCTGTGGAGCAGGCTGAAGCAGTAGTCACCATTGAGGCAGGATGGCAGACTAAGGAGCTGTTTTCACTGTAGTGCTATTTCAACAAGTGCTAAGGTACAGGTACTGAGAAAGAAACTACTGATATTTCTCTTTAGCCTGTGTGCTTGCAACTTGTGCATAGGCAGTTTTTAACTCACCAGTGTGTCTGGCTCATTTTGAAGGGTCATGTACAAGATGGGAGAGTTATTGCCATTTTGGAGACAAATCAGAAAATCTGTGTTTCACATTACCCAGGTAGAGTAAGTCTGTCTACAGTTATCCATTCATTGTTCCTTATGGTCTTCTCCATTGATTCGTTACTATCTTTTGAAAATAACTACTGCAAAAGAGTGCTGACAGGAGAATCAGGCAAGAACATCCCAAAAAGCTGTGTTCACACAAACTGGGCAATGTGACAGCATACCTTTCAGATTTGCATTTTCTTCATTCCTAACACACTCAGATTTGTGCACTGTTACACCCTATGGCATATCTTGTTACCCAACCTCTTGTTTAACTGCAGTTACCTAATAAAAAAACCCCAAACTTCAGGCCTGGATGGTAACACTTCTTTTAATAATTCACAGATAATAGCTTTAAATTATTATTGTGGATTTTTTTCTGCAAACAGATCTACTAAGGAATTCTCAAGCTTATTTGAAAAGTCTTGGTAGTATCTCTGGCAAACTGTTTTTCTGGTTAGTTGTAAGCAGTCTCTGATGTGTGTTCAGTATCTGTATCATCAGAGACAGCCCTAGTTATTCTGTTGCCTTGAGTAAAATATATTCTGCTGCCACATTTGCAAGAAATGATATTTAATAGTAAGTGTTTTAGTAGTATTTTAGAATGCCACATATTTATCTATTATGAAATACCGTCTTATAGAATTCAAGAAATATACAAGACAAAGTATTTACACATTGTAAAAATTAATGTCTTATTAGCAATTTAATCAGTGCAGTCACAAATTGGCTCTCAAAATGCTGCCTCTTTAATTCTGCAGCTCTGGGCAACTGTCCAGTCTTTACATAAGGTGAGCTGCCCTCTATGTTGTTCTGTAAGACATTGAAGTTTTAATTGGATAGTTTATGCAATGACTTAGGTGAGTAAATTGTGAATTAAAATTGCTCAAATGAAATTTGTCACTTTTTGTTTCTTTTTTTTTCTAACAAGACAGAGATTTGCTTTAGCTATACAAGACTTGACTTGAAGATTTACTTTCAAAAAGAACAGTATTAGTTGGCTATGGTATGTACATAAAGCATGAGATAGTTTACCTGCATCTTCCATAAATTTTCTTCTATACAGCCATGATAGCCATAAAAATGTTCATAACACAACATTCCTGAGTTGCACATTTTACAAACACAGCAACAAAATATGGGTATTGCAGTGCATGCTTTTCAGGGATTCATTACTCAGCCAAACGGAATGTATTTTTCTCAGCAATACAGAAAAGATTGCAAAATTGCAGATTTCAAAACTGTACTGTAAAGCTGTGGATCTACTTCAAAGAAGATGGGAAGAATATTTTTAGAATCCAGAACATATACTTTTAAATTTTCTTATTTCATAAGACTTAAATAAGCGAACATGAACACTCTCCTACCTACCCCAAAACACTTAAGATTTAAAAACACTGAACTGGAAGAAGGAACTGGTTAATTATTTCTAGTTTCCTACACTACCAAGAAACTGTGTTATGAGTACTCAGGGCTGGGGTTCATCCAAATGCAGAGCTCAGTAGCATAGATATCTATATTTCAGTTAGTTAAACTCTCTATATAATGGAAAGATAGAGGCACTTGTAGGCCACATATTTCATTATAGCTTAGATTGTCCTAAACAGAGCAGTGAGATGTGTCCCAGAAGTTCAATTCTGCCCATTGGCTGTAAGTGGAACCTAGGTATCTGGCTCACATGCAGATGTCAACACTGTCAATGTCTAAATACGGCTGTGATGATTCTGTCTCTTAAATCAGAAAAAGTCACAAATCACATGTAAGCCAAATAGTATCTTGCAAGTCTTTGTTACAAACAGATCTTTCCTAAAATATGAAAAGATAAAATCATGTACTAGCAGGAGAAACAGCAGAAATGGATATTATCATCCAACAGTTGGGGTCTTGCAAGGGGTTACACCAAAACCAAAAATTCACACCAGCAGAAAAAAGCCTTTCACCAAATGCCCATTATTAGAACAAATGGCTATATAGCTTTAAGTACTAGTCTTTCTGCTAACGTAAAGCATTCCTTCAAGGAAACCAACATCCTTGGATTGTGATTGAAGGAAAATTGTGTGTAGTATAAAAGATATCATTTGGCTATGTGCAAAACTGATTATTTTTTTAAGTGCCTATTAATAAACAAATGTTGTACTGAAACAGATGTTAGTGAGTAGGATATCTGAGCTGAAGTTCAATGAAGATCAATGTCCAGACTAAATGGTTATGGTGAACTTTCTTCAATTTTGACAGCTTAAGCTCGTGATCCCAGAAAACTTCAGCCTCTTCCTGGTGTCTGGCTCTTTTTCAGGAAGAAGTGGTTAAATTTATCAAGTATGTACCTGTGTGTAAGTGGGCAGCAAGATGCAGTAAAGCTACTACGTCTAGGCACCTATCTCAGATGAGCTCTTGAGTAGCTAGATTCCTATAGTATTAAAAAACCCACTGTCATTATTATTCACAAAATACACTTCCAGATAAGTCTCATATGGTGAGCTGGGTAATAGCTCTCTTGGTATCCATGCCTTTTTTGACAATGGTCAAAGACAGTAATAAGTTTTATTTTTTGTCAAGTTCAAGCTGACAGTGAACTGCAGGCCAGCTGACTGCTAGTGGTGTGCCCTGTGCCAATTAGCTCTGTCACTCAGAAGCACACTTTAGTGTTAGCTCTGACCTTCTACCTCAGGCTCTGTTCCCTGAATATAGAAAGAACATCAGCCTCGATGTAGACACAGATTTAAATTCTTCTGTTTGTTCTCTGAAGTGGATGGACAAAAGGCAGCTATGGTCTACCACTGTGATGCCAAGCTGGTGCTGTGCTATCCCCGCCTATGTTGACCATGCAGTCAGCATCCCCAGAGGACAGCTGTGGTCTCACCTTCTAGAGACACCACAGTGGTACATGTTGCTAATCTCTCTTCCGGTGGCTGCCTTTCACAGATGCAAAAATCTTGAGTCCAGAGATGATTTTCTCTTCCCCTGCACAAGATCCTGTGGAAGGAAGGGCCTGCCATCGATGGGCTCGGTGGGGGGGATTAGCTTTGCTGACACAAGTGAGGAGCTGTACCCCGGGACTAAACACAAGTTGTCAAAATCTAACCAGAGGGTTTCCAGCGTGAACAATGCCTCACTTCCTATTTCTCTCCAATAATAGGAAACAAGAAATTGCTGTCACTGCAGGGTCTCCATCGGAGTTCAGCAACCCGTGTTTACTTCCTTTTTGTCCTCTTCTTATGTGCTTGTGTCAGCAAGCACGTTCCCTTCCTGCTGTTGTCCTCAGTGGTGAAAAGAACATCCCTTGCAAGTATCCTCCCTGCAGTTTGGCAATAGAGGCTTACCTATTGCTGCCATGTATTATCTCCAATATATTTCATCCTTCTCAAAGGAGCCATTTCATATTCAAATTAAAGTTTTAGACAGGACAGAGATCAATTAAATGATAATATTTTCTCATGATTATGCTAGTGTTTTCCTTTAAGCAATTCCCATATTGGGTGTGCTTCCAGTAGTGCTAGAACTCATCTCACTTTTCATGCAAGATTGCCACAGGTCTTAGAAATGCAGATTATCATTAGCATCATTATTTTCAGCTAAATTAAGAAATTAATTGAGAGAACCGCTTCTTTCCCTCTGAATACTCAAAGTGGTGGGTAGTGAAAGTAGCAGCAGTTTTCTCATAAAGTTTGTCCCAGAGACTGCCTAAAATTCCCAAAAAAAGCACTTCTAAGTGCTTGGAGGCTTTCATATCAGTTGCACAGTGAATATCTAGGAAAAGAAAAAGTTTCCTTTTTTTTTATCCTGAGTCATCAGAATGTTTTTTTGTTTCATTTGGCCATGCAGCTTCATCCCTTCCAACATTTACCTGGGTCAAGGCAAGTATGGTGTAAGAGACTGGTGAAAAATAGCAGTCGTAATAACACATATACCTTTTTGTTTGCTTCTCTAAAAAAATAGTTAATGTCATTTTTGCAATTAAAAAGGAAGGAGTTTTGAAGTGAACTTGTAAAAGCATTTTGCTCACAGTTCTTGAGTGAAGTGATGATCTGGTCTAAGGTACAACTTGCTTTTTATGTATGCATTTATTTTATCATAAGTATTGCAGATGATTTGATTTTTTTCCTTAAAAAAAATGGTGACTTTTTGTAAAATTTAGGAAATAGTAGAAAATAATTTTTTGAGTTCTGAAGCAAAATTTGCATTGTCTCCAGCCAAATACAGCTTTTTAAAATAATGTAGTTGTTAGCATTCTTATTAATAAAAGAGGTTTCTAATTACTCTAAAAAGCCTAATGTGGTATTTTAATATTCCTGTAAATGGAGCAGTTTAAAATTGTCTAAGTCAATTGCATACTTACTGTTAATTGCTGGACAATTTTGCTCAAATGAGAAAAAAAAAATAGACCTTTGCGACATTAGCTGCATTAAGTGCCTGCAATTTTACTTTTAAGCTTCTGTTGATGATCTTTAGAGTATTTTTATTAAATTTTTAATTTGTTGTACAAAATCATATTAATGCTAATCTTAATTTACTATGTGTTTTAAAAGGAAGGTTCACACCAAGCTTCTCAGTACATGCTGAACTCCTTAGCATTAGGCACAAACTATTTTCAGGTGTCCCCAGATATTAGCACTCATTTAAAAGGCTGTAGCATCCAATTATACTTTTGAATTCGTTTTGATGAGAAGGAAAAATCCTGCATGTCAGACAAAGAAACTGTGAAAAAAACTTCAAACAGACAATGTAATGTTCATAGATGTCCCGTGGGATCGTGTTCTGAATCTTGAGTTTCACCATAACCTCTTGCGCCTCAGTAATTTGAGATGCTTGTTGGTTTGGCAGTTGGTCACACAAAATAAACTGCCCAAACCTCATGTGTGATAATCAGCCAATCAGGTCTCCAAAGAGTCTTTAAAATGTTCAAACTGAACAAAGGCTCCGTGTCTGTCAAGTTCAGATTTTTGTCTTGGACAGCAGCTGCCTGCCAGGTAACGTGCTGTTTTTCTATTTCCTTTTAGCTTAGTGGTAATGGGAAGTTTCAGATTACAGAGGTAATCCATGCAAAACTAATTGACTAATTAAATGCAAGGCAAGTCAATGTGCCAGTGCACGTTGTGCAATATTTGCTGTTGGCTTTTTAATGATTATCTAACATATATTGACAGAAGAGTGTGAAGCACTTTAACAAAGAAATATTCTTACACTCTGTCTGCTCCTAGAAAGTTATAACAAGGATTAATGAATAGTAACACTCCCCAGTCTTTTCAGGCTTTATAGATTTGATTGACGTTTTTTGTTCATATGTTTTGCCAGTATTTCTGAGAAAATAAAGAGTTCAAAGATGAGTCTTCTAAAGAGAAACTTTAAAGAAAGGGAAGCATCAGTGTAGCTCAGGCCAGATTTCAGAACTGATGAATATGAAATGTAAATTAGGGTGAATGGTGTGCTGGAAGTGGTTCTGTGGCTATGTGACTTGGATTGAATTGGAGGAATGAGAGGACAGTAGTAAGGAGTGAAATCGGAGTGGAAAAAACACAGCTTTGAAGAAGCTCAAAAACCTCACAGCTAATACAGAAAAAGATAAATGAGGGCAGGAGAAGATTTGAAGACAAGTTGGTCATAGCTGAGGCAATGGGCAAGGAAGATGATTGCTGTGGCAGCATGTGTGGGAATGAGGACTGGAGCCTAGGCTGACAGGGACAATGAATCCCATGTGTTCTGAAGTAACATGTAATTTATAAATTCAGTATCAATTTTGCTTACTTGACAAGTCTTCATGATAAACATTTTATTTTCATAAGGATTTTGGAGGATAGCAGTAACATAATCCTCCTGGATGAAACTGAGTGATGGAATGAAGGCTATTCAGCCTCACTGAGCACTTACACAGTTGGTTCTTCTGTAGTGCCTGAGATTTTTATTATAAAGAATGAAGGGTTGCTTTAAAACAAACAATGTCAGTGTATATTTCACTGACACAAGTAACTCTGTTTCAGTCTTTTACAACCTCAGAACTCAGTATTCTATGACTAGTTTTAGCTGTAGGCACTTAAAAATTACTAGATTCCTTTGACTGAAGCAAGTGCAAAAGCAATTTCCAATTCTGTTTTTCGTATTTAACAACAAATCTCCAACTAACCTAAACAGTCTTGCCAATAGTTAATGCACTAGCAGTTTTACAATGGCTGATTATATGTAATTTTGGGGAAAAGTTTACTGAGTTTATTTCATTGAGATAACCGGGTAATTTTTGGTGCTGTTTTTGTCATCCCTGTTATCAAAGTTTAAAGCCTCAAGGTCCAATTCTTTGCTTACTGAGCTCAAAACTGAGTGCAAAGGAATCTTTGATTTCAGTAGAGCAGGCTGATGGCTTAAAGGTCAGAATTTTGGCTGTCATCTTCACAACTCCTCTGATGTCAGAATCACTGTAATGACTTAGTGCATAGTAAGGAGATGGACTTAAATGGGTCAAACTGCAAAACAAAAAGTGACAAAACTGGTCAGTGGTGACAGTTTTCATGTTTATTTCTGCGGGGTATTTTTATATCTTAATATTTTTTTCATTTGTATTTGCTCATTGTATGATTCTCAATCTACATGAAATGTTATTAATAAATCATTTATGAAAAATGAAAATATTGGAAAGATAAAAAAAGAGTAATATTTTGTTTTTCACCGGTGACTAGGACCCTGGTTTATATTCACATAGTCCCATCCTCATGTAGAACTAATGTAACTCTCCAACAGTAAAAAAAGTCACTTGCTGATAGTAAAAATAAAAGGAGAGAACAGGAAGGTATTCCTACAGGGTAATGGTAGAGAGGTCCCTAAATCCTTATATAAAGGAGTCATGTTTGAACAAGTCATTTTTCATGATGCTGCATGCAATGTTAGTGAAGTTTCATTATGAAGAAAATTCTTTTTGCTTTACCTCCTAAAAGGCTGTTTTTGAGATTGTCACACGGAACTGATTTACCAGCACAACTCCCCATCCCCTTAAACAGTTAGAAGATGGAAAGAAATTGAGGGGAAAAAAACCCCAAATCAGCCTGTCTCTTCTCCCCAAAGTGACGGAGAAAGGAAGTGCTGTGCTTGACCCACATAACAGAAGAAAGCAGGAGAGTGAAAGATGTGTGTGCAATGTAGTTACAGACATTATAAAACAATCACTGCATGATGTTTAAATATTGCTTTATGGTGTTTCCACTGACGTATTCCATTAGTATGTAATGATAGTGAATCATGATTGTACTTCACTGGGAGCCCATGGCTACATACTTTTATGTCTTTTTTTAATTCCTGTGGATTGCACATGGAAACAAGGGGAAAAAGTTACTTGAAGAACATAACCAGAATAGAAGCAGTAAAACTATAACGGTACTTTGAAGTTGACAAACTTTTCAACACAGTTTTATTTAATTTTGTCAGTATTATTTTATTCAAGGTAGAAGTGCAGCTTTAAATATAGTCTTCTGGGGAATGTGAACAAATGTCTTTAAGAAATGTCCCTGGGCAGTGCATATGTGTTGACAAAACTGGGCTTTTTTTTTTTTTTTTTTTTTCCACTTCTGTAGACATTGCTTGTCTACAGCAACTAATTTGAGAAAGAATATTTTCAGATAAAGAGATTTAAGCAAGACAAGTGCTTCTTTAGTGGTGAAACACTCAATATCTCAGTTCAGCTGGCCATATTTCTCCCAGATCTAACTCCCACAAGCTCAGATGGTAACTCTTTAGAGCAGGGAAAAGTGCCATCTGGTGATTCAAAGCAATACAAATTGATGGGATCAGCTTCTTGCAGGTGACAAGTGGAACTGGTCATCAACTTCAAATAAAATTGCCATATGTGATGTTTAGTCCTGAAGACCCTGAAACCTGACAAAACACTCAGCAATCTCCTTCATCAGATTTCCGTTTAAAATTGTATTCTTTCATTATACTGCAGCAAATTAATCATATGTTTAGCAGCAGTAAATCATAATTCATACATTTCTGTAATCGTAAAAATGTCAGTGTATATGATGTGTGCCGGTACAAAAACTATATACTATATATATGCCAACTATATAAATAATGAAACTTATAAACATGTACTTATATTTGTCCTTTTACGTGCGATTTTGAATTCCTGATATAGGGATTGGGATTTACATGGATAATATATAGCATGTGTTGTGTGTAAAAGAGTAACAGTAGTGTCTGATGTGTGAGGAAAACAGATAAGCAGTAATATGTTAGAATAACGGTTCTAACTATTTTAATAATAATTCTAACTCTTTTAATAATAATTTTTAAAAATATTTGATATTCGATAAGCTGATGATGTGCCTTGAACTGTAGGCCTCAAATTTAAGACAAAATGACCATAAAAAAAAATAGGCTGTGCCTTTACAGAGGAAGAGAAGACGGGAAAATGGCAATATTTTATTCAGCAAGTTCAACTCCTTTTTCTGGGCAGAACTGGATCTGATTTATGTTCCAGTTTGTGATAAGGGTGAATTAGTAGCTAAAAGAGTAAGGTAAACTCAATTCTAGCTCATTGCATTTGTTTAAATCCTCACATCTGTAAACATTTAGTCTGAATATTAATTTTCTTTGTATGAGTACTCTGAGTATCCTGTTGTTTTTTATATTGAACATAATGCAAAGTTATGGGTTTTTTTCATCAAGGCTCCTTTTAAGAGGCTCACTGGAGTGAAACTTAATGCTGGAGAGTCTACTAAGAAGTACTAAAATGCTGTGTGTAAGCACTCGTAAGAATTGCTCCTTTAGTTTGAATACTGAAATATTTGTTGATAATGAGAAAGAAGCTGTAAAACTTCGATAATTCCTGTTTGTAGACAGATTTTCTTTGAAGTCAGCAGACAATTCAAAAGGGTCAGACTGTATATGTATTTCAGTAAACTGATCCTTCAGTTTAAAAACAATAAATACATACTTAATAGAAATAGCATTTAATGAATGCTAGACCATATCCCGTTTCTATTTCTTAATTTCTGTGTTTAAAAAGCATTTACTACAGAGTAATGTTTATAAATCACTTAATATGTAGCTTTTTACATGAATGTCATTTTAAAAGAGAAAAAAGGCACAAAGAAACAGAATGTCCTACTGAACGCTTATGGCTGTGTATAGGATTATACAGGTGTGTTTTGCATAAAATCTCTAATAATCTGCCAAGTAAGAGCTCAAGTCACCTTGTCATATGTTGCCTGTGAAGTTATAACACTTTTTGTATGCAGTACCACAGATGACAATGCAAAGAAAGAGTATTTCTCAGGCAAATCCTATTTTGTTATCCTCTTTAACTTACTTGTTAGATTTGGATATTCAGGTATTAGTTCTGCTTTTCCATTAGTTTACATTAGTGCCTTGTTATTTAAAACCTGGTGTGAATCTAGCACTTCAAATGCATACTATTCTCTGATGTTGTGTGTTGGACTTGGTATAGATAATTTTATCCATAATAGACAGTAACTCTATTTTAAGGAGGTAAGACAAGATGGTAGTTCTTTATATTGACACACAATTACTAGTGGAGTCAGGGTGAGTTTTCGTAGTAGAATGAGCTCCTTGCGATTGCATCCGGTCCCCTTGATAATGAGAAATGGCATAAATCTTTAATTTATTAATTTCTTTCCACTCACTCATGGTATCTTCATTTCTGTTTGCATAAGTCTTCAAATGAGTTTTAGTTTTTGGCTTTCAAGTAATAATTTGAAACATCAAAAGTACAAAATTAAACTCTAGGTGTCTATACAAACTTAAGAGAATGAATAAAAGATAAATTCAGTTAATTGCAAATTTCAGTAACACTATTAATGCAGCTTAATGGTTTTAGAAGTCAATTGATGATAAAGCCAAAATTTTTGTAAAGTAGATTGAGTGAAAGCAATCATTGTTGCGGTAACTGGGACTTATGATGACTTTTTTGCATTCATCATAGAATCATAGAATGGTTAAGGTTGCAAGAGACCTTAAAGACCATCAGGTTCCAACCTCCATGCCATGAGCAGGGACACCTCACACTATACCAGGCTGCACAAAGCCTCATCCAACCTGGCCTTAAACACCTTCAGGCTGGGGGCTTCCACAACCTGTGGAACACACACATGTTTACAACGTGATCAGAAAAGCAAAGAATTTTCTACTTCAAGAACTCTTAGGCTGTCAAAAGTTATATCAAATTCTGTTCACAAAACCAGAGAAGGTTACAGCATGCTGTCACGGTTTGGCACCGAGTTGGGTAGGGAAGGAGGGAAAAAATTAGAAAGAGAGGCTTTCTGGGTTGGAAAGTGAAACAGATTGATTTTAATTATTAGTGATAATATATATTTGTAAAGGGATGTGCAACACCCTATCCCCTCCTTCCTCCCCCAGCGACTCTTCTTCCTGGTGACTCCCAGCTGAAGGGGGAGAGTGTCTGGGTGCACGGACGGGGTACTCGGATGTCAGCTGAAAAGAAAAAAATGAAAAAGAAGAGAGAGAGCCAAACAGAGGGTGATAGAAGCAACAGTAAGCAGAAAAGTGAGTGGAAAAGGAAAACGAAAGGCTTGACTTCCATGATGTCTTAACCTATACTGAAAGCCAAATAGAGAAAATATTACGAGAAGGGAATATTCTGTTTGCTGATCCTGCCTTCGGTCTAATCTGCTCCCCCGTACTGGGGGAGGCTGCAGGCAGTCAGAAGTGACCTTGGTCATTATCAGTCCACTGGCGCTGCTAAAAAGTTCACTGAAAGAAAAAAAATCAGCAAAGAGAAAGTTCGCTTCACCCTGGTTCAAACCAGAACATTCCACCCCTGTTCCATTCTCATAATATTTTACACAGAGTCTATAAATTCTCAAATTAAGAATTCTCTCCCAGTGTTAGATTTCTTTGAGGCACGTACTGAACTTCACAATCTTCCATCATTACACACCAAGTATGTCCAGGTCTGTCGCGATCCGTGACCTATTATATCTCCTTTTTGGAGTGATTTTAGTTTATCAGGATCTGCCGAGAGGTCCGCATGCGGCACTCGCCTCTCACAGAGGAGCAGTGAGCTTCGGCACTGACTTTTCGGGTGAGACACTTGTTCAGTGCTCACTAGTGTTTCCAAGAACAGCAGCCAATCCCCAATTAGAATTTACGAATACACAGTTTATTGAGGGGAAAAATAAAACAATTTGGGGCAGGAGGTTCAAAAAGGGAAATTAAAACACATAGGAGCTGTGAAATATCTTTTAAATGCCAAACACCAAGAACTTATATATGCCTTAATACTTATATATAGGGACACCTTATTTACACACCCAGATTAATTATCTATGACGGGAGGAGGAAGGAAGGATATGCCCGACGCTTGTCCCGTATAGGGTCACGGTTTGTGTGCAGGTGAGACAGGGACACCTTAGGGAGAGAATTATGCCCAAAATACAATTCCTTACTTTGTTCCTGAGATGCTCTAGGTACTTCTATAGTTAGCTGCGGGTGACTTCCCCTGCAACCCGGTCTTAGAACCACAGGTGGCAGGGAGAAGTCTCACTGTACGTGCTCAAGCTGCAGGCAGGGACCTCGGGCAAGCTGGCAGGAAAAGCCGCGGGCAAGGCGGGACGAGCCGGGTCGAGCTGGGCTGCCGGCCGGGGACCTCAGGCAGGCACCCCCAAGGCGCAGGTCACCCCCCAAAAGCAAGCAGCAGCAGCAGCGGCGGCAGTGGCGGCGGCAGCTTCAGCAAAGCGCGCGCCGAAAAGCAAGCAGCAGCACCTCCAGTGTCTGTGCAAAACCGCACCGAAAAGCAGCACGCACGCTGTCTCTTTTTAGGTCTCCTTTTCTCCCAATTGGCCAGTTTCGTATTTCTAGGCTTCTCAGCCAATCAGACGGGGACTTTTTCCCGCCACTGCAGACTTGCAGTTTGCAACATTGTTGCCCTTTTCCCGCCACTGCTCCTCTCTAGCATCAGCTACCCCCTCAGGGCATCCGAGTTGCTGTTTTCTGGCAGAGGAGGCAGGCAGGAGAGGGTTTAGAGTGCCACACGGAGCAGCCATCTTTAAGCCAGTTATGACTGCTGACCTAAAGGGCATGTTATATTCGTGTGAGGAAATATCTGGTCCTTCACAAGGTCCCTGAGCAAAAGCAACACCCCGGACAGGTTTGCCTGAAGCAGGATAAACCCAGACACTTTTTCCCAACAGATTTCTTTCACATACCACTGGGACTTTATCCCCATCCACTGTTTGCAAAAGGTCTGACTGAGCAGGACCAGCTCTACTGATGGATCCCCTGGTGTTAACTAGCCAAGTGGCCTTTGCTAAATGTTTGTCCCAATTCTTAAAGGTTCCACCTCCCATTGCCTTCAGGGTGGCTTTCAACAGACCATTGTACCTTTCAATCTTCCCCGAGGCTGGAGCATGTTACAGGATATGGTATATCCACTCAATACCATGTTCTTTGGCCCAATCAGTTACAAAACTGTTCTTGAAATGAGTCCCATTGTCCGACTCAATTCTCTCTGGGGTACCGTGTCGCCACAAGACCTGCTTCTCAAGGCCCAGGATGGTGTTCCAGGCTGTGGCATGAGGCACAGGATATGTTTCCAACCATCCTGTACTTGTTTCCACCATTGTAAGCACATAGCGCTTACCCTGGCAGGTCTGAGGCAGTGTGATGTAATCAACTTGCCAGGCCTACCCATACCTGTACTTTTACCACCTCCCCTCATACCACAAAGGTTTTATAACCTTTTAGCCTGCTTGATTGCAGCACAGGTTTCACACTCATGAATCACCTGTGAAATAGTGTCCATCGTTATGTGCACCCCATGGTCACGAGCCCATCTGTATGTTGCATCTTTGCTTACCCTTTCACTGCCAGTTGTTCTGCTGCCACTGTTTTAGCCACCCACACAAGGCATTTGCTACCATCCATGAGTCAGTGTAGAGATAGAGTCTTGGCCACCCTTCTTCTTCAGCAACATCTAAAGCCAGCTCTATGGCTTTTACTTCTGCAAACTGACTTGATTCTCCTTCTCCTTCATCAGCTTCTGCAACAAGCCATATAGGATTCCATACAGCAGCTTTCCACCTCTGATGGTTTCCTACAAGGCGGCAGGAGCCATCAGTGAACAGAGCATATTGTTTTTCAGCCTCAGGCAGTTGATTATATGGTGGGGCTTCTTTGGCTCGTTTCACCACTTCTTGAGGTGGCATTCCAACATGTGTGCCTTCTGGCCAGTCTGTAATAGCTTCTACGATCCCAGGACGACTGGGGTTCCCTATCCTAGCCTGCTGGGTGATTAGAGCAATCCATTTACTCCAGGTAGCATCGGTGGCATGATGCATGGGAGGAGCATTACTCATGAACATCCAGTGCAGTACCGGTAATCAGGGCGCCAGGAGGAGCTGCGCCTCAGTACCCATCACTTCCGAAGCAGCTCTAACTCCTTCATATGCTGCCAGTATTTCCTTTTCAGTTATGGTGTAATTGGCCTCGGAACCTCTGTAGCTTCTACTCCAAAATCCCAGGGGACCACCACGAGTTCCCCTTGGTGCTTTCTGCCAGAGGCTCCATGTAGGACCATTGTGCCTGGCTTCAGTGTAGAGTATATTTTTGATGTCTGGACCTGTTCAAATTGGTCCAAGGGCTACTGCATGCACAATCTCGTCTTTGATCTTCTCAAAAGCATCCTGTTGGTTGGGACCCCACTCAAAGTCATTCTTTTTCCGGGTGACCTTGTAAAGAGGTTGCACGATGTGACTATAGTCAGGAATATGCATCCTCCAGAAACTGACCATTCCTAAAAAGTTTTGAGTGTCCTTTTTGTTGGTTGGTGGTGCCATAGCTGCTATTTTGTTAATCACATCCATTGGAATTTGGTGACGTCCATCTTGCCATCTAATTCGCAGGAACTGGATCTCTCGTGAAGGTCCTTTGACCTTGCTCCTTTTGACAGCAAAACCATCTCTCAAAAGAATCTAGATTATCTTTTTACCTTTCTTAAAGACTTCTTCTGGCATGTTGCCCCACACAATGATGTAATTGATGTACTGCAGATGTTCTGGAGCCTCACCCTTCTCCAGTGCAGCATGGATCAGTCCATGGCAAATAGCTGAGCTGTCTTTCCACCCCTGGGGCAGTCAATTCCAGGTGTATTGGACTCCCCTCCAGGTGAAAGCAAACTGTGGCCTGCACTCTGGTGCAAGAGGAATAGAGAAGAAGGCATGAGCGATGTCAGTAGTGGCATACCACTTTGCTGCTTTTGACTCCAGCTCATATTGAAGTTGTAGCATGTCCGGCACAGCAGCACTGAGTGGTGGTGTAACCTCATTCAGGCCACGATAGTCCACTGTCAGCCTCCACTCGCCATCAGGCTTCCACAGTGGCCAGATAGGACTGTTGAAGGGTGAGTGAGTCCTGCTGATCACTCCCTGGCTCTCCAGCTGTCAAATCAGCTTATGGATGGGAATCACAGAGTCTCTGTTGGTGCAATATTGTCGTCTGTGCACTGTTGAAGTGGCAATTGGCACCTGTTGGTCTTCAACCTTCAGCAACCCCACTAGGGAAGGGTCATCTGAAAGGCCAGAGAAGGTATGCAGTTGTTCAGTGTTCTCAGTCTCTACAGCTGCTATACCAAAGGCCCACCAGTACCCTTTTGGGTCCTGGAAATATCCTCTTTTGAGATAGTCTGTTCCAAGGATGCAAGGAGTATCTGGGCCAGTCACAATAGGGCACTTCTGCCACTTATTACCAGTGAGGCTTATGTCAGCTTCGACAATGGTCAGTTCTTTAGATCCTCCTGTCACTCCAGAAATAGTAACAGACTCTGTCCCCTTGTGATCCGATGGCATTAAGGTGCACTGTGCACCAGTGTCAACCAAGGCTTTATACCTTTGTGGTTCCAATGTGCCAGGCCACCGAATCCATACAGTCCAATAAATTCGGTTGTCCCTCTCCTCCCCCTGACTGGAGGCAGGGCACCTCTAATACTGACCATTAGAGGTTGATGCACCATCCTGGTTGAAAGACTGGTTGCTGGAAATCAGAGCTGCCTTTTTCCAGGAAGAACCATCTACTGCACCTTTTCTACCTAGCAGCTCTTGTACACGTAGCTGGAGAATATCAGTGGGTTTATTATCCCAGGTTCTCATATCCTCTTTGTAATAATCACGCAAGAGGAACCACAGGTGACATCGAAGTGGGTCCTGTCTCTCTCATTGCTGTCCGTAGCAGGGCGTCTCCTCTTGATGGCTGCAACATGAGCCCAGTTGTCCTTAGGGAGATACTGGGGTATAGGGAAAGGCTGGGATTTACCTTCTCATCTGTCCAGATTCCTTCTGTCAGTCACCTTTTCAATGGCTGAGGTGTGGAACTGAGGATAATCAGAAAACATATCTCCATACTGTCATGCTTTGAAAGCCAATCCACGCACCGTTGGTCTATTGAATTCATCAAAACATCCCATGAAGGAGAATATATGGGCATGTGTTGCTGGTACAGCCTGCGCAAACCTCCGGAACATGGGCATGTCACACACGACATCATCAAGATTTATAAAACCTTGGTCATCATAGATCACTTCTCGCACTGCTAATTCTCTCAAATATGTGATGGCTCTTTCAAGAGTGGGCGCTCTGCATCAGCATGAGTCAATGTCACCCTTATGGGGGCACCTGCTCTATATGCCTGAAAGAAGTCAACTCCACAGTGTGGTATTTCCTGTCTTATCACCAATTGCTCTATCAATACCAGCATCTTTAGCCAGGGATCCCAACTGTGGCTTCTCTTTCATCCAGGGTGTAGGTGTCAGCTCCACCATCAAAACATCAGAGCAGCCAGGAAAGAAGCCCCTCATTTCAATTGCGGGTAAAGTCCTTTCTCATGAGACGCAATTCCTTTCGGGAGAAAGGCTGTAGCAGATCATCATCCTTACCTGCTTGAGAAGGGCCTGCTCCTCCATCTGCTTGAGAGGGTCCTGCCTGTTTATTTACTTGAGAAGGGCCTGTTCCATCATCTGCTTTAGAAGGGCCTGCTCCATCACCGGTTTTAGAATCATCTGCTTCCTCAATTATGTCTTCTGATGCTGCTTGAAGAAACTCTGGATATTTCAGACGTGAGCGGGTATAAGGATCTTTCGCCTTTACTTTGCCCTTGGTCACAGAATTAACTTTTACTCGTCTGAACCGAAGGGGATTGGATCTTTGCAGAAGTAGCTGCTTTTGTAGCAGCACCAGTGGTGGCAGCAGCAGCAGTGGTGATAGCAGCAACAGTGGCACCAATAACAGCAGTGGCAGCAGCACTGCCTGGGGGGGATTGGCAGTGAGTTGAACAACACTTCACTCTATGCATCCACAGGACACTTCAGGCATTCAACAGAAGCATCCCCAGTGAAACTATGCTATTTAGATCAAGAGCTGGGATATTCAGCCTGAGTGGGAGTGGAAAGGAAAAATTGAGTCTGCCATTACGTACATAGACCTTCTTATCCACATGCACATTAACACTGCACACATACAGTATCCCTATACAGATCAATATCGTGACCCCTGTTATCACTAAATAGGTTATTACACGGTTGATTATGGCTATAGTCTTATCAATAAACCACAGAACAGTAACAAGAACAGATACACTAAGCAGTAGTATCCCAGCTGCATAGGACATGTACCCCCCCCTCCCCCAAGGTAGGGAAAGAGGGAAAAAAATGAGAAAGACAGGCTTTCTAGGTTGAAAAGTGAAATAGATTGATTTTAATTATTAGTGATAAGGGAATATATATATATTTGTAAAGGGATGTGCAACACCCAATCCCCTCCCTCCTCCCCCAGCGACTCTCACAGCAACTCTTCTCCCTGGTGGCTCCAGCTGAAGGGGGGAGTGTCCAGGCGCACGGACGGGGCCTCGGGTGTCAGCTGGGAAGGAAAAAATGAAAAAAAAAAAAAGGAGAGCCAAAAGGAGGGCGATAGAAGTGACAGTAAGCAGAAAAGTGAGAGGAAAAGGAAAACGAGAGGCTTGACTTCCATGATGTCTTAACCTATACTGAAAGCCAAATAGAGAAAATATTATGAGAAGGGAATATTCTGATTTGCTGATCCTGCCTTTGGTCTAATCTGCTCCCCTGTAGGGGGGGAGGCTGCAGGCAGTCAGAAATGACCTTGGTTGTTATCAGTCCACTGGCACTGCTAAAAAGTTCACTGAAAGAAAAAAAAATCAACAAAGAGAAAGTTCGCTTCACCCTGGTTCAAACCAGAACACATGCTTTCACCTTATCTTAAACAAAAAAGCATTTAAGTAACAGACTAATTAATTTCCAGGATAAAAAACTGACATTGAAATAGTGTAAACAACGGGACTGTGTATGGAGTAGATAGCCTATTTAAGAAGTACTTTGAATTCTAGGATTTGACTGGCTTAAAGCCAGGCCTCCTTTGGAAGACCAGTGCTGCATTAAAGTTAGGATTTCTCCTGGACATCATGTGCTGCAACAGGAGCTCTACCAGCCTGCGAGATGGAACAGCATATCCCCCGTCTGTTGCTGGCCAGCTGTCCTGTACATCCCCCTGCCTTTCATGAGATCAGCCTGGCAGCAGTAGTTATGCTCTCAAGCCATCATGCAGCTGAGCTGCAAACATAAATCAAAAGAGGAAGGTGCACTTCTTCGCAGTTATTTGCCTGTCTAGAATTCAATCCCTGGGTGTGTTGGGCTTTCTAGCTCCCATCTAGAGAAGTACTTAGCATGTGTTTGTGCCACTGAATTGCTGAGGAGTCTTTTCCTAGAGAAAAGCATAAGGTTCTTGTTAGGAGATAGAATGAGATTGGTTTTTGAGTTTCATTATACTGAATATTGTTGGAAGAAATGTGTGCTTTTCTGGTAACTAATGGTTTACAATGCTTAGTAGTGAACAACTATTTTACATTTCATTACATTTACCATTGCCTTGTATCAAGAGAGCATTCATCACCTTCTCTGAAGACTTAACTCCCACATTTGGGAATAATAATTAACTTTTTAAAAACTAATAATTTTGCAATACGTTCAGGAAATATTCTGACAGTCAGTGCAAAATGTGACAGTCCACACAGTGTCTTATGCAATGTTGACCTGTGTGAGAAAAAGATAAAACATCAAGAAAACACCACTTTAATGTTTATTCTGAGAGAAGGGGGTGGCAACATGGCTGCTAGATCTATTTGAGAGTAGGATTACTGAGGGAAGGGTGGTGGTTTTTTGTTTGTTTGTTTTTTTCCCCTAGGTTTCAGGCAAGGTTCAAAGTTTATTTAGGAAGTAAAATGGGATATAATTCAATCTTTGTGGATTTGCCTTGAAAACATGCATCATTAAAGAAAAGAAGGAACTTAAAATAGATTCTAAAGGAAGTTTTAAAGCATTGTAGGAAATTCTTAAAAATGATCTTCAAAAATAAATTATGTTTAATTTCTGTGTCCTTAATTCTTCCCCAAAAATGTTATCAAAATGAGTAAGTAGTTCAGTATTGTGTTAAAATGCATACCAATGTTATTAAGAAAAATCTTCACTAAAACTCTGATAATTATACTGGTTAAACAATGAAGACTCCTTTACCCTACAAAGGTGTGAATACTTGAATTAGTTTGCGGCTTGTTTCACTAGTCTGACATGACTTTGTCATCTGTGTTCTTTGCAAGAAGAGGAAAATTGACATATGATGTCAAATTGAAGTCCCAGTCAGCTCAGCATCCTCTTTCCAAAGGTGTTTAGTTGAATATGCACAGACTGTAAGAAACCAGGGATGTCCAGTATGATGTTGTAATAAACACTGGATAGTTTGATCTTCAGTATGTCCTGTGATAGTAAGTTCCCCTCTGTGAAACTGGAGTTGAAATTGGTATGAAAAAATATTTGTTTTAAATCTACCTGATCCTTTCTTTGAGTAGCTCCTCATCCTTGTTTTGTGATAAACAGTTGTAGTTGCTATCTACTCTCTTGCTCTATATAATTCAGATTTTACAGTGTCACAGACATAGATTAGCAAGAATATATTAATGTCATTACATCATCTTTAGATTGACTAGGAAGAGCCTTCTTTATTCTGGGCAGCTATCTATGGTGACTATATGGTGTATTAATTTCTTTTTCCATTATCCCTGATTCCTATCAGATTCAAAGAAGACTGTGATAGAAATGGATATTGCAAAAAAAGGGGTTACTCATTAGATAACATGGTGTGAATATTTTTGGTTTGGTCTTTGTGTTCGTTTTGCAGCCTGCACTTCCTTGGGAATGCAGACATGGAGACATGCTGGTGCAGCCTGGGTACCCAGGTAGCTGGTGGAAGGGAAGGCCCTGGCAGGCTGCACATAGCAGCCAGCACTCCCAGAAGAAAAGTTAGGAGGTAACTCGCACCTGTGCCAAGGTTGCTGGCTGGCCCTTGCCTGAAAGCATCTGAACTAGGGCTCCAGGACAAGAAAAAGTTAATCAGCCCAAGGACATTGTAACTTCAACTGATGGCCTGATGGCACTGTGCAACTCAAGCAATTGTTTTGGTAGTACCTAGGTGGAGAGGAGGACATACAATAGCAAAACTAGAACAGCTGATCTGTGGAAAACAAAGTCTTTTCAAGCCCTTTGGGTTTTGTCCCTTTGCACAAAGGGAATAATGGCTGGTATGAAGTGAGGTGAGACCTTGAAACATGCAGTAGAAAGGGAAAAGGACTGAGGAGGTATCTGGGATGAAGAGAATATGATGTACATGACCGTACAAGGTGGAGAATGCTCCATGAGAAGCAGCTGAAAACCCCATATTTGTGGTGTTTTCTGGATTAGGACATTTGAGATGGGATTACAAAAAGGAGGACTAGCTCTTTCGGGGCATGGTTATCTGAGCTTAGCTAGTCAAATGCAGAAATCTTTGAATTGTGAGAGGGAAAGCCACCCTCCTTCTCCCCAGATAGTTTTATAACAACTCATCTTAAGAGTAGAAGTTAACATTTGAAAAGATCAGTTTGAATGAGGGCAAAATTACCCCCTCAGCAAATCAGAAGGCTAGGGATAGTGCAAGGAGGAAGCAAGCTTTCATTTTATGCACCTTTATTCCCACTAAACCATCAGTTAAATATATTGAATAGTGAAATAAAGAAAAATGTAAAAGGGAGAAAATATCCCACCTAATGACAAGTCAGGAATCTTGAAAAAGTTTTTTTTAAAATCTGGCAAAACAGACACTTTCAATCACTAGTTATAAGTAGACCATCACTGTACTGAAATACAATGGTATAATGAAACATTTAATTAAGTGCTTTTGGGTGTCTGTTTCTGTTTCTTAACTGCCTTGAATTCTTTCTTTTTTCCTTTATTTTTTGTAAGAGTTTTCAGAAAACATGAATTGAGTTTCAGTATTAGTGTTATACATAAAATTACTGATATGTCCTCAATTTTAAATTCCAAGTGAGTAAAGAAGAGGTAAACAAGAAGGGAACTCCATAGATTAGGAATTTTTGCTTTAGTAATGAACTCTCTTCACATATTATTAGCAAACTAATTTGTATCAATCAGTATGAAATACACCATTGGAACAAATGTTAACAGTTTTTGCTTAGTAATTAATCTCTGATTTATGAGGAAGGCTTTCTAAAATGTACGAAAATATTAAAGACTTCATTACAGTGTGTAAAAAAGCTTTGTGGGATTCATTGCATCTTTCACATAAGGCATGTTGTTTTCTGTCCCTCACTAAGTTCTTTATTTGTTCAAAATGATCTCATGATAATAATTTCTACCTTGGCAAAAAGGGTGTAGATTAACAGTATATACTAACATCTGTGTACATTGTGAAGATGAATTACTCGTGCGTTAGCAGTAAGAGAAGAAAATGGCAAGCAAATATACATAATTTTAGGCTCAAGGGCCCAGTATTCTTGTGCAATGCTGGTTAAACAGACTGACAAAGCAGAGAAAGTTTGAGATGTGTTAATATGGGAAAATGTAATTAGTTCCAAAATAAAAGTTACTGTAATTCAACCAGTAGATATAAACTGAGATAAATAGTGCTAGCTCCATGTGTAATCAAATCATACCACATGGTTGATGATTTGCTGGGTATTGTACAGTTCAAACAGAAGATTTGAAGAGAAATTGCAGAAGCAAACCCTTCACAAATAGAAGTATTACACGTATTACGATGAAATATATCGATGTCAGAAATGCAGCTTCATGTGTTATTGCAACTGTCCTGTCAGTTGAATAACAAAATTCCTTCTAACGACTGGGGTAACAATTGATACCTGGTCTTGAGGAGCATTGCATTTGTAACAGGGAGGTGTCTGAAGGGCAATTAAACCTTAAGTTCATAGAAAAGTAGGTATGCATTACTTTTTTATGTCACTAGGGAAATGTAGTTTTTTAGCTAAAAATAAATTCTTTATCTCTCCTTCCTTGCTAACCATAATAGTGTAGAAGTTGAAATGTTTTTTTCCTTCTCTGCCAATACTCGATGACGAATAATTAATTTTCTCCTCTCTCAGGTATCACTTTCTCTGTCTTTCTCTCCCTCACTCTTTCTTGCACTTTTTGTTTCTGTGTCCCCTTTCTTTCTCTTCCTTCATCTAAGTACATGCATTCACGTTGTCCTTATCCAACCAAAACGGTACTGAAGCTGTTTTTCCAGGTATCACACAGCTCACTGTAATAGAAGCCAGTGTCATGAAGAGGTGGATACCTTGGCTTTTTATATGAAACATGAAATACCTGCATAATGTACAGACTATTGTGATGTCTGTATCCTAATGGCCGCATGTATGGAGAATCAAATAAAAAAGTGTTAGCTTATGAGTCTGGGAGAAATTTTAAACTGGTGAGCTAGATCTCGACCTCTGAGATATCTCAATGTGGTTACCTCAGAACGGCAGGTAAGAGAGAAGTGTACTTTCACACAAAGCCTTACTTCCACTATTTTCTCATTTCTTATGAGGACAGCATCTGAACTTGCTTTCAGAGCATTGCTGGTTTATTTATTCATGGTGAGTACTCCAATTTTAGAAATACGTTGACTCTGTAATTAACTGGAAAGAGAATTTTTCTGAACCTGTGGCATGAGTCAGAAGTGCCTAGCTGACGATATTTAGCCACTTCTTGACCTTTTCTTTTGGTGCACAGCATGAAGAGTACAAACATGGTTCTGCCTAGTCAGAACTGAAAAGGATTATTCAGCATCAGAAGCGCTAGATTTCCAGAAGATCCTCATTTCTTCATAGGCAGTATTTCTGGAAGAAGATGTCAGGGAAAAATCTAACAGTACTACAAGTTATAAAAATTACTTTAATATTGCTCCAAAGTTACCTGGTTTTATATTAGCACATTTACTCTATTTTTTACTGCTGAATTTTGTCTTTTAAACTCCTGGTTTTTGAGGGGTTTTAAAATGTATTATATTTTCACCTTGATTTGTCTTTCTTTCATCAGATTCACACATCTATATATAAATAACCAGAAGTGCCTTACCTATTTAAACAGGCATTGGAATAAAATGCTATTTTGTTTAATGGAAATTTTGGACAGTGATCTACCTTTTCCTGCTTTTGAACATCCTAAGATCTTTATGAGTAGAGGACTAATTTATGTCTTTCTTATGCCCTGTAAGTGAGAATGAAGTCCATTAAAGATAATGGATTGATGCTATTATGATATAATAATCAAATATCAATACATTCTTCTAGCCTAAAGCCTGCTTTCCAAAATTCTCATTTCAACATCTGATATCATGTGCATATCTGAAATAGAAATAAAAGTATTTTATTGTGGAATTAGTGCAACGTACAGTCATGGAAATACTTGAATGAATGGCAGTAGGCCCAGCAATTATTTACTGTGACTTTCCTTTCAACTTTTGTCACGTGTGATTTTCACAAGGTTTCTTTTATTATCCTGTTCAGTTGCCACAATAACAGCATCTCTGTTGTTGGAAACCTCAGGCTGTATTTGTTACAGGCATACCAGGCAAGTAGGAAAATTGTACTTAAGCTCTGACTTAGTATGGCATGACTTTATTAATTTAGCTGGATTTGGCCAGCTGAGGGTGGTTCACCACATTACTCAGTTGGTATAAAATTTGCTTCCTTGTAATTTTTGATGGATCATGAATTATCCCTGTCAGGTAGTAGCAAAGGGTTTTGTAGTGTAATTCCTTCAACAGGTTTTGTAAAATGTAGAATTATTTCTGAGGTGTAGTGTGTGGAATAAAATTAAAATAAGGCTGATTTTGATTTGTTTTGGTTTTATTCCTTTTGACGTAATTTCCAATGTTTGTCACTGCACTTGTGTTGCCTTGTTGCTTGTGTTTCATAAAATATTACGTCTTGTGACATGCTCAAATTGGTTTTGCTACATATAAATAAATGCCTTAGGTATGAGATACTGTTATCCTGTTCTTTATTTGCCTTATCAAGGTGAAGTTTCATGTATTTCCTTAGAAGGAAAATTTTAGGTTTGAAATTTGAAAGTGAAATTGGATAATTTGGCATCTTCATCCTATTATTTTAACTCATTGGGAAGTTTTCATTTGGCTTAAGTAAGTACTATTTGGTTCTCAGAGCTGTAAGGTTTGACAGGATAAACTTCTAAAGCTATGAGAGCATTGTCTGTTTCCTTTTCTAGATAGTCAGCTGATAGTTCTCAGTCAGTTCAGTTCATTGCTAGTATCTTTTAACATTTTTAGAAAATTTTTTGGCACTGGTGTTTGGAATGTCCAGATAAAATATACTCCATTGCTTTTTATGAACTCTAAATTAACAGATGAATTCTAAATAAGATTCTTTTGCCTCTTCAGTAAAATAAACTACAAAGAATTTAAACAGATATAAGTGCAAAAATAGTTCTTTCTAAATGCTATTTATTTTTTTATATGACAAAGTGACAAAGAAGCGATGAATACCAGGAAATGAAGTTGTCAAAAGCAAATTAAAACACGGATGAAACATATAAATACTATCCAGACTATTAGAATAGACAGAGGGAGGTTTCGTCTATGGATTTCATTGCAATTTGGTTATGGCTTGGTTGAGTACATCTGGCAAATATTTATACCCTGATGTGCAGATCCTTGTTTCTCACTTGGAAATCTTTTCAAGTCAGGATTTTAGGACTTTTGGCACTTACCTAGAAATCTCAGGTACATCTGTTGTGGATGCACAGTGGTGTCCTGCAGCTTGGTACCTGAGACTGACTGCTTCATTGTCATGTAAAACAGATGCTCATATCTCTGCCCAGAAGGTCTCAGGCAGAAATACACCAGGACTAAGCAGCATTAATCTGAAGTCTGAATATTCAACCCAGAAACAGTAAAGTGTCTTCTTTAAGCCTAAGGCTCCTGTAATGTTTGGGATCAGATGATGGTGGGAGCTATACAGCTGCAGGTGCATTTTCTTACAGAATACATTGCATTTTGTTAGTTTCTGTTTGAGAAACTTGATCAGTGCTTTCCATACACAAAACCAGGTTCCTGTTGCCTTCGTGTAAGTTTTCTCCAGTTTCTGAAAATTAGTCTTTTTTTGTTTGTTTTGTTTTTCCCCATGACATGAATTGATTACTCAGAAACTGAGATTCATTAAATAACTGGTCAATTTTAAAAACTGTCCTGAGTCCTAGTTTAAAGTTTAACTGTTGAGAGAACACCTTTTCTTAGAACAGTTTTTTATTTGCATGCACAGGTAGGACAGACATGCTTCTAATAGAACAGAAAAGTCTGGAGAATTAATTCCTAGGGTTTTAGAATCATATTGATTTTTTTTGTTTACCTATTTCAATCAATCTCTTTTTCTTCAACTACTTTAGTATCAACTTTAACCTTTCACATTACTTTTGTTTCAGAGGTGTGTTGGCGGAAAAACAAACAAAAGCCCTCATTTTCATGTAGAATTTAATTGTTGGAAACTGCTATTGAAGGGATATGTGAAAAGTTTTACATAATTTTGTTCCACAATTTTGTTCCACTAAAAAAGACTGGGTTTCATTTTATTTTTTTTTCCCTCACCTCCCTGTGTTTAAGACATCTGAAATTGAAGCAAGCAATAATGGTTATGGTAGTTATTCTTATTTTCTCAAATTTTATTCAGGATCTGATTGTTGTGAGATAGCAGTAAATTTGTTCTTCATTGCTTTGCTGACACTACTCTGTTGGCCAGTAGTATTTTGGAAAAGAGGATCAAGCCCATGCATCTATTACTTACAGGAAATAATGTATCTGATTTTTGCAAGAAACAACTGGGTGTTTGCTGGGTGCTGGGAAACAAGTAAAAGAGTAAGAAAAAGGTTACAGAGTATAAAAATTATATTATATTTGCTCCTTAACCTAGTATTTTATCATACCACTTGATGAAGTAGGTACAAACTGTTGAATTTCCCTGAAATTTCACAGTTGAGAGCTGTTTGGCGTGGCAGTTCTTCCCCAGCAATGCTGTGGCATTTGGCACTGGCCAGCTGAGGCTAGACCGCCTATCGGAAAAAGTGCTGCAGGGTGACAGCAAGCCAGAAATAGTTTTTAAAAGTACCTGTGACTGTGCTATACTGTGTAACTGTACAAAAGAAGGATACCTTAATTATTTTTGTGAAAGCATGGAATTTTTCTTCGTCTTGACTAGAAGAGAAAGGAAGAGGCAACTGAGGGACCACAGAGAGAAGCAAACCCTACTGAGAGGGGAGAGCCAAATGTTTCTTCTGTAACAGGTGCATACGGTCATACACGTTACTGAGCCTGCCCACAATTTCTTGCATAATCCTCCCCACCTCTTTGCATGACCTAACTCATAATATAGGCAGGGTCAATGAGGGTGAACTAAAACCTCTAGTCACGAGGCTAAAAGGTGACATTGTTCTCCTGTGTTGCTGAATATTTAATCTGAAAGCTCAGCTGAGTCCTCCTGCAATATCCTTGAGTGTGAGTACCAATATGAAAATATTGAATAAATAAAATACAGCTTAAATAAGATGACTGTGATAATTGAAGTGAGAATGGACAATATATTCAGTTGAGGCTTCAAAGATTATTATGCATGCCATGCTAATCCCCCAGAATGCTTTCCTGGGTTTTTTATGGCAATATTTTATTTTATTTTATTTTATTTTATTTTATTTTATATTTTATTTTATATTTTATTTTATTTTAAATATACATTGGCACAGAAGATATGTTAATCTGCTTCTCTTCCTGTGTTTTTTAATGAGCACTTGCTCATGCTGCAAAATGCAAACATACAATAGCTTGGCTAATGCTGAATGTGTTGAATTTGCATATATGATTTCATCTAAGTGACATATAAGCCAGCATTGGCTTTAATTTTTCCAGTAAATCCTTTAATTTGGGGTTTGATACTGGGTCTTTCACGGATTGTTTCTTGCTTCTGTAACAAGTACAGGAAGAGGTTATTGCTACATCATTATTTCAAATTTTCAAAATCAAAATGTCATACTTTTCCATTAGAAGAGCTTGGACTGTGACTTTCTGCTTGACCCACTAAAGATGGAATCTGTTTAATTCAGAATAATGAAAAAGGTACATTTCTTTGCCTAGGAGTGTGAAGTAATGTGGGATGAACTGCAGAGAGACTCTTGCTATCATATAATCAACATTGCTGCTAGGGTTCATTCACTCTTCATTAAAAATGTGATTGGTGTTGAAATTGCCAAGTTTATGCTGAAGACAAAAGGGAATAATTTTGCAGCATCGGAAACATTTGCTTTAATCTTTAATAGTTCTCAAATCACTAAAAATTCTCCTCATCTGAAGTGTTGGCTTTAATGCTTTTTGTCTCTTTTTCAGTGAAGAAGAGACTGTTTATTGTTCGCCTTGCAAAATATATGGATCACTAAATACTGAATGAATGTGCTGGACCAAATAAGAAAGTTGCATTCAAAAATCTGAATTGGTTTTTGCCTTTTTTTTTTTTTTTAAGAGGTAGTGAAAAAGAATGTTTCTGAAATAAACTTTTTCTCATTGAGTTCAGCTTATTTGCATAAATAAACTTTTGATTTCCATGAATATGGGAAAATAAATAAAAAAACCTAAAAAAATAAATAATAAAAAAAATTGAAGTTTGGAATTCCCCACCACCACTCTCGTTTTAGAAAGCTTGGTGCACAGCCTAATTTTTTTCTGCCTCCCTCGATCATTCCAGAGAATCTTCATGGTATCACAGCACTCTGAACAGGTAGATTCCACTTCCTGTGTGCAGGTAGCCTGCTTGTTGTTCTTTAATCTTTATACACCACTCTGGGGGCAGTCCCAGCAATAAACACTTAAAAAATGCAGATAGATTAAATAGGTTCTGACACTAGCTTGTGCAAAATGCAGTTTTAAAAGGCAAAAGTATTACAGTGTTAAAGATCTTGCCACTGAGAAGCATATATTCTCTCACACTGAAGACTGAAAGAGTAAAGAAAAAGCCATAGACAGTATGTTCTACAAGAGTCCCACTCATCACTTAATTCTCTTATTGGACAAAATGAAGATAACAAAAGTGCTCATATATAGGCGCTTAAGTGGAGAGCTTTTCATGGCTGGAGAGAATGATCTGGATTGCTATTTGCACTGGAGACATGTATTTGGCCAGTACTCATCATCCCTCAATTCATTACAATAAAGTTTTTTACAGAAAGGAGTATAAGCTTCATATGTAAGGTGGATATATAAGCTTCATACATACATGATAATAAATATAAGCTTATATATAAACAGTGGTAATCAAAACCTCAAAGAGCTGCTGCGTGACAGCGAAGGCCCTTAAGTTTATTTTCCTAGTTGATTCAGAGTGCTCGTGTTCTGTTCCTTAGCACGGTCAGAAATGCCCCAGCATTGATTGTGCTGGATGTCGTACTCCCATTGAAGTTTATGAAGCAAACAACATGAGGTCATTTGATAGGTCTGGACTGTCCTACATTTTTAGAGGTTAGCTGGTCAATAGGGTGTCACACTGTTGGTTGTGTTAGGTGACTCTGGCACTTCCTTTTTAGGCACTTGCTCAATGACCAGAAGATTACTTAACCTCCAAGTTTGTTTCCTACCTAAGAAAATTCTAGCCAACATCTTTTGCATTTCAAGTGAGCACTTCAGCTTTGAGACTATTAGGGAGGACATTGTCACTCCATCTTGATAAAATGTATTGTTTCGGAAGCAATAATCTGATGTTCTTTGACTGCCAAAAATGCAAGTACCAACAGAATTTAACCTAAGCTGGAGAAACTGCTGCTTTGGAAGTGGATATACAAACTTTAGGTTTTATTGAAGTGACTGTCTTTCCACTACAGACATTTTAGATATGTGTAACCAATAACCGGCTTGCAAAGCTCTTGCATTAGGTAATGAGTAATCACTCAGTCTTATCCTTGAGTCTCCCAAAGCATTACTTTAGTATTTATTTCACATGGAATTTTATCCACATGCCTCAAAGGACTTGAGTGCTTTGTTTTATATGTTTTTCTCTGGATCATAGAAGGCATGCAACTTTATATGACAGGAGTGCTCTTTGTTTATTTATGTTTTCTTACAGTGCTTCTGGTTACAATTTTGGTCAAATTCTCTTATTAAGAACTAAATTGTATCTCTATGTTTTGCTGCTCTAATAGTACAAATTCGGTATAACTGAATAAGTATTCTGAGTACAGAGCTTCAATCTGTTTATACCTAAGAACAATTCAAGAATGACAGTACCTGTTCTTTGCAACTCAGAATTAATTGTCAGATAAAAAATGAAGAAGTGTGAAAAGTACATAAAATGTTGCTATCATTCAAAATCAGACTTTTGCAATCTATTCTATTGCTTTTCTGCTGTTTTACTGAATTGGCAGATTGTAAGGTAAAAAAATCCCCAATCTGTCTCTTCCAGAAATATGACTGAAGGAGTGTACATTAGAAATTTTTTTTATTTACATACAGAATTTGTACATCACGTTTGCATTACTATGTTGTTTTCATTTAAATAATTGCAAAACATCTATGAACTAGCATATAAAAAAATCCTACAATAGCCTTATTTATTAATGGTTCTAGAAAATCTAAGACTTTCCTTTTACTGACAGAAAATGAAAGGGTACTTTGTGTTAATTTACCATTTAAAATATACAGAACTATTGTAGGTAATAATAATAATAACCATTCTGTAATGTATATGTACTGCAAATGTGATTGAAAATCTCATAACTAGCCAGAGCTAGGTGACATCTCATGTACTTCTCCTCAAAGTCCTATTTTGTTTTGCAAAGATGAGTCATTGCCTTACTCACATTTTGGATACTAAAGCAACACTACTTCCCTCATCCTTTTGCACTCTGATATTTGCTCAGAAAACCTGAAAGGGTACATTCTGTCACTGTCCTTTTTCACTTCCCCATCATGTTAGTAAACTAAGGCTCAAAATTTGAAAGTTTATCTTTAACATTCAACTTTATTCTGCAGGGGCCAATCACACATTGCCCCACAAAGAGTAAATGAAAAATTCTGTGCATTCAAATTTCATTTCATACGTACTATCACCTATATATATTGTACCATTTTCTGAGATGCACAGGCATAAAAACACAACTTTGGTATGTTTTTCCATCATATCTTTCTTTTGTCATGTAAATGGTGCAATAAATATATGTGACATTTTACAGAGAGATTTTTTGCATCAGTAAATTATGCTACAGGAAGACAAAGAAACAACCTGTGCACTTTCTACACAACATTAAGGTTGAACAGAACACAGATTTTGTGCTTGAAAGAATCCAGTTAAAACAAGTACAACCTCACTTGGGAACACCTGGCAGTACATCTGGTAATATTTTGAGAGATAAGGAAAATATTGAAAAATATGTTTGGAGAAGAATCTGTAAAGAAAAACAATGCTTACCTAAATCCAGTCATCCCAGAAGGTGGTTCTTGTTTCATCTGCCACTATCAACTGAGAAAGGATCTATCTAAATGAAAATTAGAAATATGGATTTGTAGTTGAAATCCATCTAAGCCCCTTTGAAGCCAGTTGGGCTGTATGTGAAAGTAGAAGTCTATGTATAGGCAGTCCATGCATAGTCTATGCATACCTATGTATAGATAGGATAATAGCTTAAGATTTCAGTAGAAATAAGTGAAAGAGATGTCTTTAAGGGTTTTAGAAAAAACATATAAACTCCAGAGTTGCAAGTTTTGTACACAAAGAAACGTACTAATGTCTTGTAGACTGAAAGAGTTATCTTCAGTGGACTCTAATGCTCTTAGGCTGTGAATCCCAGTATTGTATTCGTTTCTAAAGGAAAAAACTTGAGATTTACAAAACTCCACTGCCACTTCTTTGTCTTCTTGTCAAGACAAAGTGAATAGATATGAGCAGTGTGCCATACATGTTTTTAGACATTATGAACAATTTTACATGCATAAAGTTTGGCTAAACTCTTTGTTTTTATGTGTAAGTTGTCCTTCAATATAAGTCATATGGTAAAAACCAAATGTGTGTATGTAACTGCTTTTCATGAGGAAAAACACAACTAATTTTTTTGCCTCTGAACTGATGAAACTTCTGTCCAGAAAGGGGCAACTGAGTCATTGCTTAGACTGATGTGCTCATTGCCCTACATTCGATAAGGCTTGCTCTTGATTTATTAAGCTTCCAGGTAAATCTGATTTACCTAGTATCTTCTGTGATTATTTTTAACTCTGCCCTTTTGCTAATTGGAAGGATGAAAATACCACAGAGATCTTTATATTTCTTGTCTCATTTACTATATCTTTATGTAAACTGTATGGCTGTTTCTATTGCAGCTATTATAGCGAAATTTTGAATATTTGAGTTATTTTTGATCTAAGTTCTCAATAATGAGAATAATGAGTTTTATAATATTATCTCAGTTCACAGGAGAATGAGCTGAAGTGTAAAGCTTTTCTTGTAATGAAGCAGTAATGTAAAAGCTAATGCTTTTGAGTGTGTTTATTTTGGTGTGGTTTTGGCAAAAAAGAATTATGTAGAGCAAAGCACTTTGCTACGTGGGTGTTTTACAGTTAGAGTCCGGCATAAATCAAGAAAAGTGCATCTCACTACCAGAAGGATGTCGAGTTGCTGGAGCATGTCCGGAGAAGAGCTACCAAGCTGGGAAAAGGTCTGGAGAATAAGACCTACGAGGAGAGGCTGAGGGAACTGGGATTGTTTAGTTTGAAGAAGAGGAGGCTGAGGGGAGACTTCATTGCTCTACAACTACCTGAAAGGAGGTTGTAGGGAAGTGGGAGTTGGCCTCTTCTCTCAAATGAATAATGAGAGGACGAGAGGAAATGGCCTGAAGTTGCGCCAGGGGAGGTTTAGACTAGATATTAGAAATAATTTTTTTACTGAAAGAGTGGTTGGAGAGTGGAACAGGCTGTCCAGAGAGGTGGTGGAGTCACCACCCTTGGAATTGTTTAAAAGGAATATAGATGTGGTGCTTAGGGACATGATTTAAGCGCTGAACGGGTAGATTAGGTTATGGTAGGTGGATTTAGGTTATGGTTGGACTTGGTGATCTTCAAGGTCCTTTCCAGCCAGGATGATTCTAAGATTCTTGTGGATTTATCTGGTTGCTTTTGAGTAATGAGGCAATGCCATACTCTCTCAAAAATGAGTAATTCACCAGATAGAACTATTGCAATAGCAAGCTCAGAGCACATAATTAGCAGGCTATTGCATTTCAGGACGTAAATTTTCAGGTCTGCTGTTTGGGTCTGCAGCCCAGACGGTGGCCTATTTGGATCTTCCATTTATGCTAAGAAAAGAAGTTCCTTTTGTCATAATGTTTGAAAAAAGCACTTTTGTAACAGGCTAAGATAGTTGGTAAGTTCTGGTCAAAAGGCGTATGTTCTAGGAGGTTTATGGTCCCCACTGTAAGCTGAGGAGATGAATGTTAAATAAGATATATGGATAGTGCTGGGCTTAAATGGAAAAGCTACAATTCAAATAGGGAGAATATGAAAAATTATGGAAAAAAATATTCGGTTTCTACACTCTTCAGACATTCCTGCATGAGAAAGGAGTGGTTTCAGCATTATGTAGGACTTCTGTTATATCCTTCATCTCTTCGAGTGTCTTGGCAAGCACTAAGCAAGTTTTCAGTGCCACTGTGCCAGAGCAGAACCACAGACTTCACACATACGTGTTGGATGTTCTATGAGGATTTAGTAAATGGCAGAATAAAAAATTTGCAAATGATAAATGTAAAAGCAATATGATTTATATTACACTCATGATGAATTACAAAGCTATTTGCAAATTAGTCAAAGATTGTTTTAGCTATTGCACTGTAGAACTGCTCTCTATGAGGTATAGATGTACTCTTTGGGTGTTGTGTACTGTGCTAGGAAAAAGTGTTGTCCATAACAGACAAGAGAGGTTTTTTGATCTCCCCATGTCCAGTTTTTCACAATGGGTGGAGGAGTACACATCAGAATTTGATTAAACCGTTTTGGTCTTTAAAGTTGTTTTGTATATATATCAGTAGGTCACCTTTATTAACACTTGGACAAAGTACATAGTAAGTTTGTAATTAAAACATCCTCTTCCTTCCCATGGAAATCAAATACAATCATAACTTCTTCCTTCCCTGTATTTGTTTATGCTAAAACATTGCTGTTGCCTAAATTATATTAGTTTTGGTACTTACTTCAAATGAATTTTTTATCATCATGTTCCAGACTAGACAAATAATCATCATACATGTACTTATTTTATGTAGCACAATGCCATGATACCTGAGTAGAGCTAAATTGCCTTGATGGGATACTGAACTGACATAACTATTCTGCTCCTACTAGCCATTTTTAGCCACTGAGAGACAGCATGAGTGTCTGCATAGTACTACATTGTCCCATGTAAATATATATCCCCCCATTTGTTTAGCTGTCTGCTCACTTACGGGCTATCAAGTAAGAATAGACCTTTTGCAATCTTTTACATGCATAAATATTAGTATAAGAAAGGCTGAAAGTTGAGTGTGCTGGACATGCTGTCTAATGGTATGTGGATAGAGATGCTACCCTCCCCTGCACAGTCCTCAAGGTGCTGATAAAATCTGATTTCTGGTCTTAAGAGGTAGCAAGTGCATCTTGAAGGAGGGCCCCTGCGTGGTACCAAACACGAGCGCCATGCTGGTATATCTGCATGTTTATCTGTCTGCCTGGAATCTGAGTCAGTTGGGGTGAGGAACATATGTTGCTCTCATGTTTTGCTTTTTCAGAGCCATGGGTATCACTGGTCATGGGATTAATAAAATGTTAATTAATGTCTCTGACTTGAGAAAACTCTGAGGAGACTGTGTTTGTGAGAAAAATGTTGACATTTTTAGACTTCTTCCATTTGCTTTTATGAAGCCACACTGATTCAGTTCTAGAAACATTTTAAATAAGTGTATAAAAAGTTTTCATCTACGATAACTTCTGTTAAGGTGGGTTAATTTCTTTCTTCTTTTATTTATTTTTCTTTCTTTTTCTTTCTTTCTGTCTGTCTTTCCATCTGTCTGTTTTCTGACCCTGTTTGTTTTAGGAATTCTGGAAGGACCTCTGGATTAATTAATTTTTTACTTATATTGTGCTTGGAATCATTGGTTCACGTTTTAACTTTCACTGGCAGAAACAGCTCACAGATCAAGCCTTTACAGGCACAGCTGTATCAAGTGGGTTTTTCAGTTTGAATTATCTCTATGTTTTTACTTTATTTCATACAAATAGGTGGCTTACTTTCTCTACTCTCACACAGCTTTTAAAATCAGTATGAACCTTCTCACTTATGACCTAAATCCTAGGGATTTTTTTATACTGGCTACCTACAATTGCAGAAACTGTTCTGGCTTTTCCAAGATACAGTAGTTCTCAAGTAATTTATTTTAAAAGCTGTTTTCCTCATTTTAAGTTTTAGTGGTTCTGCCCATTGTCTGTTTTCCTTTTTAATGCCATTTTCTATATAGTAAATAAATTAACTGTAACTTTGCTAACAAATAACTCATAATTCATTAGATTTTCCAGTTCACAGATTTAAGTGTCTCTGTGTCATCAGAAGTGTTCCTAACACTTTCCATTTTATTAATAACATAGAAAATATTTCTTAAGCTAGTAACAATTTCCAAACTGGCAGGAATAAATGAAATGTGAACCCTGTACAAGCTTTTGCAGTCTAGAGTTGTTTTCCAGCCTTGGCCTGTTATGTGTCTCCAGTCATATGCTCTTAGGAACAGAATCCAGATCAGTTTACTTCCTATTACATAATCTAAGTAGTTGTCACTGAGACTGAAGCTTTGGTAACTATTTCCACCCAGGGGAGTCATGTGCTGCACCAGCATAGAGGAAAAATATTTTCCCAGTATACGTGAGATGACGCTTCCACGTCATATGTGGAACGACATATGCAGAAAGTGCACTGTGCCATAATACTGAAGTAGAGAATGCAGCCAGGAGCTGGTTTCTAACCTCAAGAGCTCAGAGTAACTTTTGCAAAGTTTACAGAAATCAATGTCAGCAGAATTTGAATTGGAATCTATTGCATCTTCATAATGTCAAATATTAAGCTGATAGATGGTTGTGAATATTATCTTCAGCAATACATGAATTAAATATTGCCACTTCCAAATTACATGTTTATGTAAAAATATATGAATTTTGATTTTGAAAACCTTAACTAATAGCCTAGCCTAAGAATAGACTACCATTTCCCATCATTGATATTTTGTGCAGCTTAGTATTGAGAGAATGATATTAAAATGAATATCTGTTATTACTGATAATGGAAAATCTGCTGCTTTGGAAACATTATGCTATTTATTTTTCAGGCAATATGCAGCAGCTCTGCAGACAACTCCATTAACACTGACTTGAAACTTTAGTTTTTCCATTTATAAAACGTTGCAAATAAGTGAAAATATAAGTCCTCATCTTCTAAACACCAGAACTCTTAAAAATACATATCAAACATATAGCTCCACATTTACAGTACTTCCTTCATTCTGGGTATTCTTTTTTTCAACACTCACTCAATAAGAATTTTAAAGATTATTGTGCTGATGTACTGAAAAGATTTATATTACCAACAATTTTTCAAAATAAGTCTATACAGAGTTTAAAATAATAAGCTTATGCAACAAGTTGAAAAGCTGTGAACTACCATAGAGGAGTAGTACTAGAATTTAAAGGGTGGTATGAGTGGTTAGAAATTAATTAATAAATGGATCAATATTCTTGCAGTGCAGGGAGCCAACACTTTGAGCTATAAAAGACGTGTTTAACTGAGCGTATTAAAACCACTTTATTAATGTCACAACAAAGTTTTGGTTTGGGTTTTTTAGAAAGGTTGATTAGTTTGACAGTTTATTTCTTTCCAAGTATGCAGAATATTTCATCAACTTAAATGAACTTATTGTTAAAACTGATTAATTCTTCATACTGGATCAGTGGCATTTTCAATTTAGCCATCAACATTGCATTTCAGTGCACTTCAATTTGGATATAGTGCCAACCTCTTTAGGCTAGATATTCTGTTGACTGCTTTTTTGAAGTAATTAAAACAGAATTGCAATCACTTTGGTTGGAATTCATTTCACTTAACTTTAGTCATCTAGGCATTTAGTCATTCAGAGTAAGCCAGTCATTTAGGTTTCCTTAAGTCAATGAAAAAAGGTAATAACAGAACACATGATGAATGGAAGTCCAATCCATGACTGTGATTGTGAATACAGATTATGGTTTCCCAGGAGAATGTGGCACCACAACATATGAGATTAAGAAAAAAACAAAAAAACCCTCCCAACACTCTCCCCAGTAAAACTTCAATGAATTATAAATGCTATATTTATATTAGTTTTTTCAAATTATGCCAGTCAGCTCACCACTGACTCAGCAGTGCTCAAAATCTGATTTGAATGATGTAACAATTCCAGTATAATTTCAATATCTTTTTTTCAGATGGGGGTTCCAGTTCTATAAAAGCCTGACTTTATTGACTGACTAAATAATGGCTTTTGGCCTCAGCCACTGTTTAAACCATGATGAAGTAGGGCCTTAGTGTGAATGGGATTTTAATTACACTCTCACAGTGTAATTTATACACTTTTGCTTTTTATAGGGCAATATCTTACCGGGCTTGCTTCTGTCTCAGCTAATCCTATTCTGAGTCCTCAAAACAGGAAGGAGTTACATGACATGTGCCTTTATTCCAGTCTTCTTGGTAAAAGTGAATTAGACCTTTCATTATTCCCACAGTAAATGGAACTCAAATCTGTAATCATCCTTGTTTAACTCAGCAAACAAGTTTTGCGTTTCCATCCAATTAATCTGCTCTGCTTTTGCTGTTACTAAGAATCAGCCCATTACAAAGCCAAACCCTAAAAAGAAAGGAAGTTATTGGGATTGCTCATTTGTTTTTCTCTTACAAGATGTGCCTTTCCTTCCCTTCTGCTTCCCTCCACAAAGCCTGCCTCTACTAACCTGATAGGCATTTGGAAGAATGGTATTAATATGCCTGCTTTGCGTGTGTGATGTGCAAAGGTCTATTACTTTTCCACGCTCTCTTCAAGCACATATTTTTCTTGTACTGCTTCTGTGGGATGATAAGTATACTACAATATTGATTTTTAACTGTAAATTATGGATGTGCTGAATAACTCCATGTTGGTTTCATGGATGTGAATATTTCAAACTTGTTTGTTCATCTCCTCTTCAAGAAAAGAGAAAAAAGTGCTTTGTCTTTGTTCATTGAAATTCAGCTTTATATTTAAAATACCTGTAGTAATATACTTTAATGTTGTTGGGTGTTGTGCTGTTAAATACTAAAGTGAAATAGGCTTTAAAATTAAGTAAGACTGGTGATTTTTATTTTTTTTTAAGATTTGCTTAGACATTTAGCAAAAATGGTATATCCTAACATATGCCTCATAAACACAGTTTAATATAACATACTATATATATAATATATTCGATTGTCACACAGAAGTCTGGAAAGCATTCATACACATAGCCCTTTGATTCAAGCCTACTGGAGAAAGTACAAAAAACAGCAGCTTTCTAAAATGCTAGATAGCCTGAGCGCATTTCAGCAGTTTTGGTCTCACACAGAGTTTATTTGTCCTGCAGGTTCAACCCTAGTGGAAAAAAGGCAGTAAAATCAGATTCTTGGTGCATCTTTCATTTACCTGGGTTTCATTTTTCACATACCCCTCAGTCTCTGAATGCAGACATTCAGATAAAATGTAGACTATTTTCCTCTTTCAATTAGCCAGTTCTTTAGGGCTGGCTACCAGAGCTCATTAGGAGCTACTTTGCCTCCAGAGCTGACTAGTTAGAACTAAAACCAGTGAACAGTCTCTTGATCCTTTCAGTCAGAGTCTTTCCGCATCCTCCCTTTGTCCACAACAAAATCCCAAGTCAGAGCAAAACCATCTAATGAAACTAACAAGACATTTTTTTTTTCTTTAAATACTGAGTATTACTCACCAGATAATGACAATAGCTTGTAGAAGCTGGTGAAGCAATACGATTTGATGAGATGTCACCCACTATATTGCTGTCCTGCCTGGAACTTGTTAAAGAGCTGTCAATAAGAAAATTGAAAACTTCACAGCTTTTAAGCAAGGATCTTTTAGAACAGTGTAATTCCTATGTAGCTCATTGTTTTGCTAATGCTACCAGACAGTCATATATTTCAAATATAGCAATGTAATTAACATTCATTAGGGGTAAGTTAGAGCAACAGACTATTCAAGCCCATAAAGCAAACATTGTACCCCACCTGTGCTCCTAACTCAAGTATTAAGCAGTACAATTAATCTCCATTTGATTCTTAATGAGCTTCTAAAACACATGTGTACTTTAAAATCCCAGTCAACTTAAAGTTTATTTGGACATTAGTCCACATCCCAGCTCTGCCATTGATTTGGGACAAGACTTAGATTATTTAGCCTATTATTATGTTTATTTCCCATGTCTAAAAGTGGTACTTCTGAATTGTCCCACAGGGATAAGACTGAGTTTGCTCATGTTTGCAAAGCTTTTTGCAGTCCTTGGCTTACTGTGTGGAACTGGAATGCACTACACAAGTGCCAAATATTCCTGCTATCCTACAGCAACTGGGGACAGATTTTTTGCATGCTAGCTTTTTTACCCTGGGACAAATGGCTGCTGAGTCAAGTGGTGATGGGACACATTGAGAACAAGGCAGAGAAAATGCAAGTAAAAAAGAGAACAGTTACTCTCGTGTTGCAGAAAACAAAACTAAAATTTCCAGTAAAATCAGAGTTTCTGTAAACAAGAGAAAAACATAACCCCTTCTCAGAAGAATCTTTGACAAGCTGTTGTATTGATAGCTGATTCTGGCAGCTGGCAACTGCAGAATATTAATGAAGCATTGGTACAAAAGCAGTCTGAACAGGTTGATCATGAGTGACTGAAGTCTATGGTGCATGGTATCAAGATACGTTATTTGTCTGTAGCATTTGCTCTTAGTTTGACCTTGTTGCATGCTTGCAGCTTTCTCTTTCCTTTTCTCACCTTTTTTTTTTATTTCTTCCTTGCTTCCTTATTTTCCCCTTCCCTCCTATTCTCTCTTTCTGTCTTTCATTCAGTAGTTCTCATTTTCTCAATTAAGTTCAAATGTGCTGAGAAAACCTATACAATAATAAATGTTGCATATCAGATATTTTAAGCGCCCTCTTGCCCTATTTCTCTCCTATTACTTGTTAGTAGACACATGCAGCTCTTACTACAGTAAGGCATGTTCTTGTTCACTGCTTACATAAATGGGATTTATACAGGGGAGCTAGAAGGACCTTAGGAAAAAATTCTTGTGTACTGGCTGACTCAGGGTATGGAAAGTCTGAGCAACCTCTGTGTGTCTGACAGAGAAAAGGGAGATTGATGGCTTCACTCAGGACATGCTTCAGTTATATTCCCCTGCTGCTTCCCCAGGCAGAGGGCAGGCACAGTTCCTCAGCCAGTGCTTGCCTATAAAAGCATAGGTATGAGCAGCACTTGCTCGCTAGCTTAAGGCACATGATGGAATTCACATGACCAGCTAAAAACACTGGTGGTAACCTTTATTTACTCAAGTGCTGCTTTTTTCTTTTTGTCTGGTTCTGTGTCCTTCACATAAGCTTCATCACACTTGCCTGTTTTTATGCTTTCTAACATATTTCTTTTTACTCTTCACAACCCACAATAAGGTCTTAGAATTCTGAAAAGTCATTTTGCTTGTCACTGCTTCATTCTTCCCTCTTCCACCCCTTCCCTTGTTCTTCCCTTCAGCGTTCATATCCACAAAATGCTGTTTTGTTTTGATTAGTAATGGATTTTGCACTTGTCCATGTACTACCTATGCTATCCAAATCTTACCAGCTAGGCTTAGATTATAGGTAGATATATTGATGTGCTAGACTGCTTTAGGAGGAGTTCAGTTTCAGGGATACTGAGTACAGATTTTACAGGAGAAAGTTGCTTTAGCTCCTGAGCAGGTATTGAATGTTTAAGAGGTTGGATTTCATGCTTCTGACAAATGAATACCTTTTTCCTCTTGGTGCAAACACTTAGCTATTATTTTTTTCCTCTTCACCTTTTATTAATTGGAGCTAAATTTGGCTATCATGATCATAAAGGAACATCAGGGAAGTTATTATTAACTCTACTCTGTGGGATAAGCAGGAGGTGTGAGGTACAATGATCCAGACTCTTCTTTGTGACACTGTAATGTCTAGTTCTCTTAGCAGAGAACCTTTTCCTGCAGCAGCACTACAAGCTGGCCATGGAGGGGGGCTTTGCAGACCAATGCCTCTAGGCTGAGGCATAGGAGCAGCCAATGCCCATTGCTCTCCTTAATGCCCTCCTAGTTCACTGTGAAGCTTTCAAAGAGAAGAAAGCGCTGAACTGTCAGAACCTGCTCTGCTGCCCTAAAGAGGTGGACATACTGGGATCTTTCCAATGCTCTGGTGTCTTAATGAAATTTAGGAACCCTCAGTGTTCTTTTGACTAATGTGGTGACAGTGATTTTTTCAAAGTTGTTGTGCATTATGTTTAGGAAAAGGAGTGTTTCCTCAATAAATTGATAAACCCTTTCAATTTTTATTGAGAGCAATGCCTTGATGTTGTGTGGCATTGCTAAATTTATAATAGAAATACAAGTGTTGTCATGTGAATATGAAATATGAAAACAAATATGCTCAAACCTTTGAAGTGTAAGAAAACAATAGTTAACCTTTTTTTTGGGAAATAACCCAAACTTTTCTCAGATGAGCAGAACAGCTTTCTGGGACAGATAACAAACTCTGTTGTTTACTGTCCCTCATTTCACAGGGTTCTGTTTTTCATGGTAATTTGAGGTTTTGTGCTTTTGAAGGCAGTTGATCACTATGTGTGTTCTAAGCTTTCCGAGATACTCTTCCTTCTAATGGGTCCTGATTCAGCAAAACCAAACTGGTATTTAACTGCTTTGTCTAAGTTAAGTCTGAGCAACCGGAATTGTCCCTACTTGTCCAACTGTGTACAGAGCAATAGATACCTGTTCCTCCTAACAGCAAGCCTGTATGATATGATGCAGAAGCCAAATACCTGGGCTTTTGCAACTTTGCATGGAAACCAGATGTTTTAGTGGTTCGTTTAGCTTCCCCCAGAGGTCTGCCAATATCAGGGTGATGTCTGTGATCAGCTTCAGTAAACTGGAGAATCAGATATACAGTGGGTTTATATCACAGAGCCAGCCTAATTATAGATAGTCGTAAAAGCAACACTTTGCTAGTTTTGTGGCATGTATTGCACGCTGTGCTACACGGCATTTACCATGAAAGTACTCGAGGCACTATCCCAGGAGATTAATATAAGCTGACACAATTCAGTTTTTAGTTTTTGTTAAGGTAATCATATCACTCCCACTGCTAATGCAGTCTGCTGTGAGAAATTGGAATATGCAGTAAATGGCACGGAAGAAATTGCATAGAGACTGGCTGGTAATCATAAGCGTAACAGCAACCTACATACTGTTATCCACAGCTTTTGATACTGGTATGGCAGGAGACCAGTCGAGTAAGAAGTTGTCTAAATGCCCAAAGAAACAAGAGAGAGGAGGAATTTTCAGTTCATGCTGTCTGTGTAGGCTGGATTGCACAGAAGAAAACACAGTGGACTTCAGTTCTGTGGCTAATAATAATAAAGGGATCTGATAATGGAAAAATCTCAGAATTACAAAATGCATTCTCACTATCACATTTTCTAAAATGGTTATGCAGCATGTAGAAAGTGAAAGTTTTTAGATGTCAGGAATATAATAACAGTATGAAGTTTATTTCAAACCTTAGGATTTTTATGTGGATTACCTATGATTTGTTGAGCTGCCCGAATGTGTTGATTGCACCTCTCAGAACCTCTAAAAGATATCACTCTGGTGGCATCTATTATGGAAAATTCTTCATTAGACAATAGCTGTGGAAAGTTTGGGAGGTTACTGGTGAAGACATGCTGATGTCTTTGGACATGTGTAAACAGACCAAAAATAGTTCTATCAAGCTCCACCTTGAGCAAATAATTCCTGCAAAAAACATCAACATCCACTAATATGAAGATGAAACATTTAAAAGAGTACTATATGGAATTGTAATATTTTGTATTTGTATTATGGATACATAGGGGATTTTAAATACCTGCTTAGAACCTGCTTTTTAGATTTTGTCATGAGACAAGCATGAGACATCAACAATGATCAAATATTGGATAATGACAGCATATGATTAAAAACTGTGTCATGAATTTATTCCTTGTTTTAGTTGCTGAAGATTTTGCTGAGGTGCTGGTGAATGCCAACACGATGGCATTTAGTGATAATTTACTGTAACTTTTTTTCCATTGCTTCCTTTAAATCAAATTTCTAGGTTTGTTAGGGGTTTTGTTCTGTTTCATCCCTGTGCTAAATCCCCACTGCATGTACTAGCACTACCAAAATTAACCCACACAAACACGTCACGTTCCAATAAGTGACTAATTACAAATACTCTTCAGTGACCGAGATCAGTGATTTGTAACAGTTTCCACATACTGAATAGAATGTTGCAAATATTCTTGCCACAAGTTTTTTTGCAGAACAGTTTTTGCTTCTAAAAACAGGTAATCGCGTTCCATGGTCCCATGAAAGCTGGAAATTGGTCTTTACTCTGGGGTTTCTTTATAATCCCTGCAGATGATGACTGAATAATGCAGTTTGATAAAGAAAAAAGGAGAGCTGTTTGAAACCTTGTTTCTTGTCTTTTTTTTCAGCCTAGTTGGAGAAGAGACAGAGACCAAAAATGCCACCAGCAACAGGAGCACCGGAGTACCCACCTCCAGATGGAGGTTGGGGATGGGTTGTAGTCTTTGGGGCTTTTATCTCCATTGGATTTTCCTATGCATTTCCCAAAGCCATCACAGTATTCTTTAAAGAAATACAAGAAATCTTCCACACATCATATAGTGAGATAGCTTGGATATCATCGATAATGTTAGCTGTCATGTACGCAGGAGGTAAGACATTTGTGAAATTTGCATATATCATAGTTTTTTGTTGTTTTTTATTTGTTTGTTTGTTTTTCCCTATGGTCATAAAGCATTTAAAGTTAATTACTACCTGATTTTATCTTTATTGCCTAAAGAAAAATACAGGCTTCTTTTTGTATCATACTTTTCAGAGAGTACTGGTAGCCACATAATCATTAAAACAGTTTACTTTCTCTTTAAACACATTTTATATTCTCTTCCTTTTTTCCAATGCTAACCGAGACAGAGACCTTATAAAGATGTCTTGACAAATGGTGTCAATATCAACTAAAGCTTGCTGTTCAGATATTTTGATCCCATTTTTATTCCTATAATAGTAGAGAACCACACATTATTCATCATAATTTATAGAGAATCATAAAGGATTTTATAGGACCAGCAACAATAACCAAGTGATTCACCCAGATTAACCAGATGAAGGAGTAATTTGAATGAATGTGATCAGGAGTGGAGAAAAAGAGCAGGTATGTCTTCCCACATTCAGGTCCCCTTCAGTGTAGTTATTTCTTAAAGGATACATCAGCACTTGCACTGTGGAGTGTACACATGTAACTGTGGAGGCCTCTGAACAAGTGCTGGACCCATCTGGAACAAAGGAAGAGCACAGGGATTGAAAAGCTGGAATTTTTTTCTGCTTTCCCTGTGCTGAGACTTTTGACCTGGACTCTTTTTGCACTACAGCTTCTAATTGGAGCTAAATTTTCTAAGGGCAGATTTGTTTTACAGCTCAGGTGCTGTTCTTTTGTTTTAATTTTTGAATAATGTTTAATTTATGCTGTTCCTGTAATCTCAAAGTTCACCCAAGTTTTAGTACCGGTACAGTTGCAAATCACAGGACATTTAGCTGTGGCTACTTTTATCTGCAAGGTGCAATGTGCACAAGTTTTCGTATAAAATACAAGGCATTCAGTACTTGTACCTTTTCTCTAATACTTCTTTTACTGTTCTGAGTATCAAGGATACTAACTTCACCTGTGCATTGACATTAAAAATTACAAAATGTTTTACTGTTCATTCTGCTAACACCTACTGCAGTCACTATGAAGGTCTATCAGCATAAGAAGAGTAAGCAAAGTTGTTTGGATATCACGTTACAGACTTGTGGTTTTAAAATGCTAAGAATGACGACCCTGCCTGATATAAACACTCTTTGAAGCCATAGCTTCTCTAGAACCACTTCCTAAAACATAGGCCATTTAGACAATCACTGGCAGAATATGAAATAGCAATCAGGAAAAACATTACTGAAGGAAATAACTCAATTGTTTTTATTGTCTGAAAGTGGTTTGACTCCTTAGCATTTGATGTGCTGTAGTACAAGGTGCATTGTTTACTATGAAGTGTGATGCGTACATCTGTGATGAACACTGTGTTCATCATACTACTAATTAAGGTAACTTGAAAACATCTAAGATCTGTCATCCTCATTAGAGCTTAGCATTCAACCTATTAATCATCACAGTGGGGTCAGTGAATAAGTTAGAGTCTGTGCAGACACTCTTTGCTTTAGAGGCTGCAGCCTCTTGCAGTAATTAGCTGGCATCTGTGTTCCAGTAACAAGATATTAACTTACCTTTCAATGCCTGAGAAAAAAAAAAACAAAACCAACAGCTAATAAAAGGCATCCAGTAAGGAGCTAAAAGAATGTTAATTATGTTTATCACTTACTTCATACTTAGAATAAATGGCATTAAATTATAGCAGACCATCTGGCAATCCATATGGTCTCCTGCAGTCCTGGTTAATTTCAGCAAATAGGTCAAGCACAGCATTCACCCAGTTAGGAAAGCACTAAGCAGAGGTGACAAATCTGATAAATCAAATCAATATAAAACTCTTTTTCCCTTCCAATCTGGCATAATATGCACTTTCATACTGGGTCTTGTTGGGTTTTTTGTGGGTTTTGTTTGTTTGTTTTTTGTTTTCTTAAGCTCTCTCTCCCCCCACCACCCCCCCCATCTCCTGGATGTTTGTTAGAGTTTACTAAAAAGCCATCCCAAAAAGCAAGATCCTGTGATGTGGTCAAGGTTACAGGTACTGCACAGCCTCTACTGTTCAGCCCATGCTTGAAAAAAGCATCCTCTGGAGAAGAGCAATAGTTCAGTCTCCATGGCAACTCCTTCTTCTGCCTCTCTTGAGCAGAGACTGTCAATTGTATCAAATTAAGGGTGATGGTTTTGTGATGGACTCCTACACCCAAACGACTGTGAGACTACCAGACTTTTGTTACTGGAGAACAGAAGGTGGGATAAAATGGAACTGATTGAGTTATCGTGACAGGGCATTCTGTGTTTCTGTACATGTATGAACACACACATATATAAAAATGTTTCTGCATGTATGTGTTGTTATATACATAAACAATATATGTATTCATATTTATGCTCTAACACACAAATGGATAAATTAATTCAAGAAAAGCATCAAATACATTTGACCTCAAGTTCTCTTGATTCATTCTTCTCTTTTTCAAAACTTTGCCTCTCACTTTGTGTGGCATTAACAGCAAAAAGTGGTTAGAGAGTTTCTTATCGGAGCTCAATCTGTTTTCAGTAGAAATGTTTTCATTGCTTTCAGAGTAGGTTTGATAGCAGCCTTAGAGGCAGCTATGAAAGCCATGTGACAGGTCGGGTGATTTCAGACACAGCTGACCTTGAGTTTCAGATTTCCTTAGGGAAAAGGCAATTGGTTTACTCACTTGTTTTTAACTCTTTTGCTGTCATTTTTCCAAGGACAATTTCAGTTTGTTTTTTTTTTTTTATCTTTGTGTTTTGTTTTGCTGCTTTTATTTCCTAAATAACTTTTTTTGGTGTGACATTGAGTTATAGAGATTAGTTTGAGAGCTGATAAATCCTTCAAGCCATACCCAGCTGTGAAATGTGGGATAGTCTTGCTGGTCTGAGGTTCCAAAAAGAAGGGTACATTTAAATTCTAGAGTATATATAAGTAAATCATTTACAAAATACCTTTGGGCCCCTTTTGAAGAAAGATACTATATAAGTGTAAGTAGGGGCTATTACAATTTTTCAAAACACTCTCATAATTTAAAAATTGTAGCATCTAATACCTTTCTTCTGTGTTTCTCAAGTTGTTAAATTTTAGGTGAAGTATTTCCAAACAGTAGCAAACCCTTAAAATATTTTTCTGGTGACAACACAAAAGTAACCTATAGACAAATTCCCATTTTGACTTTGTCAAATATTGATTTGGAAAATAAAATATCATACAGTATGTTCAAAAGATTTGTGATTTTATCTGTGTGGGTGTTTTGGTGATATTGCTGTGAAGATGAAATGGCATGCACAGTGGAAATGACAGTTGTGAAATCCATGGAACACAAACAACAGATGGTTATAGGTTTTTACTTTTGGACAGGACCTGGGCTTCTACACTTTTTTCCTCCGTGATAACATTTTCATATTTTACAAACACTGGCACAAGGAATTCAGTGGCCATGGATAGGGAGATTGAGAAGCTTTCTTCAATTGACCTATGTCCTTTGTTGTCAGGGACATGCGTTTTTCTCCATCATAATATGCAAAGTATTGAATTTTAATAACCTCTTTTAGAGTGTCCTTGAAAGCAGAACTTATCAACTTTCTGAATGCCTCATGGGCATGAGGGAATACTTCACATTTAGCCTAAAATACATGTAAAACATCTACATCAAGTTGAGACTCACAGATAAAGGCAAAGAAGTCATAATAAGATGACACAAGAAGAGAGCATTTTGAATCTTACTAGCAAATGGAGATAAGTACAAAAAAGAGATACCAGGAGTAACAAAAATATTATAAATTTACGGTAGTTTGGTTTTTAAAAAGTAAGACTTGAATGCTAAGGGAGCCTGATTAAGCCTCTGAAGGGTAATACAGCCACTTCTTACAGTTCTTGGAAGGCTTTGAATTTTAGTAAAACTGCACCTTGTAGGTCAGTGTTCTGTGGTAGCAATGGCTGTTTGAAACAGAGACCGTCCCTAATTTTTAGAAAACACACTTTGAAATGCTCATGAGAACAAAGATTAAAAAAAAGCAGCTCTGTTGTAGATGGTTTTATACAATTTTTTCAAACAGGTTTGTCGTCCTATCTACAGGAGCAAGCTAGTTTTTTACTCTGCAACTTGTTATGTTTGGCTGAACAGATAACATCTAATTGTTAAATATTTGATGCCTTTTGAGGATCCAGTTTTTTTCAGGTTTTCATGAAACATAGATTTTACTGGGATCTACTCACACGCAGGAAGCCAGTCCCAAAGTTAAGGATATGCTGAGACAAAGAAATAAGGTTTTTTTGCCTTTTATTGTACACTTAATTTTGAATAATTGTCAGAAAGATGTTACATGACGAAGAATTCCCGCTTTGCTTCTGCCAGGCTCTTTCAGTATCCAGACCATAGGTTATTAGTAATTATTTGATGCATATCATAGAAATATTTGTGGTAACTTAAATTTAATTAACTCAAGCCCTTTACAAAAACAGTTATAATTTACGTACAAGTAGGCAGCATGGATTACATAATGAACATTAGTTAAGCACTCTTTTCCTATTGAAGGAAGATTTGTTTATCTTCATTTGGGTTTATGGCCAGGGATTTCTACAAGTCAGTATTGACAGCTTTTTATCTACAAAGAAGATTCCTTTTTTCTCTCCCACTTTGTTTCAAGTAATGGGTTAAAGTCAAACAATAATATGTAACATGTATCATAAAATGCATTTTCTAAGAGGCTAAAACTTTGGGTTTGAGTAAGAAAGATATGAAGGTACAAAATTAGGCCTTTGATATGTTCATTGAGCTTGTAAAACTTTAAAGAAAGAATGTTTATTTTGTGTGCACTAATAACACTGGATTAGTTCCCATATAGTTTTTCGTATCACTGGATCATACAATGGTTGTATTTGTGATGTGTGTCACATAATTCAAAGGTAATGAAACAATGGTCTAGCACAACTGGGAATCATGAGATATTTAGGCAGATACCAAAGAAGTACTGTGAGGAAGGAAAAGTCTGTGTATACCATTGTAGTCACACCATCATTTCAAGTGAAATAATAAACCCAGCACTTGACAAAGAACTTACTATAGAATTTTACTGCTCCATTGTTTTGGAATGTCTAAGAACTATTCCCTTGTTTATTTTGAAGGGTATATTCAAGGGAAACGGAGTTGTACTGATATGTTTAGAAGATATTCTAAGCCAATATCAAATGGCAACAGCTGAGATTTTAGCTCAAACTCATAAAGCTGTGTAGATCTATAGTCATTAACAGAGGTAATTGGAGCAGGGACTTAGTGACAGGTTTATGCCCATGCCAGGGTAACTACAGAAATGAAAGCATGAGTGAGTTTAACATTGTCTTTTAGGATTACTTTACCCACTTTTAAAATGTATTAACTAGTTTTGAAAATTTTTGCAGAGATCACATATGACACATGTAGATAAACATATATACCGAAAGAAGAGTTTTTGATCACTCAGAACCTTTTCATCTCACAGTGATATTCTATTAAGATTATGTCTGTCAAAAAGCACAAACAACTGCAGCATTCACAGGTAATCTATGTTTTGGTGGTCCATACAAACAAAAGAAAAGCTTACCTTTCTTTCTCACAAATTTCTACAAATTTTTTTAATTGTCAAGAAAAAGTTAAGCATTTTCACTGCAGTTTTGCCTGACTTTTGTTCAGATGAATATGTACTATGAGTAGACAACCAAATGAAAGATTGTGATTAAAATAGACTGTATTGTGAAATAAGACATTGATTTCCTCATCTAGTTCAAACACTTCTTGGAGCACTTTCCCTCTAATGATGGGAACCTTTTTGGTTTTCTATGTGTATTGCTTTGAAACACTTAATGGTAAGTGCTTTGACATTTAGAAAACTTCGAAGGAAGTAGTGCTACCTTCACAGCTTTTTAACAATAGGAACTAGAGATTATATAGACAGGATTCATGTTTATTCTTCCTCAGCATCTTGTTCAGTTGTCTAGACATTTTATGTTGTCAGTCAGTAAAAAAGGGAATTTCTGATTCATCCCTTCATAAGTTAAGTGTCCAAAGCACATCAAATTATTCATATTTTAGAATGTTTTCTTTGTCTTTTGAGTGCTAAAATAATCTAGAGGAAGAGTTCTGATGTCCCTTTTTCATAAATCTGAGGTGATGCCACCTTACATGACCATTGCCCTATACTAATACATCGTATTTCACTCCCTAGAGTCCTTGAAATCTAAGAACATTCCTGTTAGATATACGCACCCATGGTTAGTGATTTTAAGCTTGCTGTGGTTAAAGTTTTCTTTTCTTCTTTAGTTTTCCTCATGTATGTTGCATGGGTTTCAATTCTTCCACATTTCAGTGACACTGACTCTGTTGTACTAGTTTTAACTGGGAGAATAACTGGTTTGTTTAATAACTGAAAAAGTTTACATTCTTTTGTAGCTGATTATAAGCTGATAGAAATCTATGAATCTGTTCTATTTTTTTTTCTCTCTGTGGATGATTTGAAAGTTGAATACACTTCAGCCTCCTTGTAAAAAGATCCCCAAACACTTCCCTATTAGTATCATCTGGCAGTACCAATTTTGTCATAGTATAAACCTTACTCATACTGCTCTCCTATAGAGCACTTCTTTGCTCTTCTAGGAGCAGAACTTACTTGACTGAAATATTTCCTTCTGTTAGACAAACTTCTAACAGAAGTTCTCTGTCCTGCACATGCAGCTTCCAGATTTGCAGATGTGTCCTCGCATTTATCTTCTTGTTTTTCCTACATCATAGAGTACAACTTAATGTCAGGACTTCCCAAGGACTTTCACCTGCTTGAAGTCAACATCTCAACATGTATATATATGGATGCAAATATGGTTATCCATAGGTGTTTGTAACATCGTGATCTCTTGACAGCATACCATCAATGACTTAAATGTTCTCAAACACACTCATTAGAATATAATTTTTATTTATAATAACCTTAAAAAGATGTTATCCGTAAACGTTTAATGTCTTTTTCCCCAAATAAAATATAAATAAGATATAGAAGATAAGCTTTGAGGATTTACAGCATTTGAGAAAAACTGGTGGAATTCACTTTATTGAAGTAGTCATTTGATTAAACTTTTGTCTTATTTATCAGTAAGCTTATCTCTGCTTCATAAATAAAAAAGAAAAATCTAAGGACAGAATGCAATATGACCTTAAGTATGAGTCTCCTAACTTCAATTTTAGTTTATTGGCTTCCATACAGTTCCAGTGCTGAGAAGTGCACTGAAGAATGGAGAATCAGGCCCTGTGACTGTAAGGGTTGTTCTCATTATTCATCGAAGCAACAAACTATGTAACAAAACACTTTCAGATTGTGACCTGAAATTTTATGATTCTCATGTGAGAGGAAAGTGTAGTCAACATTAGAGATGGTTGTAAGGGGCTGATGGCCTGCATAAGAATTTTTTATTAACACATTTTTGTTGTCATGGAAAGTTGCAAAAAATTAAAAAAAGAAAAAAAAAGAAAAAAAAAAGAAAAAAAAGTTTATCAAAGAAACCCCACACACCCCTCTTTCCTATGGGCTGGCCTTGCAGAAGGACTACATCTCCCAGAATGGAACGGAGCAGTTCATCTCAATGTGTGTTATGCGACAGCATACACAATAATGAGTAACACAGTTCAGCAATTGGGCATATACTAAATTAAAAAATTGTAGAGTTGTGCTTTTTTAAGACAGTTTGGCAATTAAATGCAATATAGTACCGAATGACCTGAAACAAAATGTTTGCAATTATTTGGAAAAGCTAAGAGGAAGAACTAAATCATGGGAATACCAGATAGTTGTATTTCTAATTTCTTTGTTTGCATGACAGAATACATTTGAGGTCTGTCAGAGTGACTTATTTGAAGAGTTTTTATTCAACTGAAAATTCTGAGACTTGAATTTTGTATTTCAGCTTGAGAATAAAACAAATGCTAAAGCATAATGGTATTTAATGCAATGCTGATTCTATGTATCATTCCTTAAAAATCAAGTAGCATGTCACAAAGATAGTACATGTGGGAGTGATCCTTTTGTCTTTCACACAGCACCATAGCTTGTATCTGTGCAAAGGGTGTGCAAGGTTATATAAAACTTTGTCATTGTGATTTAGAAGCTTTTCATATTTACTTATTGAAATGTAAATAGTAACCTGAGTGCCAAGCACTTGACCCTATGCTCAGAGAAACGGAGCTGGAGTGGCTTATAGGATTAAGACAAGAACAAATTTTATCATAGAATTTATTCCAGATCATTTCTCCTGATGTTATAAAAATTTTACTTGGTAAGGTATTAATATACATATTGCCTAGATCAGTCAACTTTTTAAGCAATTGCTTTTCAGTAAGATGGATTAAAACTCACTAAAGAAACATAGTTCCTCCTGTGGGAAGAAAATAATTCTTTCATTACTAAACCTAAGTAATGTTCTCCTCTCAGGCACACGTTAAATCCTTGCAGAAGGGGGTATATTTCATTGGATTATTTTAATATGTTCTGGCTGAAGAATATCAACATAACTCCTTAGGTGAGTGGTGGCTCCAGGAATGCATGATATTTAGGCAGCATTTGTAATACAAATAATGATAAGCCTATCTTCTAATGGGCACTAATTTATTTTGAATTTATGATGCATCACAATCTTTAGAAGTAAGCTGCTTGACATTACTCCTTAAAGAATAAAGTTTCTTTCAGTGGTAGGTTGTTTTATTTCTTCACGCTAGGTAACACATACGTCAGATTCAAAAGCCACAGATATTAAAGTGCAGTAGGAAGGCACTAGGCCACCAAGCCACTTCATGTTGCTTCTTTCACCAGAGCTCAGATATTATCTGTTCATGTAAGCAGACCCAATCTAGACTTCCTCCACTCTGCCACCTCTCCCCATTGTCAGAAAGCCTTGTCTATGATGTATCCTTTGCTGCTACAAGGGAAAAGACAGTATCAAAAACATTATACGTACTTCCCCTCTAGTCCAGGCAAAGCAAATGCTACAAAGACCTTTACCCAACCCCCTTGTAATGTACTTCTTTCCCACTGCTTAAGTCCCAGGCTTCCTCTACTAATTTTTTATTATTCCTTCACTTGGTCATGTTTTATGAAATACTGTTTTCAAAGGCAAGGCTTACTTTTCTCCTCATTAGAGGAGTTCATCATGTTTTCATTTATTAAAGTCCATGAAAGTGTATTTGTTGATCCAGTCAACAAAAGAAATGGCATGTGACTATACACAGGAAACATCTAAAAGTTTGAAAGACACATCAGGTAAAGCTCTTTCCATTGTAGATGGAAATCTAAAAGGGTCAACTTGATGAGAAATTCAAATCTGGTGACAAAAAGTATGTCAAGTGGGGATGGGAGTTTTGCAAAGATAAGCTGACATCTATTCAGTTAATGTATAGATTTTTTAAAAAGTATCTGATTTCTCTTTCAATTCTATTGAATAGAGTGTTATTCTTGGGCATGTGTATTTTGCTGTAAAAGGTTAGGGAGAAGTAAGGAAAAAAGAATGAGTAGAGAAGAGATTAGAACTCATTCTTAAATTATTTATTAATCAGTAAATGTTTTCCTGAAGATTATTATTTTTGAAAAGCAGTTAAATGGGGGTTGTCTAAAGTTTAAGTAAATTGGACAGTGTTCTGATCTGAACCTGTGGAACACTTACAGAATCCTGGACCTGTTCACTAAACTGTCTCCACAGGTTCTGCTTCTCTTGTTTCTACTGTTGATCAAGAGATCCTGAGTTCTGAGTTTCCCAGTCTCCCTTTTTGTGAACAATGGGAAAAATGCTAATTCTGTACCTGGTGTGATCCCATCCAGATACTACAATTGTGTGCACTTACACTCTGAATACCTTAGGTGCCAAAACCCGGTTAGTCATCTAGTCCAACTTCTCCTCACTAAAGCAGGATGGCCTAGAGCACATCACCCAGGACTGCATCCAGGAAGGTCTTGAATGTCTCCAGAGAAGGGGACTCCAAAACCTCCCTGGGCAGCCTGTTCCAGTGCTCTGTCACCCTCACTGTAAATAATATTTTTCTCATATTTAAATGGAACTTCCTATGTTCCAGCTTATGCTTGTTGCCCTTCGTCCTGTCACTGGGAACTACTGAAAAGAGTCTGGTTTCATCCTCCTTGCACCCACCCGTTAGATACTTATAGGCATTAATAAGGTCTCCCCTCAGCCTTCTCTTCTCCAGGCTAAAGAGTCCCAGCTCTCTCAGTCTTTCCTCATAAGGGAGATGCTCCAATCCCCAAGTCATATCTGTTGCCTTCTGCTGGACTCTCTCCAGTAGTTCCCTGTCTCTCTTGAACTGGGGAGCCCAGAACTGGATGCAGTATTCCAGAAGTGGCCTCACCAGGGCAGAGTATGGGGAGAATGACCTCCCTTGATCTACTGGCCCCACTCTTCCTTATGCACCCCAGGATTCTATTGGCCATCTTGGCTGCAAGGGCACAGTGCTGGTTCATGGGTAATTGACTATCTACCAGGACTCCCAGATCCTTCTCCTCAGAACTGCTTTCCAGCAGGTCCACCCCTAATCTGTATTGGTGCATGGTGTTTTTCCTCCCCAGGTGCAGGACCCTAGACTTGTCCTTGTTCAACCTCATTAGGTTCCTCTCTGCCCAGCTCTCCAGCCTGTCCAGGTCATGCAGGATGGCAGCTGACTTCTCCCAGTGACTTTCTTTGCTTTCACATGTTTTGTGATGATGTCCAGAACTATTTGTTCCAACACCTTACTGAGGATGGAGGTGAGACTAACCAGCCTGTAGTTCCCTGGGTCCTCCTCCTTGCTCTTTTTGAAGACTGGAGTGATATTGGCCCTCCTCCAGTCCTCAGGCACCTGTCCTGTTCTCCATGACCTCTTAAAGATGATGTAGAGTGGCTCAGCAATAACACCTGCCAGTCCTCTCCGCACTGGTGCATACTGTCAGGGCCCACGTATTTATGCATGTCCAGTTTGGCTAAGTGGCCTCTAACCTGGTCCTCCTCTACCATGGGAAAGTCTTCCTCTCTCCAGACCTTATCTTTTACTTCCAGGGTCTGGGATTCAAGAGGGTCAGCTTTCGCAGTGAAGACTGAAGGAAAAAAGGCATTCAATAACTCTGCCTTCTCTGTATCTTCCGCCACTAAGGCATCCACCTCATTCATCAGTGGGCCTATATTTCCTCTAATTTTCCTTTTTCTACTGATGTCCTGGAAGAAACCCTTCTTGTTGTCCTTGAGACCCCTCACCAGATTTAATTCCAGGTGGGCCTTAGTGTTCCTCGTTTCATCCCTGCATTCTCTGACTACATTCCTATATTCTTCCCCCTATATTGGCCAGTCCTGTTTTCCACATTCTGTAAATTTTCTTCTTCCCTTTATTTTTTTCCAGAAGATCCTTACTCATCTATGCAGGTCTCCTACCTCCTCTGCTTGATTTCTTCCTCATAGGGATGCACTGGTCTTGAGCATGGAGGAACTAGTGTTTGAAAGTTGCCCAGCTCTCATGGACATCCATACCTTCCAGGACCTTGACCCATGGTATTCCTCAGAATAGATCTTTGAAGAGTCTAAACTTTGCTTTCCTGAAGTCCAGTGCTGTAATCTTACTCATTTCTCTACTTATTCCACACAAAATAGTAAACTCCACCATTTTGTGGTTGCTACAGCCAAGGTTGCCCCCAGCCTTGAAATCCCCAACAAGACCTTTGTTTGTTAATACCAGGACCAGCAGTGCACTTCAACCAGCTGTGTCATAAAAGTTATAATCAGTGATCTGCAGGAACCTCCTGGACTGTGTGTGCCTGGCTGTGTTGCCTTTCCAGCAAATATCAGGGGGGTTGAAGTCCCCCATGAGAACCAGGACCTGTGATCATGAAGCTACTTTCCGCTGCCTGTATAAAGGCCTCATCAACCTCCTCATCCTGTAGTAAACACAAAAATTCTCCCTCTTGTGCTTCTAATTGTTACCACTGACAGTCACCATACGGATTTTGTTGGATACTATTAAAAATAAAATTATAATGAAAATAATTACAAAATAATGTTTTAGAAAGTTTCTCCTATGAATTACATTTTAAGCTTAATTATACATATGTGATAAAAAGCAAATGCAATTGGAAACAATCTTACAAAGTTATTGACAATGACCTAAATATGATGACTTCTCAGGACACATCCAGATTCATATTTCTTGTTACATATATTCTGAATATGTAGATGATATTTAATGATCTACTCATGATGCATAATTCACAGTAAGTGGCCCACAGAAACATTATAAGTAGTAGACTGAGTATTTTCAATTTGAAGTTTAATTATACAGTGCAAAATTGAGACCAGAAAGGAACACAATAAAGGAGCTAGTGGAAAGAAGCATGTATCTTGTGTTTTCTCTGAAATTATATATTACTGCCTGTAACTATTTATAAGGAATAATTTCAAAGTTGAGTTAGCTACAATATTATTCTGGAAGAAAACAAATAAACTGCAGGATGATGTGCAAGGTAAAAATGGAATATCGTATGAACATTAATATGATGGGCAATTTGTAGAAGACAGAGAAATCCAAATGACAATATTAATCTTAACTGAAGTTGGCTGCATTTTTCACAGTGAATGCATTATCTGAAAAATATAATTATTTGAGTGCAGAGAATATACCCTACATTCTCAGGAACTATAAGTAGCCTGTGCAAGGTCTTCTGAAAGTGTTTGCTGTGACTTTTTCTCTGTGATGTCTGCTAGGCTTCCAAATTACAAATTATTTTTCTGTTTCCAGGAAAAATAGCCAGATTTTTAAGAAGGTGTATAAAACTAATTAATGATAATAGGGAAAAATAAATAGGAAGTGCAGAGTAATGAACATTTATGAATATTGTGTTCACATGTGCCTACACGAATTTGTAGAAAAGACAGTTATTTCTCAAAGAGGAGGAAAGAAATAAAGGGAATATTTGTAATCAGCTAATAACTTAGAAAAATATCTATGAAGAATTAAAATAGATATTTGCAAACACTGTTTGTTTTGTGGTTTGTTTTTTTTCATTCTAACAGTTAGCTCTGAAATTAACAATAAATCTGTTACTTTCAAGTTTCTATAATTGTACTTGTGACAATGGTATAGTTTAACCTCTGTCTTTTCACTTTTATGATCTGCAACAATACAGAAAATTGTCCTTCCTTTTTAACAGCAGAATATACAGAACTTCTTTGGCAAGATGTTTCTCATAGTTAACAAGCTAAGTTTTATAGCTAAAAAATGTAATCTGCTTTGGCAACAAAGTAATAAACACTAAGTCTGCTTCAGCTACAAATTTTAAAGCTACTTGAAAGAGGGAGTTTAGAAGCTTTCAGGTGAAAAATACGTATAAATGGGATGAGTACTTTCTATTATCCCAGGAAAAAAGCAAGTCACTCATATAAAAGATGAGGAAAAGTGGTGGGGTTTTTGGTTTCATTTTTTTTTGCTGTGTGTATGTTTGCGTAAATATGTAGTCTCTATGTCTGGTCATAGCAGTTTTTTGGAAGAGTAATTTTGAGACAGAAAAAACAGTAGAAATAGTGGATAGCTATAAATGAACCTGTAGTTTTGGTTTAGTATAAATTTTCCTTGGTTCCCTGAAAGCAGACATATTAGATAGAATTTATTTTAATTTTTTCCCAGAAATGTGATGCTTCTTTCAGTGCAAGTGCTTAAACACAGCTATTATCAAATTGAACTAAGTCTTTCACTTGCAACCATCCACAGAAAAAGAGGGAACAACCACTGTGATGAATGGTTAATACTTCAAGGATGAGACCTCTGGAAGTAAACCACTAAATATTCACGCCTCCTCAAATTCCTGGTGAAACCCTCAAAAGGATATACATTTAATGAAGTTTATTAGTAATACCTTCATATTGACTACTGCTATAGACAATTATATTTACTAACATTTATACATTAGTATTATTATCTTTACTGTGTTTCTAGAGAGGAAAAAATGAGTAAGTCTGTTTTTTTCGTTTGAAGGAGAAGTAACCTTTAAAAGCACGGATTCATCGTGCATGTCAACAGTAATATTATTTAAGTGAAATCCCCAATGTATTTTTCGGGTCTGAAAAGCTGTTTAAAATTTAGAGTCATGTGAGTCTTGAAGTTCTGAGGAGTTAATTGCTTTTAAATACTAAGCTTTAAAAATTCGTTGTCTTTTCTTCTGCAGGAAACTTTCATTATTTCTTCCAAGGACCTTGTATTTGCCAGTGTATTTCCTAATGTTCATGTTGATACACTACATGACATTTACTGCTTAAATTGCAAGCTAGTTGCATCAGTTTTCTGAGAAGAAAAGCATGTTTTTCTGAGAAGGCTCTTGGCAATGCACATATCATGTGCTGATGCCATTTTCAGCTATCCTCATTATAGACACATGCAGGCCACTTTGTGAAGAATATGTGCCTGGTGTTGCAATGTCTCTATTTATATGCATATCTCTTATAGGTGCTTTAGATCCATCTCATCATTAACTTGCTCCTTCCTTTCTTCTTTCTTGTTTCTTGCCTTTTTCCAAGTTGAAAGCCTATTTTTTGCAAATATCTATGCATGGGCTTCACTTTACTCAGTGATACTGAAGGTAACAGTACAAGGAAAGTTAAAAAAAACGCTGAAGTGTTTTGCTGCATCTAGCTTCATGTCACAATAAACGTGTCAATGTGAAATTTGGGCACTTAATTTTGGGACAGAACTTTTTCTTGAAGTCGGTGGCCATAAATGTTTCTGAAAACTGTTGAGTGTTCAGCAGCTCTTAGAATTGCACTGATTTCCTGTTAAATATTATGAAGTTTCATGTTGCTAATTTCAAAAGAAATGTCATAAACCATCTTACAGTCTTCTGCTTTGTGATCAAGTGTTTTAGCCTTCTTAAAAAAAAAAATCTGTAGCAGAGCATGCAAAAGGCAATTATTAGAAAGCATCAATATGTATTAATGTAAATAAAATCAGCATGGCTACTCCTTCATTAAAAGCTGAGCAATTTTCCAACTTTTTAAAATTCATAGATACAGAGTAATTTGCTAACTTGAAGATATTTTCTAAATTACATGGTCAGTAACTCCATACACATTCACACCCTAGCAAACAAGATAAAAATCTGTAAGCCAAACAACAGCTTTAATCAAAATATGAAATATGAAATTCCCTTGGTTCATGCTTCTGATGTGTCACTGCAAAAAAACCCCAACAAAATACCAAAACAGCTAAAGGACCTATAATTTCTACACAAAAGCAATACATTTAGAGCAAGCACCAGCACCACCCATCGCTTATTTTGTTTCTTCTGAACGTTTCAGGAAAAAGACAGCTCATCTTTGAAGCCAGGCATACGTGTTTCTGAACTTGAGTTCAAAATTATCAGCTGTAATCTTTTGGGAAGGAACCATGAAGAAGCAGCCCATGTGTCTGAAGCACTTAACCATCAGCCAGGCTTCTATGTGTTACCACGCATGTGATTACTGTATTTCTTATTTAAAGTCCTAAGAAATATCTGAAGGTCAAATTAATCCTCATTAGTAATCAAAAGACAGAAACTTAATGGAATTCGAGGATCCTTCAGGACAGAAGTGAGAATGTGTGCATTCAGGGTAATGACACCGAGGAAATCTAGTTAGAGAAGGGGAAGTGGTGAGCAAAGTGTGATGAATGGTTGAACGACTGACTGCTTACTGCTCAGCATGCTGTGCTTTCAGCTGCAGAGCTACCTTAACTCATAGTTTAGTGACCCTAACTTAGTGTTAGTCATTTCTTTTTGGTGCTATTTACTGCAAGTGCATTTTTTTCTCTTCGCTTTCTGTAAGGTACTCTATTATCTAGGTTTATGGAATCAGTGCAGCCAGTTATAAATGTTATTTGAAAGAGAGAAAAATACTGCCAAATGCATAGAGAAACCACAGAGAAAGCTTTCCAACAATTGTTGAACTATGTTACCTTCATTGCTGTTGCACAAACACAGAGGGTATATCAGAGTCACAGGTTTCCATACCCAGAAACCTGATAAAGACTCTAACACAAAAAGTTGCATGACATTTTAATATTTCCAAATTCATCATTGCTTTTCTGTAATATTTTTTTTTGTCTGCTTTCTCTAAATGCCTATCCAAAAGTGCTAAAGGTATTGAGGCAAAGGTACTTGAACTAGAGAGAAGACTGTCACAGAATGCTCAGTATTTTGACTTAGTCCTACTTGAGAAAAGCAGTATATTTTTGAACTGCTTTCCAACTTAATGAACAGGTTTTTAAACATTATCAGAATCAATTTTGAGTTATATTTCCTCTGGATACCAGAGATGACATTCTAATAGCAGTACTTGCTTAAATAGTTGGTGGTTGAAGGAGTTGTTTTAAAGTGAAAGATAAGGCTCTATTTTAGCAAGGAAAAAAAAAAAGAGAGAGAAGGAAAAATGGGGGTGGGAAGGGAAAGTCTGAATTATATTAGCAAGTAGTTTATCCTAATGCTGATTCTTGGAGCTCCTTGGACTTTTCCAGCCTTGCAGGAAACAGAAATAAAATAAATAAATAAATAAAGCTGGACTGGAAAGATAGCTGCATTAACTCTGCAGAGCAGATGGCTGAAAATGTACTTGAGTTTAAATCACTTGACAGGGTGCAATCTACATTATTGCATTAGTGCAACTTGAAATACTATTATTGCATTTATTTTCAACTTCTTTCAGGAATTCACTTTATTGAAATAAATGTCATATCGGACAGGACAAGAGGGCACAGCCTGAAGTTGCTCCAAAGAAGGTTTAGGTTGGATATTAGGAAGCAAGCACTTCCTCACGGAGAGGGTGGTTAGACATTGGAATAGACTTCCCAGGGAAGTGGTGGAGGCACTATCCCTGGATGTGTTCAAGGCAAGGCTGGATGTGGCACTTAGTGCCATGGTCTAGATGGTGTGGTGGTGTTGGTCATAGGCTGGACTTGATGATCTTAAAGGTCTTTTCCAGCCTTGGTGATTCTGTGATTCTGTGATTTCAGGTTGCTTTGAATCAATGACACTATGAACACTGTATGACACTTTCAATCTGTGTTTTAAAAATTACCTTTATGTCAAGAAGGTTCATCTCTAGTTCCATACTAAAAATATTGGAGGTAGCAAAATAAAAGCATAAATGCACTGGCTGTATGTAAACCAAATTACAGATGTGAATGATCTTCCATTACATCACATTATTATAGCAGTGAGAAATCAACCCAGAACAAATAAATTCAATACTAACACCAGATTGAATGAAACAAATATTTAATTCCTACAGTGAATATAAATTTAGCATAGACCCAAAGATGACCTCATTATGAACATGAAAGAAAATTATGGCAGATTGATACTGCTACAAAACAATCCCTACTATTGTAACCATTCTGACTAGTTATTATACATTTAAGGTGCAGAATATTTTTTGATCTCTCACAGGGAGTGGTGTCTATTTACAGGAGAACTATCTAAAGTAAATATATATTTTTTTTTTCATTTTGGTAAGAAAAAAAAATGATGGAAAAGACAAAAGGCAGCAAGAATTCTAGTGTCCTAGATTCTCTTCCTCATAAATTAATGGAGTGTTCCTAATACATTTGGACTTACAACTGTTATTCTACCTGAGAGCTGAGCAACGTATAGATTTTATGCCAAATAAATATTTCTTTTTTCTATTTCATGGCCTTAAAACTGATCTGTCTGTACTATTACCTCTAGTTGTTATGAAATTGAATTGTTGTTACCTAGTTTGCATCCTTTAAGCTTTTAGAGATACTAGGTATAAAGTTGTTGCATTGTATCCAGAGTTAGATAATTTTTTGAAGTATGTATTTTCTTAGGGCTGAAAAAAGCAAATAAATAGATGTGTGTGTATCTCTGAGAATGTAACTATATTGAAAAGACTATTAAATTTATAGTGGACAGTTTGAGGCCTCTGTTCATTTCCACAAAAATAGCCAGCAGTACATTTATTTTAAAAGAAACTTCAAAGACTGAGCTATGCTTAAACCATATTAGCAAAGTAAGCATCTTTTAAGGGGAAAAAAGTGATTATTTCTTCAAACATATGCTTTTTACATCTACTTATTATTCATTTATGTAGTCGTTTGTATTACTTTTCATTTACAACAGTATGGCTTAGCAGAAGAGGGAAGATTTGAATGGTTATTGGAAAGTTAAACTTGGAAGTGAGAGGAAAATATGGATTATTGCTAATTTTGTTATTATATGAAATAATTAATCTCATTTGTAAGCAATGTGTTTCTTCCAAGAGGTCTTGGTATTCACTGAAGACCAATGAAAGCAGCTTTTTCCTCATGTTTTGCACAATACAAATGTGCAAGTGAATGTTCTGCTGAGCCATCAAAATACAGTGTAGGTGTCACATTATTATCGTCTCTGTATAAAAGATCATAAACAGCTCCCAGATGAATGAGCCAGACTCTGCTCACATAGCTGAAATTACTTTTGCCACTTTTGCATTCGATAAAAAAAATGTGAAAGCTGTTATCTTTTGTTGTTGTCTTCTAAAGCATTTGTGTCCTGCTTCACAGCCCTTCCTGAAACTGTTCTTCAGTGGCGCTGGTTACAGTTCTGTCTTATTCCTTCTCACAGTCTGGTCATTTGCCTCAAACAGAAAGATATAAAACAAAAATATAGCCTGGAGACTGTTAGCAGATTATGATAATGGTCTTTAATTTGGTTTAGGGAGTGTATAGTCTTTTGTGACTGATGGTTTGTAGGTACTAAGGGAGAGATCAGAGTAAGTATTCTCGTGGGCTTCCTGACTCAACATCTGTTATGTAGTTACTTCAGGCTTTAGGAAAGTAGACTCAGAGATCCAGCAGTCCTTTAGTGCATTAATGTGCATTAATGTATAGCATGATTTTGGCAGTGTTACAGCTTAATCTTCCTTCTGCTAAAAAGGAAAAATAGGCAAGGAATATAGATAGATGCTGGCATGTGAGCATTGCTTTAATAATTGTAGAAGCTGTTAGATGTGAAAATTTGAGCATGGCTATACAACATATGATGGCAAAGAGCTGGAATTTATGTAGATTCATATACATTAAAGAATGAATATGCATCATTTTATGAGACTGCAAAACCAAGTATATACACAGATGTCACAAGAAAATGTTTAACCTGCTCATCAGATTGGAAACATTGCTGCATAGCTTACAGAGTAAGCTTAAACTAACTCTATGGCTTATAGAACAATTAATATTTCTCACATCCACACATTTTAAATAAAGAATCTGGAATATACTAATAGAAGACCCAGAAGTAAATCGAGCTGTGGTAGTAAATATACATCACTAACTTGAGGAAAACATCTCAAAGAGAATATGATGTTTAATCACAGAATCACAGAATGTTAGGGGTTGGAAGGGACCTCGACCTCTGAAGATGACTGATTCCAACCCCCTTGCCAGAGCAGGACCAAAACTAGGGCAGATCACTCAGAAAGGCATCCAGACAGGTCTTGAAAGTCTCCAGAGGAGACTCCACAACCTCTCTGGGGAGCCTGTTCCAGTGCTCTGTAACCCTCGCAGTAAAAAAGTTCTTCCTCAGGTTGAGGTAGAACTTCCTGTGCTCAAGTTAAATTCATAATACATTCCAGATTTAGGTAATTTGAAAGTATGACCATCAGACAGCTTTGTCTTTCCTCTGATATCTTCATCTACTGCCTACCTAAATTAATACATCCATATTTGACCTCTACCTAGCAGGTCTTGTAGGTGAAGCTAACATTGCATGCTTTAGTCTGAAAAGCTGTAACTTACAGTCCTGGCCTCGCTGCCAAAGTTAAGATCCACAGAGGTCCAGTTTTCTTTCTCCTAACAAGGAAGAATTGATGGAACAATATTAAAGAATATTAAAGAATATTATTATTGTGGTCAGTACTCTTCTGGGATGAATATTACAGCAGAGCTCATCTTTGTCCTTGTTTATGTTTGGAAAGCTTTGTCAATGCTGTGCAGTCCATAGTTTTATTTAAAATGCAATACTGCACAACACTTTTTTTTCAATGCCATTGCTCACTTCTCACACTTGAAACAGATTGCTATCAGGTCTATCTACATCATAAGTGAAGTATTTATGTAAGGGTACAGCTCAAGATGCTGCATGTAGCGAATAAATCTGTAAATAGTATGGTTGAATATTTATGTGCTATGATGCCTCTTTTCTACGTTTTGTTCTAAGGATCAGAAAAGGAATATTTTAAGTAAGACTGCAGCAAGGCAACATTTATTACAGCAGTAATTTGGGGGAAGGACAGAATGTTAAGAAATACTACGCAAATTTTTCATTTACAGTTTTGTTAATACTTCCATCTCATCACAGGAAAAAGAACTTGAAAATAATTTGGTAAATCATTATTTTGGTATCTTTGAAGTGAAATACTGTTATTGTGTTCAGCAATGATAACAAAACCTTTTTTTTTTTCAGAAAATTGTCTTTCATTTAATTTATTTTCAAAAATATAAATATTGATTGATATAGGGATGGAACTTTTTGCTTTGAGCTAAACAAAGACATCAAGTTAAAAGGGCTTTTTGACCCGAGGAAATATTTGTATTGTTCACATATTTCAAAAGGGCTTTCTTTCTAATTCAAACATGACCCAAACTACTGGACATTGATTGTCCCAGCATAGCTCTCTAAATAAAAACAAAAAACAAAAAACACGTGATTGAAGTTATGCTTCTGCATAGCTATGAGAGCACAAGTTTATTAAGTTTATTGAGACAGAAGAACTAAGCATGATATGGTTGGGAAGTGTTTGGAGTGTAATTTGTCTGTCCTTCATGTTTCACTGCTTTCTTCATATGGTCTCAAAGGAGAAACCCCACCTCGTCACTGTCCTGCTTAGTTGTTCCCCCCAAATGGAAATTAGAAGTGTTAAGTATCTCATAATATAAGCTGTCAGTGAAATATTTTAGTGCTTCATATGTGATTTAAAGTATTTTAATAAATCTCTCACTATTGTATATTTGTTGAGCCATTCCATGCTGTGGATTTTCGAATCTGTTGCTTTCAATATATGATTATGCTTAAACTGCAGTCCAGTGAGCAGCAGAGCCTGGTCTCCTATGTTTATGTGTCTGTAAGATGAGCTCTAATGCCTTCAGTCTGAGCATCCTTTACCCTCTCAGTAAAACAGCCACGCTGTTTATCCTCTATGCCCCCACCTACCTTAAGTGTTACAGCTGCCTGTGCAAGAAGATAGATTACTTTTACTGGTGGAAAGCTGAGTGTATTGGCGAGTGTCTGTGCTGTCTGGACAGGGACCTCCTTTTTTTAAACAGATGCTGCCCTAGGCTCCTTGTGACCTAAGCTATTTAATGAATGCACAAACCCTAAGATCTAAAAAGTCTAAAGTAACACTGCACCTATGATTTTTTTTTTTTCCTTAGTTTTGTTTGGATTAGGCTTTTTTTTCACATCATGGACCTTCTGGCATTTATTTCTTTACATATCTACAAAGAGAGAAACTTAAAACTGTTACCAGTACAGTGAATGATTTGCAGTGAAATCAGATGCAGATCTTGCCATTCCACTTTATGCCAGGTTCCTGCCTTATCTTGATTCTGAAATTTTTAATTATGGGTTGTTGGTTTTTTTTAATTGGATAAGTTTAGTTATTGCACAAAGCGAGACTATTTGTAATACTTTAGGCCAAATGTAGTACAGTCAGATGGTATGCAGGCTAACCTAAAGAGCTTTGACAACCTCTTAATCTTGATATGTAGCACACAATCTATTCTACTCATGGTCTTTTAAAAAACATATAATGCATGTCACACTAAATTGCACACTAGCTGTTTGTTTAGTATGTATGTAATTACACTATAAACTGAATTGCAGTTGAAACAAAAAAGTGGACCTATAGTAATATTTTCAAAGTTTATGGGTCTTTATGCTAAACCACATCTTAGATTTTCCCAGACAACTTCCATTGACCAATCTCAGTCTTGGTAGCTTGTGAACTGCAGCAATGCCTCTTTCTCGTCTGATGTCTTTAATGTTTAATTTGATCCATCTCCATAACTATTCGATATTTATATTGTCATGGAGGCAATATAGCCACATCTGGGCTCATGTGTCTGCAAACTCACAGAGTGTTTATAAGATAAATCAGTATAGAAACAGCCAAGTATTTCCTGGAATGGAAGAATAAAGCATTACAACAAACCCTAAACACAAAGACATGTATGATGGGTACCTGTTACCTGTTAATGTGTTTTCTTTCTACCAACAGGTCCCATAAGCAGCATTTTGGTGAACAAGTATGGTAGCCGGCCTGTGATGATAGCAGGAGGTATCTTGTGTTCATTTGGTATGATTGCTTCCTCTTTCTGCAACAGTGTTCTGGAGCTTTATATATGTATTGGTGTCGTTGGAGGTAAGAGTCCTGTTCAAAAGGGATTATAATATTCTATTCTAATATTTCTAATACTGTTTTACCAATGAACTTTACTGATCAAGAACCCACTGTGCAAGGCATTGTACAAATGCAAACCAAGAAGGTAGCAAATTCAGTTCATTTCAGCTACCTGAATTCTTTCAATTAGCTCATCTGATGTTAAATTATTTCTTAGGATATTTCAGGGACAACTGATGATTTTATTCAATATATGCTGTATGTAGGTACTGTTCTACACTGCACTGTAATTATGGTATAAAAATTGATTGGCTTGTGACAGCACTTATTACAGTAATTTGTGTAGAATTTCACATTCATTCTTTTAGCTTTCAATCATGTTGAGCTTCAAATGGGGTAGCAGAGGCTATCAGAATTCTAGTAAAAATATGAAAGCTAGTACCAGCTTTCTGTAGGTTTTTGCATACATATACTCTCACAGAAAAGTATAACCTACAGTTCGATAGCTTTCTATTTACAATCTCCTGTATTCATATATCATCAAAGGCCTGGATAGTGCCTAAGGCAATGAACTAAAGTGATCATAAAGCAAGTAAATCAAATACCTCCTTCTCAAAAGTTGTGGGTTTATTTGTTTTTTTTTTATCTACGTCCTCAGAATAAGGAAGGCAATTGAGTCAAAATATTGGCAGATGTTAAATGCATGAGATGAGATTGTTACTATATTCAAGCTCATCTTTATGCTGGGGCTAAAGAAGTACTTCTTTGTTCTGTGATTATTCCTTAGAGCTCTTTTTACATTCGAAGCTTGAGGCTCACTGAAAGAATAAAGTCAGGGTCCAGGAATGGGCCTATCAGAGAAGAAAACACCTCTCCTGTGCCATTCACTAGATGCATGCCTTCTTAGACGTTACTGCCTAGATGTCCTAATACAGAGAGAAGGCCTAGCGGTTCAGCTTATACATGCAGCTGATATGATTGGGTGTTCTGCTCCCATGCATGTCACATAGAACTCTTCCACCTTCCATAGTGACTTCCATACCTGGGGAAGTGCTAAATGTTCTCCAAAATAATTAGCCATTTTAAGCTCCACTTTTGTACATAAGTTTAATCTTAAATAGGGCTGGAAATAAGAAATGAAATTTGTGCAATTAAATACACCCTGCATTCATTGTAGCTGAGGTGACATTTAATAACTTTAGTGAAATGAGCCAAGAAAGAAGTGCATTATAGCTTAGCAAATATAAAAATGATGAGTCAAGGTACTGATCCCATAATTCTTCTGTGATTGCTGAAACACCACAAGGAGTTTTGGCTTTTATTGCAGTGCTACAGGGAGAAATGGCAGAATGTCACCATGACATAGTCTTGGCATTAGCACACATGGATAGCAATGAAGCTCTATTTCATTCTCTGATACTAGTTAGTATCTATATTCATTGAGAATAACTGGATTAGATACTGGTCATCTTAAAAATAACTTGAAAGAGGTGTGATACGGTTTTTTATTCCATGACCTTCAATAATACTCTCTTTTATGTGTTGTTTAGGTCTGGGCTTAGCATTCAACTTACAGCCTGCCTTGACCATGATTGGCAAGTATTTCTATAAGAAGCGTCCCATTGCTAATGGATTAGCTATGGCTGGAAGTCCAGTGTTTCTGAGCACATTGGCACCTCTCAATCAATTCCTTTTTAATGCATTTGGCTGGAAAGGAAGCTTTCTCATTCTGGGAGGAGTTCTTTTGAACTGTTGTGTGGCTGGGTCGCTTATGAGGCCTGTTGGACCAAAAACAGTCCCTCCTGTGAAAAAAGATGTTGAAAAAGGCACAGGAGATTCTGCCTTGCACAAAAACAAAAAGTCTTTTTGTCAAACTATAAATACATATCTTGATTTGTCCCTCTTCAAACATAGAGGATTTCTGATCTATTTGTCAGGAAATGTCATCATGTTTATTGGTTTCTTCGCTCCAATAGTATTCTTGGCTCCTTATGCCAAGCACAAGGGAATTGATGAATATTCTGCTGCTTTTTTGCTATCTATCTTGGCCTTTGTAGACATGTTTGCTAGGCCTTCAATGGGACTTGTAGCAAACTCCAAGTTTATTCGACCAAAGATTCAGTACTTTTTTAGTTTTGCTATCTTTTACAATGGTGTCTGTCACATCTTGTGCCCTCTGGCAACAAATTACACTGGCTTGGTGATATATGCTGTATTTTTTGGGTTTGCATTTGGAATGGTTAGCAGTGTACTTTTTGAGACATTGATGGACCTCGTTGGGGCTGCCAGATTTTCCAGTGCAGTTGGACTTGTCACAATCGTGGAATGTTGCCCTGTACTCATAGGCCCTCCTCTAGGAGGTAAGAATGTCTTTTTTTCCATTTTTTTTCAGACATTACAGCATAATCTTGCAATTTAGTATTGAATTAATATAAACATTGCTCTTAATGTTATTTAATGTTTTCTGTGTGACTAGGAATGTAATGTAGCAGCAGTTATCTTTGCACTTTGCAGCTGCAGATCCACATGTGAATCTAAAGGTGTACATTGCATGCTTGTGCGATAGATAGATAAAGACTATATCCCTCCTGGCCTATAAATTCATGTGATAAATGCATGTTTTCCTGATAGCACATAGTGCTATCTTTGCAGTCTTGATTTACATGTATTCAGCTCCAATGTGCTCTTGCCAACATAGTTCTTACTCTCTTGAATTGGTCGAATCCACTGGTCAGTTTTCATGAAGATCTTACAGGGACTTACAGTTTCTCTAACCTAATGGCAGCTAGAGGCGCACCCACACAATTTTTCATAGTAACTTTAGTTTGTCCAAACAGAGAGGATTAGCATTTCTAGAGAGAAGAAATCTGTAGGTGCCAGGAAGGACATGGCCATGCTCAGCAGCCTAGGCAGGGTCCATGCCTGCTGGGATTCCAGTGCAGTGCTGTTGAGCATTGCACCCTGGATGGTTGTGCCAGGGGAGGTCTAGATTGGATATTAGGAAAATTTTCTTCACTGGAATAGGCTGTCCATGGGAGTGGTGGTCACCATCCCCAGAGGTATTTAAAGACATGTAGATCTGGTGCTTAGGGATATTGTTTAGTGGTGGATTTGACAGTGCTAGGTTAACAGTTGGACTTGATCTTAAAGGTCTTTTCTAATGAAAATAATTCTATGGTTTCACACCACAGCCTCACTCTCAGCCAGTCCTTTAGACTATTACGATAGCCAACAGATATGTGTAAGGCAATTCAGGGAGAGAACCATCCTACATTGACTAAAAGATGGATTGTTGCCAACTTCTATCTTTTAAGTGCAAGGGGAACTTAAAGGAGCCTAAGCTTGGACTATATTAATAATTTTGGGGCTTCTAGCACCAAAACTGATGAAGACTCTTATCTAAAGTATTTTTTGTTTGCTAGCTTTTTAGTCAGTATTTAGTAATTGTGTTCATAAGTTTCGTAATCTTAAAGTTTCTGATGATACATGAGGGTAAAGAAATAGATGCTCAAATCTTACTGAGAAGTAAATCTTACTGAAAAGTATCTATTAAATATGTGTGTGTTGCAATGTAAGCCCAACACCATGAAAATGTAAAGATGCTGATATTACCAGCCTTGTGAACATACTCTACAGCCACATAAGCACAGCCACAAAAGTCAGCAAGGTTGTTTGTGCCTAAAACCATTTATAATTATCAAAGTATTTTAAGGATTACTCTCTCTATTCTTATGAAATTGCATTTTTAAGTGAAATTTTAAATATGCCAAAACAATTCCACTCATTTCAGTACAATAATATTTATACAATTAAAAGTACAATAGTCCTCAACGTATTCCATATTTCCCTCCTCTTTTAACATAGAAATTAATTTTCCTAATGGTCAAACAAAAGATATTCTTCTCACACAGACTCTTCCTATGCCACCTAGTGGGGGACTGAGCCTGTGACTGCTGGAGTCCAGCCTTTTCATTCAGGTTCTGAAATCAATATTAACTCTAAAGATATTTAATATTTATGGAGCAATAGCATATGCAACTATTTATTTTTCAGTATATTAGCTTTGCAGAAGTTTTGAAAACCATGTTTGTGCTATAACTATGAATAATTGATTTTTCTTGTTAAATAGAGACAACAATGGGGATGAGCACATGGAAAAGCCAAATTTCAGTTTTGACTAGTTCATATCCTTTAAAATACTATACTGAAGTAATTTAAATGCAGAATTTAATTTTTAATAATCAGTATTGTGAGACTGCTCACCAATAAAAAACACTAAATTGTCCTATTTACACTAATGGGTGAATTATACAGTTGCAGTGCTATTTGAATTTTCCCTAATACCAGGCTTGTGAAATAAAGAAAAGACTGAAATAATTTAATGGTTTGTAAATGTGTATCAGGTGAATAGGCTGGCATTATGACTCAACCCAGTAAAAGCATCTAAATACATACTAAATTGAAGCCTGCAGGTTATCCCGTGCATTTCAATGATAGTTAGCAGAGTTCAGAGCTAAATAGTTGGCTACCTATAAATGTCGATTTGGCAGTTGGGAAAATTTAGAAAGAATGGCTCATAAAATAGAAGAACAGTTCCATTTTATTTTCCTTCTCAGGACCAATTTAATCTCAGAAGGGTGGATGTAATGTTTAGGTAGATGCTTCAGAGTTCAACATTCAGCAGTTGAGCATAATAGTTGCAGGGACAAGCCTTTTCTATCTCTTTCAGCAGTCACAGGAAAGTAAAATTGAAAAACAAGCAGTTGATGCACAGTGACAGCAGCCTACAAAGGCACATACCTCTTCATCCTATTGTCTGTATGCAGCCTCCGTGAGTGTCAGACAGTCACTCCAAAACAATAAGAAACAAAATTAGGAGGTGAATAAAATAATAAGACAAAGAAAGAATGAAAATGAAAGAACTAAAATACTGTCTGTCATTATTCATTAAGCTTTACTTACTTTGTTCTTCGCTATTTTATCATTGACAGTGATTCCAATGACAGCTTCTATCTTGACTACAACAGGTTTTGTTAGAGTTCTGATATAAATGTTAGACTATTTGAACATATTGAAAATGTTTTTCTGCTCCAACTTCAAAAACAGGCAATATATAGGTATTTTTCCTAGGGAAAGATCTGAATTGTATTGCGTATTCTATTCTTAAGACTTTTTCTGTCTTCTTGTCTTTGCATTTCAGGTTGGTTAGTGGATATAACTGGTGAATATCAGTACATGTATTTTTTCTGCGGAGTGATTGTGACTGTGGCCAGTATCTGGTTGTTCATTGGCAATGCCATTAACTACAGGCTTTTGGCAAAAGAAAAGAAGCTAAATGATGAGAAGCAGAAAGCTCTGAAGAATGCTGACTTGAAGGAAGCAGAACCATTAACAAACAATGAGAACGAAGATGCTGCCAGCAGAGCTGATAAAGCTCTTGAAGATCCTTCAGAAAGAGAAACTAATATTTAAACTGCAATATAGCTCAGAAGGCAACATTTATGACTTCCATTAGAAATATGTCTTCAGGACATAGGCCAGGTTTTGTGAGAAGAAAGATCAGTCACAATATTGGATTGGAACAGATTTTTGCCCCATGGCAAGAATCTAAGTTAAAATAGTATCTACAGTATATTTATTCCAGTGATACAAAATTGAGATTACAGAGGTAGTTACTCCATGCAAATGAGTCCATCAAACTATGACTCTGGACAATCAAGAGTCAGGTAAATCAGACTATATATAAAGCCTTCCAATGACAGTTTTGTTTTAAAAGTATAACCAATACAAATATATCTCTTACTCTTATTTGGGAAGATACTTTGTGTTCACCTTAGACTATTGTTAAAGTTTGCTGAAATAATCTACCCAAATTGTACTTACTACTAATAGTAAAAAGAATATAAGCTCCAAGATTTGAAAAGAGACAGAATACCTGAGTAAAGCACACTGAAACTTTTTTTATGCCCACAAGATCAAAAAGATACATAATGTCTGTGTAAAAAATTATTATATGGATGTAAAAACTGAGGCTAGAAGACGAACAGTTGGTGGGCTGCATCTCCAAAATACAATAAACAGCTTTATTGCAATATATTTCAGAAGCTGTTTCCTCCTGTGATAGCTGACTACATTGTACTTCAACATACACATTAGAACACAAAGTACATTCAGACCTCACTAATTCAAACTAAGCTAAAATCTGTCTGTACATAAAAGGGTTTAAAACCAAGAGTGACAGTTAGTTTGTTCAGTTATGTATTCCTGTATGGTGGGAGGAACTGGACTGGACTGCAAAGCCTTTTTCCTAAAAGGACTAGATTCAGAACCTGCTGACGTTAAAAGGCTACTTACCCTTGGCTTTTGTGGCCTGAATGAGTTTCATGGCAATGACTTTAAAGTAGGTGCTTGGGTTTATTGGCAAGTCATTAATTGTTTGATGGATCTGTTGAGTGATTTAAGTTCTAACTTCAAGTCTTTGCAGACAGGTAACTTTATACCAGTTCTCACCTCCCTTTCCCATGTACTTAGTGAAGAGCTACTTTTATGTAGTGTCAGTTCAAACACAAATGCTGCAAGGCACACTGACAGTGCCAGTCTGGAAGCTTTGTACTGACATGTCATTTTTTGTGCAGGGTCTTGTGTCTACACTTTCACACAGACATTCATAGAAATTAAAATCTACACAATTGTTCCTCTTCCTTTAGGCAAAGAAATCATAGGTCTACAATTTTACTTAACAGAAATTAGCACTGCACTTGAAAGCTAGAAGTGCCAGCTTCTGAAGGTATTAAGTGAAAATATTTACTCTATTTGTAGGTAAGGAAAGGTGCTATTAATTTTGGAGAGATGCAAGTACATGCCTCAGAAACTGTGAAAATTAAAGAGTCTGATTCCTAAAACATTTATGTGTTGTTTATACAGAATACACATACATTTGATTCATGGAAAAGAATGTAATTCTTTTTAGCCCTCTTAAATCTCAAAAAGTTGCAAATATATTGGACAGACAGCTAGTTTTGTTAAACATTCTTTGAAGCACCAATAAGAAAAGAAAAAAAATAGTAAAATATAACAAATATGTGAGTGCATTTAAGAAAGAATAGTGTACATATTATTATTTTCAGTCTTCTAAAACTTTTGGTAGTGCTTGCTTCTGTTTTGCTGGGTTATCATCTTATATACTATGAACTTCCATAGTAATGCTGAATTTTCCATTATCTGAGCACTGTTTTGGAGGAGAAGCATCATGAAGTACCATGCAGCATGGTACAGAAATTAATATCTACTTTTTAAATAATTATATGCAGGAAAACCAAACACCTTCTACAAGTCCTATAATCTTAGAGGTTCATCAGCAACAAAATATGTACATTTCAGAGTTTTGGGAGAAAATACGGGGTTACATGCTCAGATTTGAGCGGTGAACTGTGTAAAGGTGAATTATGTATTCCCAGTAAAATTACAATTCCTCTCTCCCAGCCTGCAACTTCAGAGAATAAATACATACATTGCAGCTCCTAACCATACCCCTGCCAGCACAAAATGAATAAAAGCTTTGCTCTGTTCTTGGCTATAAAAACATACAGGGTGAATTCCAAGATCTGTGAAGGCCCTGTGTGCCCAGAGCCAGAAAGAGGAGTTTCATAGAAGTAAGCTTTCACACAGTGAGGAATATCAATTATAAATACTGAATTGTGAACGACTAACTGAAATTTTAGCTAAAGAATAGTGATCAGGAACATCACTGTACTCTTAAAAGCAAGTGATAGAAAGGTAGAGATTATTTGAAAAGAGATGAGTATAGGGGCTGAACCAAAAAGACTGAGGCAAAATTCTAAGTGCTTATTATCTCTTCGCAAAAAATAATGTGATTAAGTATATAGAGTAGAAGACAAGAAGTATCAAGTTTTGACTTAAGTCTGTTGAAAGTTGCCGTTGAGTAAATAAGGGGCTCGGAAGAAAGATTATTTTAAAAGGGTCTCAGGAAGCATGCAGGCAACTTACCTGTTCTATGCAGGATCACAGAATACTGTGCAACATGGCATAAGAAATAAGGGAAAAACAAAGTTCCTCTAGTCATAGACACACTTGACCACCAGTAACAAAAATTCTGTTAATATCTCAGAGGAAATAAAAATTGATATGAACACAAACCTCTGCAGAGCTACTGGAGCAGTATAACATATGAACCATGTCAAGTGAAACATTTCCTTACACCTCTTCCGTTACTTTTCCTGGTAACACTAGCAACAAAAAAACCCAACAAACCAAACAAGCCATGAGAATACTCTTGATATTACTGAATATTAAGGAATTAAAATCCAGAAATGAATGAAGAAAATTTGAACCGTATCTATGCAAAAAATGCCTGGAATTAAAAAACTCTGTCTTCCAAATAACAGATCCTAAAGGGGCAATTGCCCTCTATAGATAGCTCTTATTTCTAAAAGTAATAATAAGAATAAATTGCCTTGAATCAATTCTATACTGAGCAGCGAAGTAGTAAAATTAGTATAAGTTGCCTTCGAACCCCTGAACATCACTCTTACTCACATTGAGCTGTAATTTTTACTGCAAATCATTTCATCATTACATTTCTGCTTTCAGAATAAGGCCTGGGTATATTCCATCTCTCTAAATTCCCCTCATGTCTTTTAAATACCTTGCCCACAGTAGGAACCACTGCAGGGTCAGGACTTAGAGGTGCCCCAGCCCTACAATTAAGGAATGTACTCTTAAACTTCAAGATATATCAGATGCATCAATTATGCACTATGGAGTCTGTAGGCTCTGTCAGATGGTGCCTGCAAATCCTAAATTGCTCTTAATCTCATTTATACTAATGTATATGTCATCCTCTTCATTTCTTGACCACAATATCATTTAGCCTAATTATAAAATTGCTCTTATTGGGTCAATCAAGAAAAACAATGCCAACATTTTAAAATTAATGGGAAAGGGGATAACATAAATAATATTTTTTCCTGTTTAACATCAAGGTTAAATTTCAAGTGGTTTCAGAGTAGGCATCAAGATGCTTTTATCTCTTTAGGGTTTTTTGAAATTGTAATCTCTAGTAGCTGGAAGGTTCTTCTCTATTGCCCTTTCTAACTCCAGAGAAAGACTTCTTACCAATAATTCTCAGTACTTTTTTAAGAACATATCAAAAAGTTCATCCCTCGCACCTCTCACCGTTGAACTGTGGTTGCAGATTTTGTCAGTTCTGTATTTCCACTAAGTTCACAATACCATCTTTTTATATGAAATGCTGTAGCACAGTAGTCAGACTACAATCCTTTTCTTTCAGAAGTGTGATTTGTGAACTGTTTTGACAGAGTAAGGGAAAGTCTTACTTTATCTTCAAATAGATTTTTTTTTAATGATGCTGTCCTTAGGAGTTCAACTTTATGTACCACTGAAGTCAATGGCAGCAATTTCACTGACATCGTTATTCAAAATTCATGTGAATTTTAATAATCTTTTGGCATATCAGCATCCAGTGTGCTTAAAAAACCTTTGACAGTGTGTACATAATTATTCCTTCCAGAGAACTCTTCTTCCTCTTGAAGGTTGCCCACCCCATTCTTCATTTTGATGTAACACTAAGAATTTGGGCCTGACATATAGTGACTTTTCTTAAATGCTTTCTTGTCATTCACTTTCCTCAAATTCCTAAAAAAACATTTTCACTTGCTAATTTCAGGTCTGGATGGTTGTGAGTGTTAGTGGGAAAGTATTATTCAGGTACATCATAAGCTACTGGTATCGCATACAGCCAGATCTGGGGCATCCATCAGGTCTTCACTACACAAAGCCATGACCACTTTTATAGACGAGCATGTTGTGACTGATAATGAGAATTAACAACATTAAATGAAGGCAACTTTTGTTAGCTTCTTTATAGATGACTATTTTTCTACTCACAGAGAGGAATATAAAGGGAATTTTTAAATAATTAATTTCTGAGATGACATATCAATTTTAACAAGGCTCTTGGGATTTTTTTGGGGTGGGGGCTTTTCAGATATCTGTGCTTATATATAGAGAGAGAATATGTTTTCATGTATTATCACCTTTTTGATCACAATTTGCATAAGCATTGCTATGTAATTTCAACATAATGTGCATGTCGTTGTTTTGCAGTTCAAATTTTTCTCGTCATCTACCTCTCAATTGAAGTTTAGAGACTTGCGCGACCCTGGAAGAACACAGTTAACAAAAAGCATAATGATCAAATCTGTACAGAGTATTACAAAGTCTCCCAAATATTTTAAACTATTTACAGTTCTATTTTTAAGGCAGTGCATCTTTATGACTAAATTCTTTTATCAGTTGGCATATCTTTATTAAAGATAAAGATCTGAAGGTTTAACCCATACTGGTACACTTTTTACATCACTGAACTGGTATAAAAACTCAGTGTGTTATTCAGATAGCAGAAGTCTACTGCTCTTTTCAGTAGATCCTGGCCCTCGTTTAACATTACGTAGTTAATACATCTAAACAATTTTAAAAAGTATTACTGAATACTTCACATTTTGCATTCTTTAAAAAAAAAAAAGTTTTTTTGGTTTAGAAATAATACAGAATTATTTTAGCCTCCTCCCCCCCCCCCCTTTGTGAAGCAGTTGAGGGAGATGGTCGCAAAATGTCATACTGGGGTTGAGGAATAATGATTGCTCTTCATATGGTCTTTACAAAACCAGACATGATGATTGTTTCTTCAAAGATACTCTTCTTTTTAGTCTGCAAGCCATTCTTGTCTTCTAGCACCCAGTAAAAACCCCACTGAAGCCAACACAATGAAACATTTCAGTCAAAAACCTTTATCAGACATTGGAGGTGATGTGGCTTCAGTGGAGGCTTCAGCCTTATTTTCTCCAAAACAAATCTCAAGAGGATCAGATATAACACAGCAAATACAGGTTTTTTGCATGTGGCCAATTTAACTATGTCTGCATAATATTCCTAATGAATAAGTCCCTAAATTAACGCACAATATGTATTATTTTAATAGCCTATGTAAATAAAAAAAAGTCAAATATATACTCTGAATGTAGACTATAAAACATAAAAAATATATTTAAATAAATACCCGAACAAATCTGTTTAACCCCAAAGGAAATTAGCCATTTCCTTTCAAGACTTCCTTCAGCAGTTTATAATCTTAATTTTTGTTATTTCCAGAGAAAATGGTTTAAGCCTTTCAGGAATGTATATATAGATTTATATATAAGGAAATACATATGGATATGTGTGTACATATGTATTCCCCTATATATAAAACTCTAATTTATATATATTATATATATTTATGTATATATAAAATATATATAATGTCTCAGAGTAAGTTGCATACTGTGCCTGATAAATGAAGCATATTTGTAAGCAGATAAAACACTTCAGCAAAAGACAGAAAATTGTAAAGGTTTTCTACAAGAGTATATTTTATTATTTTTCAGTTTCTGCTGGTTTTATTTATGTTAGAAATTTGTTCAGAAAATATCAATATTGCATATCACTGGTATTCATATCATGATTCAGTTAAAAGTGGCCTAAATCACTGAGCATTTTCATAGTTGTTGGACCGTAGAACCTACATTGTTGGTGGAGGGGTTTGTTGTTGGTTTTTGCGGTGTCAATTTTAATTAGAGGATCTCTGAACAGACTGCAACACGTGATCTGAGTTTTCATTTATTGCAGTATGTATGTCAAGATCACATGAGATTTTGAGGGACATGATATTGTAAAAATTATGGAGAATGAGGATACTGAAGGCCCTGCAAACAATATTCCTGTTAAACTGTAATGGGAAACTCTTGAGCACTAGGCTCCAAAAACCTGACAATTTTTCATACTTCTTCCAGGTTTTGGTCCTTTTATTTTGTCTGCAAGTAGGCAAGCCAGTGAAAAGTTTATGTTTGTCTCTGACTCTTTAGAAGTTCTAAGTTAAAGTTATTGAGAGATTTTTTGGAGTGGTACATAAAGCACTTACATAAATACCCTTCCTGAAGTGTGACATAGGTGCATTTTCCACTTATAGCCTACTTGGAAAGTTCACCATATCTGCAGTCCACCAACAAAACTTGGTATTGCTATGCAATAATTAAACATGCAGTAGCCATTGTCGTTGACTAACAAATTTTTTTCTTCCTTTTCATATTTTGCAATACTGTATGGGTTTTACTTGAATATATTGCCTAGATTTTTATTATTTTTTTTTTCTATTTGCAATCGTTTCTTGGCTAGAGGTGCTATTTATTTTCCAAAGAGACCTGGGTGAATGATAACAGTCTCTCTCTAGATGCCAAATCCATTTTTTGACCTGACAAAATTCATTGTTCATAATGTATATTAACTCTGTAAAATGCTTATGCACTGCATTAAATTATATTTAAATGCATACTTTCTCATTAACTTCTATTCCAGGCTTGTACTAGTGTCAAATATGTCAAGTTTGTCTATATATATTTATGGAAAATTACATTGAAAAATGTGTATGATAAACAATTAAAAAGTACATAAATAAAATTTCTGTGTAAAGTTTCTGAAAGGATGTAAACGCTGTTTTTTTAGACTCTTTAGTAGTAAGTTATTTATGTTTTTTAAAGTGTGCAAATATTCATAGATATAGTAATTGATTAGTTGTTCAAGTGTAGCTAAGATCTCGAAAATCACTTATTCTTGCATACCCTTGCTTTTCCTGATTGTAGCATAATCATGACTTAATCTCATACATTATTCAAATAACATCTGGACACCCAGAATTTTCCCTTGTTCCTCTGATTGGGATGTTTTTTTATATTCCATTTACATGAAATATAATTCAGTTATCACTAATATTCATTTTCATGCAGAAGACAATTTTATCCATATGGCTTGAAATAGTGGATGTAGGTAATTATTTCTTCTCATCTTTCTGAACACTCCCAAATGCTATGTATTTTTCAACTGACTTAAGGTTATGATTGCTTGCCTCTGTTTAAATGGTGTTTAAATATAAAATGTGACTGGATAATTATAATTAGAGATATTAAGGAGATATTAGAGAGAGAATTAGAGTTACTAACATTCTTTGCATGCTACCTACATACCTTTTACACAGAAGCACAATAAGCTACTAGGAAAAAAAGGTGAACTAGTTAATAAGAAAGAACTAACTTTGTGTAAGAAAGCAAATGGTCTTTATTTTTAGATTTCTAATAACTGTAAAATGTATTTTTAAAATATGTTATCTGTAATCTTCTTGATATGGAACTGTTGATTCAGCTACCAGAGTATGTTTAGAATTTGGTTAGATTCTATCCTCTTATAATATTTGCATAACCAACAGTATTTGCTGATTGCTGATAGACACTGATTTCAGAAAAATCATGCCTGTCCCTTTGGGTTTCTATTTTGATAGTGGCAAGTGACAAGACAGATGAAGAACTTAATCTGTAGTTTGTCTCTAAAGTCAGCTGTTACTATATTTTTCCCACAAATGGTATTTTGTTCTAATAATGAGTCCTTTAAATTAACGGGTTATCCCAAATTGAGTGAATAGGTTCCATTTACCACTGCAGCTCAGCACTAATTCACTTCTGTATTTTATTCCTCTGATCAAGACTTAAAAACATTGTCATTCAGTGAAGTTCCTAATACATCATATACATATACTATAACACTTTTAATATGATGATATCACAAAGAATCACAGACAATCCATGAGGCTGGAAAAGACCTCTAAGATCATCAAGTCCAGCCTATGACCTAACACCACCACATCAGCTAGACCATGGCACTAAGTGCCACATCCGGCCTTGAACACATCCAGGGATGGTGCCTCCACCACTTCCCTGTGAAGTCCATTCCAATGTCTTATTACCCTCTCCGTGAGGAAGTACTTCCTAATATCCAACCTAAACCTCCCTTGGAGCAGCTTCAGGCTGTGCCCTCTTGTCCTGTCACTGGTTGCCTGGGAGAAGAGCCCAGCCCCCACCTGACTACAACCTCCCTTCAGGTTCCTCTCTTCAACCTTCCCTAATAGTATGTGTGTGAACATTTGGTTTTCCTCATGCCTTCTTTTCATACACCCTGGTATGCATGCATTTGCTATAGCACATAATGCTTCAGTTCCTCTTCTTAAATTGAGATGAGAATCCCCTAGAAATCAGGGATACAAAGTTTATAATTTAAATAGAAAATCAGAATCATAAAAAAAGAAAGAAAAAGAAAGAAAAATAAGTGCTATATAGAGTGCAACAATAAGAGGCACATAATTTGTGATTGACATTTAGTGGTTGAATTAATTCAGTTTTCATTGACTTTTGATTTCCAGTGCCTGGTGACACCAAACTGTAAGTATAGTAACAAATATTTGGTTAGAATATATCCACCCCCTTAACACCTGTTTTTTATAATAGCAATGTTCTATAGGATCCTATTGTGTAATGTAATTATGTTTTCACCTCAAATCTGAAGTATAAAGACATGGTTCTGCTGTTTCTCTTGACTAGCATGAGACCTCACTCTTGTACTTCTCTCTGTATAAAAGAACTCTTCAGCTAATCCCCAGTTCCACTGTTTTTATCACAAGATCCATAAAAAGATCGTTTACCTGGAGGAAATCCAGAAACACTTAGGCAGAATGATATTTTGACGACATTTAACCCTCATTTTGCCGATAAGTACAGATGGATTTTGAAACATCTGAAGCTATATTTCCTTCAATTTGGTTTAAAATTTTAGAACCGCAGATTCCAAGTATTACTTGAGAATTACATGAAATTAATATTTCAAATTGGCATATCTGAAAGAAAAGGAAGTTGTAAAAAACTAACACTACCCTTAAATTAATTTCTTTTTTGCATTTTGATAAAATTTAGAGTAAATGGGCATGGAAGATAATCAAGTTACTTCGTCTCTTTCATGTGCACTTTTGGTTTTATTGCCCTCCTCAAAGTTCACGGGAATCAGCAAAACCACAAGCATTTAACAAACTCTTTATATGGTATTTGAATTCTGAGCACTAAAGCCATGGGAAGTATTTAGGAAAATGTGTTATTCAAACATCTTAAAACTTACAAGTTTCTTTTAAAATCAGTTTAAACTAAATACTGATAGAAAAGATTTGTTTTACATAATCTGGTTCAGATGTCCATAGCTTGCATGTGCTTGTGTTTTCCACACAATAGTTTCAGAAATGGTCCTTTAGAACCCTAAAGCTGTAGCTAGGTATCAAAAGAATTAGCAACATTTTCTGAAATGTCACACATATATTTGTTTTCACTGACAAAGAGTATATTTTGGAGGAGCAGGGATTCATTTTGCCAACCATCATAATATACTTTGATTAATAACTGCAATTCCAGTTTGACCTGAATGATCGATGAGTAGCACTTAGGCAGTGTAATTATTCAGTTAAATCACTGAACTGAATAATTGGGGGAAAATGGTTGAGGTTTAAATTAAGAGATTATTTTTCCCTCATGGAAAAAAGTGTTTCTTTGCCTTAATTACAAAACAAAACATTTCAATTCCACTTTGGATCTTCTGAATGGAAATAAAGGTAGAGTTGGATACCATTTATGTAACAACAAGATTCAGCAATGATCACATTATTAATCAGACATAGAGAGTGACAGATTCAGATCATTCTTCTGCCTGACATGAATGAACTTATTATTCCCATTTCTAAAGCTGCTGGGGATTCAGGAATGAGTTGCTGTCCTGCTAATCATTTTCACTGCCTCAGAAACTGGCATGATGGCACACTAGCACCTCGACTGTACATCTTCCAACAGCAAATATTTTATGCAAAGTGAAGGAGCACCAATAAGAAAAGAGCACTGCAAAGAAAAGATTTTACTGTTGGTCATTAATAAAATCCACAGTCAGCTGTTTTGTGTTTACCTGGACAGTGGAATTAATGTATCAGAGGTACAGTCTGAATGGATTGAAAATTACTGCCTCACATGACTAGATATTTATCTTCCTATCCTCAAACCCAGAGGCATTGAAGTTCAGTCTGGATACAAAAAGTAACTGAAAATGGGAAATAATACCCCAAAGTAGCAATTATTTTCCAAGATGATTAGTTTTTTTAGTAATATTTTTTTCACACAAGTAGCAGTGTCACTAGGTGGTCTTAATTCTGGATTCCATTCACATTTATTAAAGCAAGATTTCATCTTAAAATTACTCAAGTGAAAATACACTAAAACCTCATTCTTTAATTCTGCCTTAACAACAGCAGCAGCATCAATCTGGAGATCCAGTAGAGCTAGCAGAGGGTGTCTAGTGTATATAGTCCCAGAGGCTAAAAATATGACATACTTAATTGCCCTCAATAATTTGATATTAACAGGAGTTTGCAGCCAGAGGACTGCTTTAACTTCTGCAGTTGGTGTAGGACATCAACACCAAGCACAAAACACCCTGGAACCATTTACAACTCCATTTTGTGTATCAGTTAATAACTTATTCCCACACCTGTGTCATCAGGCTTGGAAATGTGTTTTCTGTTTACTGAAGCAACAGTCACTGAGAGGCCTCCACGATAACCTTTCTCCCACCTCCCGCTGAATGTTGACCAGACAGCTGACTGTAGAGCCTGGGGTGGAAATTCCTTGCCTCACACTTCCTGCACATTCTCCAGTTTACAGCTAAGCATCCACCATACACAACAACTAAGCAAGGCCTTCCTTCAACATGGCAAGGTGCACAGTTCAGGGGCTCATCTCACTGGATTACATCAAGAACCATCTGTTTTGAACACAGTCCAGATTCATCCTCACTCTGCAGCAAACCATATCAGGGGACAACCACAAAACTTCTAGGCTGAATGGTTTGTGTGGTTCTTTCTGTGGTAGTTGTAATCATCAGTGGGAAAAATGTGAGGTTTTTAATGTAGGGACTTTTCTTTCTGATGGATTTTGCCAAAAACCGTAAGAGTCTCACATGGAACAAATAAAAAATGCTTATGAATAGAATTTTTCATTTCAGGATGCCTGTTTTTAGGAGGGTTTCTCTGTCAAGAAGTTTTCAGTCACTGCATGGAAAAATACCTTCTGGAATAATTTTTTTTGACAAAACACATGATTGAAAATTATAAGCAATATCATGGTAGAAGTATCTTTGTGTGGGTGGAAGAAACACAAAAAAACATCCAGTGTAAGAAGACTCAAGAAATACCACATTCAGGAGTCTTTCTTCCACTTCTAAAAAGGTTTTCTCTTCCAATACAGACTTTCTGGGAAAGTCTGTATACTTGGAAAGTTTTCCTTTGAAATAGGGTCACATTATAAATAAAAATAAATTAAAATTCAGGATAACTAGAATTTGTTTAATTCATTATTTTTGGAAATTTCCAAGCAACTTTCTGGGCTGGATTTATCTCTATTTTCCTATATTTCTAAGCATACAAGGAATTATGTCTAGAGACCTTCGCAAAGAAAGGTGAAACCTACAAATTCAAGGTTTAATATCAGTGATTACTAATATTTTTAGTTTCTCAGAACACATACTGTTTTCCTTGTCACCTTTGTAGCAGCTGAAGAACCACTTCCCCTTTTACAGAATTGCAGGCAATAAATTCTCAGTATGAGATTGCTAGTATCCCTGAAGAGTACCACACAGCTTCTCACCTTCTAACACTTCTGGCCTAGAAATAGCTTCATAGTTCAGCAAAACTCAAAGCCACATATTAAGTAAAAGGCAATTATTTCTCTACTCAGCTGTTTATTTCTAAGTGGGGTTTATTACCATAGGAAATAATAGATACAGACATTTGTAGTGGTGCTAATGGATCAGATGCTAAAGGATGTATAAAGCTCTGTGAAGTTAAAAATATAAATCAAGCACCAGAGTTTCAGGGGCAGTATCTAATCTGAACAAAAAGTCATCTTGCTCACACTCACCATATCTCCTTGTCTACTATAAACACAAGCATCTGAAAGTTCAACTGGTTACCCCTACATTATATTAATTGGTTAACATTACATAGCTTTGTGAATCTGCAGAGGATGCGGAGCAAAGAGAAGGTCCATAAAGCCTCCTAATCCCTTGAGTATTCCTAGGTGCTGTACTGAAACACAGACAGCTCCTTTTTGTCACCAGGGATTGAAGAGAAGGTCATATGCTGCTCGGCTGGAGTAGCATGTGCTTTTCCCATTACATCTTTTCCTCCATTTCACAAGGTAAGGCATGCTCTCTCATAGTTACCATTCTGGAGACATGATGCAACAAAGGGGGAAAGGCTGTTTTCCCAGTAACATGTGAGTAGCACCTGCCCTAAAAGCTAGTAAGTGGAGTTTAGGAGCATGTCTTTATCGGACTATCTCTAGTCTTACTTTTTCCTTTCACAGGAGCTTTCCAAATGCACTGTTGTGTCCCGCAAAATGCTCTCTAACTGACAATATAGGTGATTGCTGCTGACTAGGAATAGTCTTACTGCAATATGGTTCTGCCACTACATGACACATTGTGACATACTATGTTGTAGTGATTCAGTGAAACATCTACCTCACAGCAGCCACTTGCTTCAAGATGGAGAAGTAGATCGCTTGCATCTCTGCTAAGATATCATCCACATCATCTCTCTTGCGTTTGTTATCCTTAAGCCTGGCTGACTCACACCATATTTTGATGTTTCCATCCACCTGAAAGCAACAACCTCCTGTACAAAGGTGAGAAACTTTGAAGAGAGTGTGTATGAGAAGTCCTCACAGGTATTATGTGGAGTGTACGGAGGAGCAGCACAGCAAACTATCTTGAGACTCTTCATTAGTAAGGCTACAACATGAGATGAGAGAATAGGGAGGTCTTCTGAGGCCACATGCTGTGGTTGCTTCAGCTTTACCACATGTGTCTGTACATGTGGCTCTGAGTCAGACATAAATGGGTTGCCTGATGGGACTCTACACTGAAGAAGACAGTGTATTCTCAGGATTAGGAATTAAGCTCTTCTCCAAAGCCTTTATTTCAACAGTACAAAAATAAGAAGGGAGGGAGGAAGGAAACAGTGAAATCCACAAAGGGTATGGTCAGCTCTATTTCTTTCTTAGTTACCTGATTCATGAGGTTCAAAGTGTAGCAGTCTCTTAGCTTCAGTTGACAATAGTGCTTCTGAAGTTCTTTGTGAACTGATGAAAATCACAGCCAGCCTCCTGCCTTCATTTGCATTACATGACAGTAACTCACAGATGCAAGGCAGTGTTTCTGGCTGCTGTGATATAATTCTGAATGGTGCTTTTTATTTAAAACATGATTTCCATTACATTATACAGGAGTTGAAAAAAAACACCTCTAAGAAGCTAGTTTATAGCCTTCTACAGTTAGCTTTTTAATATAGAGCAAGAATGAACACGTCCATTCTGATATACAGCCAAACTTAACATTGGATTTACAACTGAATTTCTGAATATATATGAAGACTTAGGGTCTTCATGGAGCTCTGCAAACTTCAGTCTTGTCCAAGTTGTTTGATTTGTTGCTTGATTACAACCTGTTGTAAAAGGGAATCATGATTCTTATCTGAAGATGTCAGGAGTACCTTTGAAAATACCAACCATATGTTTCCTTGGGCAAACACTACCTTTAAAATCCAGCAGTTGGATAGACAAGCAACAGTTCTGGAAACTGACTTTGACTGCAATGTATTGCAATTTTAAACTAATCCCCAGGATCTTATCCATATATATATATACATATACACACACATATATATGTAAATATTATAAATGGAAAAAATGTATACATTTGCAAAAGTTGTTTTATCACATTTGTATACACATTTTATTTAGCATTCAGTATCTTGTAAATGTTTCTAAAGACAAAAGAAAGTAAGTAATTTGCTTCAGAAAGCAGATACTGCTCAGAGCTATTTGATCTCTTTTACATTTAGTGAAACTAGGTCTATAAAAACCATCAGACAAGTTTTCACTCAGCAATTTCTCATCCCAGTCAAGTAATTTAAAATCCCATTACTCAATACAGCTTTTGTATCTTTTCACTTTCCTTTTCCCGAGCATATATGCAGGAAAGTCCATAGGAATCCGCCGTACCGAGTGTACTCCACTTCCTGTGGAGCTCTCCAGGTGACTTTCAGCTGAATTTCCATTTGATTAATTTAAATTTCAAAATATTAATTATTTAAAAAATGTTTCATATTTCAACTTTTAAGGCTTTCCTGCTCATAGGGAAAAATCTTCATTTAATTCAGACAGTTTCTCTATATTCGTAATTATCTGTCCATTTTATATTTCATCTCCTTAAACTCTTGTGTTAGGAAGATTATTAAAAAAAAAGAGTATATATGAAACTGTCAGAAACTTAATCTGCTTGCGCTCATCATTAAATGAGATCTACCCTTATAATCTGAGTCATCAAGAGAATCTTCTCAGAAGATTAAAGAAATGGCCCTGAAAAGTTCTGGTAATCGAAATAGCATAAATTCAAAAAGCATACTTGCTGCTCTGTTCCTTAAATCCATATTTTAACAAAAAAAATTAAAGGCATCATTTGCCTTCTCAAACTTCAAGACTACAGCTTAAAATTCAGCTGAGCAGAATATAAATTTAGGTTTAAGCCTTTAAAGAGTGATTCAAGTAAGAAATCCAGTTGGAGTTCTACATCTTTTAAAAGGCACTCCCAAGTACAACAAACTGTAACCACTAAAAAAGAACCCAATCATATTTCAGGCTCATAAAAGGCCTGGTACATATGCTGAAACAACTCTTCATGCAGTCATCTGAGAATTTTCAATTTTATGTCCATCTAAGGCTTTCTAAACCTTCAGCATGCCTCTGTTACCCTGATCTTCCCATGTGCTGCCTGGTGCATTGCAGTGAATACCTGTACAGTCAGTAACCCTCCAGTTCTGATTCTGTATATTTCCATGGAAATCTTTTCATTTTCCATTATGGAAAATATATCCATCATGACTCTCATGTAGCAATAGCTTTCTTGCACAACAGTGGCATATGCATTTCCATGAAATTTCTCGGCATATTTCTGCTAGATATTTGTATTCAACACTGTAGGGAAAAATAAACTCTTGACAGAAGGCAAGAAATTGTTTAGAAAATAAGATTACCCTCCTAGAATTAAATGAGATTTGACTGGTATATAAAGGAGATATGTCACCTGATATTTGATCATTTGAGGAGCTCACTATGGAAGTCATACTTCATCTAGAGTTTATCAAGCCTCATGCTAAGAGCTGTGAAGTTGTCAAAAATAATTTGGGGGAAAATAAGAGGATTTGATGTGTCATATGTTTAAACTGTGAAACTGATTGCATATATAGAGAAAAGTGAAAGCATGTGTTAAGCAAAAATAAAACCAAGTAACACTGTATCCATAATACTTGATTAAATAATACTCTTTGAGAACACAGATCCTCTTCTGATGTAAAGCAGTACTATCACTATGATTCAGCATGTCACAGGCACAGTCTATTTCTTTTTTCAAATGAGGTTTTTTTCTACATAATACTTTCACTCAACTAATAATAAGAAGAGCAAAGGTTACATGGCAGTTCTTATCTAGAACAAGTGAAGTCTGATGACAGAATATTTTTCAGTCGCAGTAGAAACATTCCAAGAAAAAAAATGGAGCTCTTAGTCTTCATGAGCTCAATAACTAAATGTAACATTTTCACTAGAAATGCATTAGCTACATGACAGACCTGATTTTGTACCCCTACTCATAATAAACTTAATGGTTACTTATGCAGATATTGTGCTATTGAACTAGTTTTAAGCTATTTGAAATTAGCTTCTGCTAGTATATTATTTGTATTTGATACCGCAGTCATTTGACACATCAAGTCACTTTTCATTAATTCTAGAGTTGGATTTCTGCTGTCCTCAGATCTCTAAGTAAGGTGAGAATAATTACTTTTTAAAGACATCTGTTTCTTCCTGCACACTGTGACTCTGGAATGCCTCTTCCTCTTTCCCTTCCTCTCCCTCTTATTCTTCCCCTCCCTTTCCCTCTCCCTCACTCCTTTTCTCCCTCTAAAACTTGATTTTTCTTCATACTTCAGGTTTCACTGAAAAAAAAAATAAATTCATCATCAACAAAAACAAAGTCTTATTGAAGTGAAAAATCCTGTAAGAACTATTTTTTAGCAAGCAGTAAATTCCAGTATTATAATAAACTCTGTTCACCCCTGAAGTACAGCTACATCAGCCTGAGGTTTATAAATTTATTTTTCACAGAGCCATGATTCTGATGGTGTTTTGCACAGACTAATGTTCCTGAACTGTTTTTTACTTTTTTACTCTCATAAGGAATGATCTAATGGATTTTGTAGTACAGTGATCACCAGCACCAATGTGATAGCAGAAGACTGGCCTAGGGATCTTTTTCCTTATGACAGTACTGGCAAGCAGGGGAAATTATGTACTAACCTCACACTGATTTCTGTATCTTCTGTTATTACAAATAATTCTGAAATTCAAGACAAGACATAAATATGACTACTGAACAGTAATGTCTACTGCATGTATTTCTGTATTTTCATGTTAAAGTACATAATTTTGTACATAACACAATACTGAAAGCAAAAATGGAGAAATTAAAGACTTTTAAAAATAAATCGTTCATCACTTACATAGTAAGAGGAAAATATGTACGTTTTCTGGCAGTGTTCCTGGCCATATCTTAAATAAACAATACACTGTTTACAGAGAAAATTTCTGTTGATAAAGCCAATTAAAGCAATCACAGTTAGGAACATTTAGACCTGGACTTTGAGCTGACACTTCACTGGCTATGTCTTTGTCTTCTTTATGTTTGTTAAACTCAGCAACTGAAGATACAGCTGGACAGTCAGCCCACATATTCCAGCTAGGCTGGGAACACTGGTCGGGTTCCTAACATTTTTAAAACTAAAGTAGCTGTAATTGAGCTAATACATTCATAATCTAGAGATGAAACCATTAGCACAGCTGTCCAAGGGTCAACAAATGAGAGCTGCAGCATCTTGTGTGTTTTTAAACTAATCTGCCTAATTGGCTCATGGAGTCTCACTTCAAAGATGTACTTTTTTGTGATAAAAAACACATAATTACTATGTGTGAGATTGGGTCAGCCTTGGTGAGGAACAGAAAGAAAACCAACACTCTTTGGCACCATATCTAGCCTCTTTGTCAAAAAAGAAATGACTGAAATCTGTGTGGTATTTCAGTCTTTTCCAACTTGTAAATATTCTTTCTTCTCTCTCAGTCATGTTGCCTCTCTCTTTTTTTTTTTTTTTTTTTATGTAATTTTTGGCTTCATCTTCCCAACTCTAAAAAAAACTCAAAAAAAATCTAAAATAATACAGGAATCAACTCATACATATGTCTTCAAATCACAATGAGACTTCAAGTCTTTAATTATCTAGTTGCCTCTTTTTTTTTCTAGGAACTATTTTTTTTCTCTGTTTATTCTTATGCATCTCTACTACAGCCAATGTTGTTTTGTAGGGTGTGGAGATGCTGGGGTTACTTTTTGTTTGTGTGTTGGTTTGTTTGTTCTTCTTTTCCTTGAGCTAGGAAAATAAAACTGATTAAAGGTAACTGTATCAGAAGTTTGTGGAAACAAAATATCCTATCATGAAGAAAAATGATATAATTATCTCCCTCAGAGATACTGGCTTGTGGAAGCACCATTCTTGGGCAGTACAGCACGGATACAGGAGGAGCTAAAGCCGACAACAGGAAGACTGACGTGCTGGTTGATTTGCTGAACTTACACTCAATAACAAGTGCCTAAATTTGTCCATTATTTTGTTTGAGCAGAATAACCTACCTTGGCCAGATTTAAATATAACATTGTATGGAATGTCATAAAAGCCAAATCATAGAATTCACTGAAGTAATTGCTATGTGTTTAAAATAAATAGAAAAGCTTTCATTTCCACTTATCCTTAACTCTTTCTCACTTGCGCCTCACACATGGAAATGACTGCAGAGTGGGCAAGGATTGAGGGGTTTGTGAAGACAGAACAAGGATAACTCCCATCCATGTACTGTGCTCAAATCCCTACATTGGTAGTTGATAATCTCTTTCCCATCAATTGCCTTATAATTTATCCAATTCAAACCCAAAAATAAGCCATAAGTTCATATGCTTACAAAATACAATTTAGTATCCTTTTGTAATATCATGAAGAAGGAAATCTGGAATTAATACAGAGTAGCATGTGAATGCACTACACTGCTTATTAAAAAATATGTAAGTCTTCCTAAATAACCGTTCTGTAGCTGACCTTTGGTATTAATCAATATGAATAAAGGAACATTATCTTGGATGTGATTCTCAACAAAATCCTAAGGAACATCCCATACACAACAATATTTTTAGTAGAAAATCCCTTTTATTAACTTATTAATGAATAAGGAATCAAGCAGCTCAGATGCAATGAGGTTACTTCTTTAATTTAAAGAGCTATACTTATACACAAAAATGGATATAACTTTTTGCTTCATCTTCTCTCATCGATTTTCTTAAGTCTGTAATTTTATTTGAAGATGAGCCAAAAAAAGAAAGTCTGTTAAAAAATTTCTATAAACTAAAAAAAAAAAAAAAAAGCAAATATTGAAAAAAAAAGAAGTCCTAATTAAAAACCAGAGAATATGTGTTCTTTTTTTGACACTTCAAGGAATAGGCAAATAGAAATAGAGGAAAAAAATACTAATAATTCTAGAAGCATTCTTTTATGTCCCGCGGGATTCCATGTAGACTCTCAAATATAAGAAAGATCATGATTTACTTTGGGAAAAGCAGTCTCACCAGGTGCAGTTAATGGAGTTGAGAAAATAACTTTCAAGACAGGACAAGAAAATTACATTTACAAACTATTTCTTCTTTTAACCAACATCAGAAAACCACGTGTAAAGGATAAGGCACTTCTGCACTTGTTAACCAGGTTCATTTGTGAAATGAAGAGATCTCAGATCTTCTCAAAAAACAGAACCATATGTGAGACCTTTACAGATTCACTTGTACTTGGAACTTCCTCAGTTTTGAAGAGTGGAAGAAAATTTGAGGTTTCATGCCACCATTCTTCAGGTACTTCTACAGATCCTTCCTGTGTTAACCCCAGTCTGATCTTGTAGGATGCTAAAAAGGCCCATCCCTATGGCCATGAAGGAGCACAGAGGTGTGGTGGTGCAGCAGACCCCAGTGCCCCAGTCAGAGACAGGACCTCCAACTCTGCTGTTGGGGGGTCCCAACCCCCAGGGCTGTTCCAGGGCAGCCCCAGCCCCACCAGTCAAGGGACAACCAGCACCAGCAATCAGTGAGGAGACTCTCTGCACCACCCCTCCCAATGGGGGCACTGCCCAGGTGTATGGGGCTTGCTGTGGGGTACACAGAATCACAGAATCAACCTGGTTGGAAAAGACCTCGAAGATCATCAAGTCCAACCATAACCTGAATCCACCCACCGTAACGTTTATCTACCCATTCAATGCTCAAATCATGTCCCTAAGCACCACATCTGTATTTCTTTTAAACACTTCTAGGGATGGTGACTGCACCACCTCCCTGGGCAGCCTGTTCCACTGTCCAACCACTCTTTCAGTAAAGAAATTCTTTCTAATATCTAGCCTAAACCTTCCCTGGTGCAACTTCTGGCCATTCCCTCTCGTCCTGTCATTATTCACTGGAAAGAAGAGATCAATTCCCACCTCCCTACAACCTCCGTTCAGGTAGTTGTAGAGAAGAATGAGGTCATCCCTCAGCCTCCTTTTCTTCAAACTAAACAATCCCAGTTCTCTCAGCCTCTCCTCGCAGGACTTGTCCTCCAGGCCTTTCACCAGCCTGGTAGCTCTTCTCTGGACACGCTCCAGCAACTCAACATCCTCCCTGTAGTGGGGGGCCCAGAATTGAACACAGTATTCAAGGTGTGGCCTCACCAGTGCCAAGTAAAGAGGCACAATCACCTCTCTACTCTGGCTGGCCACAATATTCTTAGCTTAAGCCAGGATGCTGTTGGCCTTCTTGGCCACCTGAGCACTCTGCTGGCTCATGTTAAGTCAACTGTCAACCAGCACCCCCAGGTCCTTCTCCACCATGCAGCTTTCCAACCACTCATCCCCAAGCCTGTAGCTTTGCATGGGGTTATTCTGACCAAAGTGCAGGACCCAGCACTTGGCCTTGTTCAACCTCATACAATTGGCCTTGGCCCATCGATCCAGCCTGTCCAGGTCTCTCTGCAGAGCCTTCCTACCCTCAAGCAAATCGACACTTCCGACCAGTTTAGTGTCATCTGCAAACTTGCTTAGGAAGGACTCAATTCCCTTATCCAGACCATTAATAAAGATATTGAACAGGACTGGACCCAGAACTGGACCCTGGGGGACACCACTGGTGACCGGCCACCAACTGGATCCAGCCCCATTCATTACAACTCTCTGGGCTTGGCCAGCCAACCAGTTTTTTACCCAGTGAAGAGTGCACATGTCCAGTCCATGTGCTGCCAGCTTCTCCAGGAGAATGCTATGGGTTATGGTATCAAAGGCTTTAGCAAAGTCTAGATAGACAACATCCACAGATCTTCCTTCATCCACCAGGTGGGTCACCTGATCATAGAAGGAGATCAGGTTAGTCAAGCAGGTGCAAGAACCCATGCTGCCTGGGCCTGATCCCTTGGCTGTCCTGCACTTGCCATGTGAGCACACTAAAGATGAGCCTCTCCATGATTTTCCCTGGTACTGAGGTCAGGCTGACAGGCCTGTAGTTCCCAGGATCCTCCTTCGGGCCCTTCTTGTAGATAGGTGTCACATGGGCAAGCCTCCAGTCATCTGGGACCTCCCCTGTTATCCACGACTGTTGTTAGATGATGGAAAGAGGCTTGGTAATCTCCTCTGCCAGCTCCCTCAGCACCCTCGGGTGAATCCCATCTGGCCCCGTAGACTTTTGAGTGTCTAGGTGCTGCAGCAGGTCTCTGACTGCATCCTCCTGGATTATGTGGGGGTTGTTCTGCTCTGCATCCTTATATTCCGGCTCAGGAAGCAGAGTATCCTGAGGGCAGCCAAGTCTGACTATTAAAGACAGAGGTGAAGAAGGCATTAAGTATTTCAGCCTTTTCTTCATCCTTGGTTGCCATGTTCCACCCCTCATCCAATAAGGGATGGAGATTCTTCCTGTTTCTCTTTTTGCTGTTTATGTATAGGTAAAACCTTTTTTTATTTTCCTTATAGCAGTGGCTAGATTGAGCTCCAGCTGGGCTTTTGCCCTTCTAGTTTTCTCCCTGTATGTCTTCACAAGCTCCCTGTGCAGGAAAGAACATTTCAGGACTGCACAGGACTCACTAGAGGATGCTTATGGGACATAATGAAGGTGGGGAAAGAGAAGAATCACAGTGGTTTGGGGAGGACCAAGGGTGAACAAACAGAGGGAGAAGGAGAACAAAAGTGGCAGTCCTGTGCAAACATGTGCTGGGATGGAGGCCTGTCTGGCCATGCCTGCACTTGACCAGCAAGGTTTGTCCTGGCTTCCCACTAAACTCCATGTCTAGTGATTTTCCTGGGTGTGGGGCTCTCTGGGCTGTGTGCATGTGTGTATGGGGGTGCTGAGGGGCCAGGGCTGGACCAGGTGTGGGATTTCTATGTGCCCATGGGACTTGGCATGGTGTGATGTCAGTGTCTGTGACTCTGGTCAGCAGCAAACTGGACCAGCTGGGAAGAGGGACATTTAGCCTGAGGGCTGGTTGGTGTTGTGTGACATGGGTTTGATGGGGAGAGGCCAGGGGCTGAGCTGTGCCCTCAGGGCCCAGACACTGATCCATCTTTGAGAGGGAGATTGGACTACAAAGCTTTCAATATGGATTATTGTATGACCTTATGACCTTGTGAATGGCTCCATAAAACCTCTTTTTCCTAAAATGAAATTTAAGCAAACAAAAAAGAAAAAGAAATATTTAAAGACTGAACTTTGTAACTTTCAATAATCAAAAATGAAGTCACTTTAAACAGGGCATATTGATCACAACCTATTTGAATGACAGTAACACAAATGACAAAATACCATACTGCCACTGCACAAAATTCATAGGAACAACAGTACAGACCTTCAGTAGTGAAGAAGCAGTGCTGTCATTTACAGAGCTTAGTCCAATACAATGAACATGGTATTTTTGTGTTAAATCCTAGCATGGAGTACATTTCAAAGTAGGAAATGTAATGTTTAGTGTTAGCCAAGTGATTGTGCATCTGGCAAGGTCACAGTACAAAATTCATAATAATAATTGGAAGATCTAATTATTCATATGGATAAATCACATAAAATTTAGTTCAGCAATAAAATTTTAGACTGTTGCTTGAAGCAATTAGTTACAAAGCTCGAATCTATACACTGAAACTGGTTGAAAACTGGTTTATTACCATTTAGTGAGCACAATTTACAGAATTCATTTAGCAACATAAAACTGAAAAGCAAACAAAAATATCTACTATATTATTATTAACTTCTAAGAAATTAATTATGGGAAAAAGAGAAAGAGTGTTAAAAGAGCATCAAAACAAGTAGTGTTTGCATGCAACACTGAGAATGTTTAATGACACTGAAGCCTTCAAAAATAATCTAAGCATCATTAGCAAGACCAGAAATAAAGGCAGCATGCATAAAAAGAAGTGTAAATGAGGAACCTAAAAATTAGATGACTGCCCACACAGATTGAAATTTCTTTCTAGAACTATAAAAGTGCACAGATTAAAAAAGATTAGGTGAAAAAAAATAATGCACGAATGTAAAATTCTGATTATGAACAATTTAGTAACAACATCAAAGACAAGTAAAATTTTTTTGAACGACAGTAGAAGATTCTCACAACAGAGACTGAAGAGCTAATAGATGATGAAAATACAGTATTCAGAAAAAAAAAAAAAAAAGACTGTTCAGGGAAAGTAATGATAAATCAGACAAGTACATAATATATTTTGCACCAGTGTTTTTTATGAAGACATCAAAACTTTTTCCTTAATGAAATATATTTTTAATGTGGTCAGTGGAGGATCTGTTTCATACTGTAATATGTATAATCTTAAAAGAAATCAGTAGCATTACTAGTAGCAATTACTACAACCCATTTATTTTTTTTTCCCCAAAAAAAGCTGAAAAAATTCATTGTCAAACTACAAACAGTCATTTTGTAGTTAGTGGTACGTTTTCTCAGTTCATTTAGTTGGTTTCAAGATGAAAGAATGGCAGTCAATAAAAAGTGATGCTAATTATAAGAGTGTTCTGGGGGTTTCTCAGAAATTATAGTTCAATATTACTGAAAGCCAGTTGCAAATGTACATGCAACAACCACCAGAAAGAATACTGGGAAATATGGACATGTGGTCTGAGTACAGCAGCCCTTCCTGTGTTTTCCTAAATTTATAAACAGAAATTATAGAGATTATCCATAACACCATTCGGTTTCACAGAGAAACATAGGAAAATCAGTAATATAAAAAATTGTTATGCATTCCAAATAATAAAAAAACACCTAACCTATTGTAACTGATCATTTTTCACTAGCTGTAACAGAGAAACTTCTGACATTTAATGTCCCTTGGATTTACTCTGGTAGATATAACTGGATTGGTAACATGATTGGATCTTTTTACATATTAATTTGTGTTGCATTATCTGCCTAATGCTATATTGTGAGGAAAGAAAATCAGAATAATAACCTTCTGTAAAAAGAAAAGAAAGTAATTTATTTCTTTTTTTATATCAGCTATAGTCTTTACATGTATGGTTTATTCTGTGTGATGTCCTCATGTGTGACTGGAGGAGAGGAAATCAAGTCTCTATAATTTGCTAATATTTGAGATATTTTATTTTTCTCTATGTCATTCTGTCTTAAGGTACTTGAATAAAGTTGGGATATGTTCACGAAAAATATTTAGCAAGATTACATACAAAAACCATCTGTTGTTTCAGGAGAATATTTGAGGTGCTCCCATGTTTCCAGTCAGAAGCATGAGGATACTCTGAACGCAAAATATTACTTAATTTTCCAGGGAAGAATGTGGTGGTGGTGGTAGCAGCTGCAAAAGTAGAATGAAGGAGTAGAAAATGAGTGGTGACTGTAGAGTAACTTGCTAGAGGCTGAATGGCTGTTAACTGCATTACCAAATTGTTGATTAGCATGCTGTGTACACTTACAATCAATTTTAAAAGGAAGTCTGTGACTCTAACTGAAAGGAGAGGTATTTACTTCCTTTAACAGTTTTTGCCTACTCAAATTATTTAGTATTTTTCAGTCTTCCATTAAACAAAGCTTCTTTCAAAAGCCCTGTTGGTCATGCTGGCCCTAAAAATATTCAGACATGGCTATGTGGTCTACTAGACAGGCAGGGACACACCTGTTGAGTTCTTGGATTTCTCTGTATGACTGTAAAATATAGGTGGGATTTTTTGTTTTCCTGTTGCATTCAATTGCTACAATAATTGCATATCAACTATCAATTAATGAATTTTTTTATTAGCATAACATGTTCTTTCCTGAATTTCACTACTACTATTGATTTTCACCTACTTCAATTGTATATTCTACGTCAATTTATAACATTTGAATCTGTTGATGAAGATTTAATATTTAAAATTTCTGTGGTTGGAAAAAACAATTAGAAGTCTTTTCCAAAGTTTATTCAAATTATCTATTAGTTGGATAAAAAAAACAAATTAGATTTCTACCAGCAATGAAAAACTTGAGAAGGTAACCACTTAATAATTGATCTCAGTTTAAGTACTATTGTGCTGCTGTTGCCATTGTGAGGAGCTATTTTTTCCAGTTGGAAACTTTTTTTCCTGCTTAGTGATCTACGAAGCTGCATCTTGTAACATATGCTGATTATAAGTACTAGAGTCTAAGGTCCAATCAAAATAAATCCTCACACAAAAAGAATGTATATTATTTGGTCTGATAATTTTAAGCATCCACACTATCTGAGAAGCCTGCCTAACTAACAAAACATGACCTTACAATTTGTGATGTTAAATTAAGTTGATAAAAAAAGCTGGATGAACACTATATAAATAATCTGAAAGAAACATAAAAGAACTGTTAAACGGGTTTAACAATAAACTGCGATGCATAAACTGTAGCAAAGGAATATTTGTCATACTTATCTGAATTACTGCAAACCATAATTACTAAGATGAAAATTCCAGGATTTCTTTTGTTTGCTTTCAAGAGTAACTTCCCAGCAGGTGAATTCATGCATCCAGTCACAGGTTGTTGTCTTAAAAAAAAAAAAAAAGAAAAGAAAAGAAAGAAAAGATGTTCCTGGGGTTATAACAGGGTGTCTATGTGACGTACAAAATACTAATATTTATAGAAAAAGAACAAAAAAAATTAGTTAGATGACTTGCCCAAGTCCAAAATTATTGCAGAAATGAAACTGTATACAGTAGCTGCTTACATGTAAAGGTGTTTTTGTGGATGCTTTTAGATCTGAGAGTTCTTCTGATTTCTGCATATCTGACTGTGATGCATACATATACAGGTTTGGACTTAATTTTTGCCTGAGCATCACTGAATTCTAAAAACTATAGGAATAACACAAAAGTCACTTGAGTTGATCACTTGACAACATTTCCAAATGTCTAATGACACTAAAAGGAATGAAGCATTTATAAATGCAAGACATAGGTTTTCACTACTACCTGTTCTATACATCTGCGTGATTAGAGCCTCAAAGTAATAAGTATGTATTTCTCTACTTTAAATGGAAAGTTCTAGACTTATGTTTCTCCCTCTAATTTCCTGCAAAATCTTTACTAGGCTGGATAGCCTCGTCCTCTGGAAATAGTATGAAAATCTGCAGTTTAATTTTTAGGCTACTGTCTTCAATGTTATTAGACACAAGCCCGTTAAGCACCTCTGCAATTGGCATTACATTGCTGTTGAATGAAACAAAAAAATACTGGCCAAATAAAATCCGAGATTTCCTTTGGTAGTGAATGCCTAATATAAAACTATATAAACTTTTCTTTTTTTTCTTCTCATCTTCTGTCTACAGGACAAGGATTCAGCATCACAAGAATTACACAGGAGAGAGGTAGCACATTATCAGTCTCCAGATAGTCATTCTGCTGGAAGATAAGAAGCTTTCCTAGTAAGCACAACTTTGAATCACAGTTTCTCCCCGAACAATGAATCAATGTAACCATGAAGTTATCACTCTCCTTAATTATTGCAGAATTGTCAGAGTTGGAAGGGACCTCTAGAGATCATCTAGTCCAACTCCCCCGCTAAAGCAGGATGGCCTATAGAACGTTACACAGGGCTGCATCCTGGCAGGTCTTGAATATCTCCAGAGTAGGAGACTCCACAACCTTCCTGGGCAGCCTGTTCCAGTGCTTTGTCACCCTCATAGTAAAGAAGTTTTTTCTCATATTGAAATGTAATTTCCTGTGTTCCAGTTTGTGCCCATTGCCCCTTGTCCTGTCACTGGGAACTATGGAAAAGAGTTTGGCTCCATCCTCCTTGCACCCACCCTTTTCATACTTATAGGCATGAATAAAGTCTCCCCTCAGCCTTCTCTTCTCCAGGCTAAAGAGTCCCAGTTTTGTCGGCCTTTCCTAGTGAGAGAGATACTCCAGTCGCCCAATCACCTTTGGTGCCTTTAGATAACAGTATAAAAAAGGCAAGCATCTTGTACCAATGTCATCTGAAAAAAAAAAAAAAAAAAAAATCAGCTAAATTCTGACTAGCAATCCTCTGAATGAATTTCTGGCTCCAGTTTCTAAGCAATAGCTTTTATACTTGAGGTACAGTACTGAGTAGTGCTCAGCAGCCTGAGTCTGATGATAAACACTGAAAAGGAGGAGTAGTTTAAAGACAAAGTATCTGATCTGTTTATCTTAAAAAGTAACCAAGCATTTAACTGGATCTAGCATAAAATTGTTGCAAGACTATCTTCTAGTATGCAACCACTTCTGTTTAAACATAAGGGACAAACAATGCAGAACAACAACAAAAAAGTGCTACCTTAACTGACAGGCATCTCATCCTTTACTATTTCAATACAATTATTTTTCTCTTCCACTTAATCCAGCAGCAAATGGAGATTATTTCCTGTTTTGACTCAAAGGATAAAGTGTTATTTAATAACAGCCAGTACTAATTCCTGCATCATGCATCTCCATTCCAGATTGAATGCCTTCACCTTTCCTTCCTTCAACACATAATTTATAAATTCTGACAGAATCACAGTCCAGAGTAATACCACTGCAGGGCATATAAATAAAAATTTAACATCTACTAAAGGCAAGATATTTATTTCATGAAAACACTGAGTTTTAAAACTGCTAGTCAGAAGAGTCTGCAGTTGCTTCATAGCCCTAAATGAGGTTCCTTTCGCATGGTGGAACTTACTAATACTCTTTCCAAATGGGAAAAAAACCAAACATGGTCCTTAAAAGTTGGCTGAATCACACCATTCCCAGTGCTGACAGGTCTCAATACTGTCAGGAGAAACTGTGCCTGTACTCTGGAATACATTTGAAAGTCTCACTACTGCATGATCAGGAACATTTATACATTTATCTGTTTCTTCTAAGTAAAGACTCTGGAGAGATGATGAATTCATACACATCACAAAACTACAGGTACCAAATATGTCTACATAACTTAATGTTTTTTAATAAATAACCTGCTTATGACCAGTTTCATTTATTTTTACATTACAACCCCTTTCTTCTATATGAGAGGGAGGTAAGAGGATATGATCTTGACATTCCTTCCATGAAGTTTATTGAAATTTCATTTTCATCTACATGGAGCATCTGGTGACAAGAAGGTGGGAGGTGTGCTTTACACAGGGAAAACTTGTGCATGGCTATTTGTAGCTGTTTTTATTAACAGTGAGTTCATTCCCAAGGAGTAATTGAAACATTGTCATGAAATATTCTCAGAAACAGAAAATGTATCTAAGAATATATCCCCTAAAAGACACTTTTCATTTCCATCACAGATTAAAAGATATTTTGCTGAAGCCAAGAATGTACAAGTGAAATCGCTGATTAGTCAGACTGGAAGAAATGTTGGAGCAGACTGGGAGTATGCAATGTTAGAGGCCTACCAAATCCAGCAGCCTGATAGAGAAGGGGCTACCACAGCTTCATTTCCTATAGATCCAACAGGTAACAAAGACAAGCTTGTACTCACAATAGGCACATACACACAAACACACACAACAAGCATACACGCACAGATGGCCAACCACATAGATCAGAGCAGATAGACACACTCAGTGCTGACATGAACACAGACAGCACCAATGGCCTCATCCTCTTCCCCTCTCTGGCTAATCAGGAAATAGATTAATGTCATATAAAATGCACCCCTCCAGCAGTGGGAAAGAGAAAACTGGCTGCTGCCAACTGGCTCTCGGACACATCTATATTGCCAACTCACCTCTGGGACACCTGCATGCTGACCAGCAGGCAGCACTTGTTCAGCACAGTGAACAGAACTTCAGGGAGCTGGTGGCTCTGCTCACAGTGCTCTGATTTTTGCAGGGAAACTTCGTATATTTACAGGAGTGTATGATGCATAGAATATGTAACACAAAAAATTAGCAACAAGATAAAGGCCATTCAATCAAACATGAGATATTTTCTAAAAGAAATATTAAGCAAATGCAATAGAAAACTATCAAAACAGAATTTTTAAAAGTTATGTTAAACAAATTCACTTATAAAACATAAACAAAAAAATTCAAGTGATATTAAATATATCCATTATAAAGCATACAAAAAATCTACTAAAAGTAATGGGAAACAAATGCATTTAAGACACATCAAAACAGTTTTAAAAAAGTGGTGTTCAGGAAATGAGCTGCTCATAATACATTTGATTGAGTTGCCTTTATCTCATCACTGTTTTTTCATGTTACAAATTGTGTGACACACACACTCCCCTATATATGCATAGTTTCCTTGGAAAAATCAGAGCACCAGGAGCAGATCTCCCTGCTCCCTGAGGTTCTGTTCACAGTGCTGAATGAGAGTCACCTGCTGGTCAGTGCCCAGTTGTCCTGATGTTGAGCTGGCAGTGTAGTAGTGTCTGGTAGCCTGTTGGCAATGTTCAGTTGGAGGTGGCTAGTTGTCGTAGACCTTTCGGCAACTGGACTTAGGCACCCAATCTGCCAAATAACAGGTGTAGCTGCTGACACATGGGGAGAGATGAGTTCCTAGGGCCACAGTCCTACTACAACTGCTGGTACAGACGTGCACACACATATACTGTGGATCCTCTAGCAATGGGCTCATATGCTCAGTCTGTCTAGCAGCTGGACCTGCATCCTTACTCTTACCAGTTGCCTTCTGCACTGTTCAGTGAGAAGCCAGGACAAACCTTGCTGGTCAAGTGCAGGCATGGCCAGACTGGCCTCCATCCCAGCACATGTTTGCACAGGACTGCCACCTTTGCCTCCATTCTCCCTCTGTTTATGCACACTTGGTCCTCCCCAAACCACTGTGATACTTTCCCTTCCTCACCTTCATTACCTCCCATAAGCATCCTATAGTGAGTTCTGTGCAGTCCTGAAATGTTCTTCCCTGTACCCCACAGCAAGCTCCATACACCTGGGCAGTGCCCCACTTGGGAGGGGTGGTGCAGAGAGCCTCCTCACTGATTGCTGGTGCTGGTTGTCCCCTGACTGGTGGGGCTGGGGCTGCCCTGGAACAGCCCTGGGGGCAGAGTTGGGGGTTCTGTCTCTGACTGGGCCATTGGGGTCTGCCGCACCACCACACCTCTGTGCTCCTTCATGGCCATGGGGATGAGCCATTCACAGGCTGATGGATCCTGGAGGGCACTTGCTGGAACTGGCCAGAGTGGTACTGGGATTCCCCAAATTGGGAAGTTTCTCTGCACTGCTCCTTCATCCGTGTGGGGGCAGCCTTTACCACATAACCTAACAGGGGATGCTTCATGTTAAAGGGTGGACAGCATCAGATGAACAGGCATCTCAGAACCAAATTGTGTGTGGTGATACGGTCACAAACATATGACAGGAGAAATCCCATAGAGGTAAAAAAATTCTTTCTTCTTGTCACATATTGCTAAGAAAGTTGAATGATACAACAGTGCTCTAGGTACATTGATTTAAACATTTTTTACTAGAAAACTGCATTTTTCTAAGCAGGTTTGCATTCTCTAAATGCAGACTTGAGCAATGCTAGGGACTAATGACACTGTCAGTCAATACATCTTATTTAATCTCCAGAAGCCTTTGTTCACATGCTGTGTTGCTTTACAAATGGAAATGAGAGATCACTGTTTCCAACTTAATCATTCCTCACAGCTACATTAAAAGACCCTGAGAAGACGTTTGTGACTCTAAGCCTGTTACTGTGTGTCCCAAAGATGAATCACATCCCAATTCCCATAGCAGAGTCCTGCGGGACAGTAGTGCTTACACTGTGTGGCAATCTACATCCTCAAACTTGCTGAAATTCAATTTAATTTCCAGGGGTATGAAATCCACTGACATTTAAAGTCATAATGGTAAAATGGTACAATTTTTTTTTTTTTTCTTCAACCTTACTTCATTAAAAACTAATAGTTTCTTGATTAAATGTGATTAAATGGGGCTTAATGTCTTGTTATGAAATTTTAACAGATACAGACTACACCAAAGTTCCTGAGAGTCATGGCACTGAAGTCCAATAAACAAAGTTATTTTACTGAGAAATAGTAGCTGACATGTCTGTAAAATTTATAGGAATGGAATGGTCTTCAAAACCTCCCAGGAGTTGGAGAAGGAAATTGCATTTGATGTAATGGGAAACATTTGCGATTTTTTAATGCAAGGCAATGTATTCTACATGCTTGCCATCAAGAAACTTTTTCAATCTTCTCCTGCCTTTGGAATGACTCTTCTGATGACTTTTTAAAAGGAGAAAAGGCAGCTTACTCTATAGTGGGGACACTGTAAATACTTGTATACTTGTGATGGAAATCTGCTCTCTGTTAGGAAGTTTTATTGGAAAGTTCATTTGAAAGTTTCCTTATGTATAATCTGTTTTACACAATTACAGAAAACAACTCGATTTTGATCAAAACACTTTTATACATGATCGTGTCACCAACAGTATGAAAAACTAAGAATGAAGATTAAGTTTTTTTAACAAATTTTTTTAACACTCTGTACCTTAGACTGGAGTCAAATGAGTGCATTTTGCTAAGGAGTTCTCTTGAATGCAGATAAAATGTTTTGTGGGTTCATAGAGCTATAACCTTTGCCACAGTTATGACTTTAAATTGGTCCTGAAAATAAGTTATGAATGCAAAACTCAGATTTACATTTGAGTGTTTATATTTTTAAAAAACAATATATGCATGCTTGCAGAATAAATGCATTTTAATTTGTTCTCTATATCTAAAAAGTGTCTTTACTATGAAATAATAAAACCCATATATGATTCTGCCAATCTTTGTAAGAGGCTCACTGAATCTGAACATAAAAGTGCAGATAATATTTCATTTAGATTAGCCAATGACATATCTGAGTGTCAATAGTTTTGCTTTTTTAGGGTTTTGTGTGTGTTTGTGCTAATGCTCTTACAGATTCAACAAGGGTTCTGAGTACAAATGTCTGAGCTCCTACTGATTTTATTTCATTTGATAATGGCAGGCTTTTGAAGCTTTCTTTACCTGAAAGTGGCATCTTTCAAACAAAGGATCGAGACAACAGACATAAGCACTCATTATTGTTTACTATTCATTTTTCATAGCAAGAAAAAGGAGCACAGATGAGTTTTAGCACTATCATCTGTACAAGAAGATAAATTATTGTAAAATGCAACTTGCTGTTATTGCTGCTGTTATCATGAACAATATATCCATTACGACTTTGTAGAGAGCTTCTTATCCTGTTATCTGTCTTTGAGCCTTGTAAAGTGTGCTTATTGTGGAGGGCTTGCTTGTTACTCAAGTTACTCCCACTTTTTTTTCAGTTTTTCTTTCGTATGAAGGAAACAACAGGAGTGTTTTTTTTTTTTTTTCTATGGTTGAGGGGCCCAGGGATTGATTGATTGCTTGCTTGCTTGATTGATTGATTGATTGATTGATTTTCTCAGGTGCTTTATTCTTGTAATGAGTTCAAAGATGGAAAAAAAAATGGAAGGTGAAAAAAGGGAGTTTTGAAGGGATCTTATCTCATGACCACTTTGCTGCAGAATTTAGTTATTTCTCTGTGCCATGGAAAGGATTGGAAGTGTCAGCACTGCTCCACCTATTTTACACTTTTTCTGTTCTCTCCAAATGTATTTCTTCTCACAGAGAAGCCATTATCTCTACTTCACAGCTGACCAGCTAAGGAACAAACAAACTTTGGGACAAACTTTGGCAAGAGAGTAAGTGGCAGAATAAATTATTTTATGCAGATATCTTAATGATCAAGTCCTTAATTATCAAATCATAGAACTGTTTGGGTTAGAAAGATCCTTTAAAGATCATTTAGTCCAACCATCCTGCCATAGACAGAGACATCTTTCACTAGATCAGGTTGCTCAAAGCTGCATACAACATGACCTTGAACACATCCTAATTTGTCCATTTACATGGCACAGGCTGATGATGAAGTCTTTCTTATCAGTGTATACACCTTCTTCTACACATAAACAACAATCCTCTATGCAAACTGTTACTCCTGTTTACCTTACTGTTCATGGAAAGAGAAAAAAAATATTGGCAGAGAATGAACAGCCAAAGCAATGCAGTGTTCAAGCTTTCATATGTCTTCCTATCAATTAGCTTCTGCTCCTGCAAAGCATGCTTGCTTCATTTTGTTTAGTTAATTACATGACTTACAAGAGGTGGAGCTCAGATGCTCTACCAACAAACCTGTTACGGTTGGACATTATACTAATTGCTGAGGTATGGCAAATATAAAGGTTCAGTGTATCAGGCTGATAGAAAGTAAGCTGGAATCATCATGCTCATTTTCCTTGTAAAAACCCAAGCTGGCAAGAAGCTGAAGTGGCACAGTAATGAGAAGCAGTTGCCTAATTCGCTTAGCAACAGAATTTCACTAGTTTATTTAAAGTTAATTTTTTTTTTTAAAGTCCTATATTGAGAACCATGAGCATTAAACACTTTCCAATTAGTAATTCATTTACAGAAAGTGCTTTTATAGGACTTTTTATATGTCTAAGGGTATTTTTTTTTCTGTGAAGAGGATTTTAAAATTCTGTCACTATCCTTTCAGACAAAGTATTCAGAGCAATATTATTTATATAGAGCAGCATGGTATGGGCCATATTTGTGACTCAGGACTCATCACTGAAAAATCTTAAGACAGCAGGGAAGGTCCAAGTGAAATTTCCACCAGCATGGAAATGCTCAAATGATACTGGAAATACATGGCTGTTACTTACCCTGCTCACTTATAATGGAGGGGCAGCGCTCTGTTTATGCTCAGCCACAGAAGGATCTAGGCTGCTCTGAAGAGCACAGGGTGCTGAAATCTGTCCCAGGAATCAGGAGGCAAAGCATGAGCTCAGTATCATGGTAGCTCTGTAACTCCCGGGCACTTCCAGGGCTCCTTCTGTCCTCAGTGTCCTGAGGTAGGTTGAAGTGCTCCCCATTTACTAGTCACATCACTCCACACTACTGCCACTTCTAAGGAGGTGGTGAGATAACTTCCTTACTCTTGCCATGGACAGTGTACATTGCAGACCTCACAGTAGGGAATACCGTGTGGACACACCATTTCCTCTCCTCTGAGGAATGGGGGCTCTGACCCGCACCAGCCAGGCCCACCAGCTGGGGGAACAATCTAGTAGACTGACTTTTAGTCTGCTCACCAACAGGTATTTTAGTGGAGTCCCTCAGGGGTCGGTACTGGGACCGATGTTGTTCAACATCTTCATCAGCGACCTGGATGAGGGTATAGAATGTACCCTCAGCAAGTTTGCTGATGACACTAAGCTGGGAGGAGTGGCTGACACACCAGAAGGCTGTGCTGCCATCCAGAGAGACTTAGACAGGCTAGAGAGTTGGGTGGGGAGAAACATGATGAAATTCAACAAGGGGAAGTGTAGAGTTTTGCATTTGGGGAAGAACAACACGATGTCCCAGGATAGGTTGGGGGCTGACCTGCTGGAGAGTAGTGTAGGTGAAAGAGACCTAGGGGTCCTGGTAGACAGGAGGATGACCATGAGCCAGCAATGTGCCCTTGTGGCCAAGAAGGCCAATGGCATCCTGGGGTGCATTAGAAAGGGTGTGGTTAGTAGGTCAAGAGAGGTTCTCCTCCCCCTCTATTCTGCATTGGTGAGGCCGCATCTGGGCCCCTCAGTTCAAGAAGGACAGGGAACTGCTTGAAAGAGTCCAGCACAGAGCTACTAAGATGATTAAGGGAGTGGAACATCTCCCTTATGAGGAAAGGCTGAGGGAGCTGGGTCTCTTTAGCTTGGAAAAAAGGAGGCTGAGGGGTGACCTCATCAGTGAGTGTCAGGGAGATGGAGTTAGGCTCTTCTCAGTGATGAACTTTTTTACTGTGAGAGTGACAGAGCACTGGAACAGGCTGCCCAGGGAGGTTGTGGAGTCTCCTTCACTGGAGACATTCAAAACCCGCCTGGACAAGTTCCTATGTGATGTACTCTAGGTGACCCTGCTCTGGCAGGGGGGGTTGGACTAGATGATCTTTCGAGGTCCCTTCCAACCCCTATGATTCTATGATTCTATGATTTTAAGGACATAAGCAATGGAAGAAGAGTGGAAAACTATTCTAATGTACTGAGTGACTGACTCAAAAGTGTGAACAGGGTGACATACCATGAATGACTTCAAGACCAAAGCCTACAGGACACAGTATTTCCTAAGCTTCTATACTGAAAGTAATACTGTAGTTGAGACTGAGCTGAAGTTATGTCTTGCCAGAAAAGAGTCCAGAATCTGCATTATTTCTCAAGTTCTTGTTCTGTTTCTTGTTTTTGTTTGTTTGTTCGTTGTTTTAAATTTAGTTTGGTTTGGGGTCTTTTGGTTGTTTGGGGGTTTTGGGGGGTGTAGAGGTTTTTGTTTTGTTTGTTTTGTTTTAGATGAGACCTTTTTTCTGCCCCCCCCCCCCCCCCGTTAGTCTTTTCATCAGCCTCTTAGTTATTGTTCTGGTTTAAGCCAGGATGAAGCTAATTTTCCTTTTACTGATTTTTTTTTTCCTTCAGTAAGCTTTCTTAAAACTAGCAGCAAGTGTTCCAGCTAGTGGACTGATAACACTGGAATGTTTATGTTACTGCTGACACTCCAAGGTCCCTTCTTAGGTCCCTTCTTGCTGCTACAGAGGCTACTGGGGCAGAGGAATTGTATCTATGACCCCCCTGTAGGGGAGCTGGACTAGAGAGACAGCAGGATTGACCAAAGGTATTCCATTCCTTATATCTACGTAAGCTCCAAGGAAGGTCAGAGATCACAGAAGACAACTTCCTTCCTGCTTCTTCTTCCCTTCTCTTCTGTCCATGGCCAGCATCTGGGGAGGGCTCCATCCATCCATCATCGTCAACCCCTAGGCTCAGGCATCTCTGATCTCAAAACCCTCCTAACCCAGCCCCTGTCTGCTCTGCCTTATCTCCTGCCTGTGGGCTGAGACATTTCAGGACTGCTCACAGCTCAGGAGAGTGCCGGGGAGTTGCTGGGGGAGGCAAGAGGCTCTTGCACATTCCTGAACATACTTGTATATAATTGTACATATAATTAAAGCTGTCTAATTCAGTTTTCAATCCAGCTAAGTCTCTCTCCTTAATTCTCTCTCTCCTTCCCTACCTGGGTGTGGGGGGAGGGGATTGAGGGCATTGTTGTCTCTGGTTTATTTGCTGATCCTGAGTCAAACCGCGACAGTTATGCAAAATAAGTTTTATATGCCCACCTGAAGGTTTGAAACACCTGTCACAGCATCTATTTAATCCTTCTTGAGGTTGTGACTTCTGCAGCACCTGGTCTTTCTTCCCATCTTTGCATGGTTTTGTGTGTGTGTGCATACCCACATGCTAATTTGGTCTGTGTTAGTAGTAGTGTAGATTGAATAAAAGCCACATGTTACATATTTGTTATTACAAAATCAGTCTTTCTTTTTAGTTCCTTTTCTGACAGCTTTCTGGACATGTTATTTTTGGACATGCACAGCATCTCAACTCCAGGACTGCATCTGATTTTGATTTAGCAGATAGAAAAGATGTTTGCCTCAAGTCACCTAAAGGCACAACAGAAAAGACATTATTTCTTTGCTTTTCTGTGCTTGCAATGATGGCTATTCACAGCTCTCTGAAAATATAAGGGTTGTTATTCTAGCTTAAAAACTGTTAAAAAGTTAGAAATATTGGTTTCTAAATTACTGTTTATGAATTAAGTGACCCACACTTCAGAAGATGAGATGCTAATGAGAAGAAAGTAGGACACTATGCATTCAGTAGCTTTTATATTGTTGGAAGGGTTCTACACAAGGCAGAAGAAGTGGTGTTACTCTGTTTCTATTACTCACTTTCCTCCTTTCTTTCTAGTTCTGCCCTTCTCCCTGAACAAAGAATTGTGTGTGCTATTTCTCCTTCCCATCAGCTCTTTAACTAGTTAAACTAGTCAGGAAGCCCACCTTGTGTCTGCAAGAGTGCAGTAGAGTGCATGTTGTGCAATGTCCACTCTTCCAATTTGTCTTATTATCCAGCTAGACTGTGGACTCCTTCTTTGAAGAACAAATGCTCTCCAGCAAATGACCCTTGTGTGCAAAGGATTATCCTCATACACTTCCTCCTTCTTACTCATCATATTTGATTGTTCCATGGCTTGGAAAACGAACTTCCTCTTGTTAACACATGCATTTCAGACCACACCAGGCAGGCTTAGAGTGACAAAACCATTGTTTGTTCTGTGACATGTACAAGTTGCAGATAAAATCTCTTCCTTTGATATTCTCACAAACAAACAAAATAACCAGAAAACCAGATGGCATAGACAACAGTGGGATAACTATTGGTCTCACAAATGCAGGTGAATTAAAATAAGGAAATACTAATCAGCAATTTATGTAAATCTCACAATATCCCTACAGTTTGTTATGTTTCACTAACCTTAAAAAGAGAAACATTGGATACTTGGTTCACAAAAAAAATGAGGATAAATCCGGTTTATTTTCAAACAATTTTCCTTCTCCATTTCTAATAATTTGTGCTACCAGAAAATTAAATGCCTGTTTTCCTGTCCCCCTTATCAAGACAGCACCCAAATTTACTTCTCCTTAATTGGCTGGAGAGTGATGTCTATAAAATAATCAAACTTGTCTTAAATCAGCAGGTTTCTCAGTTTCTTTGTGCAGGAGTGAATAAGACTTTAATGACTCCAGCCAAATGATTCAATAACTAAGTGGAACACTTGGCACTATTTCATCTCTTGCCACAACAGTTTTCTCTGTGGGGAAAGTAATGAATCCCTTTCAGGTCAGCTTCAGAAAGATGAATTATTTTTTTCTTTAATTCTTTTCTTAATTTTCTTTATTTTACTTTTATTTTTATTTTTTAATCATGGGAACTTTAAGGATTGGAAGCTGCTGGGGGAGACAGGACGTTTTTTTGCAACCTGAAATAGAGGGGCTCTGCAGGATTTCCAATAGTTCCACTCTTCAGAGTTAAATCACTAGACCAGAAGTCTTGAGCCTTTTAATAGTTTTGAGAATATGAAAGTTTAGGAATGGACTAGGATTCAAAATTACAGTACCTGAAGGGCACCTACAAAAAAGCTAGGGAAGGACTTTTTGCAAGGGCATGTAGTGACAGGACGAGGGGAATGGCTTTAAATGGGAAGAGGGTAGATTTAGGTTATGCATTAGGAAGAAATTCTTTAGTGTGAAAGTGGTGAGACACTGGAACAGGTTGCCCAGAGGAGGTTGTGGATGCCCCATTGCTGAAAGTGTTGACAACCAGGTTAGATGAGGCTCTGAGCAGCCTGGTCTAGTAGAAGGTGTCCCTGCACATGCAGGGGGGTTGTAACTAGATTAATTTTTAAGGTCCTTTCAAACCCAAACCATTCTACGATTCTATGATATGACTCTATGAAAGCAACACAAAGAGCTGATTGCACATCACAGTTTCTGTGGAACGCTGCCTGTCACTTATTAGTACCATGAATAGAAAGTCTAATGCATTTTTGGGCTCATCATAAGCTGGTCTTTCACAATAAATACAGAATTAATTAATTAGTAGATTTATTTTTTTGTGTATTTATTGATTTGTTTAAATGCTTCATTGTCAAGGTGGTTTTGTGCCATTAAGTGAAAGGAAAATTGAATCTGAGCCCCTATATACTGATTTAGCCAGATGAATGCTTATCTTAGAACAGATATAACCAGGTATCAGTCACCAGGGAAGCTTTAACTGCCTGGAGTCCCTTTCTTTGGAGCCAGTCCACATGCATTGTGGTCAGTACACCAAAAATCAACAGGACAGAGACAAAGTCAAAATAAACCTCTAACTTCAAAAAGAAATATTTTGTTATGCTATTTGAACTAATTACATACCTGTAATACATGACCTCAGGAGATCTGGATGCTGTCTCTGGATCTGACTTAATTTCATTACCTTGCCCTAAGAGCATAGCCTCAGATATGTGGCTCTCAGACCTCTAACAGACAGCAGGATATTCAAGGAGTGATTCGGTGCTTTTACAGGCTTGGCAGGGAATAACTACAGCAGCCAGTGGGAAAGAGCAGGCAAAGAACATGTCTAAGGTGATCTCTGGTGCCTTGATAGTTGATTAAGGGCTGCACATTAAGAATCTCTTAGCTGGGTTTTAGAATAGGCATAGGGAAATTGAAGAGAAAAATATCCTGGGTTTGAGTTCTTGAAAAAACAGAGTAATTGCCATTAGATGAGGGTGATAGGGACTCCATAGGTCAGAATTCAAACCCTCACTTACAATATTATTCTGCAGTTATGGGTGAGACTCTGACGAGCTTCATTTTCACTGCCAAAGGCACACTGCAAGATTTATGGGACAAAAATAACAATAAGCAAAATTACTTTTTTTTTTTACTGTATAGCAGTGGCCTGAGGGCTCCCTGAATTCTGGTTTCCTGGAAATCCTTACACAGACTGCATTGAAGAAAAATATGTATGTTATCCTGGACAGATGGACAAGAAGTTACTCTTGAAATAATTCTGTGAAACTGTTACAATGTTTCCTCTAGTTGTTACACGCTTGAGTGAAACTGCCAAGACTCTGAAATCCCAGACAACTGTGCTTTAGAATGAGATTGGCTTCCTTTCAGTGATCTTGGCCTAAGGGCAGATATAGTCAGTGTTGCGTACCTCTCCCAACCTATCTTTGAATTTTGTTGTTACTTACGAAGAGACTAAGTGGTCACATGAAATAGAGTTCTTGGGAGCCATCGGGTAGGAATCTGGGCATCCAAAATTGCAATCTTCTTTTATTTAGAGTGTTATCAGTGTTGGAGAGTATACTATCTGAATTTGTCTCAATTTAAGCAGATTTCGGACTGTCTAAATTTTATCCTTTGCTTGTTTCAACTCCAATATGGAAAATTCTGTAGCCATATCTAATGGCTGTCTATAACGCTGGTTACTGGATACTATATTAACCTTATCTTGGGCTTCTGGGTTTTATTATAATACAAATAACAACAAATCATAAATGGGATAGTTGAACTGCATAGTATTTCCTGCCTTCTTCTGTCCTAGGCCTATTCCTAGGAAGATTCACAGTGAAAAAAAAAAGTTAACACTACAATGGCTCAAACTTGGAGAGGAACTCCAAATTTCTGTTAGTTAAACTGAAGGGCTGAGCTGGACTTGGGACTTATCTGTCTCACAGAGGTAAATGCTAACACATCATTCATATAAAGTAACTGTTCATGGGTCCGAGACATAGGGGTGAACCTGAGAGCTTTTGTGTGTATAAGTAGCCTCACCACAGGCCTTACTCTGAAGCAGCTTTTTCTCACATTCTTAACATGAGTATTACATCTTGAACTTTACAGGTACTGAAAACGTAAGTTGTTTCAAATGAGCAAAATTAGAGTTTCTTGCTACATGACTAATGAGGGTTAGCAATCTCTTGTCTCATGGCAACATAGATGTGATGATGAACACCTGCCAGCCCAGATGGTTTGGGGAGGAATTTTCTGGTTTAATAGAATAAAGTACTGTTGCTGAGCTGCCTCAAACTATTGTTTAGCAGAAATTTTGCAAGAAGTCTGAAAAGTGATTATTGTGAAATCTTAACAAATAAGCATCTCCAAAATGTCATGTTCAACTGTCATCACTTGTCAAGGCATGGCTTTTAAATAATACATGGCTGTTACATCTTAGTCTGCCTGTGTGTGCTAACAATAGTATTGAATATGCACAAACTCAGGAATACTGCAAAACCAATAGGACCCACAATCATACAAAACCTGTTTTCTCATTATAAGATTTTCTTGTATTAATTGCAGTCTATAGTTCTAAAAAAGCTGTACAAACAATGAGTTCTAGTAGATTTTTGTAAAATTTCAGATAAATATTCAAATATATTAACTCTTAAATACTTGTTGAATTGTGTCTTGTAACTTATGGCAATAGATCATTACAGGTATGTGGAGAATGACAAAATATATCTGTGTGCTAGTGATACTGTTGCAGAAATCTCATAACTTACTGCCTAAATTCTGACCTCACTGATGTAAAAAATACCAAGATTTCAGCCACTGAACATGAAGAACTTTAAAAATATCAAGATTTTTTTGTAATCTAAAAAATTTTAGAGAAGATAAATTTTTCTTAAAACCTTTCTGTAATCTTATTTCTTAAACTTTTAAAAGATTAAAAAATGTCTCTGAAGAGAGTAACATTATTAGGTTTAGTGAAAACTCTGTATCATGATCACTTCTGCATTTAAAAATCTAACACCAAATTTGACCCAAATTAACTGACTTTTCTATGGCTCCCTACTTTGCTTCAGTTTTAATACTGTACCTGGAAAACTGAATATTTAATATTGTAGAGAGGAAGCAAATTCCTCTTGGTAATTTTGTGTACTCTGCATTTTGTCTTAGGTTTCTTTATATGTTATTAAGTAATTGATATAGATGCTTAATTTTAGAGATGGTGAGACAGACTGATGATAAAAATTCTTAGGGTTAACAAATCTTCTTAATAGTTGTTCCACTTGCTCCTGTATCTCCCCTTCTTTTTATAACACCATTCAACATGAAATACGAAGAGCTTATGAAAAAGACTAACTTACTTTAAAGCTCCAGAAACATCTTTCACAGGCACTACATATGCTAATATATTCCCAAACTGGAATTTAGGAGTTGTAGTTTTCTGTGAGTCAGAAAAGAAATCAGTTTCAGTTTGTGATTCAAGAACTGACTTAGCAGCACTAACAATAAAGCTCTGTTATTTCTCAGTAGTCTAAACAGAGATCCTTGAGAAAATACCTAAGGTTCATAAAGGCTTATGCATCAATTTGCATTCCTGTCCCTGATGGAACACTTTAAATTACAAGTAAGATTTGAAATGTAAGTATTTCACCATTCACTTACCATTGAGAGTAGATCCAGTGAACAATTTAATCTCCTAACACATTCCAGAGGTGTACTTGCTAACAGTCCTCAACAGAGAAAGAAAAACAGACCATATCATTGGCCACTTAGGACTGGAAGAACAGAATCTTCATAAAATCAGAACGAAATCTATATTCTCCCTAAAACGCCAGGAAACCACAAGGCAAAATAAACATTGACAAAGGTACAGGGGAAACTGGGGTGTGTCAGCCTGCAAGCATATCTCAAAGCATTTCTATCAGAACATAGAATACATATTTTGGTTAAATTGCCACAATTTACATTACAGGATTATTCTTAGGATCTTAGGTATATTACCTCTTTTTTTCCATTCTCTCTCTCTCTTTTTTTTTTCTTTACAGAAGATAGAAGGTGCTAAAATCTATTATTTCAAAGGATGCTCTTTGCTTCTCTTAGTTTGTTTTTACAAAATATCAGAAGTGATCCTATGATCCAGACGCAATAAGGACAGAATTCAAGCCTCTGAAATACAACACCTGAGAAGCCTCTGAGATACAACTTCTGAGGCATTGCTTTGGTCACTAATGAATAAATCAAGAACGTTGATTGTTCTGTAACATTTATCCTGGTTCTTTCTTAAAATAAAGATAATAACTTTAGAAAATACTGCATGTAACTACTTACTAATAATGTTTAGAGCAAACTCAGGATAGTGAGCAAATCGCAAAGATGCTGTTCACTCAATTCCCCCAGATCAGTTATTTTGTTAAAAAAATAATAATAAATACATTGAGGCTTCAAGACTAAAGTCTAGATTAAAACAAAGATAGCATTATACTTGTTACTGTGCAATGAAGCTGAAAAGTGTGGCCAGAAGAGGCAAGACAATGACTTCTATCTATTTTGGTCACCTTCCCCACTGCAGTATCAAGTTCCCTCCAGGATCAACATCAGTTGTTAATATTAAAAAAAGCATGTTGAACAACACCAAATCTCTTAGGAATATTATTTGGAATTATAAATTAATCCATTTTGCCTTGATAGAACAAGGGGTAATGATTTTAAACTGAAAGAGGGTAAATGTAGGTTAGACATCAGGAAGAAATTTTTCACTGTGAGGGTAGTAAGGCCCTGCAATAGGTTGCCTAGGGAGGTTGTTGATGCCCCCTCCCTGGAGGTGTTTAAGGCCAGGTTAAATGAGGCTTTGTGCAGCCTGGTCTAGTGGGAGGTTTCCCAGCCCATAGCAGGGAGTTTGGAACCTGCTGATCTTTAAGGTCCCTTCCAATTTCAACCATTCTATGATTCTATAATTCTAAGTTACTCTTTTGTGTTTTTTTTAATATTTGCTTTCCACAGATATTGGAGAATGGAGTTTACTGGCAGGAATGCTATGGAAAGCAGCATTAAGTTACTCTTAATATTTGTGCTGAAGGGAGTTGATCTCTCATCTAATCATAAAACATAAATGAATCATAGAATACCAGGTTGGAAGGGACCTCAAGGATCATCTGGTCCAAGCTTTCTTGGCAAATGCAGGTTCTAGACAAGATGGCCCAGCTGAATCTTAAAAGTGTCCAATGTTGAGGAATCCACCACTTCCCTGGGGAGATTATTCCAATGGTTGATTGTTCACATTGTGAAAAATTATTTTCAGTTTAGATGGTTTCATTGCAATATTAATATTATAATAGTGTAATTGAATTTAGAATCTTCTTAATTGACCCAGAGAGTGCAAAACTTCATTATTGGGTAGACACATTAATAGCAACAGGACAAGGAGAAAACAAATGTGTTAGCTAAATTGTCCATTCTGTTATGAAAATGTGAAAGTCTGCATTCTGAAGCTTTCTTAACATGTGAATGGAGCAATAACTTATCTGAGGAATGGAGAATGAAATGTTATGGATATGTTGTCTGACTCTGCAAATGAGAGCAACAAATCCAATAGAACAAAATGAAAATTATATAAATTCAAATTAACTAGTAGTTCCAATTATGACTTCAGCAGTTCTTATGCTTTTGCCTAATGTGCCAGTCCCTTCTGAAAGCCAGCATAAGAGTTACCCTTGAAAAGAATGAAATTAAAATACACATTACAAGCACTATCTCTGTAACTTGATTGAATGCAGATGACAGCAAGAGATGTCAGGAAAATGTCATAGGAAGGTTATGCTAAAAGGGTCTGGAAATCAGGAGTGCTGATTTGGTGAAATTCAAAAGCATTGAAATTGTAATTCGAAGGACAAAATCTACATTTAATCTCCTATGCGTATCTATACTCTGAGCTTCTTTGTTCTGCAACCAAATAAAAATGCCATGAAAGTACAGATTTGGCAGGTGTTCCAGTGCTCACATTACCGGTACTGGAAATACAAAGTTACTTGGGATTTTATTTCTTATAGGATTTTTCAAGGAGGAAAAAGTCTGATAGCTATTGAAATCTTTCAGCTGACTCTTCTGCAACCACAATGAAATAAAAGGCTAAAACCTTCTTCCTCTCCTCCCTCTTTATAATTTCTGAATATAAAGGTGGTACTGAATGGTCATCTTCTGTGAGATCTAGATTTCTAAATAGTCTTTCTGGATTAATATTTGTATATCTCTTGGAAATACGCAAACTGAGGTACAGATCTGCTGCATAAAGTCATGTCAAAGCTTCTCAAAAACTGTGGACCAAAGTGCCTTGGCTTTTTCTACCTGAGTTTTGGATTCAATCAGTGTTCACTGCCGAGATACAACTGTAATTTTTCCTCTTCATTTTCACACATTACAGATGGATCTGTACTGCAGTCTCAGGACATCTGTCTAAGCTTGTAACTTCAAGCTTAATGATATCTCTTGGCTTAGAGACTCTACAATGATTTATTCTGGTCCTGCTTCAGCGTGACAGCTGAAAAGAGTCTGGATCTGAGAAATCTTACAAGGTCTTTGCAGGGAAAGATACCCAAAAGGAATGCAGGCTGTAGAGATCAATTAATCATATTTGTTCTAGGCCAGAGCTCCTGGGCATAGTCAAGCTAAATATATTAATTACTACAAATAATCTTTGACATGTTTACATTAAACCTCAATTGGCAGTAGTGGATGACTGTACCCTTCATGTTGTTGAATGAACTTTCCACTGTAAACATAGAGTGCCTAAAACATCAGTGAGAAACTTAACTGCTTGGAAGAGTCCAGTGCAGAGCTACAAAGATGATTAAGGGAGTGGAACATCTCCCCTATGAGGAAAGGCTGAGGGAGCTGGGTCTCTTTAGCTTGGATAAAAGGATACTGAGGGGTGACCTCATCAATGTTTACAAATATGTAAGGGGTGAGTGTCAGGAAGATGGAGTTAAGCTTTTCTTAGTGATGACCACTGATAGGACAAGGGGTAATGGGTGCAAACTGGAGCATAGGAGGTTCAAGGTGAATATCAGAAAAAACTTCTTCACTGTGAGAGTGACAGAGCACTGGAACAGGCTGCCCAGGGAGGTTGTGGAGTCTCCTTCACTGGAGACATTCAAAACCCGCCCGGTTGCGTTCCTGTGTGATGTGCTCTAGGTGACCCTGCCTGGCAGGGGGGGTTGGACTAGATATTCTTTTGAGGTCCCTTCCAACCCTATGATTCTATGATTCTATGAAATCAAGAAGCCCTGCAACCAAGGAAGCCAAATGAAGTATCATTTATAATTTTCAATGGGAGGAGAGAAGCCTGTTTCAAAACACAAAAGCATCTTCCCAATCTCACCCATATACAATAGATATTCTAAGTGTGTCCTATAATAAGGACGGAGTAGTGGAAACTGTATCTGAAGATCCTTGTGTTTGAAGAAATTTAGATTCCTAGAACTTCAGTATAATGAGTTATACTAATAAATATCTTATCTTGCACATATATTTTTTGGGCTGCATACTAGTAACTACTAGAGGATGCAGTTAAATATTTTCTCAGCTATAATGACCATTTCAATTATTAAAGACATGCAGCCTGCATGTGATTTTGAAGGAAGAAAAAGGCTATATTTTTAAAGCACTTATAAAATGTCAATCTGTTTACATTGAAAGTAATTACAATTCCAACATGTCTGTACATGCTGATCTTATTGATGAAATTATTAAATAGAAAACCAAAGAACCAAATATGGACGCCTCTTCTCCTTTTACTCACTTTCCATTATGCAAAATAGGAATAGAATAGATTATAACATATCCTAAGAATATAGTCAGGAAAAATGTCTCCAAATCTCTGGAAAAAGAGGGGGAAAACGGCAACACATCAACATATGGTTTGGTTCTATACAAAGCAGAAGTGTGATCTTCTTTTGGAGTAGGTATGGAAGACAACCAGCATTTCTGGAGGAAGGAAACTGTTGGGAGCACCATGGGCCAGCTGCTCCCTAAGGGGCAGAAGGTGCACGTGATCCCTAGGGCAGAGGCCTTACCAGTGAGTGCCCATCCAAAAGTACTCCAGACCTGGAGATCATGGTCAGGTACAATCAAGAGTCCTAATAAAAAGGCAATTTTGTGGTGACAAGGCAGGAACAAGGTCCAACCATTAATTTAGCCTGAAGGTCAGAATTAGAATGAGATACATCAATTTCCAGACTTATATATTGTGATAAGGCAGGGTGTCGTGGTTCTCCACACAGGGGTAAGAAATCAGTCTATATAGTTCAGGATAAGCATCAACAGGACCCATGACCAGGCTATAGCTGAGCTAGAGACTATGACTTTTCTGGCATAGATCAGGCAAGGACTGAATGCCCCAGGCGGAGCTTAAGTAGAGTTTCTGGGATGACCGGTGTGGGTGAAAGCTCCAGGTAAGGTTGGTCAGGGACCTGAAAGAAATACTGGTGAAAGAGAAGTTCCAGGTTAGTATGTTCTTTTGTAGTGGAGATACATTTAGTGTATTTTTGGTATGAGAAGTGGAGTTGGATGAAATACTGGAATAGAGCAGGCAGAAAACCTAGGTGAGATCCTTTTTTTCCTTTAGTAGAAGAGATCTAAGGTATTCAGAAGATGATTAAAACATCAGTACTGAGATGTCAGACTTAATCTTTCCTTAGGAGTGAAAAAGTCTGGCTATTCTACTAGCTGGTAAAGAACTGAGGCAACAAGAAAGGCAGAAGTGGAACTTTTGCACTGTCTGAGAACATATTTTTGTAAACTAATTAGCAAAAGTTTCTTTTTTCCTGACCTTTTCTATTTGATAGGTGGTACAACATTTAATGCCTCCCTCGAAAGTGCATGGTTTGACTATTAGCTCAGTCAAACACACTGATCATATTTCAAAAAGCAATGCTGATAGGACAGGGACAAAGCTGAAATGAATTTTTTTGCTAGCTGCAAAGCCAACATCTTTAAGGAACTGACCAAAGTAAATTAAGCAAGAAAAACATTTTTGCATGAAGTAGAGCTGTAGACTTTCAGGTCTTTAGGCAATTAGATAATTCTTGGTACTTTTGCCAAATGAGTCAGTGCGACTCCCCCTCCAGGAGGTCCTCCTCTAAAAGGGAAGAGAATCCAGAATTTTGGCTGGTGTTTTCATCTGGTTTGTGCTATCCATATATTACTTTTTTGCATATATTTCTTCAGTAGAACAAGGTCTTATAAGTTTTTTTGTAAAATGTTAGAATATTATTCTAATATGTTAGGCTATTATTCTAATCAGGAATTTTATGGCTAGAAATGACAAGGTAATGAAATGATATTAGGGTTGTGATTAGTATACCCACTTTAAACCAGTGTTTTCAAGCTTCTAAATCCTCTCAAGTTATTTTCAAATACAAGCAACTTACTGTGCCAAATTTTATAGCAGTGTTGTTTAATTTTCTTGCTCACTCACTTCAGTTGAAGATGACAGGCTTACTTTGACAGGATTTTAATTAGTTTCCATATGTGATCTGTTTGTACCATGTGGCTCTGAGATTTTCTTTGTGTATGGAAAAAAAGGAATTTTGGTAATTGCAATTATTTTCCTGCATCAGTTCTAACATCCCCCAAACAGATGGCTTTGACACTTTTATATTCTGTGTGTAGAGGTATATATAAATGTCTATTGTTGTTATATATATTTAACAACAATACAAACATATATTACACATATCTATGTATACAAAAACAATACAATATACGTATTGTTGTCCATATACAAATTATTGTTGTTATTTATGTGCATATATATTCATGTGTGTATGTGTACGTACGTGTATTGTTGTTGTAATTCCAGATTGTTTGGATAGACTTACTGCTCTCTGAGCAATTGTATTAGAAGAAGAAACAAAGATAGACAGGAGGTCAACTGAAGGATTTTCAGCTGTTAAACTCAATTACGAGCAATGACTGAAATGAATTTAAAAACGTCTTTCCTGAAGGGTGAATGTACTCTACTCTCCAACATCTGACGTGACAGTGCTTGGAGGCTCTTTCTGAGATTAACTGAGTTCTGCTTACTATTTCATTTGTACAGGGAAGAGTGGGGTTTGTTGTTTTGTTTTGGGTTTTCTTTTGCATCAGTTCCCTTCAGTTTTCATGGGTACACTAAAAAAACACTGTCAAGTATACAGTAATTTTCTGTATTCCCAAGACGTGCTGTTCATCTGACAGGAGCAATTAATTTACAACACACAAAGCACAAAAAGTGTTTTATTCAAAGTTGCAATAATTTTAAACAGCAAAATGAAATGTCAGAGGACAGTTTGGTATGAATTAGAGAGGAAGAAACCCACCACATATTCTTAAGAATAAGCGATTTATTACTTTTTTTTAAACCCATAAAATTCAAATAAAAGAATGTTTTCCATTTCAAGTCCTTTCTCTGATTCAGTGTATAGGTGCTGACATATTCCTAATTATATAATTGTCTGCTTTGCACGGCTTCTAGCTTTGTAGACTGCTTCAAACTGCTCTGCTTATTACATTCTTTTAAAGTAAACACAGTAAAAAATATTTGCATCTTTCTCCTGAATTCATAATTAAAAGTCTTTGGAATTATTTCTAAAAACGGTATTTACTAGCTCCAGTTAAGACCAAATGCATTGTTGAAAAGATTACCTTTTTTTTTTTTTTTTTTTTTTATTTCACAGAGTAGTATTTATTTCTCTTAGGAGTCCTCCACTTGCATCAAAAATAATTTTAAAACTTAGAACTTGGTACAGAAAAGGGCTTAAGCACATACCTAAATCTGTCACAATTCAAGGTAACATATTAGCATGTTCACAAGTTTTGACCCTAGAAGCAACAATTAGACCCTCTAGCCTGACACTTTATTTAACAAAACTGGAAAATTTAATGCACTTATTGCTGTAATAACTTCTGTATGTTGTCTTTGACTATAAAATATCCTCCAGAAATCTATTTTGACATGATAACTTCAGGTTATGTTGTGTTGGTCAGTTGTGTGTTCTTACCCATGAATACTGCATGAAGGTAATTTTTTATTTATGTGATTAAATGCATATTAAAAACTAAGAAATTATTTCCTCTTGAGGAAAATCTTGTCCCATATCAAAGCCCTACACATGGACATCACGGAAGGATCTAGATCATGCCAGCATTCAGCTATGTTATTTTTCTTGTGAATGGCAAAAATCTTTGTTGTGTTAATATAGGCAAACTCTGTAAGTAGAGTGCATTCAGGAGGAGACTAATATTATAAGGCAGAATTAACCAAACTGATAGTTTGATATTACAACCAAAGAAGAGTGCTAATGTAATTCTGATAGAGATTTTCCAGTCATTCTGTAATACTATGAAGATTTTAAAATGTATTTTATGATTTTGCTGATCTGCTTTGCGAATTTGACCTCTTGAGGAGGGCATACTAATGACAAGACATATTAAGCTGTCATCAGCTTATCAGATAAGAAATCTTTTTATATATGAAACACTAGATTACTTAATTGTGGAATAAGAAAGGTTGGGTTCTAGATACAATCATTCATCAAGAGCTAGAAGCTTCAGATTTTTCAGATTTTTGTGTTATAAAATGTTTATGTGATGTAAGATATTTAGTATTTACCATAATGAACAGTTCTGTAGTTTTGAGGTTTGGTTGGTTGGTTGGTTGGTTTGGGGTTTTTTTAAATTTTTTTTCATTGATGTCAGCCTTGCCTTCATTCTGTTGAAAATTTTTGTTAAATTTTATCACTATTTTTAATGACAGTGGTAGAAAGTCCTTAATAACTGTAACTTTCCCCCTGTGATCATGCAATTCAGTGATAATAAACAAATAATAAAGGCAAAAGTCACAATACAAGGCTCAAAATCTTGCCTGGGTGCCTTGGGATGCAGGTTTGTTCTTCACTGCCCTATTCTGTTCTAGGAGGATTTGGTAGACTTAGGGTAATGGTTGGACTTGGTGATCTTAAAGGTGTTTTCCAAGCTAACCAATTCTATGATTCTATGATTCTATGTATGAGTGTAAAAACCTAATCCTCCCAAGGCTCCTATTTCACTAGTTTTTGGGCAATACAGCTGAGAAGACAAATATTACCCTCGGGATTCTTTGGAGCCATAAACTGGAGAGAGTTCAAACTGCCAGAACATCCCACTTGCCTCACTAAAGGCATGCCAAAGGGATGGTGAGGTTCAATTATATCTTGCAACTACTTATAACACAAAACTATGGAAGGTAAGAATTAATCTGTGAGGATTTTCTTGTTAGTTTCCAAAACTCAGAATAGGAATCAAAGGTAAAGTAATTTATATGACACAAAAGGAAGCAAACAGACCCCCATCAGAATCAAATCCAAACAACTACCTCCCTTTTTGTCTATTGGTCAGCTGGTCCCTGACTCAATTCCTGTATCGGCCAGAACACAGGTTCCCAGTGTACATTGTCCTCTCAAGAAGTATTTGCTGGAGGTAGAACACTGTCTTAGACAAGCCTACCAACTGCTCCTCAGTTTTTTAAAGATTTGTTTATTGGACTTCACAGAAATACCTAATTTACTGAGTAGAACTACTAGCAAACAATTATTTCAAGTGCAAAAATGTCCTTTTCCACTTCATTCAATAAACTCTACTGTGATTCAACATGATGATTTCTCTCCTGGCAAAATATTATTAAGAAGCAGTCTTCTTGCCATTTCATTTTCTCCTTGCATTTAATCAATTCTTGCATGTGCTGCTGCAGCTGCTAGTGAGGATCTAAGGTAAAAAAAAAAAGTCAAAATAGTAAAAAAATATACCAGCTGACCAAAAAATCCAACAACCCCTTCCCTTGCTTAAAAAAAGAAATGGTTAACAAACTGCTTAACTGACAGTCCTGCTGGTTATCTGTGTTATCACCATCTACTTGTGTGAGGACTACTCCTTCCAAGGCTTTGACGATTTTAATGACATAAACAGGTATAACAGCAGTTCTTCACTTGACAAAAATAAAAAAAACAGAGTAATGTCCACAGCTTATTAATAACATCTCATGAAAATCAGACACAATGTTAATCACTCCTTTGAGGATGATAATGGAATTGGGGTGAATATCTGCCCCATATTTGAAGAATACCGTGTGAATTACAGTAACACAAAAGAGTCAGCAAGCTGAAAGCAATTAAGTTTTGACATGAAAATTAAATACTAGCCAAAAAAAACCCAAAAAAATTACTCGGAGATTTGAGGGACTTTTGGAAAATTCACTCAAAATTGATGGTTTCCATTTTTACTGTGTTTGCCAGGAGGCTCAGTGAATATCGAAATATTCTATACAAGGATTCTAAATAGTCAATACAGAAAGATATGGTGCCTACTAAATTTTCAGGCTATGGTAACAACTACTTTTTGAGATGACAAGAAAATAAATTCAATTGAATGATTATTTGGTTCATCCTCTGCTTTGTTGTGAAGCAGTGATATGAGGCCTGCAGTTCCCAGGATGTCTGATACTGGCATTTGTTTAAACTACACTCCTTTTTGAGGCTTGAGTCTCTTACATTTTGACCTGATATACAGGTCAAAATCTTTTATCTCTAACAATAAGGACTCATCTTCATTCTGAAATTCTGAGCAACTCGAGAAAAGTATAAATTCATGACAATCCATGCAATCCTGTCAGTAAAGAGACATATTCTATACAGGAGAGTGTTTCTTACACCTTCAACGAATAATGAAAAGATGTCTTTTTGAAAAAAAGCTGTTCAATATATTGAGCAAACCCCAAACAAGTAAATAACAAGCCTAAGGTATTCTGTAGTATACTGTAAGTATTAAGTACGGGGTTTTTTTGCCCTTAAATGATGTGATGAAGTGATCAATAGATTCTTTTTTCCTTTAATTTGGGTATATCTGATTATTTTTTTCTAAAATCTCATAAGCTTAACTGCTTTGTAAGCAAATTACGTCAATTCTTTCTAGGTCTATAATTTCAAATATTACAACTTCACAGTTTCTTTTGACCTATTCATTTCAGCACCCTCTGCTGTAGACCTCAACACATTGTAATTCACCCTCTAAATAGAATCATGCTTCCGTTTATTGTTTGCCATTGAAGTGCAGATATTCAGATACAAAACAAGCAGTCTTTGAAGGCAGAGGTAGCTGAACCCTGACAGCTAACAACAGTAGATGTCTGATTTAGGAGTTACTTTGCTTATCCCTAACAGAGAACTCAATCTCTCATTTTGATACTTAGTGTTCAGTTTTCTGATTTACATGCAGTGTATTCCATCCTCATTTTGTTTGAGAAATGTCCTTCAGAACTAGCATAGAGATATTTATAGTGCTGTGGTAGTGGGTTCTTGGCCTTTTTTTGGTTTTTTGTTGTTTTGGGTTTTTTTTTTAAGACTTTGTGGTTAGCAGGACATCAAGGAATAGAAGAAACAGTAAAACTGATTCTGAATATTCCACTTCCAGTACCCAGAGAAAACCCAGTAGAGAGAGTGTCAACTTGAGTAATTCTTGCTGCTTACTGAGGACTCAGCAACATACAGATAAAATTATTGTGCAACTAATTCTCATTAGTTAATTTGTATTATTTCCTGATGATGCATATGTGTACACATACCATGCTTAAATACCTGGCAGGTGAGCACAATTTGTTTTCATATTTCAGTGCAGAAATAAAATGCTGACCTGGACAGAAAGTGTTGACATGCAGGATTGATGGGGTTTGCATTCAATTGAATATAATGGTGGACATCTTGAAGCTGAATTCCCGAATTTGGGTCAACACTGTAATTGTGATTTCAACAAATTTTTGAATAGCTGTTAAACATAATCTTTAAAAAATGAAAAATGCAGAGTCAAACATTTCAGAAGTGACTAAGAGCATATTTTTCAATGAGAATCAGATAATAGATGGTGTTTTTTGTCAAACAATTTAGCCTTTTATTTGCTCCCAAGTCCTGGTTGGTTCTCTTCTTCATTCTCTTCTGCAATTAACTGTGCATTACCCTTTGAGACAATGTCAGGATGCAACTCCTGGTGAACCATGCTCCACAGATCACATAGATCACACATGGAACTACTTCACCTTTCCTTGTTTTTCAGGATTATTCCAAAGGGCCTTTGAGTACTTCCATGCCCCTTACTGCCAGGGCCCAGGCCTGGTATGATCCTAGGATTGTAGTAGCATTCATGTGGGTAGCAACACAATCTTCTCATCACTTCAGGAATTTCAGACTTCAATAACCTAAACTATTGGTATGTAGGTTTTAAGACCATAATGGAAAACCCAGACAACATGCAGGCCAGAGGGCTGCATAGTGTGGGCAGAGTTAACCTGCTTCAGAGGGGCAGCCCACAGGAGCACAGGTGTGGGTTGTCCCCTTCCATTTGGCCTGGGGATCACTCTCTCCTGTGGAGGCTTTTTCAGATTAGTTGTAGTCCTTGTTGCTATTTAAACAAGCAGTGTCAGTAATCCTTTAAAATGCTCTAGGTAGATGAGCCAACATTTTAAACAGGAACATATAAAAAAGATGTTTTAAACTGTCCTGGGCTTTTAGACCTTTTTAGAGAGAGCAATGAGGAACATGTAAGAAGAAAAAGAATGCAGTGGGAGGTCAGATTAAACCCTCAGCCAGCCTTGTGTGGAACTTCCAAATATGGCAGCTGGCAGATATTACGTGAAAGATGACAATGTTTTCTTAAATGAATAGGGTCAGGAATAAAAAAGTATCCATGTCCAGGCTGTGCCTAAGAAGGGATCACCTCACCAAATACCTTCCAGAGCAAGATAGGCATTGAATTATCTCTCTTTTGGTAAACCTACCCTGGAAGATGCATCTAAACTTTGGGTTTAATAGCCATTAAAGATAGATCTCTGCTCTCTTCTTGAATTTCTTTGTACTTTTACGTACTCTGCTCCCTTAGGCCAGATTTTTGGAGCCAGAGGAACTTTCAGCAGTTTCTTACAGGAGCTGCCCCTGGGGCCCCTCCCCTGCTACCAAAACCACACCACAACCAACCCAACACAAAATTATGGTTTCCAAACTATAGGTCATTGTCAAACTATTAGATCATTGTCATTCATTTCCTTTATAATCATGCTTCACTGCATCAAAACAACATGCTAAAGAAGCTATTCTCTTCACATTCTTCCACGCAACACAACACAGACAAAATTTTTTATCAGTTCTCTCTCCAGCAGCATTTATATCTGTAAAGAGCTACTTTTTCTACTTTAGACCGGAAGAGGAATCATTTAGAATCAAGCCTTTTTTGGGTTCGATTCAGTTGGAAACTTGGGCATTTAATGTTTTCTTAGGTGCCATAGGGTAACCCACCATCGCTCCAGCTTTCAGTCCAGAAGGACATACATTTCCCATAGTCCCATGTTGCACCTATCAGACACACACGGATGTCTCAGGCTCCCTAGGTTATCTCAACTGACACTACGCAGCAATGTACAGGCATAGATAAACTGAATCTCTTGTCCTCAATGCTTTGTTATTCAAGTTCCCTTAAAAAATATCTTCAACTCTCTCTAAATAGTGATTCTTGTATGCTGCTATTCTGAGCTGTAGTTTACATAGAATGTTATGAATCTATGGGACAAGAACCTGCTAATTGTCAGCATAGCATGTTTGAAAGGAATTTATTCCCATTGCTTCCTACATCCTAAGTGACTTTAAAAATAATTGCCCAAACAAAACAATGTATTTTGCAGAATTCAAGATATATCAACTTAATGGGCAGATCAAGCCATTGTGATTGCCTAGTAATATCAGTGAGGGACTGATAATCGAAATATGATATGGCACTTCTAGTTACAAAAGATTCTGGTGTGGGTTTTGTGGACAGCTTTTTTAGACTACTGTGATGCTTCTTTAGAAATTTGGCTGTACTCTTATGTTAAGACAAATTACTAACTATTTATATAGTTCAGACTACCAGCTCAAACAATTAAAATCTCTTGGATTCTCACATTAAGGGGAAATTCCAAAGTCCTTTTGTTTGGAATAGAACGGGTACTATCACATAGTATGGGAAACTAATAACTAATACGACTAGAAATTTGAAAAGCCATGCTAGAAACTTGTCTAGGAAATAAAATCACACTTGGATCAGATTTATCAGTTGTAGAGAATGAGATAAATTAAAAGCTGTATTGGGAAAGCTATAATGTGTTTTGCACACAGTAAAGAGGTCTATTAACAGGTATATTTATATTTAGAGAATATAACACCCAGACAGAAGCTAATAGGATTTCCAGATTTAAATTTGAAATTAGTTTCTTCTTGTGGGTTTTTTTTTGCTTTGTTGTTTGTTGTTTGGTTTTTTTTAATGAAAAACATTTTAATGGGCTTCAACCAAAGGAGAATTTTCCCATAAAATGGACTTAATGCCAGCAGCTCCTTCAATGGTTTAACAAACTGTGACAAGTGTCTCAGCACATACGATGTTTTAATTAGACATCATAGTAGCAGGCAAATTGATCTCCTCTTGCTTCTTCTCTCAAGTGTCAGTTAGTTTAAAGTGAGTCTCAGAATGATTTCAGCTGGGGGGGGAGTGGAATTAGGGCAGTAGCTCAGGTCTAGCCATGAACTGAGTTTGTGCGTCATTACTGAAGCTAACAAGTTTCCTCTCCCAAGCATGTACTCATGCAGATGAATGGGTGAATGTCAGTAACCACATACTGAGATCCTGCTTAGTAGGACAGAATATTAAATACCTGGATGGTCTGTTATTTTCTAGTTCAAACTAGCAGTCATTGAGCTGTATGTGGATTTGATTCTGAAGGTGCTAAATTACTCTTCTATGTCATGAGTAGCAGTGGATAAACCAGCCCTCAGGCTCCCTTCTTTTTTGTCCTTGATGCATAAAAGGATAGAGTTTGTTGTAATTTAAAAACCTAAAACTGCATATTCCTCATATGTAGTGTTTTGTATATGCTAGTGCGACAGAAGTTAAAACATGTTTTGTTTGGAGCAATTTAAATAAACCTGACATCTACAGTGGCACGCAGAGACTGAGCAGACAGTGGCTTATGTCAAGCTGCTGCAGTCCATTCTGGGTGTGTATCTGTGCTGGGGGAAAAGACAAAACAATCAATCACTACTCTTTCTCACTTTCCTTTTGCAGGACAAAGCAGAAATGACCAACACAATCCACATTAAAGAGGAATGTTATCCTTTGGTGGCTTTAGGTGTGCTTTCCAGTACTGGCCCTTATTTTTAACTTTATGCATTTAAAGGACAAAGGGCCTTGTCACAAATGTGTTGGATAGTATCTATTACTTTACTAATGCTACCATATACCTTTTTTCACAATACTCCTGTGGACGGAGTACTCTGGAAATGGAAATATAGGTTCATTTTCTTCCTCTCAGCGTAAAGATTCAAATCTCTCACTTGTCAAAAGCACTCCCTAGTCACCGGACTATAAAATAAAATACTTGTTTAGGGCTCCTGGGGTTGCATTATTGATCAATGAGTCTGTGCAAAGCCATTTTAAGTTATATATGCTCACTTGCAACTGCCACAGGAACAATGTAGGTGACAGGTACAGGTGCACACTTGCATTTCCTTCACCATATGTAATCAAAATATGGCTAAGATGTAGGAAGTTAGAAAATACCCCTTGGACTACTATTTTGAAGTTACCTTAAAAAAAATACAAACTGTTTAAGATAACAAAGAAACAGCCTGATATTTGGGGGCAGAGAAATTAAATTCTGGTATTATCCCCTATTATTTTTATTTTTACTCTGTGATTTAGACCCTAATTGGGACCAAGGACTATGAGAATCTGTCTGGGTTTCAAAACTAAGAGGTCTGCATAAGGCTCTTAGTAACTGAAAGTACCTGGAAATGGCTAATTACAGAAAAATAATGCATATTTTAAGTTTTTTGTTACCTAATAAAAATAACTGGGGGAAGTAATATTGTACTATCTGGTAATTCCACTGTGAACTCTTTGCTTTCAGCATAGTCACTTGGATTCTCATGTTAAAATAAATACATTAAAAAATAAGAAAAATTATGAATTTTTAATTACAACTTTTGCTAGACTGTAGTTACATAGGATTTTTTATAACAGATGACTGAAAAGTACCATATTCTGAATGTTTTGAAGATTGTTTTCTCATTGAAATTTATTCAAGAGAAGAATATAATAACATCAAAAGCACTTTGAATACATTCACATTCCCATACATGCCTCTATTTATTAACATATTTCATGTGCTTACATGTATCAAGTTTTTAAAAGCTGCAGAAAACTTATCAAGGAAATTATTATTTCTGTATTCTAAATAAAATATTTCTGCATAATTCTACAAAAGTTTATTTCTGAGAGGATTCTTTTTGGTTTGGTTTGGTTTGGTTTTTGTATGTGTGCTGAGTACATAGCTTTTGATACTGAGTCTTACTTGGCTCTTAGCACATTTTGCAAAGCATACTTATTGCTGACTTCACCAAGCAGCCAGGGCTAAGGTCAGATGAGATAATCGACTTGATAATAAAAAAACTTTAAAACAGGTCACCAAAAATAGATAGCTTTTCATGTAATGCAAATAGCAGGAAAATTTCTCAACTGTTTTGGTAAGAAAGATGAGAATACTTCACCTAATATTCCTTCTCCTGTTCAGCTAGAAATAGCGCATACGGCGTTATAAAGCAGGCCTAGATACTGAAATAGATATAAGAATAGAATTACCTCTACACAGTTTCATAAAGAACAAAGACCTGGTTTGCATATTAACTTGCAGAAATGAGTCTTCAGTTAGAGGTAAAAATGCTTTTAGTTTTAGTTCTGAAGGTTTCTGGTTTACACCTGTCCTGACACAGAGTAGGGGTTGTCTGAAGTTCTAAAAGTGGGCAGCTTCAGCCTGAAACCAGCTTTTTCTTTCTGCAGGGTACACATAGTGCCTTAATCAGTGTGTGCATTGCTTCCAATCCACAAGGCTGTGGGCGTGCTGTGGGTCCTTGTTATCCCACTGCTTCCATGTCTTCTCTTGTTTCCCTGTCAAGGACCTTGACAAGGTTGGTCTTTGTCCAATGCCACTGCAAGTTTGGGGTTAGTGTTTTATTCAGGCACATACTGAGGAACATAACAGCTCTGTCATGCTGTGACACAAGCATACTCTGTGATGCTTCATCCTCTAGCTCATAAAATGTTGAGCTGCAGATTTAGTTACAGAAACTACTGGGATGGTCACTACCATGACAACATTCAAGTCACCTCAAACTATTACTTTGATGTTCCTAACTGGGCAATGACAGCAGATAAACATAAAAAAGTTCCAATAACAATGCATTAGAAGGTGGGCTGCTCAGCATCTGTGGACTCTCATCAATAAATAAGGTGCTTTTTTTGGGTGAATTAGAACTTGTGCACTTGTAACTATGCCTGGAAATAGTAGTGAGAGAATATTTCCCAAAGCATCCTCATGTTTTTATTTAACTTCTGGTTGGAACTGAAGGTAGGATAAGCAAAATACACATTCAAAAGACATGTTGAAAATTCCTTCTGAATATATTCATAGGTCATTTGAATTCAAGGTAAATCTAGCTCAGAGTTTTTCAAAATTCCTAACAGGAGTTGTATTCTCAAGAGAGAATGTTTCAGAGCAGATGTGCTTTTGTCTAGATGGAGATTCTTTTTTTATCCTGAAATGGTCATCCATCCTTAAAATATCCCAAAGAAATTTATGTAATTCTCTAAATTCTATTCTTGCCTGTTTTTCATCTATATAAAGACACTGCCTATTTTCCCTTATTATAAAAAATAATCTTATTTTTCAAAATGGAATGAAAAGCATCAGTAGATAAACTCTGGTTTCAGAAGCTAATTTTTTCTGAGTTACTTTCTCTTCCTAATCTGTTTTATATTTCTTTAGTTGATGAATTTGACAGATTGTTTTTAGTTGCTATTGTTAAGAGTTTGTGTGTTTATTTTGTTTTTAAGTGACAATTTTCATTGAAAACAAAACAATACTTGTCACAGAACTCTTTCCTTATTTATTAGGTGCCTGTCAAGATCCAATTTTCAGATACGTGGCCATTTTTTATGATCTCGCCAGGACAAAACAAAGGTGCACAAACAGGCACTGGCACTGGTGTGTGGTCTTACAAGAGATGGGGCAGAACCCCCTTGCTTTCTAACACTCCTCACCAAAGTGGGAGGCTGGGGTGGCTGGACTCTGCCTTCCCTCTCCTGGTATGAGCCACACAGCAGCTGTACCCGTTTGTCCGGCAGGACCTGTGAAAAGGTTTAAAGGTAATCCCAAATGGTGAAATTAAGATGCAAACGAGGTCAGATGCCACGTGCACACTGAACTTTATTGGAGTTACACAACAAAGTCCCTAGAACGGATAGGACAGAGAGGAAAACAGAGACAGAAAAGAAAGGAGAAAGTAGAAATATGGAGATTAGAAAGGTAATCGTTACCACTGTGGTCCAGCAACGTTGTTGGTGGGGAAGTGCTTCAGTGGTAAGTGCTTCACCGGGGAAGTGCTTCACTGCACCCATAGTGTCCCAAATTTTTATACAGTTCTTGCCCACTCTCCCCTTTCTCCCTGTCCTCTGTCTTCTCATGCCTTAGAGATAGGAGGGGGGAGGGGGGGGTGGTGGTATGGTGCCAGGACTAGGTCCTACAGATAGTCTTTGGCTAATTAGCAAGATCAGACACTGATCTGGCCAGCAACAGTAAACAGGAGGTTGAGACAGCTCAGCATCACAGGATTAGTTTATTGCAGTAGAAGTTTGGTCCTAGAAGGCAACTTGAGACTGGCACCCTCTATCTTTTCTCAGGTGCCTGCAGCATTTGTACACATCCTGCTAAGTCGGTGGTTTTCATGAAATCTCAAGGCCTGGTTATCGCTGAATATTCTGCTCCCAGTGCCAGCTGTACAGCTCCTGTTTTCTTCATTCTCATCACGTCCCACACCAAACTTCCCAGTTCTCAGGGGAGTAAAACAGTTTGGTGGGTTGCTGAGACATCTCTTTAGTCCAGCAACAAGTCCTGTTTACCTCTCAGACGTCTCAGGACAAACACCAGACATTCTGAGTGCCAAAGTACACTGCTTATATCTTGGATTGTTCAAGACAAGCACTATATATCCTGAATGTCACAGTGCCCTATGCCTGGCTGATAGAAGCAAAAAAAGTTTCACTATTTTTAAATCTCCCTCATTTTTACTGCATTAGAAGTCTTGGAAAGAAGAATGTATGTCACCAACTTTACCTAGTTTAGAATACTTTGTGGTGATTTGCATGATTTATTAACACAGACAAATTTGACAGGCTATTTTTAAAGCTCATAGTTTTCCTCTGCCAGTGGACTTGGAATGGATATCGAGTTCCCTGGCTACCCAAAAGCTGTCATAGCTGTAAACCACAGCGGAAGGTATTTTCAAAGACAGTAGAAAGAATCCTTTTTCAATCCAAAGTAGAACAAATATGTACAGAACAGATGTTACTATTTCTGGGGTTTTTTATAGTCATGCCTATGCTGCTTCATCAGCAATCCAGTTGTCCCCCCGTAGGCACTTTCAAAGAGACTGAAGGTTAGCCCATGAGTTTAAATTTATGGCCAAATCCATAAAAATATGTACATACTTAAATGCTATAAATGGACATAAATTCCAATTAATGCAAATAAGAAATTAAGAATTTAAAAGAAGGTTAAAAACTTTTGTAGATGTGGCTCCAAGGAAGGGAATGTAAGAGAATACAGAATGTGATATCAAAGCTATTCAGCTGTAATCTAGTAGCAAGCATTTATCTCCCAACATTTACAAAAAAAAAGCACTCACTCCTTGCTGCTCCCCTCTAACACAGTTTCAGGTTTGTTAGCGAATAACTTCTGCTGTGATTACTTGACAACAAAAACCTTTCCTTGGACTGGCATGTCTTTGCCTATTGTTAGATGGATTCCATCTGTTTGTCAATAGTACGCACAGTTCAAACTCAGCAGCCTTACAGTCCACTGAAATATTTTCTTCTTCAGATGAACAGACATAGATCTATGCCACACAACACAAAAAAAAGAGAGATTTCTTTATATTCTTGAGGTTATGTAAATAACCTGCACTTATGTTCAATAGCTTGATCAAGGACGTATCTGGCCATTTTTTGCATAGTTCCCTCAGTAGAGCTGATGATATAGAGCATATCATTGAAGACTGCATGGAGGAGTTTATGTCTACTATGGGCTGGGTTACTTGTAATTTCTAGGAAAACTCCAGATTGTGTTTAGTTATTCTGGCCGGGGTTTTTCACTCCAACAACTTGCAGTCAGTACTTATGCAAATACAATACGATAGACTTATAGAACAAATCACCAGAATTTCTTAAAAGGTCTTAAAGTAATGTACTTTTCACTTCATCCACGAACAATTTGTATTAAAATTATCTATGCAGGGACTGTAAACAGTAGAGGACTCGCTCATTGTCTCCAGTGAGATGATCTGTCTGAAGAGTGCTGATTAACATTCTTTTAAAGAGCTCAGCTTGTTTCAATGAGAATCATGATTGCTTTTTGATATGGCAGCCGCTGTGAGTATTTACATTTCTTCCCACTTCAGCTGCATGTTGCTGGAGGCTTTACAGTTTCATCCAGGCATGACCTAAATGATGTGAAGCCATTTGCCACATATCCTGGAAAAATTAGGAGCCTTAATGTAAGAGATTTGAGTGAATAATTTTCAGTGAATAATTTATTCAGGAAATACAACCTCTTTCTTGCTTAACTTCTCAGTGAACAGTTATTTAGGAACATATGTGCCCCTTGTCACAGCTCAAATAATTATATTTGTGAAAAGATCCTATCCTATACTTTTCCCCTCCACCGTATGAAGATGATAGTTATTTGTCTAGATAAGTTACCTCGGCTTTATGATTTAGGAGTTCAATTCCCAGAAGATTTAGTGTGTCTATGAGTAAGCTGGTCATTGAACACAGGAATAGATGTTAAAAAAAACTGCCTTCCAGAAAATCACATTTAAATGTCATGTAGGCCTAGCAGACATCCAGTATACATACCATTTTACAAGGCCAAGTAGCTTTCTCTATTCAATAGTTCAAGCAGTAATGGTTTTGAGAGAGAATAACTGTGACCACCATAAGAGATGGAGCCCTAAGTCATGAGCTAAATTAACTCAATTGACATTTTGTGGATATTTCTGGACATTTTATGGACATTTTGCAAGGCTGGTCCATAGAATAAGGGAATGACTTCTGCATATTATATCTAAGTATGGGAAGAGGGGTGTTGGTTAATGAAAATATATTGGATAGCATGGGACCTGACCATGATCTAAATGGTATGAAACAAGTGGTGGAAAACATGCTGATTTTGGCTGGCATAGGGTTAGTTTTCTTCATAATAGCTGGTATGGGGCTGAGTTTTGGATTAGCATTGAAAACAGTGTTGATAATGCAGCGATGTTTTAGTTATTGCTGAGCAGTACTTATGCAGAGCCAAGGCCTTTTCTGCTCCTCACACCATCCCACCAGCGAGGAGGCTGGGGATGCACAAGAAGTTGGCAGGGGACACAGCACAAACAGCTGACCTCAACTGACCAAAGGAATATCCCACACCATAAGACATCATGCTCACCATATAAAGCTGGGGGAAAGAAGGAGGAAGGAGGGCACCTTCTGAGTGATGATATATTTGTCTTCCTAAGTAACCGTTATACAGGATGGACCCCTGCTTTCCTGGAGATGAACACCTACCTGCTGATGGGAAGCAGTGAATTAATTCACTGGTTTAGTTTGCCTGCGTGTCTTTATCTCAACCCACAAGTTTTCTCACTTTTACTTTTCTGATTCTCTCCCACATCCCACTGGGGGAAAATGAGCAAGAGCCTGTGAGGGGCTTAGTTGCTGGCTGGAGTGAAGCAACAACTACCAGAAAGAGCTAAACAGGAAGACGGAAGGACTAAAGCAGACAAACTCCAGTTTTAGGAATCTAATTTCTGGTTGAAACACTGTCCAGCAGTACGAATCTCAACTTTCCTGCGCAGGGTGCACGTCACTTATGCATTAGGTTCATCCACAGGAAGGTGCTTAAATCAACCCATGTTACTGGGGAGGTGCTGGTATTTCATAGTGGGAACATACTGCTCTGGGAGATGATTCCTTTCACCAGCCTTTCTTTTTATCAAAAAATTAGTGTCTGGATCACTGATTCAGGATATTAGAGGTGTAAATCCCTTTTCCACTTGTGGTGATTCAAACCTATAATTGGTTGAGTGGTGGTATCTGTGATATTACCTTCTTCACAGTCATTATGAATTTTTTGTCTTCCTCTTCTCCAACAGCCTAACTACTTCCCTCTTATATCAATTGTCAGAGCACCAGTTTTGAAATGGTTTCAGAAACACTTTTCATTTATGAATGCACTTGTTGGAATGTCACATTAGTTTCCTATGAGTGTTCTTAGTGATAAAAGAAACACTGACCTGACTATACATATAAAAGCCTTCACGGAGAGACCATTCTTACACTACTGCCTAACTTGTGGTTTCCTCAGAGGAATTTTATATCAGAATGGAGAAAGGACATTTATTTCTTGCTTATAAAATACCACAGCTGCAAACCACTGCTGTTGTATGTGACACAGCCGATGCAAAAAGCAACACTTCAGAGGGTGAGCATGGTGAGATGTTGTTTAGATAACGCAACAATGCATTCTAAGATTTTTATTCACAATTAATTCAACACCAGTGGTTGTGCAGACAAGTGTCATCATGTTTTATTTACCTCATCCAACACCACTGCTACTTCCAAGAAGCTCCTTATTTCACACTTCACAGTTCATCCCATTCTTCGTACTGCTCAACATAAGCAAGTGGGAATCTGGGCCCCACTGAGACACTTTGCTTCACCTAGTGAGAAAGTGCATTTATTACTGAGAAAATGGTATGATCTGGGCTATGTATTTTAAAGTTTTTCTTTCACACAGGTGTTTCATATTCATATTCATATTCATATTCATATTCATATTCATATTCATATTCATATTCTTTTGACCTTTTAGGATTAGCATTGCCTATGAAGGAAGAGTGGAGAGAATCTAGTTGATTTCCAACAAATTTCAGTCATTGCTGGTTTTTTGTTTGGTTTTGGGTTTGTTTGGGTTTTTTTATATCCACATTCTGAAGTTTCACAATTCTCATTTTTTAGGAGTTACCCTTTTCTGCCTCTATTTCAAAGTGGTAAACTGCTTTCTTTTTGTTCTTTTCTGCAGATATGATTAGCAGAGGATCTCAATCCATTGGTAGTTGAGTGACAGAGATGGAGGACTTGCTTTTCATTCTACTTGAAGTATCCAGCCTTGTACCTCAAAACAATATGTGTGTGTGTTTTTGCACGTGTGGCTGCATCTGTAGAATATGTGTTAAAAGATATATTACAGATAGGTTAAAATTTCTTCCATTATTTTTACTTTTAAATTTTCTGATACATAGATCATATCTGGGCTTTTCAGAAATCATTGCACAGAACCTACCTTAGGTATGACGCACTTACTAAGACTTAAATGAAGGATTAATCTTCTACCACTGTGAAATAAAGCTCCCAGTAAAACTTAAGGCATTTAAAACCCCAAGAATTATGCTATCATGGCAATCTACATTTAATTTTTCATTAATGTAAAGAGATTTATTCCTAACTCTGATTTCTGTAAGATCTGTTTCTGTTACTACTTATTCAATTTTCAAATATATTTTTCATAGTTTCTTCCATACTGAAGTTGATTCTCTAAAAATTACTTCAAATATACAAAGTAAATGTCCACCTTTGATATGTCTACAAAAAGTCTTGACAACTGTTAGGTGGAGAGGAAGTTGTCTGAAAAACAAGTCTTTGACTCGTGAGAAATCTTTTGTCCTGAATGCAAGCACAGGTTTCATTGAACTTCAGTCGAAACCAAAAGTGGGAAACTTCCAGAAGAAAACCTGGAAATACAGTGTTTCCTAGCTGCAGTATGCAGTTGCTCAACAAATACAATATTTTGTAGTCTGTGGCTTTGGAAGACTCCTGAGGTGATCTCGTTCAGGGCTGAGGACACAGCCTTGCTTGTATTACTGCTCTCAGAGTGGATTCCTTGTGAAAAACCATGAGGTTCAAGGACTTAAAGCCCCAGGTCCCAGTGCCCCTGCCAGCACTCTGGGAGTCCACAAGTGAGGAGTGTGGAAGAGATTATTTTGTTCCAGTGACAAACATCTTGATCTCAATTAAGTTTGTTAATGCTTAATTTTGTGGGAAATGTTCTAAATGTCTCTCACCCCCTTACCCAGCACACTGACAACTCCTGCTTTACCGTATCCTTTTTAGTTTTGTCTGTTGTCATCTCTCTCTCTCCCTCTCTCTGTCTATCCTTTCTTAACTGATTTTCAATTCCCAGCCTCTTAAGGGTAGTCACCTTCATTGTTTTCTTTATACTGCTTTGAACATAGAATGTGTACCTACTATTTATAAATTATGCTTTAAGACTCAGGTCTAAGACTAACAATCTTTCTACTCAAAACTGGTAATACTGGTAATTTAAATAGGAAAAAAAATCATACAACAAATGGGAGTATTCCCAGTTCAAAAATCTGTGGTAGAAAGTCTGGTTTGCAAATTAGTTACATTCCAAATAAAAAATCTTTTCCATAAATCTATTTAGTCATGTGTGCTCATTGCAACAAGAGGAAGTAAGAAAATAAGAACTTCATTCCCCACTTTCCTATGACATAATCTGATGGAAAAAGGAGTGGGCAGTTGCCTTCCACAGACAATTACAATCTTGTCACCATCACACATGAAAAATACTATCTCAGGGAAATTAATCCACCATTATTCTATTTTCCTCTTGCCTTTTAGCAGTTGATGAAGTTAAACTGCAAAGGGAATCTCATACCTATTTGAGTAACTTTACTTGCTACCTATGACAGCTTTGCAGAGCCACAATAGCTTTGAAAAAATGTATGGACTCTCTTTTACATCATGCATTTTCAATGACATTGGAAAGTAACTTCTGCTTATGAAGCTACCTGCAGGTGCACTGACACGAAGTGATACTATTAGATACACATGGCTGCTCACAGAAGGGTTGGTTTTATTTTTTTTCTGCCCCACAAATGATCAGTTATTGAGGGATGGTTTCATATTTGTCTGGGAAGCAAAATACATCATCGGGTATATCGGGTAATTATTTGAAATATAGCAGTTTTGCTACGGCATGTTGACTGCTCTGTACATCATATATTGTTTTACAGTTGTAGGAAAGTTATCGATCAGAAAAGTAAAGTTTAAAAGCAAATTAATCACTCCTTCCTCTCTTGTGCAAAGTAGAAACTGAGAAAACCAGTGTTGAGATAAAAGCTTATTTGAAGAGGACTTTGCAGTAAAAATGCTAAATCCTTTGACTGTACGTTCCCTGTGAGGCATAGTTTTCTATGGTTGCAATGCTATAAAATACATCAGTGGGTGACATGAAATACATCTACAGTTATTGGGAAATACTGTGATAACTAAATTCAGTATCTTTTTGACAAAACCAGGCTGTTAATACACTTAATTTTAATTGGAATAGTCCTGCCTGATTTTCCTGTTTAATTACTTTTGAAACCAAGTAACTTTCAGAAATGCTGTTAGGATTCATGTATAAAGCTGTCAGATGAACACAGATCTTAATTGTAGTAGGTGCTGTACTGGTAGCTGGTGAAAGACTGACATTGCTTAAAAAAACCTACCACTGAGAAGGCAAGATGCATATAGTGACAAAAGGAAATCTGGTTCGAATTAAACTAAAAACATTCATCTAAAATAAGGATGTAAATAGTCTTTGTAAAAGCTAACTGTTCTTTGAGATGCATTCACATTCTTTCAGTGCAAATTTTATTGAAAGGTACACGAACAGTAAGCATATACACAGCAGTTAAAGTGGAAAATAATTCACTTCTGCTCTACTTCTGTTCCATTCCCTCTCTTCTGCTTTGGTGAATCCCAAATTTCAGCTGCCACAGCCTGCTGGCATGCAGAAATCTCTTTCACAGAGCAAATGAAAAAGTGAAATGAGAGGCTCTGATGACTGTGATATGTTCCTGGGTTAAAGGATTCCTACGAACAGCTCTGCACTGCCGTAACTGTTCTGTGCACACATACCAGGTGCAACTGGTGGAGCTGGAAAAATGAAAAGACTAGACTGTAACTCTCACATTGTCATAACTCCCCAAAACAAATACTGCCTTATAAAGATATGTTACTGTTTCTGACCCTCAGTCAGTAAATCTAAATGAAACCCAAACAATCTATTAAAAATCCATGTTAGCATACAATAAACGTTCTTGTTTGCTGCATACATAGGCTTAGTGGAAGTGAGGATGCAGACTGGAGACATCGAAGGAAAGGCTGATAAACACAACAAATTCCAATTGTTTACAGAAACATACCTTGATGGTAGGAGAATGCTCAGCCACTGTGATCTTCAGTTTAAAAAAACAATACTCTTGAGAAATTGTCCTTCTACCAATTCCTGCTAAGAATCATGAACATACCATCATCTCACATTTCTCAAAGGTAGCTGGCAAACCTAACTAAGTGATAGCAATCTCATTTCTTTTGGCATAGCAGGAAAATGCACCTCTGTTCCACAGTCACAGGAAGGTTAGAGTTGGCTCCTCTTAAGGAAGGCTGACTTAAGGTTTGCAGATACTTTTCTGATTGCTTACACTAGATTATTTTTATGCACTTAGTTTATTTATCCTTATTTCTATAAAGCTGTGTGATAGGCACATAAATGTATTCTATATACAACCCAAGTAAAGCCTATGTCTCAATATAAACTGTCATTTATTCTGCCAAATACCAACTTGAAGTTTCTAATATGCAACTGCATGGACAACTATCAATAGTGGGCATATTATGCTCATTAATGTCTGCCTTACTCAGACACAGTTTCTTATTCATAACAATCAAATTTAGTCCACACTATTGTCAGGGGTTAGAAACAGCAACCTCCATTTTTTAATAGAATGAATTGAACAGCTAACTGCCATACTTCAATTATGTGAATGATGTAAAAAGGTCATTCTTTCTATCTTCATATTTTCTTCTCATGTAAAAGAGCTTAAATGATATGATAACGGGCACATTTATAATATGCACATAGTATAATAATGAAAGCATACTCATTTGCAAAACATTAAATAAGTCTAAAAATATCAATAAGATGAATTTCATCTCTAAAATTGAATAACTTTTACCATCTCAGGTTTAATATTAGGTAAAGTTCACATAAGTAAATAGCTTTGCCCAAATTCTAAACGATGTCCTTACTCAGCAATAATTTATTCTGAGATAAGAGCAGGTCTTTGTAGCAATTCACTGAGGTCATAGTCTACGTATAGAAGAAAGACACCATTTTTATTTATTTCTGAATTTCAGTACATTTATATCAGCAATGCACTTGTCATTTCTACCTTTCCATCAGCCAAAAGCCAACTTGCTTTATTAAGCATCTGAAAACAACTTATTAGGACCTTATCTTTTCCCTTTAAATTTGTATATGTAATTCCATTTACTGATTGCATGTGTGGAAACTGAAGTAATTTAATTTAAAGAGATATCTTTATTCTCTTCCCAAGGTTTCTCAGAGATTCTAAAATATCTGTGTGTTTGGAGACAGAATTGTTGCCACTGAATTACAGGTTGCATGGTATTAAATTATTAATTGTATGTTAAGATCCGGCTTACACTTATTAGAGCTAAGTATTTCAGGGTAATATGATGTTAGTGCTTCTGATGGCAAAAAAGTAGAGGAGTTGAAAAATTCCATTAGAGATTTGCAGAGCAAATGTATATTATTAGTTGATTGAGATATATCTATTTATTTGCCAGAGTGAAGAAAGCAAAACATCTGAGAAGCTTAGGACATATGTTTCCAGGAAAGAAGGAAACATGTATTGTGGGAAACTTACTTATCCTCCAAGCCATTTTTGTGGTATTACTATTTTTATTTTACTCATTATATTTCCTTCATTCCACTAGATGAAGACAGAATCTTGTATTCCAAAGGTTCATTAGTGGTACCTAACCTGCAATTGGCTTATAAGATTTTCAAAGAACTGAAAATGTCACAGACATTTGTGAACTTCCTGAGCAGATGTCTACTTGAACATGATTATTCATTTTATGCAACCATTCTCTGGAGCTAAGAGGAAAGTCATGTAGGATTCTTATAATGATAAACTGTAAACAAACCATGAAAAACAGCACTGGGTGAAACAGGGGTGTAAGAATTAAAAAATCCATAAACTTCATCCTTAATACATTTAAGACAGAATAAATATTTGCAAATGTCAGATAATAAATATTCTTATTTGCCTGATACTACTGTTAGGGTTTAGTTGTTCTAGGAAATATTTAGACTCTGATTCTGAATGATTTAAAATGTTGCCCTTAAAAATCCAAAAGGATTCTTACTACCAGCATTCACCTGACACTAAGCTACACAGCACCTAGAGCCAGTGGGCATTTGCATTTTGACAGCAAAATGTCCTTAGAGCGGTAAACCTCTGTTTGCAAATATGCATGTCCACGCTCTCTAAATTCAACAGAGTAATAAGAAAGGCCTTTGGCATTGGGAGCAAGTATATGTGCATAGAAATCCACTGTGCTTATGATGAGAGTTCCATTATGCTTACAAAGCAAAAATTTACATTTTTCAAGCACGTTGCTCATGCAAAACAAATTATGCTGGACAGTGGATTCAATCCGTCGGGCTTGTGGAAAGGGATAATTGGCCACCTCCAACTATCTGCCACCAGATGTCCTCCACAAAAAACTCTCCACTGCCAACTTCCCCCCCGTCAACTCCCCGCCAGATGCTTCTACACTACCAAGTCTTCGCTGGGACAACTCTATGAGGATTGGCAGATGGCACATGGTGCTGCTCCTGTCTCTCCTGTACCACTCCTCCCCAGTGCCCAGCTGTTCATGGCATCACCGGAAGCCCTGAGCACCTGGCATTAAGGAGTCTCGCATAGATAGCAGAGGAAGGAGCACCAGCAAGCTTGTTCCTGCCCTGCCTGCAGAACACATTACATTAGGGGGGAGAAGAAGGAGGCAAGCCAGCAGGGGAGCAAGTGACAAGGGAAAAAAGGGGGGAAGTCAGGCTGAGAGAAGTTCCAGGTGGCAGAGACTGTCATATTTTAATATAATCCTTGCTGTTTTGAAGTACAAAATACTAAAATTCTGGCCAGCACAAATATGGCCAGCTAATGCAGAGGCAGGATGGAAGGTGGGGAGGGGAAATACAGGAGGGTTTTGCTCAGGAAGCTGGGAAGCAGAAAGCTGCCTCACTGCACAGAGCACCGGAGGCATGAAGCCAAGCTGAAGGGAGGACCAGCATAGAGCCATGGGGCCAGGAGGAGCAGCACAGGGACAGACAACTGAGTGGAGTGGCACAGGGAAGGGCAGCACAGCACTGTACACAATCTGCCAATCTGCGTGGAGTTGTCCAAGTGGAGAGTGAGAGGAGTAAGAGCCCAAAGGAGACTTAGTGACAAAGAGTTGGTGTCAGGCAGCGGGCAGCAGGCAGTTAGCAGCAGACGGATGGAAGCTGATAATTGTCCTAGACTGGTGAAAGGGAGTATGGCATGGCAGCAACATTGCTTCTGCCACACATTTCCAATCTAGGCTATCCATGGTGCTGGGGTCCTCCGCCTCAGCCTCAAAATCCCAGCAGGGTTAGGGTTCAGAGAACCACTAAACCTACATCTCCAGGAACACTAGAGCTCAGTGTATTATTAAAAAAAAATAAATAATGTATATTCTCTTAATTATTCTCTCATCTAATCATTCACTCCAACTCAAATAAAGAAATGGACAGTGTAAAAACATAGGTTTTAAGAGCGAATTCTCTTACAGCAATAACGTAAGTCATGTCATGTTTGGTACATGCGACTTCTTATTACCTGTGTCACAGTTATTTTGTTAAAAATGGCACCAAGTAATATGTCTCTTTTCCTTTTATCTGAAATATCTCTCCTCTGCTTTTATGTGAATTCAGAAAAATACTGTAAAAAACACTGCTTGAAAAGAATATGGTGTAGCCAAACCACATCGCAGATTACTAGATCTAATTTTCATCACAGGTAGCAAATAACATCATGAATACTGCTGATTGATTCAGTCACAACTGGGTTTTACTAAACAGAAGTGATGACCATCACTTTTCTGTAATTTCTCTGGGTGCATTATTGCCTCATGCTCTTTCTGTTTAAACCAATATCTCTGTTTGTTCCATCACTTAATTCTCATTTTTCAAGGTGCCTCAGAAAGATTCACAGAATTACTAAGTTGGTAAAGGAACTGTCTTTCAACCAATGTTTAGAGTGTCACTGATGCAGCTTCTATCTTATGACCCATTATTACTGCTGCAAAAGAAAATAACAATAATGAATGTAAAAAAGTCTGCTTAAGCATTCTTCATTAAAAGAAGACAGGTCGTTTCATAAGTCTTTTTTGAAAATTGATGTATAGCTACACATGGAGCTCCATAGGTATTTTTGAAAAGTTCTCATCTTCCGAATAATTTAACTAATTCATCAGCCCGTTACATTGCTTGTTTTGATGGCCCTGTTTGACCCATGAAACATTATTTCCAAGAAGTTTTCAGAGTTATGTTGGCACTGACTGATATTTATTTTTCTTTTTTGTTTAAGATAGTGACTTAAGGTAAAAGCTTGGTTTGGCAGCAGACAGCAGGTATCTTGGCAGTAAATAAAAGCCAAAAGCAAGTGAGCATCAACGCACCAAGTATTTTGCAGGACTTTGTTTTTTTAGATAAAATTGTACAGACAGTTTTTCATTCTAATATTTCACTTTACCAAGTTATAGCAACTTTTATGACTATGTTATGGGATGCTGTGCTAGAGGCAGTTACAAGGTTCAGTGGCAAAGCTGAGGGGAAAATTCATGAAGCCTTAAAAAATTCTAAAGCAGAAGTAATGTTACTTGCTGATGCCATACAAATCATAATGTGAAATACAGCTGAAAATATTTTCATAAATTATAAAGTATTTGTAGAAATATTTTAGTATGAATCAGAATAAAGTAATAGGTTATCCTGCCTAATTCTGTATTCACACTGCTTATTTTTTGTGGAAGGAAATGTTTTTTGGTACCTCATTGTAGGTTCTTTGTCATTATTACTTTATTAACATATTCTTAAGTAATTTTACAAACTGGCACAAGTCAAAAATAAATAAATATGATCTCTTTCTCACTCTGTCAATTTATAAACTAGTCACCTTCCTGCATATCTCATTCCACAATTGAATAATCAATATTTCATTCTTTTTGGCATACATATTTGTTTACCGCTGTTTGTAACTATTTGATGGAACAAACATCTACTGCTAATATTTAACTTTATTTATCGATTTTAATGCTAATTTTTAGAAGCAGAAGCATACCTAATTGAACCAGGTTATAAGCCACAGACATAAAGGTGTTACACTACTCCAAAAAGCTTTAAAAATATAAGTCTTTATTAAAGTCTTTAATAAAAGAGTTTTGATAAATTTCTAGTCACATTCTTTAAGGCTTTTCAATTATTTTCCTTGGGCATTCAGGTTATTCTTACAAGAAGCGATAATGAAGCAGGATATGGCCAAGACAACTGATGCAGAGATTGCAGGCATTGCAGGTCTAATAGCCCTGGAAATAACAGATATTTCACAGAATCATGGAATTGTCAGAGTTGGAAGGGACGTCTAGAGATCATCCAGTCCAACTGTCCCACTAAAGCAGGTTGGCCTAGAGCACATCACTCAGGACTGCATCCAGGAAGGTCTTGAATGTCTCCAGAGAAGGGGACTCCAAAATCTCCCTTGGCAGCCTGTTCCAGTGCTCTGTCACTCTCACAGTAAAGAAGTTTTTTCTCATATTTAAATGGAACTTCCTATGTTCCAGGTTTTGGCCATTGCCCCCCATCTTCTCACTGGGAAGTACTGAAAAGAGTCTGGCTCCATCCTCCTTGCACCCACCCTTCAGATACTTATAAGCATGAATAAGGTCTCCCCTCAGCCTTCTCTTCTCCAGGCTAAAGAGTCCCAGCTCTCTCAGCCTTTCCTCATAAGGGCGATGCTCCAATTCCCGAGTCATCTTTGTTGCCCTTCGCTGGACTCTCTCCAGTAGTTCCCTGTCTCTCTTGAACTGGGGAGCCCAGAACTGGATGCAGTATTAAGTGGCCTCACCAGGGCAGAGTAGAAGGGAAGAATGACCTCACTCCACCTACTGGCCACAGTCTTCCTTATGCACCCCAGGATTCCATTGGCCTTCTTGGCCGCAAGGGCACATTGCTGGCTCGTGGGTAACTGACTATCTACCAGGACTCCCAGATCCTTCTCCTTGGAACTGCTTTCCAGCAGGTCCACCCCTGACCTATATTGGTGCATAGGGGTCTTCCTGCCCAGGTACAGGGCCCTGCATTGCCTTTTGTTCCATTTCCTCATTAGGTTCTTCTCTGACCATCTCTCCATCCTGTCCAGGTTATGCTGGATGGCAGCACAGCCCTCTGGAGTGTCAGCTACCCCTGCCATTTTGCTATAATGAGAAAACTTGCTGAGGATGCACTCTGTCCCATTGTCCAGGTGATTGATGAATATGTTGAGCAAGACCAAATTAAATATTTACCCCTGGGGGACACCACTGGATACAGGCCTCCAACTTGACCCTGCTCCATTAATCACAACCCATTGAGTTCTGTCACAGAGCCAGCATTAATCCACCTCATTGTCTGCTTATCTAACCCATACTGAGTTTCTTAATGAGAATGTTATGGAAGACAGTGTCAAAAGCCTTGCTGAGTCAAGGTGGATGACATCTGCTGCTCTCCCCTCAGGCAGCCAACCAGTTTTGTCATCATAGAAGGCAATCAGATTGGTCAAGAATGATTTACCCGTAGTAAATCCATGTTGACCACTCCCAATGACTTCCTGTTCTTCAACCTGTTTAGAGATGACATCCAGAATGAGTTGCTCCATCACCTTCCCAAGGACAGAGGTGAAATGGACTGGCCTGTAGTTCTCTGGGTCTTCCTTCTTGCCCTTTTTGAAGACTGGAGTGGTATCAGCCTTCCTCAGGTCCTCAGGCTCCTCTCCTGTTCTCCATGATCTTTCAAAGGTGATGGAGAGTGGCCCAGCAATAACATCTGCCAGGTCTCTCAGCACTCACGGGTGCATCCCATTAGGGCTCATGGACTTATGGATGTCCAGTTTAGCCAAGTGGTCTCTAACCTGGTCCTTCTCTACTGAGGGAAAGTCTTCCTCTCTCCAGACCTTTCCCCTTGGCTCCAGGGTTTGGGATTCATGAGATACAGTTTTAGCAGTGAAGACTGAAACAAAGAAGGCATCCAGTAACCCCACCTTCTCTGTGTCCTCCACCACTAGGGCATCCACCTCATTCATCAGCAGGCCTACATTTTCCCTAGACTTCCTTTTTCTATTGACACACTGAAAAAACCCTCTTCTTGTTATCTTTAACTGCAGTGGCCAAGTTGAGTTCTGCTTGAGCTTTGTCCCTTCTAATTTTGCCCCTGCATAGCTTCACTACATCTTGGTATTCCTCATAAATTGCCAACCTCCCTTTCCAAAGGCCATAAACTTTCCTTTCGTTCCTGAGGTCCAACCAAAGCTCTCTATTTAGCCAGGCTGGCCTTCTTCTCCGTCGGCTTATCTTTTGGGACCTGGGGTAGGCCTTCTCTTGTGCCTTTAAGAGTTTCTTCTTGAAGTATGACCAGCCTTCCTGGGCTCCTTTGCCCTTCAGGAGTGTCTCCCAAGGGACACTTCCAACCATGCTCCAAAACAGGCCAAAGTCTACCCTTTGGAATTCCAAGGTGCTTGTTCTGCTGGCTCCCCCCTTGCTTCTCCAGGAGTTGAGAACTATATCATTTTGTGATCACTCTGCCCAAGACAACCTCCAACCTTTAGATCCCCCACAAGACCTTCTCTGTTAACAAGAACCAGGTCCAGAAGAGCACTTTCCCTAGTTGGCTCCCTCACCAGCTGTGTCAGGAAGTTGTCTTCCACACACTCCAGGAACCTCCAGGACTGTTTTTTCTCTGCTGTGTTATATTTCCAGCAGACATCTGGGAAGTTGAAGTCCCCCACGAGAACAAGGGCTAGCGATCATGAGACCTCTGCCAGCTGCTTACAGAATATTTCATCAACCTCTACATCCTGGCTGGGGGGTCTATAACAAACTGCCACCATGATGTCTGCCCTATTGGCCTTCCCCTTGATTCTTATCCATAAACACTCAACACTGTCATTCACAACATTAAGTTCTAGGCATTCAAATCTATCCCTAACATAGAGGGCCACCTCACCACCTCTCCTTCCTTACCTATCCCTTCTGAAATGTTGGTAGCCATCAATTGCAGCACTCCAGTTGTGCGAGTCTTCCCACCACATTTCTGTGATGGCAACTATATAATAGTTTTCTTGCTGTACAATGGCCTCCAGCTCCTTTTGTTTGTTGCCCATGCTGAGTGCATTGGTGTAGATGCATGTCAGCTGGGCTAATTGTCCTGCCACCTTTTTGGGGGGACAAGCCCTGATTCCCACCTGACTGCACTCAGACACATCCCTAGTTACCAGCCTATCGCTACCCCTCATGTCTTCGCTACCACATGGTTCACCCTCCCCTACCTCCATTGAACCAACAGACTGCAAGACCTTGTTAGCACTTTTACCCACAAGCACTGGCATGCAGCTCCCAGGCTCCTCTCTAGTACGCATGTGGTCTCATCCCCATCCCCCTTCAAAACTAGTTTAAAGCTCTTTCAATTAACCCTGCTAACTCTTGTCCCAGGACATTCTTTTCCTTCAGGTTAGGCTTTCCCCATCTCTAGCCTTCACGCTTGGTGTCCTGTAGATCAACCCATGATCAAAGAAGCCAAGGCCTGCCAGTTACACCAGTCTCAGAGCCAGGAGTTAATCTGCTGGCTCTTCCTGTTTATCTCATCATCAATCCCTGCAACTGATGGGATAGAGGAGAACATCACTCTCCCTTCTGTTGTGAGTCTCTTTACTACCTCAAATTAGAGGAAGAGCAGCCATATATAACCAAATAATTCTGACTTGGAGAGAGATTTGAAAAATTCTCTTTGTGCACAATGGTGACTTCTCCACAGTTGTGCTGTGCCCTGAGGATGCTCTTGGAGCTGCCAGCTTCATTGCCTGCCAAAATTGGTTCTGTTTTACTAGCTTGATACATTGCATGATGACAATCTCAAGCCTTGTGTGTCTGAATTCTCTCTTTCAACATATTGCTTCGGGCCTGTTGTTGCTAACTTCTCACCAGGTGCTGTCATTTTCCAGTAGTCAGTTGTGGAGAAGTACCCTCTGTGCTTACCTACCACACTATAGTTCCTGTTTACATTGAAGAAATATGCCCCAACTACAAGAACTATGATGACCCATCCTCCTGGCAGAGTTTTTGTTTAAAAGGGAGATACAGAAATAAACAGAATAAAGTCAAGAGATTACATGAGGATTTTGACCCAAAGAAAATTTATCGACTAACTTAAATATGTGTTTTCTCACAATAAACCAGTGCCTGATTCATGCCTTGACTAATTTTCAGTCACCAAAGTTGGTATTACACTTCAGTGCTCTACAGTGCAACTTACTTAATTCACCAAAGTTAGGAGAAAATTAATGGCTTCCAGTTGAAAAATTGAGTACATAACACTGAGTACTGAAAAATATTACATCACAACATGTTCTGAGATAGGTTATTTTTATGTGCTTGTGTAATTTTAGTAATTCATAATTTACAAAAAAATGCAGCCTCAAAGTGTTTGTCAGTATTGTAAATTCTGAGTAATGTGATTTTACGGTGATAGTCTTCTGTGAGATCCATTTTTGTAGAGTAATGCCTTTGTTTTACAGCTAGGCATTAGTTTTGAAAAGCTATTAGCTTACATCTCACTTAGCATAAGTTTCTGACAGTTAAAATTTCAGCTTTGAAAGGAGAGATATATAATGGCTAGTATTTTTATACCTCTGTAATTACTATCGATTTCTTCATCTTTTAGTCATATGCCACATCTGTGGCCAAGGTGGAGCCCATCAGTGACAATGAATGCACCTCTGTGATTAACTTATTAAAAAAGAAGAAATGAACTAGTATAAGATCTCAGGGCTTAGTGGAGGGGGAGGTGAGAGGCAATGCCAGAGCAGAGGTGAAAGCAGTGCAGGAACAGAGAACCCCTGGCTTAGGTGGCCAAAGCCGAAACATTAGAGAGACAATAGATGTGCCTCTGTGATTATCATATGAAAGAACTGATATAAGACCTGAGATCAGAGAAAGCAAAGTAGAAAAAGCTGAGCTAGAGAGGTGAAGCAGTGTTGAAGTGGAGATCCAGAGGTTGTTGAGGAAAAAGGCAGAAAGAGGTACTTGAGCAGAAGTTCCCATGCAGCCCACAGCAAGATGGCAGGCTGTCCCCCTGCATTCATTAAGCAATGTGGTGGAGCATCCCCTGAAGGCTCCAGAAGGGGTGAATATGGGCCTGCAGCCTGTGGACTTGGATCTGCAACAGTGGAGGACCCCGCGCTAGGGGAGATGACTGTTCCTGAAGCAGGTCATGACTCTTTGGGAAGCCTGCACTGGAGCAGCTTGCTCCTGAGGGACTGCACCTTGTGGGAAGGACTCATGTCAGAGAGGTTAATGAAGGACTGGTCAAACATCTCTTTTCAACTCTTTTAATTTCTGACACTTTGCTCTTTTCTGGCTGCCTGTCCAAGATGCTTAGAAACACCAATGGCCAGCATTTCAACAACTTTTTCTAATCCAACCTATGGTGTTAAATTCTGCAGAATACGTTTTTCATTTATATTACTGCAAGTCAATGAAAAGGCTGGATGATAGAATAGCTGGGCAACATGGAAAGAAGTTTAAATATTTCTGTTTCTACTATGTTTTACATTCTGCTAAGAAATCCAGTCCATTAAATGAAGAAAATTCACAACTAAGGTTAAACAGTTACATATGCTCTTGAGTATATATTTTCCTTTATCCTTCCCCCAGCAATAACAGTTGGCATATGAATGATATTTCCTACCTTCAGAGTGCTGTAGGGTTATTTATTTAGTGCATGTTAAATTGTGAATCTTGTTTAACTAGACTTTTCAAACTTCCATCTTCCTAATTTACACCAAATACGCAACATTTATTATGGAACAAAGAGCTAATATTACATCCCGTTGAAAAATTGCATACCACTGTGACTTCAACATCATGGCAAAAATGCTACTAAAGTAAACAGAAATAATGGAAAAAGTTTTGGTCAAAATCTCATCTAATTTTGTCAAATGATTCTTTTCTGTACAAATAGTCTCCGAAAAGTCAAAGAGACAGACTACCATTCCAGGCAAAGCTGTTCTGTCCTGGCCATTAAAATAGTATCTTGTAAATAAAAATAATTTAAAAACCACACCAATCCCTCACCCCTAAAAAACAAAACAAAACCAAACCTCAAACAAAATTAATATAATAAATATTATTATGCATAATTCTCATTTTTTACTCACTGTGAACTCATAAGACTCATTATCATAGAATAGTAAAATCATAAAATGGTTTGGATTGGAAGGGACCTTAAAGATTATCTACAGCCACGCCCCCTGCCATGGACTGGGACACCTCCCACTAGACCAGGCTGCTCAAAGCTCCATCCAACCTGGCTTTCAACACCTCCAGAGAGGGGGCATCCACAACTGATCTGGTCAACATCTTCCCGTGTCTCACCACCCTCATTGTAAATTTTTTCCTAATATCTAATCTAAATCTACCTTCTTCCACTTTGAAAAAATTCCCCCTTGTCCTGTCACTACAAACCCTTGTAAAAAGTCCCTCCCCAGCTTTCCTGTAGGCCCCCTTCAGGTACCGGAAGACCTCTATAATGTCTCCCCTGAACCTTCTCTTCTCCAGGCTGAATAGCTCCAACTCTCTCAGCCTGTCTTCATAGGAGAGGTGCTTCAGCATTCTCATCATCTTTGTGGCCCTCCTCTGGACTGTCTCCAACAGCTCCATGTCCTTCTTGTGTTGGGGGCTTCAGAACTAGACACAGTACCCCAGATGGGCCCTCACGAGCGCCAAGAATCACTTCCCTTGACCTGCTGGCCATCCTTTTTTTGATGCAGCGTAGGACGCTGTTGGCTTTATGTAGAAATATCACATAATTCAATAATTCGAAATACTATGCAGATCTTCTGCTGGTCTGCTTTAAGGCAGGGCTGGAAAGAAGAGATCTGTTGAAGCAGGGATCTTGTCCTGTCTGCCACTACATGCTTAAAGTGTAAGTGTAGGTTATTCTTCCTTGTTTCCCTTCAGATATTGGGGAAAGTGAACGTAATCTAAGTCACTGGAGAACACTATGAAGATCAGACTAGCTGAAAATTAAATAATATTTGACTCAGTAATTAAATTATTGCCTTAACTTTCATTAATAAACCAGTATAAACAGTTATTCTACCAGATTGCTGCAGAATTCTGGTAAGTCTTGCTTCCCATCAGGGAAGCCGGTTTAATTCAAACATTGGGATTTTAAGGGCCAAAAGAAAGCTGGTAGGTGTTGGAGGTAAGTGAATCTGGTGGGTTTTTGGATTTAACAGGGTTCTCTAATCCCACTTGTCTAGACTTCCTTATCCTTAGGTCCAGCCATGAGTGAGGTGTACACATGCCCACCTACAAACATGAGCACAACTGGTCACACCAACCAACATGGAGAGAACAGTGCCTTTACCTGTAACCATACAAATGCAATATTCACTTTAGTGTGAACATCACTGACAGCTCAGAGCACATGCAGCTGCTCTGACATCTGACCTCCCCAGCAGTTGTCTCCTGACCATGATCTCTCAGTTTGGTGGCCCTTAGACTTCTGAGACCTTCGCAATCATGGTCCCTTGTGGGCAAGACCACCTAGTGTTCACACATGCCCAGGACAGAGAGGGCACACAGAGATAAGGTTTAATAAGAAGATAGGATAAACTGAAATTATTAGAATCAGGGTTTGCTGGAGAAGCATACTCATCAGCAGCATGCCTACATATACCCACCCAGTTTTATTCTTTTTCCCCCATTTTTCCAAACACTTTTTCCTCTGACTCACCTTGATTTTTCCTTCTTCTTACCTTTGATCCTTTTCCTTAAACATCCTGTAATAAATTATTTATATTTTCTCCTTAAAACATACCATAATAAGCTTTATATTATTCCAAAATTCTTTCTTCTTTATCTCAAATATTGTCTTGCCTGTACTTTCCATACTTCCCAAAATAAGTCCTATGCTCCTTTAGGCAATAAACTAAGGGTAGTTTGCATGGCAATCTGGTGACAAAGTTCTCCTGAGTCATCTTGGTGGGTTTCCCTCCAAGACAATGATCTAATAAATCTCTTCTGAATGTTTCAGGTGCAGCTGCTGCAAAATGCACCATTTTAACTGAATCCATTAGTAGGCTTCATCTGCTGCCTTTGCTCTTTTTATCCTTCCTGTATAATTTTCTTAGCCTTTAGTCAGATAACCTAACAGTATATGCCCAACTCCACTTTCATTTTTTGGTATTCAATTTTGGCTGTTTTCCTCAAGATATACGTAACTAGTAGACTTTTTTTCTAATTGAAATACTCTATTTATGAAAATGGACATCAATATATGTGTACACACATATAGGCATGAGGAGAAAACATATTTAAAATTTTTAACTTGCCAGACAGTGTAATCAGTCTTGTTTAAATTTCTTGTCCTCTTATTTTCAGAGCTCATATTATGAACAGCTCAAAATCAAAAGAAAACAAATACTGGTATATCTTACCTGTTATAAATAACACTAAATTTGTACCCATTTAGTTCATGATAAAAGTAAGTTTTGATTCTTCATGAAGTGCAATGAAATAAAAATTAATTTAATTCATGTGTGATATAGATAATTTCTGTAAAAATGCATTATGTGGTCTTCATTCTTACACAGTCAATCCATTATATGTAAGTTAATATTATTTAAAACACATTAAAATATAATTAACCTGAGCAACACAGCACATTAGGCAAATGTATACTTAGAATTATACAACCCGTGGAACTTAGTAAACATTACTATTTTCCTTTAATGTAATATTGTGTCGGCCTGGCATTGAGTTGGCAGTCTCTTGATTCACCCCTCCGCCCCTCCTCCCCCAAGGTAGGGAAAGAGGGAGAAAAATTATAAAGAGAGGCTCTCTGGGTTGAAAAGTGAAACAGATTGTTTTAATTATTGGTGACAAGGGAATATATATTTGCAAAGGGATGTGCAACACCCGATCCCCTCCCTCCTCCCCTGACCACTCTCACAGTGTCCCAGCTGAAGGGGGGAGGGTCCGGGCGCACGGACGGGATCCTCAGGTGTCGGCTGTAAGGAAAAATGGAAAAAAACAGAGCAAGAGATCCAAAGAGATGGTGATAGAAGCGACAGTAAGCAGAAAAGTGAGAAGAAAGGAAAACGAGAGGCTTGACTTCCATGATGTAGTAGCCTATACTGAAAGCCAAATAGAGAAAATATTATGAGAAGGGAATAGTCTGGTTTGCTGATCCTGCCTTCAGTCTAATCTGCTCACCCGTAGCGGGGGGGGAGGCTGCAGACAGTCAGAAGTGACCTTGGTCATTATCAGTCCACTGGTGCTGCTAAAAAGTTCACTGAAAGGAAGAAAAAATTCAGCAAAGAGCTTGCTCAAACAAAAACAAATATGAAACTGAAAAAGTATCCTGTGTCCACAGAATATCAATGAAATGCTTATTTTTAATATGTTCTGTCCAAATAAATGTAAATAATCAGGACTCAATTACAGTTTCACAAAAAAAAAAAAAAAAATCTCAAAGGAAGGAGAGTAGGACTCAAAACCAAGAAGTGGTTAGGTTCTGCACACTCAAATAGAAATTACAGCAATCCTGTCTCAACTGGAAATTTTGCATGTCATTATATTTGGTCTATTCTATAAATCCTAGGTATACCTATAGCTCAATACTTACAGCTAAATTAAGCTGACCCATCTCACCACCAGTGAGTAGAAGAGCAAGTTTCTCTCCACTCCCTTCACAGCTGGTACAGGGCAGCTTGGCTTACAGGAATCTAGAGGGCAATTGAACTCATGTTGCTGTGAGTACCTCGGGTCAAATTGCCTCTTATTTGGAGGTGTTTGTTTCTCCCCACTGACTATAAAAGCAACCTAAGAGGTAAGGCAGTTCTCTGCATTCATCTTTTTTCCTAGCTGATAGACACATACGTTAGTACAAGTCGATGGTATTCACTAAAACAGAAAAATGCAATTTCTGGCAGGTTGCTCAAAATCCCATTCAGCCTGGCATTGAACACTTCCAGCAAGGGGCTTTCACAACTTCTCTCGTAACCTCTTCCAGCATATCATCACCCTCACTGCAAATAATTTTTTTTTTCCCTAATATTTAATCTAAATATTCCCTCTTTCAGTTTAAATGTTCCATAATCCTCTGTTAAGAATAAAAGGAATGTCATCGTTGTGGGAGATTCTCTTTTGAAGGGAACTGAGGGCCCCATATGCCAGCCAGACCCATCCCACAGGGAGGTCTGCTGCTTCCCTGGGGCCTGGGTTAGTGATGTTACCGAGAAACTCCCAGGCCTGGTGCAGCCCTCTGATTACTACCCACTAGTGGTCATGCAGGTGGGCACTGATGAGGTTTCCAAGGCAAACCCTACAGCGATGAAAAGGGATTTCAGAGAACTGTGCCAAATGCTTGTGGGATCAGGAGCACAGGTGGTCTTTTCCTCAGTTCCTTCAGTGGCAGGAAAAGCTGAAAGGATTAGGAAAACACAGCGGATTAATGAATGGCTTAGAGGCTGGTGCCATCCAATAAACTTTGGGGTTTTTGATCATGGAGATGTTTACACAGCACCGGGCCCGCTAGCAAAAAATGATATGAAACTATCAACAAGGGGGAAAGAATTCTTGACCAGGAGTTAGCGGAGCTCATTGAGAGGGTTTTAAAATAGGCTTGAAGGGGGTAGGGAATAAAACCAGACCCACTGGAAATGAGCCAGGGGGCAACAAGAGGACAAGAGTTACCAGGGCTCATCCAGAGAGCTTTAAACCAGATGCAAAGGGGGATGGGGATAGAGCTGGGCTTGCTAGAGAGGTGCCTGGGTGTTGTGGCTCAGCATGTTAGTGTTTTTCCCTCTTTGCAATGCTTATACACTAATGCACGCAGCATGGGGAATAAACAGGGAGAACTAGAGACCTGTGTGCAGTTGCACAGCTACAATCTCATTGCAATCACTGAGACATGGTGGGATAGCTCACATGACTGGTACATTGTCATGGATGGGTACGTCCTTTTTAGGAAAGACAGGCCAGCAAGGTGAGGCGGTGGAATTCCTCTTTATGTGAGAGAGCAACTGGAACGTATTGAGCTGTCCCTGGGGGCAGATGAAGAGCAGGTTGAGAGCCTATGGGTAAAGATTAAGGGGCAGGCTAACATGAGGGACATAGTTGTGGGTGTTTATTACAGGCCACTGGATCGGGATGGGGATGTTGATGAGGCCTTCTACAGACAGCTGAAAGTCGCCTCACAATCACAGGCCTTGGTCCTCATGGGGGACTTCAATCACCCTGATATCTGCTGGGGAGACCACACAGCCAGGCAGCTACCGTCCAGGAGGTTCCTCCAGTGCATTGATGATAACTTTTTGACTCAGGTGGTGAAGGAACCAACAAGGAGAGGTGTACTACTAGACCTATTCTTGACAAACAAAGAAGGACTGGTAGAAGACATTAAGGTTGGGCGCAGCCTTGGTTGTAGTGACCATGAGATGGCAGAGTTCAGAATCATGTGCAGCAGGTACCAAGCATCTAGCAGGGTTAAAACCCTGGATTTCAGAAGAGCTAATTTTGGCCTTTTTAAGGAACTGCTTGGAGAAATCCAATGGGATAGGGTACTGGAAGAAAAGGGGGCCCAAGACAGTTGGTTAATATTCAAGCACCTCATCCAAGCTCAAGATCGAAGTGTCCCGAAGAGTAGGAAATCAAGTAAGAGAGCCAGGAGACCTGCATGGTTGAGCAGGGAACTTCTGAACAAACTGAAGTGGAAAAAAGAAATTTATAGATCATGAAGAAGGGGCTGACCACTTGACAAGAATACAAGAATGTGGTCAGAGTGTGTAGGGATGCAACAAGGAAAGCTAAGGCCTCCTTAGAATTAAGACTGGCAAGCAAAGTCAAGTACAACAAGAAAGGCTTCTTCAAATACATTGGAGGTAAAAGGACGACCAGAGGAAATGTGGGCCCACTGCTGAATGAAGCGGGTGCCCTGGTGAAGGAGGACATGGAGAAGGTGGAGTTACTTAATGCCTTCTTTGCCTCAGTTTTTACCGCTATGGCTGACTGTCAGGATTCCCAAACATTCCAGACCACAAAAGAAGTCAGGAGTCAGGAAGACTTCACCTTGATTGGAGAAGATTGGGTTAAAGATCAGTTAAGGAAACTGGACATCTTCAAATCCATGGGTCCTGATGGGATGCACTCATGTGTGCTGAGGGAGCTGGCAGAAGTCATCACTACACCGCTCTCCATCATCTTTGGAAAGTCCTGGAACATGAGAGAGGTGCCTGAGGACTGCAAGATAGCTAATGTCACTCTAGTCTTCAAAAAGGGCAAGAAGGATGATCCAGAAAACAACAGTCCAGTCAGCCTCACCTCCATCCCTGGAAAGATGATGGAGCAGCTCATTCTGGGGGTCATCTCTAAGCACATGGAAGAAAAGAAGACTATCAGAAGTAGCCAGCATGGATTCACCAAGGAGAAATAATGTCTGACTAATCTGATAGCCTTCTATGATGATGTGACAGAATGCATAGGTGCAGGGAGAACAGTGGATGTTGTCTTCTTCGACTTCAGTAAGGCTTTTGACACTGTCTCCCATAACATCCTTGTGGATAAGTTCAGGAAGTGTGAGTTAGAAGAGCAGACAGTGAGATGGATCGAGAACTGGCTGAACAATAGAGCTAAGAGGGTTGTGATCAATGGTGCAGAATCCAGCTGGAGACCTGTGACTAGTGGTGTTCCCCAGGGATAAGTACTGGGCCCAGTCTTATTCAACATCTTCATCAATGACCTGGATGAGGGGATGGAGTGTATCCTCAGCAAGTCTGCTGATGATACGAAACTGGGAGGATTGGCTGATACACCTGAAGGATGTGTGGCCATTCAGTGAGATCTAGACAGACTGGAGAGCTGGGCAAAGATGAACCTAATGAGGTTCAACAAGAATAATTGTAGAGTTCTGCACCTGGGGAGAAAAAACACCATGCACCAATATAGATCAGGGGTTGACCTGCTAGAAAGCAACCCACGGAGAAGGACCTTGGGGTCATGGTGGACAATAATTATCCATGGGACAGCAATGTGCCCTTATAGCCAGGAGAGCCAATAGTATCTTGGGATGTATTACGAACAGTGTGGCCAGCAGTTCAAGGGAGGTTCTCCTCTCCCTCTGCTCTGCCCTCATAAGACTAGATTTGGAGTACTGTGTCCAGTTCTGGGCTCCCCAGTTCAATAAGGATAGGGATATACTGGAAAGAGACCAATGGTCAGCTCCCAGGATGATTAAGGGACTGGAAAATCTGTCATTAAAGGAAACGCTAAGACATCTGGGGGTGTTTAGTCTTGAGAAGAAAAGACTAAGAGGGGACCTTAGTAATGTCTACAAATATCTGAAGGCTGGATGTCAAGAATGGGCCAATCTCTTTTCAGTGGTGCCCTGTGATAGGACGAGGGGAAATGGCACCATGTTGCAACACAGGAATTTCCACCTCAACATGAGGAAAAACTTCTTTACTGTGAAGGTGAAAGAGCACTGGAACAGTCTGCCCAGAGAGGTTGTGGAGTCTCCTCTGGGTACTTTCAAGACCTGTCTGGATGCATCCCTGTGTGATCTTTCCCAGGTGTTCCTCCTGCAGCAGGGGGGTTGGATTTGATGATCTCCAGAGGTCCCTTCCAACCCCTGTAATTTTATGATTGGCACTCCTTCTTCCTCAAAGGATGAAGATTATAATAAAGGTATAATGAATTACGATGATAAGATAAACATTGTATAACTGTGTTATAAGTTTATCTGAGAGGAAGCAAAATTTGTTTTTGTGTTACTTCTTGAAATTTGAATCTTCATATTCCTCTGCAAACACTTTAAAAGCGTTTTATTTCCAGTCACAAAATGAAGAAACTTTAAGGTTTTTTTTGAAATATGAGCTTCTCGTATTTCTAAGTGCTGGCCCTGTAATGAAACAAGTAGTAATATTTCCACAGAACTACCGAGACTGGAAAAGACCTTTAAGATCATCAAGTCCAGCCTATGACTAACACCACCACACTGTCTAGACCATGGCACTAAGTGCCACATCCAGCCTTTCCTTGAACACATCCAGGGACAGTGCCTCCACCACTTCCCTGGGAAGTCTATTCCAATGTTTGATCACCCTCTCCGTGAGGAAGTACTTCCTAATATCCAACTTAAACCTCCCCTGGAGCAGCTTCAGGCTGTGCCCTCTTGTCCTGTCACTGGTTGCCTGGAAAAAGAGCCCAGCCCCAACCTGACTACAACCTCCTTCAGGTAGTTGAAGAGAGTGACAAGGTCCCCCCTGAGTCTCCTCTTCTCCAGGCTAAACAACCCCAGCATCCTCAACCTCTCCCTATAAGACTTTCCCCCTAGTCCTTTCACCAGCCTTGTTGCTCTCCTCTGGACCCACTCCAGCACCTCAACATCCTTCTTGAAGTGAGGGGCCCAGAACTGTACACAGTACTCGAGGTGAGGCCTCACCATCACTCTCTGGGCCCAGTCATCCAACCAGTTTTTGACCCAGAGAAGGGTGCACCTGTTGCTAGCTTGTCCAGGAGGATGCTGTGGGAGACTGTGTCAAAGGCCTTGATGAAGTCAAGGTAGACCACATCCACAGCCTTCCCCTCATCCACTAGGTGGGCCACCCAGTCATAGAAGGAGATGAGATTAGTCAGGCAGGACCTTCCTTTCCTAAACCCATGTTGGCTGGACCTGATCCCCTGGTTGTCTTCCACATGCTGCTGGATGGCACTTAGGATGATCTGTTCCATAACCTTGCCAGGCACCGAGGTCAGGCTGACAGACCTATCGTTCCCCTGATCGTCCTTCTGGCCTTTCTTGTGGATGGGCATCACATTGGCCAACCTCCAGTCATCTGGGACCTCCCCAGTGAGCCAGGACTGGTGATAAATGATTGAGAACAGTTTAGCCAGTTCTTCTGCCAGCTGCCTCAGCACCCTAGGATGAATCCCATCCGGACCCATGGACTTGTTGGGATCTAAGTGGCACAGCAGGTCCCTAACTACTTCCTCGTGGATTATGGGAGAGGGATTCTGCTCCCCATCCCTGTCTACCAACTCAGGAGCCCAGTTGTCCTGAGGGTAGCTAGTCTTTTTGTTAAAGACTGAGGCAAAGAAGGTGTTAAGCACCTCAGCCTTTTCCTTGTCCTCCATTACTAAGTTCCCCTCCTCATCCAATAAGGAATGAAGATTTTCCCTGACCCTCCTTTTGTTATTAATGTATTTATAAAAGCATTTTTTATTATTCTTTACAGAGATGGCTAGTTTAAGTTCTAGTTGAGCTTTTGCATCTCTGATTCTCTTCCTACATGACCTTACAATATCCCTAAATATTCCAAAAATAACTGACAAAAGGGTTTTAATTTACTCTTTTATTTGCTTCCTTAGAGCTCAAAGTCATTAAGGTCTAGCAGGTCACAATGCCAGAGGCAAAAGTAATAGATGAAAAGGTAACAAAGTGTTGATGTTAAAAGATCCCCAAGACAGCTGGAAAGAGGAAGAATCCGTTCTATTTTAATTTCTCATTTGTATTGGTGATATTTGTATGTATTTCTATTCAAAATAATCTTTACTTTGCTAGGTGCTAACAATACATTTTCTTAGAAGATTAGTTGTTCATTAAAGGAGCACTGCCTTCTGTAAGTATCACGTTTTAGAAATCAATTACAACAGATTTTACAGTGAGTCTCAGATTGACAGATTACTTTTGGACATCCCTGTAAAAGAACTCACTGCTATACCCTGCATTATGCAAAACATGCCTTAATTTTATAACTAGGATTGCATTTAAATCCTTGGAGATGCCCATATTTCTTTGTTTACAGGTGAGTGTCCATTTTACTCATTTAGAAACATTCCCAAGTTTCCCCAACCCTTGAAACAACTCTGGATCTGAAGAATTCCATTTGTAGCCACAGGAGTCTCCTAAGTCCAAAGCTGGAAGTTCTGGTCTGCAGCCAGAGGATTTGGACATGAAATCTTGACTGAGGTTTCCTTTCCCCACACCTCTCATCTTCTTCTTCCCTAAAAAACCCAGACACCTTCTTTCAGAATTTGCAATAAATATTCCCTGACACTTTGTAGATACCCTGTAGTAGATGTGACAGCAGTTGCAATCTTGTTTGAAATTATAATTCAGTTACCAATTCATAGCATAATCAAGGCTTACTTTTGAGAGAATTTAAAGTTTAAATTTCAAAGTCTCTCTCCAAGTTCATGCTTAAAAACAGCCATGCTGAAACTGTTTAACACAGCCAATAGCCCTGTCACATTCTTACTCATTGTTATAGAAATTTATTTTTCAGACAGAACTTTATTTCCAAAAGATTAAAAACAGATCTACATGCAATTCATTCATCATAGCAGTTAATTAAAAATATTAATTATCAATATTTGCTTTGTGCTGAATGCAGTTCATTGACATTCAGTGGTACTACTAAATGGTTTACACTAATCACCTGGAATGCTCACTTCCACACACTAATGGCAGCATTTCTCCTTCTAAGCCCAGGGGTATGGAAATTTAATGATACGAACATATATTTGTGAAATAAAAGAAAAATAAAAGGTACTACCTGAGAATCACAATAATTATGGCATGGTTCAGAATTGAGACTAAATATTCTGAATTATTTTATAGTTAGCAGTGACAGTAGGATAAATTTAGTGGGTTTTGTGCTTGCATTTATTGTCTAGATCACTTGGATGTGTTTTATATCATTATTACAAAAGCTCAGTATTGTCTCAGATGTTCATATGCCTCCAGATCACTCTTCAATAACAGTGTCACCTTTGGCTGATGGATTCAAGGAATTCTGCATCACATATTAATTACATATTTTAGCAATGAATTTTTTTTTCAGACGATAATGAGTTTTCATTTTATGTTGAGTGAAATATATAGCTCTGAGAACTAACAGAAATTTAGCAAGGCTTAATAAAATGCATTCATGATATGCCAATGTAGCCTTGATATTTAAATCAGAGAAATTGCATGGTTAGGTCTCTTTAGAACTGCAGTCATAAGTTACTAATCTTTGAAGTAAGCCTTGTAGGAAACAATTATGGATGATGATGTTTAGGGTAAAAGAACAAATGAAAAAAAGGAAAGGAGATTATTTGATTTCCTGATAATAGGAATTACAGAGTTTTATCTTCTTACTTCTCTTTGTGCAGGAAGTGTTATTTTCAGCTGTAAGCTGGAAATCATGAGAGTTTGAAGACCTTGCCTTGGAGAAACAGGTACTCCCAATCAGACTTAGTAAGATGGAAAAAAAAAAAAAAAGCATCATGAATTTTATTTTAGTTTTTCAAATGTCATTCAATAAGCAGATCAAGAACAATGTTATCTGCACAAGGTGTTAAATCATTCTGTATGCTGAATTCTTCTTCAGGCAGGTAGGAGCTTCACAAGTACAGAAAGTACTGGGATTTGTTGGGGTTGTCAACTTGATTTGAAACCTGAACTCCACACTAAAATATCTTAGAGCAAGGAAGGTGTCAGGACACTGGCTTTGCCACATACAGTGGCTGTGTATCAATGTTATCCTCGTGAAGCATGGAAGAAAAATTATCTTCTATCAGCCTTTGCTGATCCCTGCAATACAAGCATAGCGTTAAATATCCAGTCTTTACTGGCTGAAATATAGGTAAAAATAAGAGTAGAGTAAAAACAATAATAGATGTGTGTGCATATAATATCTCCCAGCAAGATTTCAAGTTTAAAAAGCTTATACATTAAATGTTAAAATAGGTTATTTAATCTTCCTATATTGATCTCATTACTAAGTTAAGTAAGTCATTTATTAATATATTTCATTGTCACACCCACATAACTCATCTTTGTATGAAATCCTCCTCTCTTCTCTCAGTAACAGTTACACATTTAATTTTTCTTGGTTACTCCAAGAAATCTTCAGGGAGAAGAGACTTTTCTCCCTTACAATTATACCTAGTTTTGTTTTAGACAGGTTCCTTTTACTTGATATTGACAACCTGGGGGGGTTTTTGTGCCATTTTTTGTTGGAAACTATATGAACTATTTTTAAAAATGCAACTTACTGTAGTCTGTTCAAATAAGAACTGCAAATAGGCTAATGAGTTCTAAGCCTGGATTTTGCATAAAAAAATCATACTGTATGCACTTTTTATTTATATTTTTATTCCTAATCATAGAATCACCCAGCTGACATGACTGGAAAAGGCTTCTTAGGTCATCTGTTTTGATCTTTTTGTACATACCAGATTTTTTTTAAATACTAGTCTGTCTCCTGGAGGTGTATGTGTGTGTGAGCACATAAACTCATGAATCATAGAACCATATAATGGTTTGGGTTTGAAGGGACCTTTAAAGGTCATGTAGTCCAACCCCCCTGCACTGAACATATACTTCTAAAATTTAATGCGATCCTCTGTCAGGCAATTGCAGCAACTATACCTCAACTCCCTCTCTGGGCATAATTTCATTACCTACTTTTCTAATGCAGAATTAAATTATTTCGTTGTTGTATAACAAATGAAAAATCCTTCAGATGGTGAAGGGTACCCTCAGAGTTTGGAATGTGGGCAAAACAGCACCTTTTCAGCAGCAGTTTATCAACAGGTTTGAAAAACCTGAACATGAAATGTTGCTCCCTGCATATACTTGGCTTTCTTTTTGATTTTGTACTCAAATTATTTAAATTTTATAAGTTTATAATACAAATCTGAGTTATGTGACAGGAAACATTAGTAATATTATTTCTGGCTTTACGATATTATTTAAATATTATTTTGTCCAGAGAACAACACTTTTTGGAATTATTTCTTAATCTTAAAAAAAATAAATTTTCCCATCAAAACAAATAAAATACCTTTTGGAAAGTATTTAAAATATACAATTTCTTCCATCTTTTTTAATTGGAACAGAAACTTTCTATTTGGGGAGAATAAAGTAAATATTTAAAAAATGTTCTATATGGCACTCAGTAGTCCCCTCTGATGAGAAATAAATTCACACGCTTTTCAATCTCTTGTTTAATGCACTGGTCCAGGATAGTGAAATACAAATTGAAGTCTCTGTTCTTCTTGTATCAGAAAGATCTGATATGAGAAGTTCTCCACTGCAGAAAAAGTGGCATCTGAGTTTCTTCATACTCAGGATTAATGCTTTGGTCAGTTGTCCAATAAAGCACAATAATCTCTTTCTTATCATTCCAAAGAAATTTCTAAAAATCAATTGGACCTTTGAAAGAATGGGACTTTGACTTGATTACAAATGCTCCAATGTTTTTTGCCTTTAGATTATGGACATGCCATTCTACCTGTTCAGAGAAGACAGATCAATTCCTCTGAGAGAACCATAGAACAACATTCCTCTCTTGCAGCCACAGCCCTGTTCATTTCTGAGTGAACAAAAGGAGGATTTATTTGAGTTCTAGAGAGAAGAGAAAAAGAAAATGAAAAATTAAATAGCTCAATCGTGCCTGTGAATTGGGCAGAAACTTTTTTTATGCAGCCTAATGCCTTGTGTATCCAAGCCTTTATTTGATTCATCTCATTGTCAAAGTTTTAGTGAAAGTAGTTGGGTAAGTACAAATGTGAGTGAAATAAAACCTTTCCTTTCCGGTGCCTCCAATCTCTTGGCAAAGTGGTAAAGGAGAAGATGCAAATCTGGGGTTGTAATTAATTATTTTTCTTTATCAAGGACTAAACTTTTGCTTACTTAGTGGATTATATATTTGGGATCCTCACTCCCTGTCCCTAACTTACTCCTAACAATAAGGTATTATCAAAATGGAGAAGACTGTGCAAAGATTTTGGGGTATCTCCATCAAGTGAACCCCAGTAGAACGAATCAGACAAATCTGAAAGATCTAGGCACAGATAAGCTTCTCTGGGGCAGACCATGGACTACATCAACTCCTGAGGTCCCTTTCAGCTTCAAGATTTGATAAGGAAGATTGGTAAGTACACTACTAGCTCTTCCTTATTTATGCTATTGTATTTTGTTTGGAGTATGGACAAACATCTGATCAACCATAAATGAAAACCTGTACTGTTCCAACACAGAAGCATAGACTTTCAGCCTTCCAACATAGAAAACCAGACCTCTTAATGAGATGGTAACCTCTCTTATTCTGCCTCTCCGTTTCTCTTCTGCTGGGCTGATTACTAAGTGAACTGGTATATATTTCAGTTACTTGCCAATTTGGTAACAAACTTGGTAATGCCTTTCACTAGTATTAATGGATCCAAAGGCTTTCCTCAGTAATCTGTTTGCCGGTACCCAGTCCAAATTAAATAATTCAGGATTGTCATAGAGAAAGGATTTTCTTACCTCTATGCACGTACCAAAGCATAGCTACAGGGCTGTTCTTGTAAAGCTGTAGTCAGCAATGCTGCTATTTTAACCTGTCAGTGTTCAGGCAGAAGTGTGCTTTGCAAACAGGTGGAAGAGTTACTTTCCCAGCTGCTCATTGCCAATTCTCCTTGCTAGTGATTATCACTCCCTTAAACTTCTCAGTACAGCTGCTCATGTCAAATGGGCAGTGAAAGTGAGGCAGGTAAAGTTAACAGGTTTAACTAAGATATTTTTCCGAAGACAGAACATTCTGGAGCTGTGTTGGCAGCAACGGTTAGCATATCAGGGTGATCATAAATTCTGCCTGGGAGTCAGGATGGACAGGGACAAAGATAAGCAGCTGGAGATGTCCATAAGATAACAACATAGCGCTAACAATGTATTTCTTTTATCTTTTTCTTCACCCGTAACTTTCCCTCCCTCCCCAGTCTTGTATCTTACCGTTGCTAAATGAATTGTTTGTGCTCCTTTGTATGGAACCAGCTAGCCACATTCACTGGTTGAGAGATAACTGCTTTATCCATGGTTACTCTATTGTTCATGTTAGTTTTCCACACTCTCAGATCACCTGGGAGGCTTAGCTAGATTCTTGACTGCATTATCATTAACAGGCCACAGGTTTTTCCTGAGTTTATGCTTATACATTGGTTTAATGCTAGCTGCAGGGAGATGTGCATGGTGTCTGCTTGTACCAAGTATACCACTGATTTTTGTTTAGGGAACCTGAACTGGAAAAGTTAGTTTGTACCAAATAAGCACTGCACTAATATGGTACTATTCCATCTTGCTGAAGAATTCATGCCAGATTTAAGAATTGCTGAACCACAACTTTCCTCTTCCAGGATCTAATTCACAGCATGGTGTCATGTCTTGGAATCCATAACGCTGATGGGATGGAGAGATGGAAGAAGAGAACCTCATCTGGATCTTGCATCAAAGCAGTAGTAAGAAGAAAGAGTGCCTACAGAATTATTTTTTCTAGCAGGAATGAAATAACTTGGTAGATCACAAATTCAAAAAGAGGGAGTTCTTCACCTCGTTTTTCTGTTCCTCAGTCTTCTCTGCACAGTCCTTGCTCAGCTCACCTTGACATTTAGCTGAGGCTTTTGTGACTTCATTTCTGTAGCTCAGCAAAAATGCTAACAAAGCTGGAGACCAACAGTAGTTTATCAGCATTTTGCCAAGCAGATAAATAGAATCGGCTCAGCAAGGTATTCTCCAAGCCATATAACACAAGGTAGGGAATGATGCAGGCAAGAGCAGGGGAATGAACAGTGAAATTGTCACTTTTGCTGGCAGAAAGTTACTCAGGCACCTCTGCTGCTCAGGGAAATGTACCAGAAGACTTTAAAAAAGTGGCACTGCTTCTTACCACCTGGAGATCATATAAGTCCCATTAATATAATTACATTTTCATACTTATTTTAATGACACCTGGATCAGGTGCTGTATAAACAGACTGGCAAATCACTACTAGTAAGTTATTAACATGCAAATGAACTCTGATCTTAGGTGTGGCTGTATATTATTGAAGGATGGTAAGTAGTTAGGAATCAAATACACACTCTGAATTTATAAAGCACTTTGTAAGTATCTAGTAATCTTCATACCTAAATCTCAAAGTAATGATTTAAGAATTGTCTGAGATTATACATCATCACTACCAATTATATGCTGATTTTCATTCCCTTTCTCTTCATTTCCTCAGGTTAATTGGCTTGATTTGCAAGGTACTGAAACTTGTAACAAATATCTTAAAACTAAATGTATAAGCTTTTAACTATTACACACAGATGTGTTCTTGAATTTTAATAACTTCCCTTTCCTACAACTTAAAACTCTTCTATGCTCATCCTGCCTAAAAGAGCTTTTTTCTTTCACACCACCACTTCATTTTCAGTGCTATTTCTTCACTTTTGCAACTATTTTAACTCCTGTTATTAACAGTTGACAAACAGCAGAAATTAACCATGTAGTGCGTATGAGACAGTCATAGAATCATAGAATGATTTGGGTTCCAATGGCCCTTAAAAATAATCTAGATCCAACCCCCCTGCATGTGCAGGGAAACCTCCAACTAGACCAGATTGCTGAAAGTCCCATCCAGCCTGAACTGGAACACTTCCAGGGTGGGGGCATCCCCAGCTTCCCTGGGCAACCCATTCCAGTGTCTCACCAGCCTCACAGGAATGAATTTCTTACTAATATCTAACCTAACGTAGAAGATAGTTCATGATTGCACACCACTTTGATTATCCCTATTACTTTCTTTTTCTCTCTGCCATGTTAGTTAACACTTGGATCCTATGTTCATGCTGTATGTGGTCACTGGAGCCTGCTCAAATAAGAGCATTACACTCACATGATTCAAAGGGTTGATGAATTCTGCAAACTAAACATATTGCATGTTCTGCTGCTGACAGGTCTTTTAACCTCAAGCAAACCTGAGCACACCAAGTACCATCACCCTAAGTATGTAGAAGCCATCTAAGATAAACAGTAGTAGAATGTGGAGATTGTTAAGATGTTTAGGACTGAATTGGCTGGAAATCAGTACTTATTCTCAGACATAAAAGATTTCCTTTTATACTCCTGCACCTAAAAAACTCCTTAGGAAATCGTACTTGGCACCTATCTATATTGTACTGCAATGGAAATTGTATTCATCAAATTTCAACATTTATTGTTTAAGCTGGCATTTAATGTAATTAAAAACCATGTAAGCTATTAATTTAAATTGTGATATTTTATGTGTTTAATGTATGAAAGTGCTATTATTCAATAATTCGGCATATTTTTACAGAAATAATCACTCTGTAAATTACTTTAGTGGTATTTAATGTTATTATGTGTTTTAACATTGTTGCTAATTTCATCCTATAAATAATTTAAGGAGCCATTGAAAATAAAATTCTTCATGTCTGTTAATATGGAGATTAAAACTAGTAACTCAGTCTGTGTCTTTATCCAGTTGCCTATGTGATTCTGTTTCCATTTGCTTATACAACTGTTCCTTCTGTTCCTTACCTTTTCTTTCTGTTCTATATATGTCTGCACATACTTTTCCAAACAGTATGACTAGTAGTTTTGGATGCCTCTCTGCGTGTGTTTTGTATATGAAGTTAGCTGGAATTTTCAGTACCTGAATTTCTCTGGCACTGCTGAGTTGATCTCTAAAGAGCTGTACTGAATGCCATTGTATAGACTGCACACCTGCCCAAAGAAATCAACATTACTCTTGAATTCATGTCATTTATGTCTAATGGGATATGACAAAGAAAAATGAGGATGCCTTTGCTCTGCTGGGAACTCTCCTCGTCTTTTAACCTCACTGCAGCTCCATGCTGAAAAATTTGGAGCAAGCCCAGCCCCATAGCACAGTTTGTTGTTGTTTTTTTTTCTTTTTAGCTATAAACAAACTCTTTTCCTTCTAGTAAGATGAACTCCATAATTGATAATAAACTTGATCACATTTTTTTTTTTTCTCAGATTATTAGAACTATCCTTGAAGTCAAATATTAAGGGTGAATTTTCAGTTAGTGATTTTATTAAATCAGCTCCCTAAACATACAGTAAAATTGTTCTGAAATGCAGTAGTACTAAGAGCTCAGGAAATATGATGCAATTAGTGTTCCTGTTCATAATTGTATGTCATGAATGCAAGAAAGGTAACAAGTGGGATTTTGAATAGTCAAACTGGAAATTACTGAAAGTAATATGGTTGGAAGTCTGCGTAATGTGAACAAGGCAGCATTAACTCATAGCTTTCATGCAGATGTACAAATTAGCAAAATATTTAGAACAAATATTCATATATATTTTTTATCTTAAATCTAACACAAATATCCATATGAAAGCAGATACATTAAATCTAAATTTATATACATGTATAACATACATATCTCCTCATGACAGAGGGGTTGGAACTAGGTGATCTTTAAGGTCCCTTCCAAACCAAACCATTCTATGATTCTATGATTTGTGTGTATCTCTAAAAGCCTGTGTGTATATGTGTAGTGATCAGTGTATTTAGACTACTACACTGGAAATAAATACATATGGATGGAATTTTGCCTGCATAAATCAGAAAAATTTACTTGCAGATTAAGAGCTGAAAAGGTTCCCTTTTGTGGCAATAATAATGCTGTAACAGCAATGTCAATAAATATGTTGCAATTCTCTAAAATCTTTATGTAGCTGGGTAGAGTTACAGAGCAATATTTAAAATTAGCACATGCACATGTTATGCTTACATGCTACTATTATCTCTTGTGAGGATAAAACACAATAATTATTATACAAGAGTAACATTGTCATGAAATAGTAATCCTAGTTTCACTCCAAATTATTTGACTACAATTGTCTTCTGTATAAAGAATACTATCTAGGCACACATGCCTGGTAGTGAGTAAATGTTGCAAAATACATAGCATTATTTACTAAGATAACAGAATTCAAGTACTTTCACTTGAAGTGCATGCTGGCTGAAGAAATATAAACAGAGGCTAATGAGCAATGGCAAAACGTGTATTTGCTGGAAGGCTTTTACTGGAAGAAACAAGGTCTCTGTGATGAGGTCTCTTATTTTTTCCAATATTTAATGATCCAAGGAACAAAGAGCATAGTTGTGGAATTCAGTGATAATCAATCTAGGACTACATGGAAAAGAATATTGAACATTGTTGCAACAGAGATAAAACAAAGAGAGGAGATGCTAGAAACATGTCAGTAAGCAGTGATATGAAGTCAGACATAAAAATAATGCAAGTTAGCATATATACAGCTAGAGTGAAACAAGGTCACTGCTGAAGTACGTTTCACCATGCTGGATACTACTAGAAAGTATTAAGACAGCATGAAATATGATACTAGTCAACAGAGGAAGCATTTAGACACAGGGACATGTTTTCTGCAAAGGAGGTAAAGAAAAACAGACATAGAAACATACCAGTGTCAAACATGTGCTCATAATGTCACCTCAGAAACTTGTCAGTGCAGTGTCATTCCGCAAATGCAGAATAAAACTATGAACTATATATGTTGATGCTTTTTTCAACAACAGCACAGAGCTCTGTCCCATCTAGGAAGACATTTTTCCACTGCTGGTCTGATCTATTTAGATTATGAGCTCTCCAGAGCATGGACTGTATTTTTGCAGAAACCATGAGTGAAGCAAGTTTTCCAAGATACAATCATACCATCACCACAGGTGTTAATAATTATGGTTCAGTGTGGTTTCTTCCTCATACATTATCACAGTGTTACCTAATGATAGCCTTGACACTACAAAGGCCTATAAAGTAACTTGTAGTTGGTTTAAAATAGTTAATATTTTTTAAACTTATATTGTCTGTACCCCTAAATATTAATCTTTTGTCACTTGAACTTGCCAGGTAGCAAAAGCCTTTTTGATTCCCGTAGATGGGTAAACAGTTTTTCCACTGCAAAACAGTTTCTGAGCGTTACAAAACTGTTCCTGTTTGACATTAAGACTAAATCAAAACCTTTTCAAATTTAAATCATAGTGTATAAAATAAGGAGAGAAACTGCAGGATGTTGGAGGACAGCCATCATTAGCACAATTATTTTGGCCATGGGAAAAAGAGTTTCAAAGTTCCTTCCCTGCTCAGTTTGAAGCTCGAGATATTTATTCTGCACACATCTCTCTCTACCTTACTATTCTGAAATGGAACTCTTTCTTGCTGGAGATCTTAATGATTTCACAAACAGGACACTAGTTATGTCTAAAGTGTAGTAAAAAGGGTAACCTGCCAGGCTAAAGCTCAACTAGGTCAGGACTTCACAAGGTTTTTTACTCACGTTTCTCTCCTGTGCATCCGTTTTTTTTTCGTTCATGGCTTGGCATCCCCCCACCTGCTTCCCTGGGCTGCTGTAGACATATAAACATGGTGGGTAACCTGGGACGTCTAAACTGCCCCTTGATGTTTAACTTTAAGTAACTGACATCCTCTCTCAGAGCCCAAAGTAGCAGCCTAATCACTGTGCTAAAATATTTTCTAATGTAGCACTGATATGGATTGCCATTATTCCCTGGAACTGTATCTTAGAAACTTCCATTAAACTGGTGAACCATTACCCTAATACAAAAAATGTATTAGTGTAAAGAAACAAAGGAAAAAAAATAATCGTCCCCAGTTCCAGTGGACAGACAAAGGAAATAAACTGCATTTTTTCATAGCTTCCTGTTTTTTTCTCTCTCCCCATTTACTGTATGATCTGCAATACGAAAAAAATCTCCCACTCTAATTTAATGACACTTAAATATATGAAATATATAAATACATGAGCTGTTGCAACTGTCTAGCAGACACTCAGACTTTTCAGCTCTTTTGTTTCTCACTGTTGAGCTAGAATGTCAGAGAATTGCTCTGAAGAAACAGAGGATTATAGTGGATGACACATCACAAATTTTAAATATATTTTTCCCAACACCCCAAACTTTCATTTCTTCCATTACCACATAAAATGATCTTAAATCAAATTACAAAAAAAGTAGCATAGAGATCATAGTCCAGACCACAGCAAAAATCACATCAACATGCAGCATTAGACCTGCAAGAATGACATACAGGCTGCTAAACGTTTCTGTGTATAGCTATAGACACACTGAAATATTTTATGCTTTCTGCAGATTTAAACTAGTTCTTTGTGTAAATCTCAGAGGGGGTCCTTTTGCCAGATGAAATCTTCTTAGTAGCTGTTCTCTGTAAGCTGATATTTGGGGAAATATCTGAGTGATTTATTACGAGCTTCCGAGCAGTAACCCCGTAGCAATGCACAATGCCATGGGAGAGGGCAGGACACAGTGTCTGCCAAGCAGCGTGTTTGCAGCAGCCAGATCTGCTGGAGAGAAACAGACTCTAGGTGCATATGTCAATGGGGCAACTATATTCTGAAAAGAAAATGAAACTAAGTATATTCCAAACCAGCATGAGTAACAGTCTGCAGCACCAGAATAGGACTTAAGACCTTTCTCCAGTAAGTGACCTCTAAAAAGTCCTTCTGATGTTTTCTTTAACTTCTATAAAACAAAGATTATCATAGGACTTATGAACATAAGCAATAATGGGTTGCAAAAAAGACAAATGTCAGTTCTATTGGAATAAATCTTCAAAATGCAAGAAGCTATTATGTTTCCTGTTCTGGCACAGTTATGTAGAAATGCACTATACTTCAAGGTACATTTTTGGGCATCATATCTCAAGAAGAGTTTTGGTCAACTAGATAAGCTAATGTAAGCACTGAGATTTGGAAAAGATATTAAAGAAATATTGAGAGGACTAGAATTACTTATTTAGAGAACACTAATCAAGGATAAGATAATGACCTTTGATCATCCAAAGTGCTGCTATGGAAAGAAAGTACTCTGCATCCTGATGGACAGGAAAAAAAAAAAAAGTGCTTAAATTTAAAAAAAATGAGTTAGGTCAGTCCACAGAAAAAATTCTAAACACAATGATAGCCACATAAGGAGGGAGAAAAGAGAATGAGAAACCTTAAGGAAAAAAAACAATATAAAAAAACTCCAGAATATTTCCAGGAAAATTACCTTCTAAACGTGGTATGAAAGAAGAATACAGGCAATATTACAGATACCAGACTGATTGAATTACAGTTCTTGTTCAAGGTCTTATCATCTGTCATTCAGACTTTAGATATCATATTATCACCTTCCAGTAATGGGTTTATAACTTTCTCAACTCCAACCTAAGTCCTGGATTACGGATCCCAGGATAACAGATGTTTCTGTGTCATCAAATCTAGCCTGGAATTATCTCAGAAAATTTGTGACATTGTCTTATCAAAATGGCTTTAAACCAACTTCTTCAAAACAAGAGATTGTCCATCTTTCTATTAATCGGTTCAAAGCATGTTCCTTTCAGGTTCTGATTCATCGGAGATGACCTGCCTTACCCCACAACACCTGATACGACCATTCAGATGACTGACTTTTGATGTCCCTCTTTTCAGTCAAGTCTAAACAGCTGGTCTCAAAGACTGGATCACAGAGCAGAACTGGGCAAGCTCCCATTGATAGCCTTCTTATGATAGACAAGAAGAGTTTCTTAGGTTTGGATGAACACAAGATTTTTTTAATTTTCTTGCAAGGGAGTGGAATGTTAAAGGAGTTCAGAGTCACCAGTAGCAAAAGTAACAAAAGAACCCTTCAGAAATAATCCTGATGAAACTTTTTCAAGGATAAAACACTGTTTATTAATGAATTTTCAAGTCTTCTGAGAAGTCCTTCACAGCTATACATCTGGCATTGCTGTCTTTGGGGATACTGACTGGATCATTATTTAACTTTTCATCTTCAGTTTCTAGCAGTGTTTTCATGCTCCTTTAGAGCAAATCATATGTAAGCAGGTGGACAGCAACATGAGAGGAAGAAGAATCAGATATGATAGTAATAAAATAATATTAATATATTTTCCAAATTCATTATATACACTGAAAAAACTAGTTCTATTTTAATAGCTTAAGATGTTTTTTGGTCACTTCTTTCCTAAATAAAACAGAAATAAATTTGAATCTTTGAGACCTGCACAGACCACTAAGTGTCAATAGCTTACTTTCTGCAAGTGAAACGTTTAGTAGTTCAGTTATTTAATCTCCTTTTGGGACTGAAAATTCTTTTCAAGGATGCCAGTGAAAAAAGGCAGAGAAAAGGGAATTTTAAGATCAGAAGCAACCAGAAATCAAGGGTCATAAAGAGAAGGTATAATGGAGAGCCTAAGGTGATGAGGAGTAAGAGGAAGAGAAAGACATTACTGAAAATCTGGCCATAAAATTAAGAGGGAGAAAGTGCTTTTATTCTCTTTGATGGAGTGTAGCATTTCTCTTGAGAGTGCTATAACATCCAAAGGACATTGCAGAAGCAGGATATCAAGAACTGATAATCTGGGGAGCAAGTTTGTAATGCGGTGCCTTCACTCTGTATTATGATAACAAGAAGTGGAATTCATCAATTTGAATATAAGATGCAATTTTATAAGACTATTAATCATATGGTATTTTTACGAGGAACAATTTTATTTGAATCCTTGAATGTTTCCTGTCCTTAAATTTCACCTGGATGGTTTAAATTAGGTGGAAAAACTTTTTCTTTTCACCATTCTAGGATGCAATATGCTTTTAGAAAACCTCCCTGTCTTGATTTGAAGCTATCAAGAGATGCAAAAACCTGTCACTATCATTGACAGATTTTCTTCCATGATTGATGAAAATGCACAATTTATTTCCAAAGTGAGTATCTAGTTTCAATTTCGAGCTATTGGTTCTTGTTACTGTGTCTTCCACTAGATAAAAGATCTCCATAGTACTTAATATCTTCTGTTGTCTTTTTTTTTTTTTTTTTTTTTTTTTCCTGTGAAGATACTTAAAACACTGTAATCAAATCATGGTACAATCTTCTTTTTGGTATGTTCTGTATTTCAATTTAGGGTACTTTCCCCAGTGCTTCCATCATTTTTGCTTATCTCTTTTTCCTGAACTTCCCCTAATTTTTATCCCTCTTTTAAAATATCTAGAAACCAGAATTACAGGGAATATCCTGATACCATTCCCAGCAATGGTAAAATCAACTATGCACTCTAGAGAACTTTTCTGGTTTTAATTCAAGAAGCAGATTACTACTTATTGCTACAGCATTGTTCTGAAAGCTGGTTATCTTGTCACTATGACCCTTAGATCTTCTCAATCTCTTTTTTCAGGGAAAAAAATTATCTTATTTTGCTGCTGCAAACTCCTTCATTAAATTAATAGCTTTCTATGTGGCTGCATTAGAAATACTTCATTTGTATATAACCAGTTTATCAAGCTATCCAGATTACTTTATGGCATCTACATTCTTAACACTATTTACCATTGTGATAAATTTTATGCCTTCCACATGCTTTATTGCTGGTGATTAGGTAATTACTTCCTTAATATGTCTCACTGAACACTGTTCCCTGTTCCCTGTGGAACACTGTTCTCACGTATAGTGATGATTAACCACTGATGGCTTATTTTTAAGAAGTCAGTAAACCAGTTCTTGATCCATTTAACGTACTATGCTTTATAACACTGCCTACTATCTAGATTTATTAAACAGTGAAAATTAATGTCCTGGAAATCTTCTGAAAAGTTCTTTCAGCTTCAGATTGCTCTCGCCTGCCTTCAACAAAGACTGGGCTCTTCATTAAGGAGACATCAGATACTATGCTTATGTCACCTTCTGCAGTAGGAGGTAATCTGTCATTACAACCCCATAATAACTTGTTTTCAGCCAAACAAGGTTGACACAAGCAACATAGAGGACAATTTCCATTCAGCATTTCCTGAGGTTTTTTCCCTTCATGTGATGAAAACAATTGCAATGAAAATTTTCTTCCTAAAAATTCTTCCAACTTCTAGAAAATCTGGAATTTTTTCTGCATTCTAATGTAATATTCCTTTTATCTGTTCCAACAGAATATTACCAGTGATTTTCTAAATCACCTTACACTTCTTTTTGGTCTTACAATTACATCTCCTCTATTTTTGATTCAGGAAGACAGCATAGTATGATCAATGTACCAAAGAGCTCCTTTGTCTATCAGCAAAAAGGCTGCATTGAGACAGGATCCCATTCCATCTTCAAGTTCTTTTGGATTAACTGTACTTTTTTCAAGTGGTAGTGTGTAGCATAAGAAAGATCACTTAACAATATAATCTTTCAGAAACACATTGTCCTTTAAATCTGTAAGACACACTAAGGAAAAAAGGGGATTGAACAGAAAATAAAAAATCTGTTCTTAAATCTAAATGTAGAAGTAATAATTTCAATTTTTTGTTAGGAAAACATTGTCTGCATAGTGTCTTTTTCAAAAACCAGTGACTCTAACCAAACAATGTTTTCAAGATATTTTGAAAATATTATCTGGGATAATTTTAACTCCTGGAAAACATGGCGAAGTCCTGTTGATACCAGAAGGAAACAGAGAATGATGAAATTTTTAGACCTGTTCAGGTACTACAGGGAGGAACATTCAAATCCCTAAATTTGAGAAACTCCTCTCACCAATGTAATAGTCATGTTAGGTTACAGCACAGTCCAACTAGTCAACACTCCATATGAAAATGGTGTTGCAAGATTCACAGAGACTGTCCAACAATAGGACAGAGTAAGATTTGCTGGCATATTTTACAACCCCAAGTGATTTGTAATGCAGTCAATGTCTGAACCAGAGGTAGCAATTTTTTCTAATGACCTTTTGAAGTACTGTGGATTTGTAGTAAATGGAAAGTCTTTTAAAATGGGGATCTACTGTTGGGGTAATGTACAGAATCATTACATTTGTCCTATTTACATGTGCCATACTGGTTTCATTTTATGTCCCTAGTTCACAAGGAGAGTGAACAATCAATGCTATTAATTATCTTTGAGACTTCCATCTTATTTTTTTGTATCTCATTTTGAGGCTGCACAGTCTGATTCTTTTCTAGAAGCTGTCCTCATCATATTCTTTCGCTACCTTGGAATCACAGAATGGTTTGGGTTCAAAGGGACCTTAAAGATCGTATCGTTCCAACCCCTTTGCATACGCAGGGACACCTCCACTAGACCAGGTTGCTCAAAACCCCATCCAACCTGACCTTCAGCACTTCCAGGGATGGGGCACCCATAGCTGTTCTGGGCAACCTGTTCCAGTGTCTCACCATCCTCAAAGCGAAGAATTTCTTACTAATATCTAATCTAAATCTACTCTCCTTCAGCTTAAAACTGTTCCCCCTGTTCTATCACTACATGCCCTTGTTAAAGTCTCTTCTCAGCTTTCCTTTAGACCCCCTTCAGGTACAGGACAGCTGCTATAAGGTCTCCCCAGAACCTTCTCCTCTCCAGCCTGAAAAACCCCAACTCTCTCAGCCTGTCTTCATAGAAGAGAAGCTCCAGCCATTATTGTGGCCCTCCTCTAGACTGTCTCCAACAGCTCCATGTTCTTCTTGTGTTGGTGGTACCAGAACTTGACACAGTACTCCAGGTGGGGCCTCTCAAGAACAGAGTAGAGGGGAAGAATCAACCTGTTGTCCATACTTCTTTTGATGCAGCCCAGGATATGGTTGGCTTTCTGGGCTGCAAGCATATATTACTGGCTCATGTTGAGCTTTTCATCAACCAACAGACCCAAGTCCTTATCCTCAGGGCTGTTCTCAATCCTTTCACCACCCATCCAGTATTTGTGCTTCAGATTGCCCCAAGTCACAAGCAGGACCTTGCACTTGGACTTTTCTAGTCCAAGTCTGTTGTTCATTTTCTTTTAACTCCTGCAACTTTACATCGACAAATGCTTTCATATCACAAGGGACCAGATTTATTTCAAATGTGGATGCACAATCAATTTGAACAGTGCCATAATGATACTGCCTCGGTTGTTGATTGTCTTTTTCTTAGTTTATCTCTGGCTCCATCTTGCTTTTAGAAGGTTTTCTTCTTTCATGGTCATACTGTCTAGAGATCTCTCCTTAGTTCATATAATGCAGAAAAGAGTCTCCGATTACCACCTATCAGAAGGTTCTAGAAATTTCTTATTGATCACTCTGTTGCATAGTCAACTAAGATAGGTTCTTTGAGAGGACTATGTTACTGCCTTAGCTGGGATCTTTCCTCTGACCTCCTTTCTCATAGGGCAGGTAAAGATAGCTTAGTAGACTTCATGGGGGTCTTGGATCATTAAAGTGTGTCAGGATATAGTCCCTCTGAACATTTACTGAGCTCTACAATATCATTTGCAGATTTTCATACTAATGAGCTAGATAACATTTTCCAACCTTTGTTTGCAGTTCCTTTTTTAAAATCAATTTAAGCAAGCACTAGAAAAGGGAGTATATTTTATGTATTTTAGGTCTGTCTTCTGCCAACAAAAGTGTAGACTGATGCAGCACAAATCCTACATTTGTGAACTCCCTGCTCCCCCAAAGGCATATCTTTTAGACATATAAAGCTGTGGGATTAATTTATGGAGGAAAAAATGAAAATAGTAAATTAATGAGATTTCAAGCTATTATAGCAGTGAGCAAACTTCATTATATTTCTCAAAGCCATTGCAATTGCCATCACAAAGCAATATTTGCTCTTTGTTTCTTGCACTTGTTACAGCCTTTGTCATCAGGATCATGAATTTAATTTCAGTGGCTTGTATATTTCTTGAATTATAGTGGTGTGTCCTGTAACTTTCCATTTTTTCATTTCTGAAGAGCTGGAAAATATTTTGGTTTTGTTTTGTTTAATTGTTGTTAGAAATTCATCTCCTTGAAAAACACTTTTGTATCAAAGCATCTCTCTCCATAAAAATTTTAGTAGAAGGAGCTCTCTTCTACATGATGCCAGCATAATACAAAAATTGAAAGGTAGAATTTCATATTAAATTTACCTCTGTTGCCTGACACAAGTCTTCGTCTTATGTGTAGATAGAAAGGAAGAGAAAGAAGGAAGATATTATAGAGTCATAGAATCATTTAGTTTGGAAAAGATCTGTAAGATCACTGAGTCTGTTAACCTTGCACTGCTAAGTCCACTATTAACCATATCCCTGAGCACCACATCTACATGTATTTTAAATAACTCCAGGGATGGTGACTCAACTGCTTCCCTGGTCAACCTGTTCCCATCCTTGACAGCCCTTTCAGTGCAGAAATTTTTCCTAATATCCAGTCTAAACCACTCCTGGTGCAACTTGAGGCCATTTCCTCTTGTCTTGTCACTTGTTACTTTCTTTCATGTAGTTGTTGAGAGCCATAAGGTCTCCCCTCAGTCTCCTTTTCTCCAGACAGAACAATCCCAGTTGCCCCAAACACTCCTCATAAAGACTTGTGCTCTAGACCCTTCACCAGCTTTATTGCCCTTCTCTGGATGCACTTAAGCACCTCTATGTCATTTTTATAGTGAGGGACCCAAAACTGAACACAGTATTTGAGATGCAGCCTCACCAGTCCTGACTATAGGGGGACAATCACTTCCCTAGTCCTGCTGGTTACACTATCTCAGATGCAAGCCAGGATGCCGTTGACATCTTGGTCACCTGGGCACACTGGTGGCTCATATTCTACCAGCTGTTGATCAACACGCCCAAGTCCTTTTCCTCTGGGTAGCTTTCCAGTCACTCTTCCCCTAGCCTGTAGCATTGCCTGGGGTTGTTGTGGCCCAACTGCAGGACCCAGCACTAGGCCTCATTGAAGTTCATAAATTTGGCTTTAAAACAAACAGGGAATGGACATAATGCCAAAATCACTTGGTACTAATATGGAGAAGAAGATAGCCAACAAAGTCAGGGGTTTGTCCTGGGTTGAGCCAGGATGAAGCTAATTTTCCTTTTACTGATTTTTTTCCTTCAGTAAGCTTTCTTTTAACTAGCAGCAAGTGTTCCAGCTAGTGGACTGATAACACTGGAATGTTTATGTTGCTGCTGAGACGCGAAGGTCAGTTCGTTTTACTCAGTGAATCTGCCACTGCAGATGCTACTGAGGGCAGGAGAATTGTATCTATGACCCCCTCATAGGGGAGCTGGACTAGACAGACAGCAGAACTGACCAAAGGTATTCCATTCCATAAATCTACTTAAGCTCCGAGGAAGGTCAGACATCACAGAAGACAACTTCCTTCCTGCTTCTTCTTCTTCCCTTCTCTTCTGTCCATGGCCAGCATCTGGGGAGGACTCCATCCATCACCGTTGACCCCAGGCTCAGCCCTGACACTCGTAACTCTCCTCACAACCCTGTCTGTTCTGCCGTTATCTCAGACAATGGTCCAAGACTTTTTGGGACTGCTCACAGCTAAGGAGAGTGCCGGGGGAGTTGCTGGAGGTTGGGGGGAGGCAAGAGGCTCTTGCACATTCCTGAATATACTTGTATATAATTGTACATATAATTAAAGCTGTCTAACTTAGTTTTCAGTCCAGTTAAGTCTCTCTCCTTAATTCTCTCTCTCCTTCCCTACCTGGGTGGGAGGGGGAGGGGATCAAGAGCATTGTTCATTTTTCGATTCTGAGTCAAACCTTGACAGGTTCCAAGACACTTAAGATCTGAGAGTAGGGAAAGTGTAGGGAAAGAATAAAGAGATAATTAATAAAAGCATACAGGTGTCTATGTACATGCACTGCCACACAAAGCATCATCATTCTCTTTAATGAAAGGACCCGGGTATGTTATATCAAACCATCTTTGCCTCAACTGTTATGAAAAAAAGTCCGAGGTTCCTGGAACAGGGACATTTTTACCTAGAGCAGGCATGCATATCAGGCCATTGTTCTACAATATCTTGCATTTCTGCAATAATAAGCAAACAATGAAATTTCTTTGGACAGTGAGACAATCCCACCTTCAGTACTGCAACTGTTATTTCTAAGGATTCATAGAATTTATTAAATATTGCCATTGCCAAGAGAGAAACAGAGGCAGCTGCAAGAGTTCCTATTATAATGTATCTAGCAGCTGCCTTTTGCTTTGGCTGTTAAATATTTTTCACCATAAATAATTTTAGGAGCCTTCCTTCTGGAAACCAGTAACACATCTATTAATTCAGAAACCCTCAATTTTCAGTAGACTGATTTGCTTTATAGCAACTTTTCACCTGAAGTCAAATATATTAACCTTTCTACCTTCTCCTCTTTCTTTCATAAGCTTCAAGAAAAAGTTGCCATGGAATATTTAAAAAAACCAGTTTTCTCTGGTCTCATTTCAGCTCACCTCCAAGCAAGAGATAGTCTTCTAGAAGTTCAGAAGCATTCTGAACACTTAAATAGTAGCAGGAGTTGAGAAAAAAGAAATTGGGGTTAGTAGAGTGTTGTTCTCCCATTCTTTCTTATCAAGGTGTGCAGACTGAAAGTTAATGAAGAGAGACAGTAGAACTGAAATACTTCAAAGTAAGGTGAAAAAGTTTAAATTAATCTTTATTTTCTGATGCTTTCCACCTGGACTCAGGGTGTCCTCTCTGTGTGTTTAATGCCAGCATTGCATTTATTCTTCTCTCTTGATTGAATAATGAGCTGTGGTTTCCTGATCCCAAAATAACTGTGCATGACTTGCAGTTAACTAGCTGGGTCCCATTGTGTACAATGTAAGTGCAGTAGCTCTCATGAAAGACTTGTTTCTTTTATGCTTTTTCCTTTCTTCTTTAGAAAAGCTCTCCCTAAAGAAGTTATGTCCTCAGGAGGTCGTCTTCTTCTTAACATTAGGGAAACATCAGATACAGTTCCTTTGTGTTACAATCCAATTGTGAGAATTTTGTACACAATATGAAGGAATCTTTCCCATCTTTATCTTACAAATATGTTAGGAAAATCTGTTCAGCTCTGAATAATAAAGATTCAGTGGATATGAGTACATACACATCTCAGTGCCTCATAATTCATTTGTACTTCCCTTTCCATGAAGCCTCTTGAAGGTTTTCATGTGTGCAATAAACCCATAACTCACTTGTTATGATCTGCTGAAAGCAAATACGCTATTACTTCTGTGACCTTTTAAATGTTAATTGTAGGGTTTGAAAAATATTTGTACGGCCATTGTTTTTCCTTTTTTTTTAATGTCAGAAAATGATATGTGACTGGGTATTTAAATTAGATTAACAGCTTCAAATTTAAATTTCCATTTTATTCCTTGGGTTTTTTTAACAGTAAAAAAAGTTAACATGGTAAATTCACCCTTTCTTTAAAAGGAATTCAAATTTAAAAGGAAGTTTTATTAAGTGTACAAAGAATTATATTACCCTCAGTGCTACCTCTGGAACATAGAGGGCACTGTTACATTAATGAAAATAACATTTTAAAAACTGAACCATTTAGAATTGCTTTTAGTGTTAGGAACTAAAGCACCAGTATGTTATAGGATAGTGATAGGTATGATCTAGCTGTTCCTGCCTGCAAAGAGGCAGTTCATACAAAATGTAAATGGAATCACATATGCAGTGTATTTATCTAGAATGAGTAAGAAATAAAAACCATTGTGTAGAGGTTACTGTTATTTATTATTATTATTTCTCTGAGTAAGGTTTGCCCTTTATCCTAGTAAATTCTGTGGCTTTAAAACAGCATCATTTTATTCTAACTTGCAGAGATGCATCCTTAATCCTGCTAACACATCAATAGATCACGTCTCTTACACACTAAGGAGAACCATAATCACTATTTTACAGATAGAGAAACAAAACAATTTTGCTTCTGCTCTGCTGCCTTCATGAGCAAGAAGTCTACTCACAGCAGTGCCATATTTTTCATCCATACCCTTCCCCTGCTGCCCACAAGGAACAACAATACTAGAAGAGGTGCTTTATGCAGACTGTGTTCCTGGATGGCCATGCTTTATTCTGTGCCCTGGAAGGCTGTGCAATTAAGAGCTACACTTGTAGGTCAGAAAGCAGAAAGCAGGTAGCATTTGTAAGACTGTGACAAATGCAGAGGACAGGAAATTTTCTAATTGAGGGAGTTAAGATAATCTAAGAGACCTTACTCTCTGATGACCATACTGAAAGCCCTTTGGAGCTGTTATGGGAATGCACAGCCTCCTGAGGCAGCCTGGGCTGGTCTCAGTGGACTGTGTACTCTGCCACTGGCAAGAAAGTTGTTTAGAATTACTCTGATACTATATGCAGGTCCACACTGCATTTATTATTCGGTTTCACTGGAAAAGAATCCTCACACGGGCTGAGGTTCATTACTTCAGGAGCAAAGACACTAATACTCCTACATCTGCTGAAAGACTGAGAAGAAATACAACAGCTTCTTCAGCATCATCTTGAGTCTTGTAGCTCAGTCTTGTTTTGTGTATGTTTATTTTCTTGAAAGAGATGAAACTCTACAGCAGACAAGTTCTGAATATTTTGATTCACTCATTTATGGAGGTACCTTTGTGACTTTAGTAGGTACATCAGTTTAGAAACTCCCTTGGCGGAACACATAAAATTATAAGAAAACATGTTTTCCTATCAAATCACATTCAACGTACAACTAATACAATAGCCTGGGATCTATTTTAATTAGAGCTCCCTAAGTACCACCATATAAAATATTTACTTCCAGTGACTCTCATGTTGGAAAACAGTGACTATAAGATTGGACCTATTTGCTCGCTGATATTCTGTTGTTTGCAAGTAGCCTGCTGTGAATGAGAAGTATTCAGCTTCTGCTGTTTTTTATACTGAGTACTTAAATATATGGGTGCATATGCATACTAGTTCAGCTGAAAGTGGTTGCTTTTCTTTAAAGCAAAATGTATTAGTGTGAGCTTTCAGGACCTATATTGTGGGAAGTGGTGTCGAAACACCATTGTAAGCCCTCAAACAAAACCTCATTTATTCACATTCCAAAAGGACTATCTTGAGAAGATGGAGACAATGATGATGGCCTGCATATGGCATATGGCCTGTATATAGAAATAATGATGGAGAAGCAGTGGGGGCAGAGGTCCACTCCAGTTGCTCAATGGTGATATGTCTCAATACTGTTTACTCATGATTGTGAAATGACTGTTTAAGTGAAATAGGCCTATAAGAAAGAGGAACTGTGATGGTGGGCTTTGGGAGCCTCACTGACACCAACTCTCCACTGTTGGCTGGCCCAACACTGGATCCAGGACTGGATTTTCAGTTATCTCTCTCTAACTTTTCTTCTCCTATTCTCTCTCTCCCTCTCTTTTCCTTCCTAAAATAATTCAGTAATGCAAGGCCTAATCCAATTTTTCCTCAGATCGTACAGCTTGAACATATATGTATTATGTAAATTGTGATCAAAAAAATCAGTCTTTGAGATTGCGCAGCCTGGAATAATGATTGAAGTTCTTCTATAGTTCTAGTTAAACCTAATATTCCAATACAGACCTTGAGTGTTGTTCTACCTTAATCTGATCAAGGGTTATGTGACAGTCAAGCATTTCCTCAGACCACAACATTTTAATCAGTCCCTGGAAGGGCCAGGTCTGAGACTAAGGTTGGATCCAGCCTCATATAGGCTCCTCTCTGAGAAGGAGTTTAGGCAGCAAGGGGGTCCAATCTGAATCTCCCTAGATTGTTATATCCAGGTCCTGACAATTAAGAATGCAGCCATTGGCAAGAAATTAAGAGGACATAGTATTGATACCAAAATTTTTGTTTAAATATGTGTCAGCTGGCTAAGGATGCTGCTACATTTTGAAAATCCTGCCATCAAAATTAATCCAATATGACCTGAAGAAAAATATGCTGATTCTTTGGTCCACTTCTTATAATTAAGTCTTAAAATAATTATTCTCCCTAGTTCTTCAGTTTCTCTATATGCTGTTATGAATTTCAAGTGCCATAAGCCATGGTGTTTTCTTAAAACCATCTACCAGTGTTCATCCCTGCCATCAAGTATCACAGTCCACACTTGCTGTTTCAAGCTGAGACCATATTTTTCTTTAACTTTTATATAATAATTTCTATGTTGCATATGAAGATTATGCTGGAGAAAACTTCTATAATGGTGTGATAAGAGGAAAAAGGATAACTTTTAAACAAATCTTAGAAAATTCAGTATAATTGACTTCTGTCTGTCATTGTAAAAACAATGACTTAAGTCCTACTGTGAATTGAAACTTTCTCTAAAGATAGACTAGGACAAAGCTTTGATCAAATTAATCTTATTTGAGAAAGGTATAGATAAATTAATAGAGTGTCATTCATATTTGATACATATATTTTCAATAGAATAATTTTTTTTTATATTCACATAGCCCATGATGAAAACTAGATATTACAAATCATTTACTATCAGCAAATAGTTAATCTAAATATACATATTCTTAAATGTTCTAAAGTAAGCAAAAAAATTTCCAGGCACACCTTAAAATTCAATCTTGTAAATAATTGTCATATATAATATCATTCTTGTAATATCAACTCCTGGAGTCAGGTGATTGATAGAAAATAATTTTTGGGATTCTGATCAAGTAATTTTCTGAACATTTGTGCTAACACAGGTAAGTTCAAAAACCTCAAAAATCAAGTTAAAGAAACCTCCAAGTTTTAAAGTTATTTTAATATTAATTGTGTCAGACCTTGTAATGTTGGTACTATGACTGTGATTTTGAAATGCTTAAAGTTATTTTACATTTCTGTAGCTCTCACAATGAATAGAAAATCTATCTTCATGTAACAAATTATGAATATATGTGATAAATATATTTAATAAATAGCTTTTAATGTTTAATTCATACAAGTTTCAAATCATTAAAAAATTGCTGAAAGATATGTTTTCTTTACAGTATTTTTTATTCCAGGTATCAATTAATATTCCTTTTTTTCCCTCTATCTCAAAATGGCACCTCTCTGAATAAAAGCTATACAATTTCAGGTCAGGAAAATCTTTTGAAAAATTGCATAAACTAAAATAAAATTTTGTAACTCAGAATCTTATTTCAGAAACATTCGGAGCTCTGATAGAAGCAGTAAGAAGGTCCAAGGAAGACTGATACTTTCTCACATCCTGAAATACTCTGAAATATTTTACTCAAAATTTGTCCCAGCAAAATTTTCCTATGTCATAGTTGTGAAATGTGTTCAGAGCCATTGATATATTTGAACTCTATACTGCACGATGCTTTTTCCAAATGTGAAAACCTGCAGGACATCCTGCCTCAAACATGTCAGAAGTGTAAGACTGAATATTTCATTTTCAGAGCTTCTGGACAAGACATGAAATAAATATTTCACAAGCAATAGTTAAAATCTAATTCTAGTTAAAAAATGAAACAAAACAAAAACAACAACAATGACAAAACAACCAACCAAATGAAAACAAACCACAAAACAACCCTGGAAGCAGCTGTCTGGCATAAAGAGACAGGTAGGTGCTTTAGAACTCATTAACTGCATTACAGACTAGGGAGACATGAGGAAACAGTCTTCATGTGGTTGGAAGAATTATACATACGAAGTGGCAAGCCTTTGAAACATAAAGCATTTTTATGACATTACAAGAAGCCACAGATAGTTATTCATATAAACTCAGAATATTTACAACTTACAACCTGCAGTTTAAAGTTTTTTTAAAAAAGCCACTTACTATTAAAAATGCCTATTGATGGAGACAAAGACCCACAGACTTTGTATGACCTGTATCATAAATTAGTTTTTTTATTTAGCACTATGTATTCAAATAGACAAGGAAAAAAATTGTTTCAATGCTGATGAGCGAAGTTGTACTAAATGCTTTTACTTTTTCTGCTAGGGAGGCAGCCTTATCTCTTTAATGTAACCTGTCATAGTTGATGCATCTTCCAGGAATGTCCCTTATAACTTGTGTGTTCTATCCTGCTCCTAACAAGCCGTAGTAATGTCACATCCAGAAAGCTTCAACTGTAGCACCACTTATCACTGTTTTTCTTCTCCAGTTCAGTTCACAGCTCTCTTAACCCCAGCATTTGCAAAAGACTTCTCATGATGCAGTCTTCCCATCTTCTCTTTTCTTTTGCATTGACAGGCTCCTTTCCTCTTAGGAGACTTTAAGCAGAACAGCAGGCTTTGAGGAATTTTAATGATAAACCAGAATGAAGAAAAACCAGATCTGCAATGTTCAGTGGAAAAAAAAGCCAACTTCTTATGTTATGGAGGACTAGATCTTATAAGTGGAAGTTTGTATATGAGACAGGAGATACTCAAATATCATTATAATTTTGGATCTGCTGTGCACCTGCTTGAGTTTGTTTATAATGACTTGCTTAGGGCAAAGTTTTCATGGCAAACAGGAAAATCACAAAGGAAATGAAAGGATTATGACAAACTGCATATAATAATAGAATCACAAAATCATAGAATGTTAGGTGTTGGAAAGGACCTCTATAGATCATCTAGTCCAACCTCCCTGCCAAAGCAGGATCACCTAGGGCAGACCACACAGGAATGCATCCAGGCAGGTTTATAAAATCTCCAGAGAAGGAGACTCCACAACCTCTCTGGGCAGCCTGTTCCAGTGCTCTGTCTCCTGCACCATGAAGAAGTTTCTCCTCATGTTGAGGTGGAACTTCCTGTATTCTAGCTTATACCCATTGCTCCTTTTCCTATTACTGGGCACCACTGAAAAGAGACTGACCCCTTCTCTTGACACCCACCCCTCAGATATTTATAGACATTAATAAGATCTCCTCGCAGCCTTCTCTTTTCAAGACTAAACAGCCCCAATTCTCTCAGCCTTTATTCACAGGAGAGATGTTCAAGTCCCTTAATCATCCTCTCTCCATTGGACTCTCTCCAGTAGATCCCTGTCCCTCTTGAACTGTGGAGCCCAGAACTGGACACAATACTCCAGGTGTGATTTCTCTAGGGCAGAGTAGAGGGGGAGGAGAACCTCCCTCGACCTGCTGGACACATTCTTCTTAATGCACCCCAGGATACCATTTGCCTTCTTGGCCACAAGGGCATGTTGCTGCCTCATGGCATTTCTTGTTGAGTGTCTACATACTCTGGCAGCATTTTTATAATCTTCCGAATTAACCAGACCCTTTTTCCACATGTTGTAAACTTCCCTCTTCCATTTGAGTTTTTCCAGGAGCTCCTTGCTCACCCATGCAGGTCTTCTGCCTCCTCTACTTGATTTTTTTTCAAGGGAATACAATTATCTTGAGCTTTGAGGAGGTGGTGTTTGAATATTGACCAGCTCTCTTGGGTCCCCCTACCTTCTAGATCTCTAGCCCATAGGACACTTCTAAGTAGATCTTTGAAGAGAACAATTTAGCCTTCTTAAAGTAGAGGGCAGAAATTTCACTCATTAACCTGCTTCTTTCCCTAACAATACTAAACTCTAACATGTCATGGTCACTACAGTCAAGGCTGCCCCCAACCTTAATATCCATGACCAGACCTTTGTTTGTTAATACAAGGTCCAGCATCACAACTTTCCTTATTGTTTCTTTAACCACCTGTAGCAGAAAGTTGTCATCAGTGCACTGCAGGAACTTTTGGACTGGTTATGCCTGGCTGTGTGACTTTCCAACTAATATCAAGGTGATTGAAGTCACCCATGAGCACCACCAGGGCATGTGATCTTGAGGCTACTTCCTGAAGGTCTGAAGGTCTCGTTGACAACTTCTTCCTCATTTGGTGGTCTGTAGTAGACACCCACAACAGTATCACCCATGTTTGCATGTCCCTTAACTCTTACCTGTAAGCTTTCAACATTTTCATCAACTTTCCTGGGTTAAGCTCAATGCATTCTAGTTGCTTCCTCATGTAAAAAACAACTCCACCACCTCACCTTGTCAGTCTATCCTTCCTAAAAGGTACATAGTTGTCCATTACCACATTTCAGCCAGGTGAGCTATCCTACCATGTCTCTGTAATTGCAATGAGATTGTAGCCCTACAACCGCACCCAGATTACTAGTTCATCCTGTTTATTCCCCATGATTCTTGCGTTGGTATACAGACACTTCAGGGACTTAGTTGAGGAGCATCTGTTCATGTTGTGGTTGGTCTTGTCTATTTACCCATTGACTGCAATGGCACACACATTGCTGTGTTGGACTTTGCCCCCTGCAAACTTCAGTTAAAGACATACTGACTAAGTTGGCCAGCCTAGCCCCAAAGATTCTCTTGCCTCTTTGAGACAAGTGTATTCCATCCCACTCTAGAAGGTTATAGTCATCACAGAATGTCCTGTTGTCACAGAAGACAAATCTTCTCAATGGCACCAATTGTGTAGCTAGAAATTAATGTTCATTATTATTCTATACCTTGCTTCCCCCTTTCCTGTAATTGGCAAGATAGAAGAAAAGATAACCTGGGCCCCAATGTTTTAACTTGTGTCCCCAGAGCTTTATAGTCTGCCTTGATTTTGCTCAGGTTCCTTCTCTCAGTGTCATTCATACCCACATGGAAAAATAGCAACGGCTAGTAATCAGTGGTCTTCACATGTTGTGACAACCTTTCAGCAACATCATGGATATTTGTTCTTGGGAGGCAACAAACTTCATGCAATTCTTTGTCAGGTTGGCAGATGGTTGTCTCAGTACCCTTTAACAGACAATCTCCCACTACAAGCAACCATTGTTTCTTTTTATGATAACCACTGTATTCTTCTGGTGGAGTTTCACTATGTTGTACTTGCTCATGAGTGTCTAGAGACCTTAAAGCATCATATCTGTTCTTGATACTGGTGTTAGGGGGTGAGGGATGATGTTTGGTCCTGCTTTTATGGGTAACCAGGGCCCAAGGTGTCTCGTTGTCAGTGGTGTCCGATAAAGGATTATGATTTTTTAACCATTTATCTATAGACATCTATCCATCTCAGCTCCTCTAATGCTGCGTAGCCTTGCTGCTGTTTCTTTTAGTTCAGCCACCTGGTGCAACAGGTCATCTACCTGTGCACACCTTGAGCAGTTCACATCAGCAGAAGCACCAAGGCACCTGTTATAAGTTACTGCCTGTACTGAAATGTCTTTGCTGGCCAGATCTGTCTGAGAGGCAATATTAGCACTGGTCTTTTTGTTCTCAAGCAAGTGCCTACCATTTTGGCAGATCACTGCTGCACTCCCTTGCTTTATTGCTCCCCGTGCACCCTGTTGGCTTCTGTCATGCGCACTGCCTTGCAGTGCTGAGAAGGCTGGCTGCCTTCATCTGTGCAGTCTGAGGGAACTTCCAGCTTGCCCATGTTTAAATTCCCCATGGTTGCTCTGGCAACATGCCCAGCCATATCAGCCTCAGCCTCTCTTGTGAGAGCTGCCAGCTCCTGGTGGGTCACCTTTCCTTCCTCAGCTTCAGTGGCTGTGGGAAACACCGTTGTCCACTCAATCCAGCAGCAGCCAAGCACGGCACGATGGACTTCATTGGCGCCACCTCAATCTGTGTGGTCACAGTTAACTAACTCTTACGAACAGTATTTCAGAATATGTTTTTTATTGAATGAGGGCTGCTTCTTTCTGTCTAAAACTGCAGACTATTGAGATGCTTAAGAATGTGATGTCTTTTCCCTCTCACAAACTCTGCCAGATCCATGCTTCTGACATCCTCTGTTTTTTTGACAAGCAGTAGGCATAATAGGGAAATTTTTCAATTCACATTTTCTGAAAATTGAATATGAAAAAGGCATCAAGAAAATATCACAACTTTTATTACATTATTCATTTTAAGACAAAGTGGGATTGGAAAGTGATTTCATACCTTTCAGTTCACAGAACTATCCATATAATGTCTTGAAGACTGAAATACTACCCACTTTATCTTTTCTTCCCATAATGCAATTCATTTTACAAGCAAAAGCAATACAGATTGTTTTTGAATCTAGTTGTTTACTATGAAATGTTTCTGAGCATTAATTAGTGCTTCTGTCAACATATTCATTTGTGCCATTCTGAAGACATGAAACCACCCACATGAGCACTATTGCCCCAGCTCCCAGAAGGTTTGTATTTCAACAATATTTTAAGGTGCTTTTGAAAAGAGTTTCAATCACATGCATTTTTTTGTATATAATTACATAATTTGTAAAGCAGAACTTGGGAGTGTCTTCTTTTTTTTTTCCCTACAGGCACATTCTGCAAACTATATGAGTGCATATCCACTCTAAAAATCCAATAAAATCATTTATTCCCTGTACATTTTTCTTGTGACACTTTTACGAGGTACTTGTAGTAGTAAAACAGATGTAAGAATGAAAGTGTGCGGATATGTTAATTCATAAAGGGATGATAAACAGGCATTCATTAATACTCGAAAGTATAGAATGATTACTAAATGAAAACTGACAAATTTCCAGAATCTGTTTTTTAAAAGTTAAAAAACATAAGAACAGTGTAAGGCACAGTACTTGAAACAAAGACAGCCTAGAGTTCTGAATTTCTTAAAGAGGTTCACCAAATTTTAATATGAAATAATTTCTTCTTTTTTTTTTTTTTAATAAAGAATGGGAAAATGCCTTGTATAGGACACTTGTATATCTATTTTTATTGAGCTCTGAATTTTGCTGACAGTTTTTCTTCTCTATTTCCTTCATCCTCGCAGTTTCATGTTGATATGGCTAATCTTTCTGATGAGAGCTAGCCTGTGGCAGACAGAGTTGCTCCCACACAGCTGCCCTGAAGAGTCATGCAGTGACAGATATGTGACAAAACTGTGGAGCCTACTCTGAATGCCTGAACATCACATCCTGAGAAAAAAATGCCAACCACATCCTTCAGCATGGGCAAAGTCAGAAGTGGGAAACAGAGTGCCATTTTAAAGGACAACATCTTCACCAAAAAGTGGATTTCAGGTCAGATAGGCATGAAACAAGGCAAGAGTTAATAAATCTGAATAGGTTTTCCAGTCAGATTAAATATCTCTGTTTGAAGAAAGGAGGAGAATATTAACATTTTTAACTTACTGCTATACCACCCATTGCTTTTGAAAGAAGGAGATTTCCATTTTTGCATATTTTTCTGATTTTGGAATATGTGTTTTTCTTTAGAAATAGTCTGCTTACTTTTCTAATTCCCTTTACCCTTTTATAACTCTCCTTTGTCCTTTTCTTCTTTTATCTTTTTAAGAAAAAAATGATGGAAGAATAGAAATAGAAAAAAGGGAGTAGAAGAAATGAGTTTTCCTAATCTTGGAATCCCTTCCCCTATTTTTAAAATCAATATCTAAAACATATAGGTATTTCTAAAATTGTCATATTTGGACCAGATCTGATCATACCTACTGTTTGCTGTCTTCAGCTACAAAGATGATTGTCCAATACTGGTGTTACTGTTTTCTGTAAGCCCATCTCAAATCACACTACAGTACTTCTGTGTCACGATCCAATATTCAGATACGTGGCCATTTTTTATGATCTTGCCAGGACAAAACAAAGGTGCACAAACAGGCACTGGAACTGGTGTGTGGTCTTACAAGAGATGGGGCAGAACCCCCTTGCTTTCTAACACTCCTCACCAAAGTGGGAGGCTGGGGTGGCTGGACTCTGCCTTCCCTCTCCTGGTATGAGCCACACAGCAGCTGCACCCATTTGTCCGGCAGGACCTGTGAAAAGGTTTAAAGGTAATCCCAAATGGTGAAATTAAGAAGCAAACGAGGTCAGATGTCACATGCACACTGAACTTTATTGGAGTTACACAGCAGAGTCCCTAGAGCAGATAGGACAGGGAGGAAAACAGACAGAAAAGAAAGGAGAGAGCAGAATTTCAAAGATTGACAAGGTATAGTTACCACCGTGGTTCAGCGACGTTGTCGCTGGGGAAGTGCATCGATGGGGAAGTGCTGCGGTGAGGAAGAGCTTCGCTGCACCCATAGTGTCCCAAATTTTTATACAGTTCTTGCCCACTCCCCCCCCTTTCTCTCTGTCCTCTGTCTTCTCATGCCTCAGAGATAGGAAGGGGGGGGTATGGTGCCAGGACTAGGTCCTGCAGATAGTCTATGTTTGGCTAATTAATAAGATAAGCCACTGATCGGCAGTAAACAGGAGGTTGAAACAACTCGGGACCACAGGATTAGTTTCCTGCAGTAGAGGTTCGGTCCTAGGAGGTGACTTGAGACTGTCACTTTTTATCTTTTCCTATTAAGTCGGTGGTTTTCATGAATCTCAAGGCCTGGTTATCACTGGATATTCTGCTCCAGCACAAGCTGTAGAGTTCCTTTGTCTTCAATCTCATCATGTCCCACACCACATTCCCCAGTACACGTCACAGGGGAGTAAAAGGTTTGGTGGGTTGCTGAGACATCTCTTTAGTCCAGCAACAAATCCTGTTTACCTCTTAGATGTCTCAGGACAAACACCAGACATCCTGATTGCCAAAGTACACTGCTTATCTCTTGGATTGTTCGAGACAAGCACTATACATCAGAATGTCACATTCTGTCAGAACACAAACATGAAATTCCAGCTCCTCCATCAGGCACCCATGGGTTGTTTTTCTTTTCTACTCCTGGATGAAGAAATTTTCAGCGTTAAGATAACATTTTCATTGCACTGTTGTCTACTCTTTACCTCCCTTATTATGCAACATCCACTCCCTGCTGAAAACACAGCATCTCTCAATCATTCTCATTTGTCTGTTTTTTCTCTCTCTTAGAGCAGAACTGCCTAACTAACTGTGTAGACACATGGTGAGTCCATATTCCCTGTGCTCTCACAGCACACACACCACCCTCAGGAACCTTTGGAATTAAATACTAGTGTTCCACATGAAACACAGTTGGAATGCTGTGATGCAGGAGGTGCGGCATTTTGAGATTTTGGCTTCCATTATGTTCAACGTATTGCGTGTCATCAGAGCTAAGCTGGGAATGGAAATACATGGGGTTGTTCCTTCCCCAGCCTGTGGATAATTTTAAACTGTAGAATAATGAGAAATGCACAAGTATGAATCTCATCTTATTTGCAGATTCATCAGAAAATGGTAGAAATTGTGAGGGTTTGCAAAACCTGATGTTTAGCCATTGACCGGTTGTTCATATTTAGCAAGTACTGTGGTTTGTAAACTTTGGCAAGCCAGACTTGGGAATTACCTGATGGAATATTTGGGGATTAGGTTTTGCATATGTTTAGGCCTTAGGCTGGTTTAATAGGACCTTCACATTATGTGAAGGTGTATGTGAATCGAAGTGTTCATAAATAAAAGCACAAGAGCCTGCAAAAATAAAATAAATATATAAAAATTTGGTTGGAAACACAATATCTGCTTTTTAAATCTCCAAAAGCTTTTGATCCTAGTGAGACATTTATTAAAGTTAAGATAGGAATTTTGTTGTACTTCATTGAATTTCACTGAATGCTCACTCCATTGCAAACTTTGTTTCAGACAAAGATACTCCATTTTCCATCTTCAGATAATAAAGGTGCAATTTAAACATTGTAATAACATTTTAAATTCCACAAGTTTCAGAAGTTGGATACTTCAAACTTATTTACAGTTGTAGCCCAATTTTCATTCCCTTTTCATGTTTTATATTGGGTTAGACAGTGAAAACTCTTCAGTTATTTGAGTATATACACATGTATCTCCAAAACCAACAAGAGAAATAAATAGTTTTCTTTACAGTAATTTTATTTTTAACCTAATGAAGAAGGCTACTAGTCTCAAAAGCATGCAGATAACTAAAGTCAACCAGATTTTCAGAAATGTGAGGAGATTGACTGGTTGTGAAGATATTAGGCCAAGTGACTGATGGGATAAATTGAATCATGACAGACTTTCTTTAAAGTGCTTAAACTAATCAGTCTGCAAACCACGCACAAACACAGATGTGAGACAAGAAGAGTAAGTATTAAAGAACATATTCATTTATCCTGAGAAAATAACTCTTCATACATGCTGGCATAACATTTTAGAAGTTGGATATGTTTTAGAATCATTGCCTGTGTGTCAAGAAAAACAATTACCTCAATTTTAACCATGATGAAGGCAAGCAGTTCTGCAGAAAGTTGGTTATATCCACATTGATTGCATGAATGTTGATGGGAACTGTGTTTTGTTATGTGAGACTGATACAGATAATAAGAAACCACTGGATTTACTTCCTAAATTTTTAGGACATTGTAAGGAGGTTGGAGTTAGAGGGGATTTACATGTGAAAGGGGGAACCCTAGCAATGCCTGTGAGAACTAAGTATCATATGCTCTGGCCAGACAGGTCCTTTAATTTTAAAATTAAATAGGCAAGTACTTTTTGCATCCCACTGCTTTGTGCAGTTCACTCTTAAACTGTGTGATATACACCACATGTTTAGTTGCTGGAATTTTTTACTCTGAAATATGTTTACCTCTACTAATATTATTCCCACTACTAATGTTTATCCAAAAGGGCAGGTAGAAGAATATTATCTTCTTGAATTGTTGCAGCAGAAGGGCATTACACCCTTGGATAAATTATCTTAGTCTCTGCTCCAGCCTTATGCTATCATGCTTGGGACAAGAGGAAATAACATCATGTATGTTCGCTGGTCACAAGAAGCTTAGACTTTGTTTCCAGACTCCACTTCTTTGCTTTTCATCTCCTGCATCATTTTCAGGACATAAGCAGGTGGAACAGCTACTTGTACAGGAGTCAAAACCTGTAGGCTGCACAAATTAAGGGGCTTTTAATTCCCACAGCATGATATTACAAACTTGTACCTTTGATGAGTTTTAAGCTGTATATAGAGCCTCTAAGCACAAGAAACAGGAAATGAAAGAGATTCAATACCAAATCAGTTCTGAGTTACAATTTTCCCCAGCTGCCACCTTTTCTTCCTAAATACTAGCCAACTAGTATATAAGGTGTTTTTGTATCTGTTTTAATTTCTATGCCTTTCTTGCAGCAGTTGATCTAATAAATACATTTTCTTTTGTTTGGATGAATGTAACTTTTCATCTCATACACATCTTCCATATTTAGAGGAACAATCCATTACATTTTTATGTTAGATATCAGCTTGTAACTGTGATAAGACTATATTGTAGTTGAGACATTCATTATAATCAGAATAATAAAATATCTTAGAAAAATTGTGAAAAATTAAGGCTTTTATTTAGTGCCATTTTGTTATGAATGAGGTCTTCTTAAGCAACTTCTTCCTCTGCCCTTGTTACTCTGATGGCATAAATTCACTGGGGACACAATGTAGCCATTAAAACCCTTTGTGCATTTTCTGTCATTCCTACAGTGCTGTTCAATCAAATAACACAGACTTGAAAATTTTCTGCCCACTGGCATATTGCAAAGATTAAGAAACTGAAGAATATTGTTGGAATCAGGAGATCTGATTCCAATCTTGGTCACCACTCCACAGGTTGGACAGTTCTCTATCACCAAGCCTTTATTTCAAAAGAGAATACATCACTGAGGAGGCAACACTGACAAGCCTTAAGACTGGCATAAAAGGTAGTACTATGAACAAAGAGAGGGATATTAGGCTGTGGCAGGAAGTATAATGAAAGCTGTCTTTTCTGAGCAGTGTCTGTATGCAAATCTTCTTTGTACCATAGCTTGATTTGTTCTTTGCCATCAATAGAGCATAAATCCTTAGAAACACACTGAAGTACATTAAGGTTTTTATTTCATCTTAACTGAGTTTATTACAATTTTCTCCCCATTCATGTTACAGTGTGACTCACAGTTTCTTTGTGTTTCTTCCAATAAGTTGAATAGGTAACAAAACAAAACTGATTTTTTCCTTTCTTTCCTCCTTGAGGAAGTGCACATGGCACTTGCACAAATCAGGTGAAGAGCTTTAACTCCAAGCAGTGAAGCCTAGAACAGCTTATTGTGCTTTTGATAAATGAGATACATTTAATATGTCCTTTTCAGATGTCCTTCAGATGTTTTCTCAGTACTAAAAACAGAAAGACAAAATAATATATAAAAATGATACATAAACAGTAGTGATGAGGATTACGGTTGAATTAAAACTTGATTACTGACTCCAGATTGTAATGCAATTAGGGCACCAAGAAACATCTTGGAGTTTGTGTCATTTCCTGCTGCTTTTCCCGATCACCATCACTGGTGCCCAGCTGTCCTGAGAGAGCTCAGGATGACAGTGGTACCTTCTGATGTTAATGCTGGAAAGTCAGCAAAGACTCTTACATATTTTTTTCTTCTTTTCTTCCCAATCAACTGTGTAACAGCTATTTTACTTCATGGTCAAGTGAAGCTTTAAGCATCGTAAAATATTCTTTCATAATAAAATACTATTTACTTTTTTTCAACAATAAAACAAATAATTATTATCTTAAAATCATAGTTATGCTTTATTTTGAAAAGCTCTGTTATTCAGATATTTCCTATAGTGAAAATAATATCCTTTTTATTAGGATATGATGAGATATTCATATCTGAAGCTCAAAATCTTCAGGTCATTCAAAGTGGGCTGCTGCCAAGGTCTATATATGCTTTAAGACTTCCCCAACTTAAGAACCATCACATGTTTGACCTCTAGGAGATGGTGAGTGCCCATCCAGCAGTTAACAGTTGTGAAAATAAAGCATAACTCCAGAACAGAGTCTCCCATTGAATGCCTATTATCTGCTCTGGGGAAATCAGCTAGACAGTAGGAATCTAGATGTAAACAGAAAAAAAACTCTAAAATGAGGAATATATAACTCATCTCTACAGCAAGAACTTTTCAAAAAGAAGTGTATTCAGCCAGGAGACAGATTTTTTTTTTTTTCCCTGACTGCCATTTGATGCTGTTGGTTGGAAGCAGGCAAGAGAAACACCTGTTTCTTCCAGTTTGCATTAAAAATTAAGACACAACATTGGCTTATACTGAGAAATAACAGTGAGCTGGAATTTGACCCCAGCGTGTCTTCCTCTCTTGCCAGTTTCTCAGAGCAACTGGATAGAAGAATGAGAAACTACCATGATAACAGGAATAAGTCACTGCTTTTCTCCAACTCCGTGACTTCTTCTTAGGTCCTGTTGCGGAGTTGCAACAGGAGTATCATCTTGCAGAAGTTGGCAGAATCATTTTCAGATTTTTGTAGCAACCTCCTTCCAATATTTTAAAAATAAAAAATCAATGGAACTTCTAAAAGTCCCATCGAAATTGTACCCAGTAGGGGCAATATTAGCATTATGATACAGCAAATTTAAAAGGTACCATTTGTCTATCTCTACAGTCAAATTCAGAACTGTCTTAAGTGGTTGTTTCCAAACTACTACCAGAACAACACAGAAGGGTGACAGATCAGTTACACTCTGACACTTCTGTGGGTTAATGAAACTGTCCTCATATTTAATGCAATAATTTAGTAGTATAATGAAAGGATAGTCAAAACATTTTAAAAAAATTACTCAGGTTATAATGACACTAACCAAACTGAGTAGTTACTCAGGATAAAAGCCTCTTTAACAAAATATTTACTTCTGAGACACGTAATGTTTTTGGTATCTAAACCTTTCTTTGGTGGTATGCTCACTGTTCCAATGCTTCTGTAGGTCCTAAGGTTGATGGTGTTGTTCTTCATAGGAGCAGATGGTATAACTTCAAGGTGAGTCATTAACATTACAGGTTCTTCACCAGAAAAATGACACTGTTGTTATGTTCTTTTCATTCACTCTAAGATCTTCCTGCTGCTTTTTTAATATTTTCCATACCACATCTTTTTTTTTTTTAATTCTAGGTGAGGGGTAGTTCACATGTGTTAGATACTTATTCTTCGATCTCTTTGATTTCCCTAAAACTAGTTTTTACTAAGCGTCCAAAATTACATTCTTCCAATGATCAGAAATTGCTCACCGAAGTTCTACCTAAAGCCTTATGGCTTGAAGCCTCTGCTTTATTCCTGTGCCCACACAAGATCCCTGCTATCATTCCCCATCTGCACAGCTTCATACTACATGTTCAGTCTAGTGTTACACATAGTTCAGTCTACAAATGATAAGTACTGTCTCTTACAACAATATATCAAAATGATAGTAACAATAGCCATTACACTAATCATACAAAGCTAAGCTAAAGCCAAAACAAGTTAAGTAATAGCTGCTTGCTCATTATATAACTGTTGTTATAAATAAATAAATAAATTGCCCAGTAAACAGTTGTCTTCTCCCATGACCAGCAACTAGTTTTAAAAAGGAGGTAGCTCTTCCTGTCTCTCACTTGGCTGAGCTCTAGCAGAGGATTACTACTTCTAGTTAGGGAACTCTATAGTTTCTCTAGCAAGTGCAAGCTATAAAGTGAAGACTGGTAATGTGATGAGAAAAATACCTGAAGGAATTACAACAGAGGTTTTTAACTGAAATGGAGGTAGAAATAGATGAATTTGAAGATAACTTCTCCATCATTTCCATTCCATAATAAACTACATAAAAGTCTATATAAAATTCCAGATTGAAAGATTCTCCATAGTTCAATACCACCTTGAATTATTATTCCATCGGATGAGCGCAGTAAAAGATATTTTTATTTTCTTCATCAAAAATAGAAATTAAAGCATTCTGTTCCTTCATGTATTTGTGTTGCTTTTTTTCCAGAGGTGCATGTGTCTATATAGGCAATAAGACTGGTCAAACACCACATTCAATTAAAAAGCTGTGCAATAACAAATGAAGGACTAAAGAAAAAAACAAAACAAAACACAAACCACAACAAAACAACAAACAAACAACAAACCAAGCCCATAACAATAGGTAAATGTACCTAAAAGCAGAGCAATTTTATGTGCTTTTTTGTAGCTTTCTAGTAATGGGGTATCCCTTAAAAGTAGTTGTTGGTATTTAAAAGTATTTGAAATTAGACTATATTAGGCAGCAATTCCTGAATATTTTTCTTTAGTTTGCCTTCCAGTATCCTGTTTGCATTTCCATTAATATTTCTCTGGGTTTTATTGTTTTCAGGGACTCCCTCCTTACCCACTGATATTTCCAGGGTCATGATCCTCAATTAAGGAACAGGAACACTGATACTGGTACATTTTTTGGGGTTCTGATAGTTTCCAAAAACAGCTATCAGCAATTCAAAAACAGAAAAAGAAAAGACTTTGTAGATACTAGCATACTTCACCTCTCTCAGATGCAGCTTTTGCCAGGCCAATAAGAAAATGGTGAATTTCAGTTTGGCATTAAACAGAAAAGGAATAGAAAGAAACAAAATTCATTCTGCAAAACCCTATCTGGATATTAAAAGAAAGCACAGTCATTCACCTAGAGTTTTTCTGGGCTGCTGACTCCAGCTGTCTCTAGCTTTAAGGAGCAACTACTTCCACCAGAAATTCTGGAAGATGTCTTGCATATATTCATTTTGGTTTCAACATTGCCCTTCCAGCCCTGAGGTGACAAATATTTAGCCTTTGTCTCCCCATAAGTATTATAAAGTACTTGAATAGTGAAATGGTTGCAGTTGCATAGAAAAAGGGGAAAAAACAGGGAAAGCCAGACTAGACACTTTTGCAAATTCATTGCACTTTCTCACCTGCTCATATATTACAAATATTACAAATATTCATAAGCTACCCAGAAAAGATGTGAGTAGTGAGGTGACAAAGTTTTCTGGTATTATTAAATTATTCAGAGTAATAAAAGCAAAATATGGCTGTGAAAAGTTGCAGAAGTTTACAATACTGAATGAGCCTTTAAAGAACAAATTCAGTGGCGTTAAATGTAGAACAATGAGCAGATATTATAACCTCTATGTATATAAAAATGAGAGAACTTAAGTAATTTATTAGCATTCAGGATGAAGATTCTGGACTCTTTCTAGGCAGTTCTTAGAAAGTTTCTTAGAAAGTGTTGAAAACCCCCAGATACAGAATTTGGAATGACTAGGAAAGGAATAAACAACAAAATAAAGAACATATTTAGGGCATTGTGTGAACACTTTGTGGTTCTGTCTCTCCTAGTTTCAGGTAGAACACAGAAAAAATAAAATATGGTAAAAAGAATAATGAAACTTATGGAGTAGTTTTTATGCAATAAGAGTCTTTATAGATAGGAAAAGAGGTAACTGTGGAATACTTTAGTGGTTAAGAAAATGATGAATTGATTGGAAGATGTGAATAAGCACATCCAATGAACTTCCTAGGGAGCAGATCTTGAAAAAAAAATGACAATATTTTTTACACAAAACAGCTAAATTGTGAAACTTGTTGCTACAGTATGTTATAGATGACTAAAATGCAAATAGATTCATAAAATAGACAAATCTGTGAAAGAAGATTGCATGTGAAACAATCTACTTATACTGACAGAGTTGTACCCTAAATATGTTCATTGAAACTATTTATTTTAACCCACAGAAGCCTGCCTGGCTGCTTTTGAGTAAAGTTTTCATTTCTCTTACTGGGGGAAGGTTTAGAACTCCTTGCCTTATATGTAACACATTGTATAAAAATTCACAACTATGGTTTTGGGGATATTAGAAGAACATTTTCTATGCTGGCTACAGTTGGAAATTAAAGCTCAAAACAAGGCCAAAGATTACTATGGAAGGCAAAATATTTTGCAGAAATTTTAGAGTAAGTTTTAAAATTGAGTATATAAATCTCTATGTATCTACCATAGAAACTTGTTCCAGCATAGGCAAGAATTCTGTCTCTATGGGGTGTGATGAGCATTAATTAAAGCTGATAAAATACAGTTTTCAAATATATCAGTATATAGAAGAGCAAAAATAAATCAGACTTTCTGTACAAATTAAGATTTCTTTTTTTTTTTTCCAATGCACAATTAATGGTGCAGGATGGTTAGGAATTTTTTGGGTTTTTTTGTTTGTTTGTTTGCTTGTTTTCCAAAATCCTACGTTACTGATTTAGCACTGGGCAATATATATGTCTAGGTAGCCCCACTGCACAATGTATTTCTAAACAAATATATTACGAAAAGGAAATATACTCTTTTTAAAAACTGCAGTCACCTTAACTTGCAAGAAAAATTGTGAATTTGGAATGTGAATTCCAAATGAAGATGTCATTCACGATGGGGAGGGATACTGTCCAGCATTCAAAGCCAGAGAAAATCCGTTTTGGTACTGGTAGAAGAAAGAGTCAAAAAAAAAGCCAAGTTTTTAGAAATAGCAGTGAAAGTTTTTCAGTGGGAAAACATCTGTTTTTTTCCAATTAAAGAATACTGATAGGAGAAAGAAAATATTCAGGGAGGAACTATGAAAGGCTGGGAAATTTAGTCTTTAGAAATGACTCCTAGAGACAGTATTAATCATAAATGATCGCAGCTGATAACAAGATGATTTCTTTTTTTTTTTTTTAATCTGTCTAGGATATGGACTATGTTTCAGTTCACTAGAGAAGTACTGTAGCATGAAATAAAAGGTATGTGTTACATGCCCTCATATGCACATGAGGGCATGTGAAAGTAGAATAATGTTGGAGCGGTGTGCACTATGCAGTTTCATCCATATTGTCTTTGAGAGCAGTCCTGGAGTGAACTATCCCAGAATGAGCTCCTCTCTAGAATACTAATCAGTGAAGCAGTACCTGTGCTGATCCAGATCCGATATTACAGCCAAGCTGATGGCCTTGGTATTGTTATTTCTAGCAAGAAAATCTTGTGTTTTTTGATCTGTAAATCCCAGACATAATCCACCATGAGGTAATGACATTGGAATAGTTAAAAAGCACCACCATAGAGATAACTGAACTGATCATTGTTCCTAATCTGACCTACTTTCATTATATCATTCAAATGCCCATGTTATTTTTCTAAGCCCTCTTTTCCCACCTATAACATATGAAAAAAAGGAGAACACTGCATAATGCATTTGTTTTTGAGTAAGGAAATATGCTTGTCCTCAGTTGTTTCAAAAGGCAAGACATGGTAATTATTCAATACTGCAATATATAAAATACAGACACATGAACTTTCTGTTCTACATCCTTTACTTCTCATAAAAATATGCTTTAATGTAAAAGTAACAAAGATGATTCCATATCATTGAGCTGTGTGACCCTCAGGCAGCACATGAAAATGGATCTTACATAATTTGACCTAAGTTTCTGGCACAAATCCTTAGTGTAAAATTGGCAGGCAAGAAAGGAATAGTGATTTTTATATGAATTTTATGTAAACTACAATTGACGTGTTGAATAAACTCTGCCTTTTCTTGGAAAAGTCAAATACTTTAGACTATCACACACCAGTCACTTACTCTTAGTTTTCGGTTAATGGAAGTTCCCAGTTACAACATTTATAGAAAACATAGAATAAATATTCAGCTATTTGACTGTTATAAAAAGTTGTCAAACTGTTTCAGATGAAACAGGGTTGTTTTTTTTCTAAATATCTATAATAACCCTTGTAAAAAAGTGTTTACTAAATTCCTCCATTGCATTATCTAATCTTATTTATGTTTTATTATTTCTATAGATTCCTTTTGGTTGTTCATCAACATGGCATTTCAGTGCTTCTGTATATCCTATTTTCTGTAAAATAAGTGCTTGCTTTTAGCACATACCAGTTGATACCACAGCTTCACTGGAAGAGATATGAGGATTTTTAAGACATGACAGAAGCAGCCCTGGTAAAATAAAAGGACTCATTTTATACAGCTCAGACTATAAGTGATTAGTAGCATGAAGGATTTGTGTAAGAATCAAAGTCTTATCTGTACTGTGTTGCACAAAACTTGTCAATCATACAACATTAATATCACCACCTGCAGGCCATCATTCTCTCTTATGCTTTCTGCACAGCACTGTCAATAGGTCATTAGAGAGGCTTGCTTCCTTCTTTCATTTGCTCTTGGCTATGGATGAAACGTCCAATATTCTTATTACTATTTCTAGGCAAAGGGCTATCTTTTCCTGTAGGTGTCCAAGGATTCACGTCCTCATACATCCACTAGATGTGCATGCAAATACTTTTAGCTTCCTTTTAAAGTATATTTTTGCGTCTTATCTTCCTCAGCTTCATTTCAGCCAGTTTCAGCCAAGAGGAATCTCAGTTGTTTTCTATAGAGTTTACAGTCATATACTGGAAATGTTCATATGAGATGAATTATTTGTAAAAAAATTGATTTACATAAGTTAAACACGATTTCCTCAAAGCCTGTATAAATTCCAGACTTTCTACCTCTACCACAAATTCTGTCCCGGTGCTGCCTGGCAGCTAGGGACTAAAACAGATGAAAAGTCCTCAGTGTGGGAAAACACAGGTTAAGTTTCTCCAGAGTCCTTGTCAGTTATGCTCAACCTAACTTCAAGCACTCTTGAGAATAAGTTTTATTCTATTAAATGAATTAATTTCTATAAACTCATTTTGAATCTCAAATATTCACGATTTTTACAGCATTTGGAAAAAATAGTAAGAAAAGAAGTATCGATTTGATTTTGATATTCTGGCACTCAAGTGTGAAATTTAGGATGAGCAGCTTGGAAGTGAATGAAAGTAACCAAAGGGAGTCCCTTAATATTCCCACTCCAGACGTACACCACACTGGTGTTTTTAAAGTAATTCCTGTGGTCAATGGTACCAAAAGGAGAGATGTCACTTGTGTTATTGTTGTTGGTTTTGTTATTATTTGTACTTCCAAACGTTCTTCAGAATGTGTGCATTTACAGGTAGATTAAATTTACATGAACTGTTTTGAGTGAACAGAAAGATTCAACTATTTCTGAGGTACTCAATTCAAAAGAGCTCACAACCTCTCAAGGGTTTGCCATTCTGAACAATTTCTAGTTCAGTTGTAAAGTATCTTTCTCTTTTCTGCTCCAGAATGTCTGTATTAGCTTTGTACTTAATAAACATGATGGGTGATCAGTACAAACTTGCTAAAACAATTACACATTTTAAAATAATTGAAAATCAACTGAGTTCCTTATTTTGTGTCAGCCCTGATGGAATGAGTTGGAGGAATTCAAAATAATGTAAAAACAACTGTCAGGGTTTGACTCAGGATCGGCAATTAAACCAGAGACAACAATGCCCTCAATCCCGTCCCCCTCCCACCCAGGTAGGGAAGGAGAGAGAGAATTAAGGAGAGAGACTTTGCTGGATTGAAAACTAAATCAGACAGCTTTAATTATGTGTACAATTATATACAAGTATGTTCAGGAATGTGCAAGAGCCTCTTGCCTCCCCCCACCCCCAGCAACTCCCCGGCACTCTCCTTAGCTGTGAGCAGTCCTGAAATGTCTCAGCCCGCAGGCAGGAGATAAGGCAGAGCAGACAGGGGCTGGGTTAGGAGGGTTATGAGGTCAGAGCCTGGGGGTCGACGGTGATGGATGGATGGAGTCCTCCCTGGACGCTGGCCATGGACGGAAGAGAAGGGAAGAAGAAGCAGGAAGGAAGTTGTCTTCTGTGATCTCTGACCTTCCTTGGAGCTTACGTAGATATATGGAATGGAATACCTTTGGTCAGTTCTGCTGTCTGTCTAGTCCAGCTCCCCTATGGGGGGGTCATAGATACAATTCTTCTGCCCAGTAGCCTCTGTAGCAGCAAGAAGGGACCTCAGAAGTGACCTTGGAGTCTCAGCAGTAACATAAACATTCCAGTGTTATCAGTCCACTAGCTGGAACACTTGCTGCTAGTTATAAGAAAGCTTACTGAAGGAAAAAAAAATCAGTAAAAGGAAAATTAGCTTCATCCTGGCTTAAACCAGGACAATGACAGGGTAGCAACAGAGTCAGAGTTTTACCATAAAACACCAGACATAAGACTCTTGTTCCTAAATTGTCCACCAGTTGGGGAAGTTTTATTAGCAGAGAGTCTTTGCACTGTTTGGTAAAGTTGGGAGAGAGGATTCCCAGACATACCCTGAATGCTGAAGTTAGTACACTTATTTAACCATAATTAGGGAAAAAAATCTGAACATGTACATTCAGAAATTCTACTTTCATGCTAATTATCTGTTGCTTTCTGTAGCATGGACTTGTTTAATATTCTCAGAGATGCAATTAATCTTTGCTAAAGTTTAAGGCTGCCTGCTGAGAATTAGTCAAAACAAGCACTGAATAAGAATATCTGCTAATAATTCAAACATAATTTGAGCATTAAAGGATGTTGTGGGTCAAGGCTGGAGAATAAAATTTAAAGAAGAGCAACAAATACAAATTATAAGTTCAGCTGAGTCAACAGTCTCACAACCTACAGATTTAAAACTCTTAGGGACCTTTTTTCAGTGTTCACAAAGAAACCTTGCTTGTGTTCTATTAGTTCTATTAGTTTGGGAAATAACTATTAACAGAGAGCAGTTTACAAAAGCAATAAATGGAAGATGTATATTGGGTTGGAATAATTAAAATCATATTAAAATGGACTTTTCCAGTTTTCCATAGTTATCAGATCAAATATAAAGATCACTTACTGTACTTTAATCATTTAAATCTTCCAGATTAAAACAGACACTTTATGCATCCCTGAGAAAATTTGGGCTGAATGGAGACTTAACACCACATCCACATTCTCTAATACACTCAGACAAGTAATACATTGATTGCACACACGTATTTTCCCTTCTTGTGCAAACTTATAGACTCATAAAGCAATGAGAAATTCTTTTTTGATGAATTGTGATCAAAGTGCATTTAGTGTTTTATATGTCTTCACTGTCACAAAACAAGCTATCACCAAGAAAAGCTGAGAAGCCCCAATCTTTTTTGTGGACAATACCCAGCTAAAGTATATTTGGGGATTGCACAACGTTGGTATTGGCTAGCAGAATATTTTAATAATATGAGAAAAAGCCACACTGGCGGAAGGAAAATTATTTTGTTTTATCTGATTTTGTTTTTTTCCTTTTCTTTTCCTGTAGTACACTGCATTTACTCTGCATTTTTATTATTTTACTGAAGGCTGAAATCTACCAAAGAGCATTCTGTGATATATTGTGATGTATATGGTAGTCACCAGGGTAAGTGTCCTGTGGATGATTCTGAACTAAGTATCTTACTTGCATCATACACTCCTCTGTCTGTTCATGATCTTCCAGTCTCACTGTTGTTGAATTTTCAGTCTCGCCTTCTTCTTAGTAAAACAATTTTTAGTCCCATAATTTACACACTGTTAGAAAAGTGGTAGGCCAAGGAGACTGACTACAAAATTTTAAATGACACTAGAGTAAAGGAATTGCAAATTTTATACTTTTGTGCTGTAACAGCTGTATGAAGAACCTCATTCAAAATGTAAACTTTAAGATTTTTTCAATTATAACAGCATCTGTTAAAAAGTCTAAAGCAATTGATAGTGAAAGTAGCTTGCATTTTTATAAACTTGAAATTGTGGTGGTTCATATTAGTATGCATAGTATCTCAATATTTACATACTAGGTGTGCCTTAATTCCTTATGAAAAGCCTTATGCTATTTATTGATCCAGTCAGAGTTCAAGTGAGGTGCCTATCTTTAGTGTTAATCATTCACTCTTATAGAAAACTTTAAAAATAATCATAGGTGTTTTTTTAAAAATTATTATTATTCCAATTTCTAATTTGAAAATTTCTCATGGTCTGCAGCTCTTCAGAATAAATTTAACCCAGATATTCCCTGATACTTATATAATAATCAGGTTCCACAGAAGGTATCTATCTATCTGTTTTGTATTTCTTGGGCAACACATCATTGTTACCTTATATTGTTTCACATCCTTGTAGGCTATCCCTTTGAGCTATATTAATTTTTTCCTCCTAATAAGACAAGTATTCTCTCTCATATTGACATATGATTGTTCTTCTAGTCCATGCCAGACCAGGTAGTTCCGCTTATCTATATTTTTTTCTAAACACTTTTTTTCACCCTCTGAATTCTGTGAATTTCTTTGACACTGCAAATAAGATTTTTTTGCAGACTGTCAGGTTAAAAAAAAATAGAATATGCTCAGTTGATTACACATGTAGATTACTAACGGACAAGAGCATCTAAGATGATACCTCTTTCTATTCCACTAGAAGTTACATTTCGTTCAATGTTCATATGTTGAAAACATTATAATGCTATTTTATCCTTGGTAGCTGAACCATACGTAGGCAATTTACCCATGTTTCTCAAAAGTCTGAGAAGTTTGATCTTCATTAGAACTTTTGTGGAGTTTAAAGTACAGCATTTTCATATTTTTTCTGCGATTGTGAATGATGGTGAATCTTTACTTTGCATGTAGAATTCTCATACAGAGTGAAATTAAATTCCAGAAATTACTGAAAAAGCTGATTTATTGACCATTTCTGTTTCTAAGAAACTGGCAGAGCTCATTGATGAAGCTCATAAATCCAACTATGTAGTCCCTTTCTTTCCTTTTTTTTTTTTTTAACTCTTTGAAGCCAAATGAAGAGAGGTGTTCAGATAGAATTTTTTTGAAGTGCTTAACCAGCTTTGTATGAATGTATCAGCACAGACAGTATCAGCAGAGCTGAGCTGCTTTGCCCACTCTGAGCAGCAGAGCTGTTTTCAGTCTGGAAGTTACACATGCAGGCTCGTTGAAGTCCACTAATATTATAAAGCTTGTATAAGATTTTTGACCTGGAACCATCACACAGATTACTTTCCCTGAACAGAAGAGTTCAGCTCTGTCTTTTGAAACATATCATCAGTGCTTCTTGAGTACTTAATCCAGTCGAGAGGATTAATTACCCCTTAAATTAAGCATATAAAATGCAATTTAGCTTTTCTATCTAGGCAATAATAAAGGTAGATTCTCTGGGAGATTTTTTCCTTTTAAGACATATATCTAAGATATAAGATTTCTGTCTGTTCTGACCATTGAGGAAATGTAGTTGAGTTTCTTAATAGTAGCTGCCTATGATTTAAATGGCTAAAGGCAAATGAGTTGTTCTAATGATAAGCAAATTGTTCAATGTACATGCAAGAAGGGACATCTATCCATGCTGTATTTTAGAATCCTTCTTTTAAGCAGACAGAATCACAATGTGTAAAACATAACATGGCTATCATTCAGTAAATTATTGAAGCATGTCAAGTTTTGTTAGTCCTATTCATAACATGGTATATAACAATAAAAATGGGGAGTGAGGTGAAGATGGTGGTGTTTCTGACTATCAGTCTAAGTCATCATCCAAATTCAGAGTAATTTCTCCTCAATCCAATAGGTAGACTGAAAGGACTTACTTATATCGCATTCACGTGAAATAATAAATTAAATTGTATGAAGAATTATACCACATAAAATCAAAAGAATTCCAGTTTGAATCTTTTGATTTCTGCATGTCACAAATCAGTATCTCCCTGGGGTTTTCATTGGAGTAGTGAAATTTTAATCTCTTTCTTTATATGACACATTTTTTTCTGCCTACTCTTAAGTAGCTTGAAAGTTAACCTTATTTGTTAAAGTAACCATAAATAATCCATTCATCCTCCAGAATGAAGACCCATCAGTGTCTTTAAATTGAACTAAACAAAACTTTATATGTGGATTTACTTTCCTCTATCTACCTTGTACAATAAAGATATAAATCTGTTCCTTTCATTCTCTCAGTAAAATAAAAGCTGAAAAATATGACAATTTCCACAATGTTGACAGTAATAATCACCATTTCATTAGAAGGGACTGCATGCTTTGTCATTATTATATTGTCTTTTGAAAAATTCTATGTTCTTTCTTTATCAATAAGAAACATAGAAACATCCCCATCTGTCAAAGTAAGCAACCTGATATAGACTTCATTCTCACCCTCAAGTATTTAATCAGATCAATATGAGTGCTAAATTCTCTTTACTGAGAGGCAAAAGGCTACAGCTGGAGTAGGGATCGAGCCCCCCCAAAACCTTGAGATTGTTACAAAAACTTGACATAATACCTTTTCAGATGACCATTCAATACAGCTGAAACAAAGAAACAAAAAACAACTGGCAAATGAAGTTTATCAGTTAAAGAATTTTTCACAAATTTCTTAGAATATCTTATAAAGAGCCCCCACTCTCCAGCATGCATTCAGTTTTCAAATGGCCAAAAGACAAGATGGAGGCTACATTACAGCTACTCTGATCATCACCTTCATAAACATTTCATGTTTATTTTCCTAGAAGAAGAAGAAAATGAATAGACCAGATATTTATGTCAATGACTGTCATAGCTGATTACCTCTAGAAATGAGAAGAATGAACTTTTTATTACTTTATTTAAAACAGAGCTATTTTTCATAAGCAAATGTAGCCAGGCCAGACAGCTTTAATTTTTAAGAATGTATGTTACACTCTGGTGTAAATTTGTAAATTATTATGTTTTTAGAATCAGTGTTTTCCTAAACAAAACATTCAGCACAATTCTAGTATGCATAATATTTCTATTGTAATTTGCAATGATATTAAGACAATAATTTTTCTTAGTACAATGCAGGCATATGAACCATTTGAAAATACCATTCACTGATAATATACTTCCAAAGATGACTTACAGTTACGGTATAAACAAAAATACATTTATTATGAGATTTCAATAAACTTGCTTCTTTTTCCAGACAGTGGAATGAAGTTGCATGGGCAATTAGATGTGCAAAGAATGTGTAAAAATCTAATGAAATTCAAGGATCATTGCTGTTAAAATGATACGTAACAGTCGTGAGTCTCCTATTCATTTTTATATTTATTTTTTTAGGATAGATATAAGGAGTCCTATTTTTACAAACTGCCTGTTCATGGCCAATACAGGCAATAGTTCCAAAGACCTATTGATTCCCTGCTAGACGCCCACCTCTACATGCAGTGCATATCCAACAGGATACTCTCAAAAAATTACTTATATGATGGATTAATTATTTCTTGTTGAACCCATTTCTGAACACACACACACACACACACCCTATGTAAGAGTTGAGCAGTGAAGTATATGAGAAGGCAAGACCATACCCAAACGTGTTCATGGAATAGCAGAAAACATCTAAAAGTTTATCTATGTAGATGGTACCAAACACTGGGAGAAAGCTCTGCTCTGAAGGCTGTGTGCACAGGGCTGTGTTCAAAGTTCACAGTCTTAGATATGTATCCTGAAACAGTGATGCCCAAGAAAAGGCACGTAGCATTTTTATTCTTGATTTCGTTATCCTAATATATTTATATTATCATCAAAATATTCACAGTGAAACAGTGAGTGCAGTAGATATATTTTGTGAGTAAGCACAGAGAAGTATGATTATTTGTTTTTATTTGTTTAATGGAAATTCTGATATAATGAAAACCAACTAATGCTGATTCCCCTCTCACACACAGATGCCTCAATTTTCTAGTTTATCTTTTCTCTGAAACCTCGTTAAGAGTCCCTTTACTTCCTGTAGTCATTATATTTCCTGTCAGGAAGCTAAGAAATTCCAGTATCACCTACCACTATGCAAAAAAAAAGAAAGCAAAAGCAGAAAACAGAGATAATGTCATCGCAAGTTTGAATCTGAAAAAAATCTACAATGCAAATCTGTAAAATTGTACTGCAAGCTAATGACAAAGTCCCCATGACTTAAAGCTGCAATGGAGCTTTGAGTTAGAGCAAGCTTATCTTAATTATTCTAACTAGTTCTTCAGCAGTCTGTGGGCTCTGGGTGTTTTACACATCTTTGCTCTCAGCAGCAAATACAGGAGCTTGTTCCCTATTACCAGGCTGCAGTAGCTACCTTGGAGAAAGCATTGTCAAAGTCTGTAATCTTGGAAAATGGAAGCAGGTTTCACACTGCTGTGCCATAATTTTCTTCTTCTCAGTGCTCTTGGTTCACCCAGGTTGAAAAGCTCATCCCCCTAAAGACAGAATCCCAACTTGGCCAGAATTCTGAAGCAGATCCATCTGCCCCTTTCCTTTAAAGTGAGCACACCTGAAAACCTGAAAGTTTTCAGTCTCTGCAACAAGTTTATACTTGACAAAAAAAACTGAGAAAATGACCCATTGGATTTAAAACATTAAAATAAAACACTTATGAACAGGCTTCTGCCTTGTCCATGTCCCCTGACAGAATGGCCTCCTTTGAATTTGGATCTCAAACATCAGTTTGTTAGCAGTTTGTTAGGTTATAGTCAACTTCACAGGCCATGTGAAGTCCCTAGGAAACCTTTTTCTGCCACCTTTGAGACCTCACAGTGTACATCACAAGACCCCCAGTCCTTTTTCATTACAGCAGGATTCCTGCTTACAAACTTTTTACCAACTTCGTTCTCTCTGTACTGTCCTGCTTTAGGACAGATTGTCTCTTGTGGGTGATTTTTGCCTCTAAAGAAGAAAAAAATCTTCTACCATCTCTGATCAAACCTTTCCAAATAGCAACTGTCACTAACTGAATAAGCATCCTCCTTTCCTGTTGTTCAGATACAACTTACAGCAAAACTGTCAGCAACCAAAGCAGACACCGTTCCCTGCAGCCTGCTTTTCCGCAGCATCAGATTGTCCCTTCAGAGTACTTTTTTTGTCCATTGCAGTGTAACTAAAACACACGATCTAAAATCTATAAATATGTAACTGAAAAGGTTTTTCTTGGGCAAATTAGTGGGCTTTCCCCACATCTCCTGCTAATAATCAGGATCACTAAATTTTTTTTTTTTTTTTCAGAACGAACAGTCAGCTAGTCAAAACGGCCACTCCACAGAGAAATAAAATGCACTTCAATATTATATTGCATACATTTGATATGAGATGATTTGTAGTCCATCACACAAACCCTCATTTCACAAATGCCAGAAGATAGAAATAATTTAAACATTCCTATTTCTCACTCACACACCAGCTATTCATAAAATCTAGTATATTCAGGCAGAAGGATAGGCATTGGGTTAGAATAATGGTTGCTTATTTTTAGACATCATCCTGTATTCACGCTAGAGCCTGAGAGTTGCAGTTACCTTAATTGGATGTGATTTTTCTGGTTACTGATATTCTGGGCAGGTTGGTATCTTCAGTATTATCTGTCATGCTGCACTATTGGCATGTTAAAAGAAGGGCAGAACTGATTTTATTGGTAAGGGTTGAGATAATGGTGACTAAAAAGGTTCCAAATGAGCTACTAACACTAAAAAACGGGTGGGAGGGTAAACTGTAAAGTCCTAAGAACTTCAGTGCTTGAGAACAGGGTCAGCTGAAAAATGTTCCTCTTGAGGAATCTTCTCATCAGTAACTCTTATATTCTCAGATTTTAATGAAAACAGAACTCCTATCAACCCAAACCCAACTACTGAAGAATATAGATCCCATATTACAAGTTTATAAGGTGAAAGCACTCAGCCTGAAGATGAAGTCTCCGGAAAAAAATAACAGTCTATTAAATCTCTAACTGGAAAGCTGCAGTTTTATTGGATACTAGTAGTTTCTGAAAGTTCTTTACCAAGTGTGGAGATATGTGTGAAGGATTCTACCAACCCCACTATGTGGCAATTACATTTCAGTGGTATAACTTTTTGGATACATATATTCCTAGCTGAAATCACAAAGGACTTACTTGTTTGCTTGTTTCTGTGAAAAAGCACAGAAATTTCTGTTCAGTTCTATACTAATACACTTGATGCCTTCCTGCCATATTAATCAGCTATAGATAGAATAAAAATCAATACAGGTCTCAAATATAACCATGCAATACTAAAAATAAGAATGAAAAAAGACAGTCTATGCAGTGTATTTCTAAATGCTTTTGAGGATTGTGTTAGCATTGCAAAGAATAACTGGTTTTTTCGTCTGCAGGCAGCTAAGGCTATGCATTTTATATGGTGTGTTTGATGATAGGTCATGTATTCCTTAAACATTGCTATTACAGTCTTAAGAATGGATTCTGATCAGAGATACTCTCATGAACATCTGGCACAACTCCACAGAGAGTCTTTTGAGTTATTCTAATTTACATTGGTGTCACTTGGTGTCATATTGATGAAAATTTGGTGCTGTAATATTGCTCTCCACAAGTTGTTTATGCTTGCAGCTTCCTGACTAACAAGAAATTTTATGCTGATAAATAATTTTTCCATAATTCTGAAGTTCTCAGCAAATCTTTGACTTTGTAAGAATATACAAGAAGGCTTTGTTTATCTTACAAAAAAGTAATTCTTGAGAAAATCTAAGCATAACGCAGAAATAAAAATCATATTTCAGGCTATTTTCAGATATAATTGCATAGTTTATCCAGTTAATTATAGTAGACCATAGTCTTGTTGATAGCCTCTTTGTTTTAACGAAATGCAATAAAACAAAGCTGAAACACAGGAAAATCTCAGAGTGCATTCTCAATAATAAAGTAAGAGTGGTTAAAGAAGTCAAGAATATAAAGAATACCCAGAGTCTGCTTAGAAGCATGAGTTAGCTGTTGGCTTTTAAGGTCTTATTTCTCCAGCTATTGTTAGATCTTTTTTCAGTGGAGGTTATACCACTCTCTGTATTATGGACAGCCTTCTATGAGCCATGCTTGCAATCAAAATTGTAGGTTATTATTGATAACTCAGGTAGATTCTTTTTTCTCTAGAAGATTAAGGGTAAAAGGCTCTGTGATTGAGCAATATATCCCTACAATGGAAGAAGGTTCAGAGAAGATGGGCATAGGAGATGTGCTCATGAAGATAATCCCAAGCAAGAGTGACATAGGAAGTGATCAGAGCTATTGCAAGAACCAGAGGGTGACTTTTGTTTTAGATAAATGGCTGTATCAGTTGACTGGATCAAGTAGCTATATCAATTGGGTGGATTTACCCCTTGTGTAATGGTTCTCCCAGTGTTAATCAAAAGGCTACAAATGTCCTCCACTGTGACTCTTCCACGTCTTCTTCCCTGCCTGCCTTTACGAAACACCCCATAAACATCCATTACAGTCTTCCAGTCATTTGAGATGTCCCCCCATGTTTTGGCTATTTCTATGATATTTCTGACTGGGTGTGAAACTCCGGTTCCTCCTGTTTGTTTCCCAGACTGTGTGCATTAGTATACATACATTTCAGGTGGTTTGTATTTTGATTCATGACTAGGGAGGCAGCTAAGGAACATTTTTCACTGCTCTGGTTGGCCTGGCTCATTGCCCAGTTGGTTGCAGTGGCAAGAGCATTGCCATTTTGAACTCCACCTCCAAGTATTTCAGTTTACAATATGCCTCATAAAGTTGGCCAGGCTGCTTCCAAAGATTATCCTGCCTCTTTTAGACAGGTGGATTCCATCCAGCAGGCTGTAGTCCTAGTAGAAGGTTCCGTTGTCAAAGACGCCAAAACCCTCACAGTGACTCTGGCAACACATCCAGAAGTTGCTATGCATTATGCGTCTATTCTTGTCCGCCCCCAATCCTCCAACTGGTAAAGTGGAGGAAAAGATAACTTGGGTACCAATATGCTTAACTTTCTCCCCCAGGGCTTTATAGTCTTATAATCTTTATAGTCTTTATAATCTTTCTGGATTCTGCTCGGGTTTGGGTTTAAGGTGTCATTTATGCCCATGTGAAAGAGTAATGCTGGGTAATAGTCAATGCTCTTGATAAGTTTTAGTACCCTCTCAGCAATGTCTCTGATCGTACTTTTCAGAAGGCAACAGATTCTCTTCACTCTCTGCCGGTTTGGCAGATGGGCACCTCAGTGTCTTTTAACAGAGTCACCCACTACAAGCACTCACAGTTTAATTTTACAGTACCCATTGTGTGCTTGTACAGTTACTCCTTGCAGCCCTTGCTCGTTGGTTTCCATAGAGTTAAGGTTTCATACTTGGTTTTTGTCATTATTCTGGAGGGTGGAGGTTGAATTCAAGCCCTGCTTTTGTGAGGCACCAGGGTCCAGGGTGCCTCATTCTCAGTGGTGTCCTCTACAGGAATATGGTTATGGAACCACCTGTCGATCTCTATCTTATCTCCACTAATATTACACAGCCTTTTAACTAGTTCTTGCAGCTCAGCCACCTGAAGCAACAGATCATTAACTTGTGCACATCTTATGCAGGTACTTGCCTTTCCACCAGGAAAAGGGTCTTGATACTCCCTGCAACACATTGCTTGCACTGAAGTTTCCTTTGTTTCCAGAACGTTGAAGAGAGCAATGTGCTTGAGCTGGTTTCAGTCCATGTATTTCTTCCTGGTGTCTGGAGACATCCACTGTCATGATAATGAGCATAGAGAGACCATTGACAGGTATTACATTTGTATTGTGATCCAGCTGCATATTGAAATTGCTGTAGTCTCTTAAGTGTACTTGCATTGTGGTTTCAGTATACTGTTGTGTTTCTCTTGTAAGTAAAAATTCTGTGTCATGTCAGGCAAGTGAACTTGGTATTAAACATTAAACCCTCATCATATGGGGTATCAGAAAAGAACCTGGTCAAACAGTCTTGGAATCTGACAAACTGTTGACAGAAAAGTGAGAGCTTTCTGGTAATTTTAATGTTCTTTCTTATATTTGGATAATTACAGTAGAAAACTCTCTTGAACTGTAGGTTATCTTCTTCTCTAGTCACCTACAGTCCATTCAAGACAGTTTCAAAATACTGCATGAACAAGTGATGGTACCTGTGACATGAAAGGTTAATTCAAAACAATTGTTCAGATCGGGCAAGTAAAGCAGATGATAACAATGGGGTTTTTTTGCTAATATAAACCATATAATCCTGATCTTTGCAAAATAGATAAAAAGATCTCTCTGAGCTTACAGCTCTGTCAGAATGCAAATATTTCTTGACACTTTCAATATGTTTTCTTATCCTAATATCTGAATCACTTTTTAAACACTAATTAATCCTCTTAACATTGCAGGGATTATGTTCTGACCTCATAGGAATGAAACTGCTTTGCTAAATCTTGCAATTTTGCTGCAACTTATATTTTATGCATATAGTTATATATAAAAGTGTCCTTCTTTGAGCCAGGATTAAGCCAATTTTCCTTTTACTGTTTTTTTTTTTTTTTTCTTCGGTGAACTCTTTTAAGCAGCACACTTGCTGAAAGCAGCACAGCAAGTTTTCCAACTAGTGGACTGCTCAGTGTTTATAGATACTGCTGAGAGACCAAGGACACTTTACTTGTCAGATTTTCTACTTTGGACACTAAAGGAGTAGATCAGTGCTATCTACATCAGACTACACGGATGGTAAAACTGGTGAACCAAAGTATTCCATCCATATATATACATAATACTCCATATAAATTCAGGGGTCACAGAAGACAAGCCCTTCTTCTTCTTCCCTTCTTCCATTCATGGCTGGCATCCAGGGAGGACTCCATCTGGCAATCACCATTGATCCCTAGGCCCATGCATTCCTGACCCTTGTAACTCTCCCCTCAGCTCCTGTCTGCTCTGCCACTCTCTCCAGCAGCGCTCCGGGACATTTCAGAACTGCTCCCAGCTCAGGAGAGTGCCGGGGGAGTTGCTGGGGGTGAGGGAGGCGATAGGGGTTTGCACATTCCTGAACATACTTGTATATATTTGTACATATTTTCTTTTACCATTAGTATTTCATTAAAGCTGTTTAGTTTAGTTTTCAATCCTGAGGCCTCTCTTATTATTCTCTCTGTCCTTCCCTACCTGGGTGGGATGGGGAGGGGATCAAGAGCATTGTTGTCGCTGGTTTAATTGCCAATCCTGAGTCAAACTGTGACAAAAAGCATTGTTGTAATTTAAATTGCTAGTTATGCATACAAATCTTTCAGTGATTTTTAAGGCAGCTAATTCTGCACCTTTTTATTTTTCAAGTTTTGGCATTAGGTTTTGCATTCTGTTCCCAAAAATAGCCACAAGTGGATGCCTCATAAATAAGAAGAGTAGAACAGGTATTTCTGACACTTTTCCTTTATTAGAATATAATTATTCCAACTATATCCAGCTCACTGGATCTCGTGAGCCTGATGAAGTTTCTCTAGTTCCTTGCCCCATTTTCCTTCTTGTCATGAAGTAAGTAGGAGGCATTTCTCCAGTTTAGTTTCCAACTGATAGTATTTTTCACACTTGTAAGATTTTCCTCTCAATTTCTTGAATTTTTGCCTGTATGCTTCCAGAATATCCTCTATGCGTGTCCTCTCTTGCTGTCCAGTAAATCATGCTTGTTTTATCCTAACCTGATATATTTTGTATCAGTCTGGCTTCAGTGATGAGTTGGGGAGTGTGCTAAGTAGCTTGCCAAAGGGTTCTCTGTCTCATAAAACACCAATAGCACAATCCCACAGCTCCCAGTGCAAGTGTTAGCTTTCCAATTTAAAAAATAGCATAGAGTAACAAATAATAAAATTAGTCCCACTCAAAACCTGCTATTTTGGAAAATAACTAAGCTGTTTCTGTAAACTCAAAGGAGAATTACTCAGGGCTTGTGTCGGACACAGGAAAGAAGGCTATCTGTTGTCCTAGTATCTTTTTCTAATTTCCTTTTATATGCCACACATTACTGTTAAATGGATGCGCTCTTTTCTGTCCTCTCTGTCCTTCTGGTGAACCAACTCCTGTTCTTCATATTCTAGCCTTCTTAATATCCAGCTTTCTGTTCAAGCTCTTCTTGTATTTTTTTCTTATATGCTCTTCTTGTTGCCTCATAAAACCCTATACAGCAGTCAGTTTTTCATAAAACTAGCTACATGCTTCCCAATGTGGATTAAATAATCAAAGCTACTTTTATGCCTGGCAGGTCATGTTGATTATCCTTAGACAAAAGGAAGAGAAAAAATCAACTCTTTTTTCTCAAATGTCATGCTCTTAATGAAATTTGTTAAAGAAATGAGCTTTAAAAACTAACCTGTAATAAAACAGTACATACATCTGTGATGTTCCATGTTCTGTGCAAAGGAAATGGAACAAAATGGCATTTGGAATTTTAATTTATATCCATTAATTTGGTTTTCTCTATTCTTTTTTAGAAAGTGATTTACATTTAAGCAGTTTGTAGTCTCCTACAGTGAGATGCAATATTTCTGATACAGTAGTAGGAAAAGCTATTTATTCATACAGTCACTTATGAGAAGATCTACCATTTTCTGAAATAAAAAGTAACAATAAATAATGTAACTTATGCACATGCCCCCAAAATTAAAAATAAATCCCTCTAATTTCAAGAAGGTCACAGTACGTCAGCTGTACTAGAATTTATCATAAAACTACTTGTATAAAAGCTAAACGATACCCCCAGGTTTTCACTTAGAATTTAAACCACTACCACCTTCTATTTAGTAAGATGTTAAACTGACAGAGGAAAAAAGGAGAAATTTATAGAAATGTTCATTTCAGTGATCACTATTTTGATGGGTTATGTGGGCTGAAAGGCAAAGCCCTTTTAGGAAGCCAAATTATTTTCACTGTTATTTTGCATTTCATCTTTATTTTTCATTTTGTCATCCTTCATTAAGAAAATCATTGTTTCTAGACATCACATTACTTAATATGAGAACTAATAAGAATCTCAGGAAACATAAAATCAGAGTAGTTTTCCTATCTGAGGTAATATAAATATTTTTACATCTGAAATTATAGAAATATTATTAAATTGTTAAAATTTTTAAAATAAGGAATTCTTGCCTAAATTTTGATATGTCTGCTGTGGGGTATATGATTCAGGGTGAGATTTATCTCTTTAAAAGCAGATATACATTATGAAGTTAACAACATCTGAGCCAGATGTTTACACTTCTTATAGTCAATGAAGAAGTATGGGTTATTTCAGCACAAAACTCTTTCCATCTTAGCACTCTCTACAAGTAGCTGAAAGAAGGTTGTAGTGAGGTGGATGTTGGTCTCTTTTCCCAAGTAACAAGTGATAGGACAAGAGGAAATGGCCTGAAGTTGCACTAGATAAGGCTTACATTAGATATTGGGAAAAATTTATGCACTGAAAGGGTTGTCAAGCATTGGAATAGGCTGCCCAAGAAAGTGGTCAAATCACCATCCCTGAAGTTATTTAAAAGATGAGTAGATGTCACCACATATTTCTAATGGTATTGCATATAAGATGGTCTGAGTATCCTTCAATGTCTTAGTATTTCAATTCAAAACAGGAAAAGACTATTTTAGCAATACAGAAGAGAGAGATAATCTATGTCTCTGTCTAAAACTCTCTACACAGTGGTGTTGAAGGTACCTTTCTGAGTAACGGAGGCCTCAGATGATGCAGGGCTTTTCTTACAAGGTGTCTGTAAAATTTTTGGTTTGGGTCAAATGAGATTATTGACATTTATTTCTTAATTCAGCTGAAATTTTTCAGGGTTCATATTTTTCATCTGAACCCATAAAATACTGTTCTCCTTCAATTCAGCAGCAGAATAAAAATATCTGTTATTGACATACTTCTGTGCGAGAGAGCATCACAGCTCATGGTATTGTTTCTGCTGACTGTCGTACACAGCTGCTTCACCAGGGCAAAGTGAGTCCCAGATCATGTTACTCATTACTGGGACTTTGTGTGAAATTATGAAGGGGTGTCCTTCTTGCTCTAGCTGACATGGGGATTTGGATTGACACAAAGAACCACTGTCTCTGGATTTGATCCCAAATTACTGCATTGACCTGACCACAGTTATAAACAGTAGACCACACCACGTTTAGCTGGGAGGAACAAGCATGGAACATGTCAGCTCAGCTGTAAGGAAGTTCAGAAGTAAGCTTTGCATTACCTTTAAGCTTGAATCCTCTATGTGAACTCTTCACATGCCAATACAGAGTTATACTTCAGTGTTTATGTTACTAATTCTATCTTTTTTCTATTTACAAAAGACTCCTTGAAGATATAGGTATCTTTAATTTCCTTTTATTTCCTTTAATGGGTTTTTATTTCTTTCATATTTTCCTTATACTTTTTAGCTAATCAAAAAGTATTTTTTTCCTCCTTCCAGATGCCTGACATGCTTATCTTTCTTCCAGTAAGGTTAGTTCAGTAGCAAATTTATTTGTCCAGTGGTCTGATAGATAGGAGAGTCCCCTTATGCACAGAATCCTGCCCTTTTAAAACCATCCTGGTAAAATAATATTGTAACTAAAAATACCTGATCTAGCAGAAGACTGCAACTTTACCATAGGAAAGCATCTCTAATATTCAAATTTATTTGATGGAAAAGTATGGGATGTAATTGGATTATGGTGGAACTTTGGAGCAGTAGTAACCCTCTTTCATCATGCTTCATGTAGTGGTAATGTCAGATTTTATCATGTAATCCAGTCTCAACCTGGTTGGTTCATGCATAAAGTACCTCTAAGGAAAATGTAAGGTTGCAACTGGTAGTGTTGATTTATCTAGGTGTTCATCACTCTCAACCATTATCAAATATACAGAATATTGGAATGTATGAAATGGACTTGTGAAAGAAAAATTCTCTCAGAAGTGATGGACTAATGTTTATAGAATATTTAAAAAAATAAATGTCTACTAGCAAAATTTTAAGCTGTGCAGTGGCTTGTGTTTATTTCAGCACTGAGATAGAAACTACTGTATGGAACAAATAGGAAGACCACAAGTAATAGGATAATAATTAATTAGTGTAGAATATAGTTTGCTTCAAAGACATAGCAAATAAACTCAATTCCAAAAGGCTCTCAGTTTAAAATATAGTTGTTTTAAATGGGCACATTACATAATTCTAACAATGGTTTTGTGTTACATCAAGGACTAATAGTGAACAAGCCTTTATAGCTGTTTGTTTTTTTTTTCTGGTAAGTCTACAAATTATTAAATAATAATAAAAAAAACCACTCCATCCTCTGATATGAAGTATTTCTAAGGAAATAATTACGTAGTTTATATAGGTTTTTTGCTTTGTCAGACACAAAGATTTCAGGGGGCAATCTAATGTAAACATGGGTTTCCTCTTACCTAACCTTAGTCATCCAAGCTCCTACAACCAGTGAAGAGAGGCCTCTCTGAAAGGCAGTTCACACCAGCCTAAGAAAACTGGTCAAGATGAAAGGAATAATTAGGTCTCTGGAGGATGACTGCCAATCTGCACTTAGAAAAAGAACCAGTTGTTCTAGATGCTTATTCCTGCACAGTTAACTCCTAGATATCCAAACTCTGAAGAGGTGGTTCCTTCCTCCTTCAAAAGTGGCAATATATTTGTCTCCCTTTTTAGCCCCTAATTTTTTAAGCTTTCCTTTTCTAACTCTGTTTTAATAATGTTTTTCATCAGCTGTTCAAAGTCTGACTCTCCCTTTTTGATGTACATTGCAGCTACAGCCCAGAAATTGAATTATATTCAGAGCTGCATGAAAAGAAGTGTGGCCAGGAGGTCAAGGAAGGTGATTCTCCCCCTCTGCTCTCATGAGATCCCACCTGGAGTACTGTGTTCAGCTCTGGGGTCCCCAGTACAAGAAAGACATGGAGCTGGTCGAACAGTTCCAGAGGAAGGCCATAAAAATGATCAGAGGGCTGGAACACATCTCCTGTGAAGAAAGGCTGAGAGAGTTGGGGTTGTTCAGCCTGGAGAAGGGAAGACTCCAGAGAGACCCTATTGCAGCCTTTCAATATAGAAAGGGGGCTTATAAGAAAGAGTAACTTTTTACCAAGAGCAGTAGTAACAAGACAAGCAGTAATAGTTTTAAACTGAAAGAGGATAGACTTAGATTTGACAAAAAGGAATTTTTTTACAATGAAAGTGATGATACACTGGAACAGATTGCCCGGAGGAGCTGTGGATGCTCTGTCATTGGTAGCATTCGACAACAGGTTGGATGAGGTTTTGAGAAACATTATGATTCTCCACTCTGGGTTAACTAGCAATTCATCTAGTTCATTCCTTTACAGTATTTTATTAATTTTTGCCTCCTTTTTTAATGGAAAAGTAGTTAAATTAGATAAGGTACTCTTTGTTTCTTTAAACTGTTTTTGGAGAGAAAGTATTAACATTTCAGATTTTCTTTTTAAACTACTTTCCACATAGCACAACAGAAAACATGTTCATTTTTCTCTATAGTTGCAATTACAACTAATTTATGTCTCAGTGTGTTCTCAGAAAACACCCACAGCATTCATCATATTCATCAACATATTTAACGTAAGAATGTAAGAAATAAAAGTGTCACATTGTTTCTTGTTTCTTTATTTTGAATTGAGTTTTATAGAAACTTGTTAAAGAATCTGACACAAAGTATACTGCTGGCAATCATCCATAAAAGTATTATTAAATGCATATATGACACTGAATATTTATCTCTTATTAACAGAATTTCTGCTTTGTAACTGTTAGTGAACTAAGTATAAGATGAAGAAGTGAAGATTAATTAAACAATCATAATGTGTGACATCAAATTCTCATCCGACCATGAAATGTCCACCTGAAAATGTTATTTGCATATAGAAAATATAATTCCACGAAAAAGTATTTAATCTATTTCTGTAAGTCACAGTACGTAGGTATTTTCCTCATTTCCCATGCATTGCCTCATTCGATTGCCTCAACTTTCCTGGTTTTCAAGGTATATTTACCATACTATTTAGTTTGAATTTTATTTTTTTACAAGTTTTTTTTGAGGCCTATATATTTACCCTGAACTTTTTTTTCCCCACTTTTCTTATCCTGATTCTGTGTTCTTTGCTGTTACTGGTTCTCTATCAGGTTGTGATTTACCTGCCTTTGCTGATGAAATCCTATGCTGTTTTTTGAAAGAAAAACATTAAAATCACAAGCTAGAAGACCAACAGATCAGTCGTGAGTATAGGAGTAATGTGTCAACACTGATGGTGATTTACAGTGAGCATTTGTAAGCTACTAATTTCAAACTGTTTCCAGATCACTTATGTATTGGTATCCTTACATATTATGTATATGACCAAAGTTTGCCTTTCACAGCTTTATGAGTGTGAGTATGCAACAAAAAGCCCTGTTTTTCTGAATGTAGTAAAATAAATTATTTCAAAATTTTTCCTTGCATATTGAGGTAGTTTAATTTCCTGACTCCAGCAAAAAATACAGGGACACTACTGCCTTAGACAGCAACAGAGGGCAATGTGTTTGGGTCATAGATTTGGTACCTTGACTCCGTAAAATCCCAGTTTATGTATTTAAATTTTTGACACATCTATCCTTGTGACTGCAACATACAACATACAGAAGCAAAGTTATGTTTACCACTGAGTGTCCCTGCAAGTGACAGCGTTCTGCTCAGAAGATGTTAGCAGCAAAGTTGCACTTGCTCTCATGCAAAACTTCACAGGTCCTTAAATTAGCTAAAATGTTTTTAGCCTCAAGAGGCACAATTTTGTATTCTGCATGTGTTCTTGGACATATTCTCCTGATCAAGTTAATACTGGATTGCCGTAATTCTTTCAAGGAGTCTCCTCTGAACATAACAAATCTTCAAAAGTCACTGAAGTCTAATTTTTTTTCCTTCCAAATCAATGAGAATACCAAAACAAAGCAAAACAACTAACCAAACAAAAAAATCCCGATCTTCGCTGTACGTAATAATTGTGCTTCATGTGAAAGAGTGTTTTGTGCTGTATGCAAAGTGAGGGGGGACAGTTAATGTCACTATGGAATGCTAGCTGTATATTGAACATTTATAAACAACTAGGCATTTCAGTCAAACAGCTATATATTTTTCTCTGGTCTTTTGACATGTTTTTCCTTGTTTTCCAGAGAAATTGAAAGGTTTTTGCTTTCACTGCCTTTTCTTGACAGAGATGCCACAAGGTATCTATACATCTCAAAGGCTAACACAAAATCAATCTGTGTGATTATGCAATTTAACTGCATTTGCAGTGCTAATTTATCTTCCAGCATCTGTAAATTACTTTATTATAAAAAATTCAAAGGCTTAGCTGAAAGCCAAATTAGACCTGGTAGCAACACAAAAACACTACCAACAAGGGAAATCTCTAAAAGCACCAGCACACAGCAAAACATCAAGTGATGTGTAGAAAGACATAAAATGTGATATAAATTCATTAAGTGTTGACTATTGTTGTTTTATTCGACATCTGAGTAAAATTATATTGCTGGAAAGGTTTACCAAGTTACCCTTTAGGGAGCCAAGTTGCAGTTTTCTTTTAACATGTACTATTTGGGTACTTTATGCTTATATTTGTGTTTATCAATAAATTACATTTTTCCAATTAAAGCAGGAGGGGCAAGAGATCATAAAACCTTTGATAATGAAGACTAAGTTTGTCCTGCCATTAGATGAATTAGATAGCTCAAATTTTCTCCAGTTATTACATGACAGGCACTGAATTTGGTATTAAAACATTTATGCATGATGAAAAAGCAACCTATGAATTCAAGGTTAAACATTTATGTAAAAGAGCAGCTTGGAAAAAAAAGAGAAAAATAGAAGGAAACGAATGACCTTCAAACATCAGAAGCAAATTTTCTATCCATTAGGAGGTCAGTGTGCTAATGTAGCACAAAACTCCACTGACATGATTTCTGGTGTCACATCTGATACTGGAGGAAATAATTTCTCACTGAAAAAAAGGCTTAATCCTACTAAGGGATAAAAATTTCAAAACCCTCTCTGTTTTGCCTTTACAAAGACTACTTGAGTTTTTTGGGGTTTGTGTTTTGTTAGGTTGTTTTTTGCAGTTCCGTAAGAATTGACGGAAGTCTTGGCATTCTTACTAAACAGAAAGTCTGGCAAGGACAAATCTACATAATATTTTAATATCAAACAGGTAGTAAATGTAATGACTTGGTAGAATAAAGTCACACAGGAGCCTAATGCTCCCACACATCTTTTTTACCATGTTCCCCATCCCAAACACCATAGACAAGATATCTGTTAACACACTTCCAGATTGTAAAGTTCCTTCTGCAGACAATATGTTAATCATTATGAAGACTAATTTTTTTATGAAGATTAATTTTTACAGATGTAATGTAGAAATTTAAAAAGCAAAACAAAACCAAACCAAAACTGATTCCTCTGTATGAGCAATATACCCAACAAATTTTTTAAAAAAAAATCTTATGGGAAGAATACTAGAGAAAGTAACTGGAAATGGACTTATAACAGCAGAATATGCTCTAGTATGTCTAAAGTTGTAGTAATGTCATCTTACTCATAGTAAACAGTAATGCCAAACCACAAGTAATCCCAGAGATGCAGTACTGCCCTACAGCATGCCCTGAAAGAATGAATATTCTCTCCTGTTATTACACAGCTACAATCTTTTTGATGATAATGGATGCTTTAGGCACTGAGACAGGAGAAGGGAAAGGTAAGAGAAAAAAAGTAGAGAGAAATATCAACCAGAAACAATAGAGAGAAGTAACAAGCAGTGTATAAAGACTGAGGGATATATATCAATATGAAAAGTGTAATATTGAGGGAAGAGCAACTAACTATAGAAAACTAGTTATTATGGGAGTCCAGAAAATGAAATAAAACCGGAAAAAAAGAAATACCATGTTGTCACTGGGGTTACACAGAAACAGTGAGGGAAAAGAAGCCAAAAATCAAACAAGATGGGGGAAAGAAAGCACATGAAATAGAACAGAGGTTGGAATAATGGAGAAAAAGAAGGAAAATAAAACAGAGAAAGCTTTTAGTTTGGTGGATTAGTTTTTAAATTTTTCATTACATTTCCCCAAGAAAGTTCACATCCATATGGAAGGACAAAATGGAATATTTGTTACTTAGGGGATTTAGAGGTGAACCATAAGTATAAACCATTCCAGAAAAAAATTTAGGCCAGACATCTTAAATAACCAGAGTAACAAGGGAATTCAGAGTGTCTGTATTTTTAAAACTGACTTTTTTCAACAACTGTTGAAGTGTAACTTACATAAATCTTCAGTTTCTCTTTTTCTGGACTGACCTGTGTGCTTTTCTCTGAAAGTGTTATACACTCACATTGGCGGACATAAGTCTGCATGCTATTTCCCTCTCTAACAAAGAAAATATTCAGCAGGGCAAGAATCTTTTGGCAGAAGGACTTCACTAGGAGTAGAAATCTGTTCACACATCCTTTGCTCCTCTACAGTCTCCAGTAGGAAAAGCAAAGGGTATTAAGAGATCTTTTCCCCTTTCTCCAGATGCCATTCTATGCTATTTGCCTTTTTGTCCAATGCCTTGTCTTGTCAATTCTCCCGTGTTTTTATTTTCTCTTCTCGTTTCTTCTTTCCTAAGAATGAGCTTTTCTTACTTCACATCCTACTTCTTTATTGTGGATTGTTTTTTTCTTTTTTTCATTTGTATTTTTTTGTTGTTGTTTGTTTTGTTTTTGCTGTCTTCACCGTGTCTATCTTTCGTACTTCAAATATGAAAAAAAGAAAAATAAAAACATAATGTGAAACAAATATGATGTTACCATACTCCCAGTTAGATCAGTTATGGAAAGTGAATCTGGAACCAGGGGATATAAACGTAACTGTTTAAGCTAATGACCCACTATTAACATCAGTAATGTAATAAATCTCTAACAGGTCCAGACAACAGGAGGCAGCAGAACCCTGCTGTGTTGGCATGAATTCCAATGCTGTTTTCTCAGATTGCTTTTATTGCTTTCCTTTCACATTGGAGCCTTTAGCTTCTTGAGCTACATACAATCTATTTTAGCTACACCAAGATACAACTCTGTAACAGTTATATTAATATTATGAAAGGAATCAAACCAGGGACCAGTTTCTAGGTCTTAGAACAAGTGTCATGGGCACAGCTCACAGCCAGATGGCTAAATCGCTAACCCTTCAAAAAAGGGTGCCTTCAAACTACCTTTTGGTATTGACTTCATCAGTGCTGTCCCCTAACTGCACCCAGGAACTGTCTGTGCAACCACTAGCTACCCCACGTGCTAACAATGTTAACAAATGTAATAGTAGCAATGACTGGGTGGCATTGCTTGTTCCCATATCCCTGTGCAGATTAATTTAACAGTACAGGCATTGCCAATAAAGCTTTTTAAGTGTTACTGCAAAGAAAACACTAAAATTAAACTGGCAGATTTCCCAGTGTTATGTTAATCTCTTTGGGTGTATTTTAACATACTTCTTTCAAAATCCAGTGTGTTCCAAAAAAAAAAAAAAACCACCCCAAAAAACCCCAATAAACCAACAACCAAAAAAAGTCCCACAACAATAAAGTATATTATTTTTTTCCGTTCCAGAGAATGATAACTCAGACTGAAATCTTTAATTTTTCACATATTAAAAGGGTTCAGAAAAGGTCTGCAAATGGAAACACTGGCTTGGACACCATTTGTGAGACAGAGAGAGGCCTCTGTAAAAATGTTAAAGCAAAAACAATTGGAACCTGGGATAGATTGTATATTAAAAATGCACACAAGTAGTTTTCGCTTTAAAGCTCAAGATGGAGTATATCTGAGCTGTACAAAGTGATGTAAACACAAAAACATATTTGTGCACAGAACCACAATGTCTCACAGGCCTATCTTTAACTCTGGTTGGGTTGTTTCCATAGTTCAAAATAAGCCAGTGAGACTGACTTTGGCACACTGCTGGATCTGAGCAATTTCCAGACATTAGTGCAGGAGAAGGTATTAGAAAATATGAGAGTGAAGAGCTCCGTTTCAAGGTTGTTTATGTAGCATGGATTTTCAGTGAAGTATTAATTTTGAAAGGGGGTGGTGGACCAATAAAATTGTCTTCTTCTAAGTTCAAAATGCCAGAAAATGCTTTTGTGCGGAAAACAAGGAAATATCAGAGTTCTCTTTCCTCTAAACATATATAAATATATATAGATATAAAAATATAAATATATGTTATATATAAGTATATATAAGCATACATATAAGTATATAAAATATACTAGTACATATAATATACATATATAAGTATAAATTTTAGACTCAGACAAAAGCATAACTCTAGTGGTATTTGGTCCTGTTCCTGCTACTTTCTAACACAGCCTCGGAGGATGTCACTTTAAGTTAGAAAAGAGAACAACACTGCATGGGGGTTGGGCTATGAGGTAGAGAGGGTTTCACAGCAGCTAGGAATTTCTTTATCTAAATATAGCTGTGCTGTGGCTTTATGGAATATAGTTTCAGACAACTAAAGTTCTTGCATTGGATTCAGAACTGGAAATGGACCCTGTATCTCCTCATTTGGATTTAGAAAAGGATACATCTGAAGGAGAAATAAAACTCTGGCATGACCGCTATGCAGAGACTCAGAGATTCTAAAGCTTTTACCATTTGCCTTGAAGAAGGTTAATGTCTCATACTTTGTAGGTTGCTTAAAGTCTTCAGAAAAAAATTGCTTTAAAATGGTATATATCAAATATTCAAAAGAATTGAAAGTACTTCAGGGAATTATCAGGGCAGAAGACCTTTGACTCTAAAGAACTACATGATGCTATAAACTTAAAATTTTAGCACTAACATTTTTAAATTCCCAATAAAGTTCAAATCTCTGCAGTGGGTAGGACAGACAGATGACCCAGACAAATGACCTAGAAATTTCACTGAAAGAATTTTACTGTATTGGCTCTTCACAGGTCATGCCAATTTCGACTACATAATTCATTGTTCTAATTGTTATATCTATAATATTTATAAAGCTAAACCAAGACTTTAAATTTAAAGCATACCATTAATATTATTACTTTCCTCTGAAAAAAGCCTGAGACCAAATCCAGGATGAATTTAGGGTGATTTATGTAATACTAAGTCTTATAATTTCTAAGTTTCGAAATTAAAACAAATATACGTTTATGTATATTTGGTCACGAAATGACCAAACCAAGAAACTTTTACCATGGAACCCAGTATACTGTCAGAGTCAAGGTAACTGGAGTTCTCCTGTGTGTAATTCCCTGGAAGAATACGTGTACAGAGAGCATCTATCATAGCTTAGCTGACATTTGGTTTAGCCATTGTATGTCTAAATCATGATTTATTCTTACTGGTGGGACTAAAATTTTAACCTGTCCAGGGAAATGAGTTTAACTCCACTGTGTTAATTATGGCTGTTGCTAGAATTGTAAGACTTATGCACTATTTATTTGTTATAAATTGTTACTTTAGTATTATAAAATGATGACATAGGTTTTCTTTCAAAGGTAGTTGTTATTACTGCAAAACTCCATGGGCATGATTTTACAGCGGGAGGGGAGAAATTTACTCCACGTATTTTCAAACAGTAAAGCAAATATTCAGCAATGTCAGGGAGGGAAGATCATGCTTTATGTGTATTTCTGTGTTTACTCCGGCTAATTTGTACTGTTCTGTATCAATTCTGTGGTGGACTTCTGTTGTAAAATGATTTGTAGATGTTCAAACTGTATTTGTGCAAATACTACTATCCCAGTCTGATCCTTGAAGACAACACTGAAATGGTACAATAGCTCTTATCAAATATATCTGAGAGAGAGCAAACTTCAAGATCCCAAGAAAGAACTGATTATAAATATTTTATAAGAAACATGTCTAATGTATGGGTTGGATTTACTGTGAGCAAGAGGTCTTCTTCCCTTCCCTTCCCTTCCCTTCCCTTCCCTTCCCTTCCCTTCCCTTCCCTTCCCTTCCCTTCCCTTCCCTTCCCTTCCCTTCCCTTCCCTTCCCTTCCCTTCCCTTCCCTTCCCTTCCCTTCCCTTCCCTTCCCTTCCCTTCCCTTCCCTTCCCTTCCCTTCCCTTCCCTTCCCTTCCCTTCCCTTCCCTTCCCTTCCCTTCCCTTCCCTTCCCTTCCCTTCCCTTCCCTTCCCTTCCCTTCCCTTCCCTTCCCTTCCCTTCCCTTCCCTTCCCTTCCCTTCCCTTCCCTTCCCTTCCCTTCCCTTCCCTTCCCTTCCCTTCCCTTCCCTTCCCTTTTTTTTTTTTTCTCCACAGCACAAGGTAGGTAACAAAGAGTCAGTGTGAGACCACTTGGTTTTGAAAATTTCCCTCATCAGCCAGATTGTACATGAAACAAGATTTTCTAAGATAAGTCTATCCTCGTTTTCTTAACTATTTAAACATACAGACAATGTTGTTTATTTATGTATTTCAAAGGAACACTGGTCTATTATCTCTTTATAATAATCTATCCTATTTCTAGGGCTTTAAGTGCAGTAACAGAAAACAAAAAAAGAGAAAGGACTATTTGAACCGGGCATGACTTTTTTTCTTCTCTCTCTTTTCCTCAGAAAAAAAACCCAAAAACTAATGGTGTTGCTAAACAAATTGAAGGTTTCCTAACAGAAGAAAATACAACAGGAGAAACTATACCTTGCTTACATGGTTTATAGGGTTCTTCAGCTCATTAGCAACTTTTTATGAGTTCAGAAATTACACTTCAACTCCGGTTTCTCAGTTTTCTCATTTATGGTATAAAAATAGGTGGCCTATTGCCAAATAAGTAGTGTACCATTAATTTTGCTAGATAACTAATAAAAATATTTCACTAGTTTTAGCATTTCCATATCCAGTTTTAGATTTAGGTGACAAAAATGTGAGATCTGCTAGAATTACACCAAATACTAGGAACTTTTTTTAATAGCATTCATTCTGTATAAGGAGTGGAGGACCTGTGAGAAGCTAACCTTGTGGCATCAAGATGTCTCAACATTGTTGGAATGCAAGCTTGTGGTGTTAGACATGGAAATGAACTTTGGTGCAAAAAAATGACTTATCTCACCGACATGGAAATTAGCCTGAAGGTGGTGAAACTGCAAAGGAAGGAGACAGCTTGGTACCCACCCCCCTCCCTTCTAAGCCAAATGCCTGCAGCCGGAGGTTTGAGGAGGACTTGTGGGGAGGAAGTCACCAAGGGGGACCCTCCTGAAAACCACCTCAGAGACACATCACACATGTACATGCAGGAGTGGCTGAGGTCAAGAACTGTAACTATAAAAAGCTGTGACCCTATCAATACAGGGAAGTGTTTCCCCACCCAGTGATGTCACTGGACCGTGGTGGTATCTTTCCTATCACTTGCTATTCTCTGTATTTATGCTTTCTCCTCCTCACTTTCCTGTCTTTCTTTCTGTCCTATCAGCTCTAGGGATTTTTATTTTTTGTTGTGCAACTCCAATGAAGTTTGGTGTGTACGTGACATCTGACCTCGTTTACATCTTAATGTCACCATTTGGGATCACCTTTAGATCTTCTCAACATGTTCCCTCAGGACAAAGGGGTGTACTTGCTGTACGAAGGCCGAGCCCAGCCTCATTTGGGCTCCACACGAGAGTGAGGGAGCTTAGAATGCAAGAGGGTTCTGCCTGATCTTCCATAAGCCATACAGCAGCCCTTGTGATTGTTTGTCTTTTAGCAGCCAATATTGTACTCTGTCTCTGCAAGATCCCACAAGAATGTCCACGTCTCCGGCTTTTGGAACGTGACAGAAGCGATAGCTGGTATTGACATATAATTTAACAAATGCATTGGATATTGTTTTTTTCCAGCATATGGTACTGTGGCAGATACCAGGGCATGACTAAAGTGATTTTGCTTTGAGAATTGTTGCACTTGTACTGCATTGAACAATTTGTAGTATTCTGCCCCACAGACTGGATTGTGGTTCGTGCAGATAATGTAGATAATGGGTTTCTATCTGAAAAAAAATTTCATACTAACAGTTTGTCAGTAGGCAGACATCAGGTAGATGACATTAAATAAAACTACTTGAGAAACAGGGTCAAATCTTTGGGGCTATTAGTTTTTTCTGACTTAATCTACTCCTTGAGAATTCCTAGCTTTCTGAGGATGTTCCTGTGAAATTTTGAGTTTTTCTTGCACTTTTTTCTACCATTCTGAAATAGAGGGCTCAAAAATAGAATTCTAAATAAAAGAATAAACAGTTACCTTCACAGAAATCTTGTGTTTTCTTTTTGTCATGCAAGTTACATTGCCTCTCCTAAAGAAAAGATAGTCAACATAGGAAAAGATAAAATATTCTATGCTCAATGAAGCATGTGACTGGGCCATAAATGTTATTTCATATTTTTCAGTATGAGTTTCATTCTTAGAATTATGAAACAGAACTAAAAAATTGTCTTGTGAAAGATAATCCATTAAAAAAAATATTTGTAAACATTTTGGTTAATATAAGAAAATTCTAGAGCTTAACTTTGGTAGCTGTTTCACTTCGCATACTTTGTTGAACAGAAAGTGCTGTTTTCAGTGCTCTGGAGAAAGTCAGCTACGGAGAGAGAAGACGACATTGAAATTCTTCAGCGACATTTTTTGTTAAACTTCATTAAAGTGGATGAAATGGGATCAATTTCGGAAGAGTGATGGGGCAGTAATGAAGAGAGGCCCAGTGCTATTGAGAGCTGCACACATCTGATGTTTTTGTTCTGAGACCTGTTCCAGGGGAACATCCTTACTCCTTAGTTGCTGTTCTCTGTGTAATTATCACCCTCACGGCTAAGGGCAGACTGAACATCATTTAATCACTCCATCGGCAGAGTCCTTGCCTGTGACATCCAAAAGCAGGCAGGAAGTTGTTCCTGAAAGAGAAAAGGACACAGGAGGATTTTTCATATTGTAAAACAGAGAACCAAAGCTTTTGCATTTGCTCTAAGATAACATATGATAAACAAACATAATAGAGAAGGCAGTTAGTGTCACTCAACCTTTTTCATTTAAGGTCTTTTTAAAATCCAGATTGCATTCAACATTGATGCTTTTCAATTTCTCAGATAAGATTACAAAACTTTAGATTCTATTAAGCCATTAGATAATGTAGTTTGTTCATCTGATGTTTATGGTCAGCAAGAGACAGTGTTATACTGTGGCTAATGACCTGAATTAGGCGATAAAAAACCAGGCTGACTCAGTGTTTGTGCTTCTGATCTTGGTAATTCATAACTCCCCTACCAGCCTTTTTTTTGTCTGCTTAACTGTATTTTGTTTGGGGTAGGAAAATTTTATAATAATGTTTCCTAGGGTGTCTTGAATTTGAAGCTTTTCAGGAAGTCAGTTCTGTTATTTTTGGGTATACTTCTTATTTCAAAAATATTGCCAAGTTGAATTGTTAAACCACAGTATTTCTCTAACATGATCCACCAGTAGGGAATAAAAATATCAATATCAATCATGGATGTTGTAATACAGCATTTTATATGGTTATTCCCTCAGACTCATAAATACGTACTGAAATAGTCAAAGCTACACAAATATTATTCAAATAGTTCCTTTGTGGTAATGTTAATGAAAATTGCAGCAATATTCTTCAGAATGGGATGATCAAAATTCCTGATCCTAAAAGTATCATGCTGTGATTTTAATAGAGCTAGTGCCTTATGTGCCTTTAGTTTCCTAGTCTTGCCTTGCACTGTCCAGAGTAGGATCCACACAGAGTTTCCCTGGATTACCTTTACCATCCTGGATGCTTACTACCTACTTTCATGCTGCAAACCTCACTGCTATGAGTCAATTAACCTATCTCCAATGTCCTCCTTACTCACATTTTTTCAGTCTGAAGTAACATTTTGTGCTAAGTAATTAATTCCTTTGCAGAGGCATGAATCCAGCTTCCATGCCCATATACCTTGTTTTAACAAATAATACAGTTTATAACTGTGTTTAATCCTAGGATCTCCACTGCAAGAAAGATAGGGACTTATTGAGGTGAGTCCTGCAAAAGACAGAAGAAAACACTTTTTCTATTGTGAAGGTAGTCGAACACTGACACAGGTTGCCCAGAGTGGTTGTGGAGTCTCCACCAGTGGAAATATTCAAGACCTGACTGAGTACAGTCCTGGGCAACCTGATCTAGTTAACCCTGCTTGACCAGAAGTTTGAACTAGATGATCTTCAGAGTTGCCTTCCAACCTCAACTACTCTGTGAGTCTGTGATATCAACTACTTCCATATTGCAAAACACAATACTAAACTCAATACAGGCTGGAGAAATACTTTACAGCTTTGAAGGAATCAAATTACACTCGAGCCACTGTCATGAGGAATTCCTCCTTCATGTATTGCACCACTGAACTGCAGCTGTTTAGTCAATTCAGGCCAAATCTACCCATAGAAAGCATTTCTATCTTCAGCAAGGTCTTCCCATACAGTAAGGCAAAAGGCCATTGTGTAAATTGCCTCATAGAATAATAAAGTTCAGAATAAATTCAGTACAAATGGTGTAGCTTCTCCAAAATAATTTGTATAAATAAGTAACTTATAGTACAGAAGAATGGTACTTTCCATGAATTTTTCTGCAAAACTTATACAATTTAGTGAAATTCAATACCAGTGGGTTTACAGCTTTAACTAAAATTCACAGGAAGTCTTCCATTGGAAAAATGTCCAGCATTAGCAACTTGACTAGTCTTTCTTAATTCCCTTCTAAAATCAACAGATCTTGGAATTTGGGTCTTTTTTGGAATCTAGACTTAAGGTTAATACTTCTTCAAAAACTAATTTCTTGTATGATCATCACCACTAATAGGAAAAAAAGCAGTATATAATTTTGCAATTCTGATCCTAGTAAAATTATAAAAAGAAACATTAACTTTATGCCATTCTATTATTTTTCACAAGTTCTGTAAATTTGTAGAAAAAAGCAAACCAAATAAACAATATTTCACAGAAAGAATACAAAGCTGCAAGCAGGAGATTAGACCTATTGGCCTGGCTTGGTTTAAACTATCATAGGTTCCCAAAAGCTCATGGAAATGTGTATTTATTGGGGGTAAAATGAATCTGCAGTCCTCTTTTTTTGCCCTCATAATACACAACATATTAAGAATGAGCTTTTCAAAAATGACAGTTAAGATAATTTTCAGAAAAACTGAGCATCTGCTTTTGGAAATTAGATCTTTTAATGGTGCAAAATTGATCCAGCAAACTTCATAAAAGCTTTTCCAGGGGCCAGAATTTTATCCTTCGTATGTGGTGACTTTGAGAACCAATTTACTTTTACTTGGAACTTGTATTTAACTTCTATAAATGAGTTATTGGAAAAATTATTTCTGGAGTCTCAGAAGCATTAAACATACATTCTGAAGAGTGGAAAGAGTAATAATGCAATTATAAGTTTATCACTGCAATGAAAAAAATATAAAAAGGGAATAAACAAACAATATTCCTTTTCCTAAGAATCTGTTCACTCCAGAAAAGGAAGTTTCAGCCTGTTCTGTGTGGAGTATTAGAAAGTATAAATATGTTGTGACATTTTCCAGTTCTGTTGCTTTCTCTATCTTCTGTCTTAAATATGTAGCTGCCGTTCTCCTAATGTGAAAAAAATCCAATTGCTCTCAGCATGGTAATTAAAGTGCAGTAATAATTCAGATGATAAAACCATGGAGATGTGTTAATATTTCAGAGATTATTTTTTCCCCTCATTTTATTCAAAGATACAAATAAGAATACCTAGTTAGCTTGCAAAGATACGATGATTATGGAACAGTATGACTATAGTAGACACACTTAAATTAAAGGTCACTGTCAAAAGAATATTCATCTTGAATTCTATCAAGCATAGCAGAAAATATGTGTCAGTGTGCTTAGAAAGTCTATTGAGGCTAAATCACATTCAGATGTTTGGATCAGATGGTTGTTTATTTAAGATATATAATGCATATGCATTAGGGAAGTGGGGTGGCTGATATTTTTGTGGAGGAATGCATGTAATTCTCCTACTCAATATCATACCAGTAAATAAATAAAGTCTGATTTCATCTTTTTTAACTACGTACATATTTCAAATGCACTTCCTTCATTTAAGCCTTTCTGCATTATCTTAATTCATGTTTTATTGGACCTTCCCTCTCCTTCCTCACAGCTATTAGGACAGTATCCACTAAGCATTTAATTTAAGACTTTAAATCCTGACCCTCCAGGTTTTTTGCTTGCTTGTTTGTTTCTGAAACCTATATTCAGGAAAAGTTTTATTGAATTAGATAAATTCAACTGCGGATAGGACAACATGACCAGAAGGGATCATCAAGTCTGATTCTCTAACATTGCAGACAGCTATTTGTACCATAAAAGGTAACATAATATGTTAATCAGGCACCAGAAAATTTTTAGAACCCCATAGCAAATCCAAAACCCATGGGAACCTACCAATACGTGGCTAGGTAGTATGTTACAGGAAAATAAAAAGGTAGATTAAGGCCACTGCCAGTGCTCAGTTTTACTCAAGTGAAAACAGATTATCAGAGTAAATGACTAGACTTCAGAGAATGGCTGAACAACCTCCCTCATTTCCACCAAAAATTATGAAGGCTGGGGAAGAATCAATCACAATAAAAAGAAAATTATAGTTCTGAAAGTGAAATGCTACAAGGAAAGTCACACGCTCATGAAGTATAGGACACTTATCAGGACACTAAATTGTTTTAGGAAAATGTTTTCAACTCTGATTAAAATCTCTTACAGTCAGAATAAAAAATTTAAACATAGAACACAATCAACAGAGCAGCAGAGGAGAAGAATATCACTCGATGTCACAATGGGAAACTTGATGAGAACAAGTACTTATACCTATAAGAGAATATAAAAGGCAAAATTTTTCATGCCATGAAATTATTTTCATTTCATGTCACCAAACTATATCAAGAAAAATGATTGTTTATTAAATAACTATCCAGAAACTTTAAATAATAAAATAAATAAAATAAAATAAAATTTATTATTAATAATAATAGCCATTATTATCCATAACATTCTAGTTATTTAGCAATACTCTAGATGTTATTGGTATATTACAAATACATAGAATGATAGAATTTCTGTCTGAAAGAGTTTCTGAACTTCAGTTAATACTTTTCATCGCCTCTAAAACTCAAATAATGAAGTAGAAAATGGGATTTAAGTTTTATGGCTGTAAACAAACTGCATGAAGGATACTTGCTGTGAAGACCACCTGCTAGTGTTTACAGTAGCCCTTTAAGAGAGATTTGAAATTAGGGCAACTCTTTCAAATTCAAAGTTGTGGAACATCTGTTGAAGTACAAATTTTTGTGCTACATCTTTTGCATCAGCTATGTTTTTGTTATTGTTACATATGCACTGCCCAGACATTTATATTAGGATGTTGGTAGAATCATTGAATCATTTAGGTTGGAAAAGAATCTTAAGATCATCAAATCCAACTGTAAACCTAACACTTCCAAGTCTACCAGCTTGTTGCATAAGTTCATTTAAAATTGCAGAAAAATAAATGTGATTCAAATATGTGGTGAAAAAACAGACATTTAAAAATTATACTGACCCATGTACCGTGGTTTACCTAGTGTCAAAGATAAGTTTGTCAATGACACAACAGCAGAAATTCTATGGGAGAGGGGCATGAGACAATTTGTTAAAACTATTGCCAAAAGTGATGTTGTAGGTGAGAGGAAGGCCAACGTACGTCCTCTCACTTTAGTTTTCTGTTCTCTTTACGTCTTGCTGATAGAGTGCTGACTCAGCTTGTTGAATTAAATGCCCTTTCTTGGTTCATGTGCCCTGAAAAACAACCTGGGTTACCTGTGTTGTTCCCTCATTATCTGGGGAAATCTCAGTGAAGATGCAGTTCCTAAAAAATAATTTTGGGTGTTAGTCAGACTGTATGAATATTAGGTATTCATTTCTCTGGAATCAGGCAACACTGATAAGGAAAAAACATTTGTACCAGGAGCACAATCTTTTGTTTTGTTCTGTTTTTTCTTTACATCTTTCTCCAAAAATACTTGAGAGACTTTAACTGTTTTCAGGTATCTTTTCCTTCAGAAATTAAATTTGCCTCACTACATTTTCTGGCTGAGGTACACCATGAAGTACCTTAAATAACTGCAAACACAAGCAGAACAGAGGGATGATAAGCCCTCAACAATGAAAAAAGTACAAATCTGCAGGACCTGTCTATCTATTAACTAGCACCAGGGAGAAAACGATTGGCAGCACCCTCACTCCTCTCGTGTTTTCACTCATGAGTAACTGGGGAAATGTACAGGAAGCGTGTGTGTGCGTGCGTGCGTGTGCGTGTGTGTGAAATGTGTATGTGAAATGTGTGTGTGTGTATGTGAAATGTGTCCTGAGCTGTATGGATGTTTTGTTAACATGGTCACCAGGAATAGTTTCCTTAGCCTATATATTTACAGCTTCTGAATTTCTGAAACGTTGTTATTCCCCCAGTGAAAAAGCAAGTATCACACAGACATTCTCTGTTAATATGACAAACAGACAGTTTAGATAGACAAGGAAGCTGTCTTGGATGCAGATTAGGAACATTGACTGAAACAGCCTCATGTGAATACCTGAGTTCTTCAAGAAGAGTAAATATGTTTTAAATGATAATGGATTTCAAAGGTCAAGGCTAGTAGAAACAGTTACTGATTAAAACTAGTAAAGTTACAACTAGAAACTTTAAACATTTGGAGAGCATCTAAAATTTATTTATTACAAGTAACTTTGTTCTCTCTGCTGTATTACCATGAAATAATGTCCTTTTCCTCTGATTATCCTTCTCTTTAGGCATGAGTTGTCTAGGCTTGTGAGGAGGGAGGGGGAACATTAATGGTTTTTATTCAGGCATCCAATGAGGCAGCATGGAAGAGGAAATGATTATTTTTTAACTGAAAGCACCAGTAGCAAAGCACCCAAATGTTCAAAATTAGTTTCATTTTTCGAAGTTTCTAGAGGAGCAGAATGCAGGATCTGTAGCATATATATTAACAGCACCATTATCCATGCAACTGCTGCTCTTCTTCAGCTCTGTATATTTCAGAAGATACATTTTCTTTCTTTATGCTTTGTGCTCAGAGTGTGAAATCCAATAAAACATACCAAAGAGGTATTGCTGATATCATGGGCTTTTTTACTACTGCCCATTGGGTCCATCAGCCAAGTTAATTCCTGTGATATAACCATATATATTCTGCAAGTGATTCCTGGAAATACGTGGGCAGAAGAAGATTTTGAGGGTTTTGTTGTTCATCATTCATATTTTTCTCTGCTTTTTCCCTTAACTCTCTTCACAAGAAGCAGTATTTCCTGCTCCAATATCTTTCTGCTCTTACTTCCTTTCTCCTCAGCTGCTGGTTATCTGAGTTGCATGGACAATAACTTTGCAACATGTTGTAGGATGCCTTTTCTTCTCTCAGCCAGAAGTGCAAGCACATTTTATTTAATTGCTTTTTTCCATGTCCATAGAGACAATAAGTAAAGGAGAATTTTTAAAAAACATCACCTGTTAAGGAAATGTATGCCCAAGGATGTTTTGGATTGGAGGGATTTAGCTGTTTCCTTGGAAGTTTTTTTAAGTTAGGGATTAAATGGCACAATGCTGGATTTTGTTTGCACTCATCTTCCTGGTCATAGCTAGCATCATGTCACACTATTTGATGTGCAGTAGGTTTTGAACACAAAAGGATTTTTTAAAGACTCACCCAGACTGCAGGATCCTATGTAGAGTAAGGATTTGTTCCCCTTTTGAGCTCAAATTTGGGATGGCCATGAAGAAAAAGTCTTTGAACACTGGTCTGCTAGGTCTTCACTGACCGCAACAATAAAGAAAGCCCAGCTTACATATCATTAATTTTCTTTTCAGTAATACATGGGAAACAAAGAATGCAGACTTTTTCTTTTTTTTTTTTTTCAAATAAAATGTTTTACATTTCTCTGAAGTTTCTCAGTTTCAGTCCAACTTTTAAATCTTTTAAGTGATTATATAGAACATTTTGAACTGCGTACACTTCTGAAAGCAAACATTGCATGTTCAACATCTTAATCTTAAAAGTTATATCTTTCTGTATCTATTACCCAGATGTAACCAATTACCAGTTCCTTATGAAAACATTTTTTTATTTAACTACACTATAAAACAGTGTATCTTAATTGTCAAATATGTATCTCAATTGATAACATGTTACTATAAAAAGTATTGTTAATTTTAGAGCAAACAAATCCTTACTTAAGACATTTAAATTAATATGTCATCAAAAACTGTTTGCTAGGAAAATTGTATTGAGACTTACTATAATATTCTTATTATTATCCTGAGGTAGTGAAAGTTAGTTAAAATTTTATTATAGGAATACTAAATAACAAAGAATTTTCACATGGTGCTCTACAATGCAATACATGCTGTAGTCTAATCAATTACATATTTGCTTTTTAAAACCAATCACTGTATCAAGAAGATTAAGAAATTTGGGAACTCATTTTAAGAGGATGTTCCAGCATTTGCAAAGAATGTCTTTCTTATTTCCATTTTAATTGGAGGGAAATAAAAGCTGTAGTTCATTGGAAATTTTCACGCACCATTACTTAGTTTCAGTTTTAAACGAATGGGCACTTTTGATGAATTCGAACACTTAGAATGTAGAGATATTGCTTTGGTTTCTAACTGTCCCTCATTTTTGTAAACACTTCAATAACGTTCACAATTTAATATTCCTATTATCATCATTACCCACAGTGAAATTATGTTATACTAAATATATTTCACTGTTATATTAAGAATGTGTCTTGATGGACTGAATTACTTAGGTAGTTTGTTTCCGTCAGCTTTGTTTAGAAAGTGTTCTAAGATAGAGTAATATTTTTCTTAATGAGTGTTTCTAAGCACTTCTTTCAACAAAGGCACTTTATTTTTCAACTAGCTCACCTAACTGCAAATAACAATCTCTCTCTGAGAAATAAGTTTCAATTACAAGAGTATGACTGTGATTATAACTAAGTAAAAGATAATTGTAACCATTAATTTATCTACAATCTCTCTCATCTGCTCATAGCAGGTAATAGTTGGCTTAAGTTTCTCTGCTTGCAAAATTTTAAGAGTAGTAATACCTCCAAACTGATAACATATTCACTGTAGCAGCAAACACATCCTTCTACTGTCTGGCTCTAAAAATTCGCATAATTCATCTCAGTTGAGTTTGGTCAGACAGCTGCAATAGGAAGAATGCCAGCAGTTCAATCCTCATTCTTGTAGTTAGGAGTAAGTTAGAAACTCGGTGACATTAATCTTATGATCCTTCAGAGTCATGAGGCAGGAGCCTCTGAGCAGGTTACTGTGGGAGAGGATCCAGATCGCCTTGGTCTGAAGAGGACTTAAAAGCTTAGTCTCACTCCTGATTGTACTATGAAGTTGCATACCACTACTATTGCTTCACTGGTTAAAATCTGACACCTTTCCATTTTTCTCAAGTAAAAGGTTTATATGTAACTTATGGATGGATTTCAGAATCTAGGTTCTGTCATTTTACATAGTAAAGCCACCTTCAGAGCCCAAAGTCAGAGGTTCTCTGTAGAAAAGTATTATTTGAGAAGCATATTTGCATTTGAATTTTTGGAGTAATTCCTGTCTGAATTTTCATGTTGTTTGTCTTGCTTTGCTGCTTTCCCTCATCACAAATACCCCATGAAAACCAAGCACTGAACTCTCAGCTCTAGGTTCTGCCATAGAGAGGAAAGTCTAAACTGGAAGGGCACAAAGCCCAAAGCCTGGACTTTTAAAGCCTCCCTTCTGCCTGGCCCAGACAAAAAGTGAGAAAAAAAGGCTTCAGAGTTGACATGTGTAGATTCCAGTTGTGTGTATATATATATATATATACACACACATTCCAGCATATGTGTATATATATATACACACACACAACTACAAAAGCATATCTCAAAACTTTCACTTTCACTGATTCACTATGTATGCATTTAATTTAACATTTGGAAGTTCCCAGTATTGTAATTCTTTCATGCACATTTCTTTCCCTTTGTAAAGTGTAGTGAATCCTTTCATGGCATTTAAGATAGATGAAACCTCTCTGGAAGATGTTCATATTACATGGCCTTGTGAGGGTCTGATTACTTTGCTATTGGACATCAATATGTTTCTTTCAACCTTGTTGACATCTCATTAATTGTGAGTAAATTCATGCCAGGTCCTTGCAAGAATTGTAATTGATGCCCAGTGGCATCCAACCTGACTCTCAAATTGTTCATCAATATACTAACATGTATATTCTGCCCTTGAGGAGCAATAAACCTGCTTTATTTGGATCCCAACAGAGAATCCCAACAGCCATTTTTGAAATCTCCAGTTACCAGGCTACTAGAACCTACACTTAATGGTGAGGAAGAAAGCACGGAAGAAAGCATTGAAAAAAGAACAGACAGAAATCTGAGTAATGACAGCCAAACATGAGCACAATACTACAATGTAACATGCCTATAACACATGATTCACTGGCCTGAACTTAACTTCAAGGAGCAAATCCCTTGAACTTTGTTTTTACAAGAGTGAAGTGGTGGGAAGGGAAGGGAAGGGAAGGGAAGGGAAGGGAAGGGAAGGGAAGGGAAGGGAAGGGAAGGGAAGGGAAGGGAAGGGAAGGGAAGGGAAGGGAAGGGAAGGGAAGGGAAGGGAAGGGAAGGGAAGGGAAGGGAAGGGAAGGGAAGGGAAGGGAAGGGAAGGGAAGGGAAGGGAAGGGAAGGGAAGGGAAGGGAAGGGAAGGGAAGGGAAGGGAAGGGAAGGGAAGGGAAGGGAAGGGAAGGGAAGGGAAGGGAAGGGAAGGGAAGGGAAGGGAAGGGAAGGGAAGGGAAGGGAAGGGAAGGGAAGGGAAGGGAAGGGAAGGGAAGGGAAGGGAAGGGAAGGGAAGGGAAGGGAAGGGAAGGGAAGGGAAGGGAAGGGAAGGGAAGGGAAGGGAAGGGAAGGGAAGGGAAAGAACTTCCAACTTAAAGAGAAGGATGTTGTGGGGGACCACGTCAAAGACCTTGCAGAAGTCTAGATAGATGACATCCATAGGTCTTCCCTTGTCCACTGATGCAGTCACTCCATTGTAGAAAGCAACTAGGTTGGTTAGGCAGGATTTGCCCCTAGTAAAGCCATGCTGGCAGTCCTGAATCACCTGAATCATCTCCCTGTCCTCCATGTGCCTTAGCATGTCTTCTAGGAGGATCCGTTCCATGATCTTCCCAGGCACAGAAGTGAGACTGAGAGGTCAGTAGTTCCCAGGGTCCTCCTTTTTGCTCTTTTAAAAAAAAATGGGTGTAATGTCTTCTTTCTTCCAGTCACTAGGGACTTCACCTGACTGCCATGACTTTTCAAATGACATGGACAGTCCCACGGACTTGTGCATGTTCAATTTCCTGAGATGACTGTAATATTCAACTGCAACATTGACAGCTGATTAAATTAGATTGTTGTGTATATCCTTTTTAGTTTATATATAATCATTTAAAACCAATATAGTTTATAGGGTAATGCATTAAGAGAAAGAAAAAGAACTGGCATTCAAAAGAAAATAATACCTCTAAAACCACCTCAGAAGAAAACCCAAAAAACAAAACCACAGTGGCTTACAACTGCTGTGGCTGGTTGTTGCTGACTTTTTCTTCTGGGTTATAGTAGTGTTCTCTGGCTTAACTTTACCTAAGTGTAAGAGTGATACAAACGAATGGAAGAAGGACCTTTGATACTTGTCTTAAACTAAGAGTGATGTTTTGCTTCCATCAAAACCATGGTCTCAGACTCTGAACAAACTGGGTATTCCTATTCACAAGTAATTAATTATTAGGCATTTTTAGAAATATGTAGCATGAAATAATTAATATATAATCTGAAAGGACTGAAAAAGGCAAATATTTGTACAGTTATTGCTGTTCATATCTTCATGCTCTCTTCAAACAAAACCAATGTAGAACAACTCCGGGAATCAGTACAGGTGGGGAAGTGATTGGCAGGGCAATTGTCTTGCTGGAAAGGACTTGGAGATTACAGTGAATGCAGGTTGAATTTGTATTCAACTGTACATTTCCATGGAAAACAAGTGAAGTCTCACAATGAGCTACAATTGAAGCAGCATGACTGGCAGATCCAGCAAAGTTTTCGTCTCTTCCTGCTCAGAGCTGCTAAGGATGCACATTGAATATTGAGTCCAGTTTTGCATCCCCTGAGGTCTGTGGAGAAACTGGAGAGAAAGTTGCTGTGTTGATTGGGGCACATGATCTATGAGAAGCAGTTGAGGTAGTTGGGTTTGATTAATCTGGCAATGCTGTGTCTAAGGACATGATTCAATAGCAGCTGAAGGTTATCTTAAGTTTACAGCAGAACTGAGGCAGTCAGACTCTTCTCTATTGTGCTAGACAATACAAGGGGCATGAGATGCATTGTATCTTGGGAAGTTTAAACTGGACAGTAAGAAAATATTCTTCACTAGGCAGTTAGTGCAGGCTGTAACCAGAAGAGATTTCTTGGAAAGGCTGTGGATCTCCATTCTTGGAATCCTTAAGATTTAACTAGACAAAGCCATAGCTGACTGGTCTAGAACTTGTGAGTCTTGTCCTCATCAGGAGTATGGACTAGATAGTCTCCAGAATTGCTTTCGAATCAATATTAATGCAATCTTGCTATGATCTTACTAGGCAGGAAAGACTCTCACTGTCCCAGGAAGAAAGCATTTTGGCTCCCTGTGGCTTTTGATATCAGCTCGCAACAGGATCCCTTTACCCCAGGCATGGAAAAGTTCCTCAAATCAAAGTCCCTAAAGGAATCTCCTCTGGAAGTGACCTTTTTTCACCTAATAAATTCCACTGGCAAAGACACGGATTCTGTATACACATAGCTACTTCATTATTTAATATCTTCACATTTTTACTGACTTGTTTCAAGTGTCCAACCCTTTTAGATATTTGGTTTCCTGGCAGAGTGACTGTTGCTGGTGACACGCACAGGTAAGAGGTCACAATGCCTCTGAATCAGGTATTGATGCTTTTACCAAGAACAAATTCTACATTTTATGTCCTTCATCTCACAGATCACATAGTTTCCAGCCTCCTCTCTAAATATCTGTATCACAATGTACTAGATGACAACTATTCAATGGCCTAGAATTATGTGTCCCATTGTGCTGGCTCCTTACACCCATAAATAAAAAAAAAGAAAAAAGTTGGAAAAAAATTGGCACCAGCAAAATTAAATTAGATCAATAACTTTATTTCCACTCTTGGAAACTGTTGGATACCCTGCCAAGAAAAAAATATTTCTTATCCATATGTGACGGCATTGTCATTGTGTTGCTCAATTTTGGCTCATGATCAATAGAATAATTTTTAGACATAACGGGACTAATGCTTCCACTTACTCCAGATGCTTTTCTACTTAGATTATTCCTGAAAATACCACTAATGGGCTTTTACAAAGATTTATGCAGTCATATAATCCTTTCTATGAAGAACATTATTGCCAGCGCGAAAATGCAGTTCACCTCTAGCTAAGGATAGAAAATTACAAAGAACTTAATATAATCTTACATTTGGAAAATGCTTACAAATGGAAAATCGTGCCACATTTAAAGCCACATTGGTCTCTTCTATATAGATTAATTGAAATCTCTGCTAAGTTCTTGTGGACAATGTAAATGATTACTTATAACATCTAGTACCCTACCACAAAAATATTATGTCAGAAATTCTACGATTGTTGGTGGAACTAAGTAATATTCATAGGGAATAAGATTATCCAGATCTGGAGTTTAGGAAGCTTTGCATTTAAATTAGGAAGTCAGTAATTTTAAAATGTTCCATAATAAGGGTTATCATAATGTTCCTCAACACTTTGGGTCTGGGAGTCAGCTCTGGGATGAATAACAGATGCAGAGCTGAGTGCCCCTGTCATCTGAAGAGCACCAAGACAATGAAAACCATGTATTATTCTCACTTATCTTGCATATTAAGTTATAAATATACATGTTTATACAATTCAGAAAACACATACACTAGATACTGAGACCTGGATCTTGCCCCTTGCCCAGTAAATGAGAACATTTCTTTCATAATGGATTGAGGATTAGGGTTAAGTGTCAGCACAGTTATTGACCCATTGACAGCTTCTTTTGTATTCCAGAAAAGAGGAAGTTTCATCTCCTAATCTAAAAGGATATTAGCATTTTTAAAGTTAGTGGAACAGTCAATAGTTGTAGATGAAAAAAAAACAGAACTCCTGTTTAGGTTGTGGAGAAAGCTCTAACAAAACTGGCTGAATATGAAAAACACCCGAGTGAGAGTTTCAAATGGAAGGTTGAACATATCACCACACCATGATCCCCTTTGGTGATAACAATAACTGGGATGAAGATCTTGGAGCAAACTGTACAAGCATCCTCACAGCCTGGTAGTTGAAACAGGAAATAACCTTGTACTAATAGGTAGCAGGTGTGATTTATATTTTGCATCCAGTAAGTACTTTTTTTTTTTTTTTTTAAATGCTAACCACAATGGAGAGAAAGATCAGAATAACCATCAGAATACAATCTACCCTCCTCCTTGAGGAGGAAGGAGAGATAGGAAACAACAGACTGTGAACTGACTCTAAACCCCATTCCCTGTCCCCCTGTGCCGCTGGGGGGAAGGAGGTAGAGGAAACAGGAACAAGCTAATTTGGGCCCAGGAAGAAGGGAGGGGTGGGGGTAACATATGTAAGCCCTGCTCTGTGTGTTGTCTGTGTCCTGTGTGCATCTGATTAGTGTGAAATTAAATTGATATTTTTCTCCAAGTTGAGTCAGTTTTGCCTAGGACTTTAAATGGTGAGTGAACCCTTTTTGTCCTTGTCTTGACCATGAGCTCTTAGTTGGCCTTTGTTCTCTCCATCCCAGTGCATGGGGGGGGGGGAGAAGAGGGGGGGAAAGTTGAGTGAGAGGCCGTGGCTGGTTCTTTGTTGTCATGTTCATCCCAGACATCTTCACAACATGCAGCTCATTATATTCAATACAAAGGTAGATCTAACTAGAGCATTTAATGTTCTGCATGCACTGGTCAGGAGCAATAAAGCTGGAATAAATGCAAATGTTTTGCCTTATTTTTTGTTAGTACATCAACTGTTCCTAAGGTAATAACAGCAGATGAGATAATTGCAACTTACTGACTGAAATGGACTCCTGTAGTCTATTCCTACACCTCTTTGGCCACAGACATTAGTGGGGAATTGGGTGTGAAAAAATTGATTATCTATGCAAGTATTATTGCATGGTTTTGAGGGAACCGTATTTATTGAAATATATATCACCTAATAGGTGAAAATTAACCAAGCTATTATTCTTTAACAGCTTTCTACTGCTTTTATCAAAATAAAATTTTAAAATAGTAGAGGTATACTTATTTACTAAATATTTTTGCTCTTATGTACAGTTCCAGAAATGGGCAGTTTGAAATAGAAATGGTTATGTTTTCTTTTTAAAGGCAGTTGAGCCCTCTTAATATGTGAGTAAGTCAAAATACACAACTGAGAGATTTCATTGCACAATTGCACTGCACCTGCAGGGGAGACCTTTATATGAAACAATTCTGGATTAAAAAATGTTATTACAATGGAAATCCATATCAGCAAAGTTTCTCACGGTTCTACAGAACAGCAACACCTTAGAAGCAGAAGTACTGAGATAATAAAGTGATGAGAAGTTAATTTTATCCCATAGGGATCAAAATTTCCAAGAAGAATTATAGGCTTCTAGAACCTTACATCCTTATTCAAGTTTAAATATTGGGCTCTAATGTAGTAATCATAATTATATAAATATAATAGAAAAATCAGATAATATAATGTATTCTTATGGTTTATAGTGTATTATATTATCTCATGCTAAATATGTTAAATGTGTATTATAAATAACATCTGTGTATTTACTGTATGTCTAGAAAGATATATTTATATGTATATGTATGTATTTATGTATGTAAATTTTTGCATCTTGCCAAGAATGTCAGTTGACATTTTTAGACATAGAGCCTGTTGCTACTTTTCAAGATGGTCCTTTAGTGGAAAACAGAATTATTCAACACACAATAAAAGAATTTCAAAGCAAGTAAGATGAAATATTACATAACACTGTATAAGTATTAGTTGTAGTCATTATACCCATTAAATATTTTGTTCCAAAATCAGAAATATCCACAAAGCAGAAAAAGGCAAAGTGATACATATGGTGAGAGAAATAAAACACTTCAATTAACTTTTACCCAAATAGCCTCAAATAATCAATAATAAAAAGTTTAAAATTACATCCAATAAGAACTCTTAAAATTTAAAATTGATTAGGCTACGTTTTTTCATCTGCTGATCTTATAGGCATGGATAGGTAGCATGCTAACTTCTGCTGAAATAGGTTCCTGACTTTATTACTTTAAGAAATAAAAAAAAAATAAAAGAGAATTAAAAATTGCAGTATTCCATTCCTTATGAAAATAAAATAAAAAATTAATAAAATAAGGTAAAATAAAATACAAAATTAAAATAAAATAGTAATAATTAAAAAAAAGGCAACTGTTCTGCAAACACAGCACCCCATAATGTTCTGGTTATACATTTCTTTTTTTTTTTTTTTTAACTTCCATCATATATCTGTATGCAGATAACAGAATTTCAACTTTATTTTAAATGTTACAATGCATTTGTCAGGGAGGCCAATGCAGTAATATTTTGCATTGTATTAATGCATTAATTTTTTAAACCTGTCACATTCATTATTAATTGAAATATTAAATTACCAAGAATCAATATGACAATCAACTTCATACACTTCGCTTAGATTATTAAGGAATAATAAAATATTTAGAGAAATCCTTTATTGTGTTCACTTTGTCAAGTGATTGTTAGGCAATTACATCATCAACTCCCATCCCACATTTTATATATAACATAAAGCTAAGTTTTAAAAGAACGTTATTAAGCCTGCAAATCTAATGCCAGAAGCTTTGGAAGTGCAGGGTTAAGGCTGAAAGAATTAAAATTGTTTGTAATTCTCGTATTTCAATATTCCTTGTTATACAATGAAATGTTGGGGTTTTTCCTAGAGATTTTCTCACTGATTCAAATAGCTAACTAGGACAGTGTTCAGATTAATGAAAAGCTATTAAATATATTCATTTTCTCTTGTTCAGTGTAGGGTTCTGTCTTATTTATTGCATACTATACAAATCCTTTCATCAAGACAAAACTATTCATTTTCTCCTAGATAGGGAGTTTTCAACAGTGAACTATCTGAATTCTCCACACGCAGTTATAAACTTATTTCAGCAATATAGCTGTGAGGTAGTTACCTGTGAGTTTTTTTAAGTGATCCTGTTCCATCCTCACATACAAGATCCTGGTGTTGGCCCCCGTGTGCCAAACCACATTTGGTTAACATGAAGCTTAATGACAGTAGTGGGTGTAAAAGCAATTCCAGTATGTGATAAAAAGATAACTTACCCAGTCAGGCCTTTGCAACTGCTCATGACACCACTGCTAACATGACCTTTGTAGCATTTAGCAGGATCTTTAAATTCCATGTGAACAGTCCTGTGCTTTGGGATAGTTTCCCTCAATGTGAATATATTTGCTCCACCATCTCTCCATCAATTGTTTTGTAAATCTTTCAGTTTGCCACTGAATTTATGTTACATTTTGCATATTCTGTCTCATAAGAATAAACTTGGTCGGCATCTGCAACATTATATGAATGAAAAACTAGAGAAGCTGAAAACAGCGTGAACTGAAATTCAACCTGAGTGGGTTTTTAATCTGCGGTTTTCCTCAGAGCAGATGCCCCACTTGTATACCTGCCTGCACAGTTTTATTGCTATGCAGCACATAAGACTAAGCAAGAATCAGTTGTGCTGGCACTGAACCCGTTTGATTTAGAAAATTAACAAGTAGATGTAGCTTTTAGGAATGGATTAGACACCAATTTGAATATAAGGAACAAAGGCAGGGAAAATTATGCCCTTCCTGATTTGATTGGCGTTTTAAGGTCTGTAGAATGAAGCTTTTTTTCCTCATCAGGTTATTAGGTGTAACATAACTGAAATGTAATACACTAGCTGAGAACATCTGCCAATCCCACACAAGCACAAGGTTTTTACATGTGATGTGCTAAATATTTCTTCTCTGTTTCAAAAGACAAGCCTCAGGGATTCTTCTGACAAAATTAATTTATGTATCTAGTATCTAGCATTCCCAGAATCCTTCAGGTTTATAGATTGTAATGAGGATAAAAAATGGTATACTAAATGTGCTGTTTTAAAAAGTTTATCTAGTTTTTCCATAGACATTATTTATAAACAAATCTGTCCCATTAAAAATATAAAATCAAAACTTAGTGATTTTCCAGGGGAAAAAAAAAGAGCAGCAAAAAATTCTTTATTTGTCTTTTTAAAATTATATTTGATCCAAATTCCACAGGAGTAGTTGCAAAATTTTTGGCTAGTTTGGCCAAGTCCGTATATGTTTTCAGGGTCATTTTTAGAATACCACGCACTCAAGCTGCTGCCTCTAAATATGAAGAAAAAAACAGGAAGATGTTGACATCCTGGAAGAACAGAAAAAGTTTTAGTTGTGCTATACTGAGTTTATGATTCATAGAGACAATTATGACTAATTGTATTAATTTTTTTAGATACATGATGCATCCCTTTGGATTCCCTAATAGAAAAGTAGATGATAAATTAGTTCTGTTCTATTCTATTCTATTCTATTCTATTCTATTCTATTCTATTCTATTCTATTCTATTCTATTCTGTTCTGTTCTGTTCTGTTCTGTTCTGTTCTATCTGTATTATGCTACAGTAAATTTTCCAGATTGTGATTTCTGGTATAGATATCAAAATATTGAAGAAAAAAGAAAGATAAAATGTGTGCCACTACACCAAAAAAATCATACTAAAATCAGCAGTGGCATACCACAAACGTAAAGGACCAGGTTGACAAGTTTTTCACACAAGATTTCATTTGGATCACAAGGACTTTTTTTTGAATGTCAGTTTCCCTTTAGACAGCAGACATTTACACACCCTTAAATTAATTGTTAGTGCATATGTATATACATGGAAAACATACACTTCATAAAGTTACCTCGTTAAAGAATTTTATTTTAAATCAAAATACACTGAAATGATATGTGAATAAGGATACAGCAAGACACAGTGAACTTCAGTGTCCTGGTATTCAATGTTCAGTCACAGTAAATGTTTGCTGAAGACTCCTTGTTCTGGAGACAAGGCATTGCTTTCTCAGAAGTGCTAAAGAAATAGCACCAAAAATTGTTGTTCGAGTGCTTCCTTTGTACTCACTAATAGATACTTGGCTTCACAGCCAGGAGACAATGTGTTTGGCCCAAAGTCTGACTTTCATGTCACAAAAGTTTAGGCATATATTTACTGCGCCACATTATCCTGAAACGGGTGAGGTAGAGACGAGATGTATATGCACAAAAATAAAACAGGATTTACTGCAAACAGCACCGGGATCTTATCTATTGAACTAACACAGCACAAGCACAGCCAGACTGCGTGGGAGTTGAGGTATAACAACAGAACATTAAAGCAATAATGCAAAAAGGTATCTTAATAACAAAATGTGCCACTAATAGTCAGTTGATAAGGGTTAAACATTTAAATGCTAGCAACTTACTTATTAATAGGTATGATACTAGATCTAGAACAATGATTAAAATAATACCTGGCCAGATAATAATACGGTAAGTGCACTTATCTAAAAGGATCCTAAAATCTTGAAAGTTTAGAACTTAACAATGAAAGATTGCTTAATGTTAAGTTATATAGGGAGTTAATATCTCTCACCCTCTTACAGCCACAACAAGGTGTCCCTGTCCCGTCTCTCAACTCTGGAGGAATAATCTCTTGAGCAGTCCCCGCTGGAGAGAAGAAGGTCCAGCACACCTTTTGGGAAGTGTACAGGAGTCTCTCCTATCAAAGATGGGACCAGGCTTTTATAGAATAAAGTAGATTGACTGCTGTCATTAAACTATTTAGCCATACCTCCAAAATCTCTCATTGGAGAATAAAAGGAAAATAATGGAAAAAAACAAGAAGGCCCTGTTCTTACCAAGCACACTCTTTTGTTTATCTGTTTGTTCTTGTTTTGTCTCCATTTTGGGCCTAGTTGTGATTAGGCTGGGCTGTTTTCTTCAACACCAGAGAGCAGCTGGTGTTAAGAACATCAGCTTGGCCCTCTGTACTTTCAAGGTTGTTACCAGTTCAGAGCTTGCTAGGCCCTTTCCTTTCCCATGTCAGTGTTTCCACTCCTGGCCCAGGGCTGCAAAACTGAGTCATAAAGGGAAACTGAGGCAGGCACAGTGCGAGATGGAGCATCCTGCTACACACATTTCATTTTTAATTGCTCCCCGTTGCTTTTTCTCCTCACTGCCTACATTATGTGCACATGAGATTGCTCCTGTCATCTCTCTGGAGTACATGGAAGTCTCACTGAGATGAAACCTGTCAAGCACTCCAGTGTCCACCTCACCCAGCAAGACAGCTGGGGTCCTGGATCACCTGCTCTAGCTTCTAAAATCTCCAGCATGGTAGAAGGCTCACACTGAGTCGCTCAACACTCAGCACATCCTCTAAGCATCATAATTGGTCTAGATATCTAATTGGATGTGGCAAGGCAATGTCATGGTGAGGGGATGAGGCACAGTTGTGCTGTAGTCACATGAGAGGTGCAGAGCAGAAAATACTGCATGTGCAGCACAGGGGCAAGTTTGTACCAAGTTAAGCCTATGTGCCCATAGTGTGGTGAAGTCTGGACATGAAGTGGCTGACTGACATGCTTTAAAGGAGGCTAACCTCCTTTAGGCAGAAGCTGTCCTGCTCCCTTAACAAAGGGTAGAAGGAATCTTGAGTATCTCAGAGTATATTGCAAATACAGTTATAAATGTCACATATTTCTCTCTGCCTTGATTATAGAGGGAGCTCAAAAACAGAAATAACGAACAAAATAAGTGTTCCAGTTATTTATAATAAAATAAATTAACTTGAGTTTTTTTGGTTTTCGGTATTCTTGGTTTTGGGTTTGGTTTTTTTTGTTTTAGTTTGGGTTTTTTTGTTGTTTGTTGCTGTTGTTGTTGTTGGTTTATTTGCTGGGTTTTTTCTGTTGTTTTTTTTGTTTGTTTGTGGGTTTAGGGTTTTTTTTCCCCAAAAAAAAAAAAATTTTATTCACATTACTATTTTTTTCTTCATTTTGCTTTGGTTTTCCTTTTGATTAAAACACATTTTTGGTGGGTTATAGGATATCTGAGCAATTTTCAAATTGTTATACATCCTATAAATATATTTGAACTTTCCTTAGATAAATTCTCAGTTGTGAAACTGTCTGTGTAACAGACAGTTTATGAAGCAAATATTTTCTGAAGGTCTCCATGCTCCTAACTCTTAATCCATGCTTCCACTGCGTGATTCCTATTGTGTTCAGAGAACAGCTCTTTATGAATTCACTGTAAGGAAGCAAAAGCTCCATTACCAGTTTCTCCTAACCAGAGTAACCTCAGGTTTCCTTTATTAACTGCTCAGGTCACAGGGAACATCTATCTCCTGACTAAAAACTTTTCTTTTTTTTTCCTTCCTCTTTCTCTCTTTTAGCTTCTCAGAAAGTCCATGTGACAGTTCTGGCAGTGTGAGGTGTCTGATGAAATGCAAAGGCAAGTGACAGGTTGGAAAGTTGTGAACTTGCTCCCTGGTGAAATTAAAAAGCCAAACTTCAGCTCTGTGAACTCTTTTATTTTCCAGTTTTAGAAAGACAGCAACCCTTACCTTGAGCTCTTTTGCTTTCCTCCAAGAGTGGTTCATGCTGTTGTCACTTGAAAAGACACTTTAAAGTGTCTTAAAATTTAACCTATGTTTAGAACTGTTGCAATCCTGCAGGGAATGGTCACCATATTTGCTCTCCATTGAGTGACCACAAAAAAGAGGTCTAGCAATACAACACAAAAGACATTCTGTAAAGAAGTAGATGCTGTTTGTGTGCAATTTCCAAGACTGTGTGAACTTCTTTGATGTCTAGGTGACATAGATTAATGCTGAATACATTTTTTTCCCTTTCCCCTCACCCAAGCTGAATGTAACCTACCAACTGACTCAGATCATCAAACTCCAGGTGCATGTAAAGATCTGATTAATGTTAAAAAGCACCAAGCACATTATTTCCCACCTGGACCTATGGAAAAATGAGAGACAACTTAGGTCAACCTTATTTCTTTTTGTAGAGCTGAGTAATAGTCCCTATTAAGAATGAAACAATCAAGGAAATTGGGATATATCTTCCCAGTAAAGTGCACATTAGTAGTAGAGCAGTTTAGACACATGGTTTGGGAGCCTGGTATTGCTGTGAATATGAATAACACTCGCTCCTCACCAAAACATCTTGATCCTTCCCTTTCCACACTTAAATATCCCATAATATGTCCTCTGCAATCCTGAAATGCTCTTCTCTGTTTCCCACAGCAAGCGCTGTACTGTCTCTCTGCAGGGTGGCCTAGAGAGCCTCTCTGCTGACTCCTGGGGTTGGGTGTCCCCTGTCCTGTGTGGCTGGATCACCCCTGACACAGCCCTGGTGCTGGGGCAGCAGCTTTTTTTTCTGACTGAAGTATTGAGGGTTTACTGATCACCATCATGCCTCTGTGACCTTTCATGTTCACGAAGATGAGCCTTTAATCATCTAACCTTACAGAATTCATTTCACATTATCTCCTCTTTATAATTAGAAAGTGCAATGAATACTAGTAAAATGAGTGCTATATGTAAATGCAAAGTTTTGGAGTGGGCTGCATATCATCTAGCTATGTATTAAAAACATGATCTAAATTTGAAATAGTCACTCACATCAGTCACTTCTTGCATAAACACTACAGAGGGACAGGACCTCCTTCTAAACCCAACACACCTGTAAGTCAGCCAACAGCCCATCTCTCTACACCACCTAATACAGTTCTGTTCTAAAGAAAAGTGTATGAATTATGACTCCATGTCAGTATAATTTTGACCATTTTCATGTTATTATTGAAGGGCATGTTTTTCAGTTGTTTTCCACAGTTTCCATGTTCCCTATTAGTAGGCTTCAGTGGAGAAGCGAAATTCATACAACATGGCAACACTGACACTGGTGGCATGTACTGGAGCTTGTCTGTTTTGTGAACTGTCATCCAGAGGTAAAAAAATTAGTCACCACTAAAAGTGCCTCATTCACCAGTATTTCACCACTGAATAGCTCTGCTTATTGTAAGAGAATACATCATTCTAAACCAGGAGTGACGCAGTAGAGAATTGGTTCAAGGACAGTTGTTTTTTAAGGAAGCTAAGGGAAATGTGACAGCAATGTGTTATCTTCATTCCTTAATTTTGTTTAAAATTAAGGAACATATCTAAAGCTGGTACACAAATACATTTATTTTATGATTTATATTATACCTTTAAAGATATATTATCATGGCAACACAGACATTGACTTTGTTGTTACTTTGTATACCAAACTATATTCAGTTTTGCTGTGCTATTGAACAGCATAGAATCATAGAATGCACTGTTCTTTCTGCACTGGCATCTGAGAATTTGTGTAGTCTGTACTTGTTAAATATAAGAAGTGAAAACCAGAAACTACTTTAAAACTTCTGATAGTAGTGGCAGCCCTTTTATTTTTTTAATTAAGTCTTGAAATTGCACTGAGTATCCAAATAATGATAAGAACTTACTTTCATTTCATTTAAATTTCTTCAGAGATTTTAAGATTTGACCTTCAAGTCCACTAGAAGCCCATCCAATGATTTACTCTGCATTTTTATTTGAAACAAATTATTCCACTTCATCTCACAAGTAACATAGGGAAGAGCAGATGGACCAGCTTTGGGATGATTGCTGTGTTAGTGAACTGAAAGGTAATTAAGGAAATACACTGGTTAAACAAGCCTGTGAAAGTCAGACAGCATTTCATCATAAAGTAAAAGGTAAAATTATTGTCTATCCCATAAATATGAGATATCTTTTAAAAGTCTAATATTCCCAAAAGAGAAATAATAATATTCTTTTTCTTTCCTTCTCTTTTGATTTTATGCAGTAATCATAGAAAGACTGAATAATGAATTTACCTCCAGTGTAAGTTCTATGTAGTACAGTGTGTATGACCAAAATATCAAAAGAACTCTAGTTTTCTTCAAAGCACAATTTGTTCCTGCATAGCTACTACCATCTATAGATGACTAGTGACTGAAGGTCCAGGTATTTGTCCTGCAGCACTAATTATGATCATTAGTGGTGCGTATGTCATACTTAAAGGTTGATTTCAGTTTTAAACTTGTGTCTTCAGCTGCATGGCTAATGTCACAGCTCTGCTGACATTAATGCAAAATCTGCTGGCATCATCAGTTTACTCAGGTGCACTCAGGGCTGCACTAGAACTCCCCAAAACAAAGATTCTAATAGAAACTGGCCTATCAGCCTTGGTCTGTGATCAGTGAAAGATCACCACTTACAAAGTGTAATTTTCCAAGCTGTTTTGGATGAACCAGCTTTCTAGGGTGGTTTTGATTGGCTGTAGTCTCCTTCATCTACCTCCTGCTGAACCCCAGCTGTTTTTTTGCATTGACCAGTTTCATCTCCTTGAGGTAAATGCTCTCTCTGGGTACACCAGGTCCTCCATCTCCCCAGAGGAACTCCAGTGCAATGATTCACCTCAGTTGTAGCACACATTGTGCTACTGGTTTTCAATATAGATTTACTTTTAATTTATTAATATAATTTTATCCATACACACACAAACATTAGCAATTAGTAGCACAATATGTTTAGACCACACTCTATATCTTTAAAGATCATATATGCACATTACTGGTTCTGTGCATCTTCCTGTTTACAATACTGCAGCACAGGTATTTGAGTAGACCTTTTCAGACCTTTGAGGGGCTAAAGACATCTTGCTTTTTAGTCTATTTTCTGTCTGCTTGTCAATCACACTCTCAGGTTCTTCGTTATGTCACTTGCACAGCTACATCAATTAGATTATATATTTTTCCAGCTTTCATATCACTGCTTTAGCCTGCACTTATCTCTCCCTGCCAGCTACAGAGGGAGCTGGGTAACTGCTTCGAACTAGATACTTGGTTTTTAAGCAGCTAACTTGGAAGAAGATACTTCACACCCCTAATACTTTTGATTCCCAAACTGAGACTCTAAGAAAGGCTTGATTTTTGGAAAAGAAGGAACACTCATTTTCTGAATATGAGTCCAAGCACTCAGAAGCTGAAAAAATGAGACTCACCAAATGTTTTTGACAGCATTCTTTAATGAAATACAGATCCAAAAAGATTCTTCATGTATAAAATAGAGAGCACTCCTTCAACCAATGCTATCTTCAAAACTCACATAAACATCCATCACACCTGTTGCAAGCTGACATACTCTGACATTTACTTTGCAACCGGAAAGACTGTCCTCTCCCCAGAGCAAATGAAACCTTATGAAAATGTAACTAGTTTAGAAGAATATTTATATGGACATACTTATTATAGAACATATACTTCATGAAGAGCACTGAGTTTTAAACACAAGACTGTGTTACAGGATATCAGCTGTTACTCTTGGTTATGCTAGAGGATTAATTGTATCCTCTACAAAGGTCAATGTTGCAGGAAAAGATTGCAAAGAAACTGCTTTAGAGATGGCTATCTCCTGGATAAATTAACTGGTGCTTTATCTTGATTATGGTTTATTCTATTTCCTTAAGTAGGTGAATACCACAGTCAATAAATACGGATTACTCAGCTTTCATTGAAAACTGATCTTCTCCACAAGGGAAATCTATGGTAGACCTGTTCCTTTAACACAATGAAAATGTTTCACTTCACAGTGCAGACAAATGGGGCCTAGGTTTGGTACTTCATCAATCTGGACAACTAACACAGTGAAATAACTCATAGTGCTAAAACACCAGTTATGCTTTCCTCTTTTTAGTGTATCTAGACACATAATTTAAAAAAACAGTGGATTATTCTTACTTTAGTTTATTATTTTTCTTTGCTTTTGAAAGAGGTATATAGGGAATTACGCTCTTCTAAATCCTAAATAAGACATAACTAGAGCTAGGAAGAGGTAGGGGTTCATCACTAAAAGGAATTAACTAGGTTTTCTTATTCAAAAGAATGGTGACAGGATACGATTAAGTGCACAAACATATACTTTAAGAAACTTGGATGAAGAGGCTGTTCCATGTTTATGAAATGTTTGCATAGAGTAGTACTTACATTGTGAAGAACAATACTGTTTGTTTTTTTCTATAGAACATCCACATGTCAAAATCAAGTTTGAGCAATATATTCTCAACCACCAACATAGGTCATAGTGTATTAGTAGCAGTTATTGTTATTCCCATTAGTATTAAGGATGAAAAGTAAGGAAAGAAAATGAAATCTAGCCCATAATATGGTCCAGAATATGGTTAGTAAGAAAAAACAACAATCATGGTTGAACAAAGCATGACTGGAAAATAAAACTCTAAGCACGTCATTGGGGATATTGGACAAGAAATAGGCTGTATATTTGACTGGTCAAATGGAAGATAGAATGTCTTCCTAGGCAGCAGGACAGAAACCACCACAAAACAATTCTGACAAATGACAGAGGAAAATGAGCTGTTCTGTGCTACTGCATACCTGATCGATACTGAAGTAGAGTAGAACAATAATCTTGCTTCTTTTTCCTAAATCTATCACCTCATACTGCATGCATGCAACCGGGTTAGCAATCCATAGCTTCCCATTGAAGATCTATCAGCTTTTACTCATAAAGTAATCGAGGTCACTCATATCAAAGCACTTGAGCAAAAACAAACAAACAAACAAATAATTAAAATCCACCTTGGATTATGGCTGTTTTAATAACAAATCTAGCTTTAAATTATCTTACAAAACAAAACAAAAAAACTGAGCTCAACAAACCAGCTCCCTAAAACAATTACGTCATTGACAACCTTGAAGAAAAGTGTTTATTATTACTACAAGGGGGATTTCAGAAGATCAGAGAAAAGTGTCTATATCAGAAAGGATAGAATTTAGAACTTTAAAGTATGTTAGAAATCCAATTAAAAAAAATAAATCAGTCAGTTCTACTCCAAATCTGTTATGTCTCTGAGGTATAGTAATGGATACAGATTGATACTCAAGCATGCCTTTAGAAAAAATCATCTTTGTTGCTGAAGCAGGAAGCCTGAGTCAAAATTCATAGAAAACATTCAGATTACATCTAAGAAAACAGAGGTTAAGGGGATGACATCAAAAGAAAGACAAAAATATTCAAAAATAGATGAAAACTGAGGAACTTAGACATAGAAGAATAACATATTACTGCAAAAAGTGTAGCAAATGTGTAGCAAAACCAGTAAAAGATAACAGATGTACAGAAAGAAGAAACTCCTAAAAACTAATTAAAATATTAAAAACAAAAAAAAACAGAATTATGGAAGATTAGTAAAAACATGCATATTGCTTTAAGGCACAGCACCTTTCATTCTCTAGAGAAAAGGTTTCATGCAATCTGATTAAACACACTAATTACGTTGCATGAATTAAAGAAAATTAAAAAAATATTCAGCAATGGTGCTGGGAAAGAGAACTCTGAAAAAAAAAGAATGAAGGCTGGATGGATGTTTCCTGTATAAGCGCAACATCTTTACGTGATCTTATCAAGAGAAACCACATAGCAAAACAATATTAATTACAAAAAAATAGCTTAGATCATTAGAAATTTTCTAGCTATTGACTAATCACATTTCCCAGCATTTTCCAGTTATTTGAGGCAACTCAAATGGATGAAGGACTCAGATCACTTGGGGTACTTCTCACTATTTCATTTGGAAGAGGTTTGTGTGTCTGTGCCTTTTAAAATTCTAATTTAAAATCCATAAATACTGCAGAAAACAGATCAGTATTACCTGAACTGACTAGCTGAATTAAAGTATAATGTTTTTTATCCTTTTGGCCCCAGAACTCTGGCTCCATTTTAGCCATACTTCAATAAGAGAAGTAAAAGTTATTTTCTAACAGAGTGAAAATGTTAGTGGCTTTAAGTGCCTTGCTGAAACATAGTACCTGAGAGATGCCAGAGATCATATTTTCCCTCCCTTAACAATGTTTTCACTCTTATAACCATTATGGCAAGAAGTGGACTCTCTTTGAATGAATGCCAAATATGCTTTCAGAGAGTTTCATCTGACTGAGTTATTCTGATGTCTTATAAGTATGAAACAGGCACGTACGTACTTAAGCATTATGGTAGACCTAAAGCAAGTGCAGATTTTTGTGCCTATCTTTCCACACAAAAATTGTCTAAAAATGCATGTCCTCAAAATTAGGAACTTACAAAAACTTTTTGGAAGGCAGATACTCAGTGCACCTAGATAGTCCAGTAGTTTTGTGAAGGCGGCACCCAAATTCTACTGTAGTCCCACGCTGGTGGTCTGGAGCTTACCCTAAGTCTTTCACTGGATCAAGTGCAAAGTGAATCAAGAAGAGCATTATCTTGATCCTATAAAGTATATTGTTCAGTTATGAGCATTGTTTGGGATTATAGAGAAATTTGAGAATAAGTGTGGCCATAAGAAGTTAGAATTGATTTACCTATGATCCCAGAATGAGAGATTTATCAAAGGACATTGAATTCCTTTTGCTTTTTTTCTGGATTTCCCAACAGATTATACTAATAAGATCTAACTATTTTTGTTTGTTTGGATACTAATCCAAAATTTGGAAAGAAATTTCATACCTAAAATGAAACAACTTCATTCCATACATTTTCATTTAGATTGTTCTTGTATTGAGGAGACTCATGACACTTGACAGGCCACAGAACCCTGACAGCTTTGCAGGTCAGCAGAGAACCACTAGCTATGGAATCAAGCCCAAATATTTTCAGGTTTGCTATTCTGTAGGTAGATGAGATATTAACTGAATGAACTTTAGCTAGGTGAAGAATTTATTTATGGTTTAAATTATAATGAATTAAGGAAAAAAAATATTATCCTTTAAAAAGACAATTGTGCATCATTTGAGTTCTGCAGGACCTCTCTGTCTTTGTCTGCCTTTACCTTGTTAAGTTAATCTGATGTGTGACAAGAATTGCCTTTTTCAGAAATAAAGTACATGAATTCTTTTGGTCAGACTACATTGCAGTGACAGAATAACTTCACATCTTAACACACATTGTGATCTCAGGATCAGGAAAAGCAGAAATAACCTATCAGTTATTTTATCTCAGGTCAAGTGATCTAATAGAAAGTCTTTCATAGCTACCTGATTAGAAACTTGGTATACATAAAATGCATGATTTACATGTCACAATTTATGGTCGTTCCAAAAGAAAGAGTTGTTGTTTGATCTGGACAATGGAGAGTCTAACAATGCTTTTGTATGCCAAGTACCACACTCATCTCTTATCAGTTTACATGCAGAGTTAAACTATGAAATATTTAAAGGCAAGACATACTTTTAGCCTGAATGTTAAATATCGATTAAGTTTGAATTTTATTTTTTTTTTAAAGAAATATTTTTTTTTTCTTACTCCACTCCAGCTTCTACAGGCTTGTCTCTTGTGAGGCTCTCCTACTGGCATGTAATCAGGCCTTTTTTAAGCATGATTGTAATTACAACATAATCACAATCACCAGCATCATTTCAATCTCCTTTGTTTCATTCCATTATTACTACTTAAAGCTTCACTCCTTTCTTTAAACATGAGGGTACTTATATCTAAATTTTTTAAAAACTGACCTAGGGAATTTCTCAATAGGATTGTTAAAAAGGTTTGTCTCTTTGTACTCCTGTTGTGTTTATCTGTGTAAAATAATACCTGCACTTATTTCTTATTCCTGTTTAAGAAATGTTTAATGGGTAATCTTGTAGGGTAGTTCGCATTTTCTCTTTGCTTGAAACGTTAAAAAACCTAACTAAAAAAAATCCTCAAAATATCAAAAAAATCCTCAAATATAAAATCTATTTTCTGCTTTCAAGAAAAACAGATTTTTTTCAACTCCTTCTTTATCTTCATTTCCTGTGTAGCAATTATTCTATTGTGTGAAATATACTGCCCTTTGACTACTTTTGTTCATGCTTTCTTGGTCGCTGTTGAATATATGTACATGATACATTGCTTTTTCTTTTTTTCCTAAATTTAATTTACTCTCACAAAATAAATACCAGCCTGAAGCTACAAAAGAAATACTGGTGCAATATAATCTCTTGCACTTTAGAGAGTCCAAGGTGCTAGTAGAGGTCACCATCCCAGAATCTGCCCTTATCCCAGTCCCACTCACACTGTGAATTCTCATGATCAGAGGTATTATATTCACTAACAATAACATTACAAATATTAAAAAATATGGCCAAGTGGACACCTTAAAGTTAGTTTCCATCCACAGGAACCCAAGCAAAGCCTGGTATCTTAGTAGCTAATCTAGATGGTCCCCATCTACTCTTGCCTTTGATGGTCTCTGATGTATTGAGGTAAAAGCATTCCTAATGGGTCTACTATGGAGAAAAAAACTGAAAAAAGAATCAGTGTCCTTGCAGTAGGGAGATCTGCTTGAAGTAGAAGTCCTCACAGAGGAAGGAGAGGTAGAAGTTAAAAACATAGCCATATAATTCACACATCAAACTATAGAGAAAACATAAGTTCCATTACTTTGTGGTGAACAGGGGATATCCAGTTCTGCTGAAATCCTTGCTATCATTGTGTTTCAAACTGCAGCTCAAGCTCCACTAAAATACAAACTGGAAAAGAAAATGACAGAAAAATCTTTTGCTCAGAGAGTAAGAAATTATTTTATTTTTCTTCTTCTCTCTTGGTTTGGCTCTTTTGATTTGTGTTCACGTCATATTTTTGAGTTTTCTTCATAATCACTAAAGATAGAGACTGTCTTAAGAAAGAATTTAGGCATGAATGAATAGCACATCTTGCAAAAGAGGAGGTTTTATTCCTGTGTGACCTAATTTCACCAGAATTCTGTAGTTCGTGTGCTGATGTCTCCTGGCAAATCTTGCATATATTATGCTAACTAAAACTTTCTTGTGTTAATGTGAAAACACAATTTTTCACTGCCCACTCGTTAGCATTTTTCTGCATTGATCTACTTATACCTTAAGGACTGCAATAGCATCTGACATTTCTACTCAAAGTCTTAAGATAGAAATTAACCACCTTTTGTTTTATGATCAAGAGACACTCTCAACACAAAAGTTTTGCAGGTGTTCTTAAATTGAAGCACTGAGAAGTCAGTTCAGACAGAATGACTGTCATGGTTTAGGCCCAACTGGTAACAACCAGGCATCCATTCACGTACCCCTCCCCTCCACACTGTGATAGGGTGGAGAAAATACAATTAAAATCTCATGTTTGTGAATTGAGACAAAGATAGGAAGGTTTTCGCTCACCATTTATGGTCACAGGCAAAACATAATCAATGTGGGGAAAAAAAAATTACCAGAACAGGATAAAAAGAAAACAAGATGAGATCTTAAATCACCCCCCCTGCTTCTTCCTAGCCCCAAATTAGTTCACTCCTGCCTCCCCTTCCACAGCACAGGAAGATAGGGAGTAAGGGTTTATGATCAATCCATCACACACTGTTTTCTGCAATCCCTTCCTTCTCAGTGGGAGGAGTCCTCACAGCCTTCCCCTGCTCCACCACAGGGTCCCTCCCATGTGATAGAGCCCTTCTTGAACCCCTCCAACGTGAGTCCCTCCCACGAAGTGCAGTCTTTCAGGAACAGATTCATCCAGGGCAGGTTTTCCACAGAGTCACAGTCTGCTTTAGGAACAGACATCTCCCATGGCACGGGGTCCTTCATGGCTGCAGATCCATGTCTGCTCCACTATGGTCCTAACTGCTCCAGCGTGCTCCTCCATGGGCTGCAGGGGGACAGACTGCCATCTCACCACAAGGTTGCAGGGGAACCTCTGCTTGGGCACCTCCTCCCCTTCCTCCTTCACCAAACTTGGTATCTCTGCTCCAGTGTTGCTCTCATCTCTCCCTCTCCTCTGCCCTGCAGGTCTTTTTGCAGTTTCGTTTTGCACTTCTTGAATACTTTACTCACAGAGTAATACTGCACCCAGTTTCCCTAAGTGGCTCAGCATTGGCCAGAGATGGGGCCAGAATTGAAGCCGGAGGAGCTTCCAGCAGCTTCTCACAGGAGCCAACCCCGTGGCCCCTGCAACCAAAAACCCCATTGCACTAACCCAAAAAAATGACATTAAAAGACTGAAGTGAAATGCAATGTGTCAAACATGTACCGGAAAAAAACAAAAGGATATGCTTTTCATATAGTGAAAGCAACATAGAATCTATCTCACATTTGGAGTTTGACTACTACTGGTATCCCTCTTGAGAAGAACATATTGAGAGACAGTTTATAGAAGCCTATCAAGAAAAAAAGGATAGATTGAATTGGAAAGAAATATTCTCTTCTCCAGCTGTATTTCGATAAATAATTTTAAAAGTGTTGATATAAAACTCATACCATGTAATAAAACTGCTACTTCTAATAATGTAATCATGGCAGTTTTTCCAGCATTACCACATTAAGCAAAACAGTACACTTGCTTGCACTGTGCAGGGCTACAGTTTTTTGGGGGCTTTCGTAACCCTGGAGAGGAGCCATGGCCCTGTGTAGCAGCCAGGGTCGCAGAATGATGTCTGCCTTGAAAGAAAAGTGGTGACCAAGGCACTCAATCAGAGGCTACATGTTTATGTCATCGGTTACGTTCTCTCTCTCCCCAACTTAGTGATCACAATTTTAAGAAGCATGGCTTCTCAGACAGAGATAGGTAAAAATTCTTAAGAGTAACTGACATCCTTTGTGACATTCCTGGGCCTCTGCGGGCAGTGTGTGGCTGAATACGATCCCACTGCTGTCCTGAGAAGGCACTGATATTTTATGGGAAGAAATTATACCTGCCTGAAACCACTGAAGGAGGCATTTACCTCACATTTACAGAATATGTCATGTTGTGATAACTTATTTTGTGTTAGGAGGTTGGATTAGTCCAGGAAATTTATTCAGCATCTATGGCCTCTGACTGAAAGTTATTTACATTAAATCCAAAGTTATTTTATTCAGATGGGACAAGCTGAGTTTTGTGGAATGTTATTATTCTTCAATATCTCAATTTTTCATTACATATTTTGTCATGTTTCATTAAAGATCTATCAACATCTATTCTCAATAACCAGCTTTGAGATCTGACTATAGTCTTCATCAAAAGAAGTTATTAAATTAACTTTCATGTTATTTTGAGATGTCTAGCTGTGCTGGTTTTGTCTGGAATAGAGATAATTTTCTGCATAGTAGCTGGTAGAGGGCCAAGTTGTGGATTTGTGCTGAAAAGTATTGATAATGCAGAGATGTTTTTGTTGTAGCTGAGCAGTGCTTACACAGAGCCAAGCCCTTTTCTGCTTCTCACAACATCCTACCAGTGAGGAGGCTGGGGGTGCACAAAAAGTTGGGAGGGGACACAGCCTGGACAGCTGACCCCAACTGACCAAAGGGATATGCCACACCATAAGACATCATGCTCAGCATATAAAACTGGGGGAAGAAGTAGGAAGGGAGGACGTTAAGAGTGATGGTGTTTGTCTTCCCAAGTAACCATTACACATGATGGAGCTCTGCTTTCCTGGCATGGCTGAACACCTGCCTGCAGGTGAGAAGTAGTGAATTAATTCCTTGTTTTGTTATGTTTGTGCACATGGCTTTTGCTTTACCTATTAAACTGTCTATTTCAACCCATGACTTTCTTCATTTTTGTTCTTCTGTTTCTCTTCCCCATCCCACCAGAGGAGAGTGAGTGAGCAGCTGTGTGGTGTTTAGTTGCTAGCTGGGGTTAAACTACAGCTCTAGCTTAGGCTGATGTTTCATTATTTCAACCCAAACAACTCAAATGTTTTTGAAACACTATATTAACCTTTTTGGTATATTTTTCCTTAATGAGTCTGCAATGGTTTAAAATTAAGTCTCAAAGTTTTGCAACAGAATATTTTTAGTAGGAATATATCCTTTGTCTTTCTGCCACACCATATCCTCCTGGGTACATGGTACCTCAAAGGAGAAAGAGACTGGACAGAACCTTTAAATGTTCCTTCCAACCCAAACTATTATATTCTATAAACTTTCTGCAACGTTTCTGCAGTTGCATTTCCACAGTGTACTGGGTTTTGATCTACAACCAGGTCACTGAACCAAAGGCAAGTATCTTTTCTATCCTGCATGGATTCATTTTCCAGTGCCCAACCAATATGAAATGGAGGGATGATACATTTGAATGGAGCCACAAGAAAGGCTAGAGGATAAGCATATTGCAACAGTATGGGAAATTAGAATTTGAACCTAAGTTGGAGGAAAAAGTTCACTCAATGACTATGATGTTCAGATTTAACAGAAGCCATAGGGTCAAAAATTCACCTCAGGGTAAAAATTTAGAACCCAGCCAGGGCTATGTGAGGCTAGTAAACAAAACTTGTCAGGAATTTTGACTTACTCTTTTCTTATGTTCAGGACTGTGTACAATGGATGCACTTGGCAGGGGCAATCCTTTCTAATTCTCTAAAAGCAGGCATAAGTAAAACAACCTAAACCACATCCATTGTTAATAATTGATGTTCATTCAGCATTGGCAAGTATTGATTATAGGCTTAAATGGAAGTTCTTTGCAATATTGATTTGGATGCTTTTGACTTGAAACTGAAAGCTGAATGCACTTAATGGAAGTCGGCCACATTTCTTAAATTAAGCAGTCATTAAGTTTGTGTGATTCACTTCCCTGTTTTTGTGGGATAGACTGTATGTCCTTGAGGAAATGTCAAAAATGTGTTAAACGTTGCAACTTTTACAGAGAGACTAGGATAACAAATGGTGACAAAAATTTGCAATGCATTCTGGAATTCTTTTTTTTACTAAGATGGTTTGCTGAAGAACTAGCTTTTTAAAGAAAAAAGAAAAGGATGGGAGAAGAGGGCGAGAAAGAAGGAAAAGGTGTTGATCCGGCCACTTTATACCAGTGTCACACCTGTTCTGAATCCTTGGCTGAAAAATACAGAGTTGCAACCATGCCTAAAGATAGGGAAAATCCATGGCTGGATGAAGCACCAATTGTTACTATTGGAGAGTAAGTAATATAATTGGAGAGCAATATCTGATTGAAAATGAATTGTAGGTTTTGGAGATGATTCAATTTCCATTAAATGTCTGAAATGTAAGCATCAATTTAACTTGCTATTCCGCAGTTCTCCAAGAATTTTATTTTTTGTGCTAGTTTCAGTAGTACCAGTTTCCTTTAAGAATGACCTCTACTTCCACCTTCACAGTAATATTGAAAAACATCAATGAGATTTCAATGTAGACTAATCTTTACTGTTGACTTGAAACTTGTTAATAGGAAAATGACTATGGCTGAATGTAATGGGACTTGATGGTTTATTTGTGACTGAATTTCTTTTTAGAGGGTATCTAAAAAGATTGGAAGAACATCCACACAAATACTTGAGTTGTTCAAATAAGTAAAAGCAAAGTACTTTTGCAGTTTTAATGAATAATTACACCCTTCTTTAGTCAGTCAAAAGAGGTTTTCAAAAGCAATTTTGATAAATAAAGTGCAGATTTTCTACTGGTTAATGTGCTCTGATGAAGTTCTACATAAAAGCTGTATAAACACTTTTTATTTACAAGATCACAGAGAGAAAACTTAAGTAATCATTTCAAATATGCATTTAATGAAAGAGGTAAAACCTGGTATCTTGCAACACATATCTTTAAGTAGGAAGGAACCAGGGTGTGAGGAGATACAGTCATCATCTTCTGTCAACCAGCTATATAGCCCAGCCTTCCATTGTAGAGAGTTTGTCCTAATCTTTTAATTTTCAATTGTGAGTATAAGAGACTATATTAAAGTTTTCATGCAGCCAACTAGAACACTGAGTATAGCATTTTACCAGAAAATGACATTTAAGCCCATAGCCCATTAAGATATCTATAAACAGCCCAGAGTTGGTTTTTTTTGGGCTTTGGGTCTTTTGTTGATAAAAGCCTGCTACTAAAATCTCTAATACAAGAGGAAGTGATAATTTTTATGGTTTATTCTCCATACTAATATAACAAGTAGGCCAAAATTATAAAGATTTCCAACATAAAAAGTAACTCTTAAAGAGCAGAACTGTTTCTCACGTGCTTTTAGTGACTACATGTTGGGATTTATGGAAAATTAATATGGGATTTATGGGAAATTAATATGCCTGAATTAAAACAGCAGTGTTGCAGGTACTGCTCACCAAATTGTCAGGCACCCTGAAGTAGCCCGTGAGATCAGTAAACAAGCTGGTGTCTCACAGCCTGGTACCCCACGGGACCAGCAAACAGCAGGTGTCCTATCTCACGGTTGTTATCTCATGAAGTAGTGAGAAAAGAATGTTGCAGCAAGAACTGAGAGGCACCGGCTGGGAAGCGAAACACCTTGGGTCATCATGACACGGGCAGTAAGTGACAAGACACGTAGCCAATCATATATGAACTGTGTATGTATGTAACCAACGGGGTTTGTACTGGGGTGGAACATCTGGAATCAGAGGGGTATAAATTGCCGCCATTTTAAATAATAAACGGCTTTCGCTTGATCACATTGGTCGTGGTGCGTTAGTCTGTGCTCTCGCCGCAACAACTACACTTGGAATATACACAAAGGCATGCAGAAGGTAAAAAAAATGAAAGTCTGGTCCACTCAGAGTTTAATCATAAAGTCATGGAAACATAGAATGGTTTGGGTTAAAGATCATGTAGTTGCAACCCCTCATGCCATGGGCAGGGATACCTCTCACTAGACCAGGTTGCTCAAAGCCCTGCCCAATATGGCCTTAAATGCTTCCAGGGATGGGGCTTCCACAGGTTCTCTGGGCAACCTGTTCCAGTGTTTCACCACAATCACAATGAAGAATTTCCTCCTAATGTCCAACCTAAATCTACCATCTTCCAGTTTAAAGCCGTTACCTTTTGTCCTACAAGCCCTTGTAAAAAGTCCCTCTGCAGCTTTCCTGTAGGTCCCCTCAGGTAGTGAAAGGCTGCTCTAAGGTCTCCCCAGAACCTTCTCTTCTCCAGGCTGAACAGCCCCAACTCTCTCAGCCTGTCTTCATAGGAGAGGTGCTCCAGCCCTCTGATCACCTTCATGGCCCTCCTCTAGACTCTCTCCAGGAGATCTATGTCCTTCTTATGTTGGATGCTCCAGAACTGGACACAAGTGGGGTCTCACCATAGTGGAGTTAAGGGGCAGAATCTCTCCCTTGACCTACTGGCCACACTTGTTTGATGCAGTATAGGATATGGCTGGCTTTCAGGCCTGCACGTGCACATTGCCAACTCAGGTTGAGCTTCTCATCAACCAATGCCTCCAACTCCTTCTCCTCAGGGCTGTTCACACTCCATTCTCTGCCCGTTCACACTCCATTCTCTGCCCAGCCAGTATTTGTGTTTGGGATTGCTCTGGCCCATATGGAGGACCTTGCACTTGGCTTTATTGAACTTAATGAGATTTTCATGGGCTCACCTCTCAAGGTTGTCAAGATAACTCTGGATGTTATCCTTTCCCTCCAGTGTGTCAACTATGCCACACAGCTTGGTGTCGTTGGCAAACTTGCTGAGAGTATACTCAATTCAAAGTGTCCAAGTTGGCAGGAAAGCTGATCACTACTTTTTTTTTTTTTTTCATTTTCTCAGTGGTTGGTGGTTGTCCTGTGAATCCAAAGCCTGAGTCAGGTTTTTAATAAAAACAGGATTAACACAGGTTTACATCGTGGAACTGTTCTTTCTTTTCTGATACCTATGTTCTGTAAGATGTAAAGCCTATCCATCAGTAACTATGTGTTCATTTTTGGCTCATATCTGATCTGAGTCATGATTCATAGTAGGTCTAAATAAACTCATACTTGGAACAGAAATTAGTTTGGAGCATTCATTTTGATGATATGATGCTTCTGAAAGGCTAATTGCTTTTTGAGTACTCACACTTAACAGACAAACATCCTGAAAAAGCTTGCTTCATTCACTCCATGCCTTAGTTCTTCAGTTTAAAACAGAAATAATCTTTGCACCTAATAACTGCACAGGGTAAGAGTATTTTGTGCATAAGGATGTGATTGCTGTGAGAGAAATCATCACAGAAATCTTCAGAATAAAATCACTGAGGGTTCACTTTAAATAATAGTAATCCCCAGACCTCCTAGCCTTGCTGTTTACTTCTGTAACCATTGCTCTTCTCAATAAAATAGTTACATTGTAAATTAATGAGTTAGATCTGAAAACAAATTGCATGAGTAATTGTTTCCCAACAATAAAGGAATGTTTTAATCAATCATTCTATACCCAAAGAGAATAATTTTTCCCCTCTTATTTTGATACACAATATTTCTTTCTCAGTTAATCCCTAGAAATTTGAACATTATTAATTTGCTACTATTTATATTTACACTGAAGTATTTGTGCTGCAATAAAGCCTTTGGTCTCTGTTGACAATGGAAATATCATTGTGATGAATGTATATATTAGGAAAACAGGAAAGATCCTAAATAATTTATATTTGATGAACAAGATGGAAAACAGCATTAAGAGTGAGGACAAGAGGAAGAGTTCAGAATGAAAAACTTGATATCGCCACTGTTTAAAATTAATCCTTTAAAAAAATTAAATACAAACTCACATAAAGATGCATACAGCAACAACAAAGACATAAAACATACTACTATAATATGATTCTTTTATCCTGTATCTGTTAATAGGAAGTTTACTTCATAATTTGGACTGCAGGACTTCTACCTAAGAGCTCAAAAATGTCCCTAGTAGAGTTATTGTAAGCATCAATTCTAATTAATTTCTCTTCCTCAGTTTTAAATGTCTATATGGTATAGAAATGCTGAGCCTATGTGGCCACAAAAGAGAATAAAAACCTCAGTTCCCATTATTCTCATGGTTAGTGATTTGAAGTAGGCACTAGTAAGTGGAAGCACCTTTAGCTCAGAGCGAGGAGTTCTGGAGGGTTACAGAATGGACAGTAAACAGTAGACTGAATAGGGAATTGAACTGGAACAAATAGTGTCATGGTCTTCACATCTTGAGATAAGTGTGTGCCAGCACAGTCCCTCCTACAACCTTAGGCTCCATGCAAGCTGCTGTGAATGCCACCAACTATACATAGCCCTGAGGTACTACTCTTCTTTAATCATTTCAATGCAATTTGCTCAGGACAATATTGAAAACAGCATTCATAAAATCCTGAAACCTTGTTTGCAGAGGCCATGGGGTAGATAAGAAAAGAAATAGTGATCTCTACAACTGCTGCAGGCTTCTGAAGGATTGCTTTCCTAGAGGACATTTCCATGTAAATGCTAATGCACTGAATATCTGGACTATGTGCCACAGGCTAGGAATGAAGCAAACTAGAGAAAATTGCTTATAAGGAATTCCTCTTCCTCTTCCTTCCCCTGTTCCTTTGATTGCTTTGAAAGACTGATTATGCAGTCTGAACGTTGTAGTCCGGACTTAGCCAGACTTAGCCAAATACAGCATTTATGCACAAGGTAATCTTTCATCTTGCCTCCCTCTTCAGCACTTCAGAAATGACCTGCAATGACCATGCTGTTTTGCAAGCAGACCTTGGTCACTCACAAACAAACCCTGCCAACATATGTGAATGAAAATGTGCTAAGTTCAGGAAGTGGATGTATCATCAGCAAAATGTTTCTTCTAGTAATTTGAAGAGTCTATGATATGTCTTTGTGGTGCATTCTAGGGCAGATAATTTATGCCTGTTTTTTCCTGCTGAATACAGGCAACTTTCAGTCTGGAAGCCACTCTGATTTTGAGTTAATACACTCAAGTAGTCATATAGGGTAGCATTGTCATGGAGGCACGTGTGAGATCACGTGAAGTGCAATTGGAGATGTGTGTAAGGGAGATAATGAAAGACCCACCAGGCCTGCCATTTCTAGTTCTCTAGTAGATTGGTAACTACTGTGTTACCTATCAGCACGTTTGATTAGCTGAGTTAAATATTCTTCCAGTTTTCATGTTCATGTTCAGAGCATCAGATTCAGATCAGCAAGAGAAATGCAGTTGTCTTCATCCATCCATGCAACAATGTCCCAGGTTATTTTTTTTAAAGAGTTAGTTCAACATTAGAAGGATGGATGTCCAAATAGATCAGCCTGCATTTTTATACTTCCAATGACAATGAGTCCAATGGCAATTGATCTGAACAATGACAATGACATTGGTCTCCACAGTGGCTTGCACAGATGACATTTTATTACTCAAAGGCTTTGATTCTTCTTTACTAGAAGGGAATAGAACACCTTTTAACACCATATCTCCATGCCAATGCATTTATTTTCCCAGTATACAAGGTTACACACCAATGTAGATTTACACTAGTTTACCTAATTACCAGTTATCTTCTGGCACAGCATAAACACTGTCTATGCTTCAGACAATTACTCACAAAGCTGAAGCCTGAAATTTCACTACTATTAGGTAACTTAAAGAAAGCTCAGGTGAGATTCCATCAAATACGTGTAAATCATGATAGAAAACATGCTACCTCTCTACTGATGATTACAACATTCCTTAGGAAGGAAATTATATTTTGTCTATGCAACAACTTCTCTTTCTCTGCTTTTTTTTCCAAATTGATGTTCAAACTGAACTCTGCCATTTCATAGCCTTTGGAAAAAATCTTGGCCAGAATGCTGCACATATCTGATTCCATAAGCTTTTCCAAACCAGACATTCTTTTCTTGTGGATTTAGTCAAATAAGAAGAACTGATTAACCTTTTCAGACCGCATGAGATTTCATTAAGTTGCTAAACTAATAATTGCATCTGTATCTGATTGGACTTTAGGGTAAAGTTAGCTGTTGAAGGACCTTGACCCTGAAGTCTCATCTATTTTCGATTTCAATTTAATGAACACATTCAAACTTCATTGCTTAATTACACCACACATGAATGAATTTTGCATTTTGATTAGGTAATAATTCTATGAGATTCTCTGGATCACTTGAGGATACGCCCATGAAACATCTAAACCATGCTGGTGAGTTCCAAGAAGGGCATATATATGTGCTTTAGATTCATTAATATTTGTTTCCTATCTACCCAGATATATTTGTATTTAATGTTATGATAACATAGGCATTGTTATTGCTGGTATCCATGCTCTGCAGTATGTTTTATACTTCTCAGATGCCCTTTCATCTCTTTCACTGTCCAATAGTGACTGCAGTACAGTTGTATCCATCTGATAAAACTTCATAAAGACACAGGGAGATATTGGTCTTGTATGTCTCTTTTTTTTTTTGCCTTTTTTTTTTTTTTTCTGTAGAAAAAAGGAAAAAGGACACTAAATGAATTTCAGTAGTCCTCTATTTTCTTCTTAGCTCAGGGGCTGTTCCCCCGCAGCTCCAGGCCACTACAGTTCTTGAAAAATATGTTATTACTGGAATTTTCTCTTCTGTTCAGGTTGTTCTATGTGTTAGCCACACTTTATTTGTTTGACAAAGGGTATGCAAAAGGACTCCAACATAAAATTTTCAGTAAAGAAATAGTGGAATACATTAATACAGTGGAATACTTCTTAGCTTTGAATTTCTTCATCATAGAAACAGTTCTCAGTTAAACCACAGGGTATATGGAATATGGCAAAAATGAGGTACCTTGACAGAACTTAAGCTGCAAAGAATGCCCACGGAGCATGAAATACAGATGGTACACTGTGCCACACAATCAATGCAGATGCTCTTTTCATAAGGAACACCTGCAGGAGCAGCTTAAGCATGGAGAATTTCCCATAAAGATCAAAGTAGCCAATCTAATTTCACAAATTTTCATGAGTATAAAAAAGCTGTGAGGCCTAAAAAAGACATCCTAAATCTTGTACTATAGGTCTCTATTCCAAGAAAAACAGCATCTGATCTGCCATAGTGAGAACAAATTTTTCTGGCCAACAAAACAAATGCTCTTGTATCTTCATTGAAATAACTTGCATTTGATTTGTTACAATTAGGTAGTTCATAATAATTAATCTCTATCAAATTATACTATTAATTTTCCTTTTCCATTTTATCACCCCACATTTGCATTTTCAGTTTTTTCAAATTTGTAGTATTTTCTTTTCTACAGTGGTGACTGGTGGTTTACTTTTTTGACTAGAACTTGTTTACACCTGTAATCTATTTTTTTTGCAGTGTATCTTCAGTCTATCATGGTACCTTGGAGAATGTCAAGCTCTGTAATTAGAGAATCTCTTAACTGAAGAGCACTAATGGCAGTCTTTGCAACTGTCAGCAGTTTTTCACTTTTCACATGAGGACACTGTTTGCTAATTGGATTAAGTCTGGTTCTCGCTGTAATCTCTGCAAGCAGTAGCTAAAGAAAGAACTGCCATGTCACACCTGGTTTGTGGGCTGGATGGTGATGAACACAGCTAATAAAATGTAATTTAAAGCACAACCCATGCACATAATTAACTATGCCTTATTTCCTTGATTAAAAATCTGCTTATCAATGATAATGAATCAACTAAAACATGAAGTAGTATTTTAAGGTAGAGTAGATACTTATATTACTTGAATAAGATACTGTTTAAATGTGCTGAGTGAGTTTCTTTTATGTGCTATTGCTGTCCCTTTTGACTATACAGTCAGGTAATGCAAGTTTGTTTTTCTACAGTGAATAAATTGAACAGATTGAGATACTGTTCTAATACAACTCAGTCTACCTCTGAAGTGTCTGTTAGAGCAATACCATCAAATTTAAGAGGCAGCTACTCTGGCAGTCTAGAAGTGCCAGAACGCTGCACAGAAAGTATTAATTTTTCTTGACTTATTCTCATGACCCTTTGTCAATACTTAGTATCTCTTGATATCTGTTGCATTTAGAAATTCCTGTCCTTTTTTTTCCCATACACAAATGCTGATAAATAGATGCCACTAAATCAATTCGCCTCCCTCTGCATTTGCAGTGAGAAAAGCCTCTGGTCATGGTTACTGTTGTCTCAGTCATCATTAGCAATTAACTCCACCCTTATTAAGCTTGAAGTGACAGACAACATAAATAAGGTTTATGATTGCTCAGTGATCAAAGACAAGCTTTCGATGAGCTATACAACCTCTGGCATAACAGTATAGCTACACTATTTGGGTGATTTCTTGAATCTTTATAGTTCCTAAGAAGAAACTGATTCAAAGCTTATGTTCAATAGTACTGCAAAGGAGGATAATCAAGAACCAATGACTCCACTGATGTTTGCAAATTTAAGCTAAAGGAAATTCACTCTAAAGAACACTGAATTGACAAGAATAGAGAAAAAGGAAACAGATGAGAGAGACTAGAAGCTCTAAAAAGATTTTGGTACCTCATGCAGTGGGAGTAGTGGGAGACTTTCATGATGGGTTGACAGATAATGGACAGTAAGGTAATAGCTAAGCTTTATTTGCAACTATCATTGTAATAGATAAATTATTGAGGGAGCCATAGAAGAGCTAAAAGAGGGGAATTTACACTTCCCCTTTCTAAACTCTGAAAAGAAAAAAAAAAATGTTTTCAACCTGACTCTGTGTTTGCAGCCATCTGAAATATTTTTAAAGACTGACTGTATAATTTAAAATACTAGTGTATATTTTCCATAACCAATCCAGCTATTGAGGGGCTAAAAAGAAATAAGCTGAGGCTTCAGCAGAAGCTGAAGTTGAAGAAGGTGGCTGCCCAAGAGCTTGAGAGCCACTGTGAGGAGCTTATCAGCAGTGGTTCAGTAAAGTCACTCTGAGAAAAGTCCTGCAGCTCTGGAAAGGTTTTGTCTGGGTCTCTAAAAGGGTGAAATAATTTTCGGTTTCCTCCTGCATTGCATAGAAGTCACTTTCTCTCAAATATGGAAAGAATATGATGCAGAATAGAAATACAAAACTGATTCTTAAAGAGTGAGTTCTCTCTAAATGCTTATGGAGCTTAACATTCCTTGTGTGAGGAATAGAGTCTGTTGATGTTTTATATGTTAGTCTTTTGTCTTTATAATACATTTTCCTTTTCTGGAAATTTATTAATATCTTTACACTAATAAGATTAAGCCTGACAGGAGTACACTGCCCTGTGATCTCCCATATACTTGTAATGTAGGAGCTGCCTATGAAATAGTTTTGGCCCAGTCCAAAAAATATCCTTACGAACATCCTAAACATGACTTAGGAGTAATGCCCAATAAGTATTTGCATCCAGTTGCTGTGTTCCAGGAAATACATCTTTATAATATTATGGACACAGGCCATTCCATGTCAGCTGGCCTCAGGAACTGAGACTTGTTCCAGGCACATTCAATTTACCAGTAGAGTTCTGTACCCACATCTTAATACCGAAATCATGTCTTCTCAATCATAAATCTCTACTTAAAACTTTAAGGTTAAGCTCTTAGGGAAGACTGGGACCTTTGCCTTTCAGTAGTCTTTCTGGAAGCACTATTATGTTCCCACAGAAGAATTGCCATGTATTGTTTGATTTGCATGTATAATAAGATCTCCTGCATTATGTGTATAGGGCACGTCAGCTATCTTGTCTAAGTAATTTTGTTCCTAATTTTTCACTTGAATTGCTAACAGTCCTTTCTAAAATGCTCAGACCTGCACCTCCTGAGTAGCTTCTAGCCCACTGCAGACTTGATTTCTGGTTTTTATAATGACTTTGACTTTTTATTCCTAGCAAACATTTTTTTTCTTCATTTTTTTTCCATAAAATGACAAAATGACTTTTTAAAGCCTTCGACTAAGTCCTTTTGGCAACTCAGCTGTTGCAAATTCTTTGTCTATAGACCGTGACTTGTAATTTGCAATGTACTGTGTAGGCAGCAGTTTTACAGGTACTTGTCAATCTATTTTACTATATTGCCTACCCTTGCTGTTTTTTAGTCTCCCACTGGCTGTATTCCTTTTCATTTTATCTTCCTTTTAACCCCCAATGTTCTCTCTTCTTTAAGAGATGAGGAGATTTTACAGGTTAAACTCAACATATTGAAGTTTCACGTTCCACTACTAAACATATAATGAATTCTATTAGATCACATGAGCACCGAAAGCTCTTAAATTAATTGTAATTTTTACAATAAAAGATCCTCTAGTGTTGAACTAAAGTGCTACTGTAGAAGAGTCTTTACATAACTTTATATTATGACATGTATGATGTGCCTATTAGGGTGTTCAGCTAGGCTTTCCTTAATATACTGAGATGTTTGGTTTACATCTTCTACAAATTATATATGTATCTGTGTATGCATATATACAAATATTTATATAGTCAAAGTTAAATGTTCTTTGTTATAAAAGTCTCTCATAAAATACTCTACATTTTAAAGACCACCAGTCTACTAAATTATGCTAACCTTAGACGTGATATTGTATCATATTCTCTTCATATTTCAGAAGATTTGGAGTGCACTTAAGTAACAGGGAAAGAGCTAAAAAATGACTGGTGTGTTTAGTTTATTTTTTCTTTGTTTTTTGTGGGGGAGGGGATGACCCATGGAATAATGAAATTTGGCTTGGGTGTAAGAAGTAAAAATAAAATTTAGATAAATAAAAACCTCTCCCAGATACATGAGGACTGTACTTGGATATGGTATTTCAAGCAGATATACAGTAAACTTGCAGAAGTAGAGCTGTAAGAGATCCTAAACTACTTGCAATTTATGTTTCACTAGCGAAATAGCTGCTGTAGAAGAAACGACTGAATTTTGAAAAATGTCAGTGAAGTGTTTTGACACTTTCTGAAAAGGAATCACTTTCTTTTGAAGTTTTATTTTTGTTATTTCATCATGACTGAAATACTTTGTGTTGATATACAAATTTATCTTCTTTTCTACTTTTAAGAAGAAAACACTCTTAATAATTTGTTTTGTACCTCCATATCTTCCACAGAACAAAGAAGCTCCAAAAAACTTTCAGTTAGGAAATATAATCCTACTGAAAATAATGGGAAACATCCTCTTTGTGCTTAATAACTAGCTGGGTAGGACTCTGGGAGACCATAAAATCCTTAAAAAGCCTGGATGTTGAAAACTCATATGTTTCTATTTATAGAATCCAGTTTGGCCAAACAATTGATAACACATAGCACAACTGTTTGCATAGCCTTCTAGGTTCACTGATATCTCACAGGTGCTTGTAGCACAAGATGAGGAAATCCAGTTCTCAAAGACTTGGCTGTTCACCTACAAAACAACAAACAGGTACTTAAGTTTTATCTCCAGAATGTATATAATTTCAACTTCTTATTTTAATACAACTTTTAAGTAACTGAATAGTAAAATAAATAGTAAAATCACACAAATAGTAACCCCTCCCCCAAAACACAAAATTAGACAGGAAAAAGCACAAATAGATTTCACAAGCTACTGAAGTTTCTAACAAGTTAGCATTGATTTCACTACTGAAATGACATGAAACTCATTTTCTTATATGTCTATCCTTTGCCATCTTCTGTACATCAGGAGAAGACTGACAGTTATTCAGACCTATAAAAAATCTTCAGCTGTTTTCAAATACAGGCTTCAAGGATGCCTGTAAAGTTTTAAGTGACTAGTTCTAAAAATCCTCGTAGCTTCAGTAGTTTGTTTGTTTTTTTCCCTAGTAGTGCCCTACTTTGTACCTTGAACTAATTTTTACATTTTTATGCAAATAAGCTTTTACATGTCACTTTAGAAAAGAATCAACATGAGACTGCAAAGTGTGTTTGGGGTTTTAGTCTAATTTTTTTAAGTGTGCTCTTCAGACAGTGAATTTTTTGCTTCTTTTCTGTCATAGCGAGTTTCCTTCAAAACTCTCTGGAACGTTCCATATCTGAAAATCATGAAGAAAGCTGATGAAGACTGTATTTTCATCTGAATCCTCTTCTCTTTTTTCCCCATCCTCCAAATATCTATGCTGAGAAATTTCTAATACAATCAAGTTTTGGGTCAGCTCTGTAATTACCCAGGTAGTTCCTCAACTCCAGTGAAACACTTTTTTTTTTTTTTTTTTTTTTTTTTGCTAGGGAAAAATACTGGGATTCAACTATCCCTCTTTTGGAACCAGAAACTCACCTGGAGACTTCCAGCCTTGAACTATGACAAAATTGTGTGTCAGCTCATTCTCTCTCTCTTTCTCTCTTTGTCTCAGCCTTGATGAAAATTCCTGCAGTGCACAAAGTCTAGTCCTTTCCCCAGCACCTGCGCAGTGTGACCTGGTGAGCACTAAGAAATGTGAAATATGATGGAGTGGGAAGATTCCCTGGAAGAAAATTCAATGCTGAACATTGCTGCTTCTTTGTTTCTCTGTGTGTATGATGGGAGTGGAGTGCAGGGAACAACTCTACTCTCTATTTAACATAATAATACGTTTTCATAGTACTGAGAATGCTCTAATTTGAAGGAAATGTAAGGAAATGTTCCTAAGGCAATCTTGTAAATGGTGTCTTTACCTTATAAAAAGTTTTGTGCTTTTTCCATAAAAAAACAACATCTTTTATACACACAATAACTGAAACCATTAATTAGTCTCAATTTTAATTAAAATTATGATACCCATTTAACAGTGATTAAATTGCAATAGCTCGATAAATTAAGACAACAACATTCAGTTTAATTAAATTAGGTATGGTATTACTTCTTATTACCACTGTGACTAACACAATGGAACCACAAATTTCTTTGCTTTTTCATTTATTAATTATTTGTGCATTTAAATGCACTTTAGGATTAAAAGAAAATTACCAACAGGATTACATCAATGTATTTTAAAAAAAATATTCCTAATTTGATTTTCAAAATATTTTCATCTCTGAGACAGATTAATGCAAGAAAGCTAATTAGCTTTAAATCCAGGACTTCTAAATTTTTGTCAGTTACTTCCTAAATAAAATAGCATTATGTACCTCCTTAAAAATATAAATCTATTTATATGAGTCCCATATTCTGTTTGTTTGGATCTGAGTTACTCTGGTTCCATGAAAAATTCCTTTATTCTAAAATAAATTTGCTGTCTTAAAGTTTCACTTTGGAAAATGTACCTTTACCTGTTTCTTAAAATTCTGCTGTTCTGATAGCAGAAATGCAGCACTTACTTTCAATTCACATTGCACCGAGATGTTTCTTCTCAGAGATTACAGCTGAACAAATAGCATGTAAGCCTGTTTGCATATGTTCATGAAATCCAAATTTTACTTAGAAGAGAGACAAACTGGGAAATACTTCAGTTATAAAGGAGAAATGAAAGGAGCACAAAGAAGAATTACATCCTTATTTGCCATTCTTTTATACAAGGCTAAGATATATTCAACAAAATTGAAATAGAAACCTAAATTATTTTATTTTCATCAGTAACAGAGTGCCTTAAAGAAAACCGGGTAAGCTTGTTACTGCTTCTGCTGGTTTGGTGGGTTTTGGTAGAGAGGTGGTGGCCCCTGTAAGAAGCAACTGAAAGCTCTTCCAGTTCCAAACCTCTGGCCAGCCGAGCCATTAGAGAGACAATAGATGTGCCGCTGGGATTGACATATGAAAGAAGGGGAAACTTGAGAGCAGAGAAAAGCAGAGGTGGAGAGGAATGCTTGAGCAGACGTGAAAGCAGTGCCAGAGCAGAGATAGTAAAAGGACGGTGAGCGAGGAGGGGAAGATGCCCGAGCAGAAGTTCCCCCTGCAGCTCGTGCTGAGAAGGCAGGCTGTCCCCCTGCAAACCATGGAGGAACATAGTGGGCGGAACAGATGTGGACCTGCAGCTGATGGACCTGGACCTGCAGCCGTGGAGGACCCCACGCCAGGGGAGGTGACTGTTCCCAAACGAGACCATGACTTTGTGGGAAGCCCATGCTGAAGCAGTCTGCTCCTGAGGGACTGCCCCTCATGGGAGGGACTCATGTTGAAGATGTTTGTGAAGGACTTTCTCCCACAGGAGGGACCCCATGGGCAAACAGGGGAAGACTGTAAGTAATCCTTCTCCCTGAGGAGGAAGGAGCAGCAGGAAACAACATGCAGCCCACTGACTCTAAACCCTTTCCCTCAGTGGCACAGGGGGAAAGGAAGTAGAGAAACCGGGAGCAAAGTAATTTGGGCCCAGGAAGAAGGGAGGGGTGGGGTAACGTATTTAAGCTCTGGTTTTTGTATTGTCTGTGCCCTGTTTGCATTTGATTAGTGATAAATAAATTTATTTTTTTTTCCCCAAGTTGAGTCTGTTTTGCCCATGACCATAATTGGTGAGTGAACCCTCCTTGTTCTTGTCTCGACCCACAAGCTTCTAGTTGGCTTTTGTCCTCCCCTGTAGCACTGTGGGGGGAAAGGGACATGGCTGGTTCTTTGTTGTCGGTTAGGCTCAAACGATGACACTGCTACAAGTTAACATGGAAACCAAGGGAGCGGATTTTAGAAAGAAAATCCACTTTGAATAAATATTCAAAACAGCAACAGTTATACAGGCAAGAAAGAGAGAGGCTTGTCTTCACTGAGGAGGTGAGCAGTGAGCTCAGCCTGTGCATTGCTTATTCCTTCAGTTGCCATTTTCAAGTTCTGGTCATTGTCAGAGATATAGTACTGGACTTGATGGACCACTGAATTGAAATGGGGATGGTGGTGTCAGTTTCATAATGTTTTGGGTTTTTTCTTTCATTCTCTCCTAAAGGTTCTTTCTATTGTTTCTAATTCTATTCGGTCTTGTTTCAAAAAACGCTGTTTCTTTGGCAGGTTCCTAGACACCAGTGTAACAATACATAATGCTAGAAGAACATGATTGAATTTTTTTTTTTTTTTTTTTTTTTTTTTTTTTCCGGCATACGTATCTAGGTTAGCTCTTAAATCTAAGATTGAAGATCAGAAATTATACTTTTGAAGTTGGTCTTTCAACTGTCCCCAGTTACTCTGCTTTGGTTCACACTATAGAGCAGGTGAATAGAATTATTTTGAATTAAACTAAACTGGATTATGAGCTCAAGAAGTTTTCCACCAGTGGACATTCTTTGGAGGTAATCAGGCTAAGGTTGTCCAAGCTAGAGCCACAGCAAAACACAAGTAGAGAAAATTTTGGATCTCCAACACAAACTGTTTTGCTATACAAACTGGCCCCGATAACACCATGAAGTTTGCTAATGTAGACATGGTTACGAAAATGTCTCATTTTGAACAACTCTCAAGCAGTGAGTATAAGAACAATGCAGTGCCTGTGTGCATTTTGAAAGATTTCTAATATGGACAGTTTGAAGGATTTGACCTGAAGTCCAAATACTGGTTATATTTTCTCACCATCACAAAGGCTGATGCTTGGAAGACATTTCACATGTAAGTAAGCCATGATCAAGTCTTTTCTGGCAACAATATCAATGGGAAAAAATGTGTGCTTTTTCAGTTTGTTTAGATTTTTTTATTGAACTGACTGGAGAAAAAAAGTTCTAGACTAAGTTAGTGAAATTTTGACAAAATGTTATGAGACTTTTTCCAAGGGAAAACTCAATTTTCCTGCTAAGCAGACTGTAGTAATGACTAGTCCAAGTTTAGTCACTATCAACAATTGAAGAATAATCTGTAGTTTTAAATGGAAATATTTAAAATTCAATAAAGAAATGAATGCAATTATAAAGTCAGTGTAATTTAAAAATGAACAGCAGTCAACCAACCAACCTTCTCACCTTCCCAAGTTTTATTTCTAGAAAATAGATAGATATTTGAATTTTTATTTTGAAATTTGTACCAAGCATTTACTCACTGATGAAAATAGATATCTTTAAAAAACAAAACAAAATTAAAAATAAGGTATACAGAGAGTGGAAACAGAGACATTTATCCTGGGGGTAGTACAGAAAAACTGTCAGAGAATTAAGGGATCAGGTAAGGAAGGCCACAGCACAGACAGAGTTGGACCTGGCCAGGGATGTTCAGAACAAAAGAAAAGTTTCTACAGGTATGTCAGCAATAAGAGGAAGATGAGGGAAACTGGGGCCCTACTTCAGAAGGAAACTGGAAACCTGGCCATGCAGGACATAGAGAAGGCTGAGGTACTCAGTGACTATTTTGCCTCAGTCTTCACCGTCAAAGACTCTGGTCCAAGTCATAGAAGGCAAAGACACGGACTGTGAAAAGTAAGATTTCCCCACTGTAGAAGAGCAGGTTTGTGATCATCTGAAGGACCTGGAGGTGCACAAGTCCATGGGACTTGATGGGATTCATCCATGGCTCCTGAAAGAACTGGCTGATGAAGTTGCAAAGCCTCTGCCCATCATATTTGAAAAGTCTTGGCAGTCTGGAGAAATCCTCACTGACTGGAAAAACATAACTCCCATTTTCAAGAAGAGAAAAAAGGAAGACCCAGCGAACTATAGACCAGTCAGTCTCACTTCTGTGCCTGGCATGATCATGGAGAAGATCCTCCTGAAGGCTCTGCTAAGGCACATGGAAAGCAAAAGGGTCATTGGTGACAGCCAACACAGCTTCACCAAGGGAAAATCCTGCCTGACTAGTTTGGTGGCCTTCTACAATGGGGTCACAACATCGGTGGACAAAGGAAGAGCAACCAGTGTCATCTACCTGGACCTGTGCAAAGCCTTCAACACTGTCCCGCACAACATCCTGGTGTCGAAACTGGAACGGTATGGATTCGATGGATGGAAAACTCACTGGGTAAGGAACTGGATGGATGGTCTCAATCAAAGGGTTATGATCAATGGCTCAATGTCCAGCTGGAGACCAGTGATGAGAGGTGTTGCCCAAGGGTTGGTACTTGGACCAGTGCTATTTAACATCTTTGTCTGTGACACAGACAGTGGCATTGAGTGCACTCTCAGCAAGTTTGCTGATGAAACCAAAGTATGTGATGAGGTCAACACGCTGGGGGGAAGGGATTCCATCCAGAGGGACCTTGACAGGATTGAGAAGTGGGATCATGCAAACTTAATGAAGTTCAACCAGGCCAAGTGCAAGGCTCTGCCCCTTGATCAGGGCAATCCCAAGCACAAATACAGGTTAGGTAGAGAATCAATCAAAAACAGTCCAGAGAAGAAGGACTAGGGGGTGATGGTGGACAAGAAGCTCAACATGAGCCGGCAATGTGTGCTGGCAGCCCAGAAAGCCAACTGTGTCCTGGGCTGCATCAAAACAAGAGTAGCCAGCAGGTCAAGGGAGGTGATTCTCCCCCTTTACTCGACTCTCGTGAGACCCCACCTGAAGTACTGTGTCCAGTTCTGGATCCCCCAACATAATAGCTCCCCCAACATGGAGCTCCTGGAGCAAGTCCAGAAGAGGGTCACAAAGATGATCCAAGGGCTGGAGCACCTCTCCTACGTAGACAAGCTGAGAGAGCTGGGGTTGTTCAGCCTGGTGAAGAGAAGGCTCTGGGGAGATCTCATAGCAGCTTTCTAGTAGCTGAAGGGGGCCTACAGGTAACCTGGAGAGATACTTTTTACAAGAACTTGTAGTAAGAGGACAAGCAGTAATGGATTAAAACTGGAACAGGGGAGATTTAGGTTAGATGTTAGGAATAAATTTAGTGTGAGGGTGGTGAGACACTGGAACAGGTTGCCCAGGGAAGTTATGGAAGCCTCATCCCTGGAAGTGTTCAAGGCCAGGTTGGATGGGGGTCAGAGCAACCTGATCTAGTGGAAAGTGCCGCTGCCCATGCAGGGGAGTTGGAACTAGATGATCTTTAAGATCTTTTGCAACTCAAATCCTTCTATGTTTCTACAATTTTATGAAAAAAACCCACAAAAATATCTCCTGATATACTTTATTTGGAAAAGGCCAAGAAACAGTAGATATTAAGACCAGCCTTGGTGTCTCCCTCTTCACCTGAATCGCTTTTCACATTTTTAGCATTAACTGTGATATCTTTTTTATGTGAACTGTTTTTAGCTTCAATTTATTGAGCCACTTTATATGAGATAGTATAATATTCCTTGCACTTTTCTTACTCAAAAGAACTCCCATTCTTTCAATGTTATATTTGGTAATATTTTAAGTAAGTTTGATTTTGATACTGAAGTAGAAACTAGGTAAACAAGGCTCATTAGCAATTTGTGTCCAATTTGAATTTGATATTGTATGGTTGCAGGCTGCATTAGGTAGCCATAGATGGTCAGCTTCCTACAAGTTTTGTCAACGTAGGTGGCCAGAAAGAAGAGACATTTCAGTTTTTCTATGGAGAGAAAAGGAGGGAAGGGAGTGGTTCATTCCCTCTTATCCTGCAAAGAGCTGTCTGTAAATTGAAACCTGTAAGGGCTCTACCCAGGAAAAGGTGTCTTTCACAGATCTGTTTTGTTAAAAAAAAAGTTAATCAATCATGAGACCGAAATTATTCAAATACTGTGCTTCTTTAATTTTGATGCTCATTGGTATATCCATCTCTTCATCTAGGGGAAGCTTGTCCCATCTAGTTCACAAAGTAAATAGACAAAATAATAGACAGTTTGGTGTTTTATACATCTATGCTTAGAGAACTTCTGATCACTTTTGTGTGATGGTGTTTTGTTAGAATTTGTAGACAAAAATTTATCAGTCTAGATTGTATTCTTTTCTCAGGATTTGGTTAAATTGATGGCCAAACTCTAAGAAAATTAATATAACACATGATAGATTTGATTCCAAAGCAAAAAAATTTATCTTGATCCTAGAAAAATGTTCCCTTTAACACAGAAATTATTTCTTGAATCAACTCTAAAGCTACTTGGAGTTATTAATATGCAATTATGGTTTCAACAGCTGCAAAACCTAGAATTAATTACCACTTAAATATTCAATTTTACTTACCAGTATTGCTTTTAAATACATAGTGGAAGCATTTCCTTTAGGTGTAGTCCATCTGTTTAGATGTTGTTCTCAGTTCTTTTGTTGTTTTTTAATTGCTTCAGTGTTTTTTTTTTAAGAGAACAAGGGAAAGTGTTTCAGTAAAGCGGAAGAAAAAATATGTTAATTTAGGTTTGCATTTTTACACCTAACAGCATAAATGTTCTGTAAGCATATTTTAAGTTGTGAGAGAGATCAGTGTTAATACCCTCCTCAGTGCAGCTGAACTCTGATAAAAGAAAGGAAAATGTGTGTACTTTAATTCAGTGACTAGACAAAGAAAAGCTTCAGAAAGATAACATAATTGATGTCTTAAAGTTCTGAAACATCTGGAAGTCTCATTATGTACTGTTGTTCATTAAGGATCCTAGTGGGTTTATCTAGCTGTAGAGAGAACACTTATTCCTTGCTACCTAGTCACTATGAAGATATACAGTGCAATATTTTGAATAATTATCTGCTTTTGAAGGTCAAAGGATTCCTTGAGTATCTAGGGCAGTGTGTGACATAACATGTCAACTAGATTATCAAATTAGAAACTAAACAAAGCACCATCATTCCCACTGAAGTGAGATGTATTGAAGTGAGAAGGCACAGCCTCTGTGGGCAGCAGCCTTACAAATTAGCCACATATTACTGAACTTAATAGACCTACTGCTCCAAATAATGCCACTTTACCCCAAGGGACTGTAACCAAAACAGAAAAGAGAAAGCAAAATGTTATTTGTCGCATTTGCTGAGCAATCATAAAATCAGTTAAAAGAGCTTTTAAGAAATGTGAATGGTGCCTATTCACAAAATCTGCATTTTGAGCTGCAACATTGAACAGATGTCCAGTCCCTCTCATCTGACTTTCATCAAACAGCCCAATAAAGTACTATTTTTTTTTTTAAAAAACACTTTTTCCTCCAAACAATACAAACCGAGATAAGTTTGTCTGTTGTCTCTTGTATGTTCAAGAGATGTTTGGAAGGTTTATTTCAGTATGATACTACTAGACAATGGCATGATAGATACAAGCTTTTCTAAAGACAAAAGACCACAGAGTTTAATGGGACTTACTACCTATTTTCTTCTTATGTAAGGAAAAATTACTGTTGGCCTGGTGAAAGCACAAATTATATGACCCAGTAAAGCTGCTTTAATAGGCTATTGGCTGGTGTTGTGTAGCTGTCACTGTTTTTTGCACTTAAAAAAAGATAATAATGCAATACTGAATTATATTCTTACTTTGAAGATGACAGTGAATATGTCATCTTAGAGAAATAAAAAGTAAGAAAGCAAAGCTGTAAAGCAATAATAAAATAAAAACATATATTGAGTGCACATATACATTTAAAACCAACTTGCATTTTATTCTAACATTATCCATTGAGTAGCACAGGTTCCCTAATACAATCCTTTTTCACAGCAACGTTGCATGGTGTCTTTTGTGTCTACTGAGGACGAGGATGGCTGGATATCTTGCTAAAGGAATTAAGTTTTAACCAGACCTTGAGAGCTTTGTGTCTCCCTCTGCAGTATTAGTAAATAACCCAAAACACACCACTCAACATCAAGCAAACAAACAAAGAAATAATACCATTCTGTGTAAACATTTTAACTGAAGAGAAAGCAGCTAAAGAATTAAGACTTTAATGTTTCTTAAGGTGGTTAATATTAATATTAAAAAAATACACTCCTGATTGTAGAAACCCAAAAAACACTTGATCTTGAGAACAGCTTCAGAATAATAGACCTAATCAGTCACGCCTGGTTGTAGCAGTGGCAACAGAACTAAATACTTTACTGTGTGGATACTGCTGCTGGGATAAAAAAAAAAAAAAAAAAAAAAAAAAAAAAGCCCTGGAGTCTATAGAGTTTTGAATTTAGCTCCAGATTCTTGACTTATTCCTGACTTGACTACACAAACTTTATACAAGGCAGCCTGAAAATTATGTGTCTCTATCCATTTTATATGATGCTGGGCGAATAGCTCAGAGGAATAATACCAAAAACCAGTCATATTTATTGAGTTATCAGCTGCTTTCTCAGAAGATTATGTTCATTGTCAGTTTCCCTTCGTTTCCGTTTTTATCAAGTCCTTACCAAACACTGTTTCCTAGGAGGAAATAAAACAGCTTTGGGAATTCTTTCTCCTTTGCCCCTTGAAATAAGTCTAAATTCTCTACAAGACTTTGTTGCAGGTCACCTCTAGCTCTGGTGATGAATCTTCTGTCATCCAATTGTGCAAAAATTATTGTTTTCTGTTTTAATGTATCTCTGCAATGTGTATCACTGCTGTGAAGGCATAAAGATCACAAAAAAAAGGGTAAAGCATAAAAAATATCATATTCATTTTTATCCTTTGTATAGTTACATAAAATGAAAGTCTTTAAACAATAAGATTCAAGAGGTGTGAAGTTCTAAGATATTATGACTTAAAAAGTAGTTAAAAGTTGTTATGATTTTATCAACACGTAGAGGGCATGTTGTCTTTTCTGAAAATAAACTTCATCTTCGATACAGTACCTGGCAGGAGGCAAGTTCAGCAGGTGAGCAGCAAAATAAATATCAAAGTTTAGCACTATAAATATAGATTACACAGCTGCTGCCTGAAGACATAACACCTTGTACTATAATTCTCTACCATTATGCAAAATAAACAAGGCTGTATGTGGATAATCCTGTGCTGCAAAGGACCTCTGCTGGAAGTACTACTGCTGACTGTGAGCAGGCAGTGTCCTTTCTGTTAGCCAGAATTTAATAATCATGGTTTAAGTATTTTATGTTTACAGGATGTGGAATCTATTGTATAGACTTTAATTATTCATATGGATAAGATAGGATTAGAGTGTTCCCAAGTAGAAGAAAAATGTGGACTGATCCTTGATTAAAACATTACAATTGATAATAGCCTATCTTTCACTGCCCTTTCTAAGCTCACCCTGTCCCTGTTGCTGTCTTACTTCATTCACAAAGTCTATAGGCCAAATTCTTTATGTGCTGAAATGGCTGAGCTCTGTGCTGGACTTACTGGGCCAGTCTATCCATTTGCATAGGAAAGTCATAAACCACTGCCATTGTTTTTCCTAACGTGATCCACTTCTGCTACAGAAGCCTTGCTGCCATGTGAGCACAGCTGTAAGCCAAATCAGCTCAGTAAGCCTGGCATACAGACCAGGTGAATGCCTACAGGCCTTAGCTAAGGCTGAATCTCCATATGCCCAGTATAGCTTTAACAGTACTTCCTTCTCTTCTGACTCCATCCTGACAGCACCCTTTGTAGCCCACCACAACAACCACTCAAACACAGTGCAAAATGTGTGACTAAGAGGTACTCCAGGAGCACCTCTGAATGCAAAGGAGGTTAACAGCACAGTTGGAGTTAGGGACTTTTTCATCATACACTGAAGACAACAGCATAATGAAACAGTTTTAATCTTCTGTGCAATGCTTCTTTGTTATGATGTCTATTTTAGTGGACTGAATGATTTCTGTTACTGTTTGCCATCCCCTGATAATCCACACTGTTCTCTAGCCATGCCTCCACTCCAGGATACCTGAATGCCATCTGTGCACTGGCTTTAGGATAGAAGGTATAGTAGTGGCCTGCTGTGTCTGAACAGTCTCTTGGACAAAAAGTAACCACCAGGTAAAGAAGGGAGTAGATACCATATTTTCTATTTTAAAGCTATGCTTTTGTCACCAGGAGTTCAGATACTGGTTAAAGACCACTCTTTATCTGTGGGGAAATTAGTTTCAAAGGAAGGGTTCCTGAGATGAAGGAAAAACTTTTTTTGTTGAACATCTGTTTTCAACCTGGAGTTTCTTTTGTTGCTTCAGCCACCCACACAGTCACCTCTGTTGAGCCCAACCTCCCCTCCATTACCTAGTTCAGTCAATTCCCTCCAGCCTTACAGTTGCCTTCATCTTCATCACATTCATATTGCCAAAGTTGGTAATAGTAGCTACCTCAAAGCTATCTTTACCTGCAGGTTCTATGCCCTTGCCACTCCCCAGCAACTATCACATAGAAAAATTATTTAAAAATGTAATCTTGATAAATTTCCTGGTCTTTTCCAAAATTACAACAGTTGCTGTAGCTAAAACCATGTTTAGTAAATACGTTTTTCTCTTTTCTTGCAGATGCAATTAATGCAGCCAGTGCAAACCAATTCAAGCAGAACAACTATTCTGACTTCATATCTTAGCAAAAAAAATTATCACAAATGGAGTCTCTTAGGATTTATTTTAGAAATAATTTTTGGGTCTTATTTGTCAACAGAAAACAAGAGGCTCATTTGTTTCTGAAGAATGATAGTTCTTGACATACAGAAATATTATTTTATGGACCCACAAATTGAACAGTAATTTCTATTAAATTTTCATTATAATTGTGTTTATAGAGAGAGCATCCAAGGCAGAAGCTAATGGAAATAACAGAAGTTATGCTGAATAGATAGACTAAAAAATAATTTGCCTCTATTTGGCCCCCTTTTTAAAATGTAAGTGTATATCAAACATTAAAAATGTATGTGTATTCATGGCAAAATATGTTTCTAATTGCTAGGTAAAAAGATGCACAGAAGACCAGGGTTATTATTATAAATATTGCAAACAGCATTACTATAATGTGGAGGCTGAGTCTCAGAGTTGCTCAAGGTAATAAACATTCAGATCATCTTGCTTCATAAATTAGTTCTTAATCTCAGCAAATTTTAAGATGGAAAGACAGAACTATTACATGGAAAATGTCAATTACTATCCAGGGAATCTGATATATTAGTCTGAAATGGGAAACAGATCAAATTGTCATGAAGAAGATGCAGCCAAACTGGTGAACAAAATAAGAAAATGGTAGACAACCTCTGCTGTCAGGAGGACACTTTCCCTTACGTTGCTGCCTTGCTGAAAAACTCCCTAGAATACATTTGACCACATTAACTCAGTCTCCTCTAACATTGACGGAGATGGAGATACTTAAATGACAAGATTAAATGTAAGTTTAATGGTCTCAGGGTAAAACAAAATCTCAGCCATGTTGACCAGAAACACTCTGAGATACTTTTAACACCTACTTCCCAAATAAAACCTAAAATGCTACACATGTGGGCTTATTGCTGCTTATTTCGACCAGAACCTCTTTCTACCTTTCCATTCTTTGCTTTGTAAACAGTCTTTCTTTAAGGAAGCAGAAATGGAATGTTTCTGTGACAACACCCATGGCAATATCCACAGCCACAACTTCAGTCTATCTTAAGTGTTGTTCTTTTACTATGCCCATCAATTATCATCAGTAATGAGAGTTAATATCATCCTGAAACATCAAATAAGTTTTTATTTTCTTATAAAACTTCCTTTGAATAGCAAAAAGGGGGAAATGTTTAAGACTTAACACTCTGTATTTCATATAGTTCAATATCTTCATTTTTATCATTATAGTGGATTAAGAAAAAAATGTATTTTGGCATTGATAGAATAGGAGTTCTTTATTGTGGCCACTGCTTAAAAATCCAAATCGCATTGAGATGTTAATAGTATAAAGCAGCTGATCTGGTTAATGTCTTTGCCTATATAAGTTTAGTATTCCATCAAAACAAGCTCCTTATTGTACTTTTATATTATATATAAGATATTAATATGATTAATATTTATGCTAGTCTCTGAGCTTCAGATAAATTATCAAGTATTTATGAGTAAAAATCAGCTTGTTCTCAATAGCTTTTTTGGATAATATTGCTAGAAGGAATTAAAATATTGATACCCAACTTTCTAACTGATATCTTAAGACCTCGCTGTATATTTCGTGTGTGCAGTGTTTTAAAATCTTCATTAAAAATGGAGTAACTTAGAACTAGAAAAGATAGATGAAAATAAAAATATATTCATATTGTGTATTACTGTGTTAACATCCCTATAGATGTTACTAGATTCATGTAGCAGGAAAGAGTATTTCCAAAATTTGGGAATTTCCTAAAGGAATTCTTACATTTTTTCTCCACTATGTTTCGTGTATGTGAATGTTACCCATTTTCAAGTGGCAAGTCATTTGTGAGCCAACAAATAGACACGCTGTTGTTGTCCTAAGCCAAAGCTGCTGTAGAGTCTCTCTGAACCAAGCTTCTCAGTGGCATATAATGTTGTACTAATGAAAAGCATTTTCCTAAGCTCTCTGCTGATGATCTTCCCACAAAATAGGGAGACTACCAGCAGGGCTGTAAGTGCTGTGGAAGAACAGGACATTACTAAAGTTGCTGAAAAGCATAATATCGGTTTGCGAATTTCTAAGTAAAAATTACTCTGAAATAAGCAAAGGTCTGCGTCTGTGTCCTGACCACCACTCAGTAAGTGTATGAAAGATTTTATATTTATTCTTCTTCCTCTGCATATTTCCTGTGAAAGCTTCAACCACACACATAATTCAGTAAAATGAGCTTTATTGTTATTCATGTAACAGATTTTAAAATATGTATGCATTAGGTTTTTAATTTTTAAAATTTCTGGGCTTTTCTGAAAAGTGTGATGTGTGGTAGGTACATTGAGGCTGTTAGGAGGTTTATTATTCCACTGTAACGTTTTATAGTATAGCAAATTAAATGCATCCTTCAAGGCTTTGCTTACTTTTTTGTCATGAACCGTATAACTCTTGCAATAATGCTGAGTAAGTTCATAATGATTGGACACTTAAAATAAGGAGAAAAAATTCATTTTACATTTTAAACCTTAATTATTCATTATAAATCAATTCTAATTATACTGGCAATGTATATGACAGATGTCCCTGTGGATGTCATATACAATGAATTTGTGATTGGTCTCAGTAATGTGAGCACCATATAATTTAATGGACACTTTCTTTAACTTGGTTCTGACAAAAAACATTGTTTTCAAAATAATCCAAGAAGTATTTGCAAGGCTGCCTTTCAAATGATGCCTCAAATGTATTTCTCAACTCTGCAAGAAGTTCAGAGTAGCTCACAGTTAATATACAATAGGAGTCCTTAAGAGACTTTTACTGTAGTTTATTGCAATTAGGCCTCCCAACTCTTGACTTCAATGTCAGGGCAGGGACAGCAATTTCAAATTAATTTAGCTGCCAGACCCACTATTTCCATTCAGAAGATAAACTCCAATTGACTTCAGAGGAGCAAGTTCAAGACCTTTGTGGGTAAATAAACACCCATGAATAAGAACCTCTCTGATGTAAAAGATTAGCACACTGCTTCCTTGGCAGGAGAGGGAAGTTCTTAACCAAGAAATGCATACTCAGAAAACCTTTGTTTACATAATTGTTTGTAGTCCTAGACTACACTAGAGGTTTCTTAAAGGTGTACTGAAATAATGAAGGTGACTTGAGCATTAAAGGATAATTGCATTGTGATTTGATTTACAAGACCTTTATCTTGGTGTGCTCAGAATGTCGTTGTTGTTGCATGTAGGTAGCAATCTTATTTATCTGAAAATCAGGAGAGAATTAAAGGGCAGCTTTAGGAAACTTGGTAATTAAAGAAGTTCAATAGGACCACGCCTTAGATACATCCTGTATGTATGTGCTAATGTTTCATATTGATTATGTGAATATTGGATAGCACAAGCTCAGCAGACTGTATATGACCTACAAACGTGCCAAAGCAGGAAGTACTGAAACAGAAATTATCAAAAAGGATGCACTGATGCTGAAGAGGGATTTCTGGGAAGACTGGTAATTCTTTGCACTCTTCCTGACAGTATCCATCTAAAGAAATAATGGTAACATTTTCAGAACAGAAGTCAAAACAATTGCTCTAAAATGAATCACAAGCCTTTCATTTTCTTCACTGAGCCACTTACTGTTTTAACAGAGTAAGTCTTTGACACAATGTGTTATCTAGACATTTGAGAGGAAAACTTCATATACATGAATTCAGTTACCACAATATTACAGTAATTCAAGGGGTTTGAATTAATGATTAGCTGATTAACATGCAAAATCCAGTGCAGGAAAACAGTGCTAAACAGCATTATTTACAGCAGCAGGCAGCTGTTTTTCTTTTTGAGAATCTGAAAGATTTTGGTAATTTCTATTTTAGATTAGAATTTTATTTACTGTGAATGGAGACAAACCATCAAATAAATTCCATGCTCTCTAAGAAATCTTCAGCAGTTTGTACTAAAAAAAAAATTATTTTATATTTATATGTATATGTGGTGTTGTATATGTATTTGCAAGTACATATGCATTCTCCATGTGGTATATGTATACCTTATATAAATGGAACTAAAGTAGTGCTCTATAAAGGCATGGTTCCTGAGATTTTCAAGTTTATCACATGGATGGTTTATGCTATATAATCCACCTTGCTAGAAGTAAGAATGGATGATACTGAAAGAAGCTAAGGAAAAATTTCTTAACTTAAGAGAACTTAGAGAAGCTGCTATGTCTGCAAATTTTTTATACTATTTAGAAAAATGAAAAAATTTCTAAATCACTGAAAAATGTGCAGTTTAGGATATGAAAATGTGGGACTTTTTTCTAAAAGTAGTGAATTGGATATCTAATCTCTACTGGCCTCTAAAAAAAAAAAAAGAATAAACTCTTGGGAGGGGCCATACTTAAGTTCTTAAATAAATAAATGTTTACAGTAGTCTATGCAGGCTTTACTGTTGGAACGATCAGTTAGATTCTGCAGCTGTTTCACTTAGAATTCTGGCGTTGCGCATCTTGACAATTTTTTTGTCGGCTGTAAATTGTTTTGTAGCCCAGGCCTCTGCTCTTAACTTGTATGTGGACAGCCTGAACTTTTTGAACTTCAGCCCAAGTAACAGTGTAGACATTCAAAATAGACAGAAAAAAAAGCAAAAACACCCAATACCTTTACAGGACTGCAAGATACTACTTGATATTATCTTTCCATAGAATTAATTATCTGTAGGCAGTGTCTATTCTAATGAGAATATTCACTCTGAATTTTTTTCAAAGTAAGGAAAGCAGTGGCTGTAGTGAAATGCTAACACTCCTTTTTTTTATTATTTTTCTTACGCCTTTGCCTCTGAACTTGCCAGCTCACATATGACAGTACTTGACTGACCAGCGTTGCTTCCTAGTGCCATTCATAATAAAAGACAAACTCCAGTAATCCCCCTTAATGAAACTTTCTACAATAATTTTTTGTCTCCCTTTAACAGGGAAGTTTTTATATCTGATTTGATGCCTCCACAGATTGCCTGAACTCAAGATGTTTAATCTATGAACCAGGTTCACAGATGACTTACATTCATGACTCCATTAGGTTCAGCAGTGTCACATGAAATTTGATATTCTATTCTTTCATGAGGATGTACAATTGTATGTACTCTCAGAGTCCCTCTGGCTGTTAAATCAGCTGAAGTTAAGCTTTTGAGAGTGATCATTGGTACCTCACGGGAATGCTAAGTTTTTTCTGTACTGCACTGAATGTCCATGAGCAATACATTTGTTAAATGCAATAGATGAAATGTCGGAGGCAACGCATGGACTTCACACAACTCTATAAGAGTTATAACTGAAGACCTTTATTGTTACAAATGGCGGCAATTTATACCCCTCTGACTCCAGATGTTCCACCCCAGTACAGACCTCGTTGGTTACATACATACACAATTAATATATGATTGGCTACGTGTCTTGTCACTTGCTGTCCGTGTTATGATGACCCAAGGTGTTTCGCTTCCCAGACGGTGCCTCTCAGTTCTTACTGCAACATTCTTTTCCCACTACTTCATGAGATAACAACCGTGAGATAGGACACCTGCTGTTTGCTGGTCCCGTGGGGTACCAGCCTGTGAGACATCCACTTGTTTACCAGTCCCACGGTTTTGCTTCAGAGTGCCTAACGATTTAGTTAATGACACCTGCAATACTGTTGTTTTAATTCGGGCCTGCCAATCTTCCATAAATCCCAACAATGAAACATACAAAGCAAAGTAATTTTTACAGAATTTGCAATTCTGGATCTGCAGTTTCATAAACACCATAAAATGGTGTTAAAATACCCCACTGAGTTACTCAAGCTCATACCACAAAGACCACAATAAAAACCTATCATTAAATTGTCAGAGCAGTAACAGTATTTGTGGCCTCATTACTAAAGATATTACTAAAAGCTCTAGCCTCTGTGTAGCAAAACCTTTGTGAGCTAAATTAATTCACATCCAGTTTGAAGTACCTGCTTCAGCCACAGCTGACCACATCTGCTATTCCAAAACTTGATATCCTTTCCAAACTATTGCTGCTCACTTTCAACATTATATAGGACAAGGCAAGTTATTTGCAAATCAAGTGGTAGGTATGAATATTTTCTTGCATTATGTTGTGCATATTCAATAGACATATATATTCAGTGTATGTTCACTGTGTCTGTGTGTCTGTTAATAAACATGGGTTCATTTTTATAAACCCTAAATCTTTAAGATTCTCTACAAAACAGAGATCTTAATTTAATACTGTCATTTGCCCTGACAATTTGGCATGAAGTAGAATTGATTTTCATATTGTGTTTGACTAATGGTGCAATTCTCTTTCTTATTAGTCTTGTAGACAATCAGTATGTATTGTAATTTTAGCTGTTACATTTTTTTCCATACTGGCAAAAGCTACATTTAACTTAAGAGTTCTGCTATAGTTCTCCTAACTCTGTTACGTGGACATGCAGAATTTGAAGAAGATATTTATTCAGGTTTTGTTTAGCATGGTTATATTAAAAGTTTGTAATTTGTGGTGAATCTGATGAAAAAAGACATACATATGAGTAATGTCTGCTTCAAGCATTCAGTATGGATACCTATGTTTAGAAAGCAATGTCCTCAGCAGTGAAATTGACTACATAAAAAAACTTGCAGCTGCCAAACATAGGTGGTCTTGACTCTTCCTTTCAGAGCATTAAGGCCTGGATTCCTCACAGGGGGCTAAAAGCAGATGTCTGAAACTACATGTCTCATGTTTCTTTTTTTCATTTAAGCTTCCTTATATTATTTTAAGCTCCCTGACATATCTGAATATAGTGCACCGTTAAAAAAAAAAATTAACTTTTGTGAGAGAATATGGCAACTGTCCCATGTATGTCAATGAAACCCTTTTCTTTTTATGTTGACATGTGAGTACAGAGAGTTAGATCTTGTGTTTGAACCACCACTGCTTGGAGCTGGACGAGACGTGCAAAACAAAACAGATTTTAAGGGCGGCCTACAAGGTTTCCTGACCCTGTATAAATGTTTTTCCTTGGAAGAAAATTTTAATACAGGCTGTGCATGAACCAGTTGGGAGGTGCATCATTCCTTGAGAAAATTAAGTCAGCAAGGAATGACAAAGGTATTTTAGGACATATGGTATTTGGGAAGTTGTTCATTCCCTACTCAGATTTTTAATTTAAAGAAAGAATGTAAAACTGAACCTACGTGCTTGCCACTGTTTCTGTCACCTAGTTTCTGATCTAGCTTGTACCCCTACAGCATTATTCCATTAAAGCTGTTTTCCCTACTTCTTCTCTTTCTCTTTCTGTTTTATATCTACGTTTCCTCTTGACTAATTCCTCTGTCTCCCCAGTGCGGTAACAGGGTATTGCTGACCACAGAAGCCAAGGTCTCAGCCACTACCACTGGCATCCCAATACAGCAGTATCACCTGCCCTTCATGGAAGAAAAATTCCTCAGGCAAAGGTTCTATTCATGTAATCAGTTTGTATTTAAATATAGAAAGCTTCAGTGAAGACTTCTACATGAACGTACAAATACAATTTGCAAGACTGGCCTGGAAAATGTATCATGTGGGGAAAAAAGAGAGCTCAAATGTTTCTTCTAACTAAACTGACAGCTTGGCTTTGTATGTCCCTCTGAAAGAGATATAATAAACAATTAATTGTGCATTCTTTCACTGCAAGTGCTGTGAAGACGTGAGAATCTGACAGACCTTGCTTGACTAAGGTGGATAGAAACATCTGTGAGAGACATTCTATGAGAAGTTACTAACTTCAGAAAGCTTTGCAAAGAATGGTTTATGTTTTACAGTTGTGTGAATTTATAATTTGGCATTCAATTTTTTCAAATCCCAACTTACAGATTTAAATCTCTTTATTTTACAAATTATATCTAAATAAGCATATGTGACTCAATTTTGCATATGATGTGGAGTTCATTTAAAGTTACCTGTTTTCTTCATGTTTTGTATGGAAACTTCTTATCAGAATCTAACTGAATCATCTTTAGGAAGTGGAAAATACGCCTGACATCTTTAAAATTACTCTGATACTGGATAGTAATCACAACCTTAGTTTATTTAATCATAGGCTTCATTTTTATGCAAAGCCTTTTATGAAATAATATTTGCATTCACTACTTAAACACATGCAGTCTTTTATGCCATATATTTTCCAACTCCTGTTCCTCTCCCTTCCAAAGCTTAATATTTCTAAATTAACTACAAGGAAATTGAGATGAGATAGGTTACAACCTGGCTTTCTTCTGTGGGAGCACTATTGAACTGCATTAGAATACATGTATTTGGTGTGCACTATTTCTCCTTGCTGATGGACTCAAATCACGTAAATACCCTTTGACAAGTTCACCTTCTGCTTGGCTTGAATGGCTAGATCATTTAGTCTACATTCTGCATGGTGGACTCTCTTGTCTTGCAGATCTCTGTAACTTTGTTCTGAAAGAAGCCTATAGGAAATTTTCTACATAGTATTATTAAACTTGGTACAAGATTTTCTGTTAAAAAAATTGTACCTTCTCAAAGATATATAAGTTTGTAGAAATACTCTTCAAATTATTAGTTTCCATAGAAGCTAGTTAGACTGTATCTAGGATTCTGAACGGTTACTAACCTAGTCCCTCAATATCCATGGCAATTATTTAAATACATTTCACCGTATTTACAAAATCAGACTGAATAATTTGAATCACTATCTTTAATAAAAAAAAACCAAAACTCTTTCTTTATCATGTGTGTAGTTTTCAACATATCAATAGCGACCAATAAGTTTAAAATATTGTGTAACATAGTCCAAAAAAAGGAAATGCAAGTGCTTATTTGAAAGGTATCTTTATTTATGGAGTTCATATTTTTTACGTGTAGGAATGTATGCTGAAGAACCCACTGAGTATGTGCTGCTGAAGCTGAACTGCACCAAGTGATGACCTAGTTTTTTTCTGTTGAGAATATAATAATTATATTTATTTATTTAAATATTAATCTGAAAGAGTCTGATTTCAAAGGCGCTGTTTTCTGAACAATATCCAACTAATGATCTGATACACATAGTGTAAGGAAATAACATCAAATCAGTGTGAATCAAGCATATATAGGCTAACAGGAAATATGACAGTTTTTTGAAAAGCACCCTAATTGGACAAAAAAGCTCTACTGGTTTCCACATAAATATAATGCAGGGCCATTAAGCCATCTTATTAGAGACACAAAAGCCACGCATCTAAAGTAATGTGGACTGTGCTAGCGTGGTCTTCAACTTCATGGGTTTTCTGTGCAACAGCAGTCAAATTTGATAAAAAAATATTTCTGTACTGACTTTATCTGGAAAATCTAAACGTCATTTAAATGCTATTATTCAGTCCAAGAAACTGCCAAGTGTGATGTCTAATATTGTTTACTATATATTGAAATACAAAAATGCAAATGAACTGACTAGTCATGAATTGCAAAACAGCTAGTAGTATATTGCTCAGGGGATGTTTTCCTTGTTATGCCTCCTATGAGAATCTCATTTCTTGGAATGCCATTCAGAGTATATACTATTTATATATCAATCTTACCTTGAAAAGAGGCCTTTAAATTAATCCTAGATGCATTGCTATGCACAGCATTGGTCCACTTTTTCCTAAAGCTTTTTATGTTCGTAACCACCAGACCATCAAAGTAACTGACAGTGCTGACTCCCAAAGCCATGCACTAAGTCTTTTACTCTTTAGGGGATTTCAGCAAGACCCCACAGGTCAAGCGTTCATTGGTGACAGAGTTTCTCAGATCGGCACCCACTGAATGAAAACTGAGCCAAAAAAGCTTCTGGAGCCACAGGCAGACCCTGACTGCTCTGCTAAAGGAATGTCCAGCAAGCCCAGCACACTGGGCACATGCCATACACTCAGCCCAGCAGCCCTACTTCTTCTATCTACTTTAGTTTGATTTTCTGTTCACTCTTGCTCCCGCCACCTCCATGTGCACAGGATAGACCATCCCAGAACAGGGTGTACAGCCTTTATTCAGCAGTCTTACATCTTCCATGGTCCCAAAAGGCCTTGGTCTCATGGTGGGGGGAGGAATAGAACGGAAATACCAGATGTATAAATGAAAATTCAATATTCAAAAAATGTACTAACCATAATAAATAACTGTAGAATTTAGTTAAAACTGGAGAAAAAATATTACAGGATTCAGTTTAATATTCTGGCGTACCCAGGTGCTCACTCACCCTCTTTACAGTACCTATTAGGACAGTGCAACTTGAGATATCTACATGTCATTTCTGGATCAAAGCACTCCCCTTGGGCTCGAAAGGAAATAAAAAACCCCCACAATTCTTGTTTATTCTCACTCTGTGGCTCTCAGGATTTTTTTTACTTGTCAAAAGGTTTCATTTTTCTCTTTATGTCTTCTGCTGACTAGTACTCTCCACATTTCTTCCTTGCCTTTGTCTTCTCCCCTCTTCTACCGCCCAAAAGCAGTACTTTGCCACTGTCATAATTTCAAAGCTGTTCCTCACCTTAAAGTCATTGTCAGAAGTTTAGACTTTGACACTGCAGTAGTAATGTTTCTGAACCCTGATAGATGTTTGAAAGGAAATAAGTATTTACTGCTTGAAAAAAAACAAGTTTTCAAAGTTATCCAATTAAAAAAGATTAGCATGTTTCTGAATAACAAAGAATGTCAAATAAGGAGGTAAGAAAGAAAAAAAAGCAACAAATTGAAACACCAGCTATTTTTAATTTGTTTCAGAAATGAAGGCATTGTATGTGAAAGGTCTCTATAAGGTCTGTTATCAAAAGAATATGGGCTAACTGATCTAGTGGTTGCTCCATTATGGTGGTTTCATAATCTCCTATTGAACTGAAAATGCATGAATGACCTTAAATGACTCTAACTTCTGTGATTTAAGGCCTGGTACAGTTTTGACCTAGACAGACACTGATTCTTTTTAAGTCCCATATTTGGATCCCAGCTTCTTGAAGAGAGATAGAAATAAGCCTCACCTATTGTGATATTCTATGTTTATTTTTGCTTTGGGAGAATACTTTTCTCTTAATACGTGTTTTGAAGTTGCTGTAAGTTCTTTTACATACTCAAAATGGTGTGCTCTAACAAGTTACTATACAGCAGTTAAGACAGAGTAATTAGAGGCATACACACTCTTACCTGGTGACAAATAAAAACTCATTTTACCTGAAGAGAAAGACACTTTGTGATAAATACTTATTATCTTTTCCCCTGTCAGTTTTATATTTGGGTTTGAATTTAAGACCCCTAATTTTTCAAGCCATACAACTATTTTGTTTTTTACCATATTTCTACCTTTGAGCCTCTTTCCAGTAAATCTTGACTTATCAGAAGACTTAAAAACAGCAACAGGAAAACCTAGTTATAGTTATTTGTTCCATATTATTCTCCTCACCACTCATACATCCATCCCTCTACCTCACTGCTAGGAGGATTGAGGTCTGCTTCTGCCATATGGAACTGAACAAGGTCAGCTGGAACCTACTATTCTATCTATGTAATACTGGCTTCTTTAAAGGCGCATTGTAAATATGGATGTAGATCCTCGTTGTTTCTTGAGGGAAATGTCTACTTTTTTTTCCTCACAGTTTAAACAGATGATGGGACATGATCAAGAGATATGGCCATGTGAGGATAAAGGAACAGAAGGAACATCAGGAAATCTTAAATTGAATCTTCCAAAAAGTGGGGTAGAAATCCTTTTCCTGGTGTCAGTGGACAGCACCCATAACTACCGTGGTGACTATCTTGCTGTTGGTCTAATAGAAGCATGTGTTATTCTCATAACTGAGATGTGGCTGGGTGCTCTGGCAGGGCAAATCTAAATTAATGATAGATTCTCAGCACTTTGATGAAAGTATAAGTGAACTGACTCTGCAGTCATAAATTTTCACACTTCCCAAGTTCTGCAAGGATGACTTTCTGGAAAAGCTCTGCTCTAAAGTAAGAAAACTGATCATCAAAACATGTGTTTTACCACAATCTTGTATTTCTTTGGTTTTGTTTTTGTTTGTTTTTTTTTTTTGCATACACTTACAAGCTTTTTCTGCGTGTTATCTTTGAAGGTTCTTTACCTGTGATAAGTATAAATTCAGAACAAAAAAATTGTTTACTGATAACTATTTGATGTACTTTGCACATAGAGTAAAAAAACAGAGAAGAAAGGTTTATTAAACAGTCTTGGATCTTTTCCAAATGATACTTCATGCTGCAGCCCGACACATAGATATTAGATCATTATGTCATGGTTAAGAAATGAGAATATTTTAGGTCGGTTGAACATTGTGAATATTTCACAGTTTATTAGATTTAACTGCTGAAATGCAGGTGTTTTTGTAAACTGAGAAAATCCAGAGTTTTAGTGGTCCTCAAATTCTTCCTTTCACCTCTGCAGACTGCTCATCTAGTGAATAAAATAAGCTAACATATGGCCTGTTAATATGTTGTATCATTAAGTTTATGCTGCTTTGTTTATGAGAATACTCTGCTTTTTTGTTGTTTTGTTGTTGTTGTTTTAGTTTTGTTTGTTTTTTAAAGGAAACCATGTTTTCAATAACTTGGGTAGGCATCTTTTTAATTAGGAGACTCTCTACTACACATACAAAAAAAGCGTGTAACTAGTAGCAACCGTGATCGTGTTGAAGCAAGGAATACATTTAAGGAATAAACTGAGTAAACCAGCATAAATTTTTCACAGTCAATTCACAGAACTATCAGTAAAGAAGCAACCTCTCCAAATCTCTTTGAAGTTAACATAAATGTCCAAGAAAACAATCCATAGATAAACCTGCTCTTTTAGGTTCCAGTTTTTACAGAGACAGCCCAAAGGCTCTGACCAGATTGTCAGCAACATGACAGAAGAGAAACTTCCTTTCATCTGGAACTTTGAGATGTTGGGATAGCTTTTCATAGTCTGATACACAGAAATAATGGAAATAGTACTAGTGTAGTAGTTTTGGTCTCCGTCATATTATCTTCTTCTGGAAGAAGATTCTGTAGTTATAAATCTAAGAAGCCAGAAGGAAAGCTGGTGAAACAGATTCTGGGAGGAAAACAACTAAGTTTCCATATTCTATTATGTGGAATATGTAAATATTTCAGATGATCATTGGATGACGAAAAAAAGGTGACCACAAAAAAACCCCCACATTCCTTGGAAAGGAACTTTTGTTTCTACTGCTCATAATTACTTGCTTTACCCACCATTCACAATCAGTCTTGTTTTGCTTTCTTTCTCAGCACCCTGACTCTTGCATTTTCAGCCTCAGAGAATGCAAGCAGTATTTCTGAACCTGTGAGTGTCTGTACTTAGGCACTCAGCTGCCCTTCAGGACAAGAAAGTAGAAAGTTGAGCAGTACAGAAGATTCAGTGGGTAAAAGCGCTGTCAACATCAGTGTTGGTTTTAGGCGATTGTGGATTTAGGCAGCCTCAGAGCTGCTTGTTTCCTCTTAATAACCAATTCCCAGTTATTTCTGCTTTGCAAATATGATTTCTAAGAGTTCATTTTGTCACACTTTTTCTTTTTGTGTTTTGTTTTTTGTTGTTGTTTTTTTTTTTTTTTTTTCCCTGAAATTGACCTTTTAAGGTGGGTAACAAATGGTTTGGGATTAAAAAAATTTGGACTTAAAAATATTTGGATTCTCCCCATTGTGCCCTTACTCCTGTTCTCATACATGAAGAATATATCCTAAACCTACACACTTTATCATATTAACTGAAGTCGGACATACAGGTTTCTAAAACATAATTTTTTGTTAGTATAGATATAGCAGGACAAGAATGTATAGTGTGTAAGTAATATTAAAAGTTAAAGAAACAAAGACTGCCTCAACATTTTTTCCAATCAGACAGAGTAAAGACAACACTATCACTAAGTTTTGATTTTTTGAGCTTGTTTATTTTTATTTAGACATTACTGCTTGGCTGAAAAAGCAGGTAAAGATCACTGGTCTGAAAATAAGGGAAGTAGGTATGTAAGACCATATATATAAAGAAGGGAGGGAATATTCTATAAGGGTAAAAAACACCGTGATTAAACTCAGGTACCCTTTTCAATAATATCACTTAATGTGTTACAAAAGCTTTTGAAAATTCATAATGGATCATTACCTTTATTCTGATTCATTCTAGGTGTGTTGCTTAAGAGGTTTTTATACAAATCCAGATTTATTTATACCTCTTTAAAATGCTGCTTCATATGTTTGGGATAAATACTTCACAAGCAGTATTTTATTATTGCTTGTTTCACACACAAATACCTAAACAATTTTCATTACAGTGCGGAGTTCTCATATCCAGTAACACTGCCCAAAATTATTTTGGGGTGAAAAAGGCTAATACATTATATAAAAAATTCTTTTAGACAGTTTCAGGCATTGTTACTAAATGGCATGGAAGTACAAATTACTTTTCTCTAACATATGTCAGTTCCCAAATATCAGGACTGTAAATAAAGCTCATGCATCATTTCTGATAATGTTGAGAGACACTTGCAGTAGATTGACTAGTCTTTTATCAGTTCAGTCACAAGTTTTGAACAACAGGCCACAGTTCAAATTGTTTTATTTTTGGTTGAGTCAACAAAGAAGATATTAAATAATGTACTTTAATTTCTCACAGTACTCAGACTATATAGGGTTTAGAAATTACTTTCAATTTTTGCCTTAACTCCAAACAGTGCATTCAATATTCATTACTGTAGTGACTTTATTTCGTACATGATCTGTATCACTACGCACCTGCCACAGATTTATTTTTAATTCTCATTTTTAAGAAAAACTTGAAGTAGCTGTTTATATTCCCAAAGGACTGTGATTTAACCCAGGAGCTTGCTGTTAGAAGGCTGTGCCTTGGGGAAAAATGAATACCCAGGTTGGGCTGTTCAATTATTTTACTCTTGAAAGTATGGTGATTCACTTGAGATTTTGGGAGTAGATCTGGGGGGAGGAGATGTTAGCTCCATGCCTGAATATGCATTTTGCTTTGCTCCTAGGACAAAAAAACACCATAAAGTGTGAAGAACAAATTAAAGCATTTGATCTCATGGAGAGCTTTGCAAATAAAATTTTGTTAAAATAATAATTATTTTGCATAAATGTATCAACAAAATGAACACCCAACCCTGGGCTTCTGTGATTGGATGAGATAGAATATGACGTTGATCGAGGTGAATAATTTCCATTGTTCACCAAAGTCTATTGATCAGGAAAAAAACCATAAAAAACCATTTACTTCTTAGCACCATCATAGGACCATAGAATCATAGAATCACTTAGGTTGGAGAAGACCTTTAAGACCATTGAGTCCAACCATTAACCCCACTCTACCAAGTCCAGCACTAAGCCATATCCCTAAGTGCCACATCTGGATGACTTTTAAACACATCCAGGGATGGTGACTCAACCACCTCCCTGGGCAGTCCATTCCAATGTCTGACAACCTTTTCAGAGAAAAAATTCTTCCTAATTTCTAGTCTAAACCTCCCCTGGTGCAGCTTGAGGCCATTTCCTCTTGTTCTATCACCAGTTAGTTGTGAGAAGAGACCAGCACCTACCTCTTTACAACCTCCTTTCAGTTAGTTGTAGAGGGCAATGAGGCCTCTCTCCTCAGTCTGCCTTTCCTCAGACTAAACAGCTCCAGTTCCCTCAGCCACTCCTCATAAGACTTGTTCTCTAGGCCTTTCACCAGCCTAGTTGCCCTTCTTTGGACACGCTCCAGCACCTCAAGGTCCTTCTTGTATTGAGGTGCCCAAAACTGGACACAGTATTCAAGGTGTGGCCTCACCATGAGTACAGAGGGACAATCACCTCCCTGGTCCTGCTTGCCACACTATTTCTAATACAAGCCAGGATGCCATCAGCTTGGATATTTAGGTGGTGTAGCAGGTCACTGACCGTTTCCTCTTGGATTATGAAGGTCTCACTCTGCCTCACCTCCCCGTTTTCCAGATCAGGCGACTGGGTGTCTAGGAAACAGCCAATTTGACTGCTAAAGGCTGAGGCAAAGAAGGCATTTAGCACCTCAGCCGTTTCCTCGTCCTTTGTCACTATGTTTCCCCTTGGATCCAATAAAGGATGGAGATTCTCCGTAGTCCTCCTTTTGTTATTAATGTGCTTATAGAAAGATTTTTTTATTGTCTTTGACAGCAGCAGCCAAGTTAAGTTCAAGTTGGCCTTTGGCCCTCCTAATTTTCTCCCTGCTTTCCATTACTAGATCTCTGTATGCTTCATGAGAGGTCTGTCCTGTCTTCCAGAGGCCATAAACTCTCCTTTTCTTCCTGAGCTCCAGCTAAATCTTTCTATTCAGCCACGCCGGTCTTCTTCCTCGACAGCTCATCTTTTGGCACATGGAGAGAGCCTGCTCTTGGGCCTTTAAGATTTCCTTCTTGGAGTATTTCCAGACTTCCTGGACTCCTTTACATTCATAAAAGTCTCCCAGGGTACTTTGTCAATCAGTCTCCCGAACAGATCAAAGTTTGCCCTCTGGAAGTCTAAGGTGGCAGTTTTACTGACTCCCCTCCTTACTTCTCCAAGAACTGAAAACTCTGTAAGTTCATGGTCACTATGCCCTAAATGTCCTCCAACTGTTAATTCCCCAAGTCCATCTCTGTTCACGAGCAGTAAGTCCAGAAGGGCACCCTCCCTGGTTGGCTCCCTCACCAGCTGCATTAGGAAGTTATCTTCCATGAACTCCAGGAACTTACAGGACTGTTCTCTCTCTGCTGTATTGTATTTCCAGCAGACGACTGGGAAGTTGAAGTCCCCCATTAGAGCAAGGGGTAGCAACTGTGAAACCTCTCCCAACTGCTTATAAATTTTTCATCCACCTCCTCATCCTGGTTGGGCGGTCTATAACAGATTCCCACCACTATATCACTCTGGTTGGCCTTCCCCTTGATTCTTATCCATAGGGACTCAACCCTATCATCAATTTCATTAATTTTTAGGCATTCATATGTCTCTCTAATATAGAGGGCCACCCCACTGCCTCTTCTTTCTCACCTATCCCATTTGAAGAGCCAGTAGCCACTGATTGCAGCACTCCAATTATATGAGTCATTTCACCAGGTTTCTGTGACGGTAACTCTGTCATAGTTTTCTTGCTGCACGGTGGCCTCCAGTTCCTCCTGTTTATTGCCCATACTGCATGCATTGGTGTAGACACACTTCAGCTGGGCTAACAATTCTGCCACCACTATGGGGAGAGAAGTCCTAATTGGCGTCTGACCATTCTCAGCTACTTCATGGATACTAAACTATTAGCAAGCCCCGTATTTTTGTTGCCACATGTATCACCATCTCCTACCTCAATCGTGACGGCAGGCTGAAGGCTGTCCTTAGGCTCATCTCTAGTGAGCCTGGTTTTATTCCATTCATATTTTAATCAGAAACTGAACTATGAACAGGCAAGGATTGAAAAGGTGAGAACCAGACAAGAGAAAAGAGAGAAGAAAATTTAGCTGGAATTTTAGGTGTGAACATTTAAAAGATTTTAATCCAATCTATTTGTTTCAAGTGTTAGAGCTACTCACATAAACATTTGAAAACAGTGGTATAAGAGATATACCCTGGAATCTCTGCTGGTGGGCTTTGATTTTGGTTATGGTGTTGACTCAAAACTTTTCAAACATCACTTGTCTTTTTATAGAGTACAATTCAAACTGCTTCACCCACGTCATGTGCTTGGTATGCTGTTAGTTATCTTTGTGTGTGATTGCATGTGTGATTTCACACATATACCAGGTACCATCTAATTTATGAACCAGGTGATTTACTTATTGGTCTGATGCACAGCACTATAAAGTCTAATATTTTATCTTATATTTTACCTAAACTTGAAACGTCTTTAAGTTATGGTAGGTTTAACTTGTGCTTCAGAGATGTCTAGTATGGAATTTTCTGGTTTTAATGTTAACTAGACATAAGACAAATAAAGAAGTACCATTGACATTTTAGGATCCAGGATATTCTACATCAGGCTGGGAAAAAGACACATTCTTAACTCAGGATTGTTAATCTGATTCAGTTAACCAAGTATTAAGATAAGTCATGCAGAAAGAATTGGTTCACTTTCCCAATTAGAAGTTCACATTCAATTTTAACTCAGGTTAAAGTCATATTATTTTTACTAATGTACTAATTTAATTAGATTAAGCAAATTGAAGGTTTTAACCCTTAATGGATATCACTCTTCTTCAAATCATGTCCATAATTAGAAAAAGGGAAAGTGGTCTGGAGAAAATAAAAATAAAATTTAAAAATGTCTTCTTCATTTGAATAAACCTACTTCAAGATACTCAAGTGTACATTACCCATTGATGGAGCAGTTGGAGAGGAAACTCTTCCAAAATCAAAATCTTTGAGTAAAATTATGGTCTGTGGGGAAAATACAGGTGTTAATACATATACGTTCAATTATACAATAGGTATAGAGAAATAATAGGGACGGAAATTTGTAACTTTACTCGGTACTAAGAATTGGTAGGGTTCATGGTCCTCTTATTTCACAACCTCCAAATTAAGGTTTACCAAAAACATAATGTTGACATCACCAACATATTTTCTTTGTGAATTTTGTTTAAACACGTCCCAGATAGAGATGTGAATGTACTGAAATTCAGAAATTGCAAAGAATTGTTATGACGTTTAAAAAATCAACACTTTAAGGATGTTCTGATACTGAAAGAAAAAAATGTTTCAAAATGTAATGTTCTTTTGGAAACAGATCAAATATCTTAACTTCTCATAACATGAAGACTAGTTTTCTGAACAGCTTTTCTAACAGCGTATAGTCTTGGATATACATGGACATGTGTGTACTTCATAAAATTTCCTTTGCTCCCACAATGTTTTTTATGTATTGTTCAAAATCACCAGCTTGAACAAAATGTGTGAGCTATGGTAAACCACCAGAGAAGACAAGGTGTTAAAATGTTTTATAAGTGTTTCTGTTATGAATGATATGGCTATTTGTGGCAGATATTTTCCAGTTTGATTAAGATAAGAATCTCCCTCCAGCTGGCACTTGTCAGAGGACCACAGAACAAACCCGTGAATTTGCTACTTACAAATGACAATTGTGAAGTTATATATATAATTTTAGCTATTCCTTGGACATGTAAATCATGCTAAATTTCTAAGGATTATATGAGAGTAGATTAAATTTAACCATGGCAGTTTAAATCAAATTTAGTTCTGAAACTCTGTCCTGTATGTAGCACCTGGATAGTCATCAAACAATTCTGCTCCTTGAACTGTTTCATTGCGAAACTGGATGAGGACAAAGACAGTTCTTGCAAGTGAGGGACAGGATTACCCACCTGAAGGAGAGGTGAAAACAGCAATGACAGCCTAGAGCAGCTTTTAGACTTTGTCTATGGAAAGTTCAGAATCACAGAATCATAGAATAGTTTCAGTTGGAAGGGACCTTTAAAGGTCATCTACTCCAACCCCCTTGTTGTGACAAGGGACAGCTTCAACTAGATCAGGTTGCTCAGAGCCCTGTCCAGCCTAACCTTGAATCTTTTCGGGAACAGGGCATCTACTACCTCTCTGGGCAAGGTGTTCAATGTTCCAATGTTTAATTTAAATGGTTTAATTTTTAGGAAATCAAAGTACCATGTTTTGATTTGAATACTTAGGGGAAAAAAAAAAAATTATTCCAAAACACATGTCTAACTAAAGCATCCAAACACTCCTCTCCCAAAAGGGAGAAGCTAGGGAAACTGAAACATGAAGAAGTGATTTGCTCAAGGGCATATCCAGGAGATAACAGAAAGATCAAAAATAGAACAGTTTTCCCCAGCTCCTCAGGATTAAATCAGTGCCTGTTCACTTCAAATGGTACCTCCTTATAGTGCTAACTTCAACAACTCCAACTTTCAATATTTTCAAGCTCCAGTTAGACTATTTATCCATTAGGAAATTTTAAAAAGCTAGGTTTCTGACAGAAAGGTATTGATGACCAATATGTACAATCTGTAGCTGCTTTCACTCATCATGGCAAAGATGAATTCCAAAACTGTGATTCCATCTTCCTTCCAAATGACAATTCACAGTAATAATGTGTTCCTTGTAAGACTTGCTCCTCTTCTTTTTTTTTTCCAAGTCTGTAAGTGAGATTTCCATTGAACCCAAATGAAAAAATAACCACTAAGATAGCTGTTTCCTTTTGAAAATACAGCTAAATTATCTGAGTAGAGTTATTTTTCTAGATTTTATTAACCATGCATTCTTTCTCTTCTTCAATGCAAACAGCTATAACACAATACAAAATAAGATTGGTCACATTTATTTTTAAGTGATTTTGAAAATGTATCACTAAATATTTGTTAATATCTACCGTTTTCCTAAAGGGAAGAAATGTCTTAGCATGTTTATTGAATTACTATATCACCACAGATTGCCCAGAGATGTAGTTTATATGTCTGAGGCAGATATTTGCCTTCTTTCCAAAGTCTCATGAATATACCATTTTTAGAAGCCAGTCCTCTTTCTGTCTTCATATATATATATATGTGTGTGTGTGTATATATACACACACACACACATTTTCATATATAGAGGAATTGTACAATAGTAATTCATGTTGAAGTACAATGGTACGTTTACAACATGATGTTCTCTTTTTCGAGACTGACACAGGTTTTATAAATAGCCTAACTATAAAAGAATTGTAAGTGGTGTAATTTCTGGTTAAAATTTAATTCTTTGCAAAGAGTAGCTACATCCAAATGTCAGAACATTGATTCAAGTGCTGATCAGTTCAAACTCAGAACAGAGAGCTGAATCTCACTCATCTAAATGACTCAGCTAAACAGCTATTTGCCATTCTCTCTTGCAGTACCAATGACCAAATCTGTATTATAAATAATTTAAAAATCAAAGTAAAATATTTTTTTCTTTTCCCAACCAGCTTATCGACCCTCTTCTTAAATAAACTGTCCTTTAGCATTTGCTGCTAGTTGGAGAGGACAAGGCAAGACTTCGTAGAGGGGTTCTAATGGTAACAAATGTTACCAAAATAAAAAAATAACAATATTTTCCCAAAAAGCGATTCTAGAGTGAGTTCAGAAAAGCCAGATTCTGTGAACAGAGCTGTCTGAATGACACCTACAGACTCTAAAAGGAGTCAGTGGTGCTGTTTGGAAACTGTGTATCCTCAAAACCTTGTTTTCAAATAGTCAAGGTTAAAAAGAAACTTTCTGGAGATCAAGTTCTCACATAAGGAGTCTTATAGCAAGCCTGAAAATGTTGCATTAGGGTGAGGAGACCACCCTATTGGTAGAATTTTCTACTGCTTAATGTATTTTAACTCTGAATTTCACAAGCTAACATAATGTATTTTTGAAACTTATAACCTGTAGTCTCCAAGAGTTGTAACTGTATTAAAAAAATTGACATGAATTTTTGTGTCATCCAGTTACCTGATTTTTTACAAACTAATTAAATACTGATTTTGATAGGATGTACAGGTTCCTAAATTCAAGACCGAAACCAATGTTAGGTGATGTCCCATGCAGGTAGTGTTGCATCTATTAAAGTAATTCTAAACATTTCTTTCAGCTGTTACTGCTGAGCTAAGTCTGCAAATAAGGCTCTAACTGCATAAATAGTTAAAAATTATTATTTTTTACTCCAGCTTGGCTGAGAGTCTCATTATTCTTATATGTATTACAAGATGCTGCTTATCAGATACACACAAAATGTTCACCTTTCAATATTTTTCACAAAAGATTCTTTTTTTGCAATATATAAACACTTTTTCCTGTTCCATTTTGCAGCTGATATTTTTGCTATAAAACACTATTTTAATATTTGCTTTAAAGAATGATTCAGTGGTTCAGTCTTTTTGACAGTGATTTGAAAAGCTTGTTAGCTACAGTCTTCAAACAAGATAAGGTAAAAGATGTTGTTAAAAAGGGAGCTCAGCATTTGTTGTGTAGGAATTGTATGAAGAGGACCCCTTGGACTCTTAATATTTTCAAACTCAATTTGGGTAGTTAATTTTAGAATTTGAAGCCTACCCTTTAAAATAAATTTTAAGGTGTGTGAGCTGGCACAGCCAGGGTGCTGGAACAAGAACAAAATAATGGATAAAATGCAAAGAGTAAATTCATTTCTGTTACTTCATCAACTGGGGGATCCCAGGAACATAGATAGTGCAAAGCTTAGTTCTTGCTGGAAGATCACTAGACTTGCTGTTTTCAGTTGTATTTCAGAGGTATGCAGGGGTGTAATTTCCTACTCTGCTTTGATCTTTCCCACAGCAGGGCAGAAATCTCAAGCATGTTCAACAGGGCTCCTTTAAGTCTATCACAGGCCTATGTTACCTAAACACGGATGTTCTACTTTTCTAACACACAAGACCAAACAACAATTAGTATGATGTATGTGTTTTTTGGCAACCCAGCAGCAAGTAACTTGAGCATGCTTACAATCCTCCTCACCAGCTTTCCCTTATTTTTCCCACATAAGGGATTTGTTAGTTATTATATGTTTATAACTATTAAAGCATTTTACCAAACTAAAACTCTCCAGCTATTCTCACTCACTGTATCAGAACCACAATTCTTTTGAAGTAAGAGTTTGCACTGAATGAGTCTGAGAAGGCAAGACCATCGTTGGACCAGTTCTGATACAAAGAACTGGGCCTTGAAGATTCAGAGTCAAAAATGCAAGAGGAATACAGTTTCTACCTGTCAATCAGAGAACATCTAGTTGCAAATGTCTAGTTGATCTCACTTCACCCAATGAGTTTCTGTCACATAGTGACTGATGTATTGAAATACGATACATAGTAAGGATGTATTCTTATAATGATCCAGGAATTATAATAAATAATGGATACAATACAGATTAGAGTCTGTTGTTAAACATGCAACTTCCAATCTTCCATGTCTGCAAAGGAAATCAGATACAAAGACAAATCTTTGAGAGTGGGTGGTGAAACAAGAAAGTATTGAAGATGTCTGTGTAAATTTATAAAGCTGGGAGGTTGAGGGAATGGCATGATGTGAGGCATGCATAGCAACTTACTGAGATCTAAATCCTTAAGTGAGAATACCATGCATTAAAAATGATGAATGCAAATCCAGTATTATGCAGCTAGAACTTTTTATTCATTTGTTATGAGCTCTGACTGGAAGAGATATTGAACAACTGTTTGGGAAATCATAGAATGTTAGCTTGGGTAGTAAGGGACCTCTGGAGATCATCTAGTCCAACCCACCTGGCAGAGCAGGTTCACCTAGAGTACGTAGGTAATCAAAATAAGTAAGCCTAAGGTTCTAACATGACATTATCTCTTGGATTAAACTCTATGGAATTTAAGATAACAGTAATACAGAGTAGAAGACAATTGAAAGAAGAAGGCAAGTTACATAATTTCCTTCTCCTCCAGCCTCAGTTTGTTCTGCAATATATTCACAGAGGTTTTTTTTTAATTCTCTATCAAAAGGAAGGAAGAAGTCCCCACGCTAAAAAAAGAAACAACCAGCAACTCATCTCGTGTTAAGTGGGTATGTAAATTAGAAAACTTTAACCTTTTAAATTTTTTTTAGCTTAAAACATAACAGTTTACTTTGAAAGTATCCCCTAGTAAGATTTCTTCAACATCCCTTTGCAATAACTTTAGGCTACTTAGCTGATTTTAAGATTGCCTATCTTTTGTAAATGCTCCAATGTTGAAAAAAAAGTGAGAAAGCATTATAATATATATTTGAGACATTTCATAGCCTGTAAGAATTTAGTACACACATTTTAAAGAGAGGGTATGTATTTGAATGTATGGTCATTACACACATATATTTGGTTTGAAGAGTAAGAAACAGTATTAGACACATCTCAGGACAAGGTATATAGGTGCAATAAAGTGAAGCCACTGAGGCAAGGGACACCAGAGCGAGGGATCATGCTGGTGGACCCCTTCTGCAGTGGATAAACTGCAAGGAAACCCTCGGTGAAACTGAGGAAGAGAAGACGAAAGAGAGAAACAGAGAGAGGGAGGGAGTCAGTCTCAGCCCCTGTCCCTGGGCAGGAAGTGAGAGCTTCTGGGGAGCGGCAGCTCTTACGGTGGGGGGAGGCAAAGGGATGACGGCCTGCTCCCCCCTCAGGTAGAAGAGCAGCCCCTAGGGAGCGCCGGTGACCAGGACCGTAGCTAACAGGAGTAGGCTAACAGAGCAGTTTGCACAAGCATGGCGTGGAGCAGAGCACAGGCGCCCTCTTGGCTCAAGGTGAGAACTCGGCTAGTGATCATCCCCTGCCACAAAGAGGACCTAGCCATGGTATCCACTTGGGCAAACACTGTTGCCAGGAGGACAGTGGCTACCCAGACAGAGGTCCCTCTCAAGAATGCAGCTGTCCAGGTCTCTGGCTGCACAGAATGTCTCAGCCTGTCAGTCATATCGGAGGATAGCAGAGAGACCACCTGCATACGTTGTGACCAGGTGAATTATTTACTCAGCCTAGTGGCTGAGCTGAAAGAGGAGGTGGAAGGATTACGGAGTATCTATTTGGGATTATGATAGAGAAATAGATTGGTGGAGTAATACCCTACCATCCTTGAGACAAAGCCTTAAAGTGGAGGCTTCACGAGAAGTAGAGGATCCTCTGCCTTCCTGTCACCTGGCAGAGGTAGGGGACCTGAGAGAAGAGGGGAACTGGAAGCGAGTCCCTGCTCGAGGCAACATGCGAACCCGCTCCTGGCTTCCCTCACCTTCATGTGTGCTCTTACAAAACAGGTGTATGGCCCTGGATCAGGAAAATCAGGTAACTGAGGTTATTGACAAAGGTCCATATAGGGCATTGCTGAGGCAGTCTGCCCCATGCATTAGGACTGTCTCTGCTAAGAACAAAAGGAAGGCAATTGGTGTAGGAGATTCTCTTTTGAGGGGAACTGAGGGCCCCATATGCCAGCCAGACCCAACCCTCAGGGAGGTCTGCTGCCTCCCTGGGGCCCAGGTTAGCAATGTTACAGAGAAACTCCCAGGCCACGTGCAGCCCTCTGATTACTACCCACTAGTGGTCACGCAGGTGGGCACTGATGAGGTTGCGAAGGCAAGTCCCAGGGCAATGAAAAGGGATTTCAGGGAACTAGGCCAAATGCTTGTGGGATCAGGAGCACAGGTAGTCTTTTCCTCAGTTCCTTCAGTGACAGGAAAAACTGAAAGGACTAGGAAAACACAAATTAATTAATGGCTTAGAGGCTGGTGCTGTGGGATGAACTTTGGGTTTTTTGATCATGGAGATGTTTACAGGGCACCAGGTATGCTAGCAAACAATGGCATAGAGTTATCAACAAGAGGGAAAAGGATTATTGGTCAGGAGTTAGCAGGGCTCATTGAGAGAGCTTTAAACTAGACTTGAAGGGGGTAGGGGACAAAACTCCTGGATGGTTTGATTTCCAGGACACTGGGCCTGCTGGCATTGGATGGGAAGACCCTGTCCCACAGGGGAAAAGGGGTCCTAGGGCAGGATTTAGCAGGGCTCATTCACAGAGCTTTAAACTAGATTCGAAGTGGGAGGGGGTTATAGCTGGGTTTGAACTAGTGGGGCATTGTTCTAGTATTAATGAAGACCGGAAGGCCTCCCACCTCCCAAGGGTGCCACCAGCTTGCTCAGCTCACTCCCTGAAATGCCTGTACACCAATGCACGCAGCATGGGGAATAAACAGGAGGAGCTAGAAGTCTGTGTGCGGTCTAAGGGTTATGATCTGGTGGTAATTACAGACGTGATGGGACAGCTCACATGACTGGAATGTGGTCATGGATGACTATGTCCTTTTTAGGAAAGACAGGCCAGCAAAGCGAGGTGGTGGAGTTGCTCTTTATATGAGACAGCAACTAGAATGTATTGAGTTCTGTCCAGGAGCCAATGAGGAGCAAATGGAAAGTTTGTGAGTACGAATTAAGGGGCAGGCTGGCATGGGTGATACAGTTGTGGGTGTCTATTACAGACCTCCTGATCAGGACGAGGGAGTTGATGAGGTTTTCTACAGACAGCTGAAAGCAGCCTCACAATTACAGTCCTTAGTCCTCATGGGGGATTTTAACTACCCAAATATTTGCTGGAAGAACTACACAGCCAGCCATTCACAGTCTAGGAGGTTCCTCCAATGCATTGATGATAACTTCTTGATACAAATGGTGGACAAACCAACTAGGAGAGGAGCACTGCTGGATCTTGTACTTACCAACAAGGACGGTCTGGTTGAAGCGGTGACAGTCAATGGCAGCCTTGTCTGCAATGATCACGAGATGGTGGAGTGCAGGATCCTGTGTGGGAGGAACAGAATACCTAGCAGGACCAGAACCCTGGACTTCTGCAGGGCCAACTTTGGCCTCTTCAATTAATTGTTAAGAGAAGTCCCATGGGACAGGGTACTAGATGGTAAAGGGGCTCAAGATAGTTGGTCAACATTCAAGGACCACTTCTCCCAAGCTCAGGATCAGAGCATCCCAATGGGTAGGAAATCAAGTAAGGGAGCCAGGAGACCTGCATGGTTAAACAAGGAACTGCTGGGCAAACTCAAGTGGAAAAAGAGAATCTATGGATCATGGAAGGAGGGGCTGGACACTTGGGAGGAATATAGGACTGTTTTCAGAGGATGTAGGGAGGCAATTAGGAAAGCTAAGGCCTCCTTGGAACTAAACCTTGCTAGTGAAGTCAAAGACAATAGAAAGGGCTTCTTCAAATGCATTGCAGATAGAACTAACACTAGAGGCAATATAGGCCCACTGCTGAATGAGGTGGGTGCCCTGGTGACAGAGGATATAAAGAAGACGGAGGTACTGAATGCCTTCTTAGCCTCTGTCTTTACTGCTGCAGACTCTCCCCAGGAGCCCCAGATCCCTAAATCCCCAGAAGAAGTTAGGATGAAGGAGGAGTTTGCTTTGGTAGATGAGGATTGGGTTAGGGATCAGTTAAACAATCTGGACATCCATAAATCGATGAGTCCGGATGGAATGCACCCGTGGGTGCTGAGGGAACTGGCGAAGGTCACTGCTAGGCCACTCTCCATCATCTTTGGTAAGTCGTGGGCAACAGGAGAGGTGCCTAAGGACTGGAGGATAGCAAATGTCACTCCAGTCTACAAAAAGGGCAAGAAGGAGGACCCAGGTAACTATAGACCGGTCAGCCTCACCTCCATCCCTGGAAAGGTGATGGAACAACATATTCTTGGCACTATCTTTAGGCATATCAAGGTTGAGGGGGTCATTAAAAGCAGTCAACATGTTTTTACCAAGGGGAAGTCATGTTTGACCAATCTTATAGCCTTCTATGAAGAAGTAACTAGGTGGATAGATGATGGTAGGGCGGTAGGTGTGGTTTATCTTGATTTTAGTAAAGCGTTTGACACTGTCTCCCACAGCATCCTCGTAGATAAACTGAGGAAGTGTGGTCTTGATGATCAGGTAGTGAGGTGAGTCATAACCTGGTTGAAAGGAAGAAGTCAGAGAGTTGTAGTCAATGGGACAGAATCTAGTTGGAGGTCTGTGACTAGTGGAGTCCCTCAGGGGTCGGTGCTGGGACCGGTACTGTTCAATATTTTCATCAACAACCTGGATGAGGGAACAGAGTGTGCCCTCGGCAAGTTTGCTGATGACACTAAACTGGGAGGAGTGGCTGACACACCAGAAGGCTGTGCTGCCATTCAGAGAGACCTGGACAGGCTGGAGAGTTGGGCGGGGAGAAACTTGATGAAATTCAACAAGGGCAAGTGTAGAGTCTTGCATCTGGGGAGGAACAACCCCCTATACCAGTACGGGTTGGGGGCTGACCTGCTGGAGAGCAGTGTAGGAGAAAGGGACCTGGTAGTCCTGGTGGACAGGAGGATAACCATAAGCCAGCAATGTGCCCTTGTGGCCAAGAAGGCCAATGACATCCTGGAGTGTACTAGAAAGGGTGTGGTTAGTAGGTCAAGAGAAGTTCTCCTCCCCCTCTATTCTGCCTTGGTGAGGCTGCATCTGGAATATTGTGTCCAGTTCTGGGCCCCACAGTTCAAGAAGGACAGGAAACTACTGGAAAGAGTCCAGTGCAGAGCCACAAAGATGATTAAGGGAGTGGAGCATCTCCCTTATGAGGAAAGGCTGAGGGAGCTGGGTCTCTTTAGCTCGGAGAGGAGGAGATTGAGAGGTGACCTCATCAATGTTTATAAGTATGTTAAGGATGAGTGTCAGGAGGATGGAGCCAGGCTTTTTTCAGTGATGTCCAGTGATAGGACAAGGGGCAATGGGTGCAAACTGGAACATAGGAGGTTCCACATAAACATCAGAAAAAACTTCTTTACTGTGAGAGTGACAGAGCACTGGAACAGGCTGCCCAGGGAGGTTGTGGAGTTTCCTTCACTGGAGACATTCAAAACCTGCCTGAACACGTTCCTGTGTGATGTACTCTAGGTGATCCTGCTCTGGCAGGGAGGTTGGACTAGAGGATCTTTCGGGGTCCCTTCCAACCCTTGAGATTCTGTGATTCTGTGTGACTGTTACATTACACATTATGACACCATACAAATTAGTTTGTGCATGATAGCAGCCCAGATGGCCACCAGCAGGTCATAATTTATGTGTTCTAAAGTCTGCTTTTAATATTAAAATCCATTATTTAAAAGAATATTACATTAAAAATTAAACTTCTCAGGTTATGTCTTAAGGCTTAAAGATGGAAAAAAAAATGTCTTATCTTTAGGGATCATGATTCTAAGAAAATAAGAATCATCCTGTCTTCACAGAAGTATAATAGGCAAGGATGTCTTTAGTACCTTGGCTACATCTTGTTTCAGCTGTAGAAAATCCTACTGGACTCTAAATTTCATTATCTCATATCCAGATTCACCACTCAACTCTTCTGCTTTATTATGACTTCAGTTTGGTTGTATATTTTTGTCTATGAGTATGCAACAATTTTAACTTTATTAGCATATTTTCCAGCTCTTGCAAATAAGTATGATTTGAAACCAGAACAGAAATCAGGGATGGAATAACGAAGGATAAGAGAATATTCAAGAAAAGTGGTGAAACAAATTCTAACAACATGAGATCTACCTACTATATATTCTGATTTTCTATCTATCTAAAAGAAAACAAATTTTTCTTCTCCAGCATGTTTTAGAAGAAAGGATCTAGTCAGGGAAGTTCTTCTGTTTCATTTTCCATTTGCTCTCACTCAGACACTCTGAATTCTGCTCTTGAGTTTTCTCCATAACTGGTTTCTGTTTCAGATAATGAGACCACTGGAATATACTAAAGTTGGATATATGTCTGTCTGTATTTGATAAACCCCAAACATAAATGAAGGACTCTGTGAAAAACAAGGACTTCATTTTACCAGAAAATAATGTCATGCTCAGTTTTCATCTGCACTGAGAAAAAACTGAGATCTTCTGAATTGTTTCTATTCAAGAGACACAAAGAAAAGGTACAAGATAGAGACATCAATTTCTAAATTATTTATTAAAACAGATAGTTACTCAAGATACGGGAGAACTTGATTCTGATTTCTCTCTTCTGCCATTAAGGGATTTGAACCATTACTACTCCTGCCATATTACAATTATCACCCTGTGAGACATTCCCAAATGGGCATGTCATGCCTGTTTTCTGCACTCCTCACTAATCTGAGCAGTGGGGCTAAAGGTCTCTGAGTAGCCAGCAGCATGATCTTCCTGGCTCCTCTTTTTCAACAACAGTTTCTGTTGGAACTGAATTTTTGCAAGACTCGCTACTCCATCCAAATTGCAAAACTTAGCCAACAAAATTTTTAATTATAATCTCAGTAATTGGTCAGCAACTGCACATCATTATATTTGTTGTTAACTTCAATATATGTTGGAAAGATTTTTGTGTTAGTTTACTCAGTTCCACCGCTTTTGAAATAAACAACCACTTTATTTTTTTTTTACATTATTATTCTGCAAATAGTGAAGAATTTCCCTTCTCATTTCTCTGTGCATCTCAGAAGCTGAGGAATCAGGACACTTTTTCTTTACCAGACCAGTTGTGTCTTACTAAAAGTCAATCTATAATCCAAAATGCCTCTAGGGAACAGGGAATTGGAGTAGACCACTGGTATACTGTGCTTGTGGTTATTTTATGGGAAGAGACCAGACATTTTGACAGGAATCACAGTAAGAATACAGACATGAGAGTTTGATCCTACTTCCCCTTTGGCTAAAAAATTTCCCCCATGTTTTCCTTTCTTTCTTTTTCTTCAAATAGTTATTTTAAATGTTGTAAGTATAATTTGTAAATATATAACAATAAATATAATTTATAAGTATATTTTATATTTTTAATTGTAATTTTAATAACAATAGCAACTGCTAACAACTGATTGCACTGAAAGAAAAATGAGAAAAAAACCCAGGTTGACACTGATTTAAATATAATAATTTAATTACATTAGTGTATTTTATTAATATAAAGTGAGGTCAGAATATCACTAACCAACTACTATCCAGATATTGTCCTTGATGTACAAACAGTACAAGTTTTCAAATATGTCTTTATTTTCCCTTGTCAAAAGTAGAGATGATGACAGAAAACCAAAGCATTTTTCAGTACTTTTATCCACAGAAATAAATAATTTTTTAATAAAAATCTGAAAACTAAAAAACTGCTATTGAAAAAAAAAAGATTAATCTAATTTCCACCATGGAAGACAAAGTCTAATATTCTCATTCAAGTCAGATGCCTGAAATACTTTTGCTTACTGAGCCCCATTAAAACTTTTGTTTTGAAACAGTTTGACTTTAGGCCAAGTTAGTCTACGCTTTGCCAGCACCCCACAGAGCACAGTACAACTTATTCATGTTTACATTCTCGATCACATAACAAACTTCCTGTTTGGGCTGCATTTGCATGGACATACCTTACTATCTCCCATGTTGCCAACCTTGACGTTACATTTAACACAGAAGTTACATGACAGTGATAAACCACAGGAGTGTCAGGACACAGTCATGAGAAGAGAGTAGTGCTCAGTGCATGACAAATACAGCTTTTCATGTGGGACTCTGGGTGTCAGAGGACAAAACTGAATAACGATCTGTAAAAAATTCCCTAGAATCACAATAATATTTTATGAGTTTGGCAATTAAAATGTAAATTTAATGTCTAGTACAATATTTCTCAAGTACACATATTCCTAAAGACGGCAGGGGAATTTCAGATGAGAACAGATTGTGGAAATATTTTGCCTCATAAAGTAACTATGTTTTGCTACATGAAAACACAACATCACCAATAGTTGAAATTATTTTAAACTATTGACTGTTTCTATGCAGAAAATAATTTCTTTTGTCACATAAAAGATATAAAATCTTATTTCTTTTTTCTGTATAATGTCTTCTCAACCCCCTATGTGAGTCACAGTATAGTGTGGAATTAAAATCCATTTTGTATGAGAGTGCAACAAGATGCATAAAATGTACGAGATACTAGTTGTTTTAACTGTATCAAACCATATATATTAGACCAGTGGAAAAACATATTTTTCTCCTAACACACAGACATCTCTTAGATTTCCAGAATGTTTCTGTTCCATACAAAAAAAACCCTCAGCACTTCCATACCACTATTAAAGTGTGATTCTACCTTGTTAGTCCTTTCAGAATAGAGTAAATCAAACAAAAACCAAGAGAAAACAGTTCAGACTAGACTCCCATGCTCTGCAGAATCTCTGAGCTACTGAGCTAGTGTCTCTTGACATTTCTCCTTCATCAGGGAATACTATTTGTAGCCTGAGAAATTAAATTTAAACTAAGCTTTTAAAACATTGTTTGGTAGTTGCAGTGAAAGGTTTCAGTTTTAGCAAATTCAAATTTTTAAGAAAAATTCCAATCCTGTTTCTCCTTAGGACAATGTATTACATAATACATTTTCAGAAAGGAAGCCATGAAAAGGCAGGTAGAATATCAAGAAGTAAATGCTTAGCATTTTGTGAGTGTTAATTAGATGCCTTCGTGCTTTCTGTGTGATTAATATTTTGCCAATGGTTGCTAATTATTATAGCAATTAGGTTTAATAAGTTAGGAATTTCACAAGCTTGTGTGTTCTGGGTTAGACTTTAGCCAACAGGGAATGGGTGTTAATTAAGGACAAAGAAGAGGAGAATTAAGAAGATTTGATGGGTTTAAGGAAACAGCAATTAAACAAAGTGCTAGAGTGATTTGCATATTTTAATAAGTCAAGAACTCTTGGATATTCAGAAAAAAAGTTGTGTTTTCATGACTCAGTGGAATTTTTCCAAAAAGGCTCTTCAGTTTTTAACACTTTGCTCCAGCAACATAAGCTTTTGAATACAGAATATCAATTTTAAAGCCTTAATTATTGGTGCTTGGAAGATGGTTCTACACATTGACTAGATAGTAGTGGTATAAATACCTGCACTCATAGAGCTTGCCCTTATTTACAGACAACCAATGTATTCTTCTGAGCATGTCATCTTAAGTGAAGGGACTGCACAGGCTACCTCACATACCTCAACATCAAATTGCTCAAAATAGCTCACACATGCCTGGCTAGAGAGTAGGACGATGCTTCCATGAAGAACAATATGAGCCAGTTTTTGGGGAGTGGTCCAGCTAATTCATGAAGAAGTGAGAGGAAAATGAGGAACAGTAAGAGATGAGGAAAGAGAGAAAGTAAGTGTGAAGAGGTTTCCGTGTCTATGGATCAGAGAAAAGAGAATCCTAGTACAGTAATTAGACAGTTATCTACAATATTCAGTGAGCAGGAGGGAAGGAAGGACATCTTCCTGTGCTCTGCACAAACCCAATGCCAGTTCCACCACCAAAATTAAACAAAAAAGTAATTGTGTGTGTGATTATAATTGTAGTCATACCAACAGAAGAATTCACATTTTCAATAATAATGAAGGCAACGAACACCTCACCTTCTTTTCCTATAGCCTTTAAATTGCCACTTATCATGGAACAGATTGTCATAGGAAGTTTTAATATAGCAGCAATATAAGAATAGGCATGACCAGAATAGCACTGCCCAAAGTTAAAAGTTATCATTGATTGATAGAAATAATAACACAAACCCACTGCTAGTCACACAGGCTTAGCCATCTGCTGCTAGTTACTGCATCTTTCTTTTGTGGGGCTTGGGCACTAGCAAATATAATAAAAATATTTGTTCCATTTAGAAAGACGCAGTTACAGTGATGTTGCTGTAGGCAGAATAATAATAAAGCCACCTTCTATCTCTACAGTTGATCTTTAGCTACCCACAAAGTAATTTCTATGCATGTGTTAGCATTTCAAAAGCCACAGCTGAAAATTTGGACTCCAGCTGACATCTTAATTTCTGAATCTCACTTTTCATAAATAATATTTTATAAATAATCATTTATACATAAATTATCGCATTTCTGAGGTAACAAGTCAAAATGTCTTCTGCTGACCTAGCTAATCAATTGAGAGACATAAATACCACAGGTCCTTACACAGTGACAATGGTGTGAAATAGAAATTTACTGCCTAATCAGATAAAATTTAAAGATATATAAACAGAGTTTATGGAAAGAAAACTTTTCCTTTTCCTTTTCCTTTTCCTTTTCCTTTTCCTTTTCCTTTTCCTATTTCTCTTTTTTTTATTTTTTTTTTCAGTAAAACCTTTCCATTATGGAAAATAAAAATGACCACTTTATAATACCTGATTTCCAGCTTCTTTGAATGTCGCTGTTGTTTTGCATTTCCCTTTTACAGAACTTCTGTGAATAGTTCAATGTTCTCTCCTGGAACTGAGAATTTGGACATCAGTTGCCAAACCTGCAAGAAGTCTTCTCTGTCATCTCATCTCATCTCATCTCATCTCATCTCATCTCATCTCATCTCATCTCATCTCATCTCATCTCATCTCATCTCATCTCATCTCATCTCATCTCATCTCACTATTTCTTTTCCCTGTAAGTTCTCTCGTCTCCTCACAGAAGAAGCCACTAATAGAAGTGCTGACTTGTGGGGTGGAAGGTGTATCAGAACACCTCTGTGTTCAGGATAGCAGTGGAACATGCCTCTATCAGTGAGATGCTTTGAGTAAAAGAAGGAAAAGATAGTGCTTTCTGTTATAGCTCTCCAAAATTTATATCCCTCAAGATATCATTCCACTTGGCTGACTGTTTAGATAAAATTAAGATAGAAATTAAAATAATACAAGAGCAAGATTACAGCATCAGAGTTGTGGAGTTATTTGAAAAGGTGATTTTGAAAATGTATTAGGTCTTACTGTTAAATAACATAATACAAATTACATTGTTACTAGTATTGCACTTCTGCTTGTATGAACTAAATTATTGCTCTGTCATCTTGTAAGAAACCTGTGAAATCAGGGAAAATTTTCACAGATAGCAGGGTCATGGCAAAACTATACAATTTGGTCTCAGCAAAAAATTAGGTAACCCCTTGTTAGCCTTAAAAATCATCTTTCACTGTGATTCACTCAAACATCTCTCTGTAGTGTATCTACAACACAGGTCACATAAACAGCATGTCTACATTATGTGTAATAACACCACGGCAAATTTTATCTATGTGATTAATAAATGCCTGTCATACACTGTTTGACAGATTATTTTCCAATTGCCCGTGATGTTGGGTAGACAGAATGGGATTATGAGTGACAGTTTCTCAGTCTATGAAATTATATGGTGATAAGAAATGAGCTCATGACTTTATGCAGAGGACTTCATGCTGATGACTACTTCCTGCTTGATATTACACATTGCTAGAGAAGTGACCTTTACTGACCTTTGATAAAAATGTCAAATGTCATGTTTCTCCTATTCTGCAGTCAACAGTCCATGCTTAATGAATGTTCTAAATTTCAAGACAGGAGCTCAAAAGGCCACTTTAATGGGGGAAATATAACAAGGGAGACTGAAGACCTTGATAACCTCTGATAGAAAGGTCAAATGCAGGAACTGTTTAATTTCTGTGTAGTGGTTCATAATGACTGGGATTTTTGCTGTGTAAGGATTATCTCTGTAAGAAAATTACATTAGTTCATTTAGTGATTTACAGTTCTTCCAAATTAGAATACATAATTTCTGTCAAGAAAGACAATCTACATCCTCCCTCATTATACTTTTCACTTTTTAAAAATCTGCTATTTCCTTTGGTCATCTGTCTTCCTGACAAATGCCTTGTGGTTGTACTCTGATATTAAAGTCAAATTTGAATGAAGAGATGGATCATGTTTTAAAGATGACAAGATTTGGGCTTCCTATGATCACCAACAAAAGGAAGTTACACAGTCATAAACCTTTGGGTAATTTATCATTCAAATCTAAGTCATCCAAAGAATGCTTCTGATGGAGACGGTAGAGTTGCTAAAAAAATATATGAATAGTCTAGTACAAATAATAATTCCAGAACGCAGGAAATGCTTCACTGTTGTTATCTTTATGACTGTACATGAAATCAACTCACATCCAGCTGGGCTGTCCACCTTATTTGCTAAATGATACTTGCCACATAAATTGTTTGGACTTTCTTTTCCAAGAGTGTCAACACAAACTTTAAAAGTCATTGGAGAACGTGAAATTACAGTAAGGAGGAGGCAGAAAAGGCACATTTATTTTGTCCATTAAGAGACTGAATTATTACAGGGCACAAAGCAACGTGCAGCTGTTAAATCTTTTATCTGAGCTCCCCATCCTTGACATCCAGAGCATGTGTTACTGACCAGATAGAGCTGACAACTCCATTTGTATCCCATGCCTTTAAATTACAATCATGCCACCTGGAAAGACCTTGAGTGTTCCAAAGTCTGCCAGATCATTTATTTCTATATCAGTCCATCAAACTCTTATTATCTACAGCATTCATATTTACCTTAGTTCTTTGTCAATGTTGCTGAAATCTGAAGCACTGACTCAGCAGTCAGACTTTTTTATTTTGTCTTTGGCTTTCAGAAGGATGTCATGTATGTAGTCGCGCAGTTTATTGACCAAGGCAACGTATTTGTTTCATCAATGACAAAGCTGCACTAAGAAGTGAGGTTAATTAAAGTATCCGATGAATACAACTACAGAGGTAGAGGAGAAGGTGAATTAAATAAATTAACTTTGTATAAAGAGAATACATACATACCAAGTCTATGGCAATGTTGAAATATTACTATAACGAATGAAAATTAAAAAATTATTCAACCAAATCAAAAGATAAAGTTTACAAAAGAACAGAAGTATGTAGAAAGAAGTATTTGATTTAAAATGATCTCTTGAAAGAACATAATTTCTTCTTGTTTCTAAAGAACCCAACAGCATCACAAACCAGGATGTGCAATGGAGGAAAAAGATCAATCTACTCACTCCTGAAGTAGAGCAGCTCTGGTGAGAAACCTCTTAGCTGTGTGTACAATGCAATGCTGCAGAAAAAAAAGTCTACTAAGGAAAAAAATGCTATAATAATTTGAGATAACAAAAAGACTATTTTTGAAAAATTATAGTTTCCTGTCCAGATTCATATTCTGTCATTATTTAACATGCTACTTTAAGCCAGAACATGTCTGAGGATATTTTATGCTTCCAGTAATAAATAGCTGACTAGAAGAATATTTTTGCATTTATTTTCAGTTTTTAAAGGATTTTCCAGCAGGGAACATTGATCCACTGCTGTTACAGATGCAAAACTATTTCAACGCTAGTTTTGTAGCCTGTTTTTTGTTGTGGTTTGTTTTTGTTTTTTTCTTTGAAGATATTTCAACTTATTATTGACACACAAACTGTGAGTATCTTGTAAGATCCGCAGCAATAAGGTTGCTCTATCAGTGTGTCTTGTCTACAGTCTACTTCCTTTTCTAAGCATCTGCTGTCCATCATACTTTGAAGTAGAACTCCAGAGTACACTCAAGGTCCAGTTTAGTGAAATACAAAAGCCTTTTCTTGCTAAAAACCTTCAGTATGGAAATTCATGGCTGATGTTTTCTTTGTCTGGAAGTGGAAGATCTGAGGAGCTGCAAGAAAGGAAACCAGTAAAAAAAAAATTGTATCCAAGGGAATAATACTTAAGAAGAATGTAGGAAACTGAATTAAATAAAAGAAAACACAAGAGATGCAGATAAGAGCAACAGTTTAAATGAAAATTCATTAAATATACTGTTTCAGTAATGCAGGTTTTAGAGGGGTATTTGTTGAGCTGGGCACATCTCCTGGTTACTGCATATAGTGGCAATGGATGAAGAGCGCATGGATATGTACACCCAGCTAAGGGGCTTTGTAGTAACCCTGGCATGGCCACATCATCTACCCACTCCAAATAGACCCTTTCACTTCACAACACATCCTTTCACAATAGACAGTGCTTAACTGCCACTATTCTTCAGGGACGTGAAGAAAAAGTCAAAGGGAAGGAAAAAGCTGGGTCAGAGCCTTCCTCTCTAAAATATTAGGATTTCACATGTGTGTATGTATGGGTAGGGGAAAACTAAAGCAGGGACTACAAGTAGTGGTAACAGGGAAAAATCTATACACTATTAAAGATAATTCTTTGACATTTCTATGCATATACACCTAAATTTTTAATGCTACTGCATGCTTCAAAATGGCACATCTTTCAAGGCCAGCCTTTGTTATGTGCGCATACACAGTTTCAACGCAGCTGGTTCCTTGGGCTACCTGGCAACTTCTGTGTCTCACTTGGTTTGCAGACAGAAGACAAGGACCTCCATTGTGCAGAAAAAACAGAACACAGGGAAATAAGTGGGTTTGGTTCTGCAGGCATTCCCTTACACCTGAGAAGCTCCCCATTTGATTATGTGAGCGCAGGACACTTCTGCTCTATTGGAATTTATTGCTGCTGTAGCATCCCTAGCTGCAGCATCCAAAGGGGATTGAAATTGAAATGGCTAGTACATAAAATACAATTACAAAAGCATAGAGAAGTTCTACTAAACATATTAGAGTATAAAAAGCATTTTTATTAAAGCAAATTAAAAAAATTTTAGTTCTGAGATAACATTACTGTAACTGAAAGAGGTGGAATTGCCTGTCACTAAGCATACTTTGTGGTCTCACTTAAAAATATCTTTCTGGATGCATCTATACGGTTATCTCAATTTTGACTCCCAAATTCCCTCATCACAGAAACTAGACTGCTTTTAGGTCTTACTTTGGCCCTGGGTTAAAGCAAGCCATCTACGTATTTGCCAGGAAACGTAGACCTGAGAACGGACTGTGCCACATTTAATTCTGCTGGCTACAGTCCTAATGATGGGCTAAGAGGCTTAAGTTAGGCTTCAGCCTAAGATTTTACACTTGAGATAAGCATATCCAAGAGAGGCAAGGATGCCTAGAATCTATAACAGATGTTAACCCCAGCTCCAAGAACCCTTCATAACAGAAACTCTAGAGTAAGAATGGTATTTTTAATTTCATATTTATATGTCTTGTGAATGCCAAGTGAAGAAGAGCCACAAAAACTGGTGTAAACACAATGCTAATGATCAAACGCTGTCTTGCATACACATATATTAAGAGATCAGAGACCAATATTTTTGCAATTCTAAGTTCTTAATTCAGACACCTCAAACCTGCTTCAATGTTTTTTTTTTACCAGGACCCGTAACAGCTAATTGCATTTATATTTATTTCTTTGTTTATATTCAACATAAACCATCTGAATAGGTTGTGTCAAATGAACACAATTTAAAACAAAACAAAATAAAATAATCTGACTTTACACCTGTTTCAGTTCCTCTGACTCACTACAGGATTTCTACATCCATCCACCCTAATCATCACTCATTTTTACTTATTTTAAAGATTTATGAAATCGGATTCTGTCTTTGCATGCATTTTTTGCATCAGTGTATTTTTTTAACTGCAGTTAGAATCTGATTTCGATCATGCCTGGGTAATAATCCAGAGGAACCTCAAGTCTTCCATCTCTAGCAAATTTTCAAATTGTGATGAGAGCTTTCATTTTACCTGTGTAAAAAACCCTACTGCTAGCATCACAGCATGCCTCCCAGCAACATCTATTCAGAAATGTACCAAAAGGATATGCATTACTTTAATTACGCACACAAGTCAGAACTGCGTTGAAGGGTAGGCACATACCCTTGCTGAATGTGAACTGATATGTCTTGATTAATACTATTTTTCTCTATTTTTCTTCCTTTTTTTTTTTTTTTTTTTTCTTTTTTTCTGGTCTTTTGGCTGTCCCTCAGTGGAATAGATTATTTTATCTGCCTTTCCCCTAATAATTCACTTTGACATGGAATTGTCAACCTAATCCACAAGAATCTTTCTGGTTTTTGTGTATCAGCCTTACCTCGTGGGAGGGAAGCAGGGCTGGATATGCATGGGCTAATGTTTTAAAGGATTACCCTAATATCTTAATATGCTTTATGCAAAGATCCTTCAATGTAGCTAATGTGCTGTCTACCAAATGCACTGCAACATCTTTATTAATCATTCAGGCGAAATTACGAGGCTAAGATAAGCACTATGGTTAATGATACCATAAGCTGTGATCTCATCTGAAGATCTAAGAGGAATGATACATGTTCAGTGTTGTCATGGTTTCTGAAACCTGCATGCATATTTCTTGAATTCTGCTTGGTACTGGGAATGTACCACTAGGTATCTGAATTGTGGGCTTTTGTTCTCATTTTTATATTTCTCTTGAGCTGAAAATTCCAGAAATAATAATACTGAAATATCACCTGGGGGTTACAAGAAGGGTATTTAAACACCTTCATTGAGGAAGCTGTCTTCACAGAGAAGCACCTCTCACATGGGGTAAATATTTTTTTTCTAATGTACAAATTTTGAATTATGATATAGAAGGTAAGTGAGAAACCAACATAGAGTGAGGAAAAAAATATCATCCAATTAGACAGAAAAATTGTTTTAAAAGCTTATTTATAATATCTCAGCTCTCAGACAGGGCTGCCAAACAGAAGAGCTACATTCCTATAGTGTATCTGAAAGGTAGCAGCTGTAAGATGTAAGATTCTGTAGAAAAGTAACTTCAGATGTATTCTGAGGCAGATGAATTCATGAATCCAAATAATCTTAAAATCAGAATATGTCCTACTATTTCTCTGTGCTAATCAAGTTTAGGTCGTATCACCTCTCTGGTAGTATATGGTCTAACATTTCATGGTTAATTGATTTAGCATCTCATTATTGTAGGGAAACAGCATAAGGAACTCTGTAATATAATTGTTTGGTAATGCTTAACATTTCCTTGGCGCTCATGTGGCAGTTCCACAAGGTGTTTTCAGTAAGATCTAAAAACAAACTTTGCTTCTTCAGCCTCATTTTTTTAGAGAGAGGGAAACAACATACAAAACTGCACTGAAATAATACATTTTTTATGGTCTGAAAATGAACCACTTAAAATTTTAAAGAAGTCTGCATAAAGATGGCTTCTGCAAATTAATTAGTGAAGTGATATTTAATACAGACTGTGGACATGATCATAGACTTCTTATTCTGCAGAACTCCAGTCTTACTCAGCACTCAAGGACATGAAGTACTGTTGAGTCTTTTCTACAGTAGGTTGTCAGAGAAGTTAAGGAACAAAGTAAGGACTGCAAGGAGCTAGAGTTGCTATTCTAACATGGAAATTCAAGGGACAATCCAGTCAACCTATCTTGCTACAGTGCCTGATCCAGCCTATGCACCTTCACACCTAAGTCCAATTTCATTGAGTTGCAAATAGTCTGACTACCTGATCTGGAAGATACAGACCTTTATAATGCGTGCAACTCCACTGTCATCTAAACTATATGGAGCACAATCCCCATTCTGTGAATAAAGAGTTGAACTGTTATATTGTTGTAGGACCTGAAATGTAGCAGGCGAGAGGAAGCATGATTCTACATGTTCTTACTGCCCACTGTTAGGAAGGAGTACTGAAGTACTGAAGTACTCTCCTGAGATATGGGAAATTTGGATTCCAGTTTTCTTAAGCTGAAGAAGGTTTTCCAACCTCATGTGCACTTTTCAGATAAAAGCACTAATTAATAAGCCATTGTGAAAAATGAAGATATAGACATTAAAGAATTCCTATGGCTTCCCTTTCCAGTCAAGAGGTAGGCTGGCTAGGGTGGACTTTAAAACCAGGTATTTGAGATGTAAAGCGCTTTGTATCCCACACTCACCTTTTACTTTATTTAGTTGTCCCTTTTACATCATTCTAACAGTCTTATCTCTGAAAATTTTTTTGTGGAAACTCTTCCATAGATTTATTTCCTTAGCCTAACTAGCTAACCTGTTTCTGTGGTTTCCTGAAGTGGTAAAATTCACATTATTTTAAAAAGCCAGTTCACATGTTTTAGTCTTGGAGATAGATACTATTGTGGAGGACTATTTAAGAATTTTTTTTTTTTTTTTAAAAGCTATTCAATTGTTTGAAATCTGCTCCTAGAGTGAACACATTTTTTTTCATGTTGGCTTTCAGTAAGAAAATTAAACATTTATATATACAAAACCAAGGAACGATTCAACAATGTTCTGGTCAACCATGCATTTTTACAAGAGTCTGAGATGAAGGAATTAATCAAGGTTCCCTCCAACAAATATTGCTCCAACCACTTAACCCTGGGCAACCCAGAACTGCATTCTCTCTAGAAGTGGTTCACACTTGTATTTAAAATAGCAATTGGTGCATGTTAATAGAGTAAGCTTGGCCATGCAGTACGATCAATAGAACACTCTCTTAGAATAATTAGATTCTGATTTCTAATTTAGTAAACACACTTCAAGAGAAATATGGAAGAGTTTTAAGAGTGTGCAATGAGGAAATCTTAGATCAAAATAACTTTTATACTGATGGTTTAGTAACGAATTAAAACTCACACAATTAATTAGCTTCTAGCCTACTCTTATTTCATTTTTTACCCAGACTCACACATGCCATAAGGTGATTAAAAATGCCCATTTTTAAAAAATTTCTAAACTCTGGTAAAATTTGGGCATCTGAAGGTGAACTCTGTCTGGAGAGCTTGGTATAAAAAATGTAAACAACTGTTGTAACAGAAACATAAGGAAATTACATTAAAATGGAATTCAAAGCAAATGTACAGTAGTATTAAAAAGTCTGAGGCAGAATTATTTTCCACTATGCAATTATTTGCACTGATTTGCAGCTTTTTCATCCAACTATTTCTCAGGATCTATACTGTGAGTATGGAAAGCATCATCCAAGAAGTATAATTTTTCTACTTTTACTCAACTATTTTTGGTCTTAATTTTGTGCAACAACCAGATATATTTATAGTTCTTACAGGTGAAACAGCAAAACCTTTATTTCTTCTATGAAAATGCAGTTGAAGGGGGATAAAAAAGCAAAGAGAAAAAGGCTGACAACATGTTGAAAAGGAAAGAGAATTTTCAAAATGTTAAAAAGCCTACTGACTCTTTTCGTCTAGCTTTTTTCCTGTTTTTTAGCTAAGACATTTTTCAAAAGTTAATGCCAATGTTTTGCATACATGGGAGAAAGTCAAGGTTTATACGTTTCCCCTACCTGTCCAGATCAAAGTAGTACATATTCAATTTAGCAAAGATAAAAAGCATTGCTGAGATGTGGGTGAGTGAGAAAAAAGAGTGGGAAAAAGAGCTATGAGAAAAAGAGAAAATTAAAGGGTGTTTAAAATAGGCCAGTTTTCTGAAATAGATTATTGACTAGGGTTTGTACTGCGCTCCTGTCATGGCAAAGGATACATCTTCCCAATCTGTTAAAAATGTTCTTGTCTTTGTAGCTTCAGTAAGGTTGTATGTGATAGATTCCTGCAGGTTTTAGTTCAGATCTAATGAGAATGGACCCAATTATAAACTTATTCATGATAACTGATAAGCTACATCAAAAAGATTACTTCAGGGAAGTTGCTCTAAAAGTTATGGAAGGCAATGTTAAAATTAGAAAATTAAATGGAAACTGCTTTACATTCTATGTTTAGAGTTAGGAATAATGGAAAAGATAGGTGGCAGAGGAGACTCCTTGCAAGGAGTGTCACAAGAGAAGGAGTGATAAATCTAAAGAAATAATGACTGAAGGAGTGCCAGCTCTGCTGTGGCATTCAAGAGAACTATTTTAGTGTTAATGTGGGTTCTGTAAGACAGGACATGTTGAGTTATTGCTGAGATAAGTGCATTAAAATACATAGTTATGATTTATCAGTGTATGTCGGTGATAGTCACAGCTTTTACAATTTTTCCATGTAAAAGAAGGATAAAACAGATAAGGTTTTGAAAATGAAATTAACATAGAGTAAGTGGGAGTGATAAATTCTTAATAGAAAAAAAAGTTTTATGAAATCCCCAAAAAGACACACTTGCATCCGGAAAGTGTAATTTACAGCATGGGGACCTGGGAAATCTCTGTAATATTACTGAAAAATTGGAAGAGATTAAAAAAAATTGACAAAATTATATCAGAAAAAAATATTATTCTTATGTTTGTCAGAAAAACACTATAACAGTCAGTTTAAGGCTTTGCAGTTGCCAATCAGTACATTTTCTTTGTGCCTGTGATGGTACATTCACTCAAACCCATCTTTTATTTTAAATATTTATCACTATCAAAACAGAGGAAAATAAGAAATTATGGAGGTAGAGAATTTATTTAATCAATTTAAATATAAGATTATTTAATGTACTGAGATGTAATCTTAAATTCTTATATTTCACTGTACTTCAGTGCTAAAATCAGATGATGGTGGAGTAAGTTTCTAACAAAAATTAAAACTATATTTTTCATCCAGCCTCTTGATGCAAATCAAGATTAAGAAAAATCTCTAGTTCCAAAACTTGAGTTCTCTTTTGATCATGGTTATTTTTTCTGGCTAACAAAGACATAATGTAAGGTCACTTTTTCATGAGCTAAATGCCTCTTGTAATGAACAAAATTTCTGTTATTACTATCTCATTTACATTTTAATCTGTCTGGTTTTGCCTTCTGGCTAAATTTTCTCTTTATACATATAATATAAAATATTCTGGCCATGACAGGTATAAGACTGGCAATTGGAAAGAGGAAATTTCTCTAGTTATCTGCAAATCAAGTACCACACAGCATCAGGAAAGGGTTTTCACCTTTGCCCTAAATGGCTACCTGTCTCTATTGACAAATGTATGCATTTTGAGATTTTTTTTTTTTTATTGTTATAGTTATGGCTTGGTCACTCTAGACCTGCCTGGAAAGAAGTGATAATTCTCCTTGTTAAAAATCAGATCTAAAGGTTATAAAACCACAGAACTGAAAAACAGAAAGAAAATACAAGCGTCACAGGATTTGTCTTACACTGAAGACTGATGGGGCTTTTTGTTTGTTGTATTTAGCTGCATTTAGTTTTTGTAGGAGTATGCAGTACTGCTTTGTGGATGACCAAACAAATAGTATTGTCTGTCCATGCAGATTGTGATATTTTAGGCTTAAAAAAACTGATTGTTCAAAAATCTCTTATTTCCAGAAGCTCTGATCAGTTAATCTATTATCATATTTAGAGAACTGTGTCACAATACTGCAGCTTGCTGAGTCACCTCCTGTCTTGATTCTTTTCCTTTCATAAAATAAAATATTGCAAGATTTTTTTGTCAATATAGGCGTAAGATGTCCAACATGCTTTGGAAAATCTAGATGCTTGAGACTCCAAAAACCAGAAAACATTCTATTTCTGTTTGCATGTTATTATTGATTGTCTTTCATTTCTTTATTGGATTTTGTTTTGCAAAATTCTTTGTATGCTCAAATTTTGTCCCGATAGAAAATGGGAACTCTTACTGAAATCTCAAAACACGTTGAAGCTCACAAAGCTTTCTTATTTTGGAAGCACCTGAAACAATTCAGTGTCATCTCTTTAATTCTGGCAATTTCACCTCCCCTGATGTACTGTTATGAAACAGGTATGGATCTACAATCTTTCCTGCAAGCAATAACGAGATGTAGACCTGCAATTGCTGAAAACATCTTCTTATCTTCTGCAAAAGTGAAAAAACTATGCTTATGTTTCTAAAAGTAATTTATACCTGGTTAGGAAAATATTTAATGCAAATTCAACCAAAAGATAGAGATTTTTGAGGTCCTGTTGAAATACAACTCAACTATTATGAGACATAATAAATCCACAAGCAGAGGCAGTACTCAAATGCTCACAGTAATTTTAAAGTCATCATAGCTTATAAAATCTCAAGGTACTTTCCTTGGTGGCCAGCATAGTAGTTTCTAAATAATAGACTGAAAGATATATCCTGTTGTTGAAATAGAGAATAACTGAAGACTGATAGCCTGTCAATGTTGACTTATTACTGTCATTTACTGCGTTATTGCATTCCGATGTTATTTCTATCAGCACTATTTTCAAAAGATAAAAATTAACTAATGACATTAAAGAAGCAGTGAATCTATGTTTCTGCTTATGAAAATATTATCCAAAATTTTTTCAGAAAGATTGGATTTTTTCTTCTCCTTCTAATACATCTTATTTTATTCCATATTTATTTTATGTTAATATTTTAAATTGATGTAACATTAAAATATTTGATCTTCTCAGAAATGTCAGGTAGTATTATTAAGCCAACTTTGAACAGAGTTAATTTACTTGCAGTTCCTTCAGTAATTAAGAAGTTCACTCTGCTAGTAAACAATAGTCAAAGTAATTATTTCCATCGTAATGCTTGCTAATCTGTATGTATATATATCATATCTACACAAAGTATGTTCATAACTGTTTCTCAAACAAAATCCAAGATGTCACTAATACCTCATAAGCAGTGTGTTGAAATTTACACTTTAGTTTGATTCCCTAGTTGTCTTCTTCCTCTTATTTCTTACCTGTGCTTAGTAATACCAAGTTTCTGGTCCTGATTCAGCAATTTACAAGCAAACTAGTGCTGCAATACACAAATGCCTGTAGAGTTCTGTTAGTAAATCATAGAATCTGCAAAAGACAAACAACCTTGCCTGTTTTTTCTTGTAAGAGAAGGAAGAGATCTCAGAAGCTCAGGTTGTTCTCTGAATGACCATTTTCATATTATTTTTTTGCCAAAGACTGGACTGTAAAGATCATTATATCTCACAAGGAAAAAAAGATAAAATTTCATCTGTTAAGCAGTCAGAGACCATCGACCCACCCTTTTCATAAAAACCTGTATTAAATGCCATGTCCCACTAAGCTTAGGTCTACAATTGCTTTCTTTGGCAATGTGAGGAGTAAATTCAGGGGGAAGGAAACCCAGCTGACTCTTAAGATGAGCTTGGTATTTTATGTATGATATCCTATCATACAAGTGTCTGGAATAGGTCTTATTTGAATGACACAGGAAGTCTTTTTGCCCTATATACTTTTATTCTGATGTAGCATGCTCAGTCAGCACAGAGCATTGCACTGTAAAATGTCATTTTCACACACATTTCAGTAACCAGGCAGGCAGCTGCACACTAAAGCAGACTGGGTACCTCAATTGCCTAGAAGTCGGTACCCCATGTGCAGCACCTTATAGAGATCTAATCTTAGCACAGCATAAATAAAGCACCTTTTCCAATATCAATTGTTGTAGCCTTTCTTAAAAGAGCATGTGTGTGCAGTGGGAAAGTTAATTTAATGCAATGTAGCTGTACTTTGTTAACTCCTGCATATTCCAAACTATGATTATCTATATGAGATTTAAATTAATATGCTACTGAGTTGTATTAACTAAACTGCAAAGAGCATTTATGTTTCAGAATGAGTGAACTTTGCAGAGCATATATATTAGAAATGTTGCTCTGCAGCTGTACAGTTTCAAAGTATATGGACAGAGAACTGCTGTCAACCTGAATACTTTTCAGTGGGTGATTAATGTCTGAAGACAGATGAGGTGATGTTGACTACATTTACTGTAATATGGTTCCTAGACCAGGAAGTCATTGTCCATTACTTTCTTCTAGACCACTCTTTGCCTACTGTTTAACATTTGTCACAAGTCTAGAGGGTTGCTTTGATTTCTTTTTCTTGCTAAATTCTTCTAATATGTCTACCATTTGTTCTCTGTATCTGTATGCTAGATAATTGTCTAGAAGCATCTTTTTTTAAAAACATCTTCTCTTCAACAAGACCAAGTGCAGGGTCCTGCACTTTGGCCACAATAACCCCAGGCAGCGCTACAGGCTGGGGGAAGAGTGGCTGGAGAGCAGCCTGGCAGAGAGGGACCTGGGAGTGCTGGTGGACAGCTGGTTGAACATGAGCCAGCAGTGTGCCCAGGTGGCCTGGAAGGCCAATGGCATCCTGACTTGTATCAGGAATAGTGTGGCCAGCAGGGGAAGGGATGTAATTCTCCCCCTGTACTCAGCACTGGTGAGGCCTCACCTCGAGTACTGTGTGCAGTTCTAGGCCCCTCACTTCAAGAAGGATGTTGAGGTGCTGGAGTGGGTCCAGAGGAGAGCAACAAGACTGGTGAAAGGACTAGAGGGAAAGTCTTATAGGGATAGGCTGAAGGAGCTGGGGTTGTTTATCCTGGAGAAGAGGAGACTCAGGGGGGACCTTGTCAGTCTCTACAACTACCTGAAGGGAGGTTGTAGTCAGGTGGGGGCTGGGCTCTTCTCCCAGGCAACTAGTGACAAGACAAGAGGGCATAGCCTGAAGCTGCACTAGGGAGGTTTAGGCTGGATATTAGGAAGCACTTCCTCACGGAGAGGATGATTAAACATTGGAATGGACTTCCCAGGGAAGTGGTGGAGGCACCGTCCCTGGATGTGTTCAAGGCAAGGCTGGATGTGGCACTTAGTGCCATATTCTAGACGGTGTGGTGGTGTTGGTCATAGGCTGGACTTGATGATCTTAAAGGTCTTTTCCAGCCTTGGTGATTCTGTGATTCTGTGATTCTTTTTGAAGCAAATAACAGAAAGCACTAAGTCAGAGAACCTGATGGTCTCTCCACTCTAGTTCTATGAAACATTGTTCTATTATCAATGAGAATCCTTTTATAAGTCACGACTCATCTACTCACCTCACTTCCAAGATGCAACCTTATTTAGAAGTGAGGTGAAGAAAACAAACTATTTGATTCATTGTAGAGAACTAGAGTTTTCTGCTAGAAGATACCAAGTTAACGTAGATTTATACAAAACTTATGTCCAAGTGACAAAACAATGTAAAAAAATAAATAAATTTGTGTGTTCCATTTCCCCAAGGTCAATGTTTTACTTTTCTGGAAAATTTTAAGTTTCTACTGTTGTCAGTTCTTACTTTTAGTGTCTTCCTGAGAAGAGAGTCTTATTACAACAGGTTCAACTATCACTGACTTCAAAAGTATAGGTTGAAAGGTTTTATTGGTATTTTAATGTTCTATTCGAAATACAACCTATCAGCTTCCAAAGTTTCATTAACTTCTCAGATGAGGCAAAACTTGGCTCAAGCCAACTGTTGACTAACAGACACAGTGTTTCTATGGAAATAATTATTGTAACATATCCTGTAGTTCATAAATTAAGATGGCTTTTTTATCTTAGAAATAAGAAATAGTTTCGTCATTAGTTTGACTTTCTGTTAGTTCAGGTTAGTCTAATATGTTGTTAGAAACATAGTTTCTATTATAATAAGCTCTGGCAGAAAAAAAAGTCAAAGAGCTAGGCACTACAGAGCAGTGAGACACTCACCACGAATCTTAGGAATAATTGATAAAAAGAGGAAATTCATAGAATAGTAAAGAAAATCTATCTTCAGAAGAGAAGAGAAAAAGAGATGTTGAAGAGAAAAAGCATGTTGGTCCAGATCCTTGAGCTTATTTTGTCCATTTCCCGTGTAGACTTAAAACAGTATCACAGAATCACAGAATGTTGGGGGGTGGAAGGGACCTCTGGAGATCATCGAGTTGAACTCCCCTGCCAGAGCAGGACCAAAACTAGGGTAGGTCACTCAGAAATGCATCCTGATGGGTCTTGAAAGTCTCCAGAGAAGGAGACTCCACAACTTCTCTGGGCATCCTGTCCTAGGGCTCTCTAACCCTCACAGTAAAGAAGTTCTTCCTCATGTTGTGGTGGAACTTCCTGTGCTCCAGTTTGAATCCACTGCCACTCATCCTATCACAGGGCACAAGTGAAAAGAGGTTGTCGAAAAAAAGGCAAATCATATTTCCATCAAGGATCCCAGGGACTGCTTTTCTCTCGTGGAGCAGTTTTGAGCATCTGTAAGGCTTTTCTAAAGTTATACTCACTGCAAAGATTGTTCTGGCTGCTAGGGAATATTGAAACACTTTTTTCTTCTGAGTGGAGATGGATGTCTAGAGCAGCAAGTAGAGTGCAGTAGGACAGGAGTTTTGGCAACATGCAGTTGTGACAAATGAGCTTTCCATTCCTTCACTAGAATGCAAAATATCACCTCTGCCTAGCCATGCCAGTGTGCCATCTGCATCTATGGCTTTACTACAGGGATTAAAGAAAAGCCTTTTTGACCTACTGTTCTTGTTTTCAAGGAAATGAAACTAACATGACAAGGTACTTTGGCTGCCTAATATCTCTAGACTCCTGCTATAGTCCCTCCACAGTGTTCTTAATGTCATTCCTCACGCAGAAGACACTAACATTATTTTAAAATTGCTAATGAATTGAAATTAGGAATTGGCTACATCAAAGTCTAAAGAAGAAAAGTCAAAGTTTACCAAGAAATATAGCAAGTCAAAAGATATAATGAACCTATAATCAGACAATTAGGTACCAAAATGTAACATTTTTACAGATTAACCTCTATATCTCTGTGTATGAGCGCATGCAATTTAGTTTAGAAACTTTGTTAAACTTTTACTTGAACCTCTGTATTGAGTATAACTGAATCTTGATTATTGATTAAGCTATTAGAAAATCACATAATTTAACTTCATGATCCGTTACGATACTGTTAAACAATCTTAATTTACTGCTTTTTCAAATCACAGCAGACCCATAATTATGTGTTAGAAGCACTACACTGGAATCCCTACATAAACCATTGAGCAAGTCTAGGACTAGAAATGGATTCAGCCACCCCTGAACTCCTCTCTGAGAGGGAGTTTAGAAAGCAAGGGGGTCCTCTCTGAACCTCATGATTCAACAGGAGGGTCTTCCTCATTCTTTTCCCTGATCCCTGTGCACATCACTGCAGCCCATCCCCGCCTCAGGCTCCCCTATTCCTGTATCAATCATTACCCTTGGTCCCTGTGTAAATCACTTTCATCCATTTCCAACCCGTACACTCCCTTTCCACATAGGAACTAAAAGAGTGAACCTTGCCATTGAATTCTGTTAAGTTGCACTTTCATAAACTTATATTAAAAATAATATTTTCTTGATATCTTTGTAAGTGATTCTTTAAGTGACCTTAAGACATTTCACTCTCATCTGCAACAACTGCTAAACTGGAATATTTTCTACAATCATCTAAATATGTTGCATCTTTCATTTTTGTCTTCTTTCATTGTTTGGGGGATTTTTTTTCTCCCCCCTAACCTGGCTGCATCTTCCTTTTCCCAGAAACAACCCAAATAATAATTGCTCTTGCTATTCTTTCTCAGGGTATTAATGTCTGAGGAAAAATAAAGAGGAATGCCTAGAAACATGTATCAGTATCCCTGTTTGGCTGAAGGCTACTGTTGAGAAATGCAAAACTAAGCTGTAGCTAAACTACAGCAACCATGCTGATCATGGAAGGCTAGTTAATTATAACTTCCCCTCAGGTATTTGCTGGTGGAAAATATGTCATCTCCATGGTGTCACCCACCAAGAGGAGAATGTGTCATCTCTGTGGCGAATCCTGCAGAGAGACTGTGTCCCAGTATTTATACTCTGAACAATACCACAAAGACACTGACTCTCTAGGAGAGTAGAGCAGGAAGAGAATATAATCCTGTCTAAGTAAGCTGAAAATCTTTTTTCGGAACCTACACTAGAGAATTTACCAAACTGTAGAACCCACCATTGTGCATTAATTGTAATTATTTTTCCAAAACAACAGCTGGAAAAGCATAGTGGTAAACCAAGATATACGACAGAATGGAAAATAAACATCTGCATATTAAAAGCAGAAAAAAATACACTGAATTCCTTATAATTTGAATGTAACAGCCACATTTCTGAATAACGTCATGGAGTTCACTGACATCACAAAAGCTTTTTTTTTTTCTTTTTTTTGCTCCATCTCTCCCCTGTCTATCTTTAATTGATAAAATGTCAACACACTGCAAATTTGAACTCCTGTTTAATTACACTGTTAGAAGAGAAGTGACAGTATATGTTGTGTTTAAGTAGACTGGCTCTACAGCTGTTCCATGGTTTTGCTTCTTAAATCCAAGGCATGGCAAAGCACAAAAGCAAGCTAAAACTGTAGAAAAGGTAATGAAAAATTTAGATTCCCATACATACATTATTGTGCCAATGTGCAGGAGTGCATCTGTGTATTTCCCACTGAAAGACAGCCAGCTGAACACTTTGCACTTAGTTGAATGTACTTTTGCTTACCAGAAAGATGAACCAGAAAGATTCAGAGTCAGTTTTAGGTGCCTGAAGATTCCCTAAGAGCCTGGAATGAAATGGTCCTGATTTTTAACTGACTCATGGTTGAAAGTGATGTGTGCTTTGCACTCTAAGCAAAAAGTTATTTGAGTGCTTGGAGCTACACGGCAGGATAAATGCTTAAGACATGGGTGAGTAGTGACTCACTGTTCCCATGCCTTGAAGACGTCATACAAACTCTCCTTTCAAATGCATTTTTGTTCAAAGAACAGCTGAGGGAGGAATATTTGTTTATAAAATTATCTAGAGGCAACTATTTGCATTGGGAAAACCTTTGTCTAATAAAGGAATAGGCATTGTTACCTGAAAGGATTCAAATACACTTTTCCTATATCCTATGCTTTTTTTCTTTTTCTTCCCCCCACCCACCCCCCACCCCCCAAGCTGTAATTTGTAGTTGTTTCCTAGATCATGCCCTGGCCTGGTTGTATTTTACACAAGCAGCTACTGGACAGAAAACAAGGGAGGTGTTAAAGAGCAGGAACAAACTTTTGCAGGACTAGAAGATTCCCTCTCAGATGAGAATTTTAAATCCTAATTTAATCTGCACCCTCCTTCTGTTGGCCAATGAATCCTAGATTGTGTGGCCAGTACATGCAGCCACAAAATGGCACACAAAAGACCAGCACAAACGGTACCTTGCCTTATATGCTTGAAATGAAAGGTAGGGGATTACAAATTCCCAGACACGGGCAGAACTTTATTATCCTATGGGCTGAAGGGAACACTCTCTTTTCTCCCAGTTTACAGAGAAAGCAGCGGCCTCTACTGCACTATGTAGAATAACATTACAGCCCCTCTGAAAAGACACATCAGACTACATCACTGAAGATACATAGACATTGGGTAGAAATCAATTGCTCAGTCATGTTAGAACTGGCACACTCCAGGCATACGTGTAGAGATATCTGTCCTTGGTAAAGGCACCTTCGTAGAACTGCTATTAGATGGATCAAAATTTCTGCATGCTACCTTTAAGGTCTTGTTTCTTGTCCACCAAAAGGCCTGTAATTAATCCAAAACAAATCTGTGAGAGAAATAAGTGGATACTATTCATGTTGTCACCATTTGGGAACTCATATTGACAATACATGGTGATGTGTTGAGGTTTTAGTACTTCAAATGTAAAAAGTAATAGAATTGTACCATGCTGACACAAACTGTTTTTATCCTGTAATATCATCACTAATGATGAAAATAATTAAAAACTTAGAAAATAAATAATCTCTATTAGATTCAGCACTTTGTTTTGGAAAATAGCAAGAAGAAGGCTGAAGTTTAAGGCTATCAGTTCTGCTAAGTCATGACAACAGCTGAACAATTTTTGCTATTGAAATTTAGAGAATCTTTAAAGAAAGTAGTTAAAACACATTTGTTTTGCATGTCTTTTACCAATATTGTACCATGACTTATTAATATTGGATCATTAATCTACAAGATCAATGTGTGCTCTCATTATTTCTGTTGCTCTTTTACAACACCAATACACTTTGTTGCTGTGCAGAAAATCAGAATCTGTTGGTGAAGCAGGCAATAGACTGTCAGTTCTGGCAAATGGGCATGATAAATTAGTATAAAAGACCACAAAGCCTTTTAAAAACAACCTTCTAAACAGAGCAACATGCAATTTTGAATGCAATAGAATTTAAGTCTTTAACTTGAGTACTTGAAATCAGGATATATTTTGGTAGTAAAGAATTTGTGTATCAGCTAGAAGTTGATAAAATCACTTAAAGGGCTAAAATAAGTGAGTATAACAAGGATTTTAAGTCAGCATGTGGTAATGGTCTTGCTTGCAATTGCATGGCCAGCAACTGAAGAACAGAACTAAAACCCACAACTAATTAAATTTATGATAGCTAATCACTCTTCTTTCCCTGATATTGATCCATTCCTGGCATCACGCTGAAATGAGAAATCTTTGAACTATATATACAGTGCAAAAAAAAACAAAATTGTGAAGATAACAGCCAAGAAGGTATTGAAGTTATATTTGAAACAGTGTGTAGTGTTTTTGTGTGCATCATCTTTGTCCACACATAGTGGTGCTCTTTTTAGATCACTCTTAACAGGAATGAGCCAATATTACAAGCAGGAAAAAATTTTCACTGTCCGTATTCTGGGTTGTCACTAGTTTATGTGAAGTATTGTACAAACACATAGCAAGGTTTCATTAACTTACATCTTAACATATAAGAAAGGTAATGGGAAACGAATGCTTCATGAGATTTCTCATTCTCAAGGTCAATCCAGTTTGGCTGATAGACGAACTGGGAAGAGAACTCCAATTGCAGATCCCAATTCTGTGTCATTTTTATGTGACTATTCTGACTCTAGAAGTAGTCCAGATCACTCAACAAAACAGTGTAGATCTCAGCACATTAATATATGTATCACACTACATTGCACTGTGTGGACAGAATTGTAATGAATGGTCTCAGTCATGCTTTTTTGGCCAAAATGGATTCATTGAACATCCACTGTGAGTTCAGTCAATATTTCTCACAGCTCTGTAATCCAGCCAAATGGGCACTGGCATGAATTTTTTTGTTTTTTGCCAAACAGTAGCTCACTAATTGTTAGATGTGTTTTCTGGATGTTCTGGTTTGAGCCAGGATGAAGCCAATTTTTTTTTTACTGATTTTTGTTTTTCTTCAGTGAGGTCTCTTTTAACTAGCAGCAAGTTTTCCAGCTAGTGGACTGGTAACTGAGAAAAGATTAGATTATTCTTGGGATGCTCCAACAGACTTTTCAGGGAACTTTCATATTCTGAGAAAAGGTGGAGCATCCAAAGGCTTGGATTCCAAATACCAGAGGGGAACTGAGCTGCTGAAAGTGGGGGAGAGGAATCAAGAAAAAACTCAGTCTTCATTTTAACCCTCCTAGACTAATTGCACAGGAGACCCTAATAAAATGAGCAATGAATTTCTAGCATTTTTATAGAATGTGGTGTGTACCCTTTTCTAAAATGGATTTAGGCTTTCCTAGTATCAAAATATATCCACTCCATGCTTTAGATAATTATCCATTTTCGACCTCTACTGTTACCTAGAACTATAGGCCTGTCAGCCTGACCTCGATGCCTGGCAAGGTTATGCAGCAGATCATCCTGAGTGCCATCGAGCAGCATGTACAAGACAACCAGGGGATCAGGTCCAGCCAACATGGGTTTAGGAAGGGAAGGTCCTGCTTGACCAATCTCATCTCCTTCTATGACTGGGTGAGCTGCCTAGTGGATGAGGGGAAGACTGTGGATGTTGTCTACCTTGACTTCAGCAAGGCCTTTGGCACAGTCTCCCACAGCATCCTCCTGGAGAAGCTAGCAATCCACGGCTTCGACAGGTGCACCCTTCGCTGGGTCAAAAACTGGTTGGATGACCAGGCCCAGAGAGTGATGGTGAATGGAGCTGCATCCAGCTGGTATCTGGTGACCAGCAATGTCCCCCAGGGATCAGTACTGGGCCCAGTCCTATTAAATACCTTTGTTGATGACCTGGATGTTGGGATTTAGTCCACCCTTAGTAAGTTTGCAGATGACACCAACCTGGGGGGGGGAGTGTTGATCTGCCAGAGGGTAGGAAGAAGCTGCAGGGGGACCTGGACAGGCTGGATCGATGGGCCAAGGCCAACGGCATGAAATTCAACAAGACCAAGTGCAGGGTCCTGCACTTTGGCCACAATAACCCCAGGCAGCACTACAGGCTGGGGGAAGTGTGGCTGGAGAGCAGCCTGGCAGAGAGGGACCTGGGGGTGCTGGTGGACAGCCGGTTGAACATGAGCCAGCAGTGTGCCCAGGTGGCCTGGAAGGCCAATGGCATCCTGGCTTGTATCAGGAATAGTGTGGCCAGCAGGAGTAGGGATGTCATTCTCCCCCTGGACACAGCACTGGTGAGGCCTCACCTCGAGTACTGTGTGCGGTTCTGGGCCCCTCACTTCAAGAAGGATGTTGAGGTGCTGGAGTGGGTCCAGAGGAGAGCAACAAGGCTGGTGAAAGGACTAGAGGGAAAGTCTTATAGGGATAGGCTGAAGGAGCTGGGGTTGTTTATCCTGGAGAAGAGGAGACTCAGGGGGGACCTTGTCAGTCTCTACAACTACCTGAAGGGAGGTTGTAGTCAGGTGGGGGCTGGGCTCTTCTCCCAGGCAACTAGCAACAAGACAAGAGGGCACGGCCTGAAACTGTGCCAGGGGAGGTTTAGGTTGTATATTAGGAAGCACTTCCTCACGGAGAGGGTGATTAAACATTGGAATGGACTTCCCAGGGAAGTGGTGGAGGCACCGTCCCTGGATGTGTTCAAGGCAAAGCTGGATGTGGCACTTAGTGTGGCACTGATGTGGTGGTATTATGTCACAGGCTGGACTTGATGATCTTAAAGGTCTTTTCCAGCCTTGGTGATTCTGTGATTCTGTGATTCTGTGGTTCTGTTTGATTATAGAAGGCTCATGAGCACTTAATTTTCAGCAGGTCCTCAGCATGGTATTCTGTTAACACATTTTGAAACCTTTGTGAGCTGTCTGTATGAACCCACACTGAGCCTCTGTGACATGGAGGGGACAAACCCTTATCAGTAATTTTGTGAATTTGTTGCTGTTTTATATTAGGAACACCAGTGTAGAAGAAAGGAGTGTAGGCAGATCTAGAAGTCTAAACAAACGTACTTCAAAATGAAAAGTGTCTTTACAGGGTGTGAAATAAAAACAAACAAACAAACAAAACCCCCAAATAAAAAAACCCCAAATAAACCAAAAAACCCAAATCCTAAAATATAATGGCATTATGTATCAGATATTCCCCACAACTTTCATAATGTCTGAAATTGGTTTCCTAAATTACCATATAAAGTCTTAATTAGTCTTCAAATGTTAATATGTTGGGTATCAGGGATATAATTGCCTTACTGTGATTTAAAGAAGTTTTTAACAGATGTACTGGCTATAACATTTGGCTAATCCTGAAAATTAAATATAAATTCCATCATTCCATTGGGCAAAAAAGTGAAGTAGTTTTTCCAACTGTTTGCCATCTGCCTTTCACCTGGGCACTTCTCCCAATCTGTGATCCTTATCATTTACTCACTTTCAGGTTTACAGAAGGACTCATGGTTCCAGTCACTCTTCTGCATGTTGATCATCATACACCACCATGAAGGAGGAACATATCTTTCTTTTTAAATATTGTCTTAAACCTGGCTGTCATACTTGAGCATTTTGCCCAGCATATGGATGCACTTGATGTAGTTTGGAGCAGTAATCTGCTTTACTATGCTGCAAGCACAGAGCCTGCACAGCTGCTAATTTGTAGAAGCAAATGTTCCTAAGAAAAACATCATTTCAGTAAGAAGAGTATACATGCAAAAATTACAAGCAGCATCCTATATATTACATATACCTGTGTTGATACGGCCTCTGTGTAAACAGCTTCCTTTACAGGAAGATCATGCTAGAACAGATATTTGTGTTTCTATGCATACAGAATTAAATGTTTTGGTTCGCACAAGCTATCTCATCCATTACATCACTGAGATGAAAGGAACACTACAGAAGTAATATTCCATTTGCTTTTACACAGCATTTTTATTTATGGCAAGTCTGTGTAGGTCTGAACCCTGAGGTAGAAAGATACTGAAGGACAGATGTCAGAGCACAGCCCATTCATTCAGAGCAGAGCACTGGACTTTGAATGTTTTCCATAATTTGGTTTTACAGACTAACTGTTAAAAGTTTTATATTAAATTCCTTCAAAGAAATTTTAGGATATGGAGAATAAAGATTTGTTCATCTTCCTTGGCCTCATTCTCCAGAAAAAAGATTTTTGGGTTTGTTTTTTCTTTACTGATTATAATTGCAGACAGTACTGCTATTCCAGGAGACAGCTCAAATCAGTAGCATCTTAACAAGCAAAATCGTCATGCATCAAACAGTATGCTGCAAAGTGCACATGTTTTTCTCTCTTCTCCCATTGGATAATTCTGACTGAAATCTGTAAAATCTCAATTATTTTGAGGCTCAGCTATTTATAAACCATTTCTCTAACTATAGTATATCAAAGCAGTTGAGTTCATTGAGCAATCAAACTGCCCTCTATTTCCTCCAGCTGCATCATATGATTCCTCACTGCTCATTTTTAGTTAAACTCCAGAATAAATGTCTGCCTGCTTTACCAAAATTTATGAAAAAACTTTTCAAATTTGCTTCCAAATAAATTAAATTACAAGAAATTTTCTAAGCATGTATCAGAGAAAGAAAAAAACTGTTGATTTTATTTTGCTTTCTTGTCATTGGAGGAACCTAGGCAAGAAACTTCAACATTTAAGCATTCTCAAATCTCTCTACTTCAGGATAATCCCATAAGCATCTGAATCCCTTTGTGTCTCCATTTCTGCTCTGGGCATGCATTCAGCTGCCTGAAGCCGTGGTTACGTGGGCAGCCAAGTTCTTCTAATGGCTGGTGACTGCCAAGAAAGGGAAGCTTTGCACTTCTCTTTCTTTCTCTCAGTTGCTTACAATCTCCCCTCTACCCCTCCCCACTTATTTATAAAACAGGAAACAAGGGGTGGGAAACTGAATTTGTCATCTGCTGACCCCTCCTCACATATAGAGGAAAGAAAGTGATAGTCTCACATTAGCTGCAAGCCAGTTCAGAACTGTTTCATGTTGTTTTCCACATGCAAAGTATTAGTAGTGACACTGAGTAGTAAATTCAGGGTGGTTGTTTTGTCATGGACCTTATTGGGAACAACTCTAAATTATGTCTGTCAGAAGATTCAGAAATTTGTGGGCCACTTAGTGTATTTACTCTTTCGAAATACCCAATAACCCTTTGAGACGAAGATAAAGCATATTTTTAATCAGGAGGATTTGCATTCCAAATATGTTCATTAATCCAGTTTAGGCTTGTAAAACATAGGGGATTGAATCTACCTAGTGACCAAAAATTTCAGTCATTTCTAGCAAATGAAAACTGCAGTCGTAGAATATTATATTTTATCATATTTTAAAGAAGGCAGGGATCTGGGTCTACAGGTAAGTATTTGGGGTTTTTTTGTTTTGCTTTGTTTTGTTCTGTTTTTCTTGCAGCATTTCTATTCATTTAACAATTTTATTTTTGTTCATCCTTTAGCTGTTTATAAATTTAAAGTGGAAAAAAGTTTTTTATTAAAATATATGTTAGAGGATAGGCTGACAGAAACTGCAGCTTGGTTTTAGTAGTTTGGAAAGCTCAGGATCTGGCAGATGTGGATCCTATTGCTTTTTTCTTTCTGTGGGGTTTCAATCTACTATCTGAAGTCAAAGTCCTTTGATAGTGAGTTAAGCCAGATGATAGATGGAGTCTTTATTCCTCCTCTCAAAGCTGTTATACTTTGTATAAAATGCTTACCTAGTCATTGATTAGAGAATGAGATTTAGCTCTTAGACAAATAGTAAGACATTCATCTGCCCTGTGCTTTTAACCCCTGTGGTGACTTCACCAGGCACTCAGACAAGAGCAATGATCACGAAAACCAGCATCCAATCCCAGATGACAGCCCAGCTCCACCATTTCAAAAACGCTACTCAATATTAGCCATCAGAAGCTGGAGAATGAAGTTGAAAATCTTCCTGGACAGGTAGCACTGGAGTAAACAATATACCTGCAATATCCCCATTGCCGTTCTAAGATCTGCATCCCCTTTTGATTTCTTGCCAGTATACAAAACGAAATGTACTTTTACCAAAATGCAAAGGATTGTACAAATAGGAAAACAGTACATAATTTGTATTAAAGCCATTCCTTCAAGCATGAAACAGAACAGAACCAAACCTCACATTTCAATTTAGGTCATTAATAATCAAACTCCTTGGTATACTATGTTCCACAGAATGAACTGACCGAATTTATATTCACACTGCTTTGCCTAGAATCTCATTTACTAGAAATATTTCAACTTCTTTAGAAGGTATTGGAAAGAAAAGAAGAAAGGTATTGAAGGTATTAAAGAAAGAAGAAGGTATTGCAAAGAAGAGAGAGATAAACTATTGTCCCCTTTCAGTTACACCAAATAGCTGTGCATGACCATACATAGTCACAACAGGCCTACTCATATTTTTTATTACTTGATTGATTGTTTTTAGAAACAAATATTGCAGGAAAAATCTATTCACATGTTGTAAATAAAATCAAAATTGAAGTTGTTTGTTTTATTAATAAGATGTAACTAACCAGCAGTCAGTGAGCTATGCATTCACGATAGGTAAACCACAATATAAATAACTTCAATAAACATCTAGAAATTCGTAAACCACTTTCTAAAACAACTGCCAGTGATGTCCCCTCAAAGACTGTCATGCACACACACACACACACATGCACTCCTTCTCACAGGCAGCGTGAGTAATAAGCTCACCACCACACCACACACACATCCTTTCTGGGAGTGCGGATTCCTCTATTTCTGTACCCTTCTGATGGAAGTGCTCCAGAATTATGTGTGTGCACCCACAAACCAACAAAACATATTCTCATGTAAAAGCCTCGCCTTAAGTTGACACGTACAACAGATGTGTGGATCTCTACTTGTTGCACCCACCCTGTCCCGCCTCCAGATAGATGCACATTCCCCATGACATCTGATGGGAGGATGCTCAGTAAGGTCAAGGTAGAGATTGCAGCGTCAGTCAGGTGATTTCTGACAGTGTCAAACCAGTTTTTGACTGCTTCTCTGCTACTTTGTTATCTCTCTCCACTGTTACAAATTTTGAATCTTCTCTTGTACTTCTCAAGCTGACTCCTTTGTTTTAAGCTGTTTAGTGTGGCCTTCCTTAGCCTTGTCTCCCTCTTAGGCAGTTTTGGATGTTCCATTGACACTCACTGTCAGACTCACATCCGTGCCTTATGTTGACATCCTGCCCACTTTGCTGAAGTGAGTGTGGGCAGTCACCCTCACAAACATTGTTAAGAAGTGCAGGGATTTCTCTTACTGGTCTTCTTATTTTCAATCACATGTAAAGTTTGTCTTGAGGTGAAAATAATTACAAGTGATTACAATGCATAATTTGTGAATAATATTGAGGTTCTAATCATCTCTCAAAGTCATTAGGCACAAATAGTCTCAGGACAACTGGTTTTGGAGGAAGATGGAGAATTCAAAGCAACTGGAACATTATTTGAAACTCTCAATTAATGAAGTTGAACTTTACGGTACTATTCTAATTAATGAATGAATAAATTTCCATATATATTAATAAAGTTTTTCTCATTAATCTTATCACCGTCTCTCTTAAAAATGATAACATATACCGTACTAGCACACAAGAACTAACCTTGCTCATTAGAGATATCTTCCAGATTTTGCCTTTGTATTTTGTTTTTCTATCATTTTCCATTAAATATATTCAATTATTCTTTTGGCTTGCTGGCAAAATTTGTTTCTTTCCCACCTGTCTATTCTTTCATAAAAGCAGAAAATGATAGTTCACTTCCAAGATCAAGGATAAACTTAGATAGTTCAACAGCCAAAATAAAATAAATGCACAACATTTTTCCAAAGGGGCATTGGTGTTGACACTTGGATTAAAAATGTGCGTGTTGCTTGTGCTTAAACTGCACTCTCTTACTAGATTGAAAGGGCTTCATTCTTAAACAAGTACTGGAGGTGGTTGAAATACAAGTAATTTCTTTCCAGAAAAAAAAATTCTGCACACTGACAGCTTTTTAATTAATTCAGATTTTAATTAGGATTCATTTTTAGACAAACACTATTGAGCTAGTAGCTTGTTTTAAACCCCTTTCCTATTTCTCATGTTGGAATCCTATTTCACTGCCTAGAACCAGATGTAACTTTTCATATTGATTACCTTTGGAAAGAATTTCCCTTCAGCCTCTAAGGATTTTTATCAACATTAAACCAGACAGCTAGGTAAGGAACTGGCTTCATACAGTTAATATTGAAAACAACTACTTCCAGGAATCTGTGAGAAAACAAAATAATTTTTCCTCAGTTTCTTGGTTCAGCTGGCACCATTATGTAAACTACTCATTCTTTCTATCTATTCCTTTATTCTAGAGGTAATGAAACATTGCTGTTCATGAAATACATTAGTATTAATTTCTCAGTTAAGCTAAATATATTGTAAGGAAACAACTTTCTTAAAACAATTTTTTTTTTTACTGTTCTGAACTGAGGCAAGATATAAACTATAATACCCATGAACTATCAGCAGTTATCCATGACATGCACTACATGTACATCTGGTGGCATTAACTCATCAAGAAAAGTTGAGAAGGCTTGGATATTTTTTCTATAAACTCATTGAATTAATTATTTTCCGATATAGAATCATATATGTTGATGATCATTCATTGTTTAGGCAAATACTCCTCTGTCTTCAAAAGCTCTCAGACATTAAGGTTTATCTTTTCTTATTTAATATTTATGTGAGATCATTCCTCAATAATGCATGCAAGACTGGATACTCCTTTTAAAGTATTTAAACCATGGTTTAAATCTTCTTCAAGCCACATAGTAATAAAATAAAAACTAGACAAAATTCAAAGTATTACTTATACAGCAGTGGAACTTACAAGAAGAAATAAGTGGGGGAAGAAAATGAAAAATACCATAGACATCACTTTCTCCTTTTTTTTACAGTCACAGTGGAAATAGTAGTTTGGGGAGAATAATGATTCTATGAATTATGCATGTTTGATAATGTCTAGAATGTGCAGTGAGTTGAAGAACCACAAGGAATTTACCTTATGCTGGTAATTTGTTACTAGTACATTAGAAAATTATATAGAAGAAGACATCTGAGAAACAGAAAGGTGAGGTTAAACAGACATTTGACAGATCAAGAGTATAGACAGAGACCTGTGAGTCAAAAAATGTTAGCAGGTGACAATTTCACAACAGGGTAGACAATTACTTTAAGAAACAATTTTACAAGAACACAGAGGAAGAAGATTAAGCATCTCTTGACATCTCTCTTAAAAGTGAAAAAATAATAAATTAAGAGGAACATAGAGGTAACAATCAGAGTGATAAGGGAACCCAAATATCAAATTAAAAAATTAGAAGGACAGAACAACTGTAGAAAATAAGTATTTTTTGCAAATAAACTGATTTGAGTATATCATGCAAAGCAATAAAAATATTTTTCCCCAACTGGAACTGATACATTCCTTTATATTATCGCCTTTTATCTTTTTAAATTTTCTTTGATCAGTCCTGATACCATGCAGAATTTTTCCTGCCTTCTTTCTTCCAAATCCCGTGTATGTTTGAAATCCCTGCTCTTATCATCCACATACCATATTGAAATATGTTTAAATGCGATTTGACTTAAGCTTCAAATCTAACACTCAGCGCTATGTTGTTGAGTAATTACTGGCTCATTTACTCCAAGATATATTTATTTGAAAAATTCAAGTCTGTGGGGAAAGCAAACTTGAACTGTTTGACGTTGGTCAATAGGCTGCAATTGCCTGAGCGTGTTGGCAGTCATTCACAGAATTAGCCACGATGTCCTGTTGACCCAGTGTCAATCCTGTGTTGAGATTATACATACTGTATTATTTGGATTCAGCTTTGGTTTGGGGAATACCATTTCAAATTTATGCAAGTTTTAATTCTGTTTTCACAGCTGTTGACTAGCTGTCTCCCTACTGCTTTTATCTTGAGGAATTTATCCTGTTCTATTCTCTTTTGATGCTTTTATTCAGTGTTAGGAATAGGTTCATATTTTTTTGCCAATGCTACATTATAAGCCTCACACAAAATCCACTCATAGGCCTTCTGAGAACCCACCATGGACACTACTAAGACATTTTAGGGCCACATCAGTCCTCCTTCAAATACAACAGGGCTGGGTTTTTTTCTATGTTCTTTAACCTCCATCCTATTAATTTCTTTTTTCTTCACCATTCTAAATAGCTTCTCTGTTAGTCATGGTGTAATTCAACTGCAATTTAATAACAGCAGCAGTGACTGATATTCCACTTGGCAATATGTGAAACAAGAGTATATTCTGTCCTTCAGTTTCCTCAACAACTGTTAAAAATCCAGTATCAATTAAACCTTGGAAGAAATACACAAGGACCTGGTCAGTTTTTTTATAGGCACAGCTTAACCATTTCACATGTTCAGTCCTTGCCATAACCATGCAGACAAAGAATTCCTAAGTCAAAACAAGGAGTTATTAAAGAATACAAGCTATTTATGAAAGTGATGCAACAAGATTCATTAAGGTTGAATAAAATTTTTCACATGAAATCTAGTAGAAATCCATTAACATGTAATTGAGAAAAAGAGTAGCAAATAATAGCAACTTTCTGGGGACTTGAATCACACTGAAGATGTTACTACTCAGGTAGTGGAAGAAGACTGACTTATAAATGTGTAGCCTCTCTTAGGCAAATATATTAAAGAAGAAAACACGCTTGGCAAAAAAACCTTTCTACTTTCGTGCGATAGTTTGATTGGAAGTTTTTTTATAGCAGCTTATGGATATGATTCAGAGGAAACTGGTTACTATGGAGATTAAGAAAGTTGTGCTTTTTGACAAGAAGCTCTGGACAGAAAACATATTCAGTTCTTACGTTGCAAAAATTATTGGGGAAATAATTTGTTTCATCCATAATTAGTTTGCTTAAACTTATATACTGTGATGATACCAAGATACAGAAATGGGTCTAACCTGGAAGAAGGAAGAAAGGATTAAACAAGGGTCTAGAAAGAAAGATATAAAAATAGGAACTGCTAAACCTGAGAGAGTTGTAATTCTGGGTGTGCAAAGATGTCAATAGTTAACAAGGATCTGGAAAAATCTGTAAAGACATCATCAGTACTGAGACATGTTTAATTATTCTTTACTTATTTTTGGAACCCCAATAATGCAGAAATAGTAATATTTTTAACACAGTTCCAAGCAGTATATGCAAGAATTTCATTAGATTTGTAATTATTCTATTCCCTACTTCAGAGCTGGTATCTGTTAGCAGTATATACCAAATTTTTGTGAGCTATATGATCAAGTAATAAATAATAATAAAAAAATGTTTAGGAAAGGAACAAATTTGAGAACTATGAGCAATAAAACTGTTGCCTATTTCCTATAGACAGATAGGAGTAGCCCCATGTTCACAAGTCCTGACCCACAAGGGGGACTTAATAGCAACTTTCTGGGGACTTGAATCACACTGAAGATGTTACTACTCAGGTAGTGGAAGAAGACTGACTTATAAATGTGTAGCCTCTCTTAGGCAAAGTATTTACTATCTCTGAAGTAAGTTCTATTAAATTTTGACTGAAACAGGCTGACTGGTTAGAAAAGTATATCATGGCAGATTAACTCTCACTATAAAAATGATAAGAACTGTGAACTTTTAGAAAGTCAACCTAAACACATTTAGATTTGCTTATAAAGATAATTTATGTTTAAATCTACACTAGTGAAAAAACACACTTCTACTTTTTTGTCAACAACTGCGAAAAATTCCTGGGATAAAAATATTTAACTGAATTCTACTTGGCTTGTACACCATCAAAATCAGTAAATCTTTTGTAATATGAAATAATTTAAAAATTTCTCTGTAAGTTTTTTATGCCAGAATCTAAGTCAGTTCACAGTGCCAGTGCAGTGCTGGACATCTGAAGTATGGCAGTAATGAATTTTTGATCACTAAAGCTAGCTCTAGCTCACTGAATACAAATAATGAGGTAACACAATGAGACAATTGTTCTTCTGATCACAGTCAAACTGTAGCTGAATGGACTTTGACATTTTTCTTGTAGCTGTCATATAAACTTTAGGAGAAAAAACAGAAAACATTAACTTCAATGGACTAAGCATATGCTTAGCTCCTTTTCTAAATAAGTGTAGATTTAAAATCACACTTAAAAATAAGCTGGAGGCATCCTTGACTGTTTCTGAGTAGGGACTTTAATTAGTAGCATTGCTTACATGTAACCAAAATTTGCATAACCATTATATTATTTAGTATAATTTTCCAAGGAATTAAAGTTCCTGCAATTTCATGCTGAGTGTTTCTCTGTGTGCCTGCTTGCATCTCTCTCTGTTTTTCTCACCTTTCAAAAAACTTCTTAATAAATGGCCCAGTTAAACTATATGTGGGAAAGAACAGATAAATTCATTCCTAAACATTTCAGGAAAATCAGCAGCTGCGTGGAGGGACAAACCTGCAGTAGTGCTTTCCATGAGACAAAGGCTCCAGCTTTATTAGGTGCAAGAGACTAACCTGAGAACTATTATGAATCCCATAATAATAGGAAAATGACAGTTTATTCCTTATATGGGACAGCAGCTCATCCAATCATAAGAGAAGAAGCCATAGGAAAGCTGGCTTAATTACTTAGAACTACTAGTTTACATAATCAGAGTGTGAATTAGTTGTTCTAGTCTTCCTAAACACTACCTATCTCTAAATCCAATGCGCCACTGGTGCCCTAGGTTATTTTAAATAGCTAAGAGTGAATTATATAAATTAAGAAACTTTAAAAAATTATTCTGACAGTGTAACATAAAAGAAACCATTTGAACACAAAATACGTGCCCTCACTACTTTATTCTACCTCAGCATACCTCTGCTCCCCTGCTGTATTCATGCCCAAAGTCCCACATCTGAGCTTTTTGCCTCACAGATTGATTTCAGATATATTGCAATCCTGTCTTCATCTGGAGTTGAGGAAGTCCATAGTCCCACTGGGACAGAGAACTACTTACAGTTCAGTTGTGTTTCTCGTTGAGATGTCTATGAAAGCACATTTTTCCTGTGCCATTACTAGTACGATAATGACAAAGGCTGTTATATTTATCAGTAGAGAAGTATTTGAAATAACAAAAATTAGCAAAACCTAGAAGTACAGCAGTCCAGTGCTGTCTATATACATTTTCAATTTTAATATTATTGAATACTTAAATGACAGACAGTAAGTGCAGTGACTAACACAGCGTTATTTTAAATCCTTTGTTTCCCTCTGTGTGTGTGAGTGTGGAAAATGTGTTTATAACACCTTAGTGCACCTGACAGACTAGTATTACTCTTACAAATACAGATGCCATTTCTATGACACTATATTTATTTCCAAGACAGGATTTCAGCAATACTTGGCAGGAGATATCGTATAACCAATGCTATTATTTCTTGGATCAATTCTCAGCAGACTCAACCACTTTAAAATGTATTCATCAAAATATCTTCGGGTGTGCATGAAATTTTTTCTTTGAGTATCCTTTGCTAAACATTTCAGCAATGACTACAGAAAGAAGGTGGTCTGTGGTCTTCACCTGTCTTACAACACTTGCTTGAGATGGTAAGAATGTACATTATTAATTGAAATGTTATTGGTTGTCAAAATAAAGATATTAGCCATGTATAATATAGAAGCAGCTTTTCTGGTGATATAATTTCAAACAGAGATATCCATACTAAAACAAAAAGCTTTGCACCTTAAAATGTGTGTATATTTTAGAGTTGAGCAAATAATGGGTATAATATTATTGATAATTGCATAAATAGACAGGCTTATTTAGTTTTAAAAATGCTTACTGTGTTTCACATATGTAACCAGAAACACACTGCAAAATTTTTAAGATCTAAGGTAATTGAATGGCATTGTGCATGCTATAAGACTGAGAGCCTTATGATAAAAGTAAAAAAAATTATGCTATGCTGCTGGTTATATAAGCAAGCCAATCAATAGAAAAAAAAATCCTTTACTTTTGCTAAGTACCAGTGTGAATTAACAGCTACCCGTGAATTAAAAATTACTTGTTTGTTAACACCCTGCAGTCAAAAATATTCAGTGAGGAAATCTGAATAATTCAGAGAAAACAAGTTCAAAAAAACCCACTCCAAATCCATTCTTCTTTATACATATATTATTCATAACTACTTCTGATTTCAAATAAGATTATTGGCTACTATTTAAAATTAACATCTGAAGTTTTATATTTTGATATCCAACAAGTCTTGAGAAGTTAGATGCCAAGATCTCATCTCAATCAGATTAAAATGTCTAAATCACGAGGCAATCTGAAAAGCCTATTCATACGTTGATACCAAGATGAATAAACAAATGGAAGTTGTTTGATGAGCAGAAAAATATAGCTAAGCCTCTTCTGTTGTTGATTTGTGTCCTTTATGCCCTATGCTCCACTTTCTTTTTGGTTACCTTCCTAGGTAACAACCATCCTATTGGTGAGTCCATTTTATGGACATTACACACCTGATAATTTTTGAGAAAGCAACTGTCAAAATGGATTACACGATGGCTGACTTCAACCACCCTTTCACTCCAGATACGTATTTTCATAAAACTTTAACAACTTTTTCAAATATATCTGAAATTGACCAGGCTGCCTAGAAAGGGAATGGACAGAAATCTGTCAACTAACAAATTTTACAGAATAAGAAAAAATCTTTACATTTTTCTCCATTCTTCATGAATGTGAACTTTAGATCACTGTCTTAGTTGCCAAAATATAGTATTTAGATATGGATTTCAAACTGTAATTTCCATAGCTGCAATTCATGAGTACTCCCTATAGCTGAAGGCTATAGGTCAGTTAAAACTCTGAAATACTATTAGTATTATGTTATTAGTGGCAGTTCTGGCCAGTACCTTGATACATTGGCTCACTGTGTCCCAGCAGTCTAACTCTGAAGACATTTCTGAAACTGATCAGACAGCTGACCTTCTGAATGAAAAAAGCTTAAAAAAGCTGGTATTATTTTCAAACTTTCCGTTACATTTTCAGTATTGGAGATAAACACATTCATATTATTTGGATCAAGACACTATTATAAATGCAATTAAATAATTACTGTTTAAGGAGAAGATTTCTGTGGCTTGCAAATCATAGAATATGAAATCATGTACTCATTGACTCAAGAATAAGTTGGAACACAGCAGGCTAGTAAACCTACAGCATCAGAGCAATGTATCTCAGGAATCCTCACTAACAGTGTACCATCAGGCACAGTTTATGATCTGAGGTCTATTGATGCAGTGTTTCCATCACTGTACTAGAACCAGGAGACAGCTTTTATCTGTACTTCATCTCGTAAGAGACTGATGTGCCATCTTTATACTACGAAGCCTTCTTACACTTTCCCAAACACAAAATCTAAATACACTTTCTCAATACCTGTTTCTCCTAGTAAAAAATACTCAACAGTTCCTCACAGGCTGGAAGGGACCTCAGTATTGGTCGATGACTCTAGGGCCATGAACCCCCCCAAAAAAGAACATTTACAGAACATTTCAATTTTACCTTAACTGATCTGGACAAGGCAAATTCTGGATCAGAGACAACTTACTATATGAAATTTTTAGTAATTAGCTCTTTTGCCCCTATTCTTCACCTGAAGAAGTAAAACATTATTTTGCTGTTTTACAAAGATATTCTGACTATTAACAACAGAAAAAGGAGCATTCAGATCATGAAGAACACACACAAGTGGACTTTTATGGTTTCTGTAAGTTTCTCCTTACAAATAAAAAAATACATAAATCCACATATAAAATTTTATGTGGCCATAGGAGTTTGCTGTGGAAAGTAGCAGAAGAAAATACTGAGATTCAGAAGAGGTGAATACTTTCATTATTTATTGTGTTTACAGTAAGTATATTCTATTTTGTTTAGGAGAGAATGAAGCAAGTATGTTATACTTTCTTGTATAGAAGAGGCAGCGGTAGTGCCTGAGAAATGCTTTGTGGACAGGATAAAAAATTCTGATCTGTTGTCAGAATGAAGATAATTGGAATATTTTTTTTCTGGCTGTTCTAGTAGGAACCAGGGAAAGTGAAGAAAAATGGTTCGGTATTTAAAATATAACTAGAATTTTATAAAAAAAGACACTGAAAATTTTTTGTTAAAATTAATGAATCTTAAGAAAAAATTTAAAACACATGGGAAGTTCTTAAGAAAGAATAACTGAAAAAATTCTTTGAGTGTGTCATTTAGCTGTTTGGTGGAAGGAGCTAAAATGGATACTACAAGGAAACATTTTGAGTTTTAAAGTGTTATCTCTCCATTGACAGAGTCACTGTCTGATTTGATATACCAAAGATAACCTTGAGAAGGAAAAAAATCTTTGTCATAAGAAGAGTTTAAAAAAGAGTTATCAAATATTTTCAGTGTTTATAGGCTCAATTTTTTCTAATGCAAACTCTTTACTTATTTTATCTGACTTGAAGCAGTACTGCTAATACTCAACAACACCCTTCTGACTAAAGATGAGTCAAAGAATCATAGAATGCCAGGTTGGAAGGGACCTCAAGGATCATCTGGTCCAACCTTTCTAGGTAATACTATAGTTCATATGAGGTAGCTCAGCACCCTGTCAAGCCAACACTTAAAACTGCCCAATGTGGGGGAATCTGCCACTTCCCTTGGGAAACTATTCCAATGTTTGACTGTCCTCATGGTGAAAAATTTATGTCTTGTGTCCAATTGGAATCTCCCCAGGAGCAATTTCTGCCCATTACCCCTTGTCTTTTCTATGTGACTCCTTGTAAATAGGGAGTCAATGATTTCTTGGTAGCCACCCTTTGTGTACTGGAACATGGTAATACGGTCTCCCCTAAGCCTTCTTTTCTCAAGGCTAAATAAACCCAGTTTTCTCAGCCTCTCCTCATATGGCAGGTCCTCCAGTCTTGTTATCATACATGTGGCCCTTCTCTGGACCCTCTCCAGCCTGTCCACATCCTTTTTGTATAGTGGGGACCAAAACTGAACACAGTGTTCCAGGTGTGGTCTGACAAGTGCCGAGTAGAGCAGGATGACTTCTTTATCTCTGCTGTTGATGCCCTTGTTGATGCAGCCCAAGTATCCTGTTGGCTTTCTTTGCTGCTGCAGCACACTGTTCACTCATGTCAAGCCTGTTATCCACCAAGACCCCCAGGTCCCTTTCCACAGGACTGCTCTCCAGACAGGTGGATCCCAGTCTGAACTGCACTCCTGGGTTATGTGTTCCCAGGTGCAATACAAGCTGGAGAACAGTAGAAAATAATCACAGAATTACAGAATGTTTGGGGTTGGAAGGGACCTCCAAAGATCATCGAGTCCAACCCCTCGGAGCACAACCAAAACTAGGGCAGATCACTCAGAAAGGCATCCAGACAGGTCTTGAAAGTCTCCAGAGGAGACTCCATGACTTCTCTGGGGAGCCTGTTCCAGTGCTCTGTAAACCTTAGAGTAAAGAAGTTCTTCCTCATGTTGAGGTAGAACTTCCTGTACTCGAGTGTGAATCCATTATCTCTTGTCCTATCACAGGGCACAAGTGAAAAGATGTCCCCACCTTCTTGACACCCAGCCCTCATGTATTTATAGACATTAATTAGATCCTCTTTCAATCATCTCCTCTCTAGACTGAAAAGCCCCAGGTCTCTCAGCCTTTCCTCATGAAGCAGGTGTTCCAGTCCCTTAATCATCCTTTTAGCCCTCTGTTGGACTCTCTCAAGTAGATCCCTGTCCCTCTTGAACTGGGGAGCCCAGAACTGAACACAATACTCCAAGTCAGGTCTCACCGGGGATGAGTAGAGGGGGACCTCCCTCCATCTGCTGGACTCACTTCTCCCACTACACCCCAGGATACCATTGGTGTTCTTGACTACAAGGGCACATTGTTGTTCCATGCATAACTTGCTGTCTACCAGGACTCTAAGGTCCTTCTCCACGGAGCTGCTCTCTAGCAGATCACCTCCTAACCTGTACTTGCTGTTTCTTCCCAGATGTAGGACTCTGCATTTTCTCTTGTTGAACCTCATTAAGTTCTTCTTTGCCCAGCTTTCCAGTCTGTCCAAATCTTGCTGAAAGGCTGCACAGCCTTAAGATGAATCAGCCAGTCCTCGCAGCTTCATGTCATCATCAAACCTGCTGAGAAGACACTCTGTCCCATCATCAAGGTCTTTGATAAAGATGTTGAACAGGACTGGACCCAACACTGATCCCTGGGGGACTCCACTAGTTACAGGTCTCCAGCTGGACTCTGCACCATTGATCACCACTCTTTAGGCTCTATTGTGTAGCCAGTTCTTAATCCATCTTACTGTCCATTTTTCTATCCCACATTTCCTGAGCTTGCTCACGAGGATGTTATAGGAGACTGTGTCAAAAGCCTTGTTAAGGTCAAGGTAGACTACATCCACTGGTCTCCCTGCATCTATCCATTCAGTCACAACATCATAGAAGGCTATCAGATTAGTCAAGCATGATTTCCCCTTGGTACATTCATGCTGGCTACTGCTTATAACCTTCTTCTCTTCCATGTGCTTTGAGATGACCTCCAAAATGAGCTGCTCCATCATTTTCCAGGGATGGAGGCGAGGCTGACTGGACTGTTGTTTCCTGGATCTTTCTTCTTGCCCTTTTTGAAGACTGGAGTGACACTGGCTTTCCTCCAGTCCTCAGGCACCTCTCCTGTTTGCCATGATCTTTCAAAAATGATGGAGAGTGGTAGGGTGATAACATCAGCCAGCTCTTTCAATACTCTTGGGTGCATCCCATCAGGGCCCATGGACTTGTGTGTATTCAATTTGCATAACTGATCTCTTCCCTCCTCCAGGCTTCCTCTCTTATATCCAGGGTCTGAAGTTCATAAAGGCTGGTTTTAGTAAAGACTGAAGCAAAGAAGTTATTCAGCAACTCTGCCTTCTCTGCATCCTCTGTTACCAGGGTTCCCACCTCATTCAGCACTGGGCCCACATTTTCCCTATTCTTCCTTTTACTACTGATATATTTGAAGAAGCTCTTTTTGTTCTCCTTTACTTCCTTTGCCAGTTTAAGAGGGCTTTGGCCTTTCTTGTTGCCTTCCTACATACCTATAGTTCTCTCAAGTGACAAGTCCCTTGGAAGATGAAGAAAACAAAACTGTATTTGAAGATATATTAATATAAAATTTGAGAAAACACAGGTGTGGGTTATGAAGTGGTTTTCTCAGTTGTAATTAAAACAATTATTATAACAAGTCTGGTGAATGGTAACTGATTCAAGATTTGACACTTCCCAGCTCAGGAACACACTTGAGGCCAGACACTGGTGGCAACTTTCTTCTCCAAGTCCACTGCTAAGACCTACAAAATCTTCCCAACAATTAATTTAAACCCTATTACTGGTCCTTCTCCCTTTCTGGTGCACAATTATTTGTGCATGGACTTTCATTGTCACAGGACCATTTACTTTTCATAAAATCATAGAATATATGCACACCTGGTTGTCACAGTTTAACACTGAGCTGACAATTAAATGAATGACAGATTGCTCTCTGTTAACCCCCCTGCCTCACTCTTTAGGGAAGGGAGAGGGAATAAGGGAGAAAAACTCCCACAGAATCACAGAATCACAGAATTACCAAGGCTGGAAAAGACCTTTAAGATCATCAAGTCCAGCCTATGACCAACACCACCACACCATCTAGACTATGGCACTAAATGCCACATCCAGCCTTGCCTTGAACACATCCAGGGACGGCGCCTCCACCACTTCCCTGGGAAGTCTATTCCAATGTCTAATCACCCTCTCCGTGAGTTAGAAACTAAACCACACAGCTTTAATGTACCAGTCGTGATGAAAATAATAAAATGTATACAAATATATACAAATATACACAAAAGCATTATTGCTGACTGCCCTCTCCCAATAACACTCATGTCATCACTGAGACTGCAGGGCAAGCCGTGGAAAAGTACCGGACTTCACTCCTGGAGTCAGTGGCAGACAGGAGGTGGGTGCAGGAACACAGGGATTCAGGAATCCACAGATCAGAATCAAAGGTAGATGAATGTACAGAATACTCCCAGGATGCCAGCCATGGACCAAGAGAGCAAGCCCCTCAGGATCCCTCAAATTTATACTGAGTATGGCGCTTATGGGATGAAATAGTTTGTTTGGCCAATTTTTGTTACCTGTCTGGTCCACTCCACCCCCCCAAGGGTCACAGGTGTGACCCCTTTACTCCCTTTTGGTTCCAGAACATTCAGGCCTTGGTCCTGCACACCATTCTCTAGTCATAACTATAGACACTGAGCATCATCATTTCTAGAGGCAGACACTGACTGAAAAACACGCTGTTAATTTTGAGCAAGTGCAGCTACTTAGAAAGGACTTAACTGAAAAATAAGATCTCTAAAATCTATCCTGGCTCAAACCAGGACACTGGTCTATTCCAAAGCATTCTCAAAGCAAGGCTTTGATGTATTTGGACATCACAGGTCATCAAGAAAACCAACAGATTCAAAATTACATGTTTTCCCTTTCTCAAGAATTCTGGGCTAATTTGCACACCAGTTTTTTTCCAAAGATTCTTAGGTCTGTTGGTTAGTCATTGAGAAAAAGCTTCTTGGATTAGATTCTTTATTTGACATTGTCATGTTACAATAGGTCTAAAATACTTTGGCAGAAACTAAACCCCCTTCTGTTCCAGCCTATCATAAGATATCAAAGGAATTGAGGGTGACTGGGCTTAGTTTCTGAGTGATGCCCAAACCAGTGTTAGTAGTCCAGTCACACCCAACACCTCTGTGGGACAGCCACGGGTCCAGATGCACTACTAACATCACACTACCTGCCTAGCCACACACCACCTGAACTAGTATGGCCACATTCAAATGTATGATCCACATTCAGGAACAACACTCTTGGCTAAGACAAACAATAGTGCGATTTATTGAAGCAACAAATACATAAGTTCTTTGGATTGCCAGTGACAAATTAGCTCACTACAAAGCAGGTGCAAATACCAAGCATATAAGTAATATAGCCTGGCTACTAATGCATACAGTGATAAGAAAGAAAAAGGAAAAAACAGCTACCTGTGGGTAGCTTTTTGAATGGAGGTGGGGTTTAGTATTAAAATTATATTGTAATGAGCAAAGTTCACTAAAGGACAGTCATTTGTCAAAAAAGTGAGAGATTTTTGGCCAAGGGTTTCAAATATACAACTTGTGAGTTCTAGGGGACTTTCAGATCCCCATGTTATTAGAAAGTGCAGCCATGATATCTCCGAATGTGCCGCTTATCAGTTCCATAGTACCTTCAGGCCCCCATGTTTACCACAGAGCCTGGCCGTGGTGCCTCCACTCCACTCAGCTGTCTATGCTGGTGTCCTTAGAGTCAGCACATCAAGCTCCCTTGATTTTGCTAATGACTAGGGTCTCCTGGGGAATTACCATGGTACAGACTGCAAATTAGCTGCATTCCACTTTAAAGGCTCTGTTAATTTTGTATCTTTCCTCAAAAGGTGAATATAGATTTGATTTGTAAATCACCTTGTCATGGGTTAATGCTGGGTCGGCAGTAAATGAATAGCATAAGATGCTTTCTTAGATCCAAGCAGTGGCTTTGGTTCTGCATACCATTCTCTAGCTGTAACTAAAACATTAAGCATTTTCAGTCCTACAAGCAGACAGTGACTGAAAATATGCTGTTAACTTCAGCAAGTGCAGCTACTAGAAGACACTTAACTGGAAGCAAAATTATTAGAGAAAATTGGTTCTATCATGGCTCAAACCAGGATACACTTTCACCACTCATCCCACAGTGGAGCTGTGACCAATGTATTCAGCTTTCAGGACTTCTCAGTGATGAATCAGGAAGGCCTCACCTGAGCTGTCAGTTACAAGAAAAAATCTCTGCAAATGAAACCCTGCACCAAAATAATGTTTTGACTAGCGTCATCTTTAGGAGAAGAATTAAAGATGGAGATTTGCATGCTAGCCCTGTAGGAAATGGCCAGCGTTAAAATAATCTGTCTGAATCTTGCCCTTGAAATCTCTCAGCACCTTCTCAAAAGTTAGGTTACATTCTTCAAACTCATGACAGCTTAATGGAAGGTTACCATAATGTAGATAAATGACACCAGTCCATCAGTGATTTTCCTCAACCCACAGATGGTAAATTTAAGTGTGCTAGTAGCTGAAAAAACTTTCTCATTGGTGAATGTAAGACCAACGCTGCATATATAAAACTATCAAGAGCATTATTGAATCATGCAGCTGATTTATTTGAGGACCTTAATATATCAATTTGTAGAAGCTCATAAGAGCATTTATTCCTTCTAACATTATCTCAACTCTTGCCAGAACATTATTAACCATTAAAATAATAATAACAAAAAACCCCATATTTTAATCTATCTAATTTGGACTGTTAGACCACCTCACCCTCTTTCCATTTCCTCAGAGGACTATAGGAAAAATTTTAGTTCTTCTGCTGATAAAAATTGCTTTGGCTTGCATCATTCAGCATTTGAGAGCCCGGAGGCCCAGATTCTATTAAAATAAATCTGTTTCACTTTTCAACCCAGAGAGCCTCTCTTTCTCATTTTTCTCCCTCTTTCCCTACCTTGGGAGGGGGGGTGGGGGTGAATCAAGACACTGCCAACTCGGTGCCAAACCGACACATATGGTCACTGTGTTAGGTAAGATATTATTTGATGTCATAAATACAGTCTTACTCTTTTCCAACTTGTTGTTGAGCACATACACAACCTATAATAAGTCTGCATATCAGATTAAGAACAATAGTTGTGAAAAATAATTTTGAGGTTTTTCCTTTCAATGAATACTAAAATTAGTGAGAAGGAAATGCCTCTTTCCCATGTTGAGTATTTAACTACTGTCATTCAGGAAGACCCTTGTGGCAATGATTTAGATTCTTTCAATCAACCTTGCTCTTGATGAAGGGTACCTCCTCAGCAAGTACATCATGACCTTACTCACTATCATTTGTTACATTATTGTTAAATAGAAAAGATGCTTTTCTTTACAGAACTGTTTTTTTCAAAGTTGCGAGGCCACCACATCCCTGTTCCCTAAACCTAGTGTCCAGCTTGCCAACATATAAAGTCAATATCACCTTATTCACCAGCTCAGAATTTCTGTTTATCACTCTTTTACACTAAGGCAAGGTTAAGAAATCCCATTACTTCCTCTTGAGAATCTTTTTAAGCTCTCGTTGGAAATGGTACATTGTGCTATGCAAAAGGCAGATCTCCAGAGGAATGATAAAACTTCTCTATTTGGACTTCTAACAAAGAGCAGGAGGAAACATTCTCAAAAAGAAATGTAATCATGAGACAAATCAGTGCCAGCTCTAATGAACACCTGAGACCCTTAAATCCTACACAATGAAAATGGTGTTTTGTCTCCTTCTCTAACAACGTGAAAATGGGGCTTTTGGGAGGCATCCTATCTAACTTTAATTTGATTACACCAGCAGCATACTAGTACACAAGATAGTAACTCAAAGCTATGTCATGTTATCCTTTAGTTACTTTCTAGGTATACTAATACTAACCACTGGTTATTGAATTATTATTTTAATTATTTGTGTGTGTAAAAAGCACAGTCCATTATGAAGCCAATATATTAGTCTACTCTCTAATGTTATTTTCGTTGTAAGAAAAACTGTCCATTTTTTTGCTGTAGGCAATGCGTTATTCTTTCTCCATTCCCTGTCATAGTATTGACTAATGATCCAGGATTTTCTTACTCCTTTTTATCTGTTTGCCCTAGTTCTGTCACTGAACCTAAAAGACAATATGAAAATGTGAGACTTGCTACTTGTAAATATACAGTGAAAAACTGATTTTTTTTTGTTTCCTCTCACTCATTCAACTTGAATGGAGTTACTTTAGATTAATGAAGTAGTGTGGGAAGCAGAACTTAAGCTTTTCATTTTTTTCCTTGAGCTTTTTTATTAACCTTACTATTTTTTCAGTACTAGATTACAGAAAAAGAAATAAGTAAACTGAATAGCTAAATAAAAAATCCTAAACTTCTTAACCATGCTATAATTACTGACAGCAAGCAAAAGAGGAAAATTTATATCCCATGTATCGTAGTGTTACAGGCTTCCATTTTAAGCTCTGGAGTAAGAAAGAAGCATAATAGAAATTGTGTGTGACCTGAGGACATGACTGGGAGCCAAGAATTTATGCCAAAATCACAGATCAGATGCCCTGTAGGGCTTGTCCTCTCTGCTAAAAAGAAAGTAAAGTAATTTAATTATCACTTATTCATCCTGTATGGTTGCAAGAGAATTTGTGAGGCATCTCAAAAGCTATACAGTCTTTTGGAGACCAAGGAGAGAAGCTTCACAAGATAAAAGTGAACAATATTGTGGTTTGCAGTCTTCCTGCTGGTTCTCCACTTTTCTGTTTGACTTGTGTCTAGCCTTTAATTTTTTCAAGTGGATTTTTTAAAAGGAAGATAAGTGAGGAAATGTAGGTCAGTCAGATAGGACTGAGCATAAAAAGAAAGGCAGAAAAATGTGGAGAACAGCATTAGTGAGAGTAAGACTGAGGCAATGACTCTAGACAATGTGGTCTGAGCTGAAACAAATAGCTGAGCTATACCAAGGATGTTCAGTCTAAATATGATACCTACCCTGGATACTGTTGATACACAAAAGTCTCTAGGCCATCAGTAAGCTCCAGGCAGTTGAATTACATTTCTGATGTCTAGGTTTTTCTATCTTAGAGACTCTGATCATCATGGTAGGTTAGGGGAAAGAGAAAAGTGAGAAGAGGCTGCATAAAATTTACCTTTAAGAATTATTTTCAGGCCTTGCTGAAAACATCCAGACAAGATCGATCTTTCCTCTATAATTTACATAAAGTGTAAAAACAACTATCCCTTAGGTTTCCTTTACTCTTTTTTTTACATCACATATCTATTTTGAACAGAGAGAAGGAAAAGCAAAGCAAAAGAATGTATATGACCCAAGCCTAGGATTTGGAGCTAAGAATTTCTGGCAAAAATCCCAGTTCCGATGACATCTAGGGCAATTCTTAGGGTTGACACCTTTGCTAAAAAGTAAATGGAACTGTCAGAGCAAGACTGAAGAGGTAGCCTTGATCCCAACATCTTTAGCTTAATTAAGGCAGATCCTATTGAATGTGTTAATGTTTGCCTGGCCATTGTGGATTTTATTTTGCAATACCTTGGTGTAGCAATGGCTATCTTCTAGGAACTTTATGGAATCCTTTTTCAGCCTTTCTCGGGATGTCTTTGAGAAGTAAACCTTTTATTGCTTCTTTTGACATATCTGTCTGAAAGGCCTAGCTCAGATACATATGCCCACCCCCAAATACAAACCACAGTCTTGGACTAGAGAGAGCATCTAGGCAGGACAGGAAACCACTTTAGTAGGCCAAATTCACTCACACTAGAAGCTGCGGTTTGTTCTAGTGTATTGCAACTTCTACTGTTATAAAATAGAAGGGGAAAAAATTGCTAGCCCTTTACTGGTCTCATTTGCTTATACATGTCCTTAGAAGATAGGTGTACTTCACACACTGAGCTGATTTCATGAACAAAGATGTGGTTTTTTACGTAAAACATCAATAAAGTTCAGACAGTTCTCAAGTATGGAAAAAAGATGTCTCTACCTCTCCTGTTAAAAAACCCTTAAACTTAGATAATTTAAAAGGCTAGAAATTTCAAAGATGTCTTGCTTTGTAGATCATACTGGAATCCAACTTTTAAACCAACTGTAAAGAAAAATGATTCAGTGATTCAAGGATTAAACTTTTTGATGAAACTATGTTTTCTTGCTTCTACCCAGCATTTAAGATCATCCAAGTCCAATAATCATTTACCTGCTTTCCTTCTTCAACTTGCAAACTTATAAACTGACCTTTAAAACATATAGACTGATGGCTAGAGCCCTATATCATCTACCAGCAATACATAAGCAAAGAGAGCACAGTAGTGAAGACCAAAAGCCATGCATATGAAAGTAACACAGATTCCTCAAAACTAACAGAAAGCAAATTCCAGACTGTTTTGTCATTTAAGTAGTTTGCTTTTTTTTTTAAATGTGATTTGCTTAAGGTGAATCAGGTCGTAGGAGTGGAGCCACTGAATCTGAGCTCACAAGGTTTATGAAACTCAAATAACTGTGATCTGTTTTCATTATCTTTTAAATTCTTTTTTCTATTGTGATACCTAATAAATTCTATATAGATATACTCCAGCAAATAAGAGTGCAGTTATGTCTACAGCAGAGTTTCTGAAAAATCTATGTGAAAGAGAATAGTGTGTGTTTATGTCATATTACAAAAGAAGTAGTCTCTGATGAGGTGATGCACATTTTGTTTTCATCATGTTATATTCAATGTGTTAGTAGTTTTGTTACCTGTATAAAGAAAATGAAACCTGAAAATGAAAATTATATTTTTTAAGAGCAAATTAAAATCTTCCCTCAAGTAGTGATTTTTACCTTAAAACTGTGATAAATATCTTGATGCAATGTCAGATTTGTCACCTTTTTTCATACAAGAGTCTCCTCAGTTTCACAACATTCTTGATTTATGGTGCTTTGAGCACTTCAGGAAAAATTGATCCTTCAATTACACTTGGCCTTTATTAGTGAGAGCATTACTTTGAAGACTGTAAACAGATTTTGCTGAAGAATGAAATTTCTTCAGACACATTAGACCTATTAGTTTTTCCCCTGTAATTAGTTCTGTGTATCATTCATCAGTGATTCTGAGTAACACAAAACTCAGTACAAAGAAGGAAACTCTTAAAGGTTTGAAACAGATTCATATTTAAAGGGTACAAAAATGTTCACCAATTTAAAATTTTATTCTAGAAATGTTTAAAAAATCATTGCTTGCTCATGTGAGCTTATTTATAAGAGATATGGTGGGAAAACAATGAACTAAAGGGAGGACAATAGTTTAAAAATCAAAATGCAAAATGGTTTAAGGAACAAAAATATATATGTGCTTCACAATTCAGCAATATATCCCATTTCCTTCTAAATAAGCCCTAAGTGAGGTAACAAGAGCAGTTATAGACCAAGATAAATTTATTCTGCTGACAGTAGCTAACATTGTGCATTGCAGATATATCCAAAAAATGAGCGAAAATAAATTTTTCTACAAATATCTATGACATTCCTCATTATCAATGCTGAGAAGTTTATAATGGCTCAAAAAATACCATATTTTGTTTCCTTTCAAATGCTATTTACTTATCTGATTTCAGCAAATCTGTTCAGTGCAAAGCAAGTGGTATTTTGGTTCTTAGTTTCAGTGAGAAAGGGAGACAATAATTTAAGAGTGAAAAGATAGCGAAGAATATGACATATACAAGCATTTGTCATGACAATATTTGCCCATATTATTCTCTCCATTCAAAAGTCACTCCAAATGGAAATATTTAATCCAATAGGCATTTGAAAACACAAAGGAAAAACAGGTTAGAAAGGAAGCTGGGGACTAATTTTTACTGCATACAAGTTCCTCTATTAAGAGTATACCTACATTTTAGGAAGGCACATTTAGCCTTTTACCTAATGAATGTATTTTATGAAAAAAAAAACCTCCCCCAAAAAACCCAAAAAACTCAACAACAACAACAAAAACCACAAAAAATCCCGACTCATACTGTAAATAGGATATAAAATAATACAAAAGCAAAGTAATAAAAAGCTTGATTCTGTTGTGAAAATGCATAGGACTCGTCACAGGGTTAGGGTCAAATGTGTATCTTCCTTCCCTAATCATATTTTTTTTTAAATATTCATTTATTTGTGCTTTTTTTTCATTTATTTATTATTTTAATGTAGCAGTGTTTACTCTTCAGTTAGAATTTAATGTCCTTTATAATAAATTCCTTAACATATAAATGTACTTTTTAATCTTAGGCCTGCACATTTTATTTGCATCTCCTCCAGCAGCCTTCCAAAAAGTAGAGTTGTTTGATGCCTTGCCTATGTGTATTGTTGTTTTCAAAACAGTACAGAGCAGTCTTCACAGGACAGAAATCCCTCCAGACAATATCTCTACATTACATCGTGTGTACAGTGCTCTCAGAGTCACTCCCAAAATTATTTATTCCCTCTTTCTTTCCATCCTGTCTCAGAATTTCCTTCCTCCTTGAAACGGGAATTTTTCTTTTTCTACTTGTAACTTTATTTTCATGTAAATTGTGCACAGTAAATATTTTACTTTTAGCAGCTGTCAAAGAAAACTTTGTTTAAACACAGTGCTTCTGAAAGGAAGATATATTTTAAAAGAACTGAAACTTTCCTCTTTCATTTTGCCACCCATAAAGCACGTCTGATATTGTACCATGTTCTATAAAATATGTATATAAAAATAGTTTTATGGTCTCTTTTCATCACTTCATAAAGAGTTGGACTCACATAGTGCCTGAATCCAAAGATACCAAGCCATGCAGCTAAAATGGTTATTTTCAAAACTACCATTCTTCTAGGGAGATTATTATCCCTGAACTGGCTGGGATGAGTTAAGTAATTCAAACCAGAAGAATATTTGTATGCATTGTGAATTGTTAAGAAGCCACAGAAGATTCCCATTTATCCTTAAGATAAATTCAGGAAGTCCAGAACATCACATGTATACACAGAGATGTGCATAGAGATATCAAAAAAAGATGGGTCCTCCATCTTGCATTTGTCTGGACTTGTTTATAGCATCTTGAGTGTAGAAACTTCAGTCTGATATATGCTGACAGTGCCCTAGAATATATCCATAAGTCTGATCTACACTTGCTCTCTTTCTTCTAAAGCCTGTGGCTTGGCACCACTTAGTTAAGGGAAAGGCACCATGTAGCAAACATATTTCCCGTGTGCAACAATTCAAATGTATTTCTCCACTTGGCATTAACAAATAAAAATGGAACTTGAGAAACCACATTAATACAGTTAATGAGAGACAGCTACCACTTCTGTACGGATAAGATTAAGGAAGTAATTGAAGAGGAAGAAAATCCATCTAAGCTGAGTCCAGCTGGTACAAAATCACACCTCTACAATAACTCCTTTACTGTCCAGACACATACTGAGACTCTGCTTGACCACTTAACCCTGCTTGAGTCATTATCAGCCTGGCAAGAGGTACAGATATTGGAGCACAGGCACAAGGAGATTTGATCATCAAAAAAGCACAATTGTGGATAAAGTGTATTTCTCTTGTCCCTGGAACCTACTATGTTCAGATTAGTCCCACTTGCAACACTAAGTACAAACAGACGCCCTGCACACGAGCAGCTAATTTTCATGTCCTCCTTCCAAATTAGTACCAAACCAAGGCCTTTAAGCCCATATATTGAAAGAATACAGGAAAGGTTAACATCCTTAGGCTAACATTAGCCTGTCTGATTCCTTCCATGGCTTGTATTGTGAATACCCTACTAGGATTCCTTAAGAATTCTGTTTGCATCCTCAGATCATTCCAGGAGGTAAAATTATTACCACACTGCTCTTATGAGATGGATTTGACACATTTCCTCACTGTCACAATTATGTAGAAAGAGCAGTAATGTCAGCAGACAGATGGATTGTTTTAGATCAAATACTCCCAAAATATCTGCTTGAACCAAATTCTTTTGGGAAAACACAAAAATATTCTATTAAGAATTATTTTGAGGGTATATATTGATTTGAGGGCATCTGTTACACCCCTAGGGAGATGCTAAAATCCCAGATTGCAAACCAGAACAGCCAGTATGCTGGGGAAGTCACATATACAAAATCAATAGGAAACCCTAGGGAGCAGCTGGGGAGTTAATCACACAAAGAGATACCTCTGCTCATTTTGTATCCAGAGGCTGGAACCCTCTCCTGAGATAGATCTTTGCAAAACACGAAGCCTTTTATTTTCAAATGAAGTTATAATACGATGTCATCTACCACCAAACTCTTGCCAGTTTTCCCCTGAAGTATACTGTAACAAATTATAGGCCATTTTTGTTCAGAAACCTTCTTGATCTGTCAGATGAAGATTCACAACTATACAAAGGAGAATTCAAGACCCATTAGAAACACCCAACACTTGACTCTGTAACCTTGTGGGGTGGGCACTCATCAGGGAAATAGTTAATTATGGGTTTCTTGTCAAGTCTGCTCATCTTCTTTCCCCAGAAGACTGGTTACTAAAAAGTATAAAGTAGCCTTGTGAAGCAAAGACAGAATTTATGAACACTATAAATGCTGAATTATAGCATAATGTACTTTCTAGTGATTCTCTTCTCACTCCCCACCAATTTCTTCTTTCACCTCTTTCTGTATATTCCTATGAATCACATAATATTTCCTGTAGAAGAGCAGAAGAAGTAGGGAGTGCATCCCCTTGCTAACCTTAGCCCACAGTACACACTAGAAATAAAAACACCTTCAGGAATATGTGATTTTTTACCCCTTAACCTGAGGAGGGCGTTGAACCTCAGTATATGAATGCTATAGATCTTCTAGTTCATTGAGAGCACTACAGTCAATGTCAGTCAGTTGTTCTTAGGAAATGCATATTAAATGTCCTTTGGAGACCTTTGATACTTGACTGCTCTTAGGCATGTGATAGCTGCTGAGCTGTGTAGACTGCAGCAATTTTTGGTGCACTTGAGTGAGAAAGTCACACTCTGCATTGGGGAAGAGTCAGTCAAAGGAGATCCCTGGAGGTTTAAACACCTCTAAGATTAGACTTTTAATTTTCATTTAGAATTTTAGTCTGTCTATACCCTTTGTTTGATATCTATCTTCCTGGCCTCAGGATACACACATGTAGCAATTTAGAATTCACCCAACAACAAAAAACAACCAACCAACAAACCAAAACCAGAATAAAGCCTTTGAGGTAGAAGTGAAAACAAAATAAAAATATGGTCTGTTTTTTCAAGGCAAAGCAATACATTATTTTTATTCCCTAGCTTAATAGAAAGTTATTTTCTTTGCCTAAATTGTTCAATAATTTTTTAGAAAAAGCCAGAATTTAGCCTGTTTCTTCTGCCTAAGACAAGCAGTCAATTTTAATTAACTCAATGTGCAGGAGTCTTTGGCATTTGTGGAAACTGGGCACACAGCCAATCCCCAAAGCACCTCTGATCAGTTTGCCTGGAAAGAAGGAAAGGAAAAAAAGATGTTTGCTTAGAGATCTTAGAATTATAGTCTGAAATCTCAACAGCTGGAAATAAAATTAATTACACAGTCTTGCCTTCTTTACCTATCAGTGTAACACCATTTACATCCCTGAAACTACTCACATGGGTAAGTACAAAGGAGATTCTGCTCTAGAGATACTGTTTATTGTACAGAAAAGCTAGTTTACCCGTTCAGCATTCATGTTTCTGTTGAAGTTCAATATACCTAGAGTGCCGAATGTATTAACAACAACAGCAAGAAGAATACCTACATTATTTTAACTCAAGCATGTCTTGTGTGTGCTCATGTATACAGCATTTTAAAACTGTTAGTGGAATAATTTTTGAGGTGATAGTAAAAAAGCTATCAAAGATTTTCTTGCATACAATCTGGACTAACTCTATGAGACGTCATTAAGGTGGTAGGAGATGTGCATTAAATTTTCAAAGACCTAACATCTTTTATTCTTTTATTGAATCTGAAATACAGAATCCTCAGTAAAAGCAACCTTTCCTTTACTCCTATTATAATGCAGCGTGTATATGAATGATAAGCCAGCATGTGTGTGAATATAGGTAATTTATTTTACAATTGACTAAGCCTGGAAATAACAAGGTAACCTTTTAAGATTTGCAGTGAGAGTTTCTCAAGGAAAAAAATGTGTGTTTTATCTAACTAATCAAATAGTCACATTTAGCCCATTACAGCATATTCTAGTCTAAGAAAATGAAACTGGTTTTCTCCTCAAAAAACAGAAATCAGCTGAAAACTTGCTATGTACAGAACATTTATTGCATAATTCAAATACTTTTTAGATAAAAAATGTTTACAGTATTGAAATTTCAAGCAAAGACAAAAAATGTCCTTTGATGCTATTAAATGCAAACTTTTACTGGAATTTTTTAAAGTATTAAAGTGCATTTTAAAAAGAAAAATTCAAACCACCACTACTAAAGCAGATCTGAATTAACTAAACTTCAGCCATTATTTTCAGTACTCAGTGTCAAATCCTGCTGCCTAGATGGTTAAACGTTTATCAAGAGTGAGCAAAATCGCTTTTGATAAAGAAGAATTTAATGAAGACACAAAGAGAAAAGGTGCAAAATGGAAAAATATTAACCCTGTATGTGATCACAGCAAATCACAGGGTTCACTGTTAAAGAGCCCACTGCAGAGCTGGGAACCCAGTTTTTAGCAGTTTGCACAGAAGCTGTAAGATCCAATGTCTGGCATTTCGGTTAGTGTATGTAAGCAGTGAGAAAATTTTCCACAGAATATTTTCATATCTTCGGTTTAAAATAAAGCTGCACTGAGGCTTGGGAAATGGTATAAACTTTCTTGGTCTGAGCCCAGAAAAATGGAAGTAAAGTCTACCTTCTCTTTTTCTGGTCCTTGCATTCTCTAACACTTATAATCCCTAATGGGAAATTTTTTTACACAATTTTTTCTCCAACTGTTTTACCAGACCTCTTTCATTGATACTTCTGAAACATACCTAACCTAAGTATGTATTTGCTGCTTTAATTAAAATACATATTACGAGTTTCATAATATGCATTTTAAATTTAAGTCATGGACCTTTCTTTTTCTGTGCAAATCTATAGGAGACATAGCACATTGCTGAGTAATATAGACATTAAAATATTGGGTTATTTTAGGTTTTGTAAAGTATCATGGACTTTCTGTAATCTGGTTGTGCTCTGGTTTCCAGCACCTGTAGATGACAGTGTAAAATATGTAACAGCTCCCTGACAATGGTCTTGTGTTCTAAAAGAATCAGGCCCTAGTGACTTTTATTTCATCATCCATTATGCTATGAACTTACCTGAGATTGCAGTTAAAGGTAGTGATGTAAATTTTATTACTGAAAGCTACTTACTGAGGCATTCTTCTGATACTACATGCCAACTAGATAACTATCTTTCCACTTAAATTAAAAATATAAAATATTTCTGTCTGATGTGGGAAGTCAAATGTGTGTTCTGTTTAAAAATCTCTGGCCGCATGACTATTAAATAAGCTATATTAGAAAAGCTGTATAGTTGTATCCCCTGTTGTTTTGTCCTGGTTGACTTAAACCTGGCAGGCTACATTTAGTTTTGAAGTAGAAGAGTACCACTGGTAGCAGTCTTTTGAGAGATGGAGTATATCCATAAGGTCACAGAGCATTACTAACTTTGCTAGCAGAGTCAGCATGGTGCTGTCTGGCACATATCTCACCTACATCTTACTCAGAGAATAGGTAAAGTGAATACATTAGTATCTGCATATAGCCATGTATATTTTTTCCCCGTATCCCACAATGTCTTGTCCTATTTCAACAACATGAGACATTGAAAGTTCTCCAGAGTAGAGACTGTCTTGCAGCATGCATATTTTGTTCATTCACAGCCAGCTGATGATCAGGCTTATAGGTCCATGCAGAGGTTTATATAAGGTGATCCAATATGATTCACGTATATAGCAGCAGAGACCAAAAGAATCCCAGCATCAATTAACACCCCCAAACCAGCTGCCAGAGTCTGCACATAATAATGTAAGATACACTGCACACTGATTCTGATTTGCTATTTCCCATTGCTTCTCACATGTTCTTAAGCTGTATTTCCCATTTTATAGAAAGAGACGCAAGACATAAGGTTCAGGGTGCAATAGGTCTGTATCATTTTCCCATCATATTCAAAAATCAAGAGACTTTTTAAAACATGAAGTACAAGACAAAGAAAGAGAAATATACCAACAGTGGTATTCTACACCATGCTTATTAGACCTCTAGGCCCCTGTCTCTCCAAAAACAGTGATTCTGTCTTTTTTTTCACTCTGTTATTGAAATTCAGCATAGGAAGCAATGACCTCCAATTATGCACCCTAAAAATTATGACTATGATTGAAAGATTCCTGACACAGGAATGAGTTGTTTGTCAGCTGAGCCCCTGAAGGTTAAACATAGCATATAGTTTCAAACTACTTCAAGACAGTGCCAGTTCAGCCTTGGCTGTTGCAGAATCCAGTGTCATATAGGCTTTGTTGTCCTTCCCACATCCCTCACAATTATTCACATCAGATGCTATTGCTAAATCTTTTACTACTACAATTATTTGCTGTCCCAGGTAACAATTAGTTTAACATAGAAGGTGCAGCCACTTTTGATACCTGCTTCTCAAGTAATTTTTATGGCACTAAAGGACAAAAATGTAACAGGAAAACAAATAAATTTCCCAAATCCAAATAATCTGTTATTCTACATAGTCTGGGACATGATTCTCTGAATCTGATTTTCTTGAGTTTGCAAACTAAACGTATACTAACCTTATAACATTTAGTAACTCAATGTAATATCAGAATGGAATCTGTGATACAGTTAAAAGTGAGGGTGTGTAGAACACAGCACTCTCTATTAAGCACTGCATGGTTTTAGAGTGGTTTCCATAGAGTTCTTATCAATTTTTTATATATATATATTTTTTTTGTTTTCTTTAACTCCATTAAATTCTATGTAACTGTTCAAAACCATTCTCTTTTTTTCTTCTTATTCTCAGCCCTTTCCTCTGACAGTTTTGTTGAATTTAAACTTCACAGAACTACCCGCAAATTAAAAGGAGTCTCTTTGAAAGACAAAAAAAAATATCCAGGGGCATATATTCCATGAAATGGGACAGTCTGGCCCCAAAAGGAACACATGTAGCAAGAAGGAGATTGTAGTGATAGGATGGGACATTAATTTTAATAATTAATTTGAGAAATGTTGTACTTGGTGTCTACAAGAGCTGGTAAGCAAAGTAGAAATCCGTAACTTGTACATTATTGAATTTCACATATCCATGGCTCAGTGGGCAATCATACACATGCCCTTGTACAACTCCTAAAGGTCATCATGGACAATGACTCCTTATATGTGTTATGATGTTGATAAACAAAGTTCTTAGCAAGGCAGAAGCAGGAAAATAAACTCTGCATTTTTCACCTTAAGCATCAGAGAGAATATGAGTCCTGAATCTTACTTGTGAGTAGCTGCAGAAACAACACCCTTTATTCTATTGTCTGATCTAAACTCAGTCATCTGACACAGACTCAAATAAGTTACTGAAACCTGAAACCCTTTTCAGAAGCTGAGATGATGAAACAGCTCTTTTATTTCTGTGCACCAGTGAAGTTTCAGCTTTATTATAAAAAAAACTGGGGAAAAAAATGGTCTTTTGTCATCTGTTTCTTATCACAAGGACACATTCCCTTGAAAATGTGGGTAATAGATACAAGAGGAAGGGGGAACAAATAGGTTTTTTCAAAACAATCCACTGTACTTATTTTATTAAGCAAGATGATCTTCCTTTATTTAAAATAAAAGCATGGGGGAAATGACATTTCTAGAGCAGAATTATTACACATACTCCAAATTATTTTGAGATGTAACTTACTCTAGCATGTTAATTGTACACAAATCCTCAGGAGACCACCAACCAACGCAAAATGACCAAAGTGAGTGTTGTGCACACCAACCACCTGCAAAGATCAAATATTCAAACTTAGTTGTGTCTAACAAGTAAATACCTATCTACCTCTGCTCTTGGACAACAGCAACATGCTCTTTTAATGCAAAAACAAGCAGGTCATTAAAATATTCCAACAGTAACATTAATTATCAAGCCTACATCTGATGATGATGAAGTTGATAAGGATCATTTGCCTGCAATAGACTGATCAATCAGGAGTAATTGTTCTGAAGCATATGATCTTTCTTTCCACTATGTTCTACAGCCAGTGTGAAACATGCATGCAGATGAATTTGTCTCATTAAGATGCTTACTCCCTTTAGATATTGGAGATACTATTTAAAACCTGCATTTCTGTACCCTCTTTCAACGCTAAAACCATAAAATCTAATAATTTTGTTTATTTTGGACATAAATATCTAGGTTGCCCAGAACTCTTTTACAACTAATTTTGTTAGAAAAATTTCAGAATTTATACACTCACTATAACATATATTTTTTCCCCAGTTACTCCCATCTCCTGCACCCAGGGTTTCAAATACATATAAAACAGTAGTAAGCATTCTACTTCACTTCCCATCCTGCATTAAGCCTCAATATATTGCATATAAAGTTTTCGTTTGTATGTAAAAATTCAAGCTCACAAGGCTCCTGATACTTTGTACACCATTACCTTTCCATAAAGATTAAAAAATTGTGCACTTTTTCAACTGTTGAATAAGAAACTAGTCTATCAATAATCCATCAGTTAAATAAGCAAGTTCAACAGTAATATTAAAAATATTAGAAAAAAAATTAAAATAATCGCTCAAGCACCAATATCAGCATCTAAATTTCTTATAATATGACTCATAATGGGCATTCTCAGCTAACAAATGAAAGTCAGCAAAAATGAGTGACATCATTCCAGAACAGTTCCTCTTGTTAGCTATCCTTTTCCCAACAGTGTATTCAGTTGACAGCTGGCACTCTGTCCTGAAAAATGTTTCCAACCACAGGGTCAATGCTGAGTTCCTTCATTCTTTGTGAATACACTAAAGCTTTGAACCTCCCTATTCCTACAGCTCTAAGGGACTCTGATGTTCCTTCTCATTGTTATATCCTTTCACTCAACCCACCCCCTCCCTGACCCCAGATTAGTGTGTTTTACCAGCAGCTAAGAAGACTAGACTCAAAGAAGACACTAAAAAATCTAGGCTGGGTAGTAATCCTTGTCAATGGTCATATCAGACACTACCATGCAAGTGATGTGTTTTCTTCACATAATGTTTGAAGATATGAGCACAGTGTTTGTCAAGTTAACACTGTACCTTCCCATCTCAGTGAAGACTTCAGAGACCCAAATTCAGCCTATTCATATATTTAAAGTCTTGAAGGTACAGATGTCAGCTGAGTAATCTCCAAGGTTTTTTTAATTGGTTTTATCAAAATTATGTGCAGACATCCATAACTCAGTCCCCCACTCACTGAAGTTCCCTATTCCCTGTCCTGGATGGGACTGGATGGCAAACAGGACATATATGCATTGACTGAGGGCTACTGCATTTGATGCCGGGGCCTTAACCCCTTAGAAGGCACAAGCACAGTCAAATGGTAGGAAAATTGGGAGACTGGAACAGAAGCTAAGGTTAGAATGCAAAAGGGTAATCTTAACAATAAAACATACCACAAGTAGTTAGATCAAACAATAAAGGTTACCCATTAAAAAAGTTGGCAACTTACTTGTTACTAAGTTTATACTAGGCTAGAACATTAATTGTCAATTTTAAAGGACGTTATACTCTTAAAACTTAACAATGAGCAATTGCTTAATATTAAGTGCACTAACAAAGACAACAAAGGAATTAATATCTCTCACCCTTGTGCAGATGCAGCTGGGTGTTCCTAGGAGGGTCTTAATCCTTGAGAATTAATCTCTCTGGCAGGCATCCCTGCTGGAGAGGAGAAGGTCCACCACACCTCCTGTGAAAGTGTACGGGAAGTCCCCCTGATCAAAGATGGGACCAGGCTTTTATAGAATAAAGTGGATTGACTGCTGCCATTTAACTATTTAGCCATACCTCCAACATCTGTCATGGGAGAATAAAAGGAAAACAGTAGAAAAAACCATGAAGGACCTGTTCTCACCAAGTAAACTCTTTTGTTTATCTGTTTGTTCTTTCTTTGTCTACATTTAGGGCCCAGTTGTGGCTAGGATGGGCTCCTTTTTCTTCAACACAAGAGAGCAGCTGGTGTTATGAACATCGACTTGGCCCTCTGTTTGTATGTTTCAAAGCTGTTACCAGCTCAGAGTTTGCTGGGCCTTTTCTCATGAGAATCTTTCCACTCCAGGTCTAGGCCTCCAAAGTTGAGAGACAAAAGCAATGGAATGATAGAAGAAAACTGAGGCAGGCATATTGAGAGATGGAGCATCCTGCTACACTCCCTCTGCCCATGAATGTGCCTTATAACTGGAAAAATACATACATTGACTCACCTTAAGAAAAAAGAGCGACTTAAGAAATATTCCCAAAACTCCACAGAATTTATCCTGATAAATTCTTGACTTCTCTTAAAATTCTCATCTATAGACATTAGTCATTTAGCTCCCATTCCAGTGCCCATTAAAATCTGCTGGTGAATTTTCAACACCCACTAGATTTTTTCATTATTATTTTTTATAGCATCTAAGGTATTTCTTCCACTAAGATAATTTTATTCTAACTTTCTGGTTTGTCATAAGACACTTTTCAAAAGTCCTACAGGAAAATTCCCGTTCAATGCAAAAACGAGATTAGAACATGATAGAGCTCATAGGGTAAAATTTATGAACCTAAACTGTTCAGTATATAATAATTTTAGCAACTAACAAAGTCAAATTGTAACCTCTTTCTCATATTCAAGGTTTATATGCTTCTTTATCACTCTCTAAATTTTCTGTTTATTAAGTATTTTCCATTATTATTTCCTTCTCATTTTTACCTATTTAGTCAGACCCTATCTTGTTGTCTTATGGCACTGAAATAAATTATAACTTCTTAAAAATAATGACTCCTTGAACAAGCATATAGCACTCTAAAAAACAGAAGTATGACCTGAGGCTTTTTCTACATGCCGAGGAAGTCCTTTATGAAATAAAAAAATCTTTAAATTATTTATAATTCTGCTTCTTAATCAATGTTTTCAGTTACAGTTTCTATCAAGCCAGCTATAATTCTGTAAGGAAGCATTTTCTATGTTTGTTTTAATATCTTTGAAGCTCAAAAAGGAAGTTTTGTCCAGTATTACTTAATCACTTTCATTATTCATAACTTTCTATCAGGTTTTCATTCTGAAGAAGGAAAACAGATTTTTCAAGAAGTAACCAACTGAATTTGTTATGAGAAGTAAAAAAGTAGTCTGAAAGCTGAGTAATCCTGTACTTTGCATTAATCATCAAAAAGGAATGAAAGGTTTTGTCTAGAGAAGAACTCACTCTGAAACCTAAAACAGGACTAAGAGAGAATGAATGAAAGAACCAACAACACAAAACGCATGAGCTGTCTAATTAATTGTTTCAAATTGAACTCCAAGTCTTGTGGCAGCTTCACTAAGACTTCTTCATGTCCTCCTCTTCTATTTGGAAAACCCACACAGAAATTGTGAGAGCTTTTAACATTTCTTTGGGTTTTCTGGATGTTGGCTTACTAGAACAAGAACACAAGCCACAGTTAATCACTGACAGAGCACCTGGGTAATTCCTGTGATGCATCAGGGAAATCCTGAATCTCTACAACATTCCCTCAACAAAGATCTGAACAAAAGTTGAAAAGGTAGAGCACTTGTAACACTGTGACTGGGCAGGTCCCTTTGCTCAGAAAATATAAGGGTTAGCTGCCAGAAGCAGAGGTACAGCTGCAGAAATATTTGCATATATGTATATACACTGTATAAGAGAAAAATGAAGGTAGTTAAAAACAGTTTTTAGTTTAACATGATTCCTCCTGTACTTTATAGACAGTATGATCATATTCGATAATTCTGGCATACTGCAGATGTATGTGACTGTACGATATGGGCATACATATTCATGTCCAAGAAAAAGAAAATAATATATTATACTCTGAGGATCTGTCTTCACATATAACTTCAGGAAAAGCCACAGAATATAAACATCAACCTAAACTTTCACACAAATATGGAGCTTACAGCAGATTCCTTCCTTATGATTTTCTGGACTTTTTTGTAATAAAGATTTTTGCAGCCAGAGATGAATCTCATGGTATTGATTTGGTGAGCAATAACCCCCACACACCCTCGCCTTCTGATGCTATACAGATATGTGCATCTAAAATGGAACAGATGAGTGTGACTCAGTAGAAATTACCATCAAAAATTAGAAACAAAATTTTTAAAAAATACTCGATTTTCCTTTTAGAAATAAGTAGTAAATCAGTGCAGCAATTTAGGCTTTTATGTAAAAAATTATTTTATTGCAGAAGTAAAAGAAATATGATTTTCAAAAGCTCTGAGTAATACAAATGAAGCCACAAAGACACCATATACAGCTTCTATAGGAAATAAGATTCCGAAAGGATTACTTTTAAATGAATAGCTTTAGGACCCATCATTTGGTATGTTTATTCAATGTTATATTTTCACCTCACAATCTCTTTTTGTCTACTTGATTTGGTATTCTCATAAATGCTTTGCTTTCAAGAGTGGACTGTTCAGTCTTCCTTCTTACAGCTAGCTTGTTCTGTACATTGGTGGATATCTTGGAAAATCAGCAATTGTTTATGCCCAGATGCTCAAGAGCAGCTTTCAAATCAAATAGTAGCTGATGATGCAGCTCAGAGAGAAAAGTTCATTAGTACACACAAGTTCATATCAGATAAGCACAAGTTGCATTTAAGTATCTGATATTCAGATACATACGGTCCTTTTTTTTTTGTGTGCAGTAAATAATGTATTTAATAGCCTATCTATAATCACAGAAGTTCCTCTTCCTATTTTATAGCAAGAAGATATTTGTGGCAAGTTCCTCATTAAAAATACAAGTAGTTTTTACGTTCCTGTTGAGCTACAAACTTTGTTACAATCACTTATTATGAACCAGTAAGCATAGAAAAAAAAACTGTACCTGACCTTTCCACCAACTCATTATCAACTGCTTTCACCCAACTGCATCAATTCAAATGGTCTTGCATCTGTTTCAAAAAGACTGAGACCTTCAATTTACAGAAACAAAAGTGAGATGAATTTTAACTGAATGTATTTGGTAAATTTTAGCCAAGAAGAGAGGGATGTCATTCATGCAATGGATATTGTTAGGTCATGAGAGGCATACATTAAGCACCTAAGCCAAATTTATACACTGGAAATTAGTTTCTCTGGCATACTTATCAGCTGTTACTGGATATTTCAAGGAAGTAGGAAAGCAGGATTCCACTAAAATGGGAGGGGAATATTGGTCATGGTATGTGAGAGGTCCCACTCCAGCTGGAAACTGAGCACCTGCAAAGAAACGGACTGACTGGCAGAATTCCAAAAAGGATTCCAAAAAGACCTTAGAATACTGAGGAAAGCACAAAACCCAGGGCTTTTATATTTCATATAAGAGAGAAAATGGTTGAAATATCGAGTAGAAGGAATGATAGGAAAATAACTAGCTATACGACCAAACTGAGGAAAAAGAAGTAGGAACACAAACTGGAGGAGGAACTAGAGGAAGGAGCTAAGCTGCACAATGGTAGGAACACTGAACTGTCTAGATCATTGTGATACAGCAGCTGTCACTGTGGTTGCTGACAGAAACAAAAAAAGGTCTCCAGAGGGAAGAAGAGGAAAAGAGAAAAATAAAATAAAACAAACAAACAAACAAAAAATAAAATAAAATAAAAAATAAAAATAAAATACAAAATAAAATAAAATAAAATAAAATAAATAAAATAAAATAAAATAAAGACAGTCAAGAAAGAAAGAAAGGAAAGTTATAAAGTGGAGATCAGAATATACTAAAAACAAAACACAGATTTCACAATACATAGACCAAAAATGAAAGATGTTTTATACCCATCATTATTACACTGTACTTTAAGCATTTTACTGCTATTTTTATTTTAACTAATGAGATCTACATTTAAATATATCATGGTGCCTTTTTTTTTTTTTCAAAATAAAGCTAATATCTGATTAGAGATTAAGTCTTGGCAAAAGCACCCAGCTGTCCATGTAAAGACCAAAAGTGATTCAAAATAACAAGAAAGAAATGTATCCTATTGGCAGAAAGTCAAAACTCTGAAAATTAGAGGGCTGTACATATTCTATCACATTTGAATGTCCTGAGAAAAATTAGAAAAGCTCAGTAACATGAATTTTTATAATTTGACCACAGTGACACTGTAAAAAAGTTGACTACATCTGATCAGAATTTACTCACAAAACTTCAGTTTTCCCTAGTTTTAAGTCAATTAAAATCCTCATAAACTTCCACTTCATTGCAACGTGTTGTAATCTGTTATCTAGTACCCCCCATGTGCTATATTATCAGTGACTCTCTACAGTGATTAACTTCAGAAATTTAATTAAATTGTAATTAATTTTATGCTTTGCTTATTTAGCAGATCTTTGGTGAAAGTAAGTTATTAGCTGAAGCTTGGATTTAACCATTTTTTTAATATCAAAAGCTACTGAATGTTTTATAAACTGTGAAATATCCTCTGACAGTAATGAGCAGGAGCCTCATGAGTGGTCACCATGTCTATGGGACAGAAGAGATAAAACTGGATGTTTGAGTCAGACACGGCATTTCCAACAGAGACTGAAAGTCTCACATTAGAAAATTACTTGCTACAGTATTTGTGCATATCCTGATCTGCAGTTCCTTCTGATTATAATTGTAACCTCATTCATTTTTTATTTCTATGCACTAGTGGACTGGCAACACATGAAGGCTTGGCTGCTAGGTGTCTATTTTTCCACATGAACTGAAGTTAGCCTCCATCTTCTGGCAAGGCACCAGCAGGGATAATCATCGTCTGCTGACTGTGATGTGGCAAAAGTGCAAGTAGCAAGGCTAACACTGAAGACTTTGAGACATTCCCAAAACTATGTGAATGGAGGCTAAACAATTCTCAAAACACAACTTGGTTGGCCATAAACAGCTATAGATATTTTCATTCACCTTCATCCCATATACCTTGAAGCATCTGAGACTCTTGTTACTAGCTTTATCATCTGCAGCTCCTTCTTTGTTAGGGAGGGAAGTGGGCGCTTCCAAAAGACAATTCATGTAAGATCTAAGTCACTAGCATTGTCTTATGTCTTTCTTGCTAAAGGTTAGGCAAGATGATTCCAGAACAATGACTTTAAGGCATGAACAAGCCAAAATGTCACTTTTGTTAGGATGTGTTCTCAAGGCATTCCCTGATTGTAACATTTAGACAGACTTGAGATAAGAATAGCAAATTTACTGTCCTGCTCTGAGCTGCAGTGATCAAGAACAGGGCTGCCAACAGGCACACCACTGAACAGCCCCAATTGTATCTGCTTTTTACTTTTAAATTTTGTTTCTTGATCTCCTCCAACACTGATCTGCTGCTCTCCCTGATAAACAGCCTTTCTCTGTTTACCCTTTTCTAATTGACTGGTTTATGGCCTTAACTGGTGTTCATGACACAATTCCCTAGACTGTTGACTAGACTCATGACTGTTTCCCTAGAATCATAGAATGCCAGGGTGGAAAGGACCTCAAGGATTACCTGGTCCAACCTTTCTAGGTAATACTATAGTTTATATCAGATGGCTCAGCACCCTGTCAAGCTGAGACTTAAAACTGTCCAATGTGGGGAAATCTACCACTTCCCTTGGGAGACTGTTCCGATGTTTGATTGTTCTCATGGTGAAAAATTCACCTCTTGTGTTCAACTGGAACCTCCCCAGGAGCAAGTTGTGCCCATTATCCCCTGTCTTTTCCATGTTACTCCTTGTAAACAGGGAGTCTTAATGATCTTCCATCTTAATGATTTTCCTTTTCTAGCAGTCCACTCACACTAGGTCTGTTGCTCTCTGAAGAGTTTTGTTTCCCTCTATCAAGAACTTATTTGTGTAGCCATATTGGTTGCACAGCCTTACAACTTCCAAGTAAGTGAAGAGTGCATGCCAGTGAAGGGCAGTTGCAGAAACAGCCACAAGCAGTCTCATTCCTTATCTTAAATGCAAACCAGCCTTCCTCTCTTTTGGCAAAAAGGATGTGCTAATAATATACTAAAAAACAAAAGCCTAACAGCATTTATCCACATTTATTTCAGGCAGTATCAAATGTATCTCTCTTCTGAGAACCTTTTGTATATCATCAAATAAATGAGACTATAATTTATTCTTTCATATTTAATGCTAGACACACCTTGCACTTCTACTGGAGGAAGACACTCTCCCTGGAGAGCTGCCAGACTGTTGCTTAATGACTATATGATTACTTTAGAGGGGTTTTTCCATGGCAATGCATTTGAGTCTCCCTGAAGGAACACCAGCAAAGTACCCTGACTATGAGGAAAGTGCAGCTCTCCAATAACCATATATCCTGTACTTGTTTTTACTGGGGTATTTTCAGAGATTATTATTCTGGAGTGGCTGTAACAACTATAGGATTTTTTGGGGGGAAAAAAAATTAAAAAAAATTCCAGTCTTGTGTCTAAGACTCAGCTGCTTTGGTAAAACTGAAAGCACTATGAACTGTGCACTGTTCCCTCAAGTACAGTTTAGAAGACATGGTCTGCCAAGCAGCTTCCAATACTTTTAATAAATAGGATTCAACTTCACTCAAACCAGTTCCAAATGGGACCCTGTTAAAAAGGGACCTCAGTAACAAGACCCTGGAAATCCAACAGCAAGGAAAGGTACTTCAGCCTGAGTGGGACAGCCACTGCTGAACAGGGGCAAGCAGGTTTGCCAACCACCTCCTGTACTTCATCTCTCATCTACCCTGTAATCTACTCCTGTCATAGGTGGCACAATCTCATTCTCATACCCAACATATTTTTCCTTCCCAGTCACTTTTTCCATCTGTTACTAAGTACAAGAACCCCTCCAATAAATAAATGTTTGCTCAACAGATAATCTTTTAGAAAATAGTCTGACTATTGCATGACTTTTCTGCTTCACTCCATTTTATTTCCCCCAGATGAAGCCTCTTAGCAAAAGCAGATTTCACCAACATTTTTTTCCCCCCTCTCTTTTCTTCCATGTTCTCAATTCAAGCTAAAGTGAATGAATGCAAGCTGAATTAATTGCCTTTGCATGGCCAGACTGCCATAAATAGAAAGTTGAGACCCTTTATATCTTCATCAGCAGTATTGTTTAATTCCCCAGAATGTACAACAAAACATATTTTCTGTCCCTTTTTTTTTTGAAGGAAATTGCACTGCAGGAAGCTTTGTCTAAAAAATCCACATTTCAGTCCAACTCAAATCTCCAAATTTTAAAGGAATGACCACTTAGATGGGTTGAATTTTTATTAGTTTAAAATTTTCAGGAACAAAAACCCTCATGAAGTTGGAGACTTTCAGAAGAGACTAGAAGTATAAACATCTACAACAAATATACAGAAAGGTGGTATTCAAGATAGTAAAAACAAAATTCAGGAACTTTTTTCTTGTGAATCTGTGGTATAAGAAATGAAGACTGTTTTCACTAATTGGAAATATTAGAAATGTAATAAAATATTCCTTTAATCCTTGATCTACTTATTCCTGCTTTCATTATGCACCTTAAATATTCCTTTTCATCACTTCAATCAGTTGGCAGGGATTTTTACAAGGCTGATCTAGATCCCCAAGTATACTGGGACATAGCTAAAATTTGATTACATATTTCACGTTTACTAGATGACTACTAAAACAATTTTGAGATTGTATGTTAACTCTGTTTAAAAATGGAGTTAGTTTGGCACAGAGCTCATTTGTAATGTTTAGTTGAACCTTAGCCTTAGTTTAACTGTAAGAACCAGCAATGATTTTCATTTAAGATTGACACTGATATTTTTACTGTGTCTTCATATCAACAAGTATTTAGAAACTATTAGTCATGGTGCATAATACTTTCAGGAAAGACCAGTGTTAATTTTGATACATATTTAAATTATGTAGGTCAGGATCTATTTTTCCTTTGTCTGATCTGACAAGGTTTCTCATCCTGGTAGCAGTCTGAGTTGACAAGGCATTTAAACACAGGCAAAATACACACTGTAGCAGTCTGACTGAAGTCAATTACACTTTTGAATACTTGAAATTAGGCACACTGTCTTGTAGGTAGCAGTGATTATAGTTATTAGACTGTCAATTAAAATAAGGAAACACCGGTGACTGAAATTTTTAAACCAAGTCTGGGCAAATATCTGAAGAGTATGCTGTAAGAGCAGATATAGATGATCAAATTCTTTTTCCAATTTTTTAAATTCTTTTGTTGCATAAGATAGATGTGTGGAAGGGAGATGACACTACATAAGTTTAAATTTAAAATGTTGATATATAAATATTCAGAGGATTTACAAATAGATATTACCTTTAAAAAAACCCAACAAACCTTTAAAAACATGTTTAGTGAAAAATTTTATGTTATAGGAATACACTCTGTGTCTGTGAACATACATAAACATTTCCAAGTATATACTTTTGTACCTTAGCATTCTCTTTGGATGTATTCTACCAGTTCTGTGACTTAAAAAAAAAGGTACTATCAGAAAAATAAACTGTTTTCATGTTTTTGCCTCATATCATCTTTTCACCTCATATCACCTTTTCTTCTAGGAAATTTGTTAATTGATTTATTAAAATGTTTTCTAAGCTTTCTGATTCCTCCTTTGAATCAGCTGGGTCCACTGAATCAACCTTCACCCAAAGCAACCTTGTGTTTTTCTAGATAGTAACAACTGCTACACAGGATTTATTAAGCATCAAATGGCTATAAGTTATATACTGAAAACCTAAAAGTTTCAGTTAAAAGTTCAAACTCAGTTATTTTGAATTTCTAACAACACTCATCTCTTATTTTCCATAGGATATCAAGAAAATTTAAAAGTTATATTTCCTTGTAGCAAAGTTTTTATGGGAAAACAAATATTTTCTGAGCAGCATTTCTTAAATTTAAAGACAGCAGAAATCTTTTCATTTCTAAGACTATGAAATATTGGAATGAGGGAAAGAAATCAGCATGTTTCTTCCCATCTCTTTAAATCTCAAACATGGAATAACTCATCCCTTTCAAATATAGAATGTATTGGGTAACAGGGATATCCTTATTTCTTTTCTCTTTCCTAGTGCTCTCCATGTAAGATTCCAAATGAGTTCTGTAACAATAACTTACACCTTTCCTGACACTACTCTGAATCTGGATATAAAAATTAATGCCTTTAGCTAAACCTTATTTTCCATATCAGTGCTGAAGTCTTTCATTACGGACCAGTTGCATACAAGTTTATCTCATACAAGCTGTATTTCATCCAGCTAGAGACTAAACTATATGTCTATACCACAAAGTATTAGGTGTGGTAGAGTATCCAAGTGCTTGCTGCACAAGCCCATACACTTACAATATATTCAGTTTAGAGATTATTCAGAATGAATGTAGTCTGGAGCATATCTTCATCGATCATTTCTGTGCAACACAGATATCTTGAAGACAGTGTCATTGAAGATGAGCCATTGGCTTGGAGCCTTTGCTTTCAGGAAGAGTGGGAGCACATTCATGTGTGCCCAGACTGGAGCATCATGTTTAGACCTCTCAGGAAAGGATCAAGGTTTTGCTCACTAAACTGAGCGAGCTAAGCCAGTGCATCGGGAGCAGAGATGAGTGGGGGACTTGCTTCAAAACCTCACTACTGGTCTGCACCAACACATTCATGTAGATGCAGTCTAGTGTCAATTGCAATTTCTTTAGAATAGAATTAATTACATTCTAATTGTCTCTATCCAGCTCTATTGAACATTGAGAAAGTAAAAAATACTGCTTTTTAAACAGAAAAGGTCTAATTTTAAAGTTTTAAATGTCAGATAAGAGGAATTGTACATTATAAATGTAGCTATGCTTAATCTAACAGAAGCTTTGTGTTTCATAACTCTGAATAAGTTTCAAAACCTGATCAAGTCAATTAAAATAGTCCTACTGACTTAAATTAGCCCAGAATCAACAGCCCAACATGAACTGTATTTAGTTCACTCTTACCCACTGAAACATTATGTGTTCCTTAGCACATGGCATTGATACAATTCTGGGGTCTTTACCGTAAGAAGAACATGGAGCTGTTGGAACGAGTCCAGAGGAGGGCCACAAAGATGATCAGAGGGCTGAAGCACCTCTCCTACGAACACAGGCTGAGAGAGTTGGGATTGTTCAGCCTAGAGAAGAGAAGACTCCAGGAAGACCTTATAGCCGCCTTCCAGTACCTGAAGGGGATACAGGAAAACTGGGCTTTCTACAAGGATATGTAGCAACAGGACAAGGGTTAATGGATCAAAACTGGAAGAGGGTAGATTTAGGTTTGACTTCAGTATGAAATGACATTAGGAAGAAGTGGATGCAAGCTGCGCCAGGGGAGGTTTAGGTTGGATATTAGGAAGCATTTTTTTCATTGAAAGGGTTGTCAGGCATTGGAGTAGACTGCCCAGGGCAGTGGTGGAATCACCATCTCTGGAGGCATTTAAACGGCATGTGGATCTGGTGCTTAAGGACATGATTTAGTGGTGAGCTTGCAGTGTTAGGTCTAAGGCTGGACTGGATGATCTTGGAAGTCTCTTCCGGACAGGGACATTCTGTGAATCTGTGAAAGTCTCTAGTGTGAGGGGGGTGAGACACTGAACAAGTTGCACAGGGAAGTAGTGGATACCCCCCTCCCTGGAAGCATTAAAGGCTAAGGTGAACGGAGCTTTGAGCAACCTGATCTAGTGGGAGGTGTCCCTGCCCATGCAGGGGGTTGGAACTAGATGATCTTCAAGGTCCCTTCCGACCCAAACCATTCTATAATTCTATCATTCTGTGATGCTGTACTGCAGTTTTGGAATGGTGGGTTGTCCATTGGACATTTACTTGCTCTCCTACCATCACAGATTTGTCTTTAATAACAGCAAATGCTGCTCTCTGTACAGTTAGTTTTGAATCCTGGTCAGATGCTTTAACATTTCTCCTTGAAATTTTTCTCCTTGACTGTCTCTAGTGTAATTAAACCTTCCTGATGCTTTGGTAAATCTTCTAGAGTTGAATCAATTGAGGCTATCATCTTCTCTACTGGAATAGATTTGGGCACTAATGAAAATTTTAAACCTCAATTTAGGCCATTAAATTCCTTTCCATTTTTTTAATGGCTTATATATAACTATTTTTACAACTCTAGAATGATTAATTATAGCCTGATTCATATTCAGATTGTAATCAACTTTTCATAGTTTTGTTTTATTATATTTTAGACACACATTCTTATGTGCCTATGTAGACTACCCAAAGCCAAGACATTTTCTTAGTTAAAATGTTTCTCCATTTTCTATGCAACTTCCTCAATCGTCCAGGAATTAGTGGTTTTGAATGTCAACAACAATAGAAACCCCAAACTGTTGTTTGTTCAGCAAATCTGTTCTTGAAGACGGTGGTTGCATAACAAAAATCTGTACCTTTGTTGATTATTCTTATCAATCAAAAACATTCTTGTTCAGGTAGTCAAAGTTAATACTTAGGCTGCAGAATAGTACAGGCATATTTAAATCCGTTTTAAATAAGCTCACTCTCCTAGCTGGGCAATAAGTTGGTCTTTAATAGATTTTTTTTCAATGTCTTCAAACACTTTTCAGACAGTATTAAGCTTCATTCTGTTGCTGCCAGACCACTTTGATTGCTCATGCAAGTTACTTTTAAGAGTTTAGGTGCATCTACACTATACTGCAGCTGCAGAGCACAGTATAATCTTATAACTTTTCTTATGTTTTTGCATATATTTGGTATAGTTTAATGTCATTGAGCACAGATGTGAGTTCTTCCACTGCAGTTTTTTTTAATTTTGAATAAGATCATCACAGTTTTCAGATATTATTGTGTTTTCTATACTATCCCTATTCTAAGTAAATCATCATTTTAAGTATATGTTCTATAATTTTCATAGGTTTAATTATAATTTTGAAATGAAATACAGTTCGGTCTCTTCATTGTCATCATCACAGGTTAAACCTATTTTTTATTATAGAGGGAGGAAGTTGTAGTCTGTTGTTTCCATTCAGCATGGTTTTAAAAGATGAAATAAGCATAAAAATGTTTAAGTGGAAAGCACAGCAGAGGTGTTATTGGTAAGTTGTAAATAATTTCTAAGAATCTCTATAAAATCCAATTTGTAAAGGTTTGTTGTTTACTATTAATGCATTTTGAATTAATTTAACAACACTTTAAAAATAAATTTTCTATTTGTATTTTACTTGTTTTATATAATCTATTCCCTTAATAACCTTTTCACCTACAAGTCAGGATTACCGAGTTTGAAAAGTAGAATATTTAAATGCGCTTTAAACTCATTAGTTTTTCAGAATTTAGAGTTGTATGGAAGTTCCAATATACAAAAAATCACTCCCTGAGGAGGTCTTTTTCTTCATTCTTTTAAAATCTGCAAGCTATAATTCATTTTATCCTGAATCTTTAGAAGTAGCTTTAAGTTGTCTTATACATTGATTGATTCAGGCAGGATGAAAAGATGTCTATATGACATAATCAAAGTTATAAAAATCTTAATGTCAGAGGGTCTCTAAGCAGTGTCCATTTACTGAATCATTTTTGAAGTGTTAATGACTGGAGTATCTAATGTTGTGACAAAAGGTGTCATATAGAGGGACTACTCAGTAATGCAAGCACACGCATTGATGCTTGCAGTTGCAATCTCAGTATTTCAGCCTGAACATTGAAAAACAGAAAAAAATGCGAACAAGACAACACAAAGAGGACAGACTTTCCTGAAGGTTTCCACACTCAAAAGATTTTGCTCTCCAACAGGCCAGTATTTCACTACAAGCATTGTCTTGTAAAGGCAAGAGCTGGACACAGCAGAGGGCATAACACAGATTCCCAAAAGAGCTACACTTTATGTCAGGAAATAAAAACATTGTCTACAGTCTTACTCTGGATGTTTATTGGCACGGTGGCATGTTTTTTTTCCTCAGAAATGTGATTCCAAATGCTGGGTGCCAAGTGTTTAGAGGGAAATGTAGACCTATGCCAATGACCTGGAGTCCTTAGGAGTAGTGGTTAATGTGTCAGGGCTTCCCCTAATTAATCCTGTCCTGACCACTCAGCTTGTTTTGGAGCATAGCACAGAGCTCTTTTGAGATACTTACTGCTGGAAGAAGCTCCTTGTTCCTTTGAGAAGTTGTGTTTAGGTTTTCTCTAGGCTGTACATACTGAAAACTTTCTGGATATATGTATAAATACAATGGAAAAGCTCTTCAGATTGAAAAATTACAGAAAGAGTCAATATATCACTTCTTGTTAAGAAGTAAATAAAATATTCTGAGGTGGATTTGCATTTTTCCTTTTGTTTCTGTGAAGTAAAAAGAGGTTTCTAAAGTATTGAAATCCATTACTCATTGTATTTTCTTTTACATCAAAAATGATTTTGCTCTGGTACATTCAAAAATCGTTTTGTACTTTAGTGATTTTATTTTAATTGAGGAAGAAATTAGCACAATGAATAGGATTTGATTGGTTTTTAAATGCTCAGACAATAAAGACTACACTGAACAAAAATAGTCATGGTCCAGTCAATTATATTAAATTAAATAATTTATATTTGTTGAATATACATTAATGAATAATCTGAAAACCTGGTACTGAATGCTTAGAAAGGTGGTTTAACTTTACAGTTTTATAAAGGTTCTTGATGGCAGTCTAGAAAATATTTTGAGATAGCCACTTTTATGGAGTTTTTTAATGTGACTGTGACAAAAGGCTGTTTATTCTGTACTGTAACTAAGACCATGTATTAATTCTGAATAATTATAGGCACGTATTAAAACCACTAAAAATCCTTCTGTTTCATTTTTTTATTTCTACTTCAATTAAGAATTCTTAAATGCTTAATGAAAAACAATAGAACAACTTGACTCTTCAAGGTTTGAAAATTTTCAACAGAACTTACACTATCTGAATTTGCACACACAATTATTTTCATGAACCAAATAAAATTTCTGACTTTAAATATCTGCTTTATTGAGAACAAAAACATGAATAGGTGGTACCTGTCATGGTTTGACTCAGGATCAGCAATTAAACCAGCTACAATAATGCTCTCGATCCCCTCCCCCTCCCACCCAGGTAGGGAAAGGAGAGAGATTAAAGGAAGAGAGACGTTCTGGCTTGAAAACTAAACTAGACAGCTTTAATTAAACACTAATGACAAAAGAAAATATGTACAATTATATACAAGTATGCTAAGAAATGTGCAAAACCCCTATTGCCTCCCCCCACCTCCAGCAACTCCCCCGGCACTCTCCTGAGCTGGGAGCAGTTCTGAAATGTCCCGGAGCGCTGCCAGAGAGAGCAGCAGAACAGACCGGAGCTGAGGGGAGCGTTATGAGGGTCAGGAACACTCGAGCCTAGGGATTAATGGTGATGGATGGATGGAGTCCTCCCCAGATGCTAGCCATGGATGGAAGAGAAAGGAAGAAGAAGCAGGAAGGAAGTTGTCTTCTGTGATCTCTGACCTTCCTCGGAGCTTACGTAGATATATGGAATGGAATAACTTTGGTCAATTTTGCTGTCTGTCTAGTGCTCCCTTCCCTACGGGGGTTACAGATACAACTCCTCTGCTTCCAGTAGCATCTGAGGCAGCAGAGCGAAATGACCTTGAAGTCTCAGCAGTAACACAAACATTCCAGCATTATTAATCCACTAGCTGCAGAACTTGCTCATAGTTAAAATAGAGCTTGCTGAAGGAATACAAGTCAGTAAAAGGAAAATTAGCTTCATCCTGGCTCAAACCAGGACAATACCACATTCCACTGCTACGTATTAAGGAAAACCTGGGTAAATAGGGTTTCTTGGCTGATAATATAGGCTTGCTCAACTTTTATTGCTTGGTCTAGGAGACCAAAAGATTCATTTACTCATTTCTACATTGTGCTATTATCCCTCTGGTTCATAGGTTGCTTGGAGTTTCAGATGGCACCACTCTAGTTCACACATGCCATAATTAAGGCCTGGTCTTTAAGTATAAACTCATTTTGATAGAGATTGTATTGACATTATATATAAAAGATAATAATAAACTTCTCACATGACATTGTATTAGACAAGAAATATTGAATTCTAATATTAATTACATCATTAATTTATATGTGGGCTTCCTAAACACAATTACTTCAGTGTCACTTACCATTACCCATAACCTTTACTGATTTCATTTGACTTGAGTATTTGACTGTCAGTTTTTACAGCCTCTGCATCATAAGCCATTTGTTTTTAAACTGGTTTCCCCAACATTTTAAGCTGTAAGAAAATACTGATGTTCTGAATCACTGAATTTTGTTGATTTACTACTCCCACCCTGTCATCTATGGCTTGGCCTCAGGAGCCTACTGCACTCAGTATCTCTATGGAGAATGTCAACCCTGTGTTGAATACATCATTAAAAAAAATACAAACAATTCCAAATAGCTCTGTCTTAGGAGGTCATGCATTCAAATTGGTATTTCTGTTGACTGACTAATTGACACTTGTTTGTTTCAGATGTGAATGGAACCCAACCAGGCTCTGTAGTTAGGAACAATAACCCCAGGGACAGTACATGTCATACTCTTTTTTATTATAGAACAAACCATGGACTATTAAAAGAAAATATTTTCAACATTATCAATACTTCAGAGGAAGCAGTGGTGAATTAGAAACAAAAGTCAATTTTGAGACATTGCCAAAATAAATAAATATTGCCCTACGTAACTTTGTGGCTTGACTAGATATATGCAATTTGATTCTTGATCCATTTTTTCCTCAAGATTCTAAAATCAAATAGACTGCAAAACTATTATTTATTATACACACAAAAAAGCAGCAAATCTAGTGAATTGCAATTAAAAAAAAAAAACAACAAAACAACAAAATCTGATCTGTGAAACATAACCCGTTAACACTGCATAATTTTTTATCTTCCTCCTTTGTAAATATGCATCATTCACTGGTTCAGTGGCACCTGGCAGGTGGATTAAACATGCTGCTGAAAGAGCAAGAGGAGGAAAAGATGTTTGTGATGATTTCTGAAAGAGATTCTAGTTCTTACCCCTCTTCAAAAGGAGTCCACTTTTCAGAGGTCTTTGTCAAGCATCTTATTGGAGATGTATGTCTGTATAGGTGAAAATATTTAAAGAATTTAATTAAAAGCATGATGAGAAAACACCTGGAGAAATATGGAATGACTATGCTCACTCAGCTCCATACACCTGCTATTTTGTTATAAGAGGAAATGCAATGGGAGCTGTGTATTTTGAATACAAAACAGCAGTCTGCAGAGTTTTATCATGAGGGAGATTTTCCAAAAATATCTTGGAAGTCACTATTTTAATTTATTACAAAGCTGATAAGGGCAGGAGGGCAGAATGTGAAAGTAAAAGGTCAGAGAATAAGGAGGTAATTGAAGACTGTAGAACTGTGGCTGGTACTAGAGCTGATTCTAGTCTGTCTTCAGATGAACCAAGTACCAGCAAAAAAAGGAAGATTGCTCTAAATACAGCATTTACGTCTTTGAGTGTTAGACCTGACCCCTCAGGAGCCAGTGCCTGGTCCAGGATTACTTAACATACTTGTTAGAAATCTGACAGAGGCAGTATAGACCATGTGTTAACACAATTTGTTGTTGATGATAAACTGAGGATAACAGTGAATTGCTTGGAAAATGCCCAATTTAAGAAATGGACAAAGTCACCTACATGAGACTCAGTAGAGGTGAATGTAGAGTGGCTTTTGTGGGAAGAGTAAGTGAGGAATATTCCCCTACCATAGGGGGGAATAATACAGAGTACTGAAGTCAAAGATCAGAACAGGATGATGAAACTGGGTGCTGGAAGAAAGTACCTTCTTATTACTATTGGTGATAGCATGTTCTGTTGCTTTTTTCGTGGTTGGTTGTGTGGGGTTTTTTCCCTCATCCAGAAACCAATAGGAATGAGGACACAAAGTATACAGTTGGAGAAATATAGTCATTGTCTCCAAAACAGGGGGAGATATGAGCCTGCTTATGCCATCCAGAAACCCAGGGAACTCCAGCAGAGACTCAGTGGTGGCCTGAGTTCTAGCACCAAAGTTATTGGTTAGGTGCTGTTAACACTGACTAAGCTAATGCTGTGGATTTCTGTACTAACCCAAATATAACTTCATCTGAACAATAGTTAAGTTTCTTATTTAGTATCTTCAAGAACTAAGCTTATAAGAAGGGCTATAATGAGCAAACTGATGAACTTCTACAGGCAGCAATTGCATTTAAAACCAAGTAATTCAAGCTTATGGAAGTTATTAAATGAGGATATCAATGACTGACTTATTTATATTATTATACAAAAACTGTTTTATACAAATATTATTTGGAAGGCATCAACTCTCAGATGTGATAACATATGCAATATGTGTGTACACACATTTATATAAACATACATGTATGTGTAACGCATGTGTGCAATATACAATTCATATGTACATAAACAGAAAGATTCATAGGCAGGAGTCATGGTCAGCTGTATTGTTCAGTATCATAACAACATTGTATGGAGGAAAGAAGAAAAAGTCATGGAAACTCAAGCATTTTTTGGTTTCCTATACTGTAGACATGTTGCTTTCACTTCCAAAAGTGATGAGGTCTGAGTTAAAAAACAATGCAAAATCAGTTGGGGCAGAGCATATTGAGTCATTTAGTGTTCTTTTACTGAATACAATAGAGTCTTATACATAAAGTAGAAAACTTAAGGCCAAAAAAATCACTCACAAAGTCCATAGAATTTAGCCTAGCAACACCTTTAGCAATTCTAGTAATTTGTGTTTGGCTACAGTATCTTCTATCCATATTTGAGTTGAAGCCATTAAAAGTAAAAACATCCACTATTTCCTTTTTTTCTATAGTCTGTTATCTTCACAGTTAAAAAATATGAGCCTTATTCTTAAGGATTTTTTTCTTCCCATTGGTGGTGGTTATAGTTATTATGATCGCCATCATGACCACCAAGTATCTCAAAGCCCTGTCAGGGATTTTTTGGGGTTTTTTTTTTTGCAAAAAAACCCTTTAAGCACCTAGTATTTCCTTCCTACAAAGGTACTTATGCATAACAATCAAATAAAATCTTTATCTACTTCTTGATAAGTTAAGTAAGTTGCAATTTAAATCTCTTGCCAAAAGGAGTTCTTTTCAGACTTCAAATTATTTTTTAAACTCTATTTGCACTGTTAATTTTTCATCTATCCTATACAGGTTGGAGAAAAAAGAAGATTCTATCTTGTTCAAAAAGATATGACCATTTGACTGCTGCTGACTTCTTTATATGGTCAGGGATTAGTTTATAATTTTCTGGAAAAAGTTATTTCTTGTCCTTCACATTGTGGTGGTTTTTTATTAAAACTTATAACAGTTTCTGTTAAAGGTCCCTCAATGCACAAAGCAAGTGGCCCAGCACCAGCTGTCATGGTGACCCTCTGTTGAGCTGACTCCAGTGCATCAATGTCTTTCTTGCATCAGGGGGCCCAAAAAAAAGGACTGCAGAATTCCAGCATTCTGCAGGATACAGTCCCCCATTCTACAAGTAGAACAAGGGTGTTTTTCCTATCTTTATGGTCTTGTATTTGACTATAATAAAGTTCATTTTTTTACACTACAAATAATTCAATATACTTTGTGCTATTCACATATCCTTGGTATCACTTAAAGAATAAACCAGATTTTAGTTATCCCCAGCTAATTGCTGAAAATACTTAAGCTTAAAAACAGATATCCATAAAAGGCACCTTAATAACAGCCTTTTTCAACAATAGTACATCTTTTAAAACTGTTTTCAAAATCAAACTGTTTTCAAAGTTACTCAACTTTAAAAAAAAAGTTTTATATTTTGAAACAAACTTATTATGTGCTATTAATCCCTTTGATAAAATGTATTCCATACTTGAGATTTCCAGTACTGGTTATATTTGATTCCTCATTAAAAAACACCACACAGATATTTTACTTATTTTTCCACAAAACCACACAACCTGGTATTAATCTTACCTATAAGCCTGATTTCTTATTTGTTAGCATATTAGAAAGCAATCTGGCCTTGTAAATTTAGATTTTTAAGCTTCTAATCTTAGACATGAAAGCAACAGCAATAAAATACCTCTAGTTCTGAATGGAAAGCATTTATCTCAAGTTTTCCTTAATAAAAATGAAGAGATTAAGATTAATTGTTTTGATTTATTCTGTGCTCCCCTAAAAATATTTCTCTGGAAATAAAAACTAACTTTGTGAGTGCTTAAATTATACTAGAGTTCCTGGAATATTTTAAAAATATTTAATTTATAAAATACCTGTTTTTTTAAAAAAGAAATGTGATTATCATAAAAATCCTGTGCCTTACAGTCATCTATATTTGTTTGTCTATTGTGTCTACTGAAGAGTGTTTTGAGTATGATTCCTGAATGTGTGTGTACATGATAATATCTTTCACAAAAACATAGCCAAAGCATGATAGTATAACAAGTACACTATTGCCTTTTACAAGAGTTTTAAAAGTTATGTCTAAAAAAGACGCTCATTAAGGTTCTCTTACAGAATACCTGTATCTCAAAAATGTTGGGATATTCCAAACTAAATTCTGCATAGTTCTCACTCCGAAGTTTGTTCTCTGTAGGAAATTGAGTTAACTACTGAATGAAAAATGATTGCATTGCTTTTTCAACAAGGTACAGTATGTCTACCATTAGATCAAAATATCCTGTACAGAGAATATCAGTACAAAGATTCTGGGAAGCGTGCTGTCATCTTGCTTTAGGTTTCTCCTTATTCATTGGCTTTGATTACTATCAAACAGCAAAAACTAAAACAGAAGATCCTGATAACTCACAGGCACAATTTTGGGTTTGTTTTTTTTTTGTTGTTTTTGTTTTTTTGCTGTGTTGTTGTTTGTTTGTTCTTATTTTTAATAGGGAACCATTTGTGGGGAAAAATCTATCAAAACAGACAGAATTAGTAACAAGGAATAAACACTGAAGTTCTAAGCAAGATATACAGATAATTAAAAGTTACATTCTATATGTAATATCAAAAGTTTTGAGGATTCAGTATTCAAATGCCAGTGTCTTATATTCAGCCATGAGCACCTGTCAGTTTCTTTCTTTCTGTAGAGTTAGGAACAGGGACCTTTGAAACATCATCAGCATAATTATCCTTACCAAGCATATGTATAATCTGAAACAGATGTTTGCATGTATTGATTGTCTGTCATTGTTATTTGTGGCAAGTGCAGGATTAGAAAGTTCTTTCCATACTTGGAAAAAGTGGTCCACATCATCAAAGCCACCAAAGGTGGAAATCATTCTTTAAAGATTATGGTCCTAATCAATCCACCTTGAATGTGTTGAAAAGATTATATTTAACATTCTGTTCACAAGTGTATTCAAGCACAATTCCTAAAACCTCCCAAGCCACTCAACTAATACTTTGAAATTTTTAATATACTTGCAAAGATTTTGAAAAACCATTTTGTTTCAGCCAATGTTACAAAATAGCAGTGTTTAGCCAATGAAACCAGATGCAGAAGATCTAAAAAATACAAAATTTCCCTATTCCATTTTTTCTCTCCCCTTTCTCTTACAAAACAATTTAGCAATGTGTGTTACTGCTCATTATCAGTCTTTGGCATGCAGAACCTCTTTAAATAACAATGCTGACATATGTTCAGTAATTCTCCATTTGGCAGACTGGTTTCCATTGTTAGAGAATCCATTTCAGTACCAAGAAACTGTTATCACCTGTGATAGACCATGATGCTTGGAATTTATTGAGGACTACACTCATTCAGTTGTCACCTCTTCAAATAGATGTGCACAATTACACACCGAGATCCATGAAGGCTTGGGCCTTCATCCAAATGGAAAATCATCTTGAGCATCCTGCTTTACTTGGAAATGTGCAAATACACAATCATACAGAAATTGAGACCTTCACAGGAAGCATAACCACGAATACAGAGAACAGAATCTTTTCATTGGCATGTAATGCCTTCCTGAACTTCTCATCTTGGAGCTGAGCTTCAGCCTTGTCCCGTTTCAGTGTTGAATCACGGAAGTTGTTTGGTCAGTGTTAAGTGTTACAGACTACAGATGTTCCCAAGACCTTAAGAAAACAATCTATAACTCATTATGAGTTTTGAAATAGGCTGAATCCTTTGGTAAACTGTGGGGAGCAGAAGGAGGACTGTCTCTTCATAAAAAATGAGAATGACCATAAATATATGCCCTCCCTTTCAATGAAGATAAAATCGAGCTGATTTTTGAAGACTAGTCTAAAAAGAATCAAAACTCCTCTCTGAATCAGTTTCTTACTTCTACCACTGCTTTCTTACAAAAATGTGAGTAATGCTAGCTGGATTCAAGTTTTTGGGTTCTAGTGCACTAAGTGAGCTTCTAGTCTTGGTACCTCTTCCCACCTTTTCCTGAATGCACATAGCAGATTCAGTCATCAAACTCTTATCTATATTAGCAGCAGTGACTTGCACAGCTGTCACAGCTATGATTTTAAATATTCCTCCCCTGCCTTAATTCCCTCCAACACTTTGCTTACTGAAATCTTGTGTAAGTAGATCTCCTACGTGATTGCATATGGCCTAGGCCTATCTAATAGCATTCAGGGATTTTGAAAAAAAGCAGGCTTTGTAGAATTTTAGAAATCTTTCCTACCCCAAGAAAAAGAATGAAATCGAAGCCTCTAAAATTAAATGCTTCTTATTTTGATGGCTTTGCTGTTTAATAAGGGTTATGCATCCCTTACTTAAAAAAAAAATAAAAAAATTACTGTGTGGCAAATGAATCTCTTAGTAATGAAAATACTGCTTAAGTTACTCAGGTTTCAAATAATTTTAGCAGGAACTCCGTCCTCAGGACACCTATGAAACCTCATTTTCACTTCACTCAGCATTTGGGTTATTTACTCTGCTCTTCCCTTAAATAGCACCTGCATCCCTCATATCATGGCAGAAAGTCATCAGATCTGAGCTATTTTGGAGCAGGTAGGTAGTGCAATGTTTGGAAATCTCACTGAGCTAGAAATACTCTCCACTGTCTACATCTCACTTTTTATAGGAAGAGGGACTTCTGCAGACTGCAATATAGAAGTGGAATCAGCACAAATACCATAATCTTCATATTTCAGCATCATATACATAGAGAGAACAGTTGATACAGTAATTGTGTGAAATTAGAAAAATAAACACTTTTTATAGAATTTGTCTGTTGTTATTTTTAATTACAAATATATAATTTCATCCACCCTACCACTAAGTTGCCTATGGCAAGGGTACAATCAGAAAAAGATGGGACTTGTACTATCTGAAATAAGATGTCATTTTAATATTGACAATATTTGAGGCAAACAGCAATGCCAACAAAGTAAATTGTGAGAAACAGACAGAGATGGCAGATAAAATTTCCTTCCAAATGAGATATTGCTATAATAACTTACATCTTGAAAATCTAGCCCCAGAACCAAAGGAAAAATCACAAATAGAATAGATGGTTTTATCTTCCCACAAATATGATATTATTCATCCACTAGATTAGAAATTAACTTACATGAATGATCCACTTGAAATTACTGAAATGGCCCTCAACAATCTCTTTTTATACAATTTAAAGCAAAGAAACCATAATAGAAAAGCTAATTAATTTCTTAAAAGATAATTTGGGATGAGGAGAACAATAGATCTTAACTATAGCTGCTGGCAGAATAACAAGAAATGGGCATCATCCTCAAGAAGGATAAACCTTAGTCCCTAGGCTTTGCAAGGCACTAATGAAGCTCAGCTTTTTATAACTTAAAATAAAATGAATAAGCAAGGAAATTTTATCCTGTAAGAGTCAGATCCCTAAATAACACTCTTAAAGATCCAGAGTTTTATATGTGGATCTATAGGTCTCTATTTTTGCAGTCCTTCACTATGTAAGCCTTTGGATATAGACAATCCTTTATACAGACCTAACCACAATATCAATTACTCACTGCTTTGTATGAATGAGTAAAACTAATTCTCTATACAAATGCTATACATATAATACAGTACTGTTACAAATCACAGTAATATTGTGTGTGGGAAGAGAAAGTGTAAAGATATACAGGATGAAAAATGCTGGCAATACACATGGAGATACCATGGGGAAATTTCCAGATTAAAAAAAGATACCTTGATGCCTTGGTTTCCTCATATAATCTTGTTTACATAATTAGCAAGTTGAATTATTCGCTAAACTGTGATACTACTTGGTTACAGTAGCAGCAGGTAGCACATAAATTATAACCTGCACATCTCCTGAGTTCCAAAGACAATAGCCAAAGAAACTGTGACAGCTACTTACTTTTGCTGTTCATTCTCAATTACATTGCTCATAACTGAAAAAGAGGGTTGCTCTTTTGAATTAATTATGTCTACTTGCTAGGCTTTAAAAGGGAAAAAATTCTCTAGCTAATTCAGGAACAGAATTATTTTAAGCAGCTATTTTAGCATATTCCTTTATAATTGCTAAATTAAAAAAAAAAATATTTTTTATACCATAGTGCATGGCAATCAGTTTTGAACAGAGAAATCTCATCAATGTGGTTAATCTTTAACACATTCTAAATATGGCCAAATCATGGAGATTTTAATGATTTCTTTTTCACTTTTGTTCATATAGACTCTCACTCATCAGCTTCACTGGCAACCTTATGTATTTTCCTTATTCCTCGTTTTGAGGAACTGACAAAATGGGGAATTTGCCTGGGTTAGGAGTGGACTTAGCTGTGATTAAATGTAATTTTATTGCTAAGAGTTTAAATAGTAGTAGTAGTATTAGTTCTCAGTGTTATGCTACTGTTTGGCCTATTCAAACAAATTTAGTGTTTGCTTCTTCTTAATTTGCCTTAACAGTTACATGCAGAGAAAAACAAAACAAACTGGACATTGTTAATAACCTGATTGATGGGGGTTTCTAAAATTGAGTTGTGTCTCTCTATTAATAAAAACTGAATGCACATAAACATAAGCATCTGGCTTACCCAGAGCAATAACATTTTAGATGGCATGTGTCTTCCAAAGACTGAATAGTAAAATGTATAATAATAATGTTGCTGGAGTGTTATAGTATTATACAAATGAACATTTCTGTTTCTTTTTTTAATTTGTTAACAGAAAAATAGTAAAAGGATTGAGATGGTGAACTGTATTTTACACCTTTAATGTGTACTTTTGCAGCTAAATCAGCTGATGTCTAAGCAGCCTATTTATACCTTAAATCATAATTACAGAGACTGTAAAGAGTTGTACTTGTAATTCTGGGCTCAAAATTAGTGGCATCATACAGGTAACACTTATTCTAACCAAAGATCTAAGTTGGTTAACACTGAATTAAAGGCTGGATAGGAAAGGAAGTGCATGCCACTGGTGAAGGCATCAATAGGGACTGTTATTGTACATGTTCTATGAACGAATGTTAGCTTTATTATTTGAATAAACTGGAAGCTTTTAACTCCATACTAACTTATTGATACAGATTTTTACTTCATGAGGACTGTATCACACTTTTTACATCCCTTCAACAGTTATACCAGCTAATGCAAAACTTCTTCATAAAAATCTTCTGCTAAGCTAAATAGATAAACACAGTGAAAGTAAGCACAGAAAAACAGGAAACAGGTTATCGACAATTTTCACACTGTTAAATTTCCCTGAGATCTTGTTTACATGTTATGTATTTTAAGATTCCACAGCCTAGGGAGGTTGTGGAAGCCCCTTTCCTGGAGGTGTTTAAGGCCAGGTTGGATGAGGCTTTGTGCAGCCTGGTCTAGTGTGAGATGTCCCTGCTCATAGCAGGGAGGTTGGAACCTGATGATCTTTAAGGTGCCTTCCAACCTTAACCATTCTATGATTCTATGATTCTATGATTAATGGCCCCTTAGTAGAGCTATAATTCATACACAAAGCTACTTCTTCAGCAGCAAATATAATCTCATGGGAGATATCAGTGAAGCACTGGCCACTTTCAAAATAACAACTACAGTTTAACTGCCTGTGGTTAGGTTAGGTTCTTCTGTCTGAATGACCCAAATTTCCACTTATTTTCAGTTACAAAACTGACCATCAACTAAAATTTACAACAGTCTTTCTCTGAATCCTGGAAATAAAAAGCATTCCTGCATTGATTCCAGCATCTTATTATAGCTAAAATGTATGGAAATTTAAATATATTCCAGTATCAATGAGAAGGTGCCCAAACAACATTAATCCTGTCTAGTAATGATGATATGATGGAAGAAAACACTGTGCATTTTCAAATTAATTTATTTTTATCTGATGTCTAGAATATTAAGAATTAAGAATCAGTCATATTATTACTGTTATTATTATCAGAGTGTGTGGAGGATAACTTCCTGACACAACTGGTAAGTGAGCCTGCTAGGGGAGGTGCCTCACTGGGCCTCCTGTTCACAAACAGAGAAGGACTAGTGGGAGATGTGATTGCCAGAGGCCATCCCATCTTGGGATTAGTGATCATGCAATGGTGAAGTTTTCAATTCTTAATGATGTAAGGGCTTAACAAAACCTCCACCTTGGACTTCCAGAAGGCAGACTTTGGCCTGTTCAGGACATTGGTTGAGAGAGTCCCTTGGGAGGCAGTCCTGAAGGGCAAAGCGGTCCAGGAAGACTGGATGGTCTTCAAGAAGGAAATCTGAAAGTCCCAGGAGCAGGCTGTCCCCACGTGTTGTAAGATTAAAGGGCGGGAAAGATGGCCTGCCTGGTTGAACAGGGAGCTTTTGCTCAGACTTAGGAAAAAAAGGAGGGTTTACCACCTTTGGAAGAAGGGACAGGCAACTCAAGAGGAGTACAGAGATCTCATTAGGTCATACAGAGAGAAAATTAGGAAGGCAAAAGCCCATCTGGAGCTCGACTTGGCCACTGACACAAGGGACAACAAAAAAAGCTTATATAAAACATAAACAATAAAAAAAGAGCCAGGGAGAATCTCCATCCCTTACTGGATGTAGGGGGGAACATTGCAACCAAGGATGAGGAAAAGGCTGAGATACTTAATGCCATCTGTCCTGGTTTGAGCCAGGATGAAGCTAATTTTCCTTTGACAGATTTTTTTTTTCCTTTGACTGATTCTTTTTTCCTTCAGTAAGCTTTCTTTTAACTAGCAGCAAGTGTTCCAGCTAGTGGACTGATAACACTGGAATGTTTATGTTACTGCTGAGACTCCAAGGTTGCTTCTTAGGTCCCTTCTTGCTGCTACAGAGGCTACCGGGGCAGAAGAATTGTATCTATGACCCCCCCGTAGGGGAGCTGGACTAGACAGACAGCAGAACTGACCAAAGGTATTCCATTCCATGTATCTACGTAAGCTCCGAGGAAGGTCAGAGATCACAGATGACAACTTCCTTCCTACTTCTTCTTCCCTTCTCTTCCATCCCTGGCTGGCATCCGGGGAGGACTCCATCCATCCATCACCGTCGACCCCCAGGCTCTGACCTCAAAACCCTCATAACCCAGCCCCTGTCTGCTCTGCCTTATCTCCTGCCTGTGGGCTGAGACATTTTGGGACTGCTCACAGCTCAGGAGAGTGCCAGGGGAGTTGCTGGGGGTGGGGGAGGCAAGAGGCTTTTGCACATTCCTGAACATACTTGTATATAATTGTACATATAATTAAAGCTGTCTAATTTAGTTTTCAATCCAGCTAAGTCTCTCTCCTTAATTCTCTCTCTCCTTCCCTACCTGGGTGGGAGAGGGAGGGGACTGAGAGCATTGTTTGTCTCCGGTTTATTTGCCGATCCTGAGTCAAACCATGACACATTCTTTGCCTCCATCTTTGGTAGTCAGACCAGCTACCCCCAGGGTGTTCAGCCTACTGAGCTGGAAGGTAAGGACAGAGAGCAGAACAACCCCCCCATAATCCAGAAGGAAGTAGTTAATGATCTGCTTCTGCACCTGGACATGTACAAATCTATGGGTCCTGATGGGATCCACCCTAGAGTAATGAGGGAGCTGGTGGGGGAGCTTGCTAAGCCTCTCTCCATCATTTATCAACAATCCTGATCAACAAGTCCCGAATGACTGGAGGGTGGCTAATGTGATGCCCATCTACAAGAAGGGCAGGAAGGAGGATTCAGAGAACTACAGGCCTCTCAGCCTGACCTCATTGCTGGGGAAGATCATGGAGAGGCTCATCTGTACTGAGCTCACAACAGCAAGTGCAGGGCAGCCAGAGGATCAAGGCCAGCCAGCATGGGTTTATGAAAGAGAGGTCTTGCTTGACCAATGTGATCTCTTTCTATGACCATGTGACCCGCCTTTTGGATTAGGGGAAGGCTGTGGACGTTGTCTACCTGGACTTTGGTAAGGCCTTTGACACCATCTCCCACAGCATTCTCCTGGAGAAGCTGGCAAATTATGGCATAGACAAGCGTACTCTTCACTGGGTAAAAAACTGGCTGGATGGCTGGACCCAGAGAGTTGTGGTAAACCGGGTCAAATCTATTTGGTAGCCAGTCACCAGTGGTGTCCCTCAGGGCTCAGTTTTGGGGCCAGTCTTGTTCAACATCTTTATCAATGATCTGGATGGGGGGATTAAGTGCACCCTCAGTAAGTGTGCAGATGACACCAAATTGGGTAGGATTGTCAATCTGCTAGAGGGTAGGAAGGCCCTATAGAGAGGGACCTGGACAGGCTGGATCAATGGGCCAAGGCCAATTGTATGAGGTTCAACAAGGCCAAGTGCTGGGTGCTGCATTTCAGTCAAAACAACCCCAGGCAATGCTACAGGCTTGGGGAAGAGTGGCTGGAGAGCTGCCCAGCAGAAAAGGACCTGTGGGTGCTGGTTGACAGCTGGCTTAACATGAGCTAGCAGTGTGTCCAGGTGGCCAAGAAGGCCAAGAGCATCCTGGCCTGCATCAGGAACAGCCTGGCCAGCAGGAATAGGGAAGTGATCGTGCCCCTGGCACTGGCGAGGCCACACCTCGAGTGCTGTGTTCACTTCTGGGCCCCTCACTATAAGGACATCGAGGTTCTGGAGCATGTCCAGAGGTATCAATTCTGGTCTTCCCTGGTTATACTAGAGGTCACAAAGAATGCATAGCATTACGTGTACCATCTGACTAAGGGTTTTGGTTTCCGTCATTAACAAAAACTTTATTTTATCAAATTGCTAATTAAACAAAGTGAAAATGCAGTTTGGAACTTGTAGTGAAAGAACCTTTCTCCTGTTAACTGTGCACACAATTGTTTAGTTGTTGGTTTGGGGGGGGAGGTTTAGCTTTTGTTTTACCATAAACTCGACTTACAATCTGACTGATACTACTTCATTTTAGATATGCCCCAGCAGGAGCTGTGATGGTAGAGATACAGTATTCAGTGACGAAGAGGGAGTACCCAACTGTAGTACTGAGCATTGAAGCTGGGCATGTTCAAACTGCATCTAGAAGACACAAATGTGTCTAAATCCATGTAAACATTTGTTACCTTTATTTCTAAGATGTATTCTAATGTTTCTGTGAAAGACAGAAATGGAATTCTTAAACACAAATATATTAAGTTCCCTACAGTAGATTAAAATTTTCCAGAGTGGAAAAGCAAACATTAATAAGGAAATTGAAAGCACTGGCTATTGAAAAATTTGGCTATAGAAATCCAGAAGAAGAAAAGGAACAAATCAATTCCCTGTTCTCTCCATTTCTTGTTAAAAAACAAACAGAAGTTATATTGTTCTCCATTCTACAGCAACTCCTGGAGAGGCCAGGTAAGTTGGGATTCTGTTGATGCTTGGTAAGTTTTGGGTAGATGCAATAATTTCAGAGGGCAGTTGTTGACTAATCTACTATTGTTCACTAATTTCTAAGGAAGTGGTGGTCTTGGCACTGACTATCTATAACAAGTGGGCCTATTTGAGGTAGCAGCAGTAAATACTGCATGAGGTAGATCTTTAATGGGTCTTTTCAGTTCACACTGGCAGAACTGTGTCAGAAACTATTCAGTGACCTGCAAGGGTATGTGGAACATCTCTTCTTGTGTCTCAGACAAGTCAGGACGGAGTCCTCTGTTAGCCAAGCATGAGCAGCGCAGGCAGAATGTCCAGCTGTTGCCCTCCCCCTGCTTCTCTCTGGCTTGCTTCCTCTGGTAAATTTCCAGCCACTGCTCTGTGCATGTGCCAACCACCAGGTTTCACCTTGGTGCCCCCTCACCAGCCCCATTCCAGAGCTCTCTGGAATGTCTGATTGTGCAGCTGCAACCCCAGAACCTTCCAGAACAATGAACTGGTTCAAGTGCAGAAGTTCAACTGTATGTTGCTGCCCCAAGAGTGGTCTCTGGGGGACAGGATGTTATAAAAGGGGCGAAAGCATGCCACACTCTTGTAGACCCACCAGCCACTTGCTGACTCACTACTCACAGACCAGGACCTGAGGCTGGAGGCCTGCAGAGCCAGACAACACACTGAAAAAGACGAAGGGTTGGTGATACATCTGCTCTCTCTCTTCATCTATCTTTCCATCTTTTATGTCTTTCTTCTCCTTTCCTTAACTAGTTAAAGGGTTACAAACTCCTAGCTGTTTTCTTGTGAGTCAACAACTTCGCCATTGCCTTCCATTAGCCTCTGAGTAGTGACCTCTTAAAAAAGCATCTGTTGTGGTTCCTCTAGACCATTTGCTGTGGCTTCTTTTTTCACCTCCACCAAAATGGCACTTGTGCGCTTTTGGGGTATAAAAAAGATTCACCTCCCTCGAAACCCACTGAGTGGGATGAGACAAACTATGAAATATCTCTCATGGGTCGGTAACATGTATTTTTCATGTTACTTGTCCATTTAATCTAGTTAATTTAAGTCAAATTTGAATTGCTGTTTGTATTTTGTAAAGCTTGATTTTTTGGAGCCAACATATGAGAAATACTGCCATAGATCTGAATTACTTCAGATGAAATGTCTGTATTTTCTTCTGGTTTTCAGTAAGTTTTTCAAACTGAAGAAAAAAAAATCAGGAAAGAATCTCTCTGGAAAATGGACTATAGAGTATCCATTGAAGTACAAGTATGAAAAGAGATAGTTTAACCTGGTATTATCCTGGTGTTCAGGAATAAAACTCCTTATGTAATATTGCAGTGCAATGGGAAAGATCCTGTGAATCCCAGAAATGTGTTTCTCGAGTTTAATTTTATCTTTTTTTGTAAGACACAAAATAAATAATTATTGTAACTACAGCAATCTATATAAAATACAATAATCAATATAATTACAAGTAAATTACTTATCTTCACCTTTGTAATGCCAAAAAAATTGAGAGGCCTTATTGGCCTAGATTCAATAAGAAGACTGAGCTGGGTTTTGCTATAATCTTGGGTTTGAAAGCATTTTAATAAAAAAAAAAAAAAAAGAGTTTAAATCATGTGTATCTGAAAAGGCAGTTGTTCCCAGGTTGAAGCAATCTCTTGCTTCCTGTAACTCACAGGCACTGAGGCAAAATACAAGTGCTTAGCAATCTTCTTCCTAACTCATGATGAAACTGAAGGGGATGTACTGGTTTTGGCTGGGATAGAGTTAATTTTCTTCATAGTAGTTTTTATGGTGCTGGGTTTCAGATTTATAATGAAAATAGAGTTGATAACAAAGGGATGTTTTAGTTACTGTTCAGGAGTGCTTTCACAATGTCAAGGCTTTTGGACTTCTTACACCACCCCACCAGTGAGGAGGCTGGAGGTGCACAAGCTGGGAGAGCACATGACCAGGACAGCTGACCACAACTGACCAAAGGGATATTCCACACCATAAAATGTCATGCTCAGCATATAAAACTGGGGAAAGAAGGAGGAGTGAGGGCACATTCAGAGTTATGTTGTTTGTCTTCCCAAGTAACTATTTGTGAGGGACCAGCCCTCAGGACCTATACTTGCTGGAATTGGTGTCAAAACCCCATTGTAACCCCTAAACAAAGTCTTGTTTGCATTCCAAAAGGCCTGCCTGAGAGGATGGAGACCACACTGATGGCCTGCATATGGCCTGTGGTCTGCATGTACAGTCGTTGAGATAAGGATGGAGGGGTGGAGGGGTCGGAGGTCCACCCCAGCTGCTCAGTCTTATGACTCAAACACACTTGCTCATCCTTGCGAAACAAGGAAACTAGGCCTATAAAACAGGGGGCTGCAATGGTGGGTTTCAGGAGCCTCACTGACACCAACTCTCCCCTGTTGGCTGGCCCAACGCTGAATCCAGGACTGGTGATTCTCTGTTATCTGTCTCTAAACTTTTCTTCTACTCTCTCTCTCTCCCTTCCTAACATCATTAAGTAACACAAGGACTAACCACGATTTTTTCTCAGGTTGTGCAGCTTAAACATATATGTTTTGTACTCTTGTGATCTTATTGTCATCCTTGGTGATCATGCAGCCTAAGATAATAATTGAACTATCAGAATTCCTTCTATAGTTTTTATTAGACCTAATATTCCAATACAGACCTTGAGTGTCATTTCACCTTAATCTGATCAAGGGGTATCGGACAGTCAAGCATTTCCTTGGACCATGACATTTTAATCACTCTCTGTGGAAGGGCCGGGTCTGAGACAAAGGTTGGATCCAGCATCACTGGGAGTCATCTCTGAGAAGGAGTTTAGAAAGCAAGGGATCCAAGCTGAGTCTCCCTGGTTTGCCCTACTCGGGTCATGAAACCATTACACATGATGGAGCCCTGTTTTCCTGGAGATGGCTGAAAACCTGCCTGCTGACGGGAAGCAATGAATGAATTCTTTGTTTTGCTTTGCTCTTTGCTTTACATATTAAACTGTCTTTATCTCAACCCACAAGTTTTCTCACTTTTTCCCTTCTGATTCTCAACTCAAATGTAAAGCGGTAAGTGAGTAAGCAGTCATGTGGAGCTTCAGTGCTACTGGGGTTAAACCACAACAGGAGAAAAGAGAGTACCTTGATTGCTAGGCCTTGATGCTTAATTATTATCAGATAAATCTAGGCATTTGAGAATTTCCAGAAATAACATGGAGGTGGCTTTTGACTTTTTAATCTCCAGTGCAGCATTTATTGCTCTGTTGAAATAAAGGCATTAAAATCAGCCTAACCCACATTTTATCTGGAAAATCTCACTCTGCATCTTCCTCTAAGTCCAGCACCAGATATTCCTGAAACAGTTGGCCACAAACAGAAAAACAGTAATTATTAGAAAGGCAGCAAGTGCCTCCATGCATAGTTTGTTTCTGAGAGCATTACTGTAGAAGTGTAACATTGTACCTACTTTGCAGTTCTCTATAAAGCCCCCAGTTCCATCAGCTACAGCATGGCAGATGCACAGCTGACCACACTGTAAGGCACATACCTTGCTTAAATAATAAGCTGGGGTGGCAGCAAGGGTGAGCACGCAAGGAAAGATCAACTGGGAATGGCCCAGAAGGTCTGACTGCTGGAGGAATCCCATCCTTCCTTTCCCTGTGAAGGCAATACATAAAGCACATATGTTTGGGCTTGTCACTAATGCACCCTCATCCGAAACGCCAAATACCTCCCCCAAATCCCAAGTAAAACATCATTTTCAGCCCAGTGCTGCCACCATTGCAACTTTACATGTGACATATTATGTATGAAGGCATGAAGAAACAGGCACTGAGAAAAATGTAGCTCACTTCTCCCACTTGCAGCCTTTCACAGTTTGGCTCCTGCCTTGTTGGGTTCTATCATCTCTCTCAGGGTGAGAAATGCAAGTCGTTCCAGCCCCTCTCCTCCCTCATCTCTATTCACTATCACCCTGTTGTTAAATGTATTACCTCCCCCCAAGCTCTTTGCAAACAGTTGGGTTTTGTCAAAAAGAGCTGTTGTCCTAAATAGTTACATATTCTTTGGAGATCACCTCCTGAATGGCAGTTGCTACCTGTGTTTGAGAGCAACTGTCTCTACCTGCTATACAGAAACTTCCATTTGCCCCTCTGTCACTGTTAGGAACTTTTTCAAAGGCAGACCTGAAGTGTAAATGTTCTTTGTGAACATTAAAATGTCATTTCAGTGCTTGTCTGGGTATTATTGATTTCTTCTAACAAGTAGGTGAAAGTCTCCAGGGAGCAGTGCTGTGTAATTGCTGCTGTGACACAGCCAGCCAACACCACCCTGGCCAGAAGTTTTTTGATCATAATCGATACCAAATCTACTTCTTTCACACTCAGACTTCCTTCAATAAAATATGAACATGGATGACATCAAACAGGCAGGTGATATTATTTCCAATTTGAGAGTCAGACCCTCATATCACCTCATTAGGAAGCTTGAAATTTGAAGTGACATGTTCCTCTTTTCCTTTCTATCAGCCTTGGGTTTTTTAGCCAGTGAAAGCTCTGTCTTTTACCCTATATATTTTTTGATGTCTTAAATTGATTTTCTCTTCCATTTCAGCAAATTCCTTGAGTTTCCTTGAGTATTTGGAAACAATGGGAGAATGCAGTTTCAACAGTAAAAAAATAAACATTGAAATCAGCAGAATCTGGGCATCTCTCCAGAATGAAGAACAAACGAAAGACTAGGAACTTCACTGTAATTACTCTAATTGATAATGGATTGAATTTAAATAAAGATATCAATATGGAGGATGGGGAGTAGTAAGAGGGTGTTCCTGAAGTTCCTAAAGTCTCCAACCTTTTTTCAAGGATAGATAGAATGGAGTAAAACTGGTACAAATGACTGAGAAATCCTGAATTTGCCTCAGTAAATGTCTGCTATAATATTTTAAGTACTCAAAAATTCTTTTTTCTTCAGGATTTCCAATTATCTCTCTGATCCACACTTAAAATTCAAGCATAAACACTCTTGTTTCCAGGAATGCTTTTAGGAGGAAGATTATGTCCCTGTAACAGAAGTAGTAAAATGACCCCATAACATCCTGGTTTTCTGTTATCCATCCAGAAAGACTGGAAAACAACATGGCAGGACATATGACTTTGCAAATGCTAGGCTTTTTGTCTAAAGCACTCATGCCAGATTAGTTAATGAATCATGGCCTTTGCCTCCGGATTCCTCCTGGATGTGTCTAAGGCTAAAGCCTAAAGCCTAAAGTTAGGATTAACTTTAGCTCCCCCTAAGCTCCACTGAAGTCAATGGAGAATAATGGAAATATTTGTTGCTCCAGACAGAGACCTGGGACTCTTGGCTGTCTTGACTAGTAAAGTAGCCTGTGTTGACTTTCAGCCTGCTTCAGACAGGATGGGTGAATCTAGGCTTTTCCATTGCAGCATTTACAAAAGTGGGGTGGGGGTTATGTGTGTCTATCTCAGCCTTGGCAGGATCAGTTTAGATTAAGAAGAGTAAAATTAGCAGTGAATTTACTCCCTCCTTCACCACACATTACTTGCAGCAGTCGAAAAACAAGGAGCAAATCCAAAATGAGCTCAAAAAGCATCTTTTTAAATTTACTTTTAAATTTAAGGATCAGTAGGAACTTTCACTGCACATTTTGTCACACGGCTTGGCAAGAATTAACGGTTCTAAAAAGAGAGAGACTTTACTTCAGGCAGGAAGAACCATATCTTTGTGTAAGTTTTGATGAACATCGTACTTATTATTTCAATAATTTTTTTGTCAGCATTGCAAAGATCTCAACAATAGGTGCTTATTATCATGTTTTTTCTGGAACTTCAGTTTTTTGATTCTCTGTGTTTTATGACTGGCAAGATGCTTGGCTTGTATCGGACTGCAGAAGAAGGCAGTATTTAACCACTCAAAGGGATGTCCTTAATAATCTAATGTCATATTTAGTGCTGAATTTCTGTGAATAGGTCCTGGATTAAAGCTATTCCTGCAGGTACAGCATCCTATATATGAAGCACCTATTTCTTCTTAAAATGAACATACAAGGAGAAAAGGAAATTTGGATAATTCATTTGATTCCAAGACTGATATAATTGGTTAATGGATTATGAATGTTTGGGTTTATCACCCCTAAAAAATTAAATTGTGGGTTTAGCTTGTAAAGGTTCCAACATTACAGATACTAATGCTAACTTGTTCTATGCATAGGATTCTATGATGCTGGTGAAAGTAATTTCTGATATTTACAGTAACCAGGCACAGTGGTTAGAAGGGTCTTGCTGCAATTCTTCTTTCCTTTGATTCAATTCAGCTTATATCTTGCCATTTCTTTGTTCAGTATCAGCAAGTGGGAGAAATGACTGTATTGTCTCCTGTTCTCAAAAACTCCAGGGGAAGTGGCTCAGAAACTTCAAGCTATGTATTTTGTTCTTATCATCGTCAAATCTAACTCATCCAGCAATGGAATACTGCTCATAATTAAGTACTACTTAGTGCATTAATTCCATTGGGGATTGTTGATAATTATATCCCAGTATGATTTCCTCAAAGATATCACACAGACCATCGATAAACAGCTGAGGAGAAAAGTCAGGGGATTAACTCTAATTATAGCAAAGTGGTTTGCTATTAATCTAATTGAATAAAAAGTAATTGGATTATGTATGATCTTCAACAACTCCTACACTTTAAACTTTAATTAAATTATCATACTTCTCATTCAAAAATGGAGTGGTTGAACATTAGATATTTTGACACTACCAAAGAAGGAGAAACCAAATGCAACATATTTGTGCTGAATGCAATGCTCTGTGTTAGATAGTACAGTAACAAAATGATGTATCTTGCCCAGTTCAAGTCATTGTGTTGAACCTCTTGTTTTTCATTTACAGTCTATTTAAATACTGCAACTTTATTGAAAAATTCATTATAAATGGTAGATTCTTTTATTTTTAAATAATTCACCATATTACATTCATTAAGCAAAAACTGATTACTTGATTTGCCTGAAAGTTTTCAAATGGAAATCTTTGTTACATCCTAGTAGAGATTACATAAACTATCCTGGACCAGTAGAAAGAAAAAAAAGCTGATTGTTTTACTGTTTTATTAGACCATAAATGTACTATGCATAAAATAGTAACTCATTATTTTAAATGTACTATTATTAAAAATTTGTATATTTCAATTTATTTTCCCCCAAATAAATAATTCTTGGATGAAAACATAAAATACTTTTTTGATGTTAAATAGACATGGACACTAGAGGATAATAACTTTCCTTAAAAATTACCCCTTTAAATATAATTTTTTTTAAAAAAAGTTTATTTGAGGCAAAATTAACGTTAAGCACGAGCCCTGAAACAACAACTACAAAATTTCCCCCTATAGGCATTAAAATAGCTTTAGAAAAATAATAATTAAAAAGTGAATGCATGATTGCTTCAAACTGAATAATCAAAAAAATAATCTAAGAGAAAGTCAAAAGAAAAATCTCAAATATAGAATGGACTTAAGCATTCAAATGAGCAAATATTTTGTGTACTTAACAAGTTGTCCTGTATGTATAAGGGTACTGAAGTTTGCAAACATAGCAGATTTTCTTCTTGGGTTCATTATACCTTCATGCCATGCTTTATGACTACCTATAAATGCTAAGGTATATATGCCGTGGTTATTCTAAAAAGATAATAACTGTAGAAAATAACTGGCTGTCCTGCATACAGACTCAATTTTTTCACATTATTGATGCTGTAAGCTCTGATGTATAATCAATAAAAACAAGGGTGAAAGGTAATATTGCTGATGACACTGTCTAGCACAGTTAGATGGGGCCATTGAGATACTGTTGGAAAACTGAATAAAAGATAAAACACAATCCAAGCATTCCTCAAAATGTAAATGTTTCAACCTCCATTTGTGTGAAAGTCTCCAATGAGAACTGTCTTGGGTGAAGTAGTAAATAAAAGATGATGGAAGGTAAGAGCATTCAGTGTTTTACTGGATTGGACGTAACTGGGAGTGGAGGCAATCAGGATTTTTTGATTAAAAAAATCCTCATTGTGTCTGTCTTCCTGAGGGGAAAATGTTCTTTGGGGTAAACTCCTAGTGGTTTAAGTGGAAGTGAGGGAGCCAGACCCAATGGCTTTCTACAGGAGTCAGTTGCCTACCTTTGAGAATCGACAGGAGTCAGTTGCCTACCTTTGAAAAATGGCTGTATTAATCTAAAACAAACTTTGTGTGTTTTTTCAGGTTCATATTCCAAGCTCCTGTGGAGGGTTAGCTAGCCTAAAATCAACCCATCAACATTTCTATGACATCTATTACATGGTATTTAAAAAAAAATAATAATTAAAATGTCATATTAGGTTATACAAGGAACAAAAATATTTCATTCACTTTGGCATTAGTTTACCTTACTTGATCTCTATTTCTTCTTTCTTTGGCAATTTCAGTACTATAAGCCCAGCATTCAGAACTTCTCACCAGGCTCAAAGAAGTTCCCTAGGGAGGACCTGGCAAAGGATCTTCCACAGAATTGTCCCAAATAAGTGAGATAAACCACATCAACAGATATGCTGAGCTTCTTAACCATGATCCAGTGCCCTAGCAGGATTAAACCAACTAAACTGTCATCCTACTTTATTCATCCACTTAAAATATTTTACAGACAAAATCCATACTGTCACTGTTAAACTACTTCTACATTGTCTCCACACATGGCTTCAAGGTCATCCACACCCCTTCCAACATTTCATCACAGGTTGTTCATTTATGTTACTGACAAATAACACTGCAAATACAGAAGTGGAGGTACTCAATAACTAAAAAATTATCAAAAGATTAATGAAAAATAACTTAGAAAACATTGTTGAGACAATGAACACTGATTAAAATCAAGACCTTAATAACAAGAAGGTGAGCACATGCAAACAGTTCTGAGAAGTGGAACAGTTAACTCCTAAACTGATTTAAAAGTCAACCAGGTTTACTACATGGATGTAAAGAGGCAAGATATCTCATTGCATGATACATAAAAAGCTTATTTTATAGGCATATTTGTTACAGAATCACAGAATCATGATGGTTGGAAAGCACCTCTGAGATCAACCATCAACACAAAAATAACTCCAAACAAACACAACCACAAACACTCCACCAGAAAACACTCACCAAAAAAAACCCAACTATCTTACAACCTCAGCCACTACAGCATACCCTGAAGTGCCACGTCTAAACATTTCTTCAATACTTCCAAGGATTCTAAGACTTCTAACATGGGCAAAAAATTTCAAAGTTTATGCTGTACTCAAAAGGAACTTAATGTAAGAAGACTAAAATTGGAGTATTATGCTTATGCTGAGCTTCGCAGCTGAGTTCTAAACTAATTAAAGCTTATTGATCAATTTGTTGAGCAGACCTGCTGAGAACATTACAACAGAACAACTAAGACATAATAAGGAACTATATTACCTTTTTGAACCATATTTAAAATACAAGGTAAGACTACACACTGTTTCTCAGGGAGCAGAATTTAGTTTTAAGTGTTACTTTGAAGATCAGTTCAGAGATGAAACAAGAAAAAAAAACAAAACACCTGGATAATACAAAACTCTTCCAGGTGTCAAACATCATTCATCAAAGGAATTTGCAAAAGCAGATACAGTTCCAAGGTAGTTTCTAGAGCCTCATGGAAGTTCTACAGTTTCAACTGAGTACAACCACTGGAAAATGTTTTTTTGGATCTCTTGACATATATTAAACAAATCCTTAAACTTCACCTCATTCTACTAACATTACCATTAGTACCTGATGCAGGACATTTGATAGCTAATGAACAGCAACTGGATCAAGTTCCACTTTTAAAACATGTCTTCACTACCCACTGCAATATTCTGTCTCTGTGCTTGGAAAGTTAAAACACACAGAAACACAGCATTTTTTGTGACTATCAGATACAGGCTTCTCACATGCATCACAAAAAACATAAGAAATTCTGTCACTGTTTTTTGGCAGGTATAAATCCAGACAGATTTCAAGAGCCAGTAACATGCTTGTTTGTATTTAATACACAGTGAGTGGTTTGGTCCGTATTTTTATGACAATTTTTTTTTCTCACTATAAAATGATAAAGTATTGTGAAATATAGGTAAGGTTATCTTAAAACAGAGACAAATAATTACTGCTTTCTGATGGAAACATTATGCTGTGTTATTGTGATTTTTTGTACCAACATTTATGACAGAATTTTGCATCAGGAATAACTACAAATTAGAACAGAGAAAAAGTAGTCATTTCAGATGGATCAAAGTTTTTAAAAAATATTCCTGATGATCTGTGTTCCAAACCCCCTGATGTCTGTGGATTTTCAGATGCAATATCTAGACTCACATTGTAACAGCAGTCCCTGGTATAGAATTTAGATCCAGTTGTAAGATCTTGTACTGTACTTTCCAAACACTCCAGAGATTTTTTTACACCTATTCCAGGTAAGCTAGGGTAAACTCAAATAGCTGAAGTCCATTATCTATTTTTAATCTTTTTTTTTTTTTTTTTTAATTCAGAAAACAAAGCTGACCTTAACCTCTGTATGATTAGCATCTTGTGTTTTTTATTACCAAAATACATTTTACTGCAAAATTCAAAGAAACCATCGTTTTGTTGATATATCAACAAAAATATTCTCACATTAGTTATGTGATTAGGAGAGGTGGAGACAGAAATAAATACTTTTCCATGAACATTTTTGGCCACTTTCTAATATCATCTGCCATATATTGAAGTTCTACTTCTCTGTAGTGTACAGACTGTAATTGTGGGTAGTCACTTTATTCAATAGGATACTTTAATTTTAGTCAGAAAAATCAAGACTAGTAATCACATTTTTATAAAAGCACAAAATGGAGAAAGTGTTGACAATTTCATTAAATCTGACTTTTTACATTTCTAATAAGGAAAAGAATACAGTGACAAAACAGCTTGACTACTAAGATTTTAATTTAAAATAATCACTTTCCAAATATCCTTGTCAGTATTAAAGGGTAAATAACTATCAAAAAAAAGGTGATGTCATCTGTTCTATCTGTTGCCCATACTCACAGAGAAACTTACTCAAGCCAGCATGTGCTAGAAAAACCTACCCCAATACTTCATCACAGTGCTTTTATCTTCTACCCTTAGACATAAGCCAAAAATAATTGAAAAATAACAAATCATCAACAATAGCTATGTAAGCTGGTAAATGGTAATTTTATATCTAAAGCTGAGTCTTTTCCTTCTTGCTTTCTTTTTCTGATGTCATTCTTTTCTGTGTACTGTTCCATTTCTGTACTGTGTAGTCATTCTTCCTATGCTTTTTCATGCTATAATGTAGAGTACATGGCATGCAAAAAAAATATTCCCAGTTTTGACAAATAAGGATATAGTTCTGTTTCCTTCCTCCTTTCCCTCTTCTCTACATGAAAAAACAATCAGATTTTCATGTAGCTTCCATATTCTGGAAATACACAAATCTATTAGCCTACAGTAAAAGAGACCATTTTAATCTTTCTCAGTGTGGAAATAAAATTTCTAATAAGCCTAATTTTGAGGTCAGGTTTCCCAAAAACAAATAACATTTTCTTTGTTAGAAGAAACCAAATAAAGATTGGTGAAATAATTATGCACAGAAAGGTGGGGTCTGCATTCAACACTGGAAGGGAGGGGCTAGACCCTCTTCTCTAATTTCTTTTCAGAGAAGGTGGAGCAGTGGCTACAGAATGATGCAGCCCTTGTATACATCAGATGAAACCAGTTGTTAAGGTGTTTTATGGAGTGCTTCCAAGAGATATGGATAGAATGCCTTCAGAATTCAATGGTGGGTAAGAAAAGCCTGCAGAACACAGTGGCTTGTAAATGTACAGCCAAGTGTTCTCTGAGCTTTCAGATTTCTTCGGGGATTTTGGCAGTTGGTCTTGTCAGCAATGGAAGGGTATAATGTCCATAGTCCCCGCAGTCCACAATGAGTATTCAGATAAACACCAGTCTGAATTCCTCCTATACAAGGAAGCTGATAATATGATGATAGGTTCACTAAATCAAAAGTTGAGCCCAAATATGAACACCATTAGTCCTCTTCTGTTCAGAACTGCTTTTTGTTTAGAAGTCTATAAGTGGTGTTGCTGATAATAAAAGATGGACTTTTCTGCATGGGTCTGGAATTAAAATATGGAACTATATCACAGTCATGAAAGACATCTGAAAAGAAATTAGATTATAAAATGTAATTCCTAACTATATATTCCTGGTCTTTATGAGCAAATATAAACATTTGTATAATTTGTATTATTTTCTTCAAACTGTGAAATATTTTGACCGTTTAGAAAGACTGGATTTCAGAACTGTGACCTTGCATGCCAAGGCTGAGTTTATAAAAATTTCTACAGCTGAGTTATCACCCCTTGAAGACTGGCATTATAATGAAAGTGCTGACACAACCTTTCCTATAGTAATGCTGCTGTAATAAAATTTATAAGGGGCAATCAAGTCACTGGAATGCCATCTCTTGATGCATTTCTTGGTACCAAAATGGATCAAAAGAGTGACAATTCAAATGATTATATTATTAGAATAGCAGTGCTGGAAAGAACACTAAAGTGATTTAATTTTTAGCATCTTTTTGTTGTTCCTTTGAGAAATACAATACTATGCAATTCTTGTTGAAAATAAAAGGTATGAATTGAACTGAGGAATGGTGATCCTTGTAGACTACAATTATCATTACCTCTTATTCTTACCAAAATGTGGCATGGCCTAACATATCACAAAAAAATCAAACCACCCATAGGTTCTTTGAAAAATAGTAATCAAATATGTATATAATACTGAATTTTGACTTAAAATGAAATCGGTTCTAGTGCACAAAGCAAGAAAATTTTAACCATACAGTGATAACCTGTGCTCTCAAATACTACATTCAATTCACTCCAGAGAAAGAAGTCAGGAATACATTACTGGACGTATAAAAAAAAAAATTAAATAGAAAGGCAAACTTTATGCCTTCCTATTGAAGACTTCTTGTTAATGGTTGCAGACAGATCACTTAGTGTCTACTTTAAACTAAAGAGCACTATAGCAATAAACGTAAAATGGGAATATTCCCATTTGTTATTCAGAATTTAAAAAATGTTAGAATATGTATAAAATATGTGTATGAGGTGAACTTCTAGAGAGATGACCAGAAAGAGTTCTCACTATGTGGAAGCCAACTCTTAATATATGTTAGGTTCCTATTGGACACTATTTTGTGGAAATTCATATATATATACACATACATATATATAAAAATCCAGTTGAAAGCCCTTATTTATGAATAAGAAGGCAGAAAAATTACAATGTCACAGATTACATGTGGTTGTAAACAAATGTTCGTACTACAATGACTAGTATTGGAAAGCTTTTTCAGTTTTATATTACCAAGAAAAAACCTAAAGTTATTTTGAACGTAAGGAAACCACAAAACCTCAGACTAAAATCTATGTTCAAATCTAGCAGTCCTTGAAGAAATCCAGGTTTTTGTCTGTGTCACTTTCCCCATGGAGGTGAAGAACTGCCAATTTTACTCATAAGTTAAAAAGGAAAACAAAACAAAATCAGAAAACTTTACTATTTAGTGAATCAAATGAAAACTACGCAAGATCAGAATTCAGCTGTAGCATTCAGAATGTATAGTGCTTGTCTCGAACAATCCAAGAGGTAAGTGATGGACTCTGGCACTCAGGATATCTGTTGTCTGTCTTGTGGCATCTGAGAGTTAAACAACAGCTGTTGATGAACTAAAGAGATGTCTCAGCAACCCACCCAACCGATTTTTCCCCTCCTGCAGCAAGTAACTGGGGAGTTTAGTGTGGGACATGCTGAGCTTGGAGAAAAAGGAGATCTACAGCTGGCTCTGGGAGCAGGATATCCAGTGATAACCAGACCTTGATATCTCATGAAAGCCACCAACTTAGCAGGACAAGATAAAGCGTGCCACTTCCTAGGACCAAAACCACTGCAATAAACTAATCCTGTGGTGCCAGTTGTCTCAACCTCCTCTTTGTAATGCAGAGATCTCATCGATTATCCAAACAAAGACTATCTGCAGGACTTAAACCAGCCCATACCTACCCCCCCAGCTCCTATCTCAGAGGACTGAGAAGATAGGAGTTTTTCCCTTACGCAGGGAGAAAAGTGGGGGTGCAGTGGGCAAGAACTGTATAAAAATCTGGGACTCTATGGGTGCATTAGTAGCACTTCCCCACCAGAAACCACTTCCCCACCGACGACATCACTGGACTGTGGGTGGTAACTATTCTCTCGCTTTCTGTCCTCTTATCTCTCTGCTTTCTCCTTTCTTTTCTGTCTCTGTTTTCCTGCCTGTCCTATCCGCTCTAGGGACCTTTGCTGTGTTGCTCTAATAAAAGTTTGTTGTGTGCGTGACATCTGACCTCGTTTGCGTCTTAATTTCACCATTTGGGATCACCTTTATAAAAAATTGCCACGTATCCAAATACCGGATCGTGACATCAGCTTATGTCAGGAACATAGTTTTGACACTGTAAAATACAGTAGGGTCCATTCAAAGTCCTTTTACCTCACTGACAGCAAGGTGAAGACATGCATCTTACTCAATAGCTGAAAGAGTCAGAGAATTTCTGTGATCGTCCTTTCTTCTGAACACCATATAGTTGAACATCACAACACATTTTTAGCATCATGCATGTCTGTAATTTTATACTGTAATCAATGTCCAACCATCAGTTAAAACATTTACACAAAGTTCATGCTGTCCTGGTTGGTTAGCTCTGAAGACACATCCTTACAGGAAGGTCTCTGTGGAATAATTCGTGGGGGTGACTTAGAAACTAAACTTCTGTTCACATTTTAAGGAAAGGTACAGCATTGATACAGGGTGGAATGCAGCTAACATGCAACAAATTTTTACCATGGCAATTCCCTAGGCAACCCTAAATGTTGGCAACATCAGGGGAACTTGGTGTGCTAACTCTAAGAGAAATTGCATGGAGGATGGAGTGGAGTGGAGACACTGCGGCCATGCTCTGTGATAACAAGGGGATACACAATATATCAGAAAATTGATAAACTGCACATTTGATGCCCTGGGCCAAGAGTCTGTCAACTTTTGATGAAATGCTGTCCTCAGAATGAACTTTTCTCATTATAATCTCATTATAATACCAAAACACACATCCATCCCAAAAGTTACCTGCCTCCCAAGGTGTGACCCCCCTTCACTGAGCTTGCGCACTGAATTTTCTCTAGTCCATACCTTTAAATGTGAAGTAAGAGAATTTTATACCAATCATGATACAGGTATGTATCACTAGAGTCACTCAAGCTCCACCTGTAAAGTAAAATACTATAAAATAGTCTGAAAGGGGGCCGATATCAGGGTTGATACCATTGCAGGGACAACCCCATTCCCCTGACCTCTGGGACCAGCCTCTCTTCCCTCCCCCATGGGGACACCTTTGGGTAAGATTTGAACACTCAGGTATTCCAAGTACATCCCCAGGAAACTCAGGAATCTCCATAGAGTCATTTTAGTTCCACACATGTGTAACCTGGCCACATTAGTCAATCTGCACGTGCTTTGCAGACAGTGAATTTATCGCTAGCAATCTAAAAGAATATGTGCATCTGTTCCTTTAGTAAGTGACACTGTTCATTAATCTGGCCATGAGAGTTCGTGAATGCAACCAAATTCCTGAGTGTGGCCATGATGTTTCCAGAACACTGCTGGATGAACAGTGCAGCATTAGTAGTGCATCTGTAATCGTGAGAGTCCAATATAAGTGTTGTGTGCGACTGGACTATTAATGCCAAATTAGGCATCAATCAGAATCTAAGCCCAGCTGCCCTCAGCTCCTCTAATATCTGAGGATAAGCTGGAATGCAAGGGGGTTTATTTTCTGCCAAATTACTTTGCCCCTTAACACAGCACTCTCACAGATGCTTGGACTGAATAATCTGAAGACACTGCTGAGCCTCATGTAATATCCTGAAAGGTCTCCAAAATTCAGCCTTGTGGTATGTTTTTTGCTTTTACAATGGATCCCCACAAACTACAAACAAGAAATGCTGCTGCATTTTCTGAAGTGCTTTGTCTGAAGTGCTTTTTTGATTTATATAAATATACAGCATTTAATCATCTACTGTGTTATTTTGTGTGCTTTGGATATGATGTGGCAATGTCTGCTTTGTGAAGCTGCCAAGTATCATGTAACTGTCGTATAGTTTATGATCTAAATGAGCATATTTCCATTTCTTGTTGTGCAAACCTTATCAAATTCTTAACCATGAAGTAAATCCTGGGGGAAAAACAAAAACAAAAACAGAACTGCACAAGACATTGTATATGGCTAGCATTTTTTTCCTTTTGATACATAAATTTTTACAAAAATTGAAAACCATCATGTTAGCAAAATAAACACACCCACCATGCCTAGAAGGTAAGAAGAAAATAAAAATGAGAATCGTAGCTAAAACATAGATGGACAAACATAAAATGTTCTCAAATATCAAAAGAAAAATAAGACCCATAGTGTGAATCAGGTCAATGAATGTTACTGATGGCTAGAATAATATAAACGTTATAGGTGGTTGGTATTTTCCATGCTCTGTGAAGGTATAATAGTATTAACATCTTTTTACTGAAGAAACACAGACAAGGTTTTTTAATAATATTTATTATTTTTTATATATTTTTTAAAATACTTTAATAACCTAAGGAGTGAGTATGTGTGCCATAGTAAGTAAAAAAAGGCAGAGTTTCAGGAATAAAATTTGGAGTCTCATGCTATCCTAAGCAGAAACAAAATCACAATGAGCTTTCTAACTTGAGCTAAAACACCCCAGAATTTATGTATTTTACTTATTTTGTGGGAATGGAGGGGCGGGCAGGGGGAGGGTTAATACAATCAATATTACAGGAATTCCTAAGTTTGAATCTGAATGAGGTTGCTGAACTGAGTAGAACTCCATTTATGAAAATGAAATCAGAGAACCGTCAGATATAGAGGTACAAGATCTAAGCTTTACCCATTGGTATTCTGCCTGTTCTTCAAAGTTCTAAAGATGAGTTAAAGTGAGTTTTTTCAACTAATATTGTATTTCAAGATGTAGTTGAAGTTTCACTTCAAAGGCTAAACAAGCACAACAGATTTATGCGGCCGAAGAAACTATGTTCAGAAAAAAAGACTCATTGCTATTTGTCATTTTGGTGAACCTCTAAGTTCACATTTGGGAGAAGCACTGCAGTAGGTAAGTTTTGTACCTGGGCTTCTGCAATCTCTGGGGACATGTCCCTGGCATGAAGAGACAAAAGATGGAAACCACTGCAGATTCTGAAGTAATTTAGAATTGCCAGTTTACTAGAAACACACACAAACAGCTTCTAGTATGACCATGTGGGGACTCATTCTCTTCCAACTCACAGAATTAATAGCTCTAGTGTGCAACCATCTCACCATACAGACATCCAGTGAGACAGTGAGTGACTTTACATGACTTGCATGACAGTTCACAGCATTATCTGCAAGACTGGAAGCACAGATTACATTCTTCTTCCAAAGAAGAGCTGAATGCGTGATAGTGAGAACAGCGTCAAGAGAGGACAGTCTGTCCTTTCCACAGAAAGAGATTATGAGGACCTTCATAAACTGGAACACCGAATGTGTGCAAGCAGCTCAGTTGTATCAACTGTTTCGGGAAAAGTTAATACACAAATAGTTTTGTGAGGTTTTTGTTTTATTTGTTTTATATACACGTATACAATGTTCCCTCTTGCTCTATTGTAAAGGATAAACGCAAGTCATGAGAACAGGATGTCATGTGGGCCTCAGCAGTAAGGAGTAAGCACCATTATGTTACTGTCCAAAAGCTACACTATGTTACTGTTCTGAAAGGAACAGAAGGTCCTTGTCTTTTGGGACCTTAAGTCTCTGGAGTTAAATGTGGTTTGTATACCACTATCTCGTGGGATTTTTCCTGAGTCAGTGCTCCCAGTCTCCTCCAGTGCTTTGTACTGAAAGGGTCAACATGTTCAGATAGATTAAAGCCACCTGGAGTTATTTCCATTTAACCAACTTTTCAATTGGTTATATGGCTTTAAAATGCAGAATTAGGGAAGCTTTAGGATTATGCATCTGTGAAAATTGTATAATAAGCACTGAGAGATTCACCTCATCCTTTCTAACTTTGTGTGTTAAACTGTTTTATATGTTTCTTGGCAAGTAAGGCACCACTGATCATGGTTTTAGATGAGCAGTTGCCCATTTTAATCTATGCTGCTGCTGAGATTTGCTGAAACAACAGTGTGCAAGGAAAACTTGCACATTTATCTAACAGTGGGCAGGGAAAAATCTTACCTGTCTTGGGTGAAGTGACTCCTGGTCTATACCCTATACCTCTATGAACAGAAGAACAACTGCAATCTTATTTCTGAGTCTCAGTCATTACAGCACACTTGACTGTCCTGTTTCACGCTCCTATAAAATACATTAAAAAGCAGGCCCTAACACTGGCCTACTGAGCAGCACATTTCATTTCTGGAGTTCTGAGTGGGGTTGGCACATGAAGTAGTTTCACTCCTTTTTCTTCTCATTTAGCAAATACTCTCTCACAACAAAACAGTTTTGCAAAAGAGGTTCTTACATTTTCAGTGTATTTCATCTTTATTGTATGTGTTTAGAAATCTCTTTCTAGTCTTTGTTCAGTTAATATTTAATAACCACAAGATCTCAGGGACCCTGACAGGGCAAGCAGAGAGCAAAGGTCCTGTCAAGTAAGAGTAATTCAAGAGCTTTATGTATGTCTGCGGTTACTTTTCCTCTCTGCCTTCTTAGATAAATTGACCTGAGGCTTTCACATGCATTAGAGTTAGCATTTTTTTCTGTTTGCAGAAGTGGACCACAGGAAATGTGTACCAGACTGACTGAAAGCAAGCCTCAGCTTTTCCTGGTACAGTGGAACTGAACAATAGAGAACAGTTACGTGTCAGTATAGAGATTCTAGTGTTTTTTTGATGATTCTCTCATTCGCCATACCTGCCCTTACAGTGTCCTAAGACTCAGGCCTTCATGAATGAGGCTGACCATTGCTCAAGGTGTTAGCTGTTTCTCTAGCTGAGTAATAGTTAAAATAAAAAGGAGGGGGGATAGAAAAATCACAGTTGCAGGTTTATGTGAGAAAAAAGTACTCATTATCCAAAATAGCATGATTTGAGAGAATGAAGTGCATATAACTTCCACATAGGAAAGGAAACCTAGAAATTAGTCCTTGTGAATGGATGCAGTCTTATATATATAAAAATTAATTGAATGATTCAGGTATAACCTGACTTTTCCATGGTGTGAACAAATAAAGAAGATAACTGATTTATGTGTGTACATAGTTCAGTATTCTTTTTTCCCTAAATACAGCTAAACTTTAATGATAACTTTGCAGAAGAAAAACTGCAAAATATTACAGTCCAACAGAGAATTAAGCAGTGTAAATTCTAAATAAAATGCATAGCAGCATTAGCAGCAGGACAATAACAATACATATGAATAAAAATAATTAAGATATAGAAAATATATATAAGTATAGCTTAATAATTCACTCTCCAATATGCTACCCCAGACTCTTTCTAGGCAGCCTTTTGGCTACCTCTCTGTCTCTCACTCTCCTTCTCCCATATATTCTGCTGACCCATTGAAAACAAACCCAAGAAATGTGCCCCAAGATATTAAATTCTCATACGTTTCTTTCACAGCACAGTGGAGGAAATTAACAGTTACTTTTTCTTAGTCTGCTGACTGTTACATCCACTAACACAATTCTTCTGTTTTTTAGTAGCGAATTGTGAATTTTGTCCTTTTAAAATGTCAGCTGGGCAGGAAAAAATGTGTCTTCTTGTTTGTCTTAGCTGAAGGGCATGTGGTTCAGGTGGAGGTGATCCCATCTGGAGGACATGGCTCTTTCCCTAAGAACAACAAATAGTGAGAATGGGCAAACCAGAAGTCTGCAGTATGATGCAGACCAAGAAACTCCAGAAAAGACCAGAGAGCTGACATAAGGTCTAACTAAACACTAGCACAAAACAGGTGATTTTCCAAAAATCTGGATGTGATAGCAAAATGGTTGCAACCATTTTCAAGAACTTTTCAAGGACATGGTAGGAGCTGGGATGGTATTTTTCAAAGCCTTATTATGGCTGTTAAGTTGATCTTATTCAAAAGACTTTCTTGTACAGATTGTTTTCAAATAAAACCTATTGTAACCTTTAACTCCTTTCAGCATCTTCATCATGTTCTAAAGAAAGTGACCATGGGAGCAATCTGACTTCAAGCCGATCATAGCCTGTCACTTAGCATGTGTAACTCTGGATCAGCAGCACCTGACACAGAATCTTCTGCCATTTGCAAACCTGGTGATGGATAAGCACAGGACAGCCCTGAACATAAGAGGAGTGTTGTAGAAGAGCTGGGAAATTGAGGGGATAAGGGCCTGGGAGATGCTGGATTTATCTGGTCTTCATGACTACGTCATCCACCTCTAGAAACTAGCTGTAGTCTGATCCAATTTACATGACCCAGTGATTACTCAAGATGCTTTCTTTTGGCATAGGAAGGGACACAGTTTCCTGTGTGTAAGCTTCTTTAAAAACAAAACAAAGCCAGAATCTCAGAAAACAAGAGATTCACTCAAATATTTAGAAATTGCCATTCAACTTACTACAGTGAAAGAAACATGAGTGTTCTGGACCTAATCTAATCCCATCAATGTCCCTACCTCCACTTGTTGGCTTCAAAATGTCTATGAGAGACTTTCTCAAGAAAGATTTTGGGCTAACAGGAAGTACATCAGTATTCACTTCTGAAATAACGTGGCTTGATACTTGAGACTGAAATAGGCTGGAGAGACTATAGGTATCAGTCAGCCCTCTTACGCCAGTGAGACTTCAGATAACAAAGGAAACCCAAGACACCTTATACCCAATTTTGGAAATAGATCAAAACTTCCAACTAACAACCTTCAACACTGAGTCTGTGGATTTAAATTCTTTGTTTTGACTGTTTTCTAGAGTGCTGAAAGGATGGTACATTCCTTTTCAATAAGAAAACAGAGGAAGATTTTAATTTTTTTTTTTTATTACACATTGCCATTGTCATTATTTTCTTTATTTTTAAAATAAAACAGAGATGTCTTCAGGTCAGCAATATCTAATTTTAAGTATTTGCTGTACTTGTAGAAGATCAATTGGAAGTCCACATGAAAAATAGTTTGAGAGCTGTATAAACTGTTTGATGAATTTCATATTTCTGCACCCAACGTTGCAGGAAAATTTGTCAACTGAGTCCTGGCAGAACAACGGGTAGAACATCTGGAAAATTGTAATATGCAGATAAGTGGTAAATAATTAGAATAACTGTATTTCCTTCCAGAATTCTGTTCATTTCTGCCTTGGGGGTATCAGAACTATCAACATACAGGGAATAAAATGCCTCAGTAAAGTATTAATAGGATAAATCATGGAGCCTGAAGTAGAGTCAACTAATAGATCTTGTAGGGAAGTATGGTAAGTTGTACATGCACAAGTTTTTTTGTACTTCACAAACAAATTTCACCCCAAGTAGAAGTGCTTCAGATAAATAATAGCCAGCACATCTCTTTAGGCAATTCTCAGCGCCTTTGACAAGTTGGCAAGATTGATACAATTCACCTCACCTTGAAGAAACTTCCCTGCCTGTAATTCCCTTTTAGGCATCTCAGGGGAACTGCAGAGCTCCTATTTGAAGGTGTGTCCAGAGGCAGTTCTTTTGGATAGAAATATGAGTTTTTCACCAGCAGATCTCATATTTTAATACTTTTAATATTTGAGGACTTTTCGAATCCTTTTTTTTCCAAATAAGGTGGAAAGTACAGTTATGATAAGATTTCTAGCCACTTATTTCAAGATCTGAATATAATATGATGATCATCTAATAGCACATTATTTTCTTCTGCAACCTAATGGAAAGCTTGTCGCATTTTACTTCAGGAATATTCTTGTACTGAGGCCAGAATTGGACACTTTGAGCTATGTTTTATCCCAGCCAACACAATCAATTTACAGGACTTTTACAACTCAAATTCTGCCTGTAACTCCTCTTTAATTGCCAATCAATTCTTCCTACCAAGACACAGGATTTGACACAAGCTTTATTTCCAACAGCAAGCACCTTGTTCATTCAGTCTCATGACCTGACATTGCCATTAGGTCGTTACCTTTTTTCTTTAGTTCCCCTTTTAACTCATGTCATTCAATCTATTGACACCAGCCTTCACTCTTGGGGTTGTTTGTGAATTCTAAGGCTTAAACTCCTGATATCAGCCAAACTTTGGCTGATATGCCATACCTGTTCATTTGTACACATTTTGTTTGCAGCAATGTAAATTAATGCATTTAAGGAGCTGTAACATTAATGTTTTTCAGTCCACTTTGGCTGCAGGCTAAATTAAGACACTTTACTTCTCATTGTCAGTGAACTAGAACTGTGCACATATTGCTTGTATTCAACTGATGTATAACAAATTTTTATGAGTAATAACTGAATCAAGACTTTATGCCTTGTTAATTTATTTGAATTGAGTAGCTAATGACCTTAACTATCTAATTCGAATGGTAATCTGCATCTCTCCTCCAGACTTAAGTTCTGCCTTATAGGCAAAACTAGTTTGGTCAGGAAGACTGAATTGTGTAGGAGAGGAGCAAGATTTTCGGTCCCAAAGAACACATTGTCATTTTCATTGTGATGACCATAACTGAATTATAATTTTTTTAGGTGAGACATCTGTCTTTGGATTGTCTAAAATTGACCTAAAAAAGTTACCGATTGTTAACAATACAGGGAAAATCCCTGTTTTATGGGTAGAACCACTTTATGAATTGTAGTTCGTGATTGATCTGACTTCTGACCTCCTGTTGTCCCTTTCTGTCCATCCCCTACAGCTTCACAAAGTTACAGATTTATTTTTTAACCACCCATATCTGTCTGTCAAATATTGCCTTATAGAAAAGTGAAGCATCTCTTTTTAAGTCTTCCCACATTTCTGCTCTTACTAGTTTTATTAGTCCTCTTGCTGTGTTATGCTAAACAAGCTCACTGCCTCTGACAAGAAATGCATTTAATTATTGAATTCTACATTAAATCATTTAATGCATAGTTTCAAAGTGCTGTTTTGATGATATGCATTGGAGGTTAAAATACTGAAGAAAAAGACAAATAAGAGAAAAGAAGGTTTTCAACAATAACTTCTGTGTCTCAGCTTAAAGAAAATTATTTGCTTCCCATCTGACTATACATGCAACTGTAAACTATAGGCAACAAGCCCATACATGGTAAGACAAGTAATTTTGAGAAAAGTCAGTCTTAAGCTCTAAGCCCCACAGTGGGGCTTAAAAAATTCCTAAAAGTGGAATTTCTTATTTTTGTTTTCCAAGGGCATTAAAATAACCAATCTATACTTGTTCATCTACTTGAATGTTTGGCATCATTGAAAAAAATGCACCATTGAGACAATAGTGAACTGCTATTTCAATCACTCTCAGATCTATTGTGACTATTATTGCAAGAGAACTAAAAATATCCAAAATAAAAATTACACATACTCAGCAGGCCATAGTTTTCCTTTTTAGTAGAAAGAAGGTCTCCGATTCTACTTACACAAGACATGTACCATTCCTATGATATAGTATAAAATGCAGGGTAAGGCACTTTCTCTCTTGCCTCTGCATTTCTAGAAAGCAGGTTCCATTCTGCATTCTGGTTAAAGTTACCATTGAACTCACTCATTAAAGTTACATACCAAAACATTGACTTTAAATCTACTTTCAATGTAGTATGTCTCTGAATTCCATTTCAATTTTAATATTATTTAATAGGCCACTGTTTTGCAAGATGTGTTATAATTCATTGCTTTGCTCTTGGTGCATAAATACATTTCATACATTAATTTCTCTAACTACTGAACTCAACTTGCATAACTGTATTTACAGGGGAAAACAAAGTTGTTACTCTTAATTAAATTTGCCATTTCTACAGACGATTCATTAACTCGAGACCCACATATTCGCTGGCATTAGGTGGTTTCCAAAAATACTAAACATTAAACATCATAAGACTAGGAAGATGCGTAAGATGTCTTTCTTTACACAAATTGTCCACTGTCATCTTATAATCAGAAGTATTTACATGAAATATATTTTCTGGAAAATCAAACCAACCTTGTTATTAGCCTAAATGCTCATTAGGTGTCATTATCGCTGTTACTTGGGAATATAGCCAATATTAGTCTTACATGTCTTACAGAAGCTCTTCTTTTAAGACAAAAATTCTCTTTTGAAATGCTATGAGTACCATGCTGTCCTAGGAAAAATTTATGAATTTTGTGCATTTCCCAAGTTCTGTCTGAGCTGATATTCCTGGGACTGGATTCAGTATTTAAAGAAAGGTTTAGTGCTGCATGATCCAAAAGATCTAATGTTAGAAGAGTGGTACAAAACCAAATTTTACAGCACAAAGGAATATTAACAACAGATAATAGTGTTAGATCTGTATTATTTACTACAAGAAAGCCTTGTTAATCTGGAAGTGAAAGAAAATAAGGAGTAAAAACAAACAAAAATAAATTAAAAAAAAATCATAACAGTGGCTAAATGTCTGGGTTTTCTTTTCTAACTTGCAGAATGCACATTCTGAAGAGAAGCTTAAATAAAGGACAAGAGGGCATAATTTTAGGAACTTGTGTACTCCCTTCTTATGTTCTTCATCTCTCCTGCCTCTTTTTAGGGGGCTTTTATCCCTTGAAGGCAGTATCAGAAAATACAATAAAATGATAAGCAGTTGTTGCATTGTGGCAGAAAGAGTGAATCTTTTTCAGGTACATGAGTACCAGCTGACCATGTGTGCTAAATCCCAACAGAGTTGTATACTTCTTATTCAACCTTCAGAATCCAAGCTACAAAAGAGAAAAAAAAAATTAAAAAAAAATTATGCTTTTTCAGATTTTAGATCAGAAATGCCATATCATGCTACATTTTTAAACCCAGAAAAAAATCTCAGGTCTTTGCCAACAGATTAACTAGTATTCTCTAGTGCATATCATTAAAAGGGTTGCCTTGCCACCCCTACAGAAATTGGTCTAAAAAAGCCTTCACAGGGAGTCATTGTACTGTATCCTAAGTTCCAATTAATGCCACGTATGTGAAAAATTAAAAGGGTCCTAATAATGAGATTTCACCCAACTCCATGCCTTTCATCGCATATGGCAGCAGAGATTTTCAAACCAACTCATGGGAATCATAAAATTCCTTCATTTTCTTAGTAAACATCTAGAGATGACGATGGCAAGTTATTATAACTAGGCAATCTTTTGTGATAAAAAAAGGAATAATTCAAGATTTTGTTCATACAGATCTGTTAAACTGAACTTATATGTGCCTGTGTCTTTCTACTTTTTCTGTAATCAAAGGCTTACATCACGTGGGATTCACTACTACGTTATGACAGTTTGTATCACTGCAAATTTTGTAAATACATGTGTGATCCATGTGCAGCCATTGTCAAATCAGTGTCAAATCTGGTCTGATCAGGGCAATTCTTCTATAGAGATGTATGCAATTTTAATGAAAATGCTCCTATATTCATGTTTAGTGACTAAGATATCCTTGCATGCATTGTGTATATCCTGAAGTAGCTTGGAATATATGAGATAAACTAAGTCCTAGATAATGCCTTTAAATGCATGCTTTGTGGATATTTGTATATTTACTTTGTTACAAGCTTTAGAGCCACCTGAAAAATGAAAAAAAAAACCACAAAAAAAGAGGGAAATCAGCCAACAGGCTTGCCAGATACTTTATGGACACAATTAGTACTTTTCTACCAATGAGTACTTTTCTACCATTATAGTCAGCAAATAAGAAGTCTTCATTGCTAAATCTGTTTCAGAAATGCATCACATTACTTGTACATGCTATCCCACACTGTCAGCTGGAATGTAAACTCATGATAAACACAGAGAACATTCAGACAAAATATTGTAATTACCTTTGATGAAAAGTAAAGTTTTACAGTACTTAGAGGGTAGATAGATATCAGCACCACTGGCCCCAAGCCACTCTTTAACCCAGTTTAGTGGGTTTTGGAAACTGGTTTCATTTGTGTCCCCAAATCAATTAAGCCCACTGGACCACTGCTAAGACCCCAAATCATCATCTTTGTTCTTCTTATAGTGTGAAAACCCAATAAACTACTCACAACAACTGAACAAGAAGATTTGGAATAGGATACTTCTCTGTAGATTACCTTCAAGGTTTGGCATAGGAAATTTCTCTGTAAAGTAACCTTATAGGGTTGTTTCAGATAACCATCCTGGGAATCCATAACCTCGCTAAGGAATGTGTAAGCTGACTGACATCACAACCTAACAGCATGCTGCCTCCATGAAAACCTATGTGCTTTCATGTAACTCTACTCTCTCTCTTTCAACCTGTGTAAAAAAATAAAACAGCTCTCAGCTAAGCCTACCCAAAGTCACAGTATAGAAAGAATAGATCAATATTGTCACAATTGCAAAACTATTCCTTGTTGATATATTGACAGAAGAATGGATTTTTTTGTATTTCACATGAACTTGTTGCACATTTTCATTTACCAGAGGAATGACATTCACATTGTAATAATTTTAAGTCCTTCTGAATACAGTAAATGTTTTATCTCTCCAATTATATCCAAAACAATAATGCAACATTTGAAATATTGCTACTTCCTTTTAAAGTATAAATTGTTTTAAAATCATATTTAGAAAATTATATAAAATATCAAGCGTGTTGTCATGTAAAGCAAAACTAGTAACAGAACAACTTTTTAGGCTTTGGTAGTTTTTCCTACATAGAGCCTTTCTTCTATGGCTTGGTCTAACCACTCATGTCAAAAGAGAAGGGACTCAAAGATCCATTTTTCCTAGATTTTAGTGTTCTTTAAATCCACACACACAGAAAAGCACACAAACCCTTTTTTGCTTGGGAAAGGAGTATTATTACAGCCAGTTGCTATGATGATATTGCCAACAAATTGAAAACAAACTGAATGGGAACAAAGGTGGCCTGATCAAGGCAAGACTGAAGCCCATTGAAAGAATGACAACAAGCCATGTGGATTTGGGGTAGATTTCCTGCAAGATCATTTTGGGACTTTGGGACACAGTTCTAAACAAAGAACTTCACAAACCCAAATATATATGTGTTCCCTAGTTCTTAGTTCACCAGCAGTAATGAATTCTTTCACTGCATGGATCCAGAATTATTTTCCAGAAAAATGGTAGTATTTTCAGATGTGCTACTTTGTGGTCCTTAAAAGGTACCTAATGCATGGCATGCATTATTTCTGCAGTTTTTACAGAGGCACAAGTCAACAAACAGGAAAAACAGGTATTCTATTTCCCAGGTATTCCTGCTTCTAACAAATTGCTATTTCTTAGTCTCTTCAGGAAATGATGTTTGTCACCATTTGAAGGTAATGCTATAAAGCCCTTTTTCCTTTCATCCTGTGGCTTTTCATAGGTTTGGTTGTTGTTGGTTTTTTTCCCCTTTTTTAAGCTTATATGGAACAATAAATCATATCTAAACCTGGTGATTAGTAATGAGACACTTCTGCAAAGAAGGACATTGCACAAACAGGCAGAGTTATCTGTCATCGTATGACAAAGTTCAAGTTTAAGAAGCTGCTTGTCAAATACAATCGACTGAATGAGTGATAGATTAGATCTTAATAGCAATAAAAGTAAGCTATAAACTATTGCTTTCCCTTTCAATAAAAACCCTTCTCCTTTTAAACACTTTACACACTGTGAATTGTGTTAATATTTTTAATGCTCACTTTCTGTCAAAATCAATTTAATTATGTTGTTGTTGCTGTTATTCTGAAAAAGGAATCCAGATAAAAATTCATCTAGCCACTTTCATAATTTCTGTAAGCTAACTAATGTTTCCAAATCTCTCTTTAATTCTTCAGCCTGTAAAAAGCTTTGGCCATAATTACTTGATACATTTTTCAGTTAGGTTATCTAAATGTGTCTCTGTTTCTCCTGAATGGTATAAAATATATTATCTTCCAGTGGAAAAACATAAAAAGCAATTCCATAACCAAATGGTGAGTTTGGAGAAGAATTACATTTCCATTATTTAGGAAACTCACATATTTTTAGTTTATTTCCATTCTGAAGTGTAAGCAATGTTTTTCTCCAGTTCTTCAGAAAAATTGAATTCTCCAAAACAAGAGATACCAAATAAGACAAAACATCTCATGTGAAGCTTCAAAATGTTCCTTCATATTTAAATACATTATTATTTATTATAAGCAACATGTAATAATAAAGATATTATGCTGCTGTGAAATGATGTACTTGATAAACTCTTGTGTGGTCATTTAATCAATTTTATTTCCCCAAGGGTACCTTTGGTATGCACTTCAAAAGGGACTACTGAAACATAATGAAAGTATGAGTCCACAGAAGGTATCCCAGTTCCTTCTTATTCCATTAATATAGTCATGGTTATCTCACAAGATTTATGGATGGTGCTATGTTATTTACACTATTTCTAGTATTATTCTTTGTTGGGACTGAAACATTAAGGTGCTACTTTTTCATACATTTACCACTAGCTGCAAGAAAAATCAACATACTGCAATTCAGATGCCACACATTTGATTTGTAGGTAAGATTTCATAGCCTAGTCTGCCCTTTTGCACTTCAGTGTAGCTGTGTAATAATTTGTGGGTTTAGTAGTTAAGGCTAGGTAAACGTCTCTAGGCTCTGGCAAAATGCTTCCCCCTTCAAAATGACCTTTGCAAAATGCAAGAAGGTGCTTAATTTCATTCTTCAGTATGATAGAATACTGTTATTTTGTGGATAGGTATAAATAATGTATGAACTCAAACTGTAAAGACAGTGCAGTCTGGAGACCGGAGTGCCAGACTAGCACTCCTGGTAGCTATTCACAGTTTTGCTAAGGATCTGATGTGTCATGTTGAACAAGCCATTTTTTTGTGTTCATACTGCCTTTACACCAAAAAAATGTATGAAGTAACAGCTACCCCCTTTGAGACATACTCCAAAGTCACAGGCTATCAATTCCAAAATTATCTTGAACAGAGTGGTAGATTTGGGGATCAGTTCATTACTGAGACCTTATAGCTGCCTTCTGGTACCTGAAGGGGCTACAGGAAAGCTGGGGAGGGACTTTTTACAAGGTCATGTAGTGATAGGACAAGGGGTAATGGCTTTAAACTGGAAGAGGGGATATTTAGGTTAGACATTAGGAAGAAATCCTTTAGTGTGAGGGTAGTGAGACACTGGCACAGATTACTCAGTGGAGTTCTGGATGCCCCATCTCTGGAAATGTTCAAGGCCAGGTTGGATAGAGCTTTGAGCAACCTGGTCTAGTGGGAGGTATCCAGGCCCATGGAGGGGGTGGGAACTAGATGATCTTTAAGGGCCCTTCCAACCCAAACCATTTTATGATTCTATGATTCTGTGATTTATTGAACTTTATAAAAGTTGGATAAACATGTGTCCAAGAGTTATTACCTGACAACCTGTAGTTGTCAGACCTCTCCTCCCAAGCACAGATGTTCTAAATGACACGGAATGAGCTGTATGAATTCTGAAAAAGCATCACAGACACAATACAGGAAGCTGCAGGTATGCTGCTGGAATTAAAACTGGACCAGAAATAAAAGTAACTGAAGAGAACTGTCACCAGAATTTGAGTGTGTCTTAAATGGACCAGAGCGTTTGCTTATAAAACTTTACCAGCATTAATGTTTGGTAAACTATAGATGACATTATATTTTCATATTTGATATTGACATTCCTGAGAATGTCTGAGGACCTTCTAAAAGAAGTGGAAAGAAAGCTCACAGTCAAAAAACTGTAATTATTACCAGATTGCTTCTTTTGAAAAGGTATGGGAATTCTACATCTCACTATACCTCAAAGAATTAACCTATTCTGGGTCCTTATTAGGAATACAAGACAAAAAGCAACTTTATCAGATCATCAGATACAGTCCTTTTCACTCACCTGATAAAATTGTGAATATACTCATTTGTACAATAAAAAAGTATCACTTTAAAACTGGTCGATCTTATTCTAGAACCTTCTGAAGATTAATACCCATAAGTTTATTTACATGGTAAGTGCATTTCTTTCTATTTTGTTGGTTGCTTTGTTTTTCTTCTCATACCAGTATTCCTCTTCAATACTGACTTCTGTTGTATCTTCAGCCGTAATTCCCAGTTAGTAGAGTACAGCTGCACTCCTGTTTATCTTCATTTTGCTGCACCATATGAGTTTTCAGTCTTATTTGAGAGAGTGTTCTAATATGATCTTCCTAAAATTATTTTTGCATGCATGCTGAAGGTTAACTTTCTCCTTTTTTAAACATTTACTACCTGTCACATAAACAGTTGCTCAGGTGAGGTCTTATAACTTCTTCCTACAATAGCATTGATGTTTTCATTCACCAAGAAATATTTGTTTGGTAGCTCTTCATACTACATTTTCCTTTTTCATGACAACTTTACAGGGGCAACAGAACATTAGCCACCCTCTTTGTCATATGTGATTGATGTATCCACAGTTTCAGCTTTTTGCTTCCCTGTCTTTGGGGTAGTTTGGGGTTTTTTAATAGATTTTATTATTATTATTATTATTATTATGTTTTTCTATTTCTTCATAGATACTTGATCTTGCTCATTAGGTTCTTCAAGTTCATCTGTTTCACAGGTTTTCCTTAGGCATCAGAACTACCAATAAATATACGGGCAAGATAATACTTAGTGTTGAAATACGTCATTTTTGTTTCTTGATAATGTCACCAAAGTTGCTTAGAAGATTTCTCAAACTTTCAGAGAATTCCTGAATTTCTGTACTCTCTCTTTGATGTACTATGTTTATTATTGTTTAGATCAGTTACGTATGATGACTTTCTCAGTTCAACATCCAGACTATTCTACAAAAAAACACAATAACCCAAAACCAGTCTTTGAGTCTTTGAAGGTGCTTGCATCCTTTCACAGAAACTTTGAAAGTCCCTAAGTGCATGAATCTGAAGTATTTAAAATTTTTATTCATAACATATAAATTAAATGAAACAATCACACAGTGCCAAATAGAAAATATTTCCTAACTGGGATAACCGATTTGAAGTGCACAGACTCTGCTTTAAATAAATAAATAAATAAATAAATCTGGACTTGCCATGGGCAGACTTTATTAACATCTATTGAATCACATTCCAACTTAAGGAAAATACCTTTTCTGTTATTCCACAAAAGTCTGATTCCTAAATTATCTCAGTGCACTTATCCTTTAACAAGCAACATTTTCTTTCTTGGGATTTAAGCATTATAACCCCAAATTGGGAGAAACAAATTTTTTCCCCCTTCTCATGCATTCCTCTTCTAAATTGTGCATCAAAATTCCCTTTTAATCCCTACAATAACATTCACTAACAAAACAGAAGAGGTTTAGTCTTTCATGATGGAGATTGCTGTGAAAATTGGATCACTGAACTGTTATTCTGTATCTACACCTATTGACAAGATCTTCTCAGAAAAATGTCAGGAAGAAGTTCAGGAAGAAAACAGAGAGAGATGAAGAGTGGTGTTATTTGACTCCTAACTGAATTTAGTTCTGTATTAAAAGATACCACAAATTAGCCACTGTAGACTACCTAATGATATTCCTACCACATGCTATTGAAACTTAGTAGGGCAAGTTTTAGAGGCAAGCTTCATTGACTTCCTGGAAAATGATCTAAAATTAAATGTACAGAACCAACCACTACCAGTACTAGCAGTACCCTATCTGGGCATGAAAACACACCATGGGTCTGCTGTGGCAACAACAGTGGATTTTTGCCACACATTTTATTAAATTAGGTTGTAGTCTGAGTACCAAGGGTAGTGGAACAGGAAGAAGCTCCCAGGAAGAAATAACTATTTTCAGTGATTCTGGCACTTCAAGTTAAGCTTTTAATGAACTCACAGTTGTATCTTTTTTGCCCATTGCTATGGAATCTTGTAAGTCCTAGTCTCTGCATCAGAGACTTGCCCACATCTTATGCCATCACAGAGTGCTGAGCATAGCTAGAGTCACATCTGAACACTTCTGCTGCAAAAGCTGAATTGGAATGCATGGAGTTCATATCAAAAACTGACAACTTTCTTAAACAGTGGGGGGGGATTGCCACTTTTTGTGAAAGCATTTTTCCCTGCCAGACTGGAAGGTAAGCTACCAAATTTTTTAAAATTGCCTAAGTAGGTAAGTGCTGAGTAACCCTATATGGGATTTACAGAGGTCCTGTATAGGCTGGAGTTGCTACATATCAACAACTAAACTGTAACACCAGAAACCTTGCCCTTTTACTCTAGATTAATAAATAGAGAAAAAAATATTTTTTTATATATATTACAACAGAAAAAGTATTCAGTGCATGTCTATAGGGTAAATAGGCAGAATCAAACCACTCCTTTCAACAGAGCACAGAGCAACAAAATGCATGGAAATAGTTCATATGCTTTTCAGTTGTGAATATTTTCATTACAGTAATTCCTTATCACATCAGTTGGTAAGAGTATTTGGGCTTTTGACCCTACAGGAATGCCATCTGAGTCAGAAGCTTCCAATTTCTCACTGCTTGAAATCTGTAAATTCCAGTAAAGGGAGTTTCCTGGAGGCAATAATGAATAGAAACAGATTAGCCTCTCATATGCATAACTAGACTTTGATAAAAAAGGGAAAAAGTGTGTGAATTTGAAGCATGTTGAATAGGCTTCAATTTTCATCTAGAACATCTAATATGGTTAAGTTCTTCATTGGTGAAAAAAAAGAAAAAAAACATCAATAAACAAAACCACCATAATACTGTGAGAGGAAGTGAAAAACATCCAGAAGAGCAAATAATAGGAATAAGGATAAATTGAAGCTACCCTTCAGACATTATTAAAACTTGTAAGAATTTCTTTCTCTGTCAGAGAGGAATGGGAACTTGCAGGCACTGAGAACACTGTCTCTTTGTCATATCCATTGTGAGACTTCTAAGAATGCTACCATAATATCCCACTGCTGAGTGGTTTAGGAAAGAAGGAAGCTGCAGGTAAATGCATTAAATTCAAGCTGCTAAAGTAATGGGTTCACATATTAAAATGCCAAGACCTTGCACTACTGGCAAGTGAATGCATAGTAGATTAATGACATCTAAACAGCCAATTGCAAGTAAATGCAACATATTTTCCCAGGCTTTTTTCTTTTGCAATAACGAACATGCTCACACTTTGTAAATATTATACAATAGCTCAGTAGTTTCTACATTGAAATTTTTCCTCAAATCATCCTCTTTGTATAGTGATTTAGTGTGAGTTTAGCATTTGATTAGGTCAGAAAGGGTATTACCACTGGGCTAGATAAAATATGCAAGAAAACCCCTCTGTTTGATTGACCTCCTTATACCAGACAGACAGCATCATCACTTCATTCAATATTTTCTAGTCAGCTTCTGAGCTCTCCAGCAGAAGTAACCTTTTAAAAAACCCAGTAGAGTAATGCAACAGCTCTTACCTCTCTCGGAAATGTTCTGTTTCAGCACTGGCTTTTGCAGCAATCCGGAACATGATGAGATTGAGAAGAGGCCTGGACTGGAGAAGTCAGGTGAAACACAGAAAATGACTTCACATCTGCAAAAAGACAATTATTAGCTAGGAGGGCTGCAAAATGGATAAGAATGATCAGAAAATGGAGCAAAATGTGGCTAAACACATCAGAGAGAAAACAGTGATGTCACGTGAATTGCAGGTCAGCTGCATGTCTGACTAATCAACAAAATGGTATCTGTATTAGAGTCTGTTATAAAAAAAATAATCTCATCTAAGAAGATAGTAAGAAGCAGAAGCAACAGCAAAACAGTTAAGTGACGAACACCCTGAGGAATGCTTGCAGAAAAATGATGCAAGTCATTAGCTTTGGGATTTTCACTTCCAGTTTTGTCCAACCTGAACACCACCTTCTCCAGCATGTGGAAATAGTATATCAAAGGTATAAAAAGCATCTGAAACATTATCAGAGAGGAGGAACACTGCAACAGAATATATATATTGCCCAGAGAGGTGGTGGAGGCTCCGAGCCTAGAAACATTCAAGGTCAGGCTTGACAAGGCTCTGAGCAACCTGATCCAGTCAAAGAGGTTCCTGCACACTGCAGGGTGGGCTGGACTAGATGACCTTTAAAGGTCCCTTCCAACCCCACACATCTATGATTCTATGATTCTATCTTCATATAAATCCTTTCTGAAATAAAACTGAGCTATTCTTTTATTTTTGTGCTATTCACATGCTAGAGCTGGTAGGACCCTGCAGTTCTATCCAAATCTCCATGTGACAGACAGAGAGGCATGGGAATCCAGGCATGCCAAGTATCGTTCATGGTTTTTATATTTGAATAAACAGCATTCAGAAAAACAGCAGGCTGTGTGGGGGTGTGGTAAATTGTGTATGTGTGTAAACTCATGTAGTCATAGCATTAGGCACTGGTCACTGATTTTACAAACCTAGAGCTACAGGTCATATTCATCCAGCCTGAACATTCAGTAATCACAGCATATAGAAGCATAGAAAATGGATAATCCCAAGGAATATTAGTATGGGTTTCCACCACAAAAGCTAGACTGAAAACCAACCAGCAAAGGGCACTTAAAGAAGTCAAAAGGTATCATATATACTGTCAATAAACATCTATTTACTTACCAGCCAGTCTCAGGGGATGATAGAGGTGAAAGGGCTTCAGAAAGGAGAGGAAATGAAGGGCATGAGTAAGTGTATAGGGACAGAAAAAGAAGGAACAAAACATATGGTGAAGCACTGAAAATAAATTCACACTGTAAAATAACACCCAAAGAAAACACAGTTGGGAAGAAAGAAGAACATAAAACTGACATTCAAGAGGAAAAAAACTCTCTGAAAGAAAAAATGTTTGAATGCTGTTTAAAAAAATAAAATCAGCTTCAAACCTGCTGAAGTCTAATTTCATTAGGGTATGCCAGTTTCTCTAACCAAGGCTACCCAAAATAGTGATGTAATTAAGGTCAAGTCTTTGAGTTACCAAGCCATCTGACCAGGAATCCATGTACATCTTGGAGCTGGAAAGAGAGTATGAATAAGACAAATAGCCATTTTGAAAACTAAGGAACAGCTGTGAAATACTATTATCTTTATAGATAAATAAAGGGCAGGAATACCGTAAAATAGGATATTTCATTATTTTGTCTCTGCATGATTTGTAAATAGTAACATTGTTTTACATAAGTTGAAAAAGATGATTCATGCTGAAAATGTTTATATTTGATGTTTCATGCATATTATTATGAGGGAAAAAATACGTAAATAGAAAAAAATGAGATTAAATGCAAGAAAGATACTAAAATCCAAATATAGAGTGCTATTCTGGAATGTAAGACAACGAAGTTCTAATAAAATACAGTTAATAACAAATCTAAACATCTATATCTTTAAGTCTAGACTATTATCCTATTAAATGGGATCAACAGGAAATGTTCTTTCTCTCAGTCTGAGATTTTCACCTTTGCCTCTGAAGCTGGGTATTTGATAAGTTGAATACAGGGGTGCTCATCTTCTCCTGTGATAAAACCTATCTCACACATCACAATTAAGTTTACCTTTGCCTTAATTCTAGAAAAGAGAGGTTGGCTAATGCAGTAATATACACAGCAGCTTAAAGAAATTAGCCAACCAGGGAAATAAAGGGGGAAAAAAACAGACCATTATGAGCTGGGCCTCCATCTGAGATCATTATAAAGATGTATTCCACTCCTTTGCTTGTATAATTTATCAAAGGACACTACAATAATGGAGACATTTTGAGGTTTCCCATTCATTCTCTCTAAATGGGTGAATCCTCTACAGTCTTCAGGATGTTATTTACTGACATGGAAACTTCAGCATGGCGTTTTCTATTTTTAGAATGTCAGAAACTCAATATACTAAATCATACACAGATGCTCAAATGTTATTCTCTGAAAGCATTTCCTGAAAATCCACAGAATTAAGCACAGCAAGATTTAAAGAAACAAGATGTAGGAGGGTTCCTGAGGAGAACATTGTGAAATAAAGACAGCCATAAGATTTTAGTAACACAGGAGCTGGAGTGGCAGGTAAGTCTCAGTGGAGACTAATTACGTTCCCAATGTCTCTAATGCTTCCCTGGGAGAAACTGCCAAAACTTCATCTTGGCCTCCTGAGTTCCCATCACTGTCTGACCACAGATGAAGAATGTTTCTGAAGAGAAGCATATTTCCCTCTCAAGCACAAACTGACTTCACCTATTCCTTCCTTCAGCTTCATCCAGAGAGTTACCCATTTAGAAGTGCATGTCTCTCATGTTTAGCTGTCTAAAAGTTAAGCATTTAGTTTAAGATAGCCAGGTAGTCTCCCTTAACACTCTAGCCACACACAGGGGCACCTTCAGCACTTTCTAAAGTAGTTGTCACAGAAGGGTGACTCTGGAGGTCCCATTCACTTATTCTCTTGCTCTCCCTCTCTCTTTTTGTTTTCTTACTGACACTAGAGAGAAGCTAGTTCTCTGGCTCAAAGCAAACATGCAATCTCACCCTCACCACTTCCTTCCTCAAATTAACCAAATTGAATGTGGTATCCGCACACTGTTATTTCAGAAATCAAAATATTTCCAAATATGTTTCTTATTACATATTCATTATTAGCCTCAATTTATGAATAGAACATTATTTCTAGATGTCAGATCATCCCACAGGATGTGAATGTCATTTTCTTGCTAGTAATCCTTGCTTATAACTCAGTGCATGATGTTCAGATATAGAATTATGCATTCCCACTTCAATGTGGGAATGCATAAGACAAAAACAAAAGGATTACAGTAACAGATGAACAAAAATGTTTATGCCTTTATCATAAATTACCACAGACAACATTTCTGATTTTCAGTTCTATTACAGTCTTCTGAATGAATTGCTGTGCCGATTGCTTTTTCTGGAAGAAGGAGAGGGGGAAAAAAATTACCAGACAGAATAGAATGGAAAGTTAACCTGACATCCAGTTGATTGCTTACCAGAAAAAGATGGTATCCACAGATATACAAAAAGCCACCCATAAATCCTTTTTTTTTTTTTTTTTTTCCCCAGTGTCCTTCCTTAATATGATTCATTTTGGCTCTTTATTAGTATGGCAGTGAAAAGAAGGTTACCAAAAAATACTTAATGTTGATGCAACTGGGGGTTTTGTAACACAATATACTTCCAAACATTACACAAAATTAATCATCATTCAAGGAGAAAAAGCTTTCTCAAACTTTACTACTGAAAAAAAAAAAAGAAACAAGATAGACACTAGGTACCTTTATTGTATTGTCTATGCACAGAAATTATTTTCTTTGACTGGAATAAGCAAGCCATCCTTACCATAGATGCTACTATGCTTGAGATACACAGAAAGGTATCAGAAAAGGCGTCAGAATGTAACAAACTCCTAGGGGAAGGAGGAGAAAACCCAAAAACCATAATAATTAAAAAAAAAAAAAAAAAAAAAGGAGCAATTCTAGCAAACTGAAGATCTTAAGGTGTGGATTAAAATTCCAATGATCCTCTGAAGAAAAAGCTCATTTTTCACCACAGTATATATGCATGCAAGATGTTTCACATGGAACGATGGCACATCTTATATTGTGCATGTGTGTGCATGTTAAACTATAGAATTATATGTGTACATGTATATCTTCCTAATATTGATATTTTCTCAGACTGAAATAATGTTTTGGTACAGCAATTATGATCGATACTATTCATAGCTATTAAACATATGCTTGTAACTGTTAAACAGCATACTTTTAAAATACTATTAGAAGGACAGAATGGCTGATGAAATATGTAAAGTCTTATCCTATTAGACACTTTCTTTTTACATATTTTACCATGAACACTGAAAGAAATGTGGTAAGTTTCATATACTTGGTACTCTTTTCCTTTTCTTTCAGAAAGCCAACCATAGTACTGTTGATAATATAAGTGCACATCTAGTCTTATTAGAGAGTTTCTGTTTTCTTTGAAATGGGAACTTTCCAGGCACTGCTATTTCAGACTCAAACCAATGTCTATTAGCATCTAGCACTGCAAAGCTGCAGGCTAGGTAGGACTGGAGTAATGACTCCTGTGATTGGCACTGCTAATGACTACTTCCCCAAGTTCTTGTTCTGGCTAGGATTCACTACTTTGCTCTGGCTTTTTGTGCATTACACTGCATCAGTGAAAAGAAAAAAAAAAACAAAAAATTGTTAAATTGCATGACTTTATTTTTAATCTGACAAATTTCTCTAAAGAAGTTGCTTTATGAAGCCATGGAATTCCTTATCCAAGCAAGCCTGCCAAACACATGAAGAAATGCCTTGGCATTGGACTAGAGGCAATACATGAAAACTGAACTCCATAAGAAAGCAGATAATTTCTTTCATTTTTTTTTTCTTTTTTCCTTTTTTCTTTTTTTCTTTTTTTCTTTTTTTTAATGAGCAAACACGTAAAATGAAAAGTCTAGAGATATTAGTATCTCTCTAGCAACAGAGGTACACAGTTTAAATTGTGCTTGAATGATACAAAATCCTTCTGAAATCATTAGAGCTATGTATGTGAAAAGTGGACTGTCATTATAAATGAGACATCATTTTATCTACTTCTAGCCATTCGATAGTTATTTGATCTAAGCTTATAATCTAAACAATTTACAGAGTCAGTGGAAAGAGCTGAACACTTCCAGTGGGGAAGTCAGCCCTCCTGTGTAGGTGTCTAAAACACAGGGGATAAACTACAAGCTAGAGATGCCTCACTGTTTTGAATGACAAGAGCAAGAAGTAAGTTAAATAGCTTAGCCCAGATGACAAATCCTAGACAACTAAAGTTAAGTAAATCTCACACTGGGTACCTGCACTAAACAAGAAAAAGTAAGTTGATGAATCAGTGTTGTTATGACCAAATTTGCTTAAATTTAGTGACAGTTTTTTCCTTTTCCACATATCTCAAATGATGAAAAGATGATCAATTTGACTGCATTGTGCACTTTCTGTTTCATCCATTACTTCTTATAAGAATAAAGTTAGAATTATATGGTTATGTGGGGAGTCTGATTTGAGCGTTGTCCACACTTCTTCACTGAGGAAATCAGACTTTGCTTTGGCCATGCAAACTCCTTTGTTACTCACTAATCTTATTCAAACATTAAGCAGGGCTTTGCAAAAGCCCAGCATTACACTTCAGAACTGCAGAGAGAAGTCTGCAGGCTTTGAAGATTTAAAGAATCTTTGAAAATGCGGTCTGGTGACCCTTTTCCAGAGCCCACTGGGTCACTGAAAATCTTTGCAGGTACTTCAAAAGGCTCTGGATCAAATCACATATACTCCACCTCTCATATACATAACCATACTTCTTTCAAAAAGAGTTTTGTAATAACAGAATTGAAGGAAAATTTAAATTGACTGCACAGAGATACTAAATCTCCCCAGACCTTTTGCTTAAACTGAGAATATATGAGCTCTACCATGTTTCTGTATTGAAATTGGCTTTGCTATTCCATGCTGGAAAAATATGTATATTTAACATTCTGCAGCTGTCTGTGCAATGCTGATCTGCAGCCAGAATGAATAATTCTGAAAGGATGATGTTTGAACACATACTACAGCACAGCAGAATTAAAGGTGAAAGTTCAAGTGCTGCAATTTCAAACTATTGATCAATGGTAATTTTTGGCACCTTTGGGTTAGTCATGCTGGCATATGGCAAGCAAGCAAACCACGAAGGTTAAGTATGAATCATCAGTACCAATGTAACTCAACTTCTTTAGTTTTCTTTTATTTACAAAACTGTTGGTGTTAGGTTGTCTTTCTCTTGTGTGCTTGCTCTGTGTATCACAAGACATATCTAAAAGATCATGTCTTCTGAGCACAGCAAGTTGGAGAGAATATTGAAAAAGAAAGCTGCTTGTCTGTTCTTACTTATTTGTTTGATATCCTGAAAAAAAATAATTTACTTATTACTTCTACACTTTATTATATCAGGGAAACCTCAGATTATCTTCCATCTACCCACAACCTTTCAAAGTTGTCATTAAAAAATGCTGATATCCTACAGAGGTCTTTTTTTGGGGTTTTATGCCTAGAATTTATAGAAAGAACACTAACTCATCAGCGGTATACTGAATAGACTGTTTTTTCAACATAATTTGGTTAGCATTCATTTGACAACATTTCAAGAAGGATATTGAGTAAATTATATTAAATTATGTCGCTGCTACATCACTTTATTATTCAGCACTGATCCATTCACTGATGGCATTTAGGATTGCTATTTTCTGCAAGATTCTTGTCCTTTTGGACAGTATGTAAGATGTGGGTTGGGTTAATTTTTAAGACTTTCCAGTATCATTCTACTGTTTCCAAAGCAAACATATTAGGTGGAAAAAAAATTGTTTTGCCTTTCTACATACTAAGACAGTTGATGATTAAGTTAAAAAAATATACCATTCATTTTTTAACAATTCGGTTTGTAATAAAGTATTGTCATAGCTATTAACAGGCCATAAGACTGTACTGAATTTGCAAGGTTCCAGGTAGGACTGTGATTTGTCAGATGTTCTCTCTCTAATCTTTTCCTGACCTGCCTGCAACTTTGTTTTATTTGGTTTACGTGTGACTGTGCTTTCTCCAATTGAGCAGATGTCTATGGCTAAGTTGTTTTACTTTTATCTTTGTATGGTACAATCATAGTTTTATATTGATACCAGTTAAAAGCAATTATTCCATGCATAGGGCAATATTTATGACTCTCGCTTGATATTATAAGATAGAGAAATACAGACCTCGATACCAGGAGCCCTAGGTGGAAATGTAGGGTGCTGCACAGAAACATACAGACATGGGATGGGAAGAGATAGTCATGGGCTGGCACTGGAGACCACATAGCTATAAACAACTCAACAATAAATTATTGTCTTTTCTTAAATATATACAAGGTGTGCTGCCTCTCTGCTTTGAGCATAAAAGCCTGTGGATAAAACGATGTCTTTAATAAAACTGAAGATAAATACCTTCCTAATTACCCATTAATAAACAATTACAGGATATGCACACTTTAGTAATAGGATTAGGTTTCTAGGAAATTCGTTTCACCTTAGAAATATCTCAGTAATGCTGTAATAGTTTTTTTGCTTCTTTTATAATCGTCATGCTTTAAAGGACAGGTATGCTGTCTGAACATAAATTTCCAAACACAGTTTGAGATAAAAATATCTTTAAACATAAATTGAGTGACTTTATTGCAAAATTGTAAGTTTTTATTTCACCTAAGGAAGGAGGATGCACAGTTTATAACCACAAAGGAACACAAGCAGGTTTGATATGTGTCTAGGACAACTTTTCAGCTGCACGTTACATTTCAAATTCCATCTGAAAGCTTTAGGGGAGTTTTTGTTGTTCTGGTTCATTCTTAGAACATTTTATGTGACATCAGCAAAGAACAGTTATTAAAGAAAGCCGTGAATGAAACCTGGAATAAAAAGCTCTGTGCACAGAAAGTGAAAATGCAACTATTTTGCCTTTACATGGTTCCACTGAGGAGAGGGGGAGATAAAAAATGGAGAGAAACAAAGAAATTCCCTTTTCATATGCACAAACCTTTCTTACACGATCTTTGCACTTGAAGTAAAATAACACTAATGGCAGCAAAGAGAGGATTTCTACTGGGTAACATTTACAATTGTTCATGTAATGGGGAAAGTGTGGACATCAGAAAGTCAAAGCTCAGATTTGAATTTTTTTGTAGAACCAATGCATCCATTATCATTACATGAGTACTGAAGTCTCTGGTGTTGGATGTGCAGTACGTTAAACAGTTTTCTTTTCTACATCAAGATATTAGGATTTCTCATATGCACAGCTTAAGTCTGAATTTATCTTTAACTTACAAGCTCAGTTTAAGGATAACCACATCAGCTCTGTGGTGCTTTTACCTTATGGATGTGCTGACTAAGCACTGATGTAATATAGAACTAACTGGAAAAATAGTATCAACATAAAAAAAAAATAAAGATCTCTAAAACATTGAAAATATTCTATACTTTCCTTGCCAGAATTCCAAAGAGACATACCCAATGTAACACATCCACTAACTTTTATCATAGACATATAGAACTTACAAGATATTTTTAATATCTACAGAGTTGTTCAAGGTAATATTTTCCTAGCTTGTGGGAAAAAGTTCCTAACAATTTTATTTTTCTGCTTTAACCTGTTTATCATTTGAAGAAAAAAAAAAATCTTTTTCCTTTCACTAAACTCTTTATTCTTCAGGGATTCAGCACCATTGTTCTGCTCAACTAAAACCAGATAGTGTCCTCTGCTGAAAGAGGACCATGTCCATTGAATGCTAGAGCCATATACACCTTCCTCCCTCTCTCATTCGGTTACTTATTTCATGTAATGTAGAATAAAATAATCTAAGATAGTTTGTTCTATTCCTGCAAGCCATAAGGTTAGCTTGTATTGGTAAAAAAGTGGTTTAAATAATCTCTGAAAAAAAACAAGATTCTAAACCCTGCATTCCTGTATTGTGGATATATGTTCTGGCTCAAAAAGATTATGCCACTAAAGAAGATGTAGGCAATTATCTGCAAGCAGCAATTTAGAGATTCAGGTGTAACCCCCAGATAGGTAAATAAACTCATGCAAGTCCCTGTCTCCTACTCTACTGACTCGAGTTTTGTGAACTTTACTTCCACACCTGGGTAAGTACTTAAGGTCCTGCTCGGTGCAAGGCATAAATCCTTAAATTTCTACACAAGATTCTACCCAAACAGCATTCTAGTTTCTTAAAACACTCTTTCAAAAACCCTCCAAATCTTTACTAGGATCACTTTAAAGTGATGGCTAAGCGCCTGTCAAAAGCTAAAAGTAACTGCTGCTTAGACTGAATTCATGAAAGTCTGCTTTCCCATTTATCCATGCCGTCTTCCCCATAAATCTATAGATTCTAAATAAATAGATTAAACTCAGAAGGAGTTAGCAAAGATAATAATCATATCACATTGTGTGGGAGGACTGTTGAAACTATCTGCTTTATTGCAACTTGTATCAAACCTCTTTCATTGTCCTGCAGTGAACCAAACAGAATTGTCAAAAAACAGTTTCCTGTTTTTTTCACCCTCCCACTAGGAAACAGCTACAGCCAGCTACCTCTTCCACCTCTGTCCAAAGAAATCAATAGAGAGAACACAGATTCCAATCCTCCTAGACATTTGGAAGCCTATAGCCATCGTAACTGTCAAATTCTTCCAAAGTTAAAGCAGGGCCTGAACAATCAGAGAGTATAATCTGGAATATGTTTGACATATTTCTGTATTAAAGTATCCTGGAATATTGTGGTTTAAAAATACAAAAATAATATTTAAAAAATATATTAAAAAAGAAAAAAAAAAAACACAACAGAAAAAAAGGGGTTGGGGAGGAAAGAAAAACAAAAACAAAAAGAAAACTTCAGTATCACTGTTATTCTTTCCTGTGAAGCAATAAGTCCCTGAGGAGTACAATGGGAGTATTGTTGTCTGCTATACTTTACAATTATCCAGAAACTGAAGCTTTTAAAATAAAAGATTACTCCCTAGCCTTAGTTGATAAATGGCTAGAATTTTCTATCAGATATCCAGAATCATCCAGCTTGCCACAGAAGAGAAGCTCTCTAATTATTAATTGCAGGTGTAATTCTAAAATGTGCAACTTCACTGAGGAAGGTTAACAATGGCTGTGAATCTTTGACATTCAAGCACTGTTGAGAAAAAAAAGCCACAAGAACTCTAAAGTCAACTTTGTCATTTTAATGCAGAGCACAAAAACCAAATTGAGGTCCAAAAGAAGATAAACAACAGGCCAAAGCAGAGCTCAGGGGGTGGGGGTGGGGGGGGCAGTTCCACATATCTCACATGTAAAAATGATATCAAAGGTATAGAGCACTAAACAGATCAAGATATACTGACACATATTAATAACATGGGAGTACATTTATGGGTCCCTAAAGCCCAGGTAAAGAAATTCCTCCTCAAACTATCGTCTCTTAGACAGAGGCCGTTATATTCTGTAGCTGTTCTATAGGCAATCTTTCATGCAATTATTCTCCAGAAATAAGAATTCAGAAGCAAAGAGGCTGAAATAAAAGAGGTCATCAGTTATTAAAGTGATATCACCAAAACTCTGACTTTTTAGGATGAAAAGTGATTTATATTTTATAAAAAAAGACTTAAAAACTCTAGCATCAGTGGGAAAAATTATTGTGAAAATCACTATTATTCCTAACTGAAACTGGTTTTGGAGATCACAGTGGGACATACAGTAGTAACTCAGTGGCAACAACCAGACTAATATCTGAGAGGGAGCAAGGACAATGGCACTTTTCAGAAGATGGAAAGTAAACATGAAGACTGTGATATTGAGAGAGTGACAAGCACAAATGTGTAATCAAGATAGTCTTGTGAGAGGAGGGAGGATATGATACATTTAAGGCACTTGACTACCTTGTTGAAGATCTGAGTTTTGTTGCTGAAGTAGAACAGGCTAAACCCTCTGTACTTTGACAGTTATTGAAGGCCATCATCAATGTTCTGTGGATCTGAAGGATGCAGGATAAGTACCAAAATCTTTCAGTGTTTAAGTTTGTACATTTACAGTAAAAAATGCTTCTTCCTTTACATTTTGTCAAAGCTGCAAATGTACCTGGGACCACGTGTATTTGTTACTGGTTGAACCTGCAAACAGGAATGCAGCAATCGTGTCTCTCAGCATGTCCCCAAAGCAGTGGACTGGGCTCCAGCAGCTGGGCAGGAATGTTCTGGACTGGAACTTTTGGAGAAGGCAGCTATGCTCTTACAACACTTAACACTCTCCTCCAGGTGAGTTTTCAGGTACCACATTTGTCGATGCCAGGCAGTTCAGTGCAGAGGGCTGTGTGCTCAGTCTTCATTATTCCAGTATACCTTTTATTTTTAAATCTTTACACTACAGCTCAAACCAAATTTTTATGTTTTTTTTTCAATAACAATCATATGATTTGGAAGACTTCAGATTCCTCACAGGTTTTTTAAACTTGTCAGGCATCTAGACAAAAGAACTTTTCCTATGAAATAGAAAGCCTCATGCATATTACATGGGAAATCCTAAACCCACTGAATTCAACGACAGAGATGCTGTCACATCGCAGAGCCAGGATTTCACCATACATATGTGGTAATCTCATGCATTTTCCACCCATTTAAATAGCTTGAGACCAAGTCAGAATTACGGAGGATAAAACAAACCAGGTTTAATTGGATGTGAGTTATTTCTTACCAAGCAGTAGAACAGTGGTCTTTTTTGACTACTAGCCAGCTGGTCATCTGTTTATTGATTCAAAAAATCAGATGCAGCTTGGTAAGCACTGAATGCCCTAAGAGCCTGGCAAGATGGTCATACTTGGCAGATTTTAATACTCACCTGCCAAGCCCAAATCAGGCAAGAGAGAAAGCAAACACTAAGCTTGTTTTTCTTCCAAGCACTGAAAACATTTTTAGGCAGGAGAAAGTGTTTTTATATATTATGAGTCCCTTATCTAGCATGTGCAAAATAAAATTGTGACTAGAGCTATATGGGTGGACTGCCAAATACTCATTCAGTTTCCATTTGAGGGCAGTAAGAAAATCCTTATTTCCTAAAGTGTCAATAAACTTGTGGCCAATTCTATAAATAACCACCAAATGGATTTTGTGGTATTATTTGATTTCCATTAGATTCCATCTTCAAATATTAGTGATGCCTTATTTTCTTATTTTTACTTCCAACAAATGGCAGCTGCTATGAAATGTAGACTTGTGAGAGTGCTGCACTTCAAAAGAAAAATTAACTGAAGGCAAAAGCCTAAGAGCAGTTTTTTAGCTTTTAGGGAGCATTCAAAGCTGCATTCCAGCAAGGATCACTTTAACAGCACTGGTGTAATGAAGCCTAAAACTGATACTCAGGTTTCCTGAAAACAACACTATAAAGCATTTTAAATAATAACTTGACTCTGTACCTTCAGTAAATTTCTCAGGGTGTGATTAGATTTAGCCTAGATAAGTCCGAGCATTATTCCTGTCTATTGGAAAGATGCAAGATTGAAAAACAGACTCATCGTTCCCATGGATCTGTGCAATTTCTGCTGCAACTTGTAAAGCATAAGAAATTAGTATATAAGGAAACAATAGCTTTAAAAATCTACAGGGACAGCACACTAAACTGATGTTGTTTATCATGCTCTTCCATTAATTGCATAAAAAAGGTTATATTAGATGAAGAAAAGGTATTTCCACACCTTTAATCATATGTCTTTAACTTTAAAGACCAAACGCCATACGCAAATTAACTTCTTGCAAACAAAACAGTATCTGCAATATTGAGTAGTTTCGCAACATATTGGTTTACATCCAAAAGTTATAAATATGGATTCTGAAATATGCTAAACTCTAATGGCTCTGATCCAGCAAAGTACTTTAATGGCTTGCTACGTAACTATAGGAGATCCCTGCATGCATTATTGTCAAGTTAATTTACTTGCATATTTTATGTCAGGAAAATTCAGAATTACTAGTTACCACCTCTGAGGCTCAGATCCAGCATTTTCACATCTTTTGTGGATCACCATTTGGATAGAACTGTGGTTCTGCACTGAAAGTAGCTATGTAAAATACGAATAATACTTTTTCTATGTGTTTTCAGGCCCATGTCTAGTTACTGTATTGACCGGAACCACCTGACTTATTTTTTACCTCTCAAGTCAGCAGATAATACTGTGAAGAGGAACTTCTGCAAATTATTCCCTGTCTTTTTTTTTTTTTTTTTTGTCCACCATCTACAGAATTATATAAATATTATAAATAATAAATTATTTATTTATTATAAATTATATAAATGATAATATGTAAATATTATAAAAATAGTATGCCAGTGTGTTCACAATTTTATTATGCTGATAAAAAGTCTAAGTTCACTTAGCTCTAGTCTAAGCAGAGAGCCAAAGTAAAAGATACCTGGTTAAGTATTTCCCAATAAAGCAAGATATTCTCCAGCTGTTGGTGGAAAAAGGTCAGTTAGCATCCAATCCACTACTCTGGATATCAGAGAGAGCGACTGTTACATGTAGAAGTCTATGGGTGGGGAAATGGTATCTAATAACAAAAAGAAACGAGGTAGTACAGATAGCTCTCTATACACCTTCCACAGCAGAGGGAATTTCATGCTTCTAGAAACCCAAGCACAGAGAATAAAAGAGCACCAGAGGCATGTGTGGAAATGCGGATCTTACACATATGTGGCTCCAATGCCTTCACATCTTGAGTCAAATGGGTAATAGTAACTGCGTGGTGGAAACCCCCCCAACACAAAGCTTTCTAAATTTTTTTCCAGATGGCAATCCTGTGGTTGGAAACAGATTTATATATAACAAAGTGTATAGAAGCTGAAGAAAGCATGAAGTTAGTACTCAGGGACTGGGAATTCCTAAAGCCATTTTTGCTTCTGTAATAGCAATATTTTTAATGTTACTTTCATTTTAATGCAAGTCTAAACACAGATTTTCAGCAGATATTGTGGTTTTTTGTTACCATGGAGTTATGATACTTTCTTATAATAGCTACTTCACTAAAATAATTAATTCTGTGAATTCTGAAATATACTTTTTTTTTTTTAATTATTGTGCAACTTCATCCTCACAGTCATTAATACTTGTATGTCTGTGTACATCCTTATTGACTTCACCAAGAAAACTCAGGGCATTTGAAGTTTAATTTAGCTGAATTATTCTAAAAACCCTCATATTATGAAGTGGATTTTTTGCATAGACTTATAATAATTATAAGGGCTACAGAAATAATTATATGGGATATGGATAAAACATTCCTGGGACTGAAGCTTTGCAGACAACCAAGAAGTGTATATGAAATTGTAATTTCACTGATTACATGTATGTACATATGTACGTATATGAACACATATGCAGACTTGCTGAATATCAGTGTTGTTATTCTGGTCACCATGCTTAGTTTTTGTTTCATTTTGGGAAAAAAAATAAATTACTTTGTCCAAAATAATTCACTCAGTGATGCATGGTTTTAAAATGGATCAATTAATTATATAAAAGTAGGGTGTGAAGACCATATTGCAGAAAATTTTAATTCAGTTAAAACTTTCATACATTTACACTTTTATGACAGAACTGGATCTCAGTAGATGAGATAAGTGTGTATTCAAAGTAATTTCTACTAAAGATTCTGTAATCACTGTAGTTTTTTTGTTTGTTGTTTGGCTGGGTTTTTTTCCAAGGAAATAAATGTAGAAGACGTATAATATTTGAAAGTGGCTTTGTCATAACACTGTAGGATTTTGTGTACACTGGTTAGGTGCAGAAAAACAGAACATGAATACTTCATTCTTGATCACTTTTTAAGTTTTAATTTTGTAAGGCAAGCAGAGGAAAAAAGGAACCTGGGATACACTTCTTTCTTTTCCATCAAATTTCTCCATTCTTAAGCAGGCAAAGTGATGAAACAAAAACCAAAAACAGAAAAGCTATAAACCATAAAATCTATAGAACTATAAACCAAAATATGATTGCCACTGGCAAGATCTATTTAAATACTCCAAAAGCTGAAAATGACAACATTTTCATTCTGAAAATCAAGCAGGTTACCATAGTGGTGCTGTTAAAATTATAACATACACATTTTTTGGAACAACAGTTCAAACTTTGAAACTCAGGAGACATATAATCTTCTGTTGTTTATGTCCACAAAGATAACTCCAAGTCAGAGAAAAGAAAAACTTTAAAGAACTGACAGAATCTTATATGTGCCTATTAAAGACCTGACTAACGCATGGGAAATGAATATTAGAAAGCTAATATTGGAAAGATAAGAAGGCTTGTCTGAGGCATATGATCTGTTGAGTGTTGAATCTCTTCTTATTGCATGCATTTTAGTGGGTTGGAATCTGCACAGATGTTCCGAGCTCAGACTTCACATATTTAACTCCTAGTTATGAATACTTAACGTATGAAACTTGATATAGACAACAAGTAACTTAAACTTTCCTGTGGCTAGGTAAGAAATGTAAAGTCAAAGCATATGGGGGTTTTATTGCTGTCTCTGTTATATGTATTTCTAGATAGTAGTTTTCTTGTGCAAGGTGTTAATCATTTGTTTCATGTGGTAAGTCTTCAGAGTCTTAGAATTCTTAAATTTTTTATTATTTTTTTGTCAGTGTCAGAGCAGAGTGGAATGAAGTTACAATCAATGTCACATATGCACAAACTGGATGAACATAACTTGTTTAAACAAGAGTCACTGCATTAATAGCATGCTTCTGGGCAGCACAGCAACAACTTGGAAATTTAAATTGATTCAATCAACTCTATCAACAGCCCAAATATATTCTCAGTGTAAACTATGTTAGTGCAATACAGCATAGTTACAAGAATCTTGGAGACAGATAAAGAAGTCTGAATACTGATTTTCCATATTTTAGTAACAAGTGTACAGAAGTCTGCACATAAACATAATATGCCCTACCTTGCGTGTACAAAAGCAAACTCTGCTATATTCAGCTGAGCTATTCCAGATTCATGCTCGTGTAAATACAAGAACAGCATTTGACTCTTCAAGGAGCCCACGTAGGGCAGACATTCTTATTTCATAATAATATATGGCACGAAAATTACCATACTCATTGGTTTGTTATGCTCACAGATGATGATTCTTAACCTGCTCTTAGAATTCTGTAAACTTTTTATAACAATGGGATCTTCCCGACTACAGATTCTGTCATTTCAGCTTTTGAAAACACAACTATTTCTTAGTGAAAACCACTAAGCATGAGATATATTCAGCTGATGGTCTTTCTTTCTGTAGTCTGTTAAATGATTACTTTCCTTTTGTTTCAATGTATTATGAATAACATTGCAAACACTCACTGTGGCTGAAATGAAATAACCAATTTTTTGTTCTTAAAAAAAGTAAAAAATCTCATTGTCATAACTAAAAATAAAAAGACCTGGACAAAAGAAAAAAATGAGATTAAAAAAACATATATAAATTTTTTTCACAAAGAAAATTCCAGAACCAGATCTAGTAATTTATTTCTCAGACCCGAATCTTGTATCAATCTGTTTTTCACCAGTTGGGGAAAAGTTATTTTGAAATCAAAGAAATGTTAAACTTCAGGTTTAATATCTGAGTGGCAATCACAGGGAATTTAAAGACTTTGTTCATCATATATTCAGAGCTGCAAGGACCATGGGACTGAAAAATGAGCTTAACCCAATCTAGATGACAATATCCAGGTCATGGAGCAGAAAGAGCTCTTTGCTCAGTATCTTATTAGAAGGTAAAGTGCTCAGTCTCTAATAATGTGTGTTTCCCATTGCTATGGATATATGTGAGCAATTTTTCTTAAAGACTGAAGTAAGAGAATAATTACATTGTTAATGTATACAAATACTTTATATTAATATTTAATGATCATATTGATACATTAATCAATGTAATGATTATACTATATTAATTCTTTCTTTAACTTCTTTACTGGTTGTCTCTACTATTTACTATGAAAAGGTTATTACAGATGATACTCTTATCTTTTTAATTCTGACTTCTCTCTTCCTTTCTCTCTCATAAAAAACTGTTCTGATTTTTCAAAGTTTTATCTTACAAAAAGATTCAATCATCTCATCAAAACATATTCCTTATTTAAATCAACATGGCAAAGCACTGTGCATGCATGATCAGCAGTATTCCTCATCATTTACTATGTGAGTAGATACAGCTATCATATTCATAGCTACTCACAGTCAATGGCTTTGATTATGTTAGCAATGCTAAATTTTATAGACTACTATTTGAATAATTTATATTTCAGCTTTCTTCCCATCTGAAATATGGAGAAAGAAAAGGCAGAAAAAACTTAAAATCTGGAGGACAGTAGGAACAGATGTCAGACAGAATGCCTCTTCTATAAAGAAGTAAATACAATATATGACATGACTAAAATTTGGAATGCTATCATGTTTCTACCTCACATTGGAGAATTTATGTTGTTTACAGTAATGTGATGCTTTCATTTATTTTTATTATGCATCTATTCCTTAGTATTATTCATTTTTTCAGTATAAAATAGATTAAAACTAGATAGCTCCCTGGGATGTAATAGTCACAAGAAGCCTAGTCATGAAAATTCCAACAGTGATGCATTGGGTTCTTTCCAGTAAAAACTGTATGTTGATGTTTCTCCCACGCATGTCACATGCTTTCTTAGACAATCAAACCTGTTAGGACAGAGGACCTAAATTTATTGTCAAGTTTTTATTTGGGTTTTTTCTGTCTTTCCTTTACATGCAAAAGAGATTTGATTCCTTGCAGGCACGAGAGTGGCACAAGCAAAGCTTATGGCAGCTTCAGGAGCTGACACCAGCAAAAACATTGGCCAGTGCTGTCTTACAAGGGGGAATGTCACTGTTAGAAGGGGGTTAGGTGAAAGTGAGAGAGGAAGGAAGTCTCTGGAATACAGGATTACAGGAAGGTGTGTTAATGAGAGTGAAAAAAAATGCTTTAAGTACAGAAGACAGCTTGTTGTACAGTCTTCAGAATTTGTTTTGGTTACTTCGTTGTATTTTTTCTTTGGAACAATCACGATAAACTTCATTTTATCATGTTACTACATGTAAAGACTATGCAAGTATTGAAGGTCTTATCTTTTGGAGACATCAGTTCAAAGACCGTGTAGGCCAGCCAATGCTGACACAGTTGACATAATATCTTGTTTATTCACATCAGAGAACCAGGACATAGTTCAGCATATTTGGTGACCTCTGCTCTGTGGATGACCAAAAAAGATAGCAGATTGCAATCAAGAGCTTTGAATCCGCATAGACCAACCAGCCACAAGCCTGGATGGTGGTTGTCTCTGTTACTCATGACCCAGACTAGTGCTGTTTCTCTACTACTTTGGAAGAGTTCTTTCACTCAAGTGTAATTTAACAACAAACTCTGTGCTTGTAGCTCACTTCTGTATATGCAGACAGCTTGTCTGTGGCTGGCTTAAATGGGATTGTCATGTATCTCATCATTTCCATCTGATACCTCAGGCTGTTATGAAACATATCTCAACCTGTGAATCTGAAAGCCAGATTCATAGAATGTATATTATGTTCTTTTTAATTCCAGTAACATAAATATTAGAAAAGTTGATTGAAAGCTTTATTTTCCGTTGTTCAACAAATTTCCAAAATCTTGGGGAGCAAGGAAGGCAAAAAAGGTTTAGTTCAGAACAAGAACGGTAAGAGTTTCCAACAAAAGGGAAATACTAAAGTTGACAGAAAAACAACTTCATTATTTCCTTTATTTTTTCCTCCTTTCTAAAAAATGATGGTCTGGAGAAGTCATCCAGGTGAAATCAAGTCCCACTACCCTCATTGCAACATTGCAACAGGCTTCTAAGTATCTGACTTCCCATTTTTTTCCAGTCTTTCTGAGCTTTTCATGAGAGACTACTCATTGTCAAAAATCTTCTCATTGAGCTCTACTTTTTTGTTTTGGCTTTTTTTTTTTTTTTTTTTTTTTTTTTTTTTTAGGGAGGGAAGGGAATTGAATAAAAAGAACTTTGTCTTTGATGGTTGGATGTGGTGATCTTAGAGGTCTTTTCCAACTGTGACATTCTGTGTCTTCTTTAATCTGGAGAGAATCATATTTACATAGAATTATTTTTTTTAATATGTTCTTATGTACCATCCTTGGATAATACTTTGCAAGAGTCAAACAAGGAAATTCTATCCAAATTTTGTCTTAATTGTATACATAAAACTATAGTATTTAAAAGGAGTATATATTTCAGGTAATGCTTGAGAAATGAAATCAAATCAAGAAACTGAATATTGCTTGTATTAGAAAATTCAGTATATTTTCTCCCTAGGTCTTTTCTGTATCTTTGCTTCCCAAGACTTACCCACACAAACACTGTTTTTTGGACAGATACATGGAGCATTTGTAACAATTAGAACTCCTCTGTGGCTGGACAAGAAGTATAGAATTTAGGTTGACACCCTTTTTTTTTGTAAGCAAAGATGGAACCAAGTGACAAATGCAGGTGCACACTTACCTCAAATAGGTGATATAGGAATGATGGATGAGCAGTATTTCCTGTTTCTGCCTGGTTACAGGAGCCACATTAAGCCCCTCTGCGCTTGTTAGTGCACTGTTGTTTCAGGTGAACAGAATGGCCCATCTTTGAACTATTTTACATTAAGTATTCAAACATAATTTTTGCATACAGTGTTTCGATGGGTTGCTATGTGCAGCCTAGAGTGTGACTCAGACACCAGCCCTAGAAAAACTGGTAAGATTCTGTGGGTATAACGGCTAAGGGCCTCTTCTGCCTCTTCTAGGTAGTTACAGCAGTTAACATCATCAAATAAAGAGATAATTCTAGAAAATTTGAACCTAAAGAAAACAGAACGCTAGTAATTACTTATTTTAAGTGTAAGATGCACTTTTTTAGACTTCCAATTTCAAGTCTTTAGGTTTAAGTTGTATCTGAGACTATCCTAAATCTAGGTACGTTTAAGTAGATGCATCTAGATAGACTATGCAAGTTTTGCTCTTCACAGAAGAGCAATAAGGAGTTAGTTAAATTTAGGCAGCCCCTGGGAAAGCTACCAACTGAAATCCTGAAGTAAACTTCATCAAAATTGATAAAACATAGTAAGAAATGCAGTCAAAGCCAAAGATGTATAAGACATGAATAATTAGGAGTTTCTATAAAATATGTTTCTTTTAACAAAAATGTGTTTGCAAACAGGAAAGATTATATTTTCTTCCTAAGTAAAACCTGGAAAGAAAGAAAGCACATTTGTCAAATCTTCTTAATCTTCACTTAATGCATTTGGTAGAAATGTTTACACATTCTTAAAAAGCACCAAGTATATTAATAGTTTAGCAAAGTGAGCAATGTGTTGTACTTTGGAAAGCAAAGCATGTGGAAGTAGGTGGAAAATTTGCAAGGCAATATGAAGTGTTTCTCTGCATTGTAGAAACATTTATGAAATGTGTTTCTTCCTGCTGGGGAAATGCTTTGCCATTCTGGAATATTTTACATTTTTTTACCATCTTAAGGTCAATAACCTCTACGTGGGCCAATCAATACCAGCCAATGTAAGTGGATGATGATTCTCAAAAACAAACAAAAATATCATCTCAGACTTCCCCTAACTTACTGCTTTCATTTTGAGAAAGGTTGCTATGATCCCAAAGATTTCCCTTGCAGTCCAACAGACCATTCTACCCAGTGTGTGAAGGCTGAAGAGCCCTTTTAAGCTGAAAAAGACATTGTGCTTAGCTCTTCTGGAAAAGCTGAACATGAGCTTCTATGTGCTTGCAGCCCAGAAAGCCAACCGCGTCCTGGGCTGCATCAAAACACGTGTGGCCAGCAGGTCAAGGGAGGTGATTTTCCCCCTCTACTCTGCTTGTGTGAGACCCCACCTGGAGTACTGTGTCCAGTTCCAGAGCCCCCAGCATAAGAAAGACATAGAACTCTTGGAGAGAGTTCAGAGGAGGACCACAAAGAGGTCAGAGGGCTGGAGCACCTCTCCTATGAAGAGCTGGGGTTGTTCAGCCAGGAGAAGAGAAGGCTCAAGGGAGACCTTACAGCAGCCTTCCAGTACCTGAAGGAGCACATAAAGAAGCTGGGGAGGGACTTTTTACAAGGGCATGTAGCACTAGGGGGAATGGCTTTAAATGGGAAAAGGGTTGATTTAGGTTAGACATTAGGAAGAAATGATTTTGTGTGAGGGTGGTGAGACACTGGAACAGGTTGTCAAGGAAGTTGTGGAAGCCCCATACCCAGAAGTGTTCAAGACCAGGTTGGATAGGGCTTTGGGCAACCTGGGGTATTGGAAGGTGTTCCTGCCCATGCAGAAGGGTTGGAACTAGATGATATTTAAGGTCCCTTCCAACCCAAACCAGTGTATGATTCTATGATTAAGCATAGTTCCAGGCCTGATAAGGCACATTCATCTTCTCTTTTTTCATTATTATCTCATGACCTTGACCTTCTGCTGTTGTTAACACATATCATCAGTGGAATTACAATGAGTATTCTCTGTCATGTAGCCTCCATTAATTTTTTCCCAGCTGTCCTTTAGACAGGTTGACCACTCTCAAGATATGCTAAAAAATACAAAAGTGGTTCAGGGCTCTCCCTTCACTGCCAAATTTTGGAAAATCTTATACTGATAGGTTTGGGTGTCAAGAAAATATAATTTATTAAAATAAAACCAAAGTGAATCCTTTGCTTTATTAGGTGTATTCCAAGTTAATTAAAAAAGCAGCCAACAAACAAAATCAGGAAAAAAGTAACCCTAAAAAAACGCCAAAAACCATACAGTCCTATAGGAGCTGGACATTTTCAGGTATGAATTCTGTTAAAGAAATTCTAGGAAGTCAGTTGGACTCTCCCACTGAGAATAAGAGATTTTTTTAACTGGAAATGTCAAGACTTGAAAATCAGATAGAAATCACCAGAACAAGAAAATCTCCACTGGTTTTCAGTGTAGCCTTTAACTTTTACCTTTTCTTTTTGTTCATTAAATATGCAGTTGAATAATCACCAAAAAACAGAGAGCACATAAGAAAAAAGATGTTTTTCTGTTACGTAGTACAGCTGGCCCTTCAGCTGAGTGATAATAAAAATTAAAAATCCCTGGAAATCACTTGCTTGATATTTTAATTTATACTTTATCATAATAGAAACTGAAATCATCATAGTCTCTGCCTTAGTTTTGCATCTTTTTCTCCTAACTAATTTCTGGGTAAAACTTCTCACATATAAATATGCTCGTTATGACTTTGAAACCAAGGAAACCATACTATTGTTGAAACTGTTTTCGAAAGTAGCAACAATATGAGCTAGAACCTCAAATAATTCAAAGCATCCACCATTTTCTTACCCAGCACTTCAGCCACTGTAAAATATAAGGATGAAGAGTTGCATTTGTGAACCAAAGGTTTTCTTTTAATTGTTTTCAAAAGAAGGAAAAAAGTTAGCCCCACTCAACACAGTTTGATTGTTAGCCTTGTTCAACAGAGTACGGTTTTTTTTATATCTTTTGCACACTACCTTTCTTGAAAAAAAGCATTTTTTTTAGAAATGATCCTATTACTTCAACAGTCTTCATTTACATTCTGAATTTTCATTGTGTCAGTTATCCGATCCCATTTAAATGGTGAAATCTGTGGACCTCATGGCTATTTCAATGTGATGCCTTTCATGCCGTAATTGAGAAGAGTCTCCAATGAATAAAATAAATGCTTTCAGAGGAATCTCAAACCCTCAACAGACATCAGCTAAAATGTTAAGAGTGTCTCAAAGTCCCTCTGGTACTATATTTTCTAACCATGAAAGAAATGTCATTATTGTAAATTCTCAGCCTTTGTCTGAAAATCTTGTACCAGTTCCCTTGAGCGTCAGTTCAGTTAATTAATTCAAACAATTTCCCCTCTAATCTCTAAAACATTTTCATATTTAAGACAATAAATGAGACACTTAAGGGGCTCATTCGTTGTTGGTCATTAATATGCCATGGAATTAAAAGAATTATTACTGGCCTTCGGTGACATGAATGATTTTCATATGGTTTGGACCCATATAAGGTTAAAATTATGACCTCTCAGTGCTCTGAGGAAATGAATTTAATGAAATCCTTTGAACAGGACTTGCCACTCCTTTGTCTTTCTTGATACTTAATTCGATACTTAACCACAAGATTTATGCCAATTTTTGAATCGTATTATTTAATGATAACTTTAAAATTAGTAATTAATTTAGCAGTGGACTGATTGCATTTCTCTTGAACCAGTGCATAAGGTTAATGCAATAGGAGTCTGATGGGTCTGGTAACTTTGACAGTAATTGCTTATTATGTTACATGTTAAGATAAGGAGTCAGCAGTTGAGAATCCCCTGAGATTTCCAGGAGACAGAGCTGTGTGTTTGCAAACGTCTGTTCCTTCCTTCAAACACTTGGTTTAAATTCATAACAGAGTTATTTTTGACCTTCAGGATGCTGTTTCATAAGGTTTAGTTCTAACTAATGTATAATATCAGATTATAGCAACGCAGCAAAATAATTCTCTCATAGGAAGATAACAAAGCAATCACAGATTTCCTTTTTGTGCTCAAATACAGTCTTTCAGCGTAACTGTCAAAACAACATGCTGCCACCATAGAAAGCTATCAGTTTCTTGACAATATATGATGTTGAGTTTACAAAGCTTATGCTAAAGTCCAAAATATAGCAATATTTTCAGTCATTGGATAATTGAAAACTTTCCTATAATTTTGAATTTTATTATTCATAATTAGAAAAACCTGAATAAATAACTTTCAAATAATCAGTTACACTGATCATCTTCTATCAAAGCCTAAACATAAGGTCATAAAATGAATGAAATATTTGCATGCTTATTATCTCTTTTTATGGGTAACTCATACCTATTGATAACTTTATGTAAAGTGTCAGCACATAATTTAATTTTATTTTATTTTTTGACAGTACAAGATATTGAGAAGATAATAGATAAGGATAATACAGTTGAATCAAATATATGATCTAAGACTTTTTTCATTTGGTTTCCATTTGAAGGCAAATCAAAAAAAAGCTTTAGAGTTTAGAAAGCTTTTAGAGTTTATGAATTGACTTAACACAGTCATGGAGCTCTTTAAAGATATAACACCTTATAGGTATGCATGAAAGTAAATGGTGTGCAGAGTACGTACTTGTGTTTTGATGGCTATATGAGCGTAGTTTGTCACATCGAAATTCTTACCATTCCAAAGATAAAACAAAGAAATCCTCTTCTGAATTTCGGAAATATTCATAGGTAAGTTGTTCAGGTGATTGCAAGATGGGAAAACATTGAAATCCAGCTCCAAATGCTGTGGAAATTAACTGAAGTTTCTGAAAAGGAGTAACACCAAATACATCGTCTTGAGGGACAAGCCCCTGAGAAAAGTCTGCAGTCAGGTCAACAGAAATGAAAGGAAAGGGTATATGAAAATATCGTATGGCATATATCTCAAAGTACATCTTCTGAAGGTCATGTTTTCATGAATTAGATTAGGCACTGTCAGTTACTTCTATTTCTGAGGCATAGCATCAGTCACATTCTTTTAGACAATGTGATACAGAATGACTTGATGTGATGCACTGGAATACACAGCACTTCAACTGGGAAATTTAGAAATAGTATTTGGGCATTTTCCACCTGTCTGAATGACCAAACACTTAAATATGATTGCCAGTCTTTGCTTAAAGTTGGTCCCATATCTTTGAATATCAACAGTACAGGGAATTTGAACGGATTTTCACTGTTAGAGCCATGAGCTGAAGATGGCATGCTATCTGTCTTGAAATAGTGTTTTCCTGTTAGCCAGAATGAGCCAATCCCCATTCTACTAGCATCTTATTGCAACACACAATTGCAAACCTAGTTAAAGTTAGGGGTTTACATACCTATTTGGATTTTTCCCCTTTTTCTTTTCTATTAAAATTCTTTTGTGATTGAATACTGAATACCAGTGAGCACATGTAGAAGTGGATAGGGGAATTTTAATTTTCTTGGAATAGAAATCACAGCATGGTTGAAGGTAAAAGCCACTGTTTAATTCTTTTAGAAATGTCCCCAAGTGGATCTAACTCGTTGCCTGCTTCTGTCATGAGCACCTGGCATGAAATGAACAAATGCAATACTACTGTGAAACACTGAAAGAAAAAAAAACACCTATAATGAAAAACTTCAAACCAGAGCAGGACTGTCTGCCTGTTCAAAGCACTCTTCTCATGCACATATATAGAATCATAAACATAATGTAACATATGACCAAGCTATCCTGAACATGACTTATTTCCCAATAAAGGAATCTAAACATAAAAATTACATATAATATATGTAGTTAAAAAACTCATCTAAACAAATGTTCATACTATTTCCATCACAAAGACAAATGAGAAAAATGTGCAAGTACTTTAAAATATTGGCCATCATTTTCAGTAAAAGTTGCACTCATATTTTCACATTTCTTTCTGAGGCCTGGCAGCGTGACAAATACTTACCACTTGTTGACTTCATGTTTGAAAATCCTAGCACCATTGAACAAATGAAGACAAATTAAAAGGGTTATCTTAAGGAGAAAGTCTTTATTAACCTACCTTAAAGTATGCTATTGCTTTTCATTAGATCAGGATTTTATTCTAAGTGCATAGATCTCCCACTATGTTCCAGAATATTAATACTCCTGTGGAAGTAAATGTATTCTCATCCTTAGATCTTATACTGCCTGCAGTATTCCATTTTATTTCCTGGCTTATGCTGCATGCTTTTCTGTAAAGGCATAAAGTAGAATTTCAACCTCAGAAGATATTTCCTGATCCAGAAGGCTGCAGCCAAAATACAGCATACAAGCAACAACTGCTGCTACTCAGCAGTGTTTCAGAGATTATTAATTCTATGAGACTGTAGATAATAGATAATAAAAAAGAATACTTTCCTTTCTTCTCTTCTGTTTCTGTTGGATGGTAATATGTGGAACTTCTAAAACTGTTGGATTTTTAAGATTGGTGCAAAAGTTATTACCACTGAGTTATCCTAAGCTGTCAAAATGAAACTGAATGTAGAAAATCTGGGCTAAATATCATAAAAAATACTCAGAATGTCCAGACTATTAAACAGAGGACACTCTTACACTCTTTCAAAGAAAGAGTTAAAGTTCCCATTAGAGAAATAATCTATTTTGCACTATGTGCACTAGACAACATACACAAGAATAGAGAAAAAAAATTCTAAATTGGGAAGATAGAGGTACTACTGCAGGCCACACCTCGAGTACTGTGCCCATCTCAAACTTATAATAATTTTCTCATTTATGACATATAGTTAATTAAAAATTCAAGTACACCAATGATTAACAAGATCCATTACATTTTTTACGGGATACATTGCATCTTCATAGCAACTCCCAGGATGAATTTGTGGTTATATACTTTGATGCTGTAAACTGAAGTAAATTCTTTCAGACAAATTCTTAAGACTTTTTTTCTTTTTTTTCCATTAATGCATGAATAGAAGGCAAACCTTCAGCTTCAGTTCTCAGAACTCTAGATTCTCTCTGTTTTGTTTGTTGCCTTTACCATTCCCTGTTAAGGTTTCTGCATCACAAGCACTCAGTCACATACAATCTTCCTGTTTTCCCATGATGTTTCAAAATAATTCTTCTGCAAGACATTTGGCTAATTTTAAAGAAGGTTGTCAGCTTCTGTTAATGTTGAATGAAGAAAAGTAAAATTGCATGTTCATTCACCTATATCAGTAACCAGGATCATAAATTCCACAGAGAGAGTTGGCTCTGATGTAACAGACAAACTGGAAGGTGTCAGAAAAAGAATTGGAACCTATTCATTAAAGTGCTGGTTTGGTTCCTCAGAAGACATACAGCTCAGTCTACCTAACTCTTTCTCAATGGACATCAGTTGGAAGGTTAGGAACTACAGTATTTGCCAGTATACCACAGAGGAGATGAGAAAATGAGGAAAACATTTGTGAAGAGAAGTTAAGTTTTGTTATAAAAAGTATTTAGGTTCTGAAAGCATGCAATGATCAACTATTTTGCCTCTATGACCCCATAGCTGCAACTTGTCCTCTCTACCTATCTGTTCTCCAGCAGAAAGCTTTTATAGCTGAGTAGTCACATGGGTGAGTAATCAGGCTACTTCAAAACTTTTGGAGTGACCTAGTTTGGAGCAGGAATTCTTGCATAATGCAAACAAAGGAGGGATAAATTATTATTGACTATTCAGCAACTCAGAATGTACTTTTACAGGACAACAGAAAACCAATCTTTAGGCTGAGGTCTGTCTTCCAAAAGTGTCAACCTCTACCACTCAACTGAGGACATTACATTGGTACCAAACCAATGTAATTGGTACCAAATGGTACCAAACACCTTTTTACCTTGAAAATGTTTATCCAATTTATGTGTAAGAAATGGAGCATTTCCTGTTTAGTAAACATGTTCTCTCTCACTTGTTTTCCTTTTAATTTTTATTGACTGTTGTTAACTAATTCTTCTTTAGTTTGCAAGTTATTCCTGATGGTCCCTAGCTAACAGAAGGTCTACATAATAGAGGAGAAAGAATTCTTATTCTCACCTTGGAGCTTCTCCAACATTCTCCCTTTTTTCTCTGTGTCTCACTGATATTTTAATTTCTGGCATGTAATTTTCTGCTTTTTCCTAAATTTCTGTTTTCTGTATGGATTTTACTATCACAAAAAATCTATGTATAGGAGCTTGGTTACTATTTTCCCAACATTAGAATAATAATTAATAATATTCAATACCACATTTAGTTTTATTTACCATACATTTACTTTTGTGTACAAATGCTTCAGTATTTTTTTTCTGTAAACCCAATGCTTGTTTACCAAATTCTCTACGTTCTCATTTATGTTGTGCACTACCCATGGCTTGCAGGGTTTCTTTCAATTCACATAATATTCTTTTACCTCTTTCCCTCAGTGGCTTTAAGCCCCCATATTGATGCTATGGTTTTTTAAGTCCTGTAACATTAGGTATAATTTCTTACAGGAAGGCTGTTGAAAGCAAAGATGCTAATCTATCATCTGAGAAATGTTTGCTGTGTTCTATGAACACAAAATTCTTTCCTCTACAATATTAGTTTAAGTACCAAAAAAGGTCTCATATCAGTCTTCTTCTTTGTTCTTCTTAAACATCACAAGCACCTCTGTGAACGTCACTTGTATTGCCCCTAGCACAAAATGCCTTTTTGATTCCAGAAGAGTTTTTTAAACATGTCAGGTGTATTTGCTTGGGTCATTCACCCCCATTACAAACGTTTTCTTTCAGATATCCAGCAGTATTCCTGTGACATCATTTTATTAATATGCAGAGGGCGGAATATTATTCTATTTTCTTGATCTAAGATTCAGACATCTAACTGTGATGGCCACCATAGTTACTTACTCCTCTTTTTTCTTCCCTTCCACCCTTTAAACATTCAGCTTGTGGTCAGTGGTTCTCCTGACTTCATTCTGTTATTTTTGAAATTATTTCACCATGTTTTACAGAATAAAATGGGGTTTGTGAATATCAATATTAAATTATCACTTATTTATTTCTTTAGTCTTCTTTTTCCTACCTCTTTGCTATAACATTCCGCTGCCTTACATCACTTTCTGTCTCTGCATCATTTCATGTAGCCATGAGTTTTGTGCCTCTTGTAGAACTTACTATTTAAAGATTCCTCACAAGCATCTGTACAACCTCATTAGGATTCTTTTGTCTTTGGTTATTTCATGTGCCATTCAAATTTCTATATATTTTCTTACAAAGCAGAAAGTACTTTACATTAATTCTTGTGTTTTCTTCACAGTCTGCATTCATAAATTGGAAATATATATACATTTCATATTAAACTGTCCTGCATTTTTCAATAGCAATCTTAACAGCTCCAGTGTTTTTCTGCATATTAGAAAGCTGTTAGGAAAACAGTTGGGTAAGCCAAGATCTCCTGTAGTTTTAATCTACAACTCACTGTTAGATCATGTAGATATTATGCATGGAACAAACATTGAAGGGGATACCTACCTCTCTGGATGCAACTCTTGATGGCACAGTTGTAAGTTGCCATCAAGATATTCATATCCCACCTCTCTGCAAAAGTTTGAATTCTCTAATCCCTAATTATAAGTAGCTTAGTCCCAGAAGTATATAGGAAAACATGAGTTTAATACCATCCCACCTACTGGAATATACAATCCCCAGTAAATTCCTCCTTTCACTTGCCATTGACCAGCATTTAAGGATTTTTATTCAGGTTGCAGCTTTCTGTGAATTCTCCTTTTATACACAAAAAAGCCTCCTTCATGGCACTATGCATGTATTTTCTGCAGAAAAGCACATTGATGTCAAGCACCACAAGACTTCTGTGCATTTACTGTACAATCACTCTTTGTTATATACTAGAGTATGGACCATGTCATAATTTCTACCCAGACACAAACTCTTTGTAAGAGAGAAATGGTTAAAATTTTCCTTCTTGTAGGGCATGCTATGAACAAGAATGTCAAAGTGTTCTGTATCATAAAATATTATCTCATTATCTGTACTACATGAACACACTGCATCTGTATAACAATGGAACATAATAGTTTGAGCCCTTAAGAAGATAAATAATATCAAAATGTATGTTTCTGTGAAAAAAAAAAAAAAGTTATATCACATTTCTGTTTTCCTAAAAGAATTTTGGATAAACCAGAGAAACAAAGAGGAGAACGGAAGAACTCAGTGATAAGGGAATGCAAAATGACTGTTAATTTTTTTTGTTATTATTTTCAAGTATTTCGCTGAACATGTATATTTTGTGATAGCATGGTTCACTTTTCATAGAAACATCATGCTCAGTCCTCCAAGGCTACTCATTTATTCAAGTTAAAAAAACCCAAAAGCTTAAATATTTCTGTTGTAATTGTAAAGGGAGGAGGTAATGCTTTACTTTCACATGGATAAACTAACACTTCTCAAGTAATATATGTTTAGATTCCTTCAGGGAGTCTTTAAAATTGACCTTTGTCTCATAAAAAAATAAATAGATGTGACAGATAAGCTTTATGGTGGCATCAGAACAATACAGTAAACATTCTATGAACATATTTTTTTCTTGCAATACAGTAATTCCATCAATTTCCTACATTGACTGGGAATAGAATGCATTAAATTGGAGGAAAAGGGGGAAAAAAAGAAGGTAAAGGTTCCAAAAAACTGGAGTATGTTGTGTATTTATGAATTAAAATGCATAATATACATTTATAAATAGAAGTTTAGATACAGTTCTATCACCCATAAAATGCATCTGACTCAGGTTGGGGAGGAGAGCTCAAAATTAAATGGGAAAGGTAGCTCTTCACAAAGTACAATGTGAAATGCTAACAACACGTGTGCAATAAGGCGAAGTAAATGGTCTGAGACCTGTGCTACAACTTAATAATTTGTGCTATGTTTCATCTTTCAAGAACAAGGGCAGTGGCCAGTTCTAGAACATCAGCTTTTACAAATAGTCACTGCAGAATAGTGTATACCCAGAGATATTGCCAAACTTCTTTCTATTCTCAGTTGAAAATAAACATAATATCACATATATGGTAAAGAGGAATGTCAGTAAAGATTGTCTAGAACTGTTGCAACATATGATGAAATTATTATATTGAAAAGTAAGCACTGAAGACTTGTCTCCAGCTTCTGGATAAATGGATCTAAAGTGTGCACTGAAGGGATTTGAGAGGACAGCATCATGTTTTGATGGTTTAATTATTCTTTACATGTGCAGTTGTAATACAGTTAAATTTCTTCTACCATCCTAATGAAATTTAATGGCAGAAAACAATGGTCTATATCTGTCTTTCTGAGGACACGACACAAGTAACCACTCTATACTCATTTTTTTGTTCTTACAAAGCTGATTCAATCATTGTAGATTACTTCATTAATCTAAATTCTCAGAATGCACAGCCAAGGTTTCAACTTTCTGTTTGAAACAAAGGATTTGAGCTAAGTATTGTCCTACTTAATGTCATATGGGAAACAAGATTAAAATATTATTTCTGAAACTCTAGGATGGATACTCTGGTTTTTTGGAGAATCGATAGTGCAGTGCTGACATACAGAGATCTGCACACACTAAAATGGGAAAAAACATTATTTTTACAAACTATTTTATTTTTGAAACTAAAGGTAGGGCAGTTGCTCATTGCTCCAAACCGGTCACCATGCTAATGTACCAAGCCCAGCCACGTGCCTTATCCTTCCTACCCCACCATCCCAGCCAGGTCTGAGCTTGGCCACAGTCCCACCCTATTCCATTGGCGTGATTCGGCCACAAGGGACCGAGGGGCCCCTAGCACAATCAGGCCTATCCCTTAACCCCAGAATGGATGTCCTGGGCTTGTGTCCACCCCTGAGAGCAACCCTGCCCTCAGCCCAGCAGAAACACCCAACCCCACACCACGGCGTGCCCCATTGCTCTGTGGCAGACCCTCAGCACTTGGGTATGACAGCCCTCATGAGCAATGTCCTGACTGTGTAGGCAGGAACCACTGCTCCCATCTCAGCATCGCCATAGGTCACCTGGCATGACATGATGGTGTTTCTTTTTAATTATGAAAATGTATTCAGTTTAGCAATATTCTTCATTCCAAAGTTCTGCTATTATATGTCAATGAACTATTATTTTAATAAATGTATGCTGTTAACCCGTTATTGTATTATAAATTTATTTTTAATTTTTGTACTTTAAATCACTTGTCAAATGATTTAATATTATGTTAGGATTTATTACTTTTTTGTATTTTCCTTTATTTTTGTCTTTGATTAAATTTCATTTGCAGGAGGGTTTTTTTTTTTTGTGTGTGTGTGTGTGTAGTATTCAGGGTCCCTTTTAAAATAACAGTAATGACTGCACTGAGATGTTTTACTGATTTATTACCTTTAGTTGAAGGAAAGTAATTTTACCAGTGTAAGTAAAATTACCATTGGTTAATGCTTCGGTGATTTGATAAAATAGATCCAAAGAAAAAATATATCATAAAAGGCATGGAAGTTTCAGTTCAACAACAACAAAAAAGTATATTCATGAACCAAAATAGATATTTGAAGGTAGTTCTGTCATAATTTAAATTAAACCTTCTGCTATTGAAGTTGCCATGGCTTTACCCAGATGAAGGATCATTCATGTCTGTTGACTCCTCAACTGAGGCTTAAGAACATAGCCAAATTGTTCTTCGAAAATACACCAACTAATTTTGCCTGACTTCAGAAATCTATGACATAGGTGTCTGTATTTTGTCTGTATTTAGGTGTTAATATTAATCTTTCTGACAATACGGAGAAATAGGTTTATCTGAACTGCCATTAATCTCATTTTAATATCTTGTGTTATTGATCATTAAAGGCTGCTAGCACAACTAGCACAAATGTAGGTGTTTACAATATAAATCTAAAGTTAGTTAAGATAAAGTACAAGCAAACAACCTAAACTAAGTTTGTGGAAATTAAGTGAATGTTGTAACAGTAGCATCATTTTGCAAGGGGACAAATAATAGGGCAAACATTTCACTCTAATTCTGAGCTCACTTGCACACATTTTGTGCATATAGTGTACTCATAAAGTATGCAAACAAATATTTTTCAAGGATATTTTCTCCTCTACACACTTTTATAGTCATACCCTCCAAGCACTGCGATGGTCCATGAAGACAACTTCCAATGGATAATGAATGCATCACAATCAGTCAAAATGACCTTTTGCACACTAACCCAAGGTCCAGAACTTTAATAAGATGCAGACAATGCACGTTCCCAAGCAGGGTCTATGGGAGCAGTATGATCACATAGACATCGTGCAGAAACCAAGATGGCAAGCATTGCTGAAATAAGTATCTTCTTTCCAGGTGCATGAATACAGCTCTGCATGAATCTCTGCTTTGCTCAATGACTTACTTTTAGCTTAGAGATCACATTGCAGCACCACAGGTTTTTTTGCCATAAAAATTTCAACTTTACCATTGTGGGAACAAGTTATAAAAAACTAAAAATATTAACAAAAGCAAACATTCCTCTCACAGCCTTCTGTGTTAAACTAAGGGAAAAATACAACATTAATGTTATTGTTTATACTAAAAATACTCCCATTAGAGCATCAACACTTTTAAAAATTTCAGTCTTTCTCAGAAGTTGCTGCAGTTTGGATATTTAATTTCAGCTGCTTATAGCAGTTTGAATGGAAATAATGCCCAGTCACCCCTACTTTATTTTAAAATGGCACCAGACAAGTTCACCCTCTTGTTTTTCAAGACCTCTCTTCATAATACTTCTTTACAACATTCAAGGACATGAAATGCAATAATGATTTATAGACACCTTCAGAGATAGTTCACAAAATTATACATACCTAGGAAACATGATCCATGATGCTGTATGGGAACTTATACCTTTGCTAATCTCTTAATTCCATTTGTCACAGGCCTCCTTTGAAAGACCTGAAAATTTGTTCCTACCTTCTATTAATTATCTTTTACTCAATCATTTACACAAGCAGGCACATTTCCTTATTCCTCCATTAATTCTGCTTAAGATTCCTGAAAGCCTTTGATCATGGAATCTAGCAAAAACCTCTTTGAAATCCAAGTATATGAACAAGATCACATTTCCTGATCTCTTAAAAAAACCCCTCAAGAAGTCTCTAAAGCAGGAATTTTCTTCACATGGTCAGATAGTTTATTTCACAGTAATTCATGTTTTTTATCCAGGTGTTCATTAATTCTGTCTTTTTTTCGGTTTCTGCTAAATTATTTTTTATAGGGATCAACTTTATAGGTCTTTTCCATGGATACTCTGTGGATGATTTCTTAATTCCTGCACACACTTTTACCAGCAGGCTAGTGTGCACTAGGTGCTAAGGAAGTTTGCTCTTGTTATTAAACCAGCTATTTAATCCTTTTTAGTCTTTTGGGTAAAATCCACCCAGAAATCTTCAGCTTTTATTATGGCAATTTTTGCAATAGTCACTTCAATTTCACAAAGATTCTTCTGTTAAGCTCTCTCCAAAAGACCTCTGGTAAGGAAATATGCTACATACCTGAGGTACCTACTACCAGTAAGTTAAGTAAGTTTATTCAGAAATGTTTCTCTGTACCACAGTGCATAACACGATGGAAATACGTCCCTCAAGAAAATAGGTACAGTTCCTATATTATGGAATCTATCCTCTAGAAATAGCCCACTGAAACACCAGCAATAGTTGTCTGCCCTATCAAAGGCACAAATCTAGGCATTTTGGGTATTTAACAGCTGAAAAAATACTTTAGACACCAGTGAAAGTGTTGTTTCCAGTAAAAAAGTGTAATATATAAATTAAACTTTCAGTAAAATATCTAAAGTAAAAAACTTGGAAGATATTTTCATGCACAATTCTGAGCTGAGCTCATGAAAATGGAAATTTTAAAAAAATTTTGACAGGTATCTAAAGAGTTCAAAAGAGGCTAAAATTATTATTTCCACATCAGCTTGCTTATAAAACCATGCAGAAAGGTTTTAATGTAAGAGCTGCCAGAGACACATGAATTTATCTGTTATTCCGTAAATCTGACTAGAGTTAAAGTTCAGCAACCATTTATTTTATAATAATAGGTTCTTAGTGTTAGTGTTACTCCAAGGATACAAATTATTCTCCTTCATAAACTTGGTATTTTTTTCTGTCTATTTGTTATAATTGCCTGGCAGGGATATTTCACAATACAGTAAAGGATATATGCCTCTCCTTAAAGGGATCATTTGTAAGGCAGTACAACAGATTAAAGGCCAATCAGAAAACATCCTCTCTATAACACACAGGATCTCACAGTTCCAGTGGGAAGAAACTAGAGTCAATTAACATACCTTAAACACTGGACCATCAAACTTTACCACTGCAATTATCTGCAGAAGTCAATAATGTTAGAAAGTACTTATTAGAGTACAAGAGAGTGAGTAAAGGCTCAGTCTGCCCCTGCATAAGAAGGTGATCAGTCCCTCTTAAGGAATATGAATGACCCATTTAATTAATCCTGGTTGTATAATGAGAAAGTGGACATGATATACACTACCAAAACATTTATGTTCAGGTCAGGGTCAGGACCCAGTGGCTTTGCACTTAATCATGTATCTCTCTACAGATTTTGCTGAGTGCAAAAATATCTAAAGATCTGTTGCTTTGGCTGTGCAGATACTTTCCTGAAGTGAGAATGACAGAGGAGCTGTCTGTGCAATGACTGGTGTGTTTTCTGAGCACAATGAGTCTCACTGCTGTTCCAAGTCCTGCATAGAGTGCATTCAGTTCAAGATTTCTTCAAGTTATAAATTATCCAGGAGGAAATACGAGCCTGATTTCATGATCATAATTCTGTTAATTCATGGAAAAAATGTTCACTCAGTCTTTTTCTTAATTACTTTTTATGTTAGTAAGGTGAAGACATTTTATGCCCCTGAGCTTTCCTGTACATTGCCACTGTAACTTCTTGCTCTTATGCTTTCCTAAGCATAGATTATGCTACTTCTTAGTGCTAACTTCTTATGCTAAAAAAAAAAGCCCAATGCATAAGAGGTGGAGAACAAGTGACATCAGTAGACATGAATTATATAGATTGGAATCAACGTAACATTTACGTACATTGAAAGAGCGTGAAACACGCAAGATAATAATGCTGTCTATGCTTTAGGACACAGTGAAACAAATATATCCCAAGCTCACTACTGAAAGAGAAGGTTTGCACTAAGCTGTCCCAATCAAGTTGGTAAATGTCATGTTTCCAGAGTGAAAAGCAGCATTTATTGTAGCAAATATGCTGTGCAGACTCATGATTCCAGTCAAAATGTAATAAAGAGAATAATTGCCCCAACATGGTTTTGTAATTATATTCTAAAAAGCTTTCAAAACTACACAGTATTCAATACATGAAGTCACATCATGAAATTATATCCTAAAACCAAACTGTTATAAATGGATTGCTTTCTTTAAGAATGTATTTTTTAAAGTGTTTTATGTTTCTGTCTCCAAAGACAAAGGAAGTTATAGAGAATCCAAACCAGCATATGTGTTTAAAAATGTGACTCCTTCTTAGGCACCTGCATTCCCGATGTATTCATTATGTGATGTCACAAATGACACACTCAACTGTAAAAATAAGTGTTTATTCCTACTCAACTTAAATTCTCATTTCTCAATGCACTTCTCAATTAAAAGGATCTAGTAAGTAAGAAACAAGTCAATGTGATCAAAGACAGATGGCTGAGCTCCATTACTTTGTCATATTTGCAATTTCCCATACTATAAAGAGAGACTTTCCAAACAGATATGTACAAAAACTCTCATATTTGTCCTGGTGAACCTATCATCTCTTGCACTCATAAAATCGTCAAACTACAGAAAAGTTGGTTCTAAGGGACCTTTGAAGGTCATCAATTCCAAGTTCTTTTGACACTTATATGCCTGAAATTGTACTCCAAGGGGGCACACCCACTCCAAGGTCTTCCTAGGGAGAGCCACAAGGGTAACCAAGTTCTGCAAGTCCTATTTTCAGAATTTTTACCTTTTTTTTTTTTTTCTAGGACCTCTCTCAATCCTTATGCTTTGTAACAGATAACTGATACTGGTTTCGTAATCACGGAATCATGGAATTGTCAGAGTTGGAAGGGACCTCTCGAGATTATCCAGTCCAACTCCGCTGCTAAAGCAGGATTGTCTAGAGCACATTACTCAGGACTGAATCTAGGAAGGTCTTGAACATCTCCAGAGAAGGGGAGTCCACAACCTCTCTGAGCAGCCTGTTCCAGTGCTCTGTCACCCTCACTGTAAATAATATTTTCCTCATATTTAAATGGAACTTCCTATGTTTCAGCTTGTGCCTGTTGCCCCTCGTCCCATCACTGAGAACTACTGAAAAGAGTCTGGCTCCATCCTCCTTGCACCCACCCTTCAGATACTTATAGGCATGAATAAGGTCTCTCCTCAGCCTTCTCTTCTCCAGGCTAAAGAGTCCCAACTCTCAGCCTTTCCTCAAAAGGGAGGTGCTCCAATCCCCCAGTCATCTTTGTTGCCCCCTGCTGGACTCTCTCCAGTAGTTCCCTGTCTCTCTTGAACTGGGGAGCCCAGAACTGGATACAATATTCCAGGTGTGGACAGAGTAGAGGGGGAGAATGACCTCACTCCACCTACGGGCCACACTTTTCCTTATGCACCCCAGGATTTCATAGGCCTTTTTGGTGGCAAGGGCACATTGCTGGCTCATAGATAATTTACTGTCTACCAGGACTCCCAGATCCTTCACCTTGGAACTGCTTCCCAGCAGGTCCACCCCTAAACTATGTTGGTGCATAGGGTTCTTTATCCCCAGGTGCAGGGTCCTATACTTCCCATTGTTCAACCTCATTAGGTTCCTCTCTGTGCAGCTCTCCAGCCTGTCCAGGTCATGCTGGATGGCAGCACAGCCCTGTGGAGTGTCGGCCACACCTGCCAGTTTGGTATCATCAGCAAACTTGCTGAGGATACACTCTGACCCCTCATCGAGGTCATTGATGAATATGTTAAACAAGACTGGACTGAGTATTGACCCCGGGGGGACACCACTGGTTACAGGCCTCCAACTTGACCCTGCTCCATTAATCACAACCCACTGAGTTCTGTCACACAGTCAGCTCTCAGTCCACCTCACTGTCCACTTATTTAGCCCACACTTCCTAATGAGGATGTTGTGGGAGACAGTGCCAAAAGCATTGCTGAATTCAAGGTAGATGACACCTGCTGCTCTTCCCTCATCCAGACAACTAGTTTTGTCATCATAGAAGGCAATCAGATTGGTCAAACATGATTTACCCTTGGTAAATCCATGTTGACCACTCCCAATAACTTCCTGTTCTTCAACGTGTTTAGAGATGACATCCAGAATGAGTTGCTCCATCACCTTCCCAAGGACAGAGGTGAGACTAACCAGCCTGTAGTTTCCTGGATCCTCCTTCTTGCCCTTTTTGAAAAATGATATTTGCCTTCCTCCAGTTCTTAGGAGCCTCTCCTGTTCTCCATGATCTTTCAAAGGTGATGGAGAGTGGCCCAGCAATAACATCTGCCAGGTCTCTCAGCACTCACGGGTGCATCCCATTAGTGCCCATGGACTTATGGATGTCCATTTTAGCCAAGTGGTCTCTAACCTGATCCTCCTCTACTGAGGGAAAGTCTTCCTCTCTCCAGACCTTTCCCCTTGGCTCCAGGGTTTGGGATTCATGAGGGACAGTTTAGCAGTGAAGACTGAAACAAGACATTCAGTAACCCCACCTTCTCTGTGTCCTCCACCACTAGGGCATCCACTTCATTCATCAGTGGGTCTACATTTTCCCTAGACTTCCTTTTTCTATTGATACACTGAAAAAACCCTCTTCTTGTTATCTTTAACTGCAGTGGCCAAGTTGAGTTCTGCTTGAGCTTTGTCCCTTCTAATTTTGCCCCTGCATAGCTTTACTACATCTTGGTATTCCTCATAAATTGCCAACCTCCCTTTCCAAAGGCCATAAATTTTCCTTTCGTTCCTGAGGTCCAACCAAAGCTCTCTATTTAGCCAGGCTGGCCTTCTTCTCCGTCGGCTTATCTTTTGGGACCTGGGGTAGGCCTTCTCTTGTGCCTTTAAGAGTTTCTTCTTGAAGTATGACCAGCCTTCCTGGGCTCCTTTGCCCTTCAGAACCGTCTCCCAAGGGACACTCCCAACCATGCTCCAAAACAGGCCAAAGTCTACCCTTTGGAATTCCAAGGTGCTAGTTCTGCTGGCTCCCTCCCTTGCTTCTCCAAGAGTTGAGAACTATATCATTTTGTGATCACTCTGCCCAAGACAACCTCCAACCTTTAGATCCCCTACAAGACCTTCTCTGTTAACAAGCACCAGGTCCAGCAGAGCACTTTCCCTAGTTGGCTCCCTCACCAGCTGTGTCAGGAAGTTGTCTTCCACACACTCCAGGAACCTCCAGGACTGTTTTTTCTCTGCTGTGTTATATTTCCAGCAGACATCTGGGAAGTTTAAGTCCTCAATGAGAGCAAGGGCTAGTGATCATGAGACCTCTGCCAGCTGCTTACAGAATATTTCATCAGCCTCTACATCCTGGTTGAGGGGTCTATAACAAACTGCCACTATGATGTCTGCCTTATCAGCCTTCCCCTTGATTCTTACCCATAAACACTCAACACTGTCATTCACATCTTTAAGCTCTAAGCATTCAAATTTTTCCCTACAATAGAGGGCCACCTCACCACCTCTCCTTCCTTACCTATCCCTTCTGAAAAGTTGGTAGCCATCAATCGTAGCACTCCAGTTGTGCAAGTCTTCCCACCACATTTCTGTGATGGCAACTATATAATAGTTTTGCTGTACAATGGCCTCCAGCTCCTTCTGTTTGTTGCCCATGCTGCGTACATTGGTGTAGATGAACTTCAGCTGGGCTAATTGTCCATATCAGCCAAATCTTTCAATGCCATCATCTGGGTCTGAATTAAGCCAACTTCTCCACACTACAAGACAAAGAAGTCTTCCCATCACCCATAGACAGTGTATGGGGATCAATTTATCTGGACTTTATTTACAGGTACACATATAAATTCAAACAGGGATTGGTGTACATGTGAGTTTCTCCACATGCAAAACCATTAGATTTTGAACAGTCCAAAGAACACTGTAGCCCAAGAGTTATACACAACTAAGACAAAGAAAGAAAAAAAAAATGCAATAAACCAAACCAAACAAACAAAAAAAAAAAACAAAACCAAAACCAAACCCAAAAAACACACAACCACAAAAAATCACAACAGAAAACACAAAAAAAATCTCAGTTGGAATAAAGCCTAATATGCTGGCAAGCATTTTTCAGATAACTGATGGTGAGATGTCTTGCATGCCAAAACTCTGTCCCATACAAATCTGCTCCCTGTGTTAAATGGCTGCTATTGTTGGTATCTTTCAGCTACTTTCCCCATAAGTGAATTTCAGCTGGCAACAAGCAAAAAGACCTATTCTTTTTTTATGAAGCTGATGACATCTTTAGTACAATTACATACACAGCTGCTGTGGACAAGTGATGCTTTGCCAAGTACATCCCATGCTGTCTTGTTTCCCTTTTTTGTACTGCACTGTTTTCTTTCCATTCTCTCTGTAATAATAAAAGAGAAATCACCGAAGTTGAATAGAAGGACTTGTTCCAATTTTTTGCTTAGAGACAAAGAAAGAATGAGCCCACCACTGAGAAGGTATGGGTACAGACACACAGCTTTACTTAGAAGAACTTATTCAGGAAAGAGACTGACAATAAGGAACTCACACCCTTTAATACCAAGCCTGATGAGGATGAATAGGAAATGGTGGCATTGCAATAGACTTTAAGGGGAACTATATGCAGTAGTAGACTGTAGTCATTGCCAGTTTATTGCCACCTTAGGATATGTTCTATTAAGTAAAAAATTGAAATAATTTAGATGCTCATATGTCTGGAAGAGAGGCTTAATTAATAGACTACAGAATAGCAACACTGAAATATTTTCTCAAGCTACAAGATGTTACATTAGTTTGGTAATGTACTACAAGCTAATACTAGCATGGAGGAAATTTTAATTCCTTTCTATAGAATATGTACGACATTTCCATCTTGTTTCTAACTCATAACTGAGACATAGACCTAGAAGATGAAGTGGAATAAATGGAATTCCAAACTGAGAAAACCTTTAAAATTTCTTCTTAATGAAGTCAATGCACAGCCCATGCTGCTGTACTTGACTTTCTGTAATACCCAAATGCCTATCTATCTGATCCAGAACTAAATTTGCAATTTCATATATCAAATATTTTAAGGAAAATAATTATTTCACAAATCACAAGAGGCATGTGCTTTGTACTCTGAACTGTCTAAGAGCTCAGAGATTAAGAACATTACTCTCATTCGCCCAGGCCCTAGAAACTGCAACTTTCTTTTGTTCTTTTGTCTGAGACAATTTGAGCTCATCTTGTTCTCCTCTGAAAGACTCCCACTGTTTACTTCATCAAGGACTGAAATGATCAACAAGTATATGATTCCCTTTAAGGGTGATTTGAACATCATGCTGGATAACCAGTCAGTTTAAATATTTTATATAAATTAGTCAGATTTCTTCTCAAGATACCTGATATCTCAATAACTACAACCTTTACCAAAGCTCTAAGAGATGTATATAAAAAAATTGCAAAGAAAATAACTAAGACATTGCTCTCTAAGTTCTTATAAGAATGAAAGAAAATTTTAATTGTGAAGTGGAAGAAGGTAACTTCCCTTTCATCATACCCGAGATTGGAGGCTTGGATACTTTTACAGTCAACACTATCCACAGCTTCAATCTGAACAGACACATAGTTTCAGAATGACTGGAAGTTCATCGTGGGATGAAAAAATGAATATTGTACAAAGGGTAGCCTGCTGAGACTTGGAGCCCAAACCCACAAGAAAAAACTGATACTGTCATACATGGAAACTGAAATATGCTGGGGAATTGCTTGCTCAATAGAGCATGCAAGCTGAAGTTTGGAAGGAAGTGATTTTCATATCTGATAGCATTAGCAGCAATATGTGTGTATGCACCCAGGTTTGCACAGACACATAAAAAAAGTGCCCTATGTTAATCTGAGATTATGCAAGAAGGTAATTACACATTTCATTAAACGCAGAAGAGGGACATATTAAACAAACTTTACGTGACATAGATATTATTTTCTTTAGTAAGTCAGAAGTACATAGTCATTTCCTACACTGAAAACTTAAAATACATAAGTAACAAAATTATTCCCTTAGGCACATATGGAAAATACTAGCATGGTTATATAGAAGAGAATGTGGCCTTCTGTTGAGCTTCCATGTGCTTCCCAAAAGGAGCATATTTAATTATTCAAATGAACCATTAAGTAATTAAAAAAGAAATCCTGTGGTTGTACTTAAGCATGATCTTTCTTAAAAAACTCTGTATTAGTTGCTTTGGAGCTGAATTCTGACATTTCTTTCTTGCATATTTTGCATAAATCAAGTTAGTTTGTTCCAAAAACTTATTAATGTCTTTAATCAAATGCTTCTTCACACTCCGCTTATTTTCTGCTAAAGCTTTTGGAAGTTTTCAAGTCAAGGCATATCTATGTTAGGGAGATAAGGCAAGAATACAAGATAAAAACATTCCAACAACAAAAAACAGCTAGCCTAGGAGAGAATTTACTTTTAATGTCTATAATTCATAGGGTTCAAAAGCCAGAAAGTGGGTTATGCAATGACTGCAAGAAAGGTTTACATGTAAGTTAAATCATTGTAATAGCTGCACATAGTACTGTTCCAAGGGATGTAACAAGCCATGCAACATCTTCCTGTTAAACAACTGACATTTAGACACCCATATTCACTCTTCTCCACAGGGTTTAAAAGTGACAGTAGAAACATCAACAATCACTGTATCTGAGTATAAAAACAGTGGATTAAAAAGGTTGGTTAGTGCCTCCTAGAATACCTACATATCTACTTGAACAAAATGAAAAAACTGCCCCATCGTGATGCATTTAAGAGTAGATTTGATATTGAACCATAGAGTGGTTTGAGTTAGAAGGGACCTTGAAGATGACCTAGATCCAACCCCCCTGCATGGGCAGGGATACCTCCCACTAGACCAGGTTGCTCAAAGCCTCAATCTCCCTTCTTTCACCTTAAAACCATTACCCGTCCCCAGCTTTCCTATAGGCCCCCTTCAAGTTCCAGAAGGCCACTATAAGGTGTTCCCAGAGCCTTCTCTTCTCCAGGCTGAATAGCCCAAACTCTCTCAGCCTGTCTTCAGAGCAGAAGTGCTCCAGCCCTTTGATAATCTTCGTGGCCCCTTTCTGGACCCTCTCCAACAGCTTTTCCATCCAGTCTTTCCTGTGATGAGGGCTCCAGAGCTGGACACAGTATCCCAGGTGCGGCCTCACCAGAGCAGAGTAGAGGGGCAGAATCACCTCCCTCACTCTGCTGGCCATACTTCTTTTGATGAAGCCCAGGATGTGGTTGGCCCTCTGGATTGCAATCACACCTTGATGGCTCATGTCGAGCTTCTCATCAAGCAACACCCCCAAGTCCTGCTCCTCAGGGCTGTTCTCAAACCATTCTCTGCCCAGCCTGTATTTGTGCTTGGGATTGCCTTGACCAATATGCAGGACTATGCTGTTTTTTTGTATTCATAGATGGAGGGACACAGGACATTTAGTCTATTAGAGCTCACCTGGGTTCACTTCTTCAGCTTGTCCAGGTCCCTCAGGATAGCATCCAGTCCCCCTGGTGTATCGACCTCACCATCCAGCTTGGTGTCATTGGAAACTTTGCTGAGGGTGCTCTTAATGCCACTGTCAATATCATTAATGAAGATATTAAACAACACTGGTCCCAGTACAGACCCCTGAGGGACACCACTTGTCACCATTTTCCATTTGGACATCAAGCCATTGACCACTACCCTCTGGATGTGACATGCAGCCAATTTCTTATCCACAGAGGAGTCCACCCATCAAACCCATACCTATCCAACTTAGAGACAAGGCTGTTGTGGAGGACCGTGTCCGGGCCTTTCAGAAGTCCAGATAGATAACATCCATAGGTCTTCCCTTGTCCACTGATGCAGTCACTCCATTGTAGAAAGCCACTAGGTTGGTCAGGCAGAATTTGCCCCTACTAAAGCCATGCTGGCTGTCCTAAATCACCTCCCTGTTCTCCATGTGCTTTAGCATGTCTTCTAGGAGGATCTGTTCCATGATCTTCCCAGGCACAGAGGTGAGGTTGAGAGGTCAGTAGTTCCCTGGGTTCTCCTTTCTACTCTTTTTAAAAATGGGTGTAATGTTTCCTTTCTTCCAGTCACTAGGGACTTTACCTGACTGTCATTACTTTTCAAATATCATGAAGAGTGGCTTGGCAACTACACAGCCAATTCCTTCAGGACTCTGGGATGCATCTCATCAAGTCCCATGCACTTCTGTATGTTCAGGTTCCTCAGATGGTCATGAACCTTGTCTTCACTTATGGTGGGAGGGACTTTGTTTCTTCTGAAGGAAGATGATACAACAACAACATTGTGTTGAGTAAATTGCTGCCATCTTTTGGAATTTAGAAACTTGCTAGGTCAATGCCAAAATTATAAGAGATGCAAGATAACATCAAATAATTTGCTGTATACCAAGTGCATCATTGCTGGGCTGGGAAAGGTGTACTGGCTAACTCTTGCATTGATTTACAGCCTAGCAGAAGTTTTTTCCAATGCACATTAAAGTGAAATACATTTCAGATATACAAAGTTGGTTGTCTAAGTATCAGCTTGATTTTTATATAACAATAAAAGAGAATCTACCAGATTTACATCCCTATTTCAGCAGAGAACCACTGAAATAAAGAATGGGACTTCCTCCATTCACAAAATCATATTTCTCTTCAACAAGTTGCTGACATGGCAGCAGATAATGTACAAAAATTTAATTCCAACTTTGTGCTGACAAACAACATAAAGCATGTACTTCACTTGAGCATGTAAGGGTCAATGGTGCATTGCAAAGAGCATGCAGCTTATTCTGGCCACTGCAAAACTTCATTAAATTTCTATCAAAATTAGAAAAATTCCATAGCTCATTAACACATTCTTTGTATGAGCAGATGATGCAAATCCTCTTGGCTTCCCATCACCTCTCACCACCACTTCTTTGTGCAGGATATGTTATTACTTGTCTATTGCAAATACAATTGCAATATTAGAGCTATTTTAGTACTATTTGTTACACAGGATCTTTTGACAGAATCTCATTGTCTGCAAACAGAAAAAAAATTAGTACTTTATGCCATTAGAGATCCTAGATTTTTAATATGGCAAAGAACTGGATTCTTACAAACAAAGCAATTGGCACAGGGCTATAAGAAGACGATACTGATTGTTGTCACAGTGATCAACGGCACAACATACAGAGATTATTTTTATGCTTTGTTAAAGAGCAGGCTATTAAAGAGAAAAATTATGAATTACACTATGTTGTCTTTGTGGATATTTATGGTCATCTCTTTCCAAGTTTGTGAAACATGGCCAAAGAAAATGCAAACTTATTTGCTTGATTGCAGTAGAATGCCAGTAAGTAAAGTTACAAGCTGACACAAGAAATAATCAAACTATCCTGGCTCAGATTACTTACTGAAATCCTTCTTAGCTATTTCTTTTAAATACAAGTTTGTTAAAAATTACACAATTTGAACAGAACACTGTGATCCATTATTTATATTTCTAAATATAAGTAGGATTTGTAGCATTAGCTATAAAATCAAAAGAACAGAATTTGCATAAGGTTAAATTGATGCATTTCTTTGTAGATGTATTGCTGGTTTTCTGGAGGATTTTCCAAGCACGCATATTATTACATAACACAGAACCAAAAATAGTTCTGTTAAATCATTAAATAATGCTAATTCTAGTTGAGCATTAAAGAAACATAATTAAAGCTAATTTAATAATATTCCTACAAGCATTTATGAGTGCTGTTAAATGTGGTACATCTCACAAATATAATATTAATAGTACATCTCAATAGATTTGAAATTATTCCATTGCTTTCAAGGCATTTTATTTTTCTAAAATGTAGTTGTTCACCTATTATTAATTAAAATAATATAATAATAAATTGATAAAAATAATCTTGTAATTTTTTACAAGAATGATAATAACTCTAGTAGTGTATTCTTAGTTAAAAATATACTGAATGATTATTTAAATTTAATTTGTGACTACTGATATTCCCAGAACATACCAGTCATCAGCAAGTTTCTGTGTTTCAAGAAGCACAGCAATATTTTATAGTTTTGTAGAATACAATTGTATTAATATGGTTAATATTTTCATAGCATGAAAGAAGTTTTCCTCTAACACTTATAAATTACGCACCCTCATACTCCCTGAAAAATAGCCACCATGATAATTGCTGGTGATACTTCTGTCTCTGAATGCCCATCAACCCGTGGTACACCTGCCAGGCACAGTGGACCAAGGGCTCCAAGGCTGCTAGGTGACAGACCAGAATGCAAATGGTTGGCAAAACCCTCTCTCTTGCCTCAAAGACCATTTCAAACACAGTGCACCATTGCCTTTACTATTTACTACAAGTTGGAATAGATATTTTGATCCTCAGCTGTGGCAGGGGAGGTTAAGGTGGGATATCAGGAAGCACTTCCTCGTGGAAAGGGTCATCAGACATTGGTATGGACTGCCCATGGAGAAGTGGTGGAGTCACCGTCCCTGGAAGTGTTTAAGAAAAGGCTGGATGTGGCACTTATTGCCATGGTCTAGCCAATGTGATTGTGTTAGTTCATAGGCTGGACTTGATGATCTCAGAGATCTTTTCCAGCCTCAATAATTCTGTGATTCTGTGATTCTGTATTACATAAGTAGTCCCTCACTAACAAATACAGTGAAAATAAAATATAAACCTCTATCATCTCTATTCCATCTTACCTAACTGTTCTCTTTCCAACTTCCCACTTGGCAAGAGAAGTGCACCTAGCACACATCTGCTTTTTTTTTTCCCCCCTGTTAATTTTTATTTCAGGATACTTTTACTTTGGAAGGAAAACAAATTTGTAACAGTGCCATGTGAATGAATAGCCCTATTACATTTTTTTAATAATCATGATAGGATATTTTCTTAGTAAATCATGGCTCTCCAAGTCTTTCCAATACTAGGTATAAAGGGAAACTTAGTATCTGTAGTGACCAAGTATTGATGACTGCAGCCATCAACCCAGCATAAGGCAGAAAGCAGTGAGGATATTTCCAGGGGAATGCACCATCTTGTGAAAGTGGATACAGACACACACACAGAGTTACAGGATGGATATTGACATATTAGCAAAATTGCAGCCATCTCCTTGTGACTTTTAATGTTCTTGTGACAGACTAAGTGCCAGAGTGAGGGAGTTGGGATTGTAACAGCAGCAGTCTGAAAGGGACGCTATCATGGCTTGCAAGGAGATGTGAGCTAGTTAAAATGCTCACTGCTCCTGTAGAAGACCTGTGCATCCCTTCATATACACTCTGAAGTTATTTTGCTGCAAGAACTCTTTGCCTTTAATACTTATATTTTACATACTAATTTAATTTAATTTAATTTAATTTAAAGACATAATTAACAAAATAGCCACTTTCTTTCATCTCCAGTTCCATAAGACCAGGGACTTATTTTAAACATTAAAGCAAAATCTTTAATTTTTAAAATCTCCCTTTACCCCCTTCCTGCTAAAAATTCATTAACTCCCCTAATCACTTACCATCACAAAAGCTATAGACACTGGCTGTGGCTTGATCATTCCTGTTCTCATTTTGGTTTTGGTTTGTTTTTTTTCTTTCCATTGTCTTAATGAAGGAGAGAAGACCTAACTACTTGAATCGCATTTTATATTCAAGCTTGATATAATTTTGTCACTGGCACAGGAGCTCAGACTACTATTTAAAGAACTCCCTATATCCCTGTTAAGCATGGAATTGTGAAACACATCAATTTTTACACACATCTGTCTCTTTGAAGAAAAGGAATCCTGGAGGCCTCTGCTCCCAGTTTATTCTTTGTTAAAAGAATGGCCTTTAAGCATGTCAATTTGTATTTTCTCTGTAGAGTGAGAAATACAAAAATCCAAGACTGTGGTCTGAGATAATGTCACAAGACCATCTGTTGTTTGTTAACAATTCTTTAACACTTGTTCTCATAACCTCTCCAGCTACTTCTCTGGCTCAGAACCTATTCCCAGCCATATGATGAGTGACCCCTCTTGTTCTAGCACATCTACTTCTTTCAGACAGAATAAGATTGCTTTGAGCACATAGTTCTTTCAACCACCAACACTCCTGCTTAATTAAGAAGCAGGAAATGTTAGCCATCATCATAGGCTTCCTGTCACTTTTGAATTTCATTTGTCTCCTTTAGCCTGAAATTCTGAAGTCTGCTTTTGACCTCTGTTGTACATCCACTGTCACGAGCAACTCTGGATTGCTGGCAGCCATTATCCACACTCCACTTCGCTGACAGTATGGTGATCTTCACCCCATCTACTGTGACAAGTGCTTTATAGAATCCCTGAACAGTTACTCATCACTGAAATTCTCATGGGATTCCTTTGCTGTATTTACTGTTTGATTTATCCTGAACTGAATGACAAAATGGCTGTGCAGCATTCAGCCTTTGCCATTTTATTTGGATGTTGGATAGTAGCTGTATTCATTTTCCCACCTTGCAGGATCAGGAGGGATCTGTATTCCAACATCCTGTCACTCTATTCCTCCCCATTTCTGTTGTGTTTTTACTTTATATTCTCTGATCCATTGATACATATTCTGTGGGTCAGTGATTACCCTAAACCATTTCCCGGCTCTTATTTTACATGTATCTTAAATACATTTTTATAAGAAACCCATAAAAGGAAAGAACTTCTGTCTTTGCAACAAAGACTAGAAATCCTTCATTGCAATTTTTCAGTAAAAACTTACATTGTCAGACAACATCTGATTTTCAACAGATTTCTAAATAAAATGTATTGTTGTGGGATTTTAGAACAATATTATAATTACAGAAAAGAGCATGTTAGTGTTTAGCAAGGTGCAGGATGCTTTCAAGAAATAATCTCTGTGTGTTTTTTATTTTTTTTTCATCAGCAGTTCACTCAGTATTTTGCAACTTTGAGGAACAGCAGCATGTAGGCAAGGGCTGCATCAAGAACACCGTGAGGTGTCTACATCCCTAAAGCAGATCTAATGATGTAGTTCACCAGTATCACTGGTGCTGCAAAAGTTGACCAGAATATGCAAGACACAAAAAAAATCAGCGTTTAGGGGATAAATATGTATGCATACTCTAATTTTATGGCCAAAACAAGACTACAGCAAGGAGACAGTAAGCCTATTCATGAGACATAACACCTAATGAACAAATTATTATGTAAGGTCATTTGCACCAGTATTTTAAAGGGTTAAGTGAGTAATTGATACAGATTCACATAGTATTAATTGATGCAATATAGTTTCTTATTAATTGATTTAAGAAAAATGCATATTGCTTATCATCCAAATATTCTGTAGCTAAAATTAGGTGGTAGAGTCTAAAAAACTCTTCTATTTCACAGAAGAAAATAAGGTTAGTTGTGACTACCTAGAAATATAAGGTAATACTCATTACACTAGTTATATAAATCAGAGATCCTTTATAAATTCCATATACTTTAATATTCACATTTATTTCCCATAGTTTTTAAAGCTTAATATCACAAGTATCTGAAAAATTACTTTTTGCTTATGTAGATGATAAGGTCTGTTCCCTGAGGAACTAAAACTGAATTATTCAGTGCTCTCTGACAACACTCAAGACAAATTAAATAAAATCAAAATTAATCCTGAGGACTTTCCCCTCATATTCACATTTTAAAATAATAAGCCCTGACAAGAAAGGCATTACCATCTCATATGGCCCAATTAGGGGAACTAAGGACTTGAGGCTGTATTATTTGCTATGGCAAGTTCATATCGAACTACATTGACATGATCCGCCAGAAGTCTGGCTGTATTCCCAGCCTTGAAACTTATGCAGAGAGATTTGATAGTCTGATAAGAAAAAAGCACTTTGGTGTAAAAACATTGCATGTTTCAGAAACAGTTACTAGTAAAAAATCAATAGGAGGGGGAGTTGTCACATTTATAACACAGAATAATAAAACCAGACATTTGTGCCCTATGAACTCACAAGTTAAGCTTAGTGACAGAGCTGGTATAAGGAAGTTCAGTCTTTCCAAAGGTCACAGCTAGGCAGTAATAATCTGGGAACGTATTTTTGCTCTGAATTTATTTATAGTACTTTTTTTAAGTCTTTATGAGAAGCTCCAGTCAATCCTTATAAAAAGTTTCATCTTTTATGTGGGTTAAGAACAAAGTAACAGTTGTGTTACTGGCGTGAATCAATCAGAACGAACATATTACTAGAAGGTTTTGTAAACATGTTTGTCTTCATACCAAATAATTAACCATGTACTTAAATATCATTCTTTTAATCAATCCAATTCTCTATAAATATTCATCAGTAAGGAAAGAGACCCATCTAATTTTTTTGTGCTTAGACAATTTGAATGAAAACATAATTTGCAGTCATGTTATCAAAAATAGGAGGGGGGGGGTTTCCATAGATTTTAATCATAAATGAAAAAGATAAGAATGCTTGCTTATGTCACTCTCATTCACGTATCTTACGATTCGTAGTAAAACACAAATATAACTTTAGTTTTAGAGAATTTGCGCTGAATAAGTGAATCTAAACTGGCATTATAAAAGCTTGTCATAGATTTGCTCAGACATTCTGATAATTAATCTGACAAAAATGAATCAGAGAGCAAACCTGAAACTACAAAGTGTATATGATGTTATTCTGGGTATTATTTCTAAGTGAGTAGAAGAGATGTTCCCTTCAAAAGCTATTCTACTTTTTAATATTTTTTTTTACTATTTTAGATATTAAAACATTCATCTAGTTGACTGCTGAACACAGATGCTATCATTTGTTACTTATCCTGATACAGCATCTTCATGACTGTAAGAACTGTGTAAAATCATAAGTATGCTTCTCTCCACAGAGTTTACAATCTAGAAAGGCAAAAGATAATTAAAAAATGAAAATAAAGGATTCACCAGAAATTAAGCAGGAAGAATGAAAAAGTTTGCCATTCAAATAACTTGCTGTCTAGATGTGTCTCAGAAATAAACACTAGATTTCCACCCTTCCACTTCCAAAATATATAATTATAGAGGTTATTATTTTTCTGGAATTCTGAAGCAAACTTCTATGTATCAGCCACAAATTAATTGTCAGTATAGAACTAAAACCCTCCTAACTCAAAAGTGTTGCTCAGTTATAAGAAACCCAGTAGGGTAAATGGAAATTTGCATTGTGCAAATTATGTTTAACTCTCTCTAAAATTCTAAAATGGAGAATATTCCCAAATTTCTTTTCATAGGTTCAGTCCACAACCTTTTATATCTCATACTATAACATTAACACTGAGAGCAGTAAAAGGAAACAGTTGAAGAAACTATTGCACTCTGATATGGAGGAATAGGTAAAAAAACACAGATATTGAATCAGCTTGAGCATTAAAATAAGTAATTAAATCAAATTAAAATAATAGAATACATTTTGTTTGAGTTTTTAAATAAAATTTCTTTTTTTTCCTAAGCAACAACAGTAGGTATTTCAAAAAGTATCAAGTTGGAAGCTGTGAGTCAAGCTAAACAAGGATAACTCTGTGCTAAAATTATGATACATATCTCAGAGACTCAATGGCAAAACTAACTTGGAAATTTTTCCTTAAATTATCCGGATCACTGTGAACAGAAACAAAGAATAGATCTTGCGTTTGCTTTCTCCTTCAGTGTTATGCCTTAACACTTTACTTCACCATCAGTTTTCTAGATAATTTTGTGGTTATTAACAGTTTCACCAACAGTAGTGCTAATAATAGTGCTGGCAGAAATGCCTGCACTATTCTAGTGCTTTCTAGTTCTATTCACAGACCAAGATATGGATGTGTTACTTCATTTGCATAAAGTCAAAGATTACTCTGGTGCCTTAATTCTGCATGTGCTAGACAGGGCTCTGTCAATGGGTCCATAAGGAACCATGTGTTCTCCAGGTTGATCAGGACTTAATATGTGGATAATATTACAATCACATCTCCTGTATACATTCAAAAATTAATTTTGTTCATGTTTTAAAATGCCTGGATAGGTAATCCACACAACCCACTTCAGCTTTCATTATATTGCAACAGCTTAACAATGTGATAAGGAAAAGACCAAAAAAGCCTGTCTTCCCACCCCCCACCCAGCACTGGCTTACTGGTAATTAAGGGCCATCTTACCTAGAATAAAATCTGCAGTCAGACCTCATGCCTAGAAGAACAGATACATCTTGCCAAGTCTTGCTTTTCTAGAGTAAGTGATCTACACATGCAAATGTAGCAGTAAACTGAACATTACAAATAATGGAATAAATTCATAGATGAACACCTCCCAGATCTCTCCTAGCAGATACATTTTAAAATTTTAGGGCAAGGTCAATGTATGACACTCTAAAACTGTTTAATCAAAAGATCCCAATAACAGAAGTCATGGGAAAGTGGAGAAGGCTGCTTAGAATACTAATTTAATGAAAAACTTAGAGACTAAAATTGTTTTAAAGTAATCATGTTGCTGATTGCCCATAGCCATTTTTATATCTTCATCATCTTATGAGATCCATAAAGGGCAACCTGTGTTTAACAGCAACATTTGACGTTTACTGCTATGCCTCTGATAGACAGTGTCCCTTGCAATTTATGAAGCTGTAAGTGCATCATATCTCCTTTTTGGGAGAACAATGGATGGTAACTGAGTTTGTTTTTCAAATATCGAAACAATGTTTAAGCCACATCAAAGTGGCTACACAGTGACTGGCACAGGGCTTTTGCATGTAGTAAATAGACTTTTTGGTATAACATAATTGAATTTGACAAGAATGAAGTACTGTCTGTGAAATAAATCCAAGTTAGAAAAGAATGTAATTAAAGGTTTTCATAAAGTCAAAACCCCAATTGCTGTATCGATTTCACTACTGCCTGTTTGAGTCAATTGTATCTAAATCATGGAACACTGGATGGACACATATATGATAGATCTTGACTTGAGTTTCCATCAGAGAATTGCTTCAAAGCAGTATTCCATTAATGATTTCAATAAAATATTGAAAGTTCCAGGCATTCAGAAATTATATGCAGACTTGGCAACTGTCTTAGGAAGTTGTTTTTATGAAATTGTACCTTTTGCATTTTGTTTACCTTGAGATTTCTGCATTCTTGGGTTTCATTAATATATTGTTTGCAATATTTTCACAGAAGGAACCTTTTCTCTAAGGTCATTTATATTTAAAATGTTTAAATAATCTATGTCTTACATGAAATTATTAAGAGCTGGCAATAGTGAATGAATAATAGCACCTGTTGAACTGCAAGCAGTGCCTAGACCATGCACATTGAAGCTAGCTCAGACATGCCAGTAGAGCTGCTGTCTTTGCCTGGATTCTGCCACAGATGTCACACGGGACAGGTATTACTAGATGTAAATCTAAATGTGATCACAGCAGGCCCCAAATTGCATATCTTTCAAAGTGGTCTGGCACGCAGCAGTCTTCAGCAGCAGACCTTGTTCTGCACAGCTTCTGCCTTCAGCCACCCCTGCTGTTACAGAGGCTCCCAGTAACACTACCCTTCTGAACCAATTTATTCTGAATTATGTTTAAAAGTGTATTTATTTTTACAAAATACATATAATTTTACATTGCCTCTTTCACAGCACCATTCTTTTCACAGCCCACGATTTAGTTAATTGTGCAAGTTTAAGCTTACTTACTTGATGTAATTTTACTAGAAATGTGAAGTGTCGAGTAGGCTTTGAATTTTTGTTCTCCTTTCAGTTCTTGTAATGATCTCTTGAAGATTAAATCTCTGTGAATAAATACTCAGTCCTTTTTCCTCTTAGTTTTATATTTCCAGAATTCAGAAAGAAACTGAAATTAAAATGAAACTTTTTGTTTAGCAACAATTTCAAATTATACCATGTCTTGCACCAAAAGAATCTTTGAGTGATGTTCATCAAGCTCAACAATATGAGCTCTGCTAGGAGAACATTACCTATAGATTACCAGGAGTTGCTGTGAGCAGATGGAGCACAAAGCATTGCCCATGCAAGCCTGATAGGTACCATCATTGGTCTAGTGTGTTTCTTTAAGCAATGCATGGAGATAAATATAGCATGAAGTGACTCTGGGAGTTTGAAGATGTCTGAGTACAGAAACTGCAAAATTCACACTGGCATAGACAGGCACAGAAGTGGCACTTAGGTTCAGTGTATACACTTCAGTATATACTTCACATCAAGCATCTGTATATATTTATGATTAAAGCAAGTTTTATTCTAATTTCTATGTCTTGAGTCAATCATAAAAACTGTGTCAGCCAGAATGTTATATTTTAACAAAACATAAATTTAGAAATCTAACTTTAGCTTAGTGACTAACTCCCAAAATACAAATTTCAGAACTGAAATGATCACCTAATTTTATCTGATATTAATAAATCCATATTATGTTTCTGTTATCTTCACTGTATAGGAGTTGAACACCTCACTGTACTCTTATGCTACTTGTTACTTCTGCAGATTTATGATTATACTCCAGGTAGCTGTTTTTCTTCTGATTTTTCCAAACTCCCCATGATCATGTTATTGCATAAATATGCCAATATTACCACACATGGGCATTGCCTGACACAACTGTTCCCAAACTAATTCAGGTACATCTGTATGATACATGTATACCTGTATGTAATACAGTGGCTACAGTGGTAATACAGTATAAAAATACACTGTGTGCATGGGACGGAGCACATGGTCACATTTACACTATTTGCTCTTTGCTTTTCTTTGCTGTTAATCTCACATATCATCACTTTCATTCAGTCCCATGCCTTCTTCTTCCAAATAATGCCCTTAATCAACCAATGTTTTGAATAAAAACAAAAGTTTTTCCTTGAAAATCCATTTCAAATTTCTTCATTACTTCTGCCTCCTACTTCTTTCAGCCTCTTTCAACCTCACCTAGTTGTATTTCCTTGACATAGCAATTATTTTCTAAAATAGTTTCCTATCTTTGTGTTCTTGGTATGACACTCAGTACTGCAAAAGTATCCGCTGTATTAGATGTGAAAATGGGTAACAACTCAAACTGAAAAGGGCTGCTGTTAAGCTTTGTTAGGATTCAGAGTGGGTTTACATGGTTAATAGCCCAAATCACTTAGAAGTGCATGAATCAGAAGGTTTGCTTGTTTGTCTGTTTTTCAGAATTTCTTTTTTTTTTTCTGCTGCTCTTCTGAAGTCAGTGGGAAAAAGGTGGAGGTGATACGAGCACATACTCTAACAGTCAACAGCCTTAAGACACAAATCCTATACTGTGTGAATGCAACATCATAAGCAATGAGAGGGATGAAGAAAAAAAAATATCTCAAAAAAAACCCCGAGAAGAATCCAGGAGATAGGAACTTTGAATTCAATTGACCAATTAGTATTTAGCTTTTCAGTTAGAATTTCTAAAAAAGCTAATGGCAGAAGTATGGATCCACAACATTACCATATGACACATCTAACCTGAGCATACACACCACAGTCCTAGCCAGTCTGGATGCTGGATTCCAGGCGAGTGATATTTTAGGGAAAGAAACAGCTCTGTCATTATAGAGTGTTTCCTTCTCTTCCTCCCTGAAAAGGTCAGTAATGACAGGTTGGACTCCGATTGCATAGTCTATTTCCCCCCTTGCCCTTTTCAGAGGCAGAATCCATGCAAAACTTCTAAAATACCATGTAAGCTTGAAGAAAGGGTTAGAATAGTTTTGGAAGAAAACGCTGATTATCAAAGTCTTTCAAGTGAAACATCATTGTGAAACAAAGGCTATTCTAAAATGCTTTTCAGTGGAGAAGTTTACTCTCTTTCTAATCCACAGTGGACTTTCCTTTTAAACATACTCAGATCCTCTGTGTGTGTAAATCATCACAGAATCATTCAAAGAAGATTTGTTTCCATCGTTTATTTTTTGTTATATTCTAAATAATTTGTGTAAGCAAGCTTTTTTAATACTGATTTTAAATGAATGTTGTTAATGGTAGGGGAGGCAAGAAGGCATTAAGTATCTCAGCTGAGATACTTAATTCCTTCTTTGCCTCCATCTTTAATGGTCAGATGAGCTCCCCAGGGTGTTCAGCCTACTGAGCTGGAAGATAAGGACAGAGAGCAGAACAACCCCCCATAATCCAAGGGAAAGTAGTTAAATATCTGCTTCTGCACCTAGACACACACAAGTCTATGGGGCCTGATGGGTTCCACGCTAGAGTAATGAGGGAGCTGGTGGGAGAGCGCTCTAAGCCTCTCTCCACCATTTATCAACAATCCTGGTCAACAGGGGAGGTCCTGCATGACTGCAGAGTGGCTACTGTGACACCCATCTACAGGAATGGCTGGAAGGAGAATCAGAGAAACTACAGGCCTGTCAGCCTAACCTCAGTACCGTGAAAGATCATGGAGAGGCTCATCTTGAGTGAGCTCACAACAGCAAGTGCAGGGCAGTCAGGGGATAAGGGCCAGCCAGCATGGGTTGATGAAAGGGAGGTCTTGCTTGACCAATGTGATCTCTTTCTATGACCATGTGACCTGCCTTTTGGATGAGGGCAAGTCTGTGAATGTTGTCTACCTGGACTTTGGTAAGGCCTTTGACACCATCTCCCACAGCATTCTCCTGGAGAAGCTGGCAAATCATGGCATAGACAAGCGTACTCTTCACTGGGTAAAAAACTGGCTGGATGGCTGGGCCCAGAGGGCTGTGGTAAACCGGGTCAAATCTATTTGGCAGCCAGTCACCAGTGGTGTCCCTCAGGGCTCAGTTTTGGGGCCAGTCTTGTTCAACATCTTTATCAATGATCTGGATGGGGGGATTAAGTGCACCCTCAGTAAGTGTGCAGATGACACCAAATTGGGTAGGATTGTCAATCTGCTAGAGGGTAGGAAGGCTCTACAGAGGGACCTGGATAGGCTGGATCGATGGGCCAAAGCCAATTGTATGAGGTTCAACAAGGCCAAGTGCTGGGTGCTGCATTTCAGTCAAAACAACCCCAGGCAATGCTACAGGCTTGGGGAAGAGTGGCTGGAGAGCTGCCCAGCAGAAAAGGACCTGTGGGTGCTGGTTGACAGCTGGCTTAACATGAGCTAGCAGTGTGTCCAGGTGGCCAAGAAGGCCAAGAGCATCCTGGCCTGCATCAGGAACAGCCTGGCCAGCAGGAATAGGGAAGTGATCGTGCCCCTGTACTCAGCACTGGTGAGGCTGCACCTCGAGTGCTGTGTTCACTTCTGGGCCCCTCACTACAGGAAGAACATTGAGGTGCTGGAGTGTGTCCAGAGGAGACCTACCAAGCTGGTGAAGGGTCTAGAGAAGAACAAGCCATACAAGGAGCAGCTGAGGGAACTAGGGATGTTTAGTTTGGAGAAGAGGAAGATGAGGGGAGACCTTATTGCCTTCTGCAACTACCTGAGAGGAGGTTGTAGGGAAGTGGGATTTGGCCTCTTCTCCCAACTGAATAATGACAGGACCAGAGGAAATGGTCTGAAGTTGCAGCAGGGGAGGTTTAGTTTGGCCATTAGGAAGAATTTCTTTACTGAATGAGTGGTCAGGCACTGGAATAGACTGCCCAGGGAGGTGGTTGAGTCACCATCTTTGGAGGATAGTCAAGAAACATGTAGATGTGGAACTTCAGGGCATGCTCTAGTGGTCTAGTGGCCTTTTTTTTTTTTTATGATGGTTGGACTCTGTGATCTCGGAGGTCCTTTCAAACCACGACTATTCTGTCATTCTGTGATTCTGCAAGAAACCCTCAACGGGAAGGAAATGACATAGCAGTATATGGTTTAACTTTTACATAAACACTCTTTCTGATAGGGTAGAAAGTAGAAAGTTTAAGTTAAATTAGGAGAGGTGTTTGAAGATACTTTTGTCAAAAACTTTCTACTATAATTTCACACTTTGCCTGAAGGCAAGTAGTTTTCCTGATAAGATTTACAAATAATTAAAAGGGTCAAAGGCACGGAGAAAGAAATTTTACTTCTAGAAAGTGAAAAATTGTGCAGGTTAAGCTTGTTTCAAGAAAGCATTTTTGTTTGTCGCATTTCTTTCAAGGTATTCATTAGTAGTCAAGACAAAAAAAGGGGATGGATGAAGATGAAAAAGGAATCAAGATTTAATTTGAAGGTGCCATCTAGATACAGAGAACCCAAGCCATACTATTATGCACATTACATGGCTTGTAAAAGCAAATATTATTTTCTTTTTTTCCCCCTCCCATACACAAAGAAAGAACAAGGAGCTTTAGTTTCCTGTTTAATTCCTGCCCTTATTATTTATTACATTTTTTGTGGAGGAAAGCGGGAGAAAGAGAAGTATTCCTAATTTTAAAAGGGGTCATAAAATTCAAATCCACCCCAATGGAGGATTTCACCACCTGCTCTATAACTTCACCTATTCTGGCAAAGACAGTTATCTCTTAGCATCCCAGACCTGGTGCCAGTTGTCTGAGTGATTTAATCTTTTTCAGAAACTGGAAAGTACACATTAGGCTAACAACATACAGAAGAATTTTATAAAAATATAATTAAAATTGGTGTCATTGAGCCAGCAAAAAAAAAATAAATCAACTGGCAGTGGATGAACCAGAGTTATCTAAATGTCAGCAACTGTTCAGATCAACATGAGTAGTGCATCAAGAGTGCATATAAAATGTTCTCAATATGAATGTGGGACTGGTGAGATTAAAGACATTCCTAAAGGCAAGACCAGAATGAAGAAGGCATTAATAAAAAGCTGCAAAGCATTTTAAAGAAATTCTTGTTCCCCAAAACTATTACAAATAAGGGAAAGAAGGTAACATTAAGAAAGGCAGACCTAAAGAAAACTTTTTTTAGCTCCTTGTCCTCAGTTATGGTCTAAAGAAGGAGAGAAACATGAACCATGAATTAGAAGACTTTTACAAAAGATTTGCCAAATGCTGCCAAAAGCTTCCTGTTTTACCATTAACAACACTGATTTCTTTGTCAGCTAGGCCTGTACCTAGATATTTTGCTTCTGGCACATAATAGCCTGAAATAATAGTTGATCTTCATTTTCTCCCTATATAGTAAAAAATCTTGCCGCAGTTGTAATCATCTGTTTTTTCATACACAGCCTTCTCTTACATGGTCTCTTTCTCCCTCAGAAACACATATGCTTTCCTTCCTCTGGGCTGTGCAACCTGAAGGTGCTGATATCACCCCATTTATTCACCACTGATGTTGTAACTCCAACACTACAACCTAAGTTCCTCTGGTATTTTCCCTCTTTATATCAATCTGTGGTTTCATTTTTTTCTCAGGTCCCCTTTAAGTATCTCATATAGCTTCCCATTTGTTCAATTTTGCTCTTATCAGCTACATTTTAACAAGTAGCTATCAAAGTATATCTCATGGGACCTCTGACCATTTTATGCTGAGTACATGAAGGTGATCCTGGCTTGAACTGATACTCTTAAAACCACTTGTTTCTTCCAAAAGGCAGACTTATCTGAACTAAAAAAATATATTTAAAAAAAAAAAAAAATTGCACAAATATTAACTGGGAGGTTTTCAATATGTCGTGTAGACTTTAGACATCTTGGACTGCTTGTAGACAAGTTTGTACATCTCAAAAGGACTGAAATCTTTAGGTACAGAGGATCAGTTTCTTCTACCTATCTGTTTTTTTGTTTACCTGATATTTGTCTTCTCTGTCTTATATTTGACCTATACATTTGTTTCCTGCATCATAATCTTTTTTGTAGAACATATATAACCTTTTAAATATATTTACCCACTGTCACCAGATTTGTTTCACCTCTTGAAAGAAGAGTTAGCCATCTTTATAACCATCCTCTGCATGCATGACACTGTCAAAATTTTTTAGCAACTCATAGGATACAAATCAGAAAGGCAGGAAAATTTCTCTTCACAATGCCATGATTAATTCTTCTTCATCACCACCTTTGTTTCCTTACAAGTCTCCAAACAATGCTTCCATTTTCATATTTGTTCTCTAATTTTTTTAAACTAACTTCTCTGGTTTAATTTTTTTGTTTTTTTTCAGGATTTTCTGAGGCAAATGTTGTCATTTTTGGTTTTACAGCTTTATGTATCTCCCACCCTTATCCCACTGAACTTCTTCCAATAGATCCATGCCTATCTGTTGCTATAAATACGTCTATGGCCTTTGCAGCATGCATGTTGGACTAAGAATTATGGTCTAAATTCTGATCGATGTCCAGTCTTTTTTAATTATCATCCTCTGCCTTTGTGAGTGTTTCCTGTGCTGCAGGAAATGTCTCCTTTATTTTACTAATTAAGATTTTATAGCTACCTACCAGCTATTCAGGTCTACTACAGCAAGACCTTCACTTTTTAGTCATTAAATCCCAAAAAATATCCAGTTCCTTCAAGGAAAAGTCCTGAAGGTTTTTTATTGAATTATTTAATGCCGAAATGAGTTATGTCATATTGTCTCTAGCTGAACATGGAGTGACACATTATTCCATAACCTGGTGTAACCCTTGGATTTGAATGACAGATTTATATCTTCTCACTTCTTTATTATTAAACTAGTGAAGAATGTGGGTAGATACAACACTTTTTAAATTTTCAAATGAAAAAAAAACTATTAAATATTAAGTAACTTTTAAGTGTACATTTACTGTCAGGCTGGTATTACATATCTCACTACTCTGTAATTCTCAAAAGGTACTCAGAAGTCTGAAACTGAATCATTCAGCATACCTTCTTATTTTTTTGCATGCATAATGTCATTTGAGGGTACAATATTACTTTCCTGATATCAAAAGGAACAGGCCTTATGACATCAGTGGTTCACACTTTACTGTCCACACTGGCCCTGCTCAAGTATTCCAAATTGAGCACCACAAAAGTGAGGCACTTGACTATCAGTTGTTTTCTCTGAAAGACAACCTCAGCTGGATGTAGAGCAAACAGAGCAAGCACACTATTAAATTATATACTACAACTGCTCACACATCCATTGACTGACTTGAAATATTGAATATAACTTGTACAGCAGTTTTGTGACAGTTAAAGGTTTATTAAAGGGACAAGGGTGACTGCAAGAGAAAGCCAAGGTTTGAAGCAGAAATCTTTCTTGTCTGTTAAGTTGTGTTTGTCTGATTGATAATGAGGTGGTTTTTATTAGTTGTAAGATAGAGTTCATAGAGTAAGGTTTTATAAAGAGGACCCAGTCGCTTATTGCACTCTGAGTTCTGCCTAATGCTGATGTTTCATTCAGGCCAGCTGCCACTCACAGGCAGTGTGTAGGATTCAATAATCACAACCTGAGAACAGTGCATGGGTCTTCCCATATTGCAGGTCGAAGCAGCAACAATTAAAGATGATGGATTTGAATAGCTAAAGCTACATTGCTGAGAAAACCTGAAGATATTCGGAGGACATGCAAAAACTCTCTTACCATGGGGAAAGAGTACATATGAATTTGGAAGCACCTTTCCAATGGAGTAAGAACTCTTAAAACGAGCTCTTTAGTCCACACCACAAGCTTGGACTTTATCTGTGACCAGGAATTATGTATGTCCCCAAACCTAACAGTTTTATAAAACCCTCAACAAACATAACAGCAACATGAAAGAACAGAAAATAATGACAAGAACAGAAACTAGATACAGAGTACAAAAAAAAAAATTCCCAAAAAAGCTACTTTAGCTAGTCTATCAGATACTATAATCTACTACAATAATGTACAGTACAAGTTATTACTTCATTTTTCTTTTGTGTCAGTGAATCTTAGGCTTCTGACCAATCTAACCAGAGCTCATGGTGCATGGAAACTGAAAAAGAGCTATGTAATTTATTTTTGACAACATCTTTATAATTTGTAACTGCAGAACAATGAAAATACCTTACCACTGCAAGGTAAGATCCAAGGAACAAGACCAACTTATGCTGTCCTACAACTACACACTGTGTAAAAAAATATTAAAATTAACAGGTTCATGTATTTTAAAGGCAGAAGAGACTGCTCTGATAATCTAATCTGAACTCCTGAACAACAGAAGCCACAGAATTTCATTTTATTCCTGAACTCCAGTTCTCTGGCCTGCTCTCAGCTCCATAATATGAGATCTAAATAGAATGCATGTATTATCAAGGCATCTACTGGTGAGTCAGAGATGCTTGCTGTAAGTGGTACCTATTTCTTCATACTGACAATACAAGACTAGACTATAAGTTTAAACTCATAATTTTTAGGTGCTTAAATTCAGGTGAATAACTCACCTTTTAGTGGCATTCCATTATTTTTTCTGATATTTGGAGAGGGCAAAGATTCCTAGATTGGACAAGATCCTAAGTCTCTTAGCTGTCTGGATTGGGACTCACATCAGCAGTGTGTAATCTGACCTTGCCGAAGAGGAGCCCAGTTCTTCAGTGACTGACCTCAGGGTTCAAATGCAGAACCATATAGGGCCTTTCAGCAGAACAAAGGCTTGTCAGGCAGTTTGAATTCTTTATTACACAGATATTAAAAACCTTGTTACATTAGCCAGACTTCACAACTCTTTGAAGCAGCAGGCTTGTCTTTCATCTCAGTGGAAAGAAAATACAAGGCAACTTCTATTTATTTCCATAGGATTGTATTGTTTATTATTTAACATATTTTGCTTTGTGGATCTTGATAACCTGAATATAAATAAGTGGTAAAAAGCACCAGATGAATACAGTCTTACCATAAGACAGTTAATTACATACATTTATAACATTGCAGTTCTCTGTTCTTAGGAAACAATGCATTGTGCCTCAAATTCTACTTATAATTAGCCTATAAAATTCTAAAATTTTGCATAACATTCTTTGTGTAATATTATATACTGTTATATTTAGTGTAATACTAGATTCTAATATACTTTAATGGCTTTTCTGCACAGAACTAACTTCCTTTATTCTAGCATAGGTGGCTATATAATAGTTCTCAGCATGTCATTTATCCAACTTTATGACAGGTTGTGAGGTAAGGGGACATGGGGATAAATAGCAGTAATGGAGGAAAATGGATAGTGACAAATTACAGGGTTTGTCTTACATAGATTTCTTAATCATGGTTAAATATTCTGTGTCTCTGCAGGTTCCTCTGTATCATCTGTCCTATACAGCTTGATAATTTACCTCACATGCAATTACAGGATAGTCCAAGAGTACTTAGTTTTGTTGCAATGTTGCAACTGTTTGAATAGCAAAAAACCAAAAGGTTCTCCTTGAATTGACAACTAGATTTTTCAGTTTGCTTCCTTGACCTTAAAGCCTCTGATATGTTCGGTGTTCTCTGTTAGCAGTGACTGTGCTGTGCTCGTGATCAGGTAGACAGCAGAACATTGTTGGTACTCACTGTCACTTGGGTGATACTGAGTCAATGTGATGACCCTAAAGACAACGGCAGTGCTGCCACTGCAAAAAGCTCTCCCTTTCTTAAGTGAAAAAAAGCAACACTCCATAGATAGGGAAGATACTGTGGCGGGACTCTGCATGTGTCAGCATGCACTTCTCATTTCATATGGAAATTATTTTAGAAAGAAAATAACATGATAGAGGGCAAGACAGCCCTGTTTTGGTAGCTTATGCTATGTCATATTTTCAGTCATTTGGTAGATAAAAGATTAATTATTAGATTCCAGAGTGGCTCATAAAAAATGTGTACGTTGTAAGGATGGGCTGTTCCAAAAAGTAGCTTAATAATGAAACACTAGCTACTGTTTAAAACTCATCTCATGAAATAAATTTGACATGTTTTCATAGCAATTTGAAACAAATACATCATGGAAATGTCGTAGATTGCTTGCTTTCTGAGTTGACAATTTACCCTGACAAAAAAACCCAAAAACTCGAAGAAATTTTCTGTCATATTTTATTAAAACCTGGTGGCGTGCTGAAAGAAAATATTCTTTAATTAACACAATAAATAGAATACCAGCTTCCTGGTGCTGTGCAAGACAAAGTGTGTGGAAAATGCTTACTATACTTTGACAACTCCTTTTATTTCAAATGAAACTATTTGGTGTTAGAAATATTTAGCAGAGGCTTAGACATTTTAGAATGGCCATCAGTCCTTGTCAGACAATTTCATATTACAGGGCGAAAGAGAGAATAAAAGCTGTAAAGTGAAAAATCAGAGATCCTGTAATAGCCAATTAAAAATTTTCATTGCTCTGTGTATACTGTCACACAGTCTTTGCTTACAGCGTTCTCTTGTTTTCACTTTTGTTTCAAAAACTAATTTATATTAAAATGACAGCCTCTTTCCCCTTTATATAAACCATGGAAACACTGAAAAAACCTATGTGAGAGCTTGAGAGACAAACTTATTAAGTGACCCTGAGAGCTGGATTTATTTTAAAATCACAGTTCCAAAACAAAAGTGAAGGTGATAAAGGCTAACCCTCTTCTGCATTCTACCAGGAGCCTGCTCCAGTGCAGGCTTCCCACAGGATCACAACCTCTTTTGGGCATCAACTTGATCTGGCGTGGGGTCCCCCACATGGGTTTTTTTGCTTCTTTATCATGTAATCCCAGAGGTGCTACCACCACCACTGATGGGCTCAGCCTTGGCCAGTGATGGGTTCTTCTTGGAACCAGCTGGCATTCGTTCTGTTGGATATGGGGGAAGCCTCTGGCAGCTTCTCACAGAAGCCACGTCTGTGTTCCTTCCACTTCCAAAACCTTGACATGTAAACCCAAGGCAATAAACAAAGTGTGATCAAAGTTGCAGAGGTAAACTGTTACAAAAACATTGATTTTCAAGCACTTTCTCTGTGCAGCACTGTGAGAATTACTAATAAATCCTTCCTTCCTTCCTGCCTTCCTGCTTTCCTGCCTGCCTGCCTGCCTCCCCTCCTTCCTTCCCTCCTTTCTTCTCCACCACTTCATTATTTCTCTCTGTCCCTCTATCTTGACTGCAAGATACATAAAAATTCAGAAATCTAACACTGAGATACAAATAAAAAAGTCAAGTTTTGATAACTTTCTCTCTTCCTTTTATATCTATATATTATAACTTAATTTTTCATTACAGGATCTGATAATATGCGGTTGGTTTGCATATGATTTGACAAAAGCAATAGTAAAAGATAGACATATTCAATACAAATGTCAGCTTTTCAACATACTAATTGGTGGTAGATTAAATAAATCAATGTAATATTCTTTTACATGTTCAGCATGGGATAAATTTTGATCCCATTTGAGATGTTTGTGATTAACATCATGATTTCATCAAGAGTGCATAATATTTTGAGTCATCAGTTAACAAAAATAGATATGACATTCAGAAGGGGACTGGCTTCCAAACTTCAGTTATCTGGATGTTATTAATTAAAGGTATATTAAAATACTAATTTTCTTTGTATTCAGCTCAACCCTAGCATACACACATAGGCAGAACTAGAAGTAACATGTAAGGGAAATGTGATTGAACAGTGAAAAAATTAGATTAAAGGCAACTTCAGTTCTCACAGGAGACAAGAAAATGATAACCTGAGGAAAGACTGCAGTTTATTCTGGAAGATGTATAGTGTGTTAGTTTATCACTGTAAATCAAGAGAGACTAGAGAGTGGTTTATTGTAACAATAACTATTTGCTATTGTAACTTAATAAAGAATAGGGTTACCAGTAAAACTATTGATTTATGTTCTTTAGCCTTCACACGACTGAACAGATGATTTATTTTCTTGAAGATGATATTAATCTACTTTTTAAAATCATGTAAAGAAGAGGACTGTGGTCTTTTATTCACATTTGTGGGTGGATATCTATCCTCAAACTTCCATTTTGCTCAGGCAGTTCAATGGCAGAGTTTCTTCAACTGAAGGTACCTTAAAAGATACTTAAGGAACCCAGCCTGTGGAGAAGGACATGGAAATGAAATGCATAGAGATCAAGTAGTAGAGCGAAGAAGACTCCTAACGATTTCCCTGACTTTATAAAGATTCCTTCAAAGAGTTAATGTGACCTTAGGCAGTGTTATACTTGTAAGAAGGAGACACTGAGCTTGCAGAAACTTAAGAAAATTACAGTCAAACCTCATGGCAGTGTCACTACCAGAATGGGTTAGAAGCGAAGCAATCTTTTTTGCTACATAACTGGCTTTAGCCTCAAGCTTAGAATATATAGAATAACTAGAAAGTAAGTGATTTTCAGGACAGTAGCAAAGCATTAGCATTTCAGGACTATGGCAATACTGAGATTCACAAAAAACAGATCCCAGTTTCATTTATATTCTAGCACACGTTCCTATATCTGAAGGATGCAGATAAATACTTGTAAGTGTGAACTGTCTAACTAATTTATGTTGTCTTCTCTTGAGAGCCAGAAACCCCCAAAGACTGATAAACTGCTCCATTCATTATAACTCCTAAAAGATGGTGCAACCCAATGAAGGATATGTCTACAGCGCTGGAGATCCCACATGCCACATTGTCTTAATTTGGCTCTGCTAGCTTTGCACAGAGCTACAGAAAATTTTCAACTGGCAATTTTTAGAAGTTAGTTCAAGAGGTAGAAAACTCTGGGAGGGTAGGAGGCATGTGAACAATTTAGCAAAATAGATATGCATTTAATATAAACAGAATGGTTTCACTCAAATCAAACGGGTATTAAAAAAATTAGCATCCACTTAAGCACTTTTGCTTAAACAGTGCAGAGAAAAAACTCCTACCTTGGAAATAAAAGAAGAAAACCCTTGAGACATTTACATTCCTTAGCTAACACACTTGGAGCTGTAGGACATTTAAGAAGTGACAAGCTCATTTAACTTTCCCTTATAAACAAGAAAAATATATAACTTATTTGCATGGTGAAATTTTTAAAACTAATTTTATTTCTGCATTTTTGCAAAGTTTACAAACATTAATGAGTAAGCAGTTATTACACCAGTAATTTATTGCTCTAATTCTCTTAAAAAAAAATAAGGCATGTGCTATGCTATTTGAGAAAACATAAGATAGGAAGAAAAATGTGTTAGATAGTCTTTAACCAACCTACTAAAAGGCTGCACAACTTTCTGTTCCTATTGCAGATACATTTATCCCTAGCCCAGGATGTTAACATGACATGTAGTATTTTAATAATGCAAATAGCTGCATATTCTAGTTGATTGTGTCTGACCTCAGATAATAATTAAAAAAATAGCTTTAAAATATCAAGATGAAGCAGCCACCAGTATTTCATTGCTCTTTAATTAGGGCTTAGGTTAGTTAATATTCTCTCACTCGCTGTATTGATTTGTATGCAGGCAATAAAATAAAATCACTTAAATTAAAATTAATGTATTAATGTAGTTATATTGCAATAGGTGGGAAACATATTGTGGAGATTAAATAGGATGTTTTATGCAGCAAGGCTTAGTTTAATTTGTTTGACAGCTGAGTTTTTATACTTGTAATTGCAGATATTGCGAGTGGAGTTAGCAATGTTATGCTGCTGTCCATGTATATGAGACCTAAAAACGGTGTGCAATTTCAAGTCCTTCAGACTCTGAAACTCATTGTACTGGCTTTTTTTTTTAACTTCATAAATAAGATTACATTTGGATATAGTAATTAAGGCTGAATGCTGCAGAAACAAAACACATGCACTTATTTGAATGGGTTCCTCTCTTTCTTTTGGATAATTTGTGTTAATATGGATTTGCGCCTAAGTATAAGCCTAAATGATCTAGTCCTAATAAAAACTTTACAACTGATCTTATCACTAAAATAAGTAACAAATATTTTATGTCTCAAACTATCCAGAAAGTCACTATAGGGGGGGTCTTCCTTAGATAACTATTTTTTCATCTATTGCAGCTGTGTTAGAAGTTAATCTAAGACTATAAGCGAACGATTGTTGAAGGCTGAGCTTTCAGTGGGATAAATTAGGGATGCAGCGTGCTAAACTGTGATTCTCACATCAGCAAGAACTTAAGAATTTAATCTCATAGGAAGCTAGTGGGTTACTTCAGAAGGAAGCCCAGACACAAATTTATATGCATACAGTACGCTTGCTGAAAATCTTGGGAAAAAAAAAAGAAAGCAGGGAGCTAAAGTGACAATGGGGACACACAATGGAAAACAGATCTTCAGCCTCGCACAGAAAGATACGAAGGCTCCAGGAAGGAAAAACTACCAGCTTGGGATTTTTCTGTCAGCACTGCAGAGATTTACCATGAAGCAGCTGAACAGTAAAAACTCATTCATTTTCACAGACACCTATTGTTGTAAAACTTGCACTTCCTGCAAATCCCTGCTTGAAAGTCCCCAGTGAGGAGCTGAGGAAGGCAGGCAGAGACCTACTGCTCTAAAAAATTTTCATTATAATGGAAAAAGCATCTTTAACGAAAAAATTGTTGCATGCACTACATGTTGTCCCATTCAGAGGTTAGATAGTATGTAGCTTTAGCACTTTGTGTAAGTCATAGCTCTGCATACAGAGTACAGAAGTTATCTCCCAACTTCTTGTAGGTCACTGGGAGGCATCTGACATGCCTACTGTCTTTTCAGTTCATTAGGCATTAAGAAGGTGTTAGGAGTATGTCTCTGCACATCAGCATAACACTAGTGATAGGAACAGTCAGCTCTAAATGTTTGCTTGTCCCCTGAGTCCAGACATACCCCTACTGAGACGAATTTGTGATTTTGTTCTTGATGTATTAGATCTGTAGACATGGCTCATCCACTGTGAATACTGCAAATGCTGTAACACAGAAAATAACGAACATGCACCCAGATTCTTCAGTTGTAAAGCAAAGACAGGAAAAAGGAATCAGCAGTTAGGTGTTTGCCAGAATTCAAGAAAACATAGTTAAATTCCTTCCTTTACATGATCAAATGTAAACGTCCAGATATTTAGGTACTCACTATCCCCACTCAAGAATAAATTTCCCTCCGGGGAAAAATCTTGATTCATTATAGATGGAGTAGAACTAACCAGTTTAAACCAGGTATTATTTTTCTATGCCTTAAAGGCAAGTGAGGCAACTACCTGCAAGGATTTAAAAACTTCTACTGTAAGGGTTGAAATTTCAATGCAAGTAAGAGCAGCTAAAGTTGGGAACATACATAATGTCTCAATGAATTCAACATGCCTGAAAATAAATATAGTATTCTTCAATATAGACAATGCCAGGACTTATCAAAATACTTTAATTGTATTCAGGTTGCTGAGAGAACAAGCACAAAAAAAAAAGTAGTCAATGATCACAGAAAGATCTATTTAATTATCCAGTAGCATGAATAAGAATAAGGCAAAAAATCCATTTAGATTTTTAGATCTGTTTCTCAGCTCTCAACTCTCCAAATGAATGAAGGGACAATGTCCCACCAAAGTAAGTATCAGAAATAGTAAAAAGAGTTTATACCCCTTAGCCTATTCTGACACAGATGAAGATCCTCTTTGAGTTACATTTGATTGCAATGTTCAAAAGAGCCTGTGTGACTTAATAGACAGCTATAGGGGGCTGAAATTACAACAGATGTGACTGCAACAGAAGTGTGTACCAGAAAAACAATAGATCCTGTACATGTCTGTGCTAAAACACAACTTATGTATTATTTTAATTGGCTCTTCTTTCTTGTTGCTGGAATTTTACAGATCGCCATGGTTCAATGAACTACAAACAACTCTCTGAGGGAAAAGCTTTCATTTTTGTTTAGAATTTTCTACTCAAGAAAAAGCTTCAAGACAGAAACTAAGAGACATGGGGAGCAAATAACTGATGAGAAAATTTTTGGGTTTGCTTTTATTTTGACTAAACTCCTAGTATTTTGCTTTTTTGCTCGGAAGTGAAGTACAAAATCCTGGCTTCTCCCCTGATTGCAAAGTTCAACATTTGAAGTTCTTCTTTTCTGTGTCTTTGAACATAACTGTTATATTTGCTTCTTTACGTTGCTGAAGCCAAGCCAAGAGGCCAAGAGTATTTTCACGAAGTAAGAGCACCTATCTCACTTTTACAAGCTTTCTGACAGGCAGCCTGCAGACAGCCATCAGCCTTTGGGTGTGCCCAGCAGGTTTAATCTGACTCTGGATCCTGTTGGAGACTATTGTTGGTGTAGATGACCAGCCTAATTTCAGTACAGTCCTGGAGTTTCACAAGCATTGCAGGGCACTGTTGTCAGATGCCTTCAGCAAACAATGCCTTATACAAGAGCCAGTATAAATACAAACATACCAACATAAGATAGAGCAAAGTGACTCAAAAGATAATACTGTTGCTCTATCAAGCTCAGAATCCTACCTCAAAAGTAATCAGAACTGGATAATGAGTAGAGAAAAAACGATTATACACAGCTTTTTTTTACCAACAGAAAAAAAAAAAAAGGTAGGAAAAATCATAGAAGTGTTATTTCTGAATCAACATGATGGGAAGTCCTTGAACTCATCTGTTTTTTTATCTTCGTATACTTTCTCATCCAGATTGTTATATTAATAACATCCACAGAAAAAAAATATTTTCCTAGAACTTATATGAAATAATAGTTAACCTGTGCAGTACTACAACAAGATGAAGCAGTCATTTTTTTCATCCTAACTAGGAAACAAGGAAAAAGTCTTAATTAAAGCTTATCTCCCAAACATTGTAATTCCTACAGCTACTTACCTTCTGATTCATTGTGTCTAAGAGTAGGTATCTCAAAGTTAGGTATCTAGTTTAAGTAAGATACCTAGACTATTTTTTAAATAACATAGCTTTTTTATGTTATTGATCACCTTACAATAATCACTAAGTTCTTTTTTTTTCTATTTCAGATTAAAATTCTTCCTATTTTTATCCATAGTTAACACCTTTGCCTGCATGCTCATTATATCCTTGATGTGCTCATTCCTTGCATTATACTAGACATTAATTTTTTCTGCCATGGTGTATTGGGTTTGTGTGGCAAGGTTTTGGTAGCAGGGGGGCTACAGGGGTGGCTTCTGTGAGAAGCTGCTGGAAACTTCCCTTATTCTGACAGAGCCAATGCCACCCAGCTCCAATAAGGACCCATTGCTGACCAAGGCTGAGTGATGATGGTAGTGTCTCTGGGATAACATATTGAAGAATATTGCAGAATTGCAGCCAGAGAGAGAAGTGAGAATATGCAAGACAAACGCCTCTGCAGAGACCAAGATCAGCAAAGAAGGAAGGGGAGGATGTACTCCAGGCTCCAGAGCAGAGATTCCCATGCAGCCCATGGCAAAGACCATGGTGCGGTAGGCTGACCCTCTGCAGCCACTGGAGGACCCCATGCTGGAGCCAGGAGGTGCCCAAAGGAGGCTGTGATCCTGTAGAAGCCCATGCTGGAGCAGGCTCCTGACAAGACCTGAGGCCCTGTCAAGAGAGGAGCCCATGCTGGAGCGGATTTGCTAACAGCACATGTGACCCTGTGGGGGACCCACACTGGAGCAGTTGGTGAAGAACTGCAGCCTGTAGGGAAGGACTCAATGACAAATTCATGGAGGACTGTCTTCTATGGGAGGGACTCCATGCTGGAGCAAGGGAAGAGTGTGAGGAGTCCTCCCCTTGAGAAGAAAGGAGAAGCAGAGACAACATGTGATGAACTGACTTCCACCCCCATTCCCCATCCCTATGTGCTGCTCAGGGGAAGGAGGTAGAGAATTTGGGGTTGAAGTTCAGCCCATGAAGAAGGAGGCAGGTGGGGGAAGGTGTTTTGATATTTGTTGGTTTTTTTTTCATTATCCTACTCTGATTTGATTGGCAGTAAATTAAAATAATTTCCCAAGTTGAGTCTGTTTTTCCTGTGATAGTAATTGCTGAGGACCTAATCTCAACCCATGAGCCTTTCATTGTATTTTCTCTCCCCTGTCCGTTGAGGAGGGGAGTGATAGAGTGGCTTGCGTGGGCATCTGGTGTCCAGCCAGGGTCAACCCACCACACACACAGTGATCTGTTAATGCAACTATTAAATCTTTCTTTCTAGGGGAAAAAAAATCTTTTTTAAAGTTCCTGCAATAATAAAAATCTAAATTTTCAATAGTTAAAAGAGGAAAGAAAAGTGCTCCACAGAGCAGTTCCAGAAGTCTAACAGTTCTGCAAGCCTTTAAAATGAAGTTGACAATGATGATAAGTTATAAAGGTAGACATATTTTTGCAATATATTCTTCTTCTATTGCAGAAAATGTACAGAAACTTCTTTAAAGGAAAGCTGTCTCCCATACAGACTTGTGACAATACCAGTCCTGGAAGGTAAACTAGCCAGGAGCTAGAAATATTTCAGTGTGGAAACAAAATGACTGAAGGAACACTAAAGAGTGCATAAGTGATGTGAACCATTCTTGTAGACCAAAGAAGCAGCAGCACTCAAAGAGAATGGTGAATATGAAGACCTTCATGCTCCAACTGCTTTCCTGTAGCAGCCAGCCCTTGCACAGTGGCTTTGGGCTGCAGATGAGCAGGATTTGTTTTGTGACCAGCCTGACAGATAACCATAGAGATATTGGTGTCTGTGGCTTGTTACTTGCTCCTTTGCTTTTCATGCAAAAGAAATGTAAAAATCCTGGGTATGTGTATCTGTTAGCTTTTACTTCATTTTTTATATGTCTTTATAAAAATCTGTTTAATGGGAAATAATTTGGTATCAGTGAGAGGAGGTGAAAGGAATGAACTTTCAATTAAAATCTGAATCAAACTTTACTGTTTTTGAAGTCATCTAAATTGATGCCTTTATAGTACAGGGCTTTGATATCATTTTAAATAACTTCACAGAATAGTGAATTTGAAAAAAAAATATATCACGCTCAGGGTAATTTAATGCACCTAAGGCATTAACTGCACTGAGTAAGGATACTCAATGAGTTTTAACAGAACAGAAACCCTTCAATGCCTTCCAAGTACTTGATGCTTTTTAAAACTTGTGATATAATAGTAGGAAACTGTGGGTTCAGGTCAGATCCCATTAGATTAAATTGTTTCATATTATGTAAACAATACTAACAGATGAAAATTCAGCAATTTACCTACGCACTTCTTAACACTGGAAAATTCGTTAACCAGCTAAACACTACCATAATCTGCAGATGTCAAAAAACACAGAATTTGCTCTCATTAGGAGCCTGGATGTAAACCTTATTAAAGTCTATGGGAGGAACTTCCAGTCATCAGTGGGTTGTGATTCAAATGACAGCATGCTGATTGTTATCCTGTCAGAACCACAAAATCGTACAATATCCCAGGCAAAGCAAACTTGCTTTTTTCGGATCCAATTGTAATTTTGAAAACAGCTCAAAGCAATCACAGACCAGGAGAAGAGGGAAAAAGAAACTGTGGGTCTAAGTTCACCATCTGGTACATATTCCTTTTTCAGTCTGAGAAGCAAAGGGAGGGAAGGAGAAGTGTGGGTTTTATCAGTCCCTCAGTTCCTGCAATGGGTGAGGGATATGTGAAAAGACCTTCTATTTGCCAGAGCTATGCAAATTGAACTACCTGCATATTTTCTTTAATATGAGCTACCAAAAGACAAAATATTGGAGGACATTAAGCTGACCACTGTCTCCAAAGGTTTCCTTAAGTCACAAAAATCTGTGCTAGAACAAGCTAATTCTTTAAACAGAGAAGACTCTGTTTCTTCAGATGAGAAAGGCTTAAAATTAACAAATAGCTTCCACATTCAGCCTGTCTTTGAGGATACAGGTCCCTTTGCTGTGGCTTTACTCTCAGCCCAGTGGTATTCAGTGGCTGCTTAGCTAGCGACAAACTGTACCACAGCCATTCCTGTAGACAATAGGGAAATTTCCTTCTTTCTATAGTTTCTGAAGCTTGCCTGCTCCCATTTGAGCTCTCACAGACTCCATTCATACCCTAAGACCCTTTTCCAAGTCTCATTATCTACATCCTGCCCCTCTAGCTGTCTAACACATGCAGCAAAAAAAAAAAAACAAAAAAAATATTCTAACAGTCAAATCCTTTGTTAAAAGAGGCAGGGGATCTGATGCTGAGTAGCTGTTTCTCTCCAGGCTCTGGCAATTCAGGCTGCTTAATTGTGACTCAAGGAGGACGAGTTCAAATGATGTGGGTGTGCAGGAAGATGCTCAATTAAAACCAAAGTACATGTTCTGTAACTTTTTCTCTTTCTATATTTAAAAACAGCAATACTCCTTTGGACATCACAAAAAATAACCAACAATTAAAGAACAAGCTTAGATTATTGTCAGTGTTTATTTCTTCCAACACATTCTTCTATGTTTCCCACCTCTGGAGAAATGTTCATCATGTCCGTATTCCCATAAAAGAGCTGTGACATTCAGGATATATAGTAATTGTCTTGAACAATCCAAGAGATATGCAGTGTACTTTGGCACTCAGGATGTCTGGTGTTTGTCCTGAGACATCTAAGATGTAAACAGGACTTGTTGCTGGACTAAAGAGATGTCTCAGCAACCCACCAAACTGTTTTACTCCCATGAGAACTGGTGTGGGACATGCTGAGATTGAAGACAAAGGAGCTGTACAGCTGGCACTGGGAGCAGAATATTCAGCAATAACCAGGCCTTGAGATTTCATGAAAACCACCAACTTACCAGAACAAATGCTGCAGGCACCTGAGAAAAGATAGAGGGTGCCAGTCTCAAGTCGCCTTCTAGGACCAAACCTCTACTGCAATAAACTAATCCTGTGATGCTGAGTTGTTTCAACCCCCTGTTTACTGTTGCTGGCCAGATCAGTGGCTTGTCTTGTTAATTAGCCAAACAAAGACTATCTGCAGGACCTAGTCCTGGCACCATACCACCCCACCCCCCCTATCTCTGAGGCATGAGAAGACAGGACAGAGAGAAAGGGGGGGAGTGGGCAAGAACTGGATAAAAATCTGGGACACTATGTGTGCAGTGAAGCACTTCCCCACCGAAGCATTTCCCCACTGACAACGTGTCCAGGTCATCGTGGTAATGATTACCTTTCTAATCTCCGTATTTCTACTTTCTCCTTTCTTTTCTGTCTCTGTTTTCCTCCCTATCCTATCCACTCTAGGGACTCTGCTGTGTAACTCCAATGAAGTTCAGTGTGCACGTGACATCTGACCTCATTTGCATCTTAGTTTCACCATTTGGGATTACCTTTAATGTAAGGGATATTAATGCAATAGATGTAAGCAAATACATTGATCTTTTCTGCCATCCAGAAATGAAATGTCATGTAGACCAACTCTGTCATTGCTATTCCGACATACTGACTGTTCTGTGGTGTTGCCTTTTAGATTTTAAAACAGAAATACTTGGTGATCTCTGTAATAATTTGGAGTGCTATAGATCTCAGAAATCCATCACTGTGGTGAATTCCTGTTTTTCTATTGCTTGATGACAATCCATAAATAACTCCACACAAGAGGAAGATGGCAGAAATCTCTCTTTGGTATTGAAAATGTTTTATGTTTACCTCAGAGAGGGCTCAATCCTGCAAACCTCAAAATATTCCACTTGACATCATTTGGACTTCCAGAACACTGGAACACTAAAATTTGTGTCTTGTCATAATATAATCTCTGATACGGTTTCCACTCATCAAGGATCTACTCAGGTTTCCTAGAGTTATTTTAATAGTGCTTGTTAAAACCATATGAAAACCCTTGTCAATTATGGTTGTGATGACAACACTGCATTTGATGATTCCATCCAGGCGTATCATCCAGTCTCTCACAGAAACCTGTTGCAGATGAAAGAGGTTAAGGACAATGTAGATGGTAATACGGAAAATAATGATCAGTGAGTAGAATCTGTTCCACCTGACCTCAGCCATCTATACCAAGCTAGTACCTAATACCTCCTGAAGGAAGAAAAATTATTCAGAAAAATGGGACTAATTGCCCTCTGGAAGCTATTTTCTTTATCAAACACGGAATGAACCTCTATGAATAACTTTCAATAAATATATGAGTTCTGGATGGATAAACTTGGATGAGAGGACTCTAACTTTTACATTTCATGTATGAAAAAGAAGTTAAAAATTTCCATCAGTCATGTATATATGCCTTCCAGTGTTCTTATTAAAAATATTCCACATTATTTTCTTGTACTGACACATGGTTGGACAGACTTCCAAGTTTTATCCTGAGTATCTCGATCATCCTCACTATCCTCCTTTTTTGGTAGTCTGACACAGAGAATCTTTCAGCCACGTGCTGTGACAATCAGCAGCTTAGCCACCAAACCTTCCAAGGATGCAAAGTTTACAAAACCACGGTCTGCTTTTGTGTGTGCTGTTGTATCTGAGTATCTGACTCCCTCCTATACACACATGCTCAAAAAGTTTTAAACCTTTCCATCCACTGAAATAAGAATTTCAAAAATAAATTCCAACAAATTATTTGAAACTGTGTGTTTCTGATTAGCATGTTCACTGATTAAAATCTTGCAGTCTGAGCTTACTTCCTATGAAATATAAGGAAGACCTCAGGGAAGGTTTCAGTCAATGCACATCTTCATAAGGAGCATGACAGAGATACTTGTTTCAAACAGGATAGGAGAATTTCCCAGCAGAAGAGAACATTGCTAAAGTATTTTCCAGAACTCTGCCTCAAAAGAAATTAAATACTTGAATTCATGATTTACCAATAGCATTTTCAATACTTATTAATATGTTTCTGAAGATCTTCATAGCATGTACTTCATAGCTATGGTACTTCAGATCAGATGAATAATGGGTCCCAACGACTTGATCAGACTAGCAGCTGGCAAGTGTGATCTTATATCTTATTAATCAAGATGCAAGAATTAAAGCAGAGGAAGGGATGAAAGAACTTGCTCATGTGGATACTTGTGACTACTAGGGGATATGTGTTAGCTTTCTAAACACACTTCAAAGCTGCTGCCAGTGCAGAGTCCCAAGAGAAACACAAGAGAAGCAGTGCACCAGGTAAAACACTGTTTGTCTTTCAGCTAGGCTATATAAACAAAGAAAAAGTAAATTTTACTTTCTGTTATTTCAATACAGGGAATAAAAATAATAAATTGCAACTAACCACACACTCCCTTCAATTCTGTAAATATGAGTACTGAATAAACCAGAGGGAATCCCAGTCAGCTCACTGCCATTTCACAAGCTAAGGAGGCCAGTTTTGTTCAGTGTACCATTTGATGCAAATTATTCCCCAAGTCCTACTAGGGAGGTAATAGTCCAAAATTATTCCTATGCTTAAACAGTAATTATGGATTGGGTACTTCTGTAGTTTTGTGTATGTGCTTTATGTGTTCCTAATAGAAATCTCCTATAGTATTATATAGAAATGAAAGTCAGAAATGTTCCTATAAATATCATTTCAGTGAGGTATAGGTTTTAACTGGTAATACTTTCTTTCTCTTGTCCTTTTTCCTTTTTTTTCTTTTTTTTTTAATGACAATTAATGACATCTAATTGTTCTTCTGTTACAGAAATACCTGAAAGTTATTTTGTGATTTCTGTAGCAAGAGAGGACTAGGGGATTCTGCATAATTTACTGCACAAGGACCAGGTGTGTCTGACCTGGGTGATTTGGTAAGCTGTACAACAGCAAGACCTGTGATGCAGCTGAGCTGCAGTTTCTTTTCAAGAAGGGCATCCTAAAATGATTATACAATGCAGGACAAAACATTTCCAGGCACCAAGCTAGCTAATAAGTATGCAGAAAAGACAATCATTCTGGCAGAATGTGGCCTTCTAGTAATACAGCTGTGCAAAGCAGCTTGAATTAGAATTAGGTAGCTGGGAGGATCACTTTCGTCTGTTTGCATATCTGAATTTGATGAGCCTGAAAACATCTTACAAGGAGGATGAAGGCAGGAGAGAAATGGAATAAACCCTTGTATCTTGCTTTACAACAGAAGTGTGAAAGTTAAATATTATTCTCACTTAGTGTTGCATCAGCTGAAATATTAGAGAATTATATCTGTTCTCTAGTACTCTATTGCTTAGTTAAAAAGGCAATCTATTAAATCTTTATGCATTTCCCGGTTAATTTTTATGCAGCTTTATTATATTGCTACAAAAGCATTTGGAATAATCCTTATAAAGATTGTAAGTACAAGCATAAATCCCATTTCTACTAAGCAAAGTAGTTAGGTATGTACTCAAGCTCATTCTCAAGGGCCTTAATTGTTAAAAATGAACACACATCCACTTTCTCACATGCTTACAGCTGAGCATATCATAAACCTTCTGGGGTTAGATTAATCTCACCCAACTATAGCTTTTTTGTAAGTGTTGCAAAGGATAAAATAAAATTACTTAGGATCATTCTTTCAGGTGCCTTCAGACAGGTTCCTAAGCTAGTCCTAAAACCAGCTTAGACTGGCTGTTCAACTTTTAGCTAATGTCACCTTTGCATATAATTGTACAGTACTCCATTATATTAATTAAATCTTACAAAAGAGGTAGTAAACCAGAAAATGGTTGGATACCACATGTACTGTAACAAACATTGATTTCTCTCTTATGTGTCATACATTGGGTATGCCCAATTAGAAGCACGAATATGTCCCTAACTCTTTGGAAAGCCATTTTTCTATCCCTCCTAGATAAAACAAGGTCAAATTTGGGCAATAATTGAGCTTCTGCTAGTGACAGTCTTCCTCCATTTTTGCCACATATCCATGATCTCATGCTCTACCAAAGTTTTTTCATGAAACAACCAGTAAGTCCTACCTTGTTCCTGTTAGAATTGCAGTGACTCTATCTAAATTCTGTCTGGAGATCAAGCCAAATAAAAGACAGTTGTTTCCTCATGGTACATGAGAAGCATAAAAACCAACAGTGTCATATGAAAGTCAGGCATCTGCTCCTTAGACACAGAGTTGGAGCATCTCTCTGAATTGTGGCAGAGCTGATGCAGGAGGCAGGTGTGTTGCTATTCAGGAAAGGATGTGTCCAACCTGCATATACTTTTGATTTTTTTCCAAACAAAAATGTATCTTATGGAACAGAAGTACTATGAGAAGATTGACTAGAGTGTTAAATCAGCCCAACTATTTATTTTTGATGTGACAGTCTAAATTGTGCTTCTTTCCATCATAAATGCCAATGAAGGTGGGCCTCTTCAAAGTCCTGTATTGGCTCTGGGTTCCTTTGAAGAAGTCAAATAATATAATTATATATAATTATAAAATTATATGAAGTAACAAATAATACAGGATAAATAAATTAGCTTTTCTGACTTTCTTGTTGTTTGAATGTAAGATAGAAGATTTAACACAACTAAAAGCCTATGTAAAATGGAAAAAATAATAAATAATTTGATAGAGAAAGTATATAAAATATACATATAAGTTATATCTATGTAGGAGTATAATTTATGGTTACAAACCATTATTTTGGGAAAAGATTAAAAGAACACAAAACAGACAATAAAATTATACAGCAATTGAGAGCATTGTGGAGACTATTCACTATTAAATACAAAAATATAATTTCCAGAAGTTTCATGCTTGGAAAAAAGCTAGACATTATGTTAGGTAGAAATGTTTGCCAGAGATGGCTATTTTACTGTCTTTAACCCTAAGAGAAAAATCTTTGCTTCTGCAATATCTTATGTTCATCTTTGATAGAAAAGGTTTGCATGTCATAGACTGCCAATTTAATAGAAAATCTCCATTACTGTGCTCATGCATCTGTATATTCTTATAATTTTCCTGGAAATATGTCATCAAAGCTCACATTTTTGTGCATGTTTTAAGTTAAAAATATAGAATTCAAAAAAATTCCTGTTGACGTAAGTGAAAATGGTCTATTCCACATCTATACAGATCTCTCACTTTGTTTTGCTAAGTTTTGGTTGAGTTTTTGTTGATTTGCTGTATTTTCTTTGTTAGTTTTAATGTTGCTTCTCTAACATTTGTTGGATAAGTGGATTAAGCTGGAAAAATCAAGTGTGTGGGCTTTTGAATAAATCTCTTGAGACCTTTTGTATAATCACAGACTTCCTTGTTTATTTCAAAGAGGGTTAATTTGAATTACTTTAGTCACTTCAAAGAATGCAAAGCTCTTCTAACAAAAAAGAGAAAGTCTGTTCTTTATATTACTATCCATGCAGGTATTTTTATATGAAGGGATACATTTTCAAAGCACTGCAAGGGAGGCATGTGCTAAAATCTGTTCATGTATAACAGGATTTGTGCTAATACCAACTACGCACTACTTTGAAACTATACCCCTTTCTGGGTTTAATAGTCTGTAGCCATGGAAGGGACTGTGATGTAAAAGAAGCTGGCATTTGTGGAATAAAAACTCACTAAGAAAACAAAACTGCAATAAAATTGGTAAATTTCAAAAAAAAAAATGTACACTATAATTATCACCATAATAATAATAGTGCCTTTTTTAACTTATGGAAGTGTATTTTATTTAAAGATCACAGTAGCTTAAAAAGATTTTTGCCTTCCATCAACTCCCTTGCACATGTAAAAAATCAGGCTTATTAAATTTGTTCTACAAAAGGGTCCAGATTCTTAGTGTATGAGAAGCAAGATAATGGTATTGAATTTGATAAAGCTACATGGATTTAAAAGAATTTCAGAATTGGTCCAAAACTGTAACAGCATCTACTTTCATAACTTTTCAGAAGAAGCAAAAAACCTAATCTTTTTATACACACTACCAACAGAACAAACAAGTTTCTCCAAAGATCTTTCTGATTTCTATTTTTAATGTTGTTCTATATAACTGTCTTGGATTGAGCCAGGGTGGAGCGAACTTTCTCTTTGCTGATTTTTCTTCTTTCAGTGAACTTTTTAGCAGCACCAGTGGACTGATAACCACCAAGGTCACTTCTGACTGTCTGCAGCCTCCCCCCTATAGGGGAGCAGATTAGACCAAAGGCAGGATCAGCAAATCAGAATATTCCCTTCTCATAATATTTTCTCTATTTGGCTTTCAGTATAGGTTAAGACATCACGCAAGTCAAGCCTTTCATTTCCTTTTTCTCTCCCTTTCCTGCTTACTGTCGCTTCTATCACCCTCTCTTTGGCTCTCTCTTTTTTTCATTTTTTATTTCCCAGCTGACACCCGAGGCCCCGTCCATGCACCCAGACACTCCACCCTTCAGCTGGGAGTCACCAGGGAGAAGAGTTGCTGTGAGAGTCGCTGGGGGAGGAGGGAGGGGATCGGGTGTTGCACATCCCTTTACAAATATAGATATATTCCCTTATCACTAATAATTAAAATCAACCTGTTTCACTTTTCAACCCAGAAAGCCTCTCTCTCATTTTTCTCCCTCTTTGCCTACCTTGGGGGAGGGGGGGGTGAATCAAGAGCATTATTGTTATTGGTTTGACTGCCAACCCAGAGCTAAACCATGACAATAACAAATAGTTTAAGATTCTAAAATTATAAGATTATAAAAGAGAATCTACATATATGCATGTATTTGTATGCATATCTTACCTAGAAAAATATGCCACTGTGTAAACCATCATAATGTAATTTTAGCAGTTATGGACTCTTCATCCTGATTCATCCAAGGCACTAAAAGTCACCAGTCACCTTCCATATGGCAGTTTCTGTGCAGAACTGGGATTCTGTTCTGCAGCTCAGAGCTGGAAGCTGGGTGGAGGAACCTTGCCATGCTTAAAGTAGAGGCTCAATCTATTCTTTGATTTTTTTCGTTCCGAAAAAGAGGACAAGCCTTGTGCAAAGGTCAATTTCCTGAACAAGCAGCTTCTTGAATACTTGAATACTTCTGGAATACTCTTACATTCTTTTGAATGTGAGGTAGACTTCATAGAAAAAAGAGTCTTCAATATATAACAGTCTAAAGGCAAAGGTGAGAACTAAATAGTGCAGGAGGAGGCACTGAACAATACATCCACTGTCACCCCATGTCTTAATCCTTTGGTAAAGCTGCTCCTGACCATTCAAAGACATACAGGTGAAAAAAAAATATAACAAGAATACAACTGAACCCCATACAGAAATATCACCAGAAATGTCACATCACATGGCTGGCTTGAACTCACTGCTAACAGAATATATATATTGTGGCTTGAACTCACATATGCAACAGAAAATGGAAAGGATTTTGAAATACTAAAGTACTTACAAAGAAAACAAAAATATTTTCATTGCAAGAAACAGAAATCCGTTTACCATGTCCAACACACCAGTACAACTTGTAGCATCCCAAACTCATCTCTTGTTTATGTTGAGCAACTGTCAGCTACCTGAGGGAACAATTGAAGTGTTTCTTCTAATAAAATCAGGTGGGGGTGGGAAGCACAAATTTTAAAACCTTTGTTGTTGTTGTGGTTATTAAAGCTCCTATGCTCAGATCACTTGTAAACTCTGTCAAGCCTGTATTTCCCTTCGGGACAAAAGTTTTACTCTGTTTTTGTTTCCATTCATACCTTTCTCATGTTTCTTCTTATATCCCAGAATGTGGTTGGTGTTTTTAACTTCATTGCCCCAGTGAAATACCTGTGGGTTTTGTGTTTTGTTTTCTTTTTTTCTACTCAGCTTCTTCTGCAAAGTAATATACATCTCTCAAGTTCTCCTCTTTCCCATGCACAGGACCTGTGGGACACAGGCATATCTGGTGCACCATGTCTCCTGATGGATGAGGAGCTATGCTGGGGTAGAGAAGTATATTCCTAAAGCAGGATACCAACCAGATGTTTGTTACTTCCAGTCAGAAAGTGACTGCTACAGGCATGAGTAGGATGTGTTTCATTGCTGGAGGGTATGTGGGAAAAACATTAACATAAGAGCCTTGCATAAGATCCTTGCATAAGAATACATCTGCAAAAATCTGACAATGCAATAGCTGGAGAATGACAACCAAATGATAAAAAGTTGTTTGGTTGTTTTTTCTCCTATATTTGATATAAACAAGAACAGCCATAGCATACAAAGTCAGGGGGCGGCAGAAGGAGTAGAGACTAGTTTCCACCTCATTCATTCCATTCAAGGAAATTTAGGTGCAAAGTCTGCTAAGTTCTGTGAAGTAAAATTCAAATGGAAGTAAGGAACATGTATGCTCATGAACAAATATTATCCAGAGCTGTTCTAACTTTTTAACATAGGTATGCGTGCCTTTCCAAAGAAAGACACTCTAGTTCAGCCACAAAACATTGGCCTTGATGGTGTAACTTCAGTTGTGTGCAAATATGTAGCACTTCATTGCATAATGTGAGGTGTTCATAAAGGCTCTTCTGGGCTTCAAATTACCATGGAACAAACAAGAAACAAGCACACTATAGACAAAACTTTGTCCACAACATACACATTAAGTCCTACATTGTTTTCCCTTTTCTTTGAAAGGAAGAAAGCTACAGAATTACCATTTCAGATGTCACAAGTATAAATTAATGTGTTTTGATATTAAAAGAAAAAGGCAATTGCTAATAAAGGCTTTATAATCTAAATTGTCAACACAGTTTGCACTGTTATGGGTGTATTATCTAAGGTTAATTTCGAAGCAGATTTATTGCAAGTTTTTCTACTTTCAACAAGTCAAGCTGTCCACAAAATAATATTCTGCCAAACGTCTCAGAGATCAGCAAGATGTTAAACATAACATATTTACTGTTATAACAAACTGATATATCTGGATGTGGGAGCAGATTGTTGATCCTTGTTTTGCAAGCATGTGGTTAATAGTTATCCAATATATAACTTTAAAATGACACTTATTTTTTCACTATCTGAGACATGCTACAGTCTGATTCTAAATTCAAATTATCATATTTTTCCCAAAATGAAAAAGGAAGCATTTTTTCATCTATTGAAACATTATCTGAAAAACATCTGCATTGCCCTCAAAGCAAAAGAGCCAGTAAATATTTCCTCTCTGACTTTGAAAAGCATTTGCAATACATTTTTATATCTTTGATAAGTAAAAACTTATAAACATATGATGTCCCATCAATAGCATATTTCCTCTTATGAAGATGAAAATATGCAAAGTATATCCAGATACAGGTGTGGAGGAGCTGATGCTGATAAAAAAGACTTGCCCAGTGCCTGGTTTTCAAATGTAACATGCTGCCACACCATGCTCCATGGCACACAACAATTACAGGCTGTTAAATTTCCTATCCACTTTAGATGTTACACCCCTCTTACTTTTACTTGTCCTCACACAGTTTTGATGAGCTGCACTGATTTTGTTCATGTCTCCCATGTAAAACCAAAACTATTGCCAAATGAACAGCAGAAACCAAATAACTTCAATTTAGATGTCCCTGTTTGACCAAATTGTGGCCTATCTTGGAACTCAGCTTTTTAAAATGTGGCAGCCATGAGGACGCATAGGCTGAGGAAGCAGCAGGTCTACACATACTGTTGCTCTGGAGCACACTGAGGCTGATGACAAAATCCCCCAAGGTATCAGAACTTGGGCTCGCAAAAGCCTTTTAAAGTCAGTGCTCCAAGGTAAGTATAATAGCAAACCCTGCAGTAGCATTTTGCCTTAAACAAGGCAGTGTTTTTTAAATACGGAATTCTTTTCCAAGTTCTTCAGTAGGTTTGTGGTAATACAATGCAACCTAGAAACATTGATTTTCAATACTGTATCTATCTTTTGCTACAATAATTTACATGGTTTTCATGGTTGTTATTATATATCAGCTTGGTTAAGTGAAATTCCAAATATTTATGTAATTTTCTCAAAATATTTAATCTTTGTGGAGCAGATGGATGATTTCACTTACTTTTCTTTCACTCTGTCTGTATCTCTCTTTCTCTTGTTTTGTTTTGTTTTCCATGGAAGCAGACTTTACTTCGTATCTACAGTTATTACCAACATCTTTTTGTAACAATGGTTGGAAGAAATACTACTTCTTATCTGGACACTAGAATAAACTCAGTGCCTGGTCTGTAAGGTTTTATTTATAACTAAGCCACTGCTTTTACTCATCACCTAGTGAACCCCTTTGTCTGCAGGCTGCAGGGCATATCCCCCCACCATCCAGACCAAACCAGAGCATGGCAGGCCATGCAATCTACCTATGCTCCAAGAAACTGATGGAACAAGCAGAGGAAGCAGCATACACGATGCTTAGCATGTGGGAGTGCTCCTGTGTCTCACAGCTCAGACAGAGGTGAGGTGTTACAGCAACTGGGATGTGGTACCTGTGCTAAGCCTTGTTACAATTCCAGCTGTAACCCAGGCTGCAAATAGTTTCTATCCAGACTTCCTGGGCTAAAATGGCCTGTGTGCTCTGTCATTGCAAGACTGTTAGTAGCAACTCTTAGTTTTGTCTTGCAGTACTCAAACACACAGGTTAGGATTTAAGGAAAATTCAAGATAATTTTTCATTTTTCTCTTTGTTAGGATTAGTCTGTTGTGTTACTTTTACAATATTATATACCCCTTACTGTCCACTAACAGTTTGCTTCTAGTTTCACAATGCTCTCAAATGTCAGGTCTAAAACAGTGATAAATTCCCACCCCCTGATCCGTGCTCTGACAAAAGAATTCACACATCTAAAAGCTGATTTCTATGTAGGTGCAGTGAACCTACCTATATTCAGATATTTGTTGTAACTGAATAGAATGTCCAATTTTATATCATTACCAGGCTGTGCCAGTACATGAAAGGAACATTTAATTAACATTAAGTAGAATATTCATGAACATGAAAACCAGAAAAGTAGGTCAGATACTTAAGATTCTTATGAAATTATGAGTTATACACCGAGCTGAATGTCACCTCACTTAATTCATTAGTTAGTTAGCACAAATTATTGAACCCCCCCTTACAGTCAGTAAGAAGAGACAGACACCCAAAGAGAATTTCCGCCTGCCTTGTATACCTGCTTTAGAATATGATAATTTAAGACATAGTGATCTAAGTTTTAGAGGCCTAAAATGTAGCTGGATAAACCAGATCTAACCACAACAGAGAGCCCTCAGGAAATGTGGAAATTAACAATATTTAAGCCTTGCTTGTGAATTTAAGCTTTATTCACAACCTAAGAATCTATTAGATTTCAAATCAGACTGCAAACAGTGTAATTTTTGCAATCCAATTTGGAATCTTGTGAATTCTTATGAATAAGTTATAAAACTGTCAATAATTAAGGCACCTTCAAATTTTCCAAGAAAAATAATAAAAAATATTAGACTCATGTTGAAAGCCTCATTTCTGGACTTTTCATATTAAATTCTTTATTTGTTTCAAGTTCTTTATTCATATTTTAATTAAGTAAATCCTTGTTTAGATGATGCATTTAAGCATCAAACTTGCTGAGATGATTATCAATATTTCCTTCAATAAAATTAGTTAAACTACATTAAGTTACATTGAAGTAATGTCAGTTTCATCACACAGCAATGGATCATACTATCAGTGTTGTCAAAAGTTTTCAATCTTGTCTGCTTTTATTAAAAGCTAGAATAAGAAGAGATATTGCATTTTTAAATAAGTGATCTTCATTTGTGTGCCCCCATCCTATCATGTATTAACAGTGCATGAGGTTCTACTGCTATGATAAATGAGACTAAAGAAATACCACACAGCAGACCCACACAGTCACATGCTCTACAGTAGCCAAAATACCATCTTGAGATTTTTGTTGTGTTTCCTACTACATGATTGAGCTACCGTATCCGTTTGCATACGAACCAGTCATATGACAAAACTGAAAAACAGGGAACAGGAACAGATGGGAAGTTTTCAACACTTCCTGGCTTCTGACCACAAACTTCATAGGGTATTCGGTTTTAAATTCAATCAATTCTCATTTACATTAACCTCATCTTCTGAAATATTGAAGGTGGAAAGAAAAATGCAGAACTGATAGGCTGATGATGTACAATGAAGATACAGGGGCAAAATCAACAGATTTCTTAGTTGTATTCAGCTCCTGTATTTTTTTACCTCGTCTTGGGGGTCTCAGAGAATACGTCAATTATATAATTCTTTGTTTTCAACTAAAAGCAGAGAAGCAACCTTTTTTTTTACGAGAGTAATAAACAACATAAATACAAACGATGCAACAGAGACAAAGAAGATACAGAATGAAATATTCAGGTGGTACTTTCTATTGCTCTGTGTGTCGAAACAAAACCCTATTAATTTTTAAATTGTAATCCTTATTAGAAGGGAATAAGGAGCCTCTTTCCAAATTTAGTCCAATTAAAATGTCCTTGGGAATGGGGAAAGAAAGCCCCTAGGACACTGACACACTTCTACTTAAATTTGGTGAATAATGCAGGACCAGTTGTCAGAACATCCAGTTCAAAATGTGTTTGTTCACTTCTACAGGTATCCAAAACATCTTACTTTCTTTCCCTCCAGAACTGCACATTATCACAGTACATTCTTGGAAATCAATAGCTGGACACTTTCACAGTAGCTCTGACATATTCCAATCCTACTAACTCATCCAGCGCTTTCAAACAGCAATATCTCTAAGCCAAATATGCTTAATCACATTTTTTAAAGCTTGTGTTGCTAAACCTTAATAAACACATGCAACATTACACTTTCTTCTCTCCACCTTCAGCTAACATAGCTCAGGGAGGTTTTTATCAATACTTTTAAATGGCTGGATTTTGACACAAGGATATTATCACTCCCTATTGAAATTAACAGGACCCAAAATCGAACAGTCTTTTAGTCTTTTTAAAGTTTGGATCTGCACAGCTGGACTTTGTAAGGTGTTATAAGTGAATTAAAGAGACTGTTATCAGTGTAGATGGTGGGTAAGAGAAAAAAGAACCAAGAGCTCAGATAAGAGAGCTGACAACCAAAAGACACTGTAAGACATAGAGAAATTATAAACAAGGCAGTGGCAGGCCCATTTCTGCTGCTCCAATTTGTGCATTTATTACAGCAACACAAAACAAACTTCAAAGCAGTGAAAACAGTGAACACAACCATCACTTCACTGTGGTGTATCTCACTGACTTATAGAAAATGAACAGCCAGTGTCATTTGTAATTTCTAGTGAAGCTCTTGGAGTGACTTCCCAATTTCAATTTACTGCAATCTTCCTAAGGAAGAATAAAGTGTTTATTTTTTGTTATATTTGGCATTTTGTTAATAAGTGTATTTTTTTTTAATTTCACTGGAAGTAGCAAACAGATTTTCAATCTCAATTGGCCTCATAGAGGAAAATTAGAAGAGCACTTTGCTAATTAGTAGCTATAAATGTTCGTAGGACTATACAGTACTGAAGTTAATTCAATCAATCTCTTCCATTAATTCATTTATTTTAAACAAGAATTTCATAAATATCATGACATAACCTCTTGAAAAATAAGCCTAAAAGGAAAGAAACTTTTCTTAACTACTTCCGCAAACTCAAATTAGAACAAAAGATAATGCAGTTATCCTCTGTGCAGCCTTGCTGCCAAGCTCTATGCTTTTTGATCATAAAACATCTCAGTAAACTGAATTTCAAGTAGCGGAATTTTAGTCAGTAATTTTTTATCCCACTTAGGAAGTGGTTCACAGTGACAGAAATTATTTCCTTTGTGAACTCAGACATTGTCAGAGAGGAAAGGCATTTTAGTTGTTGATGATCTGAATTTACAACATAAAAAGAAAAAGGCATTTACTAAAAACTATTATCTGAGTTATTTTAAATATATAGCCTCAACTACTAGAACTTTCTCTGGTTTTCTCTCTAAACAAGAACAATTGGAGAGCTCTCTGGTCCCAGCAAATCTGTAAATGTTTCTGGCAAAAATAAAGCTTAAAAATAAAAGGGTGAAACTGTGCTTCTTCCATGTTGGAAGGCAAAAATGAACATTCAGGGCAGACACTTTAAATACCCTTTTCATTTCCTAGAAGAACGTAAGTCTCAAAATACCCTTTTCATTTCCTAGAAGAACGTAAGTCTCAATCTTATACTGTTTGTTTTTTTTTTTTCACATTGTTTCTAAGGCTGATGGTTTCCTTCCATATAAAATCTTCACCAAAGATGTAAATACATTTTAAATAAAGACATTAAAAAAAAAGAAAAGAAGATGTGAATGAAATAGAGCAAATATTTCTGAGTAAACTTCTTATGGCTACCAGTTAATCACTTTGTTTTTCTGGTCCAAAAACCTCAGAAAAGTGCTGCAATTTACTCACTGGAGAGTAACTTATTTATTGTTTACATCTAGATCAGAACAAAGAACCAGTATAAATAACAACTCTTACCAGCACTAAATAAAGATTACAGAAACTTTGCATCTTCCTTCAGTGTATAGAACAGTGACTAGTTAGGAAAGTGACTTGTGGTCACGTTTTGCACTGAAGGAACCTGCCAGTGACACTGAGTATAATGAGCTTCCTGATGGTTCTTACACGGCCTTGACTTTCAGACAAGAATTAAGCGGCACTCAACTTCTTCAGCACAGGCCTGTGGCAGCTGCCAGGAGCAAACGACTCTTTGGGAAGACAGAGGAAAATGACAAGAATGCGAACATAATTAAAGCACAATGTAGAGTGAACCTACACACCACCAGAGAAAATACAGCTAATGACATTCAAATGAAAATTATATTTTCCGTAATGTTTTTGTTGTTTTTTGTGGGTTTTTTTTTTGTGCATGGGGGGGGTTTCTTTCTTTTATCTTCTTTCCTTTACTTTGCTTTCATTTATTTTTCCACTTACAAGAACTTTAATAGATACATGGGTTGTGCAGTGCTATGAACAAGCTCTAATTTAAAACACATTTCCCACATAACAAGGTCAAGCTTTGCTGCACTGATAACCCTGAAGCAAGCTTGGCTGGGAGCCCTCAGTCATGGCTTTTTTCTATTGTATAACAGGATATCAGAAAAGAAACTGCTGAGAAGCAAAACTATTGGGATTGTCAGAACTGATACCTTTTACTGCCTGCATATTGAGGTGGGGAGGGGGTTGCTATTCTATATCCCTATAGACTTAGATGGACATGAGTATTTCTTTTATTTATGGATTGTTCAATGTATACATGCATGCATATAAATCTAAAACGAGAAGAAATATATACATGCCTTTGCACATTCATGTAAAGATACAGTGTAGACATTTTTACATGTCAGGAAGAGAGAATCCCATTATTCTACTATCCTGTCTCATTTTTGATCCAGAAAAAGTGCCATAGTTGTTTTCCATTTCAAACAAAATGTGTGCCTGAATGTGTTAAAATTTCTGTCCATGTATGTAGGCATAGGTATATATGCACAATCACATTATGTGTACTATTTTATTTCTCCTTTTTCTCCAAATTGTTGTATTGGAATTTTCATCCTACAGTCCAATACTTGAAAAAGATCAATTATCTATTATCTGTTTCGTATTCTGCCTCATATTCAATTCAACAGTGCATAATTTTAATTTTGTGGCAAGCAATTATAGCATTCCACAGTTCTAGACCCATTCCCATCCTCTTATACCAAGTATTGCCTTACTGCAAGACGGAAATATTTTATATTATGGAAGAATAATTCTTGCAGAGTAATAGGTATGAAAATGAAGGTTAAAAGCTTTGTTGGCTAGGGATTTTAAGGAAACAAAATCTTAAGGTGCACAGTAAGCATTTTCCTATTTTGCAAAGTTGTGACAACAGTTTTCACAAATTCTAACTTCATTCTTCAAACTCACAGACATGGCTCCAACACATGCTTTTAGCAATGTCTGGAACACATTTGGAAACAAACAAACAAAACAACAACAATAACAACAACAAAAAAACCCAAAACACTCCAAAAACCAACTAAACAAAACCCAAACCCAACCCCAATGGGACTCAACTCCACCAAATAAAAAGAGGAAAAAAAACATCCACGTAGAAGAGATAAACCTGTAATAGATTTAGTTAAAGTTTGGCCTGACAGAATTTGGGGAGTTACTCGTCACTGGAAGAAGTTTATGTTGGAAAATATCAACTAATTGAAAACAAAATGTCTTTTGAAAAAATAGGCAGCAGAAGCACAGACAGCATAGACAACAGATCACTGAGACTGCACTTTTCAAACAGTGGGTTTTCACATCCAGAGGACAGTTTCTGATTAGCTGCTCTGATAGTTACGATTTCTAGATCACCCATTTCTTAACTACTATGTCAAGAAAACTGAAACACAGTGGAATATGTTTCTCCTGCTTTTTCTTGTTAGAGCTTTATACAAATAATTGTCATTGTGACAGGCACTTTAATCTCAGTTTTTCCTACTGTAATGTTATATCTACTAGGTTATTGTGTCTTCCTTGAGATGGAATAAGGTGCAGAAAGTCACTTATGATTTTTTTATCTCATTCTTCCAAATACTTGTTTTTCATTTGAGTTCAGAGCTCATTTTAGCTCTCACTTTTCTCTCCATCCCACATTCTGTTGGTTAATTAAAACCAACACCCTTAGTTACCCAGCATAAAAGATGGTTCTATAAAAACTGTGGTGATTATTCTTAACAGAAACTTCAAAATCTGTGTTATCAATAAGTTCAGAGTATGACCTTGTCCTCAAGTGTTTTGAGCACTTGTGAAACTTCACAGAAATCTCAGATGAGGAATGGATGTTCAGGATATTCCTTAGATTTTAACATCAGATTAATAAAAAAAAAACTTAGTTTTTCAATCACTTTGTCTTCGTGGTGTGTCCAATGGGCCTTCAGAAACAGCCCACCAATGGAACAAAACCTGAGAAATGGCTGATAAATGTATTTGAGCATGGATGCAGCAGGTTCATCCAGATCTACTCCTTGTATTTGCTGAAAGGGAATGATGAGTCTGCAACCCATGTCTTTACTCATTCTGCTTCACACTCAAAACCATCTAAAGAGAGCACCTTTACAATGTGCCTGAAGTCTTAAAAAAAAAAAAAAAAAAGCCATAAAGACAGGTGCTGCTGAATGACATCAGGGCTGCACTGGCTCTCCAGTGAGTGAATCTCTGAACTCCAAAAACAGGATGAAAAAGTGTATCTCTACGTGACTTACCGGTCTCATCTACAAGTTGTTTCTCTTTCTCTGAGAGAGGCAGATGAGACCAGGCTATAATCATCACTGTCTCTCACGGAGATAATTAAAAGTTGCCATTACATGATGCTGTTTGTCTTCTTTGGTGTGGACTTAGAAATACCTTATGTCACATGCAGTTAGTACATAGGAATCTTCAGCAACATCCCAACAGTCTGGTATCTTTCTGCCTTTCTACAATTTCTTTTTATGAGCCTTCATCTTTATCCATTTACACTTCACAGATTCCATTTTAATTAGCCATAAACCTCTCTCACAGTTCCTTTTTGGCACATATAAATGAAAATTAGTGGTCTACAACAGAAATCACTTTACTCAATGTTGGTGTTTGTTCAAAACTCAAGAAAAATCAATATTGGCCAAAAGACTGGAATCTGTTCTCTCTCTCACCTACATATACAGTAGTTAGTGATCTTAATTTTCTTTCCCACACCAATGACAAAAATACTTGGTGCTACTAAGCCCAAGGAATAAGCCTTTTTGACTGTCATAAAAAAGGTAGAAAAACAGTCCAAGGAGTATAATTACCACCCTGGACCCTGATGAGGAAGGATCATTTGTAGGCCAAGTGGAAGCATCAATGACAGGGAAGAGTGCAGCTGTTGATATGATGGTGATTCTCTGCTAAATGTGAGTATAATGGGTCCTAGGAAGCAGGGAGTAAGTTAAAGTAGCTGTGAAAATGGCCTGATTGATGCCAGAGTCTACACAAAGCTGCTTTAAAGACATTTCAATTCCCACTACTGTTCTTGAGCTCAGTACAGCATTGGAAGAAAAATTTGAGAGCTCTGTGGTTTCAGCACAAACAAACAAACAAACAAAGGAAAGAATTGTCTTCTTAAACGATCACAAACAGTTAAATTCTCTTTTCTCTTACCAGGACACACGCTCATGCCTTAGGCTCTTTGAGGCAGTAGATTATTCAATCTGAAATCACAGTGGCAGTGACTAGAGATTTGGTCATGAGCTTATTAAAAACAACTTTGCATTTTATTCCTTCATTTAGATTTCTCAAACCCAATAACTGAACACCTCAGGCTACAGACAGTTACTGCCCTGTTATCCTCAGCAAGCAAAAGCATATGTAACAAAAGTTTTTCTTATCCAGCCACATAGAACCAGAAGCAGGAAAAGCAAAGCATCAGTACATATACCAAATTTGGAACGTGGTGGACAACTTCACCAAGGCTGGTTTAAAAAAAAATACAAAAAAAAAAATCCACAAAACCTACAGCTATTTCCTTTTTAACTGTGCAAATATCAAGTATTTTTGGACTTTCATTCTGATAACTTAGTTCAAAGAGCTACAAAAACAATTGTTAATAATAGGTGCAGGATTTTCAAAGGGGTTACATAGCCATTTTCCTGGAAAATGTACACATTAACATGTGGAGTACCAACGGTACGGTATTTTTTTTGTCTAGGAAATCTTTTATCATGACAAGAGGCCATGTGTTGATAAAAATAGAAAACCAATTTTTCTTTTACTGTCCGTTTTCTGTGACTATCCAAACAAACTGAACACCAGCTAGAGAAGTGGGCCCATGTGAACCTCATGAGGTTCAACAAGATCAAGTCGAAGGTCCTGCACCTGGGAAGGAGCAATCTTCATTATCAGTACAAGCTAGGGGATGATGTGATAGAGCACAGCCCTGCAGAAAGGGACTTGGAGGTACTAGGGGATGAAAAGTTGCACATGAGCAAACAATGTGGCCTTAAAAAGAAATTCCACATCTGCAAAAAATATGAAGATACAACTGAACAGGGGACAGTGCAATCTCAACTGAAAATACGACCAGAATAGGAAACCCTTATAGTTTTAATAAAACTCTAGCTTAATTAGACAGGGAAGGAGGGAGGGAAGGAAAAGGAAGGATCTTTCCAATGAAATCCCTTTACTTTGCCCTCATCTCTTCTGGTGAGTGCATGGTATGATCAGTCCCATATTATGCACACATTGAACAATAGATACCTACCTGAAATACTGTGATTAATTGCCTGGCTCTGAAATTGAATTACAATCAGTTACCACATTTTATTGCATACACTCATGCTGTTCTGCACCTTTTTTGCATTTTACAACAATCCTTAAATTAAATTATATTATTTTGCAAGTGCATGTGGTACATAACTCAATATACTATTTATAGTACGTAAATTACAATAACAAAAAAACTATGGTTATATTTAGTAAAAAAAAAGATATTTACAGTACAGTGATTTGTAGATTTACAGTTTATCACAGCAGAAGAGCAACATATTTAAGTCATTAACTACAGTAAACAGAAAAAAATTGATTTTTCCATATTCCATTTTTTATTCAAACAACATCCTTACTGATTTCAGTGTACTGAGTGACAAGAGTTGCATCAATGAAAAGTTAAAATGTTTATGTTTACTTTCAAGATCAATCATGGTATCAATCACTGAAGATTAGTAGTGACAAGGACAATTTTCTTATTAAGAGAATCCATCACATTAGCTCAAATCAGACAACAGCCCCAAGGCTTTATATTTTTAACTCTCTAGTTTAGGATGATTCTTGAAAACATTGCTGGTAATTTTGATGAACCATATGATAGCAACGTTCAACCAGTGTGTTCATCTTTGCATTGTCAGTAGATTCACTGGCTGGAGCCAGTTTTCTTCAAAATACCGGTTGGTCTCTGAAATCATTAGTGAAAAAAGTAATAAAATATTTTGTAAAGATTTTATATCCATCACCTTTCATTTGCAATGCTTCCGTTAAATTGAACATATCTTCATTGTTCTTCAGTTAATTTGAGCACATTCTACTCACGTTCACTTCCCTCCTAGTATCTTATAGTTGTACCTACTGCCTAGATACACCCAAGTATTTCATAATTTTGTATTTGTATTTGAACTCTGAAGTTCTACTCATTCTATGAAATAGATCTAACTCAACCTCTGGAGCTGAATAATGTCAAACTTTTGATGCAGTTAGGCCTGGGTCTCCTAGAGAACATGCTGACTCTGTCAATTTTTCTCTTTCAGAGCACTGGCTGGTATTGTGTCAGCATCAGTCAGCAATAGCCAGAACTGAAACTCACAGGATCAGTCACAGTACAAAATGAGACTAAAAAAATATTGGGTGCTGAACAAGCTTCTACCTTCCTCTCCTGCCCCATGGAATTTACATTCTTAGAGTGAAATATGTAAATGTGTAATTATAAAAAAGAGATTAATTTATTTTTGAAAGCCCCGACATTTAACAAAGTAGGAGCCAAAGTGATAAACTGCTCACAAGGACTGCCAGCAGGCGATTTCACACACCATAGCTGCTTTACTAGAGAGTGATTAATACTTATCACAAGGGAAAATAATATGCCATCCTTTCTTGCTAAGAACATAAAAGAAGCTGCTTAGGTCACCAGGAGCAGAGCTGTGGACATGACCACAGTAGCAGCTATACTGAGAGATGCTCAGGTCAGGGATGGGACATGATTATTCAAAATGCTAGACAAAAAGTAATGCTCAAAGGCCATATGGATATTAGCAGAGTAAATGAATAATCAGACTTTAAATATGAAGTTCATATTGATTAGAATGTAAATGTCAGTTGGAATTAGACTGCATGAGGAATGTTTTCTGACTCTGTTATGCAAATGGCACCTTGACAAGTCATTCAAAGCAATCGTCCAGTGCCTGGGCAGTGTGCACTCCCAAAAGCAAGCACTAGATTACCTTTTCCTAGGGGTGACTCCACAACTCCCAGTAGCCATGATAGCTCTTGGGAGACATCAATGCAGAAACACTGGATTCGCACTTACATTGTTCTAATTTAGGCCACGGACCATGCAAAATACAGCAAGAAAATGTACTTGCTGGTTGACCTTCCAGCTTCTGCAGAGAAACAGAATCCTTCAGCAACACTATTTCCTTCCATTCTTTATTTCAATGATATTTATCTATATGTTCTTATCACAATATCAAAATGCCTTGCAGTCTTCATATCATTAACCTTGCTAGTGGATGGTATTTCTTTTTTTATCGGGTGAGCAAACTGGAGACCAGATTACTGCAAAAATCCAGCTACTTAAAAAAGGGATACGTATTAAGAGTATGAGTATATCTGGCAAATTGAAAGTGAAAAAGAAATCTTGTAGAGAGCAGGAACTGAAAGTCCACAAATACTAATTCTAGGATACCTTTTCTCCTCTGTTGCACTCTGAAAGGAAGGTTCTGCCACATTATCTGTACAGCCAACCTTCTGCAGCATCATCAGTTATCTTAAATTAAGACTGTTCTTTGTGTTGTCATTGCCAGAACAGAATAAAGACAAATCCTATTATCAAACTCAATTCCATCCCTATATGAATATAAATCTTGAAATGAATTTTCTAGGCATAGCAATGCTTTTGTCTGCATCTAATAGGTCCTATTATCTTTATTTCTCAGTTGTAATTAAATGTAATGATTGCATATTTATTTTTATTTACAAAGGCAGTTGCTTGTACAATAAAATTTGATTTAATCGATTGAAGACTCATTTAATGAACTTTTGAGGACCAAATGTATTTAAACAGGGCTCTAATCAGACATCAAAACATGCATAAATCAAAGTAATTAAATCAATTAAACAATAGGCAAATTGTGAAAGAAACTGATATTTGTAAAATAAGCAATGGAAAATATTATTTAAGATCTCAGTTATTAGAACAACCACATTACTGATGGCTGTATCTACTCTTCCCCTGACTAAATAGCTGTCCCTGATTTTTCCTTTAAAATTTATCCTATATAAAATAGAGAATATTGTGGACAAATCCGACCATAAATGTCCTGGTGGAAAATAATAATGTAGCTGTATGTTCCGAATAATTCATATATTAAAATTATAAACATCTCCTACAACAAGCACATCTACAAACTCAACTGTTTCAGACTTTCAATTAGGACTGCCTGTGTAAAGTTTGACAATCTTCTTCTGCGTATACTTAATCATAGTGTTTATTTTATATGTGTATGAAAATAAATCTGTAAGAATGTAGTTATATTGAATATTCATTTTCATCTTTTTTCACCAAAGAGAATTTCACACCTTACACGTATCCTCACAGAATACAAAAGTAAAGATATTTACCTTTCTCACAGATACCTTTATGCTCTTCTCACCAAGGTAGCCATCTGCTTCATGGCTGCTGGTGTATGTTTACATAAACTCTGCATCCAGTTGACTTCAAGCAAGGTCAGTGTCTGGAACCCAGCTCAGCTCTGTGTGCAGCCAGCTGTGTAAGTGCCCATTAATACATACTAAATGTAAAAATACTTGTGTTGTAACTTCAGAAACATACTATTGTGATGGATTCTCATAGTTGAGACTCATAGTAGCTGCTGGTTTTCAGCGAAGGTTCATATGTATTGCGACATCTCAATACTTGTGCAGAGCAGGTAAAGAGAACTTTCCACTGGTCATGCAGACTGAAGCACACACAGTTATTTGTCCAGCTGTAAAAATCGGGAATAAATAAATTAATATTTCTATGAATGAAAATCTAATTCCCTAGGCTATGTCCTTTCTCCTCTGGTGATCCATTTCTTTCAACTTCTCTCCCAAATGAGAAGGAAACCACAGCCTAATTCAGGCCAGGATTTGTCTCTCCTAGCTTTAGGAATGTAATAACTGAGGCCAAGTTAGAAGTCTCCTGACTGTATGTTGTCTCTACTGTCAGTGGAAATAAGCATCTACTGAGGGTTATTTAGTTCACCTAAGATATGAGTTATTTTTAAAATAAGCTTAATTTCCTCCATCAACAAGTGAAAAAGCCCAGAAATTCTCTCTTAGCTGATAAAGGCTACGAAGGCTACAAATCCAGGTTTTACTTATTTAAATTCATTCCAAGAATCCATGTGAGAGTGGAAATACTGGTGTGTGTTTGCAAATTATGGAATTACATTAAAGCATGCATTTTCAGGATTGCATGCTGCTATCCAGATGCCAGTGGTCTTAACAGTTAAGATTCTTTTGGTCTTATCTCCAGCAAGGTCCATTCCTATGCAAACATCCTCTGAGTTACAGTTGTGTCAATCCTGCCCTGTTGTATCCTTCCTTCAGTACTACTTCCTGTGCTTTCTATATCTGTTCAGCTCCACAATCTTCCACGAATAATCTCCTCCTGTTAAATGTATTTGTCTGTTCATTCCCATGTTTCCATCAGAGTCTCTTCCACTTTGTCACTGGGAAAAGACCTTTCACAGCATACCCACTCCCAGCCTTAGGTGGGAATGAAAGTCACTCATCCTTTTTCACCCTGCATGACAACACTTGGGAATCACAGAATCACAGAACCACCAAGGCTGGAAAAGACCTTCAAGACCACCAAGTCCAGCCTATGACCAACACCACCACACCATCTATACTATGGCACTAAGTGCCACATCCAATCCAACCTAAACCTCCCCTGGCGCAGCTTCAGGCTGTGCCCCCTTGTCTTGTTGCTAGTTGCCTGGAAAAAGAGCCCAGTCCCCACCTGACTACAACCTCCCTTCAGGTAGTTGAAGAGAGTGATAAGGTCTCCTGAGTCTCCTCTTCTCCAAACTAAAACAACCCCAGCACCCTCAGCCTCTCCCTATAGGACTTTCCCTCTACAAATGAAGCTGCTTCATTCACTCCAAATGTGTCTAATGGTTATCCACATTAATTTTCTGTCATCCTTTCCCTGTCAGTCTGTCAGCATCCAATCCTTTCTCTTCTCTGCTCTCTTTTTTCCCTCCCTGCTGATTTTCTACATAAACATAAGGCTATACAACATAAGTATCATTTGACATGAGTATGTATTTCACATACAGACAGTTAAGCAATCCATCAGTTCGCAATAGTGGAATTAAAGTAAAATTCTCATCTGGAATAAACTGACATAGATGGGTTGATATCAAAGCTGAGAATTTAGATCTATATCAGGGTAAAAATGAAAGTTTAACAGATGGCTTGTTGGAAGAGCAACTGGAGAAAGAATAGCAGTATATTGTGATGGATCCTTAATATAAGCCAGAAGATTCCTCAAAATTTTTGCAGCTATTTGCCAAAATAACCTCAGGTCTCTTTGAATTTTCAATGTTTTTATTTCCCGGACACTAAAGAATACAGATTATCTGAGTGTCTGTCAGAAGTTAAAATAGCAGAAGGGTCCTTTTAGCAAGTGATTTCTCTTACTAACAGTAACACGTGGAAGAATTCTGCACCTTAAATGATTTAATGTCTTTATGGAATCAATAAAATAACTTCAGGTGTTTCCCAAGCAATATGTTTTAAAACAGGTGTGGAGAAGATCCATCAAAAATAAATCAAACCTTGTTTTGCTTGTGCCACAAGAAGTATGTGTAATGGAAATGCGTTAAGACCAAAGCTGCTTGACGCATTGCCTCAGAACACTGTCTAATTGCCAAAGCTTTCTCCAATAAATCAAGAGTCAGCTTCATTTCTTCTTGCTAGCATGATGAGAGTAACCACCTGACTGTAGATTATGAGATAAAAGGGGGTTAGTGGCTTTGTTTTCCTCTTCATTAAATGATTTGCACCACTCTGTTCTGTCCCCAAGGCAGGTGTGAGCTGATAAGGAAAACCTACACTTTCTGGAAAATTATTTCAAAATTTAGATCAAAATATAGTCTGATGTCTAGGTTAGGTGCTAATTCAAAATTAATAAAAGTAGAATGTAAGAGCTGAAATAACAGTGTTTGGCATCAGAAGAAACCTCATTCTCAAAATACTATGAACTTTACCTTTTTGGAAACGACGTATTGAAATTTTTTGCTACTTACGTCTTCTGTCAATGCAGTAATATTTTTTCCCTATGCACCCTGATTTGTAAACCTACAAGCCTGTCTGGAGGTTGTTGTAGGGAAAGAGTCTCCTGAGAAACACTGAGCATGATGAACATTGACAAACAGGGATGAAGAAACCTACAATGTGGATTAGGGTGCAGCTAGAAAAACGGTTCACTAAGTCTTTGTCTCTATGTCAGAGAGAAGGAAGAGCAGTGTTGTGTATGAAAAAAAAGGTGTGCACCATCATTTCTGATAGTAATTCTTAAACACTAGTAGTGCAAAGATTGTCAGAATAACTGGTCTAATTCATACTTTGTCACACAAATCTGGAGTCATTCCACAAAACAGTGTCTCCAAATTAAAGTGACTTAATCTTACTGCTTCCTCCTTCACCTATTTCTCCTGGAGCCATACCTCCCTGGCAACAGCCAACACACCTTAGTCGATTACAGGCTCAGGGTAACAGTAACTGAATTATATGATATGACATGCCAAACTTATAAATAGGCTCAGTCTTCCCATCTCACTTTTGGTGAAGTCAAATATAGATGTCTGCCAAAGATGTTAGTCTTCCCCATGTTTATCTATACAACATCAAAGAAAGGCCTGTGAACACAAAGACACTGCCTTTGGTCAACTGGACTACATTTGGTCCTTTTCTTCCATAGGGACATTTTACTTACTTGACACCTTAGGCACCAGCAACACCTCTAATTGTTAAAGTGTCATTACGAGCTCCTCCTAGATCTCTGTTTTACCATACAAATGTACTTTTCAGTACTTCTGTTTCTAGAGCAAGGGTTGAACTGATTTTTATGTAACTAAGATTAAAGTAACCATGTTTAACATTTCAAACTGCAGCCTTTGCTTTCAAAGATTTGTTAAACTTATTTTTTTCAAAGCTGTATTTATTTTACTCGTTTTGAATGTCATCTGGTCAAAGAGCTTCCCGTGTGCATGAAGAAACATTTGCATTTATAGAAACAACTCATGCATGCTGCAAACAGTTTCCAGGAAATAAAAACAAATACCAGAAAATTAGGAGAACAGGAGTCATAGTTTATCAGCAAAATGATGTGATGAATATAGTTCCACTGATGTACAGTGTATGCACAGGAGTGTTCTGATAAATCAGTAATATTCAGACTGTGGGAGACTTTGAAAAACAGGGAGGATGCTTGTTAAAGGATTCTCACTGTCTCTATTTGAAATGCATCAGAAGTTTGTGTCAGCTACTGAGCAGATCGTTATTTAGAGTGGACCTGCCAGCCTGGGCTTAGTGTGTCAGGGTGCATCAGTGTGTTCAGAAAAGTGATATATTGTGGCAGCATGAACGTCTAATTATGTGCATAGCTTACAGTTTTTAGATAGAAAAGAGGACAAACAAGTGAAAAGCTGAAATGAGATTCATTTCTTGTAACCAGAATTTTCTTACACATTCCTATTGCTTTTTCTTTAAATTACGTTATTTTTCATCCTTCTCTCCTCCTGCCTTCAAAGCTACATTACATTACAAAGCCTTCCTCTGTTGGATATGCTTCTAAAAGCATCTCCAAAGCCTTATTCCCACAAAACATCCTACCCCTTACTTTTTCTTACATATGTTGCCTGTCAGTCATTTGCAATAACTACAGTGCTATTAGTTTCACAAACATTCTCCTTAAAGAAGAACTATTATTAAATCAAGTGATTACAGCATAAAAAATGTCAGGTTTAAATTGGCTTTAACCTTTGTTTTTTCCCTTGATGATACAATTTTTAGTTTAACCCTAGTCTTTCCAGATTTTCAAGAGACCCTCTGTCTCATTCAGTGGGCAGTGTGAATGGTACTACATTGATGGACAGTTATTCAGCATTTTGCTTTACCTTTATTGCTCAGCTTGTAACCTACAGGGTTCTTTACAGCACATTACTTGAACTCAGTTCTGAAGACTGAGTAATTAGTTCCCACATAGCCTCTTACAGCAATCCTCATTATCTTTCATTTATCTTCACATTACTCCTCTTAGATAAGTGATTATTAATATGTCCACTATATAGAGACACGGAAAAAAATTAAACACAAAAGTTTTCACTTAGTATATCCAGTTTGAGATATTTAGGAATTTTTTCCTCACTGTACATAACAGCTACCAAGTTCAGCTCCCAGTGATTTCAGTTGCTGCTGTGAATGCTCAGCAATTATGTAAATCAAGGTGGAAGTTGCTAAGATGAACACACAGTTAATGCCCAAACACACAATTAGTGACTGCTTTTGTAAAGTTTGATTCAAGCAGCTTGCCAGTAGGAACTCTCACAGCAGAAGGACAGAACTGAATTCTCCATATAACAATCAATTGCCTTAACTCTCCCATCTCTTCCTTCAGCCTCCTTCCACAATTATTTATTTTCCAGTAACAGAAACAATTAAGCAAGCAATGCAATATGAGGTGTTTCACTTCCCACCCATCCCCCTTCTCCCCACCCCCCACAGGTCCACCCTGTTTTGGTTTTTTCTTTGTTTTTGGGGGTTTTTTTAATGCTTTCTTACACTGGCATTCAGTAATATTTTATTAAAGAAGGATACCTTTGCAACTTGTAAGATAGCTGGAACTAAAGCTGGAAGAGATGCAGCCCTGCTCCAGATGCTGCAGGTTGAGCAGGCTCTTTCTACTCCTGCAGTGCATGCCCAAACACCTGTGTTCCTCACTCTTGTGTTCTCTTGGGGAAACAGGCATACATACATGTAGCACATGCTGCATGAGCCCAGTGCTCTTCAGACATGTCAGGCCAATTTATTCTCAGAGCACCTGCTGTGCACCTTAAATACATGAATTGTAGGTCGGCAGTGTTCACAGTGGATTGAATTCAAACTACATGTACCTTGTGACACTCATTCAGGACCTTGCTCCGTCAGGAGCTCCAACCTTAACTCTAGGGTGCCACCTGAAATGGCATTGATGGCATTTCCAGCCATTCACCCATTTTACTCAAAGCTATTGTATCAGTCAGTTATTTCTGCTCTCAGGTTATCCTTGCCTGAATTCAATACAGGGAACGCTGGAAGAAAAAGGTAATGAATAGAAGAAACCAAGCAGAATACAATGGCATCAAGGAAAAAAATTGATGCTTTTCGTTATAGTTCCATTCAGATTTTAAAGGACAATCTTGTTAGCATTTATTATGTTGCTGTTAAAGAAAACTTATCACATTGTAAAGTGATCTGGAGAAAATAACATTTTGTAGGAAAGATAAGAAACATGTACCAAAAGTTAGCATTTCAGAAACTCTAATCTAAACTTCCATCTAACTTCCATCCAAATCTTAATTTAGACACTTAGATGAAAAATCTCATTTTCTAATACATAGACGATGCAGAAACATCAAATGTATTCAAATAAAAAGGTCATCTCTTCTAATTCATAGACAACATTAACTATTAACAATAGTTAACCTTAGACAAACAACAGACACCAGTAACATTAGTTATTAACAACACAGCTAAATATGAAAAGAAATTACTATGTTTTATACTAGGTTTTGAAAAAAGGCTAACTTACTGAGTGCCATTAAACTTTCTTATCCAGTATAAGAAATTATCTGTGGTTTAGACTGATGTAGGTGATGAAATAAAAATCATGAACTTCTGGGTTTAAGCTTCACAGTAGAATTAAGGAGTAATACAAACATTAGTCTTTTTCTGCACTCACTTCAACTCCCATTTGAGATAATCCATTCACACTGTACAGATGACAAAAGGAATCAAAAATAGCAAAAATTATCCAGTGGTGACAAAAGTGTAGGAAAGTAGTATGTAAATTTACATCTTCGCACATGTACTTGTCAGAGATGTGAAGAGAGCGGGTGTTCAACTCTGCAATGCATTTGGAGGTTTTTATGTCCTGCCTTCACCATATATGTAGCTGAAATAAAAATAATTCAAAATACTTACACAAAATAAAACCACCAACCCTCCACAAAAAAGGAACAGGACTATTTTTCCCTATTGGTTTTGTGATGATCAAAATGTTCTGCTACTTTCTATCTTGTAGGAATTGTTTTGTTCAATGAAGTTAGATGTGACAGGACAAGAGATAATGGCCTCAATTTGCACCAGGGGAGGTTTACATTGGGTATTAGGAAGAATTTCTTCACTGAAAGGTTAATCAGGCATTGTGGTGGAGTCACCATCCCTGGAGGTATTTAAGAGTCATATAGACATATTACTTAGGGATATGGTTTGGTTAAGAACTTGTCAGTGTTAGGTTAGCAGTTGGACTCGATCTTGAAGGTCTTTTCCAACTGAGGTAATTCTGTGATTCTGTAGCAGTGTGAGAATGAGGGACGAAGGGATCTCACTCAGGAATTCCCTTTATCCAGTGATCAGAAGTCTTCCTGAGCTGTTGGGTCAGATTGTATTTTCCTTTCCACAGGAACCGAACAAGAAGTTAATTGTGTTGTTATCTAGCAACTTCTGTGACTTCAAGAGGGAAAACTTGCCATGGAGTGATCAGCAGAACTTTGCTTCTGTTACAGAGAAGAGTCCTCATTACACTAAGCTCAAAATTTAGTGGGATGTGGAAACTACTGCCTCTCAACAGCACCTCATCAAAAATTCAATTCTGAATCTCCTATGTAAGAACTTGTCACCCTGGTGCAAGTGTTGTAGGCCCTGGACTTTTTCTTCCAGCCTCTTCTTTCCCAAACAGGTTCAGTTGTACCAAACAATTTGCAGCAGATGTTTGCCAGATCATGCCTTAACTCTCAAAAGTGATAGAGTCATCATTGTCTTACCATAAGCTATTTATGTATAAACATCTTCCTTTTGCTCTTTTCCCCACTGCTAGTAGTTTTCCCTAATGGTAAGGCTGCTAAACAGGAAAGAAAAAAATAAACACACAATTACTTGCTATTTCAAGCAATAGTATGTGCAATGTTTACTAACATTATTGGAATTATATGTCTAGTTATGTGTTTTAGCTTTCCTTCCCAAATTCTTTCTTTAGTAAATGGTCCAAAGATACGTTCCACAATGTATTTATACATGTGCAGTGAAAGCACTAACCAGGGATTGCAGCTTTGTTGTTTTGCAGAAAGTGTTAAGTTTCATAGTGTTAAACCATTGGGCATTGTTTTCACCCTGCTCGACATGTTCTATTTCTAAATGACAGGTATCTAGGCAGTGTCTTTTCTCAGTTATTATCAACTTCCTGAATCTAGGATTATATAACAAAAATAGCCTTGAAAGCGCACACCAATAACACTTCTTTTTAGTGAAATCCTCAAACATCAGTCTTTATTTTCCTTCTTCTGTCATTTCATGAGCAGCTTGTGGGTTATTTTTTTGGAGACTTGGGACAAGATCAGGAACGTCTACCCAGTTTATAATTTTATTATCATTCTTCTAATTTTTTTTTCTGCCACAAAATGTGGGAGGCTCAAATTTGTCATTCAAGCCTGTCTGTCAAGTTAGTGGGTAAGAAAAGCTCTCACTACACTTCCCTATTCATTGACATGCCATTCAGTCCTCAGGCTTCTAAAAAACTTCATGTGCAAAGAGAGATCACTGTCCTTCAGAACGCCACATTTCTTCTCATTTCTGAAGAATGCAAGTCACTTATGTCTGCAGTCAGTTAGTCCACCTGAAAACAGCAAATGGGATTTTATGTTGGTAACAAAGTCTGCAGGATACACACACACACACACAAAGGCCTGTTATGATTACTTTATGACAACTTTTATATTTTCAAACTGGAGTGCAGAATGATTTTCCTGTAAAGCATTGAGCTGTTCTATTTCACAGCTTTCACCTGTTGTTTCTAGAAACTGATCTAAGAAAAAAAAATGTAGAGGCCTGCAGGAAAGTGACAAAACCAGTAAACTGTGGCTTTGTATCAAGGAGTAGGTAGGTACTCACCCATTTTTCCACCCAGGAAAAACATAATGCTCTCTCTTTCATTTTATTGCCAGACATTTCAAGCCCCATCACACTACCTGACTTGATGGCCTGCATGAGAGGAGAATGATAGCAAACTGAAGAAATAGAAAAAGGAACAAGGGGTGGAAGGACCTCCAAGCCAGAGGTAGGATGGCAGTCTGATAAAGATGCTCTAGATTGTGATATAAAGGCACACACCTATGGGTTGTAGTCTTGGGATGAAACTTCAATGTCAGAGTATGTACCAGCTCACATTCTGGAACTGGCAGTATGTGAGCTTGGGACACTATTGCCTGTTCATCTACACTTCCCGCCACTTCACCCATTTTTAAGTCAATACAGGATTCAGAAACCTTTGCAGTTGTTCTGGCAATAGGCAAATCTAGCAATGGTGTGAGCAGCTGGTACTCTGCTTCTATGAACTGCACTTCTCCTTATGTAGCAGAATGCAACATAAGCAAGAAAACCTGCTGCCAAAATAAAGAGAAATACAGCGGATGGGAATATTAACTACTATCAGTAGATGTCATTGCCAAAGAAGGTGTTTTCTGCTTTGTGCTACATTTAATTTGTTCATGTAGGGAGTAGAGGATGTCTATCTATTTTCTTTTGTGCTTCTGACTTGTAGTGCACATCAATAAATACCTAACTCATAAAACTGGTAGTTTTAACGTGGAAGATGCTGACAGAACATATAACACTTATACACACACACACTTTCTATTTAATCACTGCAAAACTCAAAAGAAAGATCAGAAAATTCTATAATTAATACAAGTCTGAAATGTTTATGAATATTTTCATTGTTTCTTTTTCCATCAATTACACTTAGTATAAACACACTAGCACATCACTAAAATTAAAAAGTAAAAAAATAAGAATCATGATAGAACACATCCACACATTTTGTTACTCCTAATCAATAAGTATGGAATGTTTAGTCACCAGAAAGTTCTCATTTTTCCCTGTGCACAGGAACGTGTGGTTGTACTTTTTTTCTACTCTGAACTTCTGGCCAGCCTGAGGCATATGTTTGTCTGGACCAGCAGCCCAGAGTCCTAGACTTCACTATGTACATAAAGATATGTTTTTGCTCTAAAAGTCTCTTAAAGGATACAAAATACCAAAATTGGAGAGTATTTCTCATGATTTTGCTATTGCAAAAAGCCTGTGGGCACTGGGCACAATGCTCAATTTTCTATTAAGTGTAGAACACCAAGACACAATTTTGCAAGTCAGTGGAAAGAAGTAGGAAACAGCTCCCAGAATATAATATGAATAGCATTATCAATAACAAAGTTATTAGAGAGGAGAAGGTTCCTGTTATTTTCAGTCAGTAAATGCCTAATCTTGCAATGACCCAATATCATCCACTGTTGCCTGAGGTTTATGAACTCACTGTCTCGTCCATTGACTGCCCTGGAACATGAACTAGTGCCTGTAAAATATCCAGGATAGTAAGTAAACATTTATGTGGTTAGGTCACAACAAGCTGCTGCTACATTGATATGAATACTTAGATCAGCTACTTTGCAAACTGAAATTACATTGATGGTTTGCAAGTGATTCTTTCTTGAAAATGCTATCCTGTGCCCTTCATTTATCTGCTAATCAGTGTTCATATTTATGTACTCCATACTAGTTATTCAAATGGATATAGAAGAGGTTGCGTAGTGGGTAAAAGGGTTTAAAACTAACACATGAGAGATGAGAATGACTCTAAGATTATCCTTGAATTCATGGGTCTATTTCTAACTCCCTGAATTCACTATGTAGGTGACTGTTTGCTTCACCGAGCTGAATTTAAGAGGGATTGGCAGGGTGCATTCACAGATTCACAGCATCAGACAGCTTTGCACCACTCCACTGTCAAATGACTTTCTCTAACCTACTAGACTGAGTGTAAAATCTTTATGAAAACACAAAAACTGGTGTCATATTCCTTGAACACCTGTTTTCATACACAAGCTCACTTTATCGTATTAACTGCTAATATTTTATATTGAAAGAGAATGAAAACTATTACCCAACCTGAATTTAGTAGAAGATAAACCACTTCATCCCAGATACTTACAGAGAGTGCTAAATTCTCTACAAGCTTTTTGAATGGCTTCTCCATATCTTTACTCCCTTTACTAAAGGTGTAGGGCAGCTACATGCTGTTAACTCAATAGCAAAAAAAAAAGTGATGAGTATCTAGAATCACTGTAAAATAACATATTTGTTTCTTCACAAAAAGAATTCTCAGAGAAGTATCAATTTTCTTGTTTTACTTATGCTCATTGTGTAAATAGGTGATGGGGGTAGGAACCTGTTTGTTGACCACTCTTCAGTATATAGCCAGTGTCCCTGCCTATCAGACTATGAAGAAAGGAAAAGGAGAACAACCCATGAGGAGAGAAGGATACTTCAGTTATGCCAACCATATTTCGCAGGTTGAGGTTCTGTTATGTTCTACACTGGACCCTCTCTGACATCCCACTGTGGGAGAGTTTTAGGAAAAACTATGATTATGGGGAAATGTTGGCAGTGTGGAGGTCCCAGCAGCACAAGGGATTAATGAGCAATTTCACTGAATACAAGTATCAGCTCCCAACCAGTTGCAGGGAACAGTCACTACACTTTGTACCGTGAGACCCAGTCAGGAATTTTTAAATGAGTCATTGAAAAGAAACATTTCTATTTGTCAGAAGAAAAAGCCTGTAGCAGATATCTAACAACAACTTTACCCAAGGATCAAGACAAATGGAACTTCTCTTTAAAAAAATAGTCAAAGAAATGTTAATAACCATTTACACAGATATGAGAGACTCAAATCAAGTCTTCACTGTGCAAAATCTAGACTGTCTCTTTGAGCTTTAAATTCCACTCCTAGAGCAGACAAAGGGATATTTTTGGTTTTGACCATAAATTGCAGTCTGGTTTGGAGACACTTTCACAATGAGAGTTCTTGAGCAAAACTATCAGGAGGATTTTATAACAGTAAGATCAAGGATGCAAAGTTGGCCCATTCAGTCTTTAGAACCCAGTCTTGGAATTGTATTTTGCTCCACAAAATGAGCAGAGAAGATCTAAGGCTTTGCCATTTCTCATCAAATGAAAGTCTCATGTTCAGGTCAGCCTTATTGACTAGTACACAGACAAGCAATGCAGATAAGTGAACACTTGAGACTGTTTCATAAGAACTTTTTCTTAACTATGCCTACTTTATTTTTGTTTCTTCCATGCAGATAGAGAAGGACATAAGACATTCATAAAAGGCTTTAGTTGCTCAGGTTCAGACATGTGATGTCAGTCCTCAATTACTTGCCTATTTAATACAGCTCAGATTTAATCCAACCATTAGAAATTTACCCTGTTAAAACAGGGCTCATGGCAGTAACTCCTGATTCATACATTTTAGTTCACTTATTTATTCTCTAATGAATTTTATTTCTTGTCTGGAAGGACAGAACCACTTATACAATATCAAGCGATACGTGTGAACTAACTCTAGAGACAGCCTAGTTGTAATGAATAACACAATACCCAAACCTCACTTCCCAGATGAAAACCTAATTCAATCTTGTAGCAGGTTCAGCAGATTGAAACTTCTGCCTGGTCTGAATTATTCCACACATACTTTTCTGAGAGATATAGTGATATTTCTGTGTTCAGGTTGATATGTATGACACTTCTTGGAAAAAGAGCTACTATTGCCATTGAATGTTGCTTACCGGTTTGCACATTGACTTAGCCGCTGAACAACACACTTTTAAAAATTCCTAATAAAAAACAGATTGTGTATTACAATGCTATTTATCCATTGAGCTTCTGCAACTGTGAGGCTCATATTATATTTCTGAAATACATTATAATATGTGGCGAGAGCACAGACTAACGCACCACAATCAATGTGATCAAGCGAAAGCCGTTTATTATTAAAAATGGCGGCAACTTATACCCCTCTGACTCCAGATGGTCCACCCCAGTACAAACCCCGTTGGTTACATACACACACAGTTCATATATGATTGGCTACATGTCATTTGCTGTCCGTGTCACGATGACCCAGGGCTTCTGCTTCCCAGCCAGTGCCTCTCAATTCTTGCTACAACATTCTTTTCTCACTACTTCACGAGATAACAACCGTGGGATACCTACTTGTAGGACACCTGCTGTTTACTGGTCCCGTGGGGCAGCAGACTGTGGGATATCAGCCTGTGAGACACCAGCTTGTTTATTGATCCCACAGTTTGCTTCAGGGTGCCTGACACTTGGTCAGCAGCACCTGCAACACTGCTGTTTTAATTCAGACATATTAATTTTCCATAAATCCCCACAATAATATTGCACCGTAGAGATACGACACAGTAAATAGAGGATGGTCAAAGCTTGACTTCAAATATGGCTTCTATGGCAGAAGCAGTTCACCACAGTTTATGCATTAATTGCCATGAAAAAATTGACCCACAGAACTGTTACCAGATACAGATTCAGATTATGTCAGTATAAAAATTTTCTTGTACAAAGGGTACACAGCTCATGATGGTTAAACACTCAGTGTCTTACTGCAATAAATAAATCTGAGACCTGGCAATTTTAAATTGATAAAATTGAGATTTTCCTATTTCTTACACATTTTAAATGGACATATTTCCTCAAAACTTGCACAGAATGACCTCACCTGCTGTTTCTTTGATTACTCCCAAGATCATGTTTCATAAAAAAACATTATTTGAAGAAATTAGACAAAGTCACTGAACTTTATCTGTATTTAACAAGCGCACTGATGTACAGTCCAGGATCTCGGCTAAAACTCTCAGAGGAGGAAGTATGGTCAAATGTGTGGTGATGCCTTGCTGTCCTATTTACACTACAAAATAATTTGTTTTCATTCTTCATATTAATGTGTTTGACAGAGTGTCCTATTTATAAAACTGAAATAATTATTTGACTGGCTTGAGAAGTGTATGCAGGCTCCCAACAAACATATCCAAGTGCATTTGCTGCAACTCCTGCAGCTGTTCAGTTACACTGACCATCACATCAAAGGGACTTGAAAATCAATTTTCCTTTTTTCTCAGGAAGTAACTTTTGAAGATAGTGCCCTAGCAGTATTAGGGCATTAGTCCAATGGAACAGCCATCTCATTTTTACTGAACAGACCTCAATTAAGTTTGAGATGATATAACAAAGGAGACCATTTGTTGGCTTACTCCCAGGAGGTCAGAAAGACTAGTTGTGGTATAACATCTGATTAAGTTACCTGAATAGCTACAATACTTCACCTTTGGAAAGTCTGGAAAGAAATGTACCCTTTCTGGAAAATGAATGTAATGAGAAATCAAAAAGTGAACAGAAAAGACAACTCATTGAATCCGCAAGTGAATAGGTTCAGAAAAACTGACAACAAAGAGCAGTATTCCTTTATGGAAAGACGGATGCAAAAAAAATTAATTAAATTAATTGAAAAGCAGATGATATAATTAGAAAACACAACAGAAAGGAGTTATGCATACTGACTTGAGCTCAAAATGCCTTAAGCTATCCCAGCATAATTTAGAATGTTTTGGATAAAATGTGTTCTGCTTTCAGATGCTGAAAAATATCCACATTCATGATCTGGTAAAATATTTTCTAAGATTACAAGTATAAAACTAAGAAAAGTTAAGTTTATTCTGAGAAGAATTTAATTAAAATAAACTGTACTGTAATTTTATAGATATCTGTCTTCTTTGGTGTTTCCAGTCTTATTGTACTGTGAAGGAGGAACACTACACACAGTGTGAAAAAGAACACTCAAATAACATTTTCATATAGTAGCTATGCTGTGAAGAAGAACTCAAAGGAGATAGCAAAATCTGGCTAGAAAGTAAATGATGGCAAGGAAAGTTCCAAGTTTTCCATGCTGGTGACCCTAAACTGTACCCTACTGAAGTGTGGATTTCATTGAAAATTCATAATTCAACTTATGTTCTCTGCTTAGCGCTTACTACATTTCAGAAACAAGTTTTTAAAGACCTTGGCATATATTTCTTTTTAATGCATCCCAATTCAGTAAGTATTAAAGCACATGATTGAGAGATTGCCTGACTGGAGATTTAAGACAGGTGAAAATTGCATGTCATATAAAATGCCATCATCTCTTCAAAAGTTTTGCTACCACAAAAGCCTTGTAGGCAACCGACTAACACAAAATCAATGCTTTATAATGACTACTAGGTTTGGGAAAAGAAGTGTTCTCTGTAGGATAAAACAAAAGTAAAAGTTATGTTTTATTTTCTGAATAACAGCAAAGGTACAGATACACAGTCTGGGAAGTTAATTTGCGTAAAAAGGTATTCTACATTTTCTTTTAAAAATTGTGTTTCCTTCAACTTATATTCATCAACATAAAAACTGTTAAAAATTATTCAAATTAGGCACAAAGTAGAAAAGAACACCTGTTGTGTTTTCATTTTCAAGACTGAATAACCAGCTATTTGTCCAAATACTCTTTCTCTGGATATCAGATGACTGCTTTACATGCTTTCATGTTTGTGGGGCAACAAGAATTGCCATATTACGGAAGAGCTGAAGCAGAGCTGTACTCCCATTCCACATCTCATTTCTGATACTGCCACCTAAGTAGTGAAGTTGATTGGAAAGGACATAGGACAGGATGTTGTGGAAGTGATTGTTGTCAGGAAAACAGCAGGCACTAAGAATCCTCAAATTGTCAATCCAGATCTAAAAACATCAGATAAAAAAGATCCAGAGAAATGAAGAAATACAAAGAAATAAGAAAAGGTGCTCAACATAAATGTATATATGTATAATACATGGCATCAGAATTCTACAAGAAAGCAGTACAAATTTGTATCAATGTCTGCTGCATAATATATGCATTTTTGAAGACAGGGGGACAGATTATATAAATACAATTGACATTTACTTTATCCCTCATCGTTAGAAATGGCATTGGGGATGTCAAATGCAGGAGTATTTATTTTCTTGACCTGTGGTATGAGCTAAAACAACTCTTATCTTATTATCTCAGTGTTTATAGTATAATTCCTAATCACATTAGAACTTAGATGAAGCATTAAGATTTCAAATTCTAACATTCATATTCACATTAAGTGGTACTTTATTCTGTACAGAGCTGAACAGTTCTTGGGCCAATTTGCAGAGTAAATGGAGAGATAATATTAACTTCTGATAAAGGTTTTCAATATACATATCAGTAAAAGGAAAATTAGCTTCATCCTGGCTCAAACCAGGACATATATTTTTTTTTTTTTTCACAAGAAAAAAGTGGAGTATGACTGGGAAGTCTGACAGGACAAAGTTTTGAAAAGTGAGGGACAGAATGTTGCCTTGAAAATTACAGTCATGTTAAATGACCTACAATAGCACATTATAATGTATTATATATGTGGGTAATAATTTAAAAATGTATGTTTTCTACTGGTATATTTCAACAATAAAGGCAATGGTAATAAGGAGAAATAATACATTTTATTAGACTATCTATGCTAGTCAGAAAAACAGAAAAACTTGTTGAATCCCTTTGAATATATGAGCTTATCTCTCACATGAAATATACACATGAACACACGTATCTCCGTGCTGTTGACTAAGCAGTGAGTTGTTTAGAGTTGTGTTACAAAGCCAGATCTCCTCTTCTCAGCACTTTTCTGCCTCTTTCACAACACAAAGTTCATCACAAGATTAAATCTGTTAGATGTTATACAAATAACAAGAAACACTATCTTTGAGGTTGGGTGAAAGATAGATTTATTTTTTTTTGTCTCCTAAACTGAGCATAGGGAGTCACTTCCAATAATTCACAGTGGATGACATAATATGAGTCCTGCTGCCCATCTACTCTGCTCTCATGACACCCCACCTGAAGTACTGTGTCCAGCTCTGGAGCCTGTGGCACAAGAGGGATATAGAGTGGTTGGAGCGAGTCCAGAGTAGCGACACAAAGATCGTCAGAGTGCTGGAACACCTCTCCTATCAATACAGGCTGAAAGAGTTGGGGTTGTTCAGCCTGAAGAAGAGAAGGCTCCAAGGAGACCTTAGAACAGCCTTCCAGTACCCGAAGGGGCCTCCAAAAAAGCTGGGAAGGACTTTATAAGGGCATGTCGCAACAGGACAAGGGTAAATGGCTTTAAACTGGAACAGAGTAGATTTAGATTAGACATTAGGAAGAAATCCTTTAGGGATTGTGCAAGGGGGTTGGAACTAGATGATCTTTAAGGTCCCTTCCAACCCAAACCATTCTATGATTCTAGGATGAAACTAATCACTTTGGACAAGAGTCTTACCTGATTATTAAATTTGATTGATGAGCTTTTAAAATCAAGTTAGAAAACAAAACCCCTTCTTTGTATCTCTCCAGAAACGTAGGCATATAAATCACATTTGTGCTTAGAATGTTTCATTTCTCATTCATAGAAGCCAGATGATTTCACATTTTTAGGGTTAAAGACATTAATGTTTTATCAATTACCTGTGTTTACTGCAAATATGAACATCAGGGATTTTTTTTAATCTGTTTTGTTTTCCTTTGGTTTAAAACAATACACAAATTAGCAACATGAGAAAAGTGAGAAATACATTGTGTCCTTTGCAAACAGAGAAGACAAAGTTTTTTAGCAGGGTCAACAATCTCCCACAGTCATCTACTTCAGCTGATAAAAGGGAACTTCCTTTGTGGAATTCTATTAACCCCTTTACCAACCTGTCAATAATGTAATTTCTCTAGAAACCTGATTTTATTCCTTTATAGTCTACAGAGTGTATTTGCTTCTCTTGCCAATTAAATAGAACAACTCTGCCAGCCCAGTCAACATAAAGGATTTACATACCATATGTATGAAATATCAATAAGTTGTCACAAAGAATGTCTTTGATGCTCCAAATAAAATATGCTTTTTAATGTAAAAACACACATATTAAATGGAAATATATACTTTAAATGCTCTGTCACAGTTGTACATACATAACAATTTACACATACTGCAAATGCAGGTCTGTATTTGCACACAGATGTAGGAAGATTTACATAAATTTCTATTTTAGTTTGTTTGAATTCTTACCTCACTAACAAATGCAGAATATGATTCACCATGAGTCCCATTTTATCCCTACTTAAGCTTCAGTATGTTTATCTAAATGTAGTCAACAGATACAGTAATTTTTTTTTTCTTTTGGCTTTACAAGTTTGTTTTACCAATGTTGAATTTAATGTATATTGTAACCTTATTTTCTTATTTTTATTTTTAAGGGTAAAATATGTGTATTTAACTGAATATTTCTATGTAACTTTTAGACAGCTGAACAGAGGAGGGGAGCATTCCTACCTTTCTTACTGTTGATTCAGTCTGGAGGTGCTCAAGAAACAAGGAAAGGACAAAGCTGGGACAGCTAACCCCAGCTGACCATATGAGGTCATACTTAGCAATAAAAGCTGTGAGAAAGAAGGAGAAAGGGGGGACATTACAAGCTATGGTGTTTGTCTTCCCAGGTAGCAGTCACATGTGATGAAGCCCTACTTTTCTGGGGCTTGTTGCTGATAGGTAGTACTGAATTGAATACCTTATTTTGCCTTGCTTGTGAGTGCAGGTTTTGCTTTATTTATTAAACAGCCTTTATCTCAACCCTGTGCTAGTTTGGTTTGGCAGCCTTTTTGGCTCCTGTAAGAAGCTGCTAAAATCTCCCCAGCTCGGGATGGCGAAAGCCAAGCCATTAGGGGGGCAACAGGTGTGCCTCTGTGATTAACACATGAAAGAACTGATTTAAGACCTGAGCAGGTAACAATCAGAAATGCTGAGCTGGAGAGGCGATATTAGTGATGGGACACTAGTATCAAACAAGGGGAAGGAGATGCCCAAGGAGAAGTTCCCCTGCAACCCACAGCGAGATGGCAGGCTGTCCCCCTGCACTCATGGAGAGCATGGCAGAACATCCCCTGAAGACTAGAGGAGGGGCAAATATGAACTTGCAGCCCATGGAGGATCCTAAGCCAGGGGAGGCAACTGTTTCCAAAGCAGCCCAGGACTCTGTGGGAAGCCTGCGCTGGAGCAGCTTGTTCCTGACCTTGTGGCAAGGACTCATGAAAGAGAGGTTCAAAGGATGCTCTCCCATGGGAGGGACCATGTGGGGAAGCAGGGGAGGACTGTAAGGAGTCCTTCTTCCTGAGGATGAAGGAGCAGCAGAAAAATGACTGTGAATTGACTCTAAACCCCATCCCCTGTCCCCCTTTGTCACTGAAGGAAGGAGGTAGAGAAATTGGGAACAAAGTAATTTGTGCCCAGGAAAAAGGAAGAGGTGGGGGTAATGTATGTAAGCACTGCTCTTTGTGTTGTCTGTGTCCTGTGTGCATTTGATTAGTGTTAAATTAAATTGATATTTTTCCCCAAGTTAAGTCTGTTTTGCCCAGGACTGTAAATGGTGAGTGAATCCACCTTGCCCTTCATCTCAACCCATGAGCTTCTAGTTGCCTTTGTCCTCCCCATCCTAGTGTGCATGTGCAGGTGTGAGGGGGAGTTGAGTGAGCAGCCACATGACTGGTTCTTTGTTGTTAGGTTAGTCCCAAATGACAACAACCCACAAGTTTTCTTACTCTTACTGTTCCAATTCTCTCTCCCATCCCACTGGGAGGAAAGTGACCAAGCAGCCAGGCAGGGCTTAGTAGTCATCTGGGGTTAAACCACAACACCATCCAAAAGTCAAAGGTCAAGCCTAAGCTGCTTCTATAGCCCAAAAATCAATGCGGAGATAGAGAGAATACATCCATATGGTATCTATTCATGTTATATTTAGATGTTATACCTCTTAATCAGATCTCCTTAGCTATCTCAGAACCACTGCCTACTTGTTTTAATGGGGAATCAGATGTAGCACCTGGCTGAACTTCTATTGGTCAGATTATTCTCTCAGCACCCAGACGACAAGGCCTATTTTAACTGTTTACTTTGAGATTTAAGTATGCTTATCTTGAAATGTCCATCCCCCAGATATGCCTACATCTCTGTATTTATTGCAAAGTCTTCCAAGGTGGGGTTCAGTCACTTTAGCCACTTAGTAAAGAAAGGCTATCCTCTGCTAAAGGATAGTTCATCTCATTTATCCTAGGAATGAGCACTGTTTATCTGTCTGTTTTCGTTAGCAAGAGGATTCACATTATAGCGGGAGTTTGGGTTTCACACTGGTAAATTTCACATAGGTAAAGATAAACTGGAAAAAGTCCACCTGAAGCATCTTACCAATTAAAGAAGAAAATGCAGTGTTCTTTAGTTTAAGTAGTGGAATCAATTATTAGGTGTAATGTTAAAAATAAAGTGAATTATTAAAGTGCCAAATATAATACTCTACAGCAAAGACAAAAATCTTCCAAATTAAAAATATAGAATGAAACAGACTGGTAATTTTTCCACACTGTTTTCTTCTTTATAATATTAAAAAACCTAATACAATATTGATGATAATTTATTAGAGGAGTCTGCTATGTTTAACTAAAAAAATACATTACTCTACCAGCCTTCTCTTTGTGCTATTTATCTTGGCTGTACCTTTGCCAGGTTTGACAGGAAGAGTGTGCATTGGGTCATATTTACTTCAGATTCACATAAAACAGCAGAAACTCCTCCCAACAACAAGCCAAAAGGATGACATTAGTTCCAATTTTTATTGTGATTAACTATTCTGCTGGCATTTGGAAGTCTGTCTAAGCCTCTCCACAGCAACCCAGCCTGCTGAAGTCTGTAAGGACTGAAAATGTGCCATATCTTTGAAATCAGGTTATTCTTACCTTAGTAAACTAGTTCATGTGTATCACTGAACTTTTACAAAACAGGCAGTAAGTAGCAACATTGTTCAAAGCTAATGTCTGCTTTGCCTGCTAACTTTCTGCAAACCAAACTTTCTTATTTTGAAGATGAAGTAAGTAATTAAGGACAGAAGGGAAGAAATAAGAAAGTGACACTTTAATGAAACCTGAGATATTATCATCATACCAATTCTTTACTTATTTCATCCCAGGTAGATGTGCAAAATGGATACTCAAGTGAAAACTAGCAATTTGGATAGCTAGTAATATGGAAGATGCTTTTTTTTGACAGCATTTTAAACTATACTTAGTAAAGTTCATTCAGGGGATAACACTACCTACTACTCAACTGTGACTGGGGTAAATACAATACCCATGACACTCAAAGTGTCCCTGACTAAATGGTTGCCCAAATAATGTGTTGTTTGGGAAATACTGTTCTATGTCTGTATGTTTTATAAACAGTGTCTTGAAGCACTCTCCTGTGCTACCTATCTAAAATGTGAAAAAGCATCTATCTCTTTATATTTTGACCCAGATCAACAGCTTTTTCTCCATCTTCACACATCTACCCTTGTCCTTGTTTAACTTAGTGGAAAGCAATAAGCTTCAACAGGTGCTTTACCCTCCACTTCAGATAGGATGAATCATGCCCTGAAAATATCAGTCTCTCTGCACTAGACTAGAAAAGCCCTCAACAGCTGCCCTAAATTACTGGTCCTGAGCCAGGACAGTGCAATTTCACCCTCTGATCCTACCATTTCTATCACCTTCTGAAAGGATGCCTCAGTGCACCTGAACGGTAGGCTTAACATCAATTCTCTTTTGTGATGCTAATATATCTTAACTGAGTAAATGCACCCTTGTTACAAAAATTTGCTAGATTATAAAAAAAATGTGTGACATTCAGTGAAGTGATGAAGCCAGGATACCATATAACAGACTGATAGACATCCAACCATCCATACATTATTATCAATAATCATAGTAAGTCCAAATTTCTGTGGGAAGAAACCTGTAATATCCATATGCAATACTCCCTGGTTTTCTCATGTTGTTACTCTCATGGCCTTGCACCTGCCAATCCCAGTGTTGTACCTACGGAAGATTCTTGTGGGAAGCTACTTCCACCAGCAACAGAATCATCTCCCCTACCTATTTTCCCTATCCTTTTATTTGCAGCTTTTAATTTATACTGCAGGAATACAGGACTTCATTAATAACATTGCAGACAATAGTAATGAATCACTGATAAGCATTACCCAACAACATGCATGCCCAAAACTCAGCAACGAATCAGTGTATAACACTTTCGCCTAATTAAGCATGCTCCCATCAGTGCTGAAAGCATCATAAACAGAAAAGAACAGGAAGTTTGAGCAGGTCGTGAGGAAAACCACACAGTATCAGGGAAATGCACAGCTGAAAAAAATCATCATGGTTATCCCTGCCTGCTGCACTGGAGAGGATATGTGAGAGAGAAGAATGTTCTTCTGGGGACCCCACCATTTCATTTCCCAGCTGGCCACCAGGGAGAGATTTCCCCTACTGTCTTCCTCTCTTTTTTCTTTTTCTTCCCCCTCCCCCCCCCTCCTGTTTTCTCTTTCTTCTGGATTCAACCAACACACACTCACACACCCCCAAGTAACTTTGTAGTCAATTTATGCCATCAGCTGTGAACCTCACAAATAAAACTTGACGCATGTCTCATCATCCTTCGTGCAGCACTTAAATAATGATTAAACATGAGAATCAAAGGATGTCCTAAACAGGGATGATTTAAACATGTTTAAATGTTTTCTGAATTTAGACTGGGAATTCTGACGTAAATCTCAAGAGCAACAGGCTTAATGGCACAAATAATCCAGAAGATGGCACTACAAGGAGTATTTTACACAAGTATGCCATAAAGCAAACATATGAAGACACAGCAGTGGAACACAAAGTTACGAACCAAGTGCTACCAAGTCAGAGTCTATCCAATGAACAGCAAAGGCTGTACTAGGAGCTAGGGATGCTAGCGGCTCACGGCTTAGAGAGGTGCACTCTGCTGGGTGAAAAACCTGCTGGATGGCTGAGCCCAGAAAGTTGTGGTGAATGGGATTGGATCCAGTTGGCAGCCAGTCACCAGTGATGTCTGCCATGGCTCAGTTTTGGGGCCTGTCTTGTTAAATATCTTTATGAATGATCTAGATGAGGGGATTCAGTGCTTCCTCAGTAAACCTGCAGACAATACCAAATTGTATGGAAGTGTTGGTCTGCTTGAGGGCAGGAAGGCTCTTCAGAGGGACCTGGACAGGCTGCATCAATGGGCTGAGGCCAACTGTATCAGGTTCAATAACACCAAGTGTTGGGTCTTGCACTTGGGTCACAACAACCCCAGGCAATGCTACACACCTGGGGAAGAGTGGCTGGAAAGCTGCCCAATGGAAAAAGATCTGGGGCTGCTGGTTGACAGCCAGCTAAACGTGAGCCAGCAGTGTGCCCAGGTGGCAGAGAAATCCAGCAGCCTCCTGGCTTGTATCAGAAATAGTGTAACCAGCAGGAGTAAGGAAGTGATCATGCCCCTGTACACAGCACTGGTGAGGCTGCACCATGAGTACTGTCTTCAGTTCTGGGCCCCTCACTGTAAGAGGATATTGAGGTACTGCAGCAAGTCCAGAGAAGAGCAACCAAGCTGGTGAAGGGTCTAGAAAACAAGTCAATTGAGGAGGGCTAAGGGAACTGGGATTGTTTAGTTTGGAGAAGAGAAGGCTGAGGGGAGATCTCATTGCTCTCTATAATTACCTGAAAGGAGATTGTAATGAGGTGGGTGTTTGCCTCTTCTCCCAAGAGATTAGCAATAGGACTAGAGGAAATGGATTGAAGTTGTGTCAGAGGAGATTTAATCTAGATATTAGAAAGAATTTCTTTACTGAAAGAGAAGTCAGGCACTGAAACAGGCTGCCCAGGGAGGTGGTGGAGTCAACATCCCTGGAGGTATTAAAAAAAAAGTGTAGATGTGGCACTTCAGAACATGCTCTAGAGGGCACATTGTGGGGGTGTTGTTTTGTTGCTGTTTGGTGGTTTGGGGTTTTGGGGGGTTTTGTTTTGTGTTCCTCCTGGGTGGATGGTTGGACTCTGTGATCTTAGAGGTCTTTTCCAACCGTAACAATTCTGTGATTCTGTGAGAAATTTGGGAGCTTCCTCATTTGTTTTCACTGCATTCAGAAACTGTCGATGTATGAGTGCCTGCAAGTCATTAGACCATGAATGCTGTGAATAGCTAGCAAATTCAATTATTTGACCCTCTGAACATCAAATCCCATGCAAAAAATCCTGGTAGTCTGTTTCAGATAGGTGAATTTAAGCCGATTACTCAGTTTTTCTGTAGATCCTTTCCTGTTCCTGAATGGATAATAACATTCATCCTCTTTAACAGTGGTCTGCAGATGAACATCAACATAAGAAAGCACTGTAGAAAAACAACTTGCATAGAAACTGGTGATGGAAGGGTCACTAAATAAGATATTTAAATGTGCATGTCCACAGGTGAGTTCAGTGTTTTCAAGTGCCATGGGAGTTGCTAGAGATCTAGTCAATACAGAAAGCTTAGATAACATCATTAAATTCAATGTAAAAGTTGACATCTACTGGCTAGCCAGAGGAATAAATCTCTAGGCTCCCCTGATGATATTGACTGTTAACTAGAAAGGGATTTTACATAACAGACACTAGAGTTAGCTGTCTTAATCTCAAATTTAATCTGTCCCTCCCGTCTCCTCATGTTGCATATGGCACAGAACAGTAAGTACAAACATATTAAGTAGTGTTTCATTAAGTATGGCCACTATTACATATAAATCCAAACTTGTTCCATTGTGAAGCTGGCCTAAATGACATTTCAGAAGAAAAATGAATGTTTTCTCTCTGGCTGAGAAAGAATTGTCCCCAGTCTTAAATCAGATTATTAATGAATACATGTGTTTCCACACACATCAGCTCATTTTAAAATTCCACTGGTAACAGGGCCATGGAAAACTTCAGGATATATTCTTCCATATTTTCCATAAGAAGAAATACTTTTGCTTTTTAAATTTATATGCAAGTAACTAGTGCTAAGATAGAGAAAAAATGTCCTTTTCTTCCAAGACTCCTATGCAAAGATGGTTTAAGTGGAGCACTTATAAAAATCTTAAATGGATAAACAAACCATTTGACACTGGCTCCTGAAGCCTCACTGTTCTGTGACAAGCAGAATATTTTTTGTTTTCACTGTTTCTGTATGGCACCGAACATCCTTGATGTATGTCCTGGTTTGTCCGTGTGACATGGAGTACAGGATTTCATTCTGAGCTATAATTACACATTGTTTCTGAAGCAAAGCAAACCATGATTTGTCCTTGTCTATATTTGCATTTTAACAGTTTGAACGTTTCTTGAGTTTTATCCAGTGCCAACAGCTTTTGTTAGTATCAGGTAATTTTCATAGCAGACAAGACTAGAGAACTTGACCTCCTAACACCTGAAAACTGAAACATATAGGCAGTCAGAAAAAGGCCTTAAACCACTTGAACTCTAGCAGTATAAGCTTTTCCTAAGCTCTTATAATGGGGACAGTTTTTCATCTTGATGTGATAAGAATGGGACTAAGGAAGAAGTTTTCTTTCTCACACAGGAATAATCCTTTTCCCTTCCGATAAATAACAAGTCTTTTTGCAAAGATGAGTGTTAGTTTGCTAATCATGTTGCTTTCCACAGTTGTTAATGATACATATTAAAAATACTTCTCAAACTACACCCAGTAAGAAAACTATGTTAGCATTGTGCCAAAAGAAAAAGTTATTTGAGCCACTGCTTTCCTTTAGATTTCTCTGCTTGGAGATCTGCAAAGTGTTGATTAAGAATTGACTCCATTTCTTACTTGATAGGAGGTGCACAGAACATTGCAAGATTTAGCCTCAAATACTTTGTGTATCCGAGTGTTCCTGTAGCTGTTGAGTTACTGAGAGTACATCTCCAGCTTGCCAAGGTTTTGGAGCAGCACCCAAGGTGCTTCTGGCTTTAATATATTAAAAATATTGCTATTTGGTTAATATATACAGATAAGGGATTTTTTTAAGAAAAGAAAGGGGGAAAGCATGCAAAGAAAATTGAACATTTCAAATACAGCTCAAAGAAAAATGAAGGTAGCATCACTGGCTCACTAATAAAAACAGGATAAATCAAAGAAATACAGTTAGAAATTTAATTAGTGCAAGAGGATGACCGCTGGAAGTAATTTGATGAATGAAATCACTGTTGATTAAAAAGAGGTAGTATACATATCACAGAGTAAGCACATTAAAGGAAGAAATCGCTTAAGCCAGCATTGAATAAAAATGACCAATTGAAAGGACTTGTTCAAAGCCCTTTTGTCTACAGTGCTTGAATGACTGCCAGGTCTGACAGCTGAGGTTCCCATAATTCTCTGTTGGTCTGCCATCAGAGGTTGCAGATGCTTGTTGCTATGTGAACCAAAAGAAGGGCAATAAGCCTCCCAAATGCCATCCTGTGCTCTACTGTGGCCCTGCTGCCTCTCCTGGGATTCCACTTGTTATATCAGCTTTAATACAGGTAATGGCCAGATTACAGACACATATTGATACCAGCTAAGCTCTGCTTGGAATAAGAGTAAAGCAATGCAGTACACCCAGACAGATGAGTTACCCAGAAAATAAATAAATAAGAGCTCATGTTTTGACCATGTTTTTCCAAGTAGCATATGAGCAGCTCTTTCTAATGCTTCTCAAAACCTTATGCTGAATGAAGAGTGGCATGCACAATGCTCCAAGAGCCTTCAAGCAGCTACTCCTCAAAGTCATAATAACAGAGACTTCTCAAAACAGACAAGGCTAGTATTTGCCCACGGTAATGAGCTCACTGCTTGCATGCAAATTAATTTTAATTTATTTTAAACCTTTTATGTTTCATCTTGATAATCCAAGTAAGCATGAACCAAAATAGGAAGAGAGGTAAAAAACACAAGAAAACTTTGGAAATGCCCTTCATGTTTACATGCTGATGCAGTGTTTTCCTCCTGTATTCCATGGAGAGAGCTCATTTCTGGGTAGTATGAGCACATTTAAAAGTAAAATTAAATACTGCCAAGATTGTGAGAATAAAGAAAAACATTCATTATAGAACTCTCTCTCTCAAGCCAATATTAAGGGACTATAAGGAAGCTCCAGTTTGTAGGCTCTGCAGCACAACTTCTAAACAAACTACTTTGGCTTACAAGTCCCAAAGAATTTTTATTAAAAAAAGGCACAGCTGTGGAACAGTGAAGAATTTCTCTAAAATCAGCTCATAATAGAAATGGACCAATTCTTAACTTTAAAGAAGATTTACCTAGAACTTGTATGTTACTTCTCAGTGTCAATCTAGAAGACAACACAGGAAAATACTGTTTCATAAATACTGGAAATAATATTTTCGGAAAGTTTAAGTAGGGTAATGTGTGTGCCCTAATAACAATGGTATAAAATTAAGGAGAAACTAGAAGACATTATCTAGGTGTTGAAGAATAAATTTAATTTCCTTTTCTTCAAGATAAGATAGTTTGCAGTAATTTATGAGGAACCTAGTTCACTTTCTGTGTTTCAAATAGCACACATGTAACACCACAGTTCACTAGCTAGCACTATCAAAGCCCATACACACTGTTTCCTCTAACCTTTGTGCTTTTCTTCCTTCTTTTAAAGGGAATCAGAACCAAAGTTTTTGGTACTTAGGAGAGGGGAGACTGCATGAAGTAATATATAAAAGAGTATTCTGCTTCCCATTATTAAGCTACCCCAGATCTTTTCTGGAGTCCATGTGTGGAGAATTATTCAAGAGAAGGTAAGCAATGCAAGCATTTTCATTTCAACATATTCTTCAGCCAAACTTTCTAAGCTAGAAGAACATCTTTCCTTTGCTGAGATATCCAAAGCTACCACAACTCTATGCAGTCATAAGAGTCTTCAAAAGCAACTTCAAAGCACAATTTTATTCCCTTTTTCTCCTCTTTATATGCTTATTGTGCCAAGAAGAGAGTTTTAGAAATCCAGTTCTCATGGATGCTCATCCTAAAAACTGAGAAGTGAATACATTCAGAACATTAATTTTAAACACAAAAACTTCAGTTGCTGAATGATACATATAAAATTTACCTTCCTTATTTATCCCAAAGAAGAATATTCTGTTATTTAAGCAATATAGACACAATAACTATGCATAATCATAATTTATGTAAGCATTTCTAAAAGCAAATTAACCAGCTCTTCCAATTTCATTTTCTTTAAACTATCTCTGTTTCCCACATCCTAGAGATTGAAAGGAAGCTTCACAGCTTCTGTGTTCAACCATTTAGTTGTGCTTAACCTTAAACACAATGTGGACTATAGAGCCAGCTAGGATGGATCTTAACTTTGACAATTAAATGGAAGGCAGCAGCAGAAAATATTAAGAATAAAGAGAAAATATCTTTGAACCACAGAGCCACTAAGCTTGGAAAAGACCTTCGAGATGATTGAGTCCAACCATTAACCCTACCAAGTCCAGCACTAAGCCGTATTAAGAAGCTCCACATCTAGACAACTTTTAAACACATCCAGGAATGGTAACTCAGCCACCTCCCTAAGCAGCATGTTCCAATGTCTGACAATCCTTTCAGTGAAAAAGTTCTTCCTAATGTCTAATCTAAACCTGCTCTGGTGTAGCTTGAGGCCATTTCCTCTTGTTCTATCACCAGTTACTTAGCAGAAAAGACCAGTACCTACCTCTTTACAATGTCCTTTCAGGTAGTTGTAGAGGGTGATGAGGTCTCACCTCAGCCTCCTTTTCTTCAGACTAAACAGCCACAGTTTCATCAGCTGCTCCTTATAAGACTTGAATGTGGTATTAGAAGGTGCTGTCATCAAGGGTTACATTAAATTGATAATTACAGAGGGACAGTTCACCTGGGCTTGGATCAAAATCAAAACCCACTGGTGTGTGACTCATCGCTTTGCCCCACGAGAACAGACCTCAGGCTCCAAGAAACCATCAGGATCAAATGATTCAGTGCAAAATGTAGAAACCTAGCAGTAGCCAAATATAGGGTAGGTTAGCTCTTGGGAAGACACCTATCTCCACTTAGTTAGAAATCAGTTTTAGTTGGATGTGTGTAGTTTTATACATTATGTATTTTATCTAGTTGTATATATTTTTAAAATGTTAATGAGTGCATTTTTAAACCAATGTAATAATTTCTAATCTGATTATTTACTGTGTCATGATGCTGTTGATTAATTTACCAAAACTGAGTAATTTAATTAGTAATTATTTAATTACTATTTAATCACTATTTAATCTCATAATGCTTAAGATTACAGGTTTGAAAAGTTCACACCTTACACTTTACCACTGCACATAGCTACTTGAGGGGTTAAGAAGAAAGTTTAATAGACAATTGCAATTAATACTGTAAAAGTTTTTTATAGAAACAAACTCCAATAATAACCTTGTCCAAAACTGTAGTGTAACAACTTCATTCATACTGTATAAGTTTGTTGTCTTTTTTTTACCAAGGAAGAAATTCAGTGACACGCTTTCCTCTGGTTGTAATGAGAATATGATGACCATTAATTAAAAATCCTTGGAAAGTACTTCTCTGAACCATAGGTGGTTCCCATTTCATCTAAGTTTAGCAGATGAAAAATCATCTCCTTAATTTAAGCCTGCTACATATAATCCCCACAAGGTAAATGTAGAGATGCACATCACTGGAAGGCTTTACTCCATTCTAAGAGAGCTGGATTCAGCTGTAGATTATGACATCTAAATTCAGGTGCCAGCAGGTAAACTAGAAGTCCAAGCTCCCATTGTACTGGATCGGTTTAGACTTGCTATCTGAAACTTCAAAGCCATTTTACAAAACCATTATACAAAAGAATTATTCTTAAATTCTGTTTGGACACTCACTTTTATCTCTGTCTTGTAACGAAGAAAGAAAATTAAAAACACTGTCTTTAAAAAGCTGTTTAGCCTAATCTGGATATGGAAGCATTATTACTCATTAATCATAGCCTTGCAGTTATTGTGTGGCACTGTTCCAGAGAAAAATGGAAATTGCTTTGTGCCTTCATTTCTTTCCAATTCAACTCCAGCTCTGGATTCCCCATTCTCATTGTGCTTAGTTTGGAGATTATTATAACAACTCTCCAATATTTTTAAGCTTCAGTCATTAATACATACTTGACCTTTGAACCCTTTGAACTCTATTTTATTTGAAAATAAATTTGCACATGAATAGACATATTGTTATGAATAATTAAAATGCATCTGTAAACTAATTTGCTTACAGATGCATCCATTCCCACTTCCACAGCAAGCTGGTGTGATTTAGTGTAAGATCAATTGAACCACTGCTCTGCCCTCATGTTGAATAGATTTAGTGAAATAGATAAGGCATGCTCTCATCTCAGCCATTTCCAGGAATTATTTTCCATCATACATTACTTTGGCTTTCTCATTTTTTTTTGTAAATGTTTCTGGCTCCTGAAACCATGTAACAGCTTCCCCATTAGCTGGAAGTTTATTCTCCATATAAACATCTCTGGGAAATCCAACAGATTCTTGTGCCATGAGGTTCTTACGCCACGCCACTTCCAACCCAAGTGAAAAATATTCTGTGTCATAACTCTTTGGAATGGATCTGCTTTGATAGTCATTAGCAGTACATCTGGTCAAAACACTTTCCACACCTTCAATGTTGGAAAAGAAGTTTGTAAAACTATAACCCATGACTCAATGGAATATTAGTAAAATGTTTCAGTTATTCATTGCCATTTTAAAATGTCCATGTGGGTTTGTCAGTACAGCTTTTGAAATGTAAAAAATTAATATCCTTACTTTGTCTTAATTTGTGGACAGATGGTGTGAAGAGGGCTGAGTGATGCACAGCGCTGTCCCTCAGCTTGTCAAGATTTATTTACAGCACAGGAGCCACCCTCTGATGGCTGATTATCTGCTTCATTTAGTAGAAGTGAAATTAACCTCTGGTTTCTGTGCTGATGACTCAGCAGGTAGTGCACCAATAATGCAAAAAATAGTAACAGAAAGACATTGGTCTTCAACCCTAACAAGGCCCATTAAAGAGCCAAATTGCTTTATTAGACCCAGGAGATAGAAGCAATCATTTCTGTCTACTAACTGGAAATAATAAAATCTAGGAAGAAAAGAGAAGAAAATGAGTTTTCTTTCCATGCATGACAAAAAATGGGCTATTTCAGGTGATTTTTAAAAAAACATAATTCTGCAATTAAGTTCACTGGAAGCAGATCAGTGTAGGGAAATTGAAAAATGAAGAAAGATACAAAAGTTGCACATTGTTTCAGCTCCTGTGGCTTTTGCTCTTTGGGTTGTATTACATGGTACAGAATATTATGCACCGTGTATCTCCAACAGGAGTAATCTTAGTTAAACAGCTTGATGTTAAGTACACCTGATGTATGATTCTTTATGCTGGATAATAATATAACAGCAGTAATAATCCACACGGAAATGCACATTAAACGATTTCAAAAATGTAACCTCTTTTGAAAGGTTCTTCTAATGATAACATTTATGAGCTCAAAATGGAAAATCAGCACAGAGGAAGGCTAATGATGAACAATATTAACCATACTTAATTGAATGTGCTGAGAAATACCTGAATTTCAAGGGCTATCTGTCAACAGGATGAAAGGATTCGCTATTTGAAATCAAATTTGCATCACGTTCTGAAAGAAAGGCTTCTATGGTAGGTACGTTTGCATTATATTGTGTTGCATCACATGACAGATTTACCTCATCTGACAATATTCTTTTAAAGCAGTGTGATGCATCAGAAGCAGTAAAAACTACTTTTTTTTTTTTTTTTTCCATGATGAACATGCACAAAGTGCTCCAAGTAAAAAAATATTGATTATCTATAGGTAGTTTTTGAGGGCAGGTATCAAGTGAGAACAGGTATCAAGCATGCTGCCTGATTATCTCCAGAAGGTCAAGTGCTGGGTTAAACCCCAAAGGAGAGGTTAAACAGATCTTAAAGATTTTCTTGAAATATTAAAATGTTTACTCAAAGCTTTGACTGGTTGTACAGCAGTCTTTTTAATCCCTCTTGGTCTTCGAAAACAGCAGCACTTTCATTATGGCAGATTCTTTTCTAAAGGAAATGTTAATACTTTTATCACATATTTGCCTATGTCTGTTGTCTGCATGTTACACTGACTCTCACTTGTTTCTGGACAGATTATGATTTATTTAATTCCACCAAACAAATGCTGCAGAGCAAAACTCAGGACAGTTAATCTAGGATAGTGCTCAACGCTTCTATGCAATAAAGCATTATTGAAAGCTGGTATGGCCTTGAAAACATTAACAGCTGTAGCAAATATAAAAGGCAAAAAGCACATCTTATTTCTTGATGGTAAGATGCTTTCCATTTTTGCCCTTTTTCCTCTGAGACTTCTTGCCCAGCAGAACAAAACTACACAAGTCTTTCCCTGATTGATCTGTTCAAAGCTCCAATACTAAGAGGTAGTTTTTGAGTTGAGATTCAGGTGCACAATGCATTCAGGGAAATATGCTGAACAATGTTTAGGTGTCTGCAGAGGGACATGAACATTTAGTTTGTGTTCAGAATATGGGTAAAAATAAAGAACCTCTAGTGTAGCTTTTAAGTAACGTTCAATTTCTCAGTACCCCAGATAAAATGTCCTAAGTTGAAAGATATACCATAAATTCTAGAAATTTATTGTCTCCAGCTTCATATCTACTTTAGTCCTTTCCTGCTGCAGCCATGTTCCTTACTATAAATGTTATTTTAACAATCCATGCTAACTATTGTTTCAAACAATTGAAAGTGAACAATGCTGGCTTTGTGTCAGAAGAACAAAAACTGTCACAATGTGATTAGAGACCTGAGATCTGGGGCCAGTTATGGGCTGTGCTGGACTCAGGAGTGCTCTACATCTTAAGAAGTGTTTTTTTGGGAGGAATGTTTTGAACACCTGTTTTCTCAAGAAAGTCAAGAGGTATATCATTCATATTTCATGAAGAAAAGACATGGTGCATAACCATTCCATGTAGTCAAACTTTTTCTGTCATCCAAACACTGTCATATTGCATTTAGCTATTGGCTTATTTATGTTCTATCTCTATTATACATCCCCCTCCCCACATTTCTGTCATGACATCTTACCATGTCATCTTGATTTAACTACATCCTTTAGGCTTCCTCCATCTAAAGTTTGTCATAGCCTGAGTTCTTATTACCGAAGAGGTGATAACTCCCCCAGTGAAACTGGATATCTGGTGTGCCATGCCATGCCAGCCACTACCCACTGAGACATCTCCTTTTTGTCACAGCCTTTCCCAGTTAACAGATCAACTGCGCCAAACATGTCTTTGGCAGAGTTCCCTGCCTGTCCAACCATCACCTTCTTTCTCTCTTTTCCTACCCAAATCTGTCCTCTTACACTTACCATACTGTCAGTTTTCTTTTCAGTCGAGTCTTCTAATGTCACTTACTCTGTTCGTGTTTAAGAACTTAATTAGGTCTTCCTCTATAGGATTCAGTCCTGGGATCCTCTTCCCTGATACTAACCCCTACATTTGGTAATATTTATCTGTTATAATGAAGCATAAGGAACACATAAATCACTGATGAATACATTGGACTGTAACAAAGACAGTTAGCAGTTAGCACCATTTTCCAGGTTGCAAAGAGATTCAAGTCACATTCTGAAGGTTATGCCTGAATCTTCTGCTCTCAGATGGACTGCAGATCCCTTTCCAGCTTTGAACTCCAAGTTCCTTCCAGTTAAGAACAGGAAAGAAATTAAGTCTCAATAATGATTACACATCAGCTTCTTGTGGGAGCCCCAAGAGGCACATCTGTCATTTTACTTCAACATTTACTGTGGCAATATTGACAAAGTGTCCTTATGCCACTAGCTCAGAGAAATGGATATCTGCATATCTTCACCAAATGTGTGAACAAGAGCGATCCTCGTTCACTGCCACTTCTTTAAGGACTGTATTCTGTTCTTGTTTATCCTAATGTCAGTTTTTCCAGATACTCAAAATGAACTACACTTTGACCCCAGCATAAGAAAAGTTTGTTTCTAAACTTTTCAGTTTCCTAATAATAAAATTGCTTTCTACATTGTTGAATATTTAATGAAAATCACCCAATGCAACTCAATAAGTTTATGTAATAGTACATTGCACAGACATTTTATGCAGTTTGTCTAAACTAAAACTAAACCAAATTTGTTTTGTGAAGTCCTTTTCTATACAACATTTTTCTGTTATTCCAGGAGACTTTGCTGCCTTTCTTTTTCCCCCATTTTTTTTATTTTTTAGAAATAGCTTATCTGAAAGGATAAATAGAATGTGATCCTGCCTCCTGGAATCACTTGAAGCAGGAAGCTTACTTAAAATAAACAATATCCACTGTTTGCCGGAGAGAACTTACTTTATTTAGCTCTGCTTCTTGAGGGTGGAGACCTCTCTCTGGAATGTTTTGAATGTCACAAGAAGCCATCCCTTCCAGGGACAGGTTCTTTTATAATCTCTTTTTTTTTTCCCAAGATATCTAGAGTAAATAAAAAATTGAATTTCATAGACCAACAGAGTGACTGGTATGTCTTCAAGTTGTGTTGAATGCCGTGATCAAGAAATCAAATACTTTTCACAGAATTTCCTCTGCAGAGTTTTCTGTGCAGGACACGATACAAGTCTGAGAACATGGACCTAGATGTGGTGTCAGGCAAGAAATTCAGTTTTGTTCTTCTGGCCATGTATTTCATGTCAGACCAAGCTCCAGACAATAGCGATTCCATGATTCTGCACCTGTATAGCATGTAGCTGAATCTCTCAAAAGATTTCTCCATCAGATATTCTTTGTATTTATTTACTTATTTATTAGCATTTCAACATTCACAAATTGCAAATTCCCTTCACAGTGTGACCTAAGACAGTCGCTGCATTGACACTTTCCAGACCATCTGAAATAATAGCTCAGATGTATGGATCGTCAATTTTCTAGGTCACAAACGTTATTGAGACCAGAGTTACCAACAGAGTAACTCTCCCAACATTTAGTATTTAACAGAGATATATTGCTTAATCCCTAGCCTTTAACACTACCAACAGTTACTAATTCCATAAGGTCTCTTAGAAGTCATTATGACTTAGCAGCTATGTTTTATCTAAACAAAACCCATAGAACTGAATAGCCAGGAACAGTACTTTATATCACTTATCAAGATGAAAAAAAGATGCAGCAGTGTAATGATCGGGTTCTTCTCTTATGAAAAATTAATTCAGTTCCTGAATTTTAAAATTAATTTATTGCTTCTGCAGGTTTGAAGTGTTTTTGAAGACAACTTGGTGCACCACGCTGCAGGCTCTGGGGAAAATAAGGTTTTAAGTTGAAAAGCAGGACTAGGAAAAAAAAAGCACACTTTTAAAATAAAACATAAACATGTCAACTCCAAAGATGTAGAGCACCCCAGATATAGGGAAGAAGCATTGTCCACATTTTGAAGGAGGGGGAAAATGAATTTTTTAATGGGTAAACAGTGCTTAATATTGAATACATAAAAATGCTTGGGGATTAAAAAAAAATAGTCCTATATAGCTTCCCACCTAGCTTCCCACCAAGCTCACTTATCTACAGGGCTACAGTGTCACGCTTCCTGTCATTTATCTCCTGGAGACATGGTTTTGTGTACGGTCATGTCCACCTCACTGGAAAGGATGGTATTTTACTGGCAACTAGAGCACTTGTTGAGTTATCAGACATAGGAAACCATCAACTACATTGAGAAGTGCTGGAAAACTGGAAAACCTCTTCCTAGCAAGAACTCCAGCATATGAAGCAATTATCCACAGCTTGAGCTCCTCAAGCTTTTAGGTAGGTTCTGAGAATAAATGAGGTCTAATACCTGAGCATCAAATGTCCTTAAGCAGAACACATTTGTTTAAGGGCTAGAAGGATGATTTCCAAAATGAAAGCAGTGTTTAGGTCACAAGCAGGAAAGGAACAGAACTGAAGAAAGTATGCACAGAATTTTGACATGAAATCCCAACTATCCACAGTGTCTAGGCCAAACTTATCTTGAGAGCTTTCGTCAGCACTAATCCTTAAACAATATTTTCACCAGCTTTTAGATCCTTACAGTTTGGATCTTACACTGGTTCTCTTTGGCTTCTCTCCAGTATATTTTGTACAGATTTTGCAATGTTAACTGTACGTTGATTCTGTTCTGGGTCTTCTCGTTTACATTTCCAACCATGACCATGGCATAATTTTTGCATATTGAGCTCTCAAACAGCACTTTCTCTTCACAGAAAGAGTTCAGTTGACTTGGACTAACTTTTCTGCACTATTTTCTTGTTATTTTTATGTTTATTTAAAAAGCATAGAAGAAAGGTACAGTTCAGTTCAGGCAGACATTCCCAAAATTCACTGCCACTGACACCACCATAATGACAAGGGCACAAACCGTTTTTCCCACCCTTCATACACACAACGTGAATGCTAGTAATTTGTCCTCAGACTTATATTTGCCATAGTTCAAAATCAATAAATGCAACAAGGGTATAAATTGGGAATCATTATCACTAGATGTTTTCTGTGTCATTTTGCATTATCAACTTTTAAAGGAACATTCTATGTTCAGAATGTTTTCAAAAATATTTCCATATTCTCTGTTCGGTAACAGGTCTTACACAGCAAGGGACTATTGTACATTATGCATTCCTGCTGATTCCATTTTATTCAAGCGAAGAATTTAAGTGGTAATGAAATAATGACTAAGTCCATCACTCATCTTCTTTTGTAAGTCTGAAAGAAATCCATCATGGATACAGAGTATGCAGCATCAAATGTGCCTGTCGGACTTCAACTGGGGAGCGCTGAGGCACTGCAGCACTGCCACATAGGAGATGCACCCAGTTTTTTGAAACAAGGTCCACAATATCAATATTGGTCTTCCAAGAGTAGAGCTTACATAGTAAACATAAAACAGTAGCTTTTTCAATTGACAATTAGGAATTTTTTTTAGTGATGACTACACCAGAGTAGTCCCACTAAAACTGACCTTTACCGTGTATGGAAATTATTAAATGACCTAATCTTTTGTCTGTTCACCATTCTGATAACCCTCACTTGAAAGGACTATTTGGGCAGGCAAACACTCTAGTTGAAGGAGGCAAAAATGCATGCATATTACTCCAGATTATGGAATGTTTTCCTCTGAGGCTACTCGACACTGGAATTTGGAACTTTAAACAGTCCTCTTGTGATGTTAGCTGGCTATTCAAAGGACACAATTTAACAAACTCCCCTTTGCATTTTTAAAATAAATATTCTCATAAATTGATATAGCATTTGAGATTATAGATATTTTTATGACATTTCTGTCTTGTTCTTAACAAAAGACTTTATGCAGTAAATAGATCACTACAAAAATAAAATCTCAAGAGTTTACTTAAAAGTTTATCAGGAAAAAAAAAGCATGCATTCGTCTTGATTGCTTTTTGAGTAAAACACAAATGAAAGACAGAGACAGTGATGATTGGTTTTGACTGGAATATTTCTTCCCCTATCCTTTGCTGCCAAATGACTTTTAGCTTTAAGAAAAACACACATCAAGAAATACACCCGAAAGACTAAATCTGTAAACCCATTAGTTGAGTGTTTAAAAAAAATGTATCTATTGCAGGACTATTCTAAATGTTGTGAGTTTGCAAAGACAATGTGTATCTTTATGTGTGTGTGTCTGTTTGCTTGCATGTGTTCTAAAGTGAAGGCAGATGTATAAATCTCCTTTACTTGGAGAGGCAGACACGACTGTGTGGTAGAGGTGGAATTAACCTGTGTTAATGATAGGAAAACTGTAAGAAGTTTGATGAAAAAGATACGAAGTAGAAGATGACTGTGGTGTAAGAGCCTGGTTCTGTAGGGGACAAGCTGGTGCAGGACAGTCAAAGGAGTCTCCTTTACTGGTCAGTAAAGGAGATAAATGTAGTTTTGTTTTTTTTTATATTTCCTCTGTGTCAGGAAGGCAGACACAGTAGAAGATAGATTCCTCATCCTCCACAATCCCATCACCTGAAGGTGGTCTTACTATTTGACCAAGGGAAGTCCAATTACACAGAGTAACTATTTCCTAACAACCGTAACAGCCAGTTCTTCAGATCTCACATTCATGTTCCTTCATGGATGTTTCACACATCCTTGCAAAATTCAGCTTAAATATACAAGATGATGTCTATTCTCTGGGCAATCAAAATCCCAAATTCCAAGCTTGAATAAAAGAAAATAACTTTCCGTTTCAAATAGTGTACTGAATTTTAGTCATAAAAGCCATCATAGTACACTCAGTTTAATGTATTGACTTTTACACAGCCTGAACAACCTTCAAGTTATGTGGGTTCCAATCTTTCAAGAGAAAAAAAGAAATAATACTATTCTCTTGCATCTTTCCTCCTGAATATACTCTGTCATGGTAACCTGAGCCTTCAAATGAAACAAGCAGTCACTATATCCTTGTTATTTGCTTACGGAAAATAAAAAAATAATTCTTAGAAGAGAGTTTTTCTACTGAGAAATATGATTGCCATCCCCTAAATCCATAACTTTTCATAAAGAGACATTTCATTTTTTCCAATTTTTCATTGGAAAAAATGTCTCAGGTTGAATATTAAATTTATAATTAAAAAAAAGATGTTCGTGTATATGAAGAAGAAGGAGTGCAATAGGGTTGTACAGAGGGAGAGAAATTTGCCCTAAAACAATCAATATACCAGTGGTTAGAGGAGATGAAGGAAAAAGGTCAACAGATATCTAATTTTTTGTAGTGGCTTGTTATGGCTTCTTGTTTCTCAAAAACAAACAACCCTGTCTGTGGTGAGTTTTAATTGAAAGCATTAAAAAAAAAAACGCAACTGAAAAAATTTCATGAGGTGGGAACTGTTTTCCTTCAATTTATCAGATTAAATATGCAAGTACAATGTGTGTGTGATTTCACTTAGAAAATGTTAATATTTCTAAAGAATCAAGTTACATACCAAAAGCCCCTTTGCATGCACCTCATGCAAAAATCCCAGAAGACCAGTGTCCATCTTCCCCAGCCTCTGCAGACCTTTCTGTATCACCTTCATCCATCACTCCACTCAGCTCTTTCCAATACTCGAGGCAATGGCATTGTTTGCAGCCATCTTTCCCAACTGCAGGATGCACCTCATCACCTCATGTTCCTATAGACCAATTAATGTGCAACGCAGAGCCCAGCCACCCAGCTCAGACTAATCCAGCCACCTCCTGGTGATTACTCACCTGTTTTGAAAATCAGACACATTTCTATTTCTTACAAAATTAATTCTCTAGGGAATAATGGGAAAAGAAATGGAGAAAACTGTCCCAGGTTTCTAATACAAATATCTGGTTCCCCGGTGCCAGTTGAACTGTTCAGTCTTTAGTACATATTGTTCAATCATTCTGGCATTTCCATTTATTCAAATTAAATATTGGGCCGCTAATTAATTCACTATTCCACCTCTTTTTTCTACACAAAATTGGTAGCTGCTTAATGCTAAAATTTCTTTCCACCAGGGACTACCATGTCTTCTCCATGTCTTTTCAGGAAAGTTGAAGAACTTTTTAATAACTATCCACTGGGGAACTTTTGTATAAATATACACAGTCTGAATATTACAACAGCACTCTGAGTCAATATTTAAAAAATTACACTGGCATCTCTGGATGTATTACAGGTTCATGCTGTAGTGTATTGCTTAATTGTATCTTTTTATTTGAAACCAAATTTTTATTATTAAGAATATTTTTATTAATAATAATTAATTTTTATTTTTAAGAATAAGAATGTTATCTTCCATATTGAATGACAAAAAACTGTGAAAACCAGTGCCAAGCATATGTCAATGAAAAGAAAGGGCCCACTAACCACTTTATTGCCAAATTAATGCAAAGAGATCCAAGTAAATTTGGATAACAGAATGTGTGTCATTATTCCTCATGAAATATCTCCCTTATTGACAAACTGATAGGCTGGTTTACACAGAAACCATGAACATAATATTTGCTAAAAATACCCTACTAAACTGGGATTTTGGTGTAGATGTGGAATCAAATCTCCTGAACAGGACGTTCAGTCACTGTCCAGATTGAGATTTTGCAAGTTTGCATTTTAAGGATTCTTGCAGCAGCATCTTCAGTCAGATTAGCTACAGTTTCTTCACTGGGTAGATGGAAGTCCAGGAGAGAAATAAAATAAGGACACTGGCTTTTTTATGTAATTCAAATGATGGTGGTATGCCACGGATTAAGCAGTTCTATTTCCTTTTTTAACATGCAACTTTAGAACAAAGATTCTAAGAATGCCGAGAAACAAACGGCTGCTTTCTCCTTTCAGGCATTCAGTGGCAAAGCACAGGCTGTACATTATGGCTTTATTTTGTGCAATTTATGCCACAGAAGCTTTACCTGTAAATATTTTACTGATGTGAATAGTATTAGGAAGCAGACAGGATGTGCTCTCAGAGAAAGTGTCAAGTAGCCAGGTTTGTTCAACAAGGATGGAGAAATGCCAATTTAGAAGAAGGAAAGGAACAAAACCAAGTTAAGAAAATTATTCTAGATATCACTTGGGAATGTCTGAGAGCTTAAGTGATGACCTGGCAGCAAGCCCCGCTGAGAAGGGAGGGGTACTTCAGTGGCAACCTGGCAGCAAAGCCTGGCCAAAGGAAGAAGCTAATTCCCCGGGGGTAAGAGCCTGCTTGAGAGCTTGAGCCTATTTGGAAACTTTGTCCTATTTATAAAGGATATAAGGAGGGCTGAAGAGCTGGCCTTAAAGGTTGTATAAACTGCCAGGTAAGCAGACAGAGTGGTGCACTTCCTTTATTCATGCTCCACTAGGCTGATCCTCAAAAAGGATTTGCTTTTCCAGACGCTGTCAGCCTGCCAAAGCTGCAGGCCCTCTTCCCAGAATCTGCTTTATAGCGCTGCAGGGCAGTCATGAGGAGCAGGTGAAGGAAGCTTTAAATGCTTTACTGAAGTCACTTACTGATAAAAGAGGTCAGGAATAGATTAGTAAATGTGCAAAGTACCACAGTGGTATTAGGAAAACCTAACAATTCAGCCGTATTTTGTCACACACTTTCCTAGAGTAGTGAAAACGTGTGGGCACGGCTCACCCTTCCCAAGATAAATAACTGAAACCGAAGAGGTTTGTTCTTATCTTCTTTTAAAAACATGTAATTTCTTCCAGATCAAAAGACTAAGTGTAGCTCCAAAATTAAAATATTTTTTCTCAGCTCTCAGTACTGCACAAGTCTTCAGGTGTTGGCTAGGTATTCCATCATTAACATTTACTCTTCAGTTGTAATTGTTTGCATTGAATCTGTAAATCCATGACCCAGACTAGACAATCCAACAGAACCATAAACTGGAGAAAAAGCTGTCTTTAAGGCCAAATTGCTGGTTATAGTTTGCATAATAATAATGCAGGGGGGGAGAGGGTCAGTTTGATCCAAGTAAGGTCAGCTTTGTGTTATGACACTGGAATGTACTAGTTCTAAAAACCTGTAAAAAATAAGGCAGAGAATGTCTAAGTTACGTCACTTCCAAGACAAGACTAAACAGGACAGAACAGAAATAAAAATAATAAATTCATTCTGATCATAATTCCTCTGTTATTTACAAAGCATCATCCTACAAAATCAGTAGCTGGGCCCTGTGCATGATAAAAACAAGGTCAAGAAAACACTTCTAAAGATGATGGATAAAATGATAGATATATACATAATTTATTAGTCTAGATTCAGAAAAAATTTCCCTCCCATGCTGAAACACTTTTATGTGCACTTATACTGCACTTAATGCACTTACGTTGTCTGGCATGTATTATATAAAAGGGTAACCAAGGAAACTTCCAGGTTATTTTGAACATGCCTTCTTAGAAATCAGCCTTCAAAGTACTGATAAATATCCAGCATCACATCAAAAATAGCTAGGCCAAATGAGCATCACTTGGTAACTCAGCAGAGTACTACAGCATCAGAGTTATAGTACTGTGGAGAGCTAAGCTATATTCTCTGCAGAGTACTGAACTACACTAGGGCGGCACTGTAGACCTAGCTTATGAACATCCACATCTACAAAAACTAGTTAGATTTGGGACCTTTTCTAGCCACGACAAGGCTGAGCAATTCTTGCCATCTAGGAGCTGCAGCTATAACACAATAAAATTAATAGTGGCTACAGGGTAGGAATGTAACTAATTACATGGCAATCCATTTTGGAATAAGATATATAACTTCTTGGACCTCCTCCTTCATGAACATCATGCCTTAAATGAACATGTCTGAATTCAATAGTAATGAAAGATAGCTGAGGCAGAAAAATGAATAACCAAAATGGATATGAATTCAGCGTTGTACAGGAATAGGTTTTTATAATAGTTATTCAGACTTGAAGGTGTAATTCATAAGTAAATAAACAAGGCATTAAATATGCTGAAGCATCAACATGAATACATAAAGCAGTTAGTTCTGCAGATGTCCTTGTCGTCCCTGTGCATACTGTTTCCCAGTGAAAATACCAGGATAGAATTAGAGGAAAAAGACCACCATTGTAACCACTGAAGCAGAAAGCATTTAAAGCATACATTTTATTTCTGTATTTTTTTTAATTTTTTTTTTTAATATTGGATCTTCCGAAGAAAAAGTGTTTAATTATGCATAACAGTTCCAATTAAAACCGGGATTATCAGTTACAGTTGGTAAAAAGAGCAAAATATTTCTCCTAGAGAGGATAAAGGAAGTGTATCACAAAAAGTGAGGAAACAGAACAGGCCTCAAAAATTGCATTTTTATCTTGGAAAATACTCCACTCATTTTCATAAAAGAAAACATCAGAAAATACATGTCTATCCATGTGTATCTCTAAAGGTTTATATTCATCATGTTTATGACCACCACTGTCTCATTTTCTGTTTTGCTTTCATTTCTCACATCTCCTTGTTTTTTTATTTCTGAAAAAACAGAGATTATAGTAGTATTTTTCACACATGTATAGAATTCTCAAGTTATACAAGCAATCTTCCCATAAAGACTGTGGGTGACAAAAGTTATTTACATAGTTTTCTATATACAGGTTCCACTGAAGATGGAAAACAGTGGATAACAATGTATATTAGTGTCTGCATCTATTTAATAAATTATGATCTAATAGCAGATATTCTGTTCTCTTGACTTGTCCCTCTGCATCAGTAGAGATAAATAAAATATGCTTTCTCTCTGTGAAACCAAATGAACAAAAGGTTCTACTGAGTCCAGCGAACACTGGCTTATGTGGGAATGCAATAAAATAGAAAATGGCAACTATGACTTACCTAGTACATTATGGAGATATGATTATTGGGACACCTAAGAAAAATTAAGTCAAAGTCAAATCAATGTATCTCTGTCTTACTGCTATGATCCACTTACACCTGTCAAGTAGGAACAGCCACTTCAGAAGAAAAATCAGCATAGCTCAGACCTCTTAAAACACTCCAGAATTACATCTGAATTCTTACAAAATATTAAAATGTGTCAAGAAAACTGGATTTTACTGAAAGCTGAATGGTCTGATGATGATAGCTCTAATCCACGCTGAGAGATGGTATTTTGGGAGGTATGAAACACCCACGAATTCCCATGAAATCATAAAGAGCTTTGCCTGTTTCTGTGATGAATGAGAATATTTCTGCTGCTACTAAAATATCAGATTAGGTGCTCATATATCAGAATCAAATTTTGCCCCACTGAAGTCTGCAAAACAAATTCACACTCACAATGCTTTTTTTTCCAGGCTTTTTGCTGTTGCTGCCCACTGAGCTATGCAAAGGAAAGACCAAAATTCATTTAAAATACAGGTCTATCAAAAGGAAAGAAAAGAAAAAGACAAAGCTGTAAAAAAACCCTTTTAATTTAATTTCTATTAATCCTGCTGTTCTTAAGGGTTGGTTGGAAAAGAAAATGTTGAAAAATTAATACAAATATGGTGTTCACAGACTATATGATTTTACAGCTCAAGACTTAAAGAAATATCTTGGTACATTCTAGAATTGAGAGTTTTGAACCTAACAAATATTGAGAAATGGGATTTTCTCTCCCTTGTATTATAGTATCAGTACTATCAATAGTATAGTATTTGTATAGTTAAACTATACAAATGAGACTTGAAGGACCTAAGAACTAGCAGGCTATATTTCATATTATAATTTGCAGGCTGCAACTGTAAAATCATATGAAAAGTACTCTTAGGTGCACTGTTATTAATTCATATAAATTTTATTATAAATCTGAATAGGAAGGAGAATGAATTGGACAATATATTTTCTGTACCTCCAGCAGTTTCACTGAAATCACAGTTCTACAAAAAATGTAATGAGATTCAGAAAAATATGACTGCATGTACTAAACTTCAGTCAAACATTAACTTTTATTTAATTCTTCTCCTATTCAGCCTTGATTCCTCTATGTAACAGTGGCTTAAAAGAAAAATAAAAATAAATCAACGTTAGTTATGTTAATAAAGAAGGCAAAAAGTCTCTCAATAGATTGTCATTGAACATCAGAAGCAAGCAGCTATCTATTTCTCTGTCTGTGGGTAAATAACAGCAAACTGCTCTTCCTTTGTAAACAAGCTAGGAAAATCTATACACCCCTTCACATTTCACACTAATGTAGCCAGGTATCCAGTAAAACAAATCAGGCAAGTCACACAAAAATTGCATATACAGGCTCTGTGTTAATAAAATACAAAGATAAGATGCACAATTACTATAGTATGAGTTTGGTAAACTTGAGCATATATGAATATGAATGGCATTTTCATCTGGTTCCTGAAAACATTTAAAACTATATCCATGGCATTAACAACACTAATTTTTCTCCTCCCTGCTGTTCACTGTTCACATAGCTCAGAATGTTTGATACTTTAGCATCATTAATGGCATTTAACTGCAGTTCTAGAGACATACTGCAACTTTTGTATCTACACTGACAAAGAGATCCATTTATTTATATTAAATACAATACATTTATATAATTTCTAATCATTTTTTCACTGATAATTTTCTTTAAGGGATCTACAGTTGCATTAAAATGAAGGCTGAAAAACGATTAAATAGAATCTAGCCAAAAGTTTTGAAATCTCTGGGAAAGTCTGCAGTTTAGAAAAGCCTCCTTTTTTTTCTATGTCTACAAGAACCAGACTTTCAAATCCTGGAGACATTTTCCCCATGAAACATAACTATTTATGATTATAATGCTGCCCACTCTCACAAATCCAATCCAAGCCCCACAGTATTTGGTAAACTCCCAGTGTATGTGTGAAAATCTCAGCTTCATTTAGAAAAAGGGAAAGGGAGAGAATAAGCATGTCATCTTCACGGTTTCAGGGAACTGGGTGAAAAATAAAGCCTATAAAAGTAGAAGGCAAGTTAATACTCTTATCCATTCATGTCTCACACCTGGAAGAATCTAACTTGCTTATCCTTAGCTTTAACCATATTATGTTCAATGCTACTGGTATATAAAAATCCACTAATAGGAGACAGATTTACAGGAATATACTGCAAAACTGAATTGGAATATGTAACTGTAATTTGCTTAAGCATTTTACAAATCAGAATGAAATCTATTTCATTGTCCCTTTGCTCTCTAGATAATGAACCTCGTTTAACATATATCACAAATCACACTTTTGAATACTACATGACAAAACATAGTGCCTGTTCTTAAAACATAAATAAATTCCACTAACAAGAATAGTCTCTACTGATGACAAAAATTCAGGATAAGGAAAACACACGTGACAGATAGTAAGAAGACATAAGAATGTCTACATTATTTAGATCATTTACTCTGAAGTAATACTATTTTTCTACACACTTAATACAAAGTACTAAGTCTAATTTTATCCTTTTTCCTCTTAAATTATGTCAACAGAAACCTAATTATGTCATTGCCTGGACCCCAGTTGGTATCCAAGTACCATAAATGACAACACTGTACAATAGCAGAGAGAGCATAATGGGACCATGAGACCTTGCACTCTGCTTGTTAGTAACATTAATGTTACTGCACTTACTTACCTAAGAAATCCCAAGATATAATCTTTGAAAAGATATGTCCTCTCAAGCTCTAACACATGTCCCGATCTTCTTAAGCCCACCTCAAACTAATAGAAATCAGAAAAAAAAAAGGGTTTAGAAATGGAGGAAAATGTTTCCCCTGTAGTCAAGAAGTTCTCCTCTCTGCTTAATTCTCTGCTTAATCTTATCCAGCTTTTTAGAAGAGAGGCGTGACCTGTACCAGGTCATTGAGAGAGGATGTAGGGAATATCTTACAGTTACAAGCATATGCCTTCTGTTTTGTCAATATGAAACCCAATTTAATATCACATCAGATAAGAAAAGTCCTCTGGGCTCTCAATCTTCTCCAATTACTGTCTCTATTGCAACCCCATTCATGCTAACATGATGGAAGCTAGAAACACTAAACTTAGAAACAGCTGTCAAAAGTACATATTTTCTGTGTTCTTTACCCGGCAGGGAAATTAGTGGGTGTACTGGTTTGAGCCATGATAGAACTGATTTCCTTTTTGTGATTTTACTTTTCAGTGAAGTCCCTTCTAAGTAGCTACACTTGCTGAAATTAACAGCATGTTTTTCAGTCAGTGTCTGCCTCTAGGACTGATAATGCTCCATGTTTATAGCTACAGTGAGAGAATGGTATGTAGAACCAAGGCCACTGCTTGGTTCTGAAGAAAAACATCTTATGCTCTTGAACCAGAAGGGAGGAGGGGTTCATATCTGAGACCCTCCTTTGGAGAGGAGCAGACCAGACAGGGGACCAAAGTTAACCAAGTGAAGTATCCCATCCCATACACGTCATACCGGATATAAATTTGAGGGATCACAAGGGGCTCGCTCTCTTTGTCCATGGTCGGCATCTCGGGAGGACTCTGTCTGTTTATCTGCCTTTGATCCCAATCCCTGTTTTCCTGCACCTCAGTGTTCCTGCATCCCAGCTCCTGTCTGCTGCTGACTCCAGGAGTTGAGCCTGGAATTTTCAGGACCTGCCCTGCAGCCTCAGTGGTGATGTGAGCATTTTTCAGGGGTGAGGGGAAAATATGATACTGGTCTTTTGTGTATATTTGTATATATTAGTATATATTTAATCACTTTTCCTTTTCATCACTACTGTCTTATTAAAGCTGTGTAGTTCAGTTTCTAATGCAAAAGAGTCTCTCTTCCTTATTCCCTCTCTTTTCCCTATAGGGGAAGGGAGGGGGTTAACAGAGAACATCTATCGTTCATTTAATTGCCAGCCCAGCATTAAACCATGACAGTGGGCAATTCTTGTGAACTGTTCAAGGCTTGTAGTGGATTTATTTTGTCATGAAGAATAACCCACTGAGCATGTCTGCCTTGAAGTGACACAACAGGGAACAATAAGATACTGCAGACCAAAAAAAGACGACTGAGGAAGCTTTGGGGAATCTTGTTCTTCTGCATTATGTCTCTCACTTGAAAAGCCTGGCTGAGCACTGCATCCCTTTTATTTTTCAGCAGCGGTACACAGTCAATAGTTCATTAGACTCACTAGAGTGATGATTCTTCTTTTCCCTGGGACTAAGCTGAGTATCCAGTTGGGAAACACAGCACATCCCAACAAAGTGTAATTCTGGGTGGTCACTGGACTAGGATCCTTGTGTGCACCATGGTGTGCATAAGCAAGAAAGTGTGATATTTTTGTTTGTTTGTTTTCTCTATCATTGGTAGCACTTAATATGCGTCCCTCAGTTAGGTCACAGTTAAGTTCCTCCATTTAATGAAGGAATTTTTATTAGAATGCCCTTGTTATGTACCATCGTAGCTGCTACCTTGCATTGCAAAGATGGGTAAGGGAATGTATGAATACCAGCTTTGCTCTGGTAACAGATTAAGTAGTTCAGTAGGGGAAATTGCAGCTGGCCTGAAACTTTAGTTATTTTATTTTTGATATACAAAGCTGAGATATGCTTTACAATAGAAATGAAAAAAAAACCCAAACAAACAGTAGTCATCAGTCTGCAACATTTTTATTGTTCCCCTTATTGTTGTAATTCTTCCCTTTTTAAGTAGTGAGCAGTTTTCCAGCAGGTCTACTGTTACTTTGTTCACTAGAGTTTATATTGCAAGTCATTGCAAGTATTTGCAAAGCCTAACGCTGCAAAACAAACATAAATGCCTGCTATGCTGTGAAAACACTGAAGCTTACAGTATTTGTTTACCTGTACTACAAAAACCATAATAAATCAGAGTTTAAATATGCTGTAAATATGTGGATCAACTACATTCTAAGAATTAAACAAGATACATTTATATAGGAATACATATTTCAGAGCTGCTTGCAAATGAGACTTTAATGATGAAACAAACCATAATTAAACCATTACTATAAAAATATGGAAAACAGTTGGTTATTATTTTTTTCTCCACTGAGGTTGAAATAACTCAGACTATAGTAAAAAAATTAAGATAACTGATGCACAGTGGGAGTAAGCCTGGACATAAAACTGCTGTTTCTGTGCAACTAAAAAATGCTAATAGAATTGTAACTGGAAAGAAAGAGCAAGTTTCAAAACCTGAGTGAAAAGAATATTTACATTCTTCATGCTTAAAAAGAGATTATATTAACTGAGGGGGTTTTTCCAGCCTAAGAAGAAGAAGCAGGAAAGAGTAACAGAGTGTGAAAATTCAGGCCCTTGCCAGGAACACACAGACAAATAAAGAACATAAGGAACCCAAGGAACCTGGACTTCATACTTCTTCCAGATGGAAGAATAAAATTTGGAAAAGGAAACTGAGTTGTTTTCCCAGTGAATTTTCCGTTATTCTCCCACCTCTGATGAGCATTTCAGTATTTGCATCACACCACCCACAGTTTTGCTGATAAACTCTCAAACACTAGAAGAAACTTCTGTACTCTGGATATGCTGAATTAATATAGTCTAGTGGATGTAAAAGTCATTCCTGAGATGCAGAGAAGATCAGCCTTCATCATTGTAGGTCTATTCCAAGCCTCCTAAAGGTCCATGGGAGTTTTTCATCAGATTATATGTGGCTTTTTTCTGTTTCAGTGTTTCACATCTGGTTGTGTGTCTTACAATAAAATCAGAAGCAGTTCAGCAGCTGTAAAATTTTTAGTTTTGGTCTCACTTTTTTTGCCAGTTTAAGTAAGCCAACTTCATGTAACATCAAATTCCATTTGCCAAAAATTAATTGGATTGTATACTAGTGAGTAGTATTTATATTTCAGGAATCTAATTGTCTTATTTTAGCTTTTAAATCAGAAATACAGTTTTCTGTAAGACACAGGTAGATAGGGGATGAGAAGAAGAGGGCACAGTACTTCTGGACCTATCAAAAATAGGTGAGAGATGATAGGTAGCAACTGGCAGCAGCATATGAAACCATGGGAACTTCAGGAGGCAACATACGTTTCTTCCTGACAGGTATTTTCCCCTGCTTATACTACTCCAGACAGATCACCTCAGTTTATACCCAAAATTATGTTATGTCTGAAGCTCTCACCATTGACTCATTCTCTGACACTGACTAAAGCACTGATGCTATTTGTCGTTAAGTCTTTTCATATATTTCTTCCTCGCATATAGGGATTTTACAAATGTTGGTATTTCATTTGCAGTGTCTAAATTGTTCCTATTTTCTGAAAGCATTATAAAAATTTCTAGGGATAATAACAGCAGGGAAGACATGGAAGAAAGATACAACAACATTGTAAGAATTCACTTCTACATTAAACTATCTTGGCAGATCCATACTGACCCCATGCTTCAGAAAGAGTAAAATTTACTTCTTAAAAAACACATAAAGAATATCACAAAAGCAAGATTTTTCCAAATGTACTAAGACTTAGTCCAATTTTGTCTTTTTGAAACATACATTTAGCATTATTTATTCCAAAATCTATCTTTTTCTGCCATTTTTGAACTCTGCTTCTGTTTAATTTTATCATCACCTGCACTCTTCTGCTTAAAAGGAAAGCAACAAGAAACATTTCTCTATGTACAAATTTCTTCTGAAGCTTTAAGTAATAGGACAGTATTTTTCTAAAAAAAAAAAATAAAGCAACTGAAAAATAACAGCAACCACAAACCAAAACCCAGGTCAATTTTGTATCTCTTGTACCCTATGCAGACTCATACAATACTGAGATGGCAAAAAAAAAAAATTCAAAGTTTGTTGCCCTGCATTGTAGCTCTGGAATGAAAATATTGATTAAAGTTAAATTATTTAGAAAATGTTTACTATTAATAAAGTCTTAATTATGTACAAATACAGAAATTCTGAAAGAAAACTGAAATCATCTTTATATTATTTCAACATCATACAAACAGTAACAATACAGCTTAAAGACACATTGTTTCACAGCCATCCTAAAATAAATGCATTCTGATCATCAGATACATAGATTACAGATAGAAGGGAAAAGGCATTCCCAAAACATTTGAAAATATTAATGTCATTGACAAGCCTCACGAGGGTATCCCCACAGTCAGTTTTAACTGGCGAGACTGGTCTCAGAGTCCTTGATGCAGCAGGGAGGGAAAGACACATGCAGGGAGTGATTGAAAATACCTAAAATTAGGCTCCTACTTGGAATTACTCTGCAAAAGCATCTCTCTCTCTCCATTAACCATAAAAGAGCCTGGTGACTGCATTTTTGCTGGCCCTTTCTAAGCTCAAACAAAAGACAGGCACTTAAGGGTTATTTTCTAAAGTATTTAAGGGCATTAGGAAGAAAAATCAGTTTGGCTATCAGTAGGTACTGTAGAAAATGTCTCTCTTTATTATAAATACTTAAGAGTTCAGAGAGGTAATTTCAAAGTAACAGGACCCTGAGGAGTCCAGGGAACTAAGATTACTGGATGGATTAAGAACTGATCATACAGATTTCCAGTAAAATTAACCAAGTATGGGAACACTACCTATATGAAGACCATCACTTCCTCAATAACAAAATCTGTAGGCTGAGGAATGTTTGTGATATATCAATACAGGAATTTACAGAATAAAACTGAGAAGGAAGTTTAACTTCCTTTTCAATATGTTACTGAAGAGAGAGATTTAGACAAATGATTTTGTTTGCTTGCCCAGGCTGCTGACCTTCAGTCTTCTCCCTTGTTTGTCCTAAGATTAAATACTCAAGCTTCACCTCTTCCACAAGAATTAGAGCTTCTTCTGCAAATCAGCAAATTAAAAATTCCCTTGCTGATTCAGAGGCAAACAGAAGGAGAGCATCCAACTTGAAAAGAGGGGAAAAAGAAAAGAAAGTACACAAAAGAAGAAGCAGCAAAAACTTTTCTGGCTTACTTTTTTCTGGCTTACAAAATAAGTGGTTTTCTGTCATTGAGCTAAAAAATAAAAAATGCTAGCATGTCTGAGGACAGTCCACAAGAAGAAACGTACTCATCTGCAGGGAACTAGCTTCATGAGCCACATTAGTCACCTAGAAGTATATCCTTTTAATTGCAACAAGGTCTTGAAAAGGTCTGAGAGTCATCTTGTTGTGCAAATACACTTCATGTGATGCAAACTTCAAGCACAGATAAACTATAACCTGCAAGCATCTGTGCTGTACAGACATTAGGGATAGCTTTCAAAAAATTCAGGCAAGATAAGCATCAGAAAGAGGATTCTCCTACTAGTATTCCTAGCAACATTCCCAGCTCCAAGAACACTCACACTCCTCATGCTACGAAACTGGAATTGCAGTTTATTCTACAGCAAAGCATCCTAATAAATGGTGCTGAATAAGGTCCCCCTAGGGCTACGCTAGTTTCCATGACTGCAATTAAATTAAGTGAAAATTGCTGTGAATGTGGGGCAATCATCTGAGCTGGTTGTGTTCTGAAAATAGTTTTAGTGGAAGAAAAAGAGAAGCTGTGAAGAAGCATCCGTTATATAAGGGAGTACTGTGTTAAGACTACTTCTGAAGTTGTTAGCGACTTTAAATGGACTATTTTGCTACTTGTCAAATGGAAAAGCTTGGCTGGAAGAATAAGGTAGTGACAATGTCAAAATAGCCACACAGTCTGTAAAGAATTAGGTAGTACTGGAGACACTGAGCCTTTGCTGTAGCTCCACAAGGAGAAACTGCAATCCATGAACTCCTTCAAGCTAAAGAACCCGCTTGGTCCTGAGAAACGTATCACACACAACACACGGGGCAAAACAGAGAAGAGCTGAGAGAAGAGACTGACCTACTTACTTCTTTAAGCCACAAAGAGACTTACTTTTTGCAGGTATTCCTGTGATAGTAATCATACCACAGATGATGTTAAACATTTGGTGCCAGGGTGCACTGGAAAACAGGGAAGTTTGCTATGTACAGGCTGTCAGAGGTTCATAATCATCTGGCTCAGATACAACGCAATTAGCTCAGAGCTTTAGTTTAGGTGCAGATTTTATCATTCCTTAACTTTTGTGGTGGATTCAGCCTTTCCTCGAGCATCTCGCTTTCCAGAAGCAGCAGAGGCACCTGGGGAGGCTCTCACTCACCTGCTTTTCTGTTACTAACCTAAACCATCCATGCAAGTCCTCCTTGCAGGAATGACAGGCTCATAGAGGCCAGAGTGATTCGATCATGAACAGGAATAAAAAACAAAAAAAGTCCTCTCAAAACTCCTTAAATAGAAAAAATAAGTGATTCCAACATAGAGTTGGAATAAAAATAAGCAGACGTGAATGAATCACTGACTGAAGATAGAATCACAGCTGAAAAAAATACAAAAAAGGTATGCATGCCTCTGCTCTGCTAAAAGTGGAATGCTTTTTAGGTAAAGGGCTATTGCCACAGAAAAATACTGACAAGTTTGCATTAACCTAGTCATAGCCTGGACAACATCTTCTGCCTTCCTTTTTAACAGCTATGTATAATAGCCTAGTATACTAAATTATAAGAACATTTTTGAAAGGACTTCCCTGTAACAGATAATGTCCATCACTGACTTTCTTTCTAATGGTTTATTCTTCACATTCCCATAGGATGATTTTCGTGTTCCTTAAGGTAAAATATAATAACCAGAGGACACAATTACAGAAGTTATAGAAAGATTAGCAGCTATCCATCAAAAAAGAAAGTAGATTTTTTTTAATACTTCATTATGCTGCATATGAAATGTGTATGTCAACCATAGCTGCTATCCGTTATACAGACATATAAAAAAAGAAAAGATTACAACATTGACAATAATGTGACAAATGTCATACAGTTCTTTGTATCCAATGGGCTTTTAAAGTTTCAGTCCTGAAAAGAGGTACAAATGTTTAGCTGCAAGTACATTAAGAACTTCAAACAAAAAAAGTTTCCTATTGTTGTCATCTGGAAAGAAAGACATTAAGAAGTAAACTAAAGTTCCTCTCTGCAAGTTTTCTTCAGATGAGCATTTCCAAAAAGAGCAACAATCTTCCCACTCAATATCAACTTAGGGATTGTTTTCATTATAAGTACAACGATGGCCTATTTTTATTCTTACAGCATCTGTGCCCTAGACCCCTTTCACTTCACTGAAATTTATAAAATCCAGGAAAATTCTCCATTTTCATTGCAGGCTTTTGACATTCTGGAGTAATAAACCTGGGGTAGTGAATTCCTCAATCTGCTGGTTTCATTGTTGCTAATATAGCCCAGTATCAGCCACCTTTGCCATTATGGCCAAGACTCTGCAAATGAAAAAAGGTTTTGCTTAACTACAGAAGAAACTCAGTCTTAACTTTTGTCAAGGTAAGAAGATAAGAGACTTTTCAAATACATTATAACTTTATATATATATGTTGTTGCTCTTGATAGCTCTGACAGTTTTTGATTGATCTGTGCTGTCACTGATCCGTAGTTTAACTCATAGAAGTTCAGACAATGCAATATTACTCTCTGCAAAAAAATGAAGATCCTAGGAACAAGTGTGCAAGAGAGTAGCTAGATGTCTGTGAGAATTATTTTTGGCTCGTAGCACTTCAAAATGTTACGATGGATGAGGAATCAGTACAATCATTACAATTCTGATGTAAAGAAGAAACAATTCCTCAAGTCACAATAGTTTTCCCATCATGATGCATATATGAGAAACTAAATGTGTTACTAAAACACATTCATTTTTTCTTATAATTTTTTTAGACTACTCTGTGTTCACCTGCAATTAATGTATGTGGTTTTCCAGATAACAAAAGAAACAGGAAAAAGCTCAAACTGCAAAAGAAAATTGTCTAACAATCCATCAAGGATGTTTTTCCACAATCACTGTTCTCTCCAGAATAGCATCCCCATCACAAATACTCTGTGTCCTCTGAGGAGATACTAAATATCAAAGTGCAATATAGCCCCAAGATACAGCTCCAATAATAATTAATATCCATCACCCTTAGTCATTCTGTAATCTTCAGCCATCTTAGTTTTTAAATTATCTTTAATTTTAATAAAAAACAATTTTAATTATCTATTTTGTTATAGAAAAAGAAAAAAAATCTGAAATTAAAAGAATCATAGTAGAAGTTCCAGACTAAAGAGCTTTAATGCTTCCTGCTAAAGATTTAATCTACATTTCATAACCAAGTCTTCAAAGATGTTTATCAAAGCAGTCTTACCCCAGCTAATTTTGGTAGATTAAATTTGTAAGAATTACACAAGGATGAAACTGTCAGAGATCTCAGTTTCACAAGCTCATTTTCACAAGAAGTACTCTGATCAAGGCAAATAAGAATCTGAAATACCTGGTCACCAGAAATTAAAAAGGGATTGTTCATTTAACCTATATGTACTGATAAGGAAATATAAATTATTAAAATAGATTAGTATTACATTCTAAAAATCAAAGTCAGACATTCGTTGCATCTTTCAAAACGTGTTCAAAAAGAGTTATGAGCTACATTGTACTTAATACATGATGAAACAGTATATTGTGAGTTTATAGAAGTTACGTATCTGCAAAAAAGTGAAAGGGCATATTTTTTGCAATGAATGAGCATTAATCAATTTTATAGGTCACCAGCAACTATTACAATAAAAGAGTTGAAACCAAATCAGTCATAGGATTATGGGCCCATGTGAACCTCATGAGGTTTCACAAGGCCAAGTGCAAGATCCTGCACCTGGCTTGGGGCAATCCCCAACATCAATATGGGCTAAGGGATGAAGGGACTGAGAGCAACCCTGTACAAAAAGCAACATGGCCAGCAGGTCAGGGGAGGTGATTCTGCCCCTCTACTCTTCTCTCATGAGACCCCACCTGAAGTCCCGTGTCCAGCTCTGGAGTTCTCTGCACTAGAAAGGCATGGACCTGTTGGAGCATGTCCAGAGGAGGGCCACAAAGATGATCAGAGGGCTGGACCACCTGTCCTATGAAGACAGGCTGAGAAAGCTGGGGTTGTTCAGCCTGGAGAAGGGAAGGCTCCAGGGAGACCTTCTAACAGCCTTCCAGTACCTGAAGAGGCCTACAGGAAAGATGGTGATGAATTTTCTAGCAGGGCCTGTAGTGACAGGACAAAGGGTAATGGTTATAAACTGAAAGAACATAGAGTTAGACTACATATAAGGAAGGAATTTTTATACAAGGAGGGTGGCAAAACACTGGAACATGTTGCCCAGAGAGGTGGTAGAAGCCCCACCACTGGAAATGCTCGAGGTGAGGTTGGATGGGGTTCTGAGCAACCTGATTTAGATTATGATTTCCCTCATCACTGCAGGAGGTTGGAACTACATGACCTTTAAAGCTCCCTTCCAGCCCAAACCATTCTATGATTCTATGGGTATGTACTGAATATCCCAACCTTCTCTCTGCTTAGGGGCCTCTAGTTAGCACACTGCCACCTCAGTTTATTGGTTGTATACTTTTTAATTGCAACATTAAGGAATAAAACAAAGACTATCTGCAAAACCTTCAGATGCCTCTATAATTATTTATTGCCACCAACACTTCTGTACTTTACAGGCATTTCCAGGGCTGTCATTTTACAGAAGTGGCATGGAGTTTGTCCTTAACTTGAAGGGGAGGATAGCAGGGAGACAGCAATAAACATTTTGATCACTTGTCTTTGAAATTCCTTGAAGATTTTAAGTTTTTTCTTCAGTTTATAACTTTCTCCCAATCCTTTAATATAAATTGATGGATTATGCCACAGTTTGACATTGCCATTTCAACCTCAGAACTGAAAAATAAGGAATAACAAGAAACTAGATTTTTTTAAAAGCTACAAATGTTCTCAATAGAGAACAAGTGTGTTGAAGAGGCCACTGAACTCTCTAAAAGTTGGTATCCCAGTTACATTGTTAGACTTCACAAAAGAACCAGGTGATTAAATCATTTAATCATTAAGTAAACAGTAGGTAGCTCAGTTACAATAAATTGGACAGTGATATGCTTGTTTACAGAAGCTGGAATCTGGATGATAAACACCTGTGTATGACATTCATTATTCCTGCAGAGAGCTGAGATGTCCTGGAATGGGTGTCACCGCCACCAAGAATCACAGAATCACCAAGGCTGGAAAAGACCTCTAAGATCATCAAGTCCAGCCTAAGACCTAACACCACCACATCAGCACAGAATCAGAGAATCAAAGAGTGGTAGAGTTGATTTGGGATTTAAACCTAATTTTGATGCAGTGACTAATGCAGACCACTGTGTTCTAAAGACGGGTATATTAAAGTTTTTGGAAGGCACTTGCATCATGAATGTTTTTTAATTCTTCAGAAATTAATTCTGAAGTTGAGACCAGGTTTAGCTCTCACTGAAGGCCTGGAAGCAGCTCTTTTGCTGGGAATGATGGAACTGAGAGCGTTGTTTTTCTACAGTACTTCCATCCCCCTGAAGGTATTATATCAGTCTTCCTTAGTTCCTGAAGATTTTCACCCCACCAGTTTTCTAGACCAGGAACAGGAAAAGAAAAGGATTATTTTTTTCCACTGTTTTGAAGATTTTATGACATCTTTTGATTGGGGTGACATATTTCTGTCATTCCTTCCATCTTTTTTAAATACTGTGCTAGTATTCATCGCAACTAAATCTTTATTTATATTCATAAAAGGTAATTAAAAGAAAGTTACTGTGACAGTTCTTGCAGCATTTATATGCATACGTGTGTGTGTGTGTGTGTGTGTATATATACATGCACATACACACAGCCTATTTTAAATATATATGTCCACTGTCTCAAGTTGTTTATTTAAGTTATCTTGATAGCTCTCAGGTATTCCAGATGACTTTTTTCCTATGAGCATGATCTATCAATTTTGGCATAATGAACTCCTGCAAAGGTCAAATTTAAACGATAAATGCTGTAGGAAATGATGACTCTACAATAATCCTGTTATCCTCCTACAGCTCTAATTTCATTTTATTGAGTTGAACAGTGTAAGGGTAAAAGGGTAACTACTTTCTCTCTGTAACACCCATATACCCAAGTCCCCTGAGCACAACATTACATTTAACCACTGGTGTAATTGTATTAGTAATAAAAAAATATTGTAAAAATAATTATCTGTTGGGTTTGGGTTGCTTTTTTGTGTTTTTTGGGGTTTTTTTTGGTTTTTGGGGTTTTTTTACTTTATGAATATCAGCAAAACATTTTTAAGAATTATTAATTTAGCTTGTTGGTTTGGTTTTTTTTTGCTAGGAGGGTAATTTCCCTTGATAAAACACTGTAAATACAAGGCAAACTGCATTGTGAACAATAGTGTTTTCACAGCTGTTACCAGATGTTCATACTGCAGTGCCTAGATGCTCTGCTAAATATGTGCATATACAAGATGGAATAAAACTTCCAGATAACATTTTCAAAAAGGTTCTGGGCATCAGATTGGTTAAACACAACTCCACATTTCTAGGGGCCTGTATGCACAGAAGTTACTGCAGTAATTAATGTAGGTCTGCTCAGCCTTTGGTGTGAGGAACAGACTAGCTACAGCAACAAGGCACAGGCTGTTTGTTAGTACGCAGCCAGCTCATCCTTGGAACAGCATTGGCATTCTATGGTAAGCAAAGAAAATAATTAGTTAAAAGCAGCACTATGTGCAATCAAACAAGCATAGACATACTCAGAAAAAGTTACTTTAAGAAAGCCCATTTGAACATCTGTATCTATGAAGCCTTAATATTTATTGTTATGCATCTCTAGGATGGCCAAAAAAAATTTCAGGAGGAGCTGCAGAAGCCAGTTACAGAATAGGTACAAACAAACTCAATTAGTTTGTTTAAATTGTTAACATGTTCTTATAGGCAAGTACACTCATTTTCACACTTCTAATTATACCAAGTACATTGGTACTTGAGTGTTCTTTGTGCAGTGCTACAAGAAATCATTTAGCCTGTTGTCTAAACCCTGATCAGAAAATGTAGAAATCTTTTAACAGCTCACTGGCTATGAAAAACATAGTAGGTATTGGAGGTGTTCAAAAGTGCTACTAAAGTTGTACTTTCCTCCAGAATATTTTTTGCTGGAAAATTCCCCAGTGACTACAAACAAGATAGAGCACAAAGAAGGTGATAGCAATATCCTTTTATTGTCTCAGCTTTTTGCAAAACATGCAAAGCCCCTGAGTAAAGGACCCATTTGAATGTCTGTGGCTACTAACTCTTACCTTTTGTTTCCATTAGGTGTGGATCTCAGCTGAGGTTTGTTGCTCTCTTTTGCAGCCTCTGGCATTAGGTTGAAAAGATGAGTTCACGCGGATATCGAAAACAGGCAAACTTGAAAATGTGTGAAAAATTGGAATGACAAGGTAGGAATTCACTGCTTCTGATGTAGTGAAATGAAATCCTTGCCCCATGCACCTTAAATGTCTGCATAGGCAATAGGTGCATGCACAGAGGCTGGAGTGATGTTTAAAACTAGTTTTCATTCCTCTATAAACAATACAAATATCAGCTTCCCGTAATCTCTCCCACACACTTCTGACCTTGCAAAAAGGTTGTACAAGGAAAAGGCCTCAAAATAATTTTGAATTTAAGTTCTCTCCCAAGCCCTCAAAAAGGTCTTTCACTTACTGAGTACTAATGAAGAGCTCCTGAGCCCAGAAACAGCGACATATGGTTTATTACTAGAGTAGTGCAGATAGAACAACATACCACCTAGAGAATCATTGCCTAACACAAGGTATATCTGTCACTGAGGTAAGCTGTTGTCAAAGTCACCCTTAATTTTATGAAAATTTGGTCAGCTGCATCCTACTGAAAAAAACTGTAAACAACTTTCTCATCATCTGTAATGTGGACTATTTCAAACTCATGGAAAGTTACATTGCAGCTAGCTGTTGGGAAGCAAAAAGTCAGTACATCAGAATAGTGAAAGAAATAATGGATTTGAGATGCTAGCCCTTATATTCAAAGCTATAAAAAGGTAGTATCTAGATAGTAAAAGACAAGACCTCTCACTCCATATACCACCATGTTGTAGTTCTATTGCATGAACAACTGCAACAGTGTGTTTGGATCCTTGGAATACGGTAAAGCTCAACCAGAAAGGTCTTAATCTGTCCAGTATATACAACACATACATATACTTTATATGTGACTGGCTATGAGATTGAACACAATTTATATATTTTTCCTGGTTCACAGTCACTAACTGGCTACACTAGCAAGTTAGGGACTCTTTTCCAAACACAGGTTGAAAGATTGTATGTGTTCACCTTATAAAGTTTTACAAAACTGTACAGATTCACAGTCATGGTAATGTAAATTAGGCTGGACAGAGGAGTTAATGTTGGACACTCTACATAGTCTCCTTCATGACTGACTTGCCTGATTTTCAAAGTCCACTCTCTAACACTATCCCTCACACTTGGGAAAAATTCTCCATAAATGTATGTAAAGTCATCTCAGTACTACCCTTTAACTTCCTTCTTAAAAATCCATTTTGCACACAACCTACAAAATCTTGACCTGAGATTTATAGACAACTGGTTATTTGCTTGTATGAAGTGTGAGTGTTCTCTTGTCCTCTGCCTGTATTGGATAAAATCTAGACTTTAAAAGGCTTTCGGACAATCTTCTAAAATGTGCTGGTAGCCATAATGCTCACAAGTGTCAATGGTACAGAACAGAAGGGGACATACGATCCAGATAAAATGCTGGGCTGTTAAAGAAGACCAAGAACTTCATTAAGTGTCCTAACTGCCATAAGCAAAACAGGCAGAGAAGGTAGATAACAGTAAAATGGCGTAGAATAAAGTAGTTCTGATTTAATAAGAGGTGAGGAAATAAGGAGATCCTTAACTACTAATTATGTTACATAATCTCTCCCTTGTGCAGTCAACATATCACATTTTGTAACTCAGAATTTCTTTACTGTCTATCAATCTAAGAAAATACTATAACTTCACCTTACAAGAAAAAATTTACTAACTAGACATCAAATCCACACGCCAGTAGTCAGAGTGAAGTTTTCTTTCATATTCTACAGACTTCAAAAGCCTCTGTACAGAGGTAAAGACTTTTTTTCAGTATACTCACCAAAAAAAAAAAAAAAAAAAGAGAGAGACTTGTTTCACTTTACTTAAAAAGAAATTGCTGACAAAACTTTTATCTGTAGAAATAGAACTGGAAAGCACAGCACAATGTCATTTTTTTAAGAACGGGACTCAGTAACATTCAGCCTTTTTGCAGCACCATTGCCAATTGGATAAAGTATTTAATGGTACTTTATTCTGAACTATATCTTTTTGACAATGCATTTCATGCCTTGCATGCTACTGAAGTTACGAGATTGGAGTGAATAATGAAAGAGTAACTCAACATTCTTCATGGCACTACCTTCAGATTTGTTATTTTTCATTGACATGCCACTAGCTAAATCAAGTCTTCCTGATACATAACTGTTTCTTACTTTGTAGGAATTATATTAAGATATAAGAAGGTCTCAACCTTCTGTCTTTTTCTATGCAATATTAAAAACACATTAATATTTAAAGCTTCAGTACTCATTGCGGGAAATAAAAATTTAAAGAGCATGTACAAGTCAATGCTACAAAAATTTGATTTGAGAGCTTTAGTTTTCATACCAGTGTTATCTGTTCTTGTTCATCCAGGAGGAAAAAATAGCAGAGTTAGAAAAGGCTTTCAAAACATTTATTGTGTTTGTAGCAACACTGTAATTTTCAAAAGCAAATATATAGTGGAAATACATACCTTTTCCATGGTGCTATAAAGGGGCTTATATCAGCACATAAGGGATTTGAAGGATTTCAATACCATTTGCTTTAAAAAATATAGAAGGGAAAGCAGGAAAGGAAAATATTCAAAGAAAGAAATCGAAATTCAAGGGAAATATTTTGAAGTAAAGCCATATTAAACAATGGTAAAATAATATGGATCTATATACCATCAATAAAAAAAGCAGGGTCACTCATTTATAACTGAATCATGTCACTACTCATTTTAAGCTGGTTTACAAACTCGATTATTAAAAGCCCTTAGAGCAATTGTAGAAGTTGTAGAATGGTAAAAAAAATATATATATTAAAAAAACAGTAAACACTGATGTTTTATTCCAAATGGCAAATGTTTAAATTTTGGTTGAAATCATAAAAACAGGTGTTAATACCTGCTTGCTATTCAGAGAGCTACTTTATGTGTACCACTCTTGCTTCACTCCCTGAAAACACACCATAACTTGCATCTCCCTAGCACACCACAACCACTGCTCATCTTGACTGCATTGCAGCAGTGTAAAACTTGTGCAAAACTTAACATACCAAGTCAGAGCAATGGTGGTCTTAGCTCAGCCAGGCAGTCAAGATGAGCACAAAATTCCCACAATTACAAAGGTTTTAAAAGTCTAGGGTCCTGAAATCTATGCACTGGATAGCTGAACTCCTGACATAAGCCATGAGGTTCATTTTCTTTGTGTATTTTTTATCATGGCTAGTGTAACTACCATAGATAGCCTTATTCATAAAAACATCTGGTTTCTTTTTTGTCTCCTTCTAAACTCTTGACCCTCCGTAAGCCCTTAAGAGTGATTTTTGTCACTTGACTGACCATTAGATGTAAAGTTATTAGCTTTTAATCCTCTTTTTATCTGCCTTTTAACTTTACCTCTAGCACAGGTAGGTTGTTCTGTCTTGCACTGTGAGAAAGAATAAATGGGGAAGGGGAACTGCTCTCTATCACCCCCGTTTGAAGAAAGATGTCTTTCCATCCAGTTCTCTCAGATGTCTTTCTTCTTTGTTATGAATAGTTGAACATAGAGTCTGCTTTTTTTTGTTGAAACATTAACAACTTGTGATGCTTTAATCCAGAATTCCTGGATTCAACAACCTGGTTCAACAACCCCCAAAAAAGGTTTTTCCACTCAGCACATTCTCTTGCCCTAGTGCAAACTTCAGCTCCTTACCCTGTTGTCCACAATGCAGGCTTGTGCTGTTCCTCAAGAAAATAAATAAACAAACAAACAAAAAAAAACAGACAAGGAAACAAACAAACAAACAAAAAAAGACCTTGCATTATTTCAATCTAAATTATTTCCACTTTTTATACACCATGGTATTATAACACTGCCTTGTATCTAGCAACAATAATGTTAACAGAAATTTCACTCTTTCTCATTCTTGGTAGAGTTTAAGACAAACTGCATGACTTGGCTATAGGCATTTGTTTTATACGTATGTACATGGCAGCTCCCTCATTTTTTCAAATAATTCTAATGATAAGGCAGCTTTTTTATGTTACAGTCAGATTACCTGCAGTCATCTACATCTTCACAGACATTCTGCCCTCTGTTGGAGAATGTAGTAAGGGAAAGGCAGAACAGTAAGAACAGGTCTGAAAGAGACTTCCAGCAGCAGATAGATAGTTCAGTGACATCTAGGAATTGAAATAAAACACCTGAGGGATGCTTAGGATTGTCTTGGATCAATCACTAGGAGTTCCTCCTAAAATTACCATCTGGAGAACTTCTAAGATGCATATGGATACATAGACAGGATGTGTCTAGGATGCTGATCCTTCCTATTTAGGGAGTAACATATTTCACTTTTTAAGTGAAAGTCAGAAGAAACTGAACTACCAACAGTTGTACCCCATCTCCTACAAAAGAGAGCTGCCACCCAGCAGCAGGTGATGTGTGGCCACCAAGAGCTGGACAGGTTAAATTAGCATTTCAGTCAGAATGGCTGTCATTTATCTAACGGGTTTACAAAACTGTAGAAGCCATCCAGTTGACTGAAATTTTTGAAAGCAGGTGTTGTCATCCAGGAAAACTGTTTAGCGAAAAATACTTTCTTACAATTTATCCTTTTTGCTACTTACTTTTTACCACAAACTTCTCCAGGTTTTCAATGTAGCAGCCTGCTTTTCTGGTGAGGCACTTCTTGGTCACACGTTCAGGAAACCAGCACTTCATCTAAAGCTTTAGGAACAGTTAAGTGCACTGAGTATCTCTGACCAGATACTGAGACCATAGGAACCATGCTTTCCCAGAAGAGGTGAGTTCTGCAGACAGAGGGCAGATACCTGAGCCCTCTCCACAGGAGGGGTTTAGTTGTACTACTGCAGTGCTGCAAAACACCAGCCCCAAAGTCTGTGTTATCCTTACCCGTGGTTTTCCTCTTGACAACGTGTCTGATCAGCAGTCAACATGCAGTGCCCCAAAGAATCACAGAGTAATGCTACTCATGGTAGACCAGAGTGACCTGCAAAATGCTACTTACTTGGTTTTGCAGTAGCAGGACACACGCTTTGTTTTGTCACTGAGCATGTAATGCAGTTTTTAAGCATGATATCTGTGTTGGGAAAAAAATAAAGAATCACTGAATCCTGCATTGTTAAATTAAGTCAAATATAATTAAGAAAAAGATGAGAAAATGTTATTAACCAGGTAGTGATAAGAGGAAAGGATCAATGTCATTAGGTTTTAAAAAAAAAGCAATTGAATTTTAAATGAGAAATAACACCTCTCCCAAGTTAAGAAAATGGTAAAGAATTAATTTCAAAAATAGCAATGTCTTTGCCATCTTTCCTCCATATACTACACTAAAAAATTCTATTTATTTTGCCCAGTATTTAACACCTTGCTAAGGTTTGTTTTGCTGACTTCATCATATGCAGCTGTTAAGTGACTGTGACTAATTGTGAAGAACAAATACAAATACTAAGGGGAAAAGGTGGAACATTTCTGTGATCAGCTTCCTTATGTATGTAATTAATCAAGTGACAGCTGACATTGATCCAAAGTTGTTAGTCTGCTGAGACAAAATCATTAACAGATATTCTATCTCCTCACAAATTAACAAGAGTGTTTAGCATTGTAGGATATTTAGTTGATTGGCTGTAAACCATTGACAGCTTGGCTAAACTATCAGTATGTGATGCATTCTGATGCTGAAGTCATGATACTAATCATGGGCATGATGGATTTCAGACAAATGCAGACAGAATTACTCATAACAAGTCTTCATGATACCAGAATGTGAAAAGTATTTACACATACTGACACTTTAAAAGAATGTAATAATTTAGGGTTTACAATTTCAAAACTACAGATTTTTAAAGGATGGATATTCACCAGACTCCTGGGGATGGGGGACGTGTGGATAGTAAGAGCTACATGAAAGGTATTTCATATGAAGCACCCAAAAAGTAGAACTGAGAAATCACTTTTGAAACTCTGCAAGTTTGTAAACAGAAACACACCAGCAAGAAAATATCAAAATGAGGGAAACCAAATTGAGAACACACTTTGCTACATTTCACTCTTTTTTGTAATTGTTTTTAATCCCCTTCCCATTTCTTACTGGAGGATTGAAAGTGATATTGTTGGTGGAAAAGTGTCCTCAGAAATTCATTAAGTTACACTAAAATTCTGCATTTATCATACCAGCATTTGTTTGCCGTACTGTGAAAGGGCTATTCTATTTAGCAAAATATCTATTTCTGATATGCTGCATCACTTGAATGGCTTTCTTATTTTTGCATTCTGTGAATATATATCCGTTACATTATGTATTTAACCTGAAAATTTTGGTTGCACAAAAACTTATTTTGAAAATAATGTAAAACTATGTGATGGGTGATGCGTTATTAAAACAAAAAATAAAATAAAACAAATTGTCAGATACCATCAGGACTAAGTGTGCAATATTTTGTGAAGTGCCCTTGGATCTCAGTAGTTAAGGTCAATAATCCCTCCAAATAATGGGATGTAGGAAGATAATTTTGCTAAGAAAGTAATAGGTAGTAGATAAATAGAATTTCTACTTCAGCAACCTGCCGAGGACACATGCAGCTTAACTTCTGAGTGGAAAATATGGCTTGGAAAAAGTTATGTTCAAAGGCGTAGTAATGTGATGTTTAAATATGTTATCCCTACATTGTGCCTTCATATTCTTCATAACCACAGCATTATACTTGGACTCCTGTTGGGCTGCATAAGACAGTGGCTTTCTTCGTGACAGGTCATAAATACTCTCCTGCTGTGCAATGCTTTACAGGGTTGAGGGTAATTGTGTGCAGCTTAAAAACACACTGGTAACATGACCTCCAGACCCTATGAGCTCAACACAGAAAGAAAAAGGAAAAGCAAAGAAGGAATGCTCCAAACTTTATTTGCATTTTACGAAAGACTACAATAAACCTCTACGCATTTAACAGTTTTCTATCTACTATGGACTTCTGAGAAATGGATTGTACTTCTTTTAAAAAAAATGTTTTCTGTGTTTCTGTTTCATTTATCTTTGTTGTAGATTATGGGATTACTCCTATTTGGCCTCATCACCAGCATTGTGTCCAACAGGAGTAAAAAATACTTTATTTCAAGTAACTGTAGGGAGCATCATAAAAAAACTACAGACTAAAAACTGAAATGTGAGCGAAATGCATTTCCTTAAACTACACTGAGTGGAAATTGTGAGTCATTTTAACTAGCCAAGGCTGTGGATTACAAGCAGATCATACTTGGCTGATACACACTGATTTGTTAGTGTCTCTGTATTAGAAATTGCCCAACCCAGAGGTTGGCAGGACCTAGAAAGTACTTCTAACCTAGTCATGTAGATGTGGGGCTGCCACAGTGCAGTGTCCCCAGCTCCAGGCAGTTTCAAGGCTAAGCCAAACATGTATGCACACACACACTTTTAACACATTTCAGGATATACAGACCAACACTGATAGGAAACAGGGTCATTATGGCATCCATCTAAACAAAAAGAACACCCACACGAACATGAACAGTGTGAGCGGCCCAAACCTGGTCAGCCACTCTTGATGATCAGGAGGAAAATCTGCTAGTGGAAGAGGTCTCACCAGAAGCTGGGCTTAGACACTCCATTTACCCAGTAGCTATCTCCGAGACCTAGGTCTTCTTGACTTGATGAAAACTCAGGCCCTTGAGCCTCTGAGGCTTGTGGTTCCTTCCACTCCAGTTCCTGGTAATCAGTTCTCTTAGTCTATCACCAACCAGTCCAGGTTGAATTTCCATAGCATCCACGTATAGCCATGAAAGAAATAACTGGGATTTAATCAGACTATAGGGTATCTTGTAGTGATCAAGCATAGGGTTCAGCCAGGCAAGTGTACTGGCCAGCCCCTGTTCATACCCTTTCGCATCTATTTTCCCTCACTTGTTCTTCCCCAATACAGCCAAGACCCTTTCTTCTAAAGACCCTTTCACTAAACATCCCATGATGAGTGTCACATAGTCTCAAAATTCCTTTTAAAACATCTCATAATGAATTTTACACCATCCCAAAATTCTGTTTCGCCTGCATGCCATAATAGTTCCTGTACCCTGTAGGCAGCAATCTTCCTTAATCTGCAAAGCATTCAGATGAGGCAGTTTCTCAGGCTGACTTGTGTGGGCGCTGGCAGTGCCAGGTCAGGGTGCTCCATTAGCAGTGATTATCTTTTTGGGGTCCTCTCCACCTGCCATAGTTCCCCTGGTCCCCAGCAGTCTTATTGTTTATGGTCATTAGCCTTTAATCATATCATCTAAAGCTCTGAGCTCTCAGTCTAGAGGAGCTGAAGGTCAAGAGATTTCTACACATTGTCGCAAGTGGAAGCAAAGGCAAATTATCTTGGAAAAAAGTTGCTTAAATTTCACAAGTTTGGTCATGTTTCAGTTTCCTCAGTTACTTCATAATGCAGAGCTGCAAAGCTGCTTAAAAACAAAAAGCCACTAGAAATCTCCAGTTATTCAGACCTTCACAAAGTAAAGTTTGAGGCATAAGCCTCTCGAAAGAATTCCTACTCAGCCCTGCTAGCACTGGCTGAAAACTTTCACCAGTTAACAGGTATGTCTGGGAAAAAAGGGAGGGAGAGGAAAAGCAGCCTTTGCTCCAGGAAGGCATTGCTCCTTTTGGAATGTTTAACAAACCCAGCTGTGGGTATTTCCTCATTTTTGTCTGTCAGATGCTGCAGATTCTGAAAGTCGGATGACATCTGTGTCATTACTCCACTCTCCCCCAGCTGAACATCAAGGATTAGTCTTCTCTACATTAAAAACAAAATGTAAGAATTTTTCCCTGCCAATTTCTTAACACACATTACTTCTACCAACATAGAAGCCTAGCAGGGGGCAAGGAATTGTAGTTTCACTCTGAGATAAAATGAATAAGGTCAGCCCAGCAAGCTGGCTTGACTGCTGCTGATATCATATAGATGTTTTGTGATAGAAATACAAATACTCAATCTTCATTTGAATCTTTCACTATGTTGTCATGTAGCAGTGCTCTCATTTGTAAAAGGCACATCTTTCTTTAGGCAGCAACAAACCAGCCTCCAAGTGCCACACACAGTATGAAAGTCCAAATGAACAACAGGCTTTAAACTGACAGTTTTGCACTTTTTTTTTTTTGCAAGAGCCTGTGCTAAATAGCTTCTCATACAACATGCATTGAGAAAAAATACCAGAGATAACACGTTAATCTTCCTGAACAAAAATAACAAAAAAACCCAAACCAAAACAAAAAATCCAACCAACAAAACAAATAAACAAACAAAGTTAAAAAAGATTAACTGACAGCAAAGAGGAATGGACTGCTCAGAGGAATGAAGAGTGGTATAAGCAGGCAAGTGAGGCATGAAGTGCCACCACCAAAATGAGGCTTCACAGACTTTAGCTGAATCCACAGCCACAAAGTAGTCTTGAAAGAACCCAAATTCTACATGACAAAAATTGAAAGAGACACAGCTAATATTTATAGCCATGGTCATAACCATAATCTTCCTACAAATATCAATGTATAACTCTGTCATTATTAGATTATTGAATATAAAGCAAATGACATTAAAAATTCCATCTCAGGAAGCAGAGATCACAACAGTTTAATCTTGATTGTATTTCAATTTTTTTTTAATGTAAAGTTATAGCATCTGAGATATGATCTCCACAGAGGGGATTCAGCCCAAGATCAAGATTGGTATAGGCAACTCCTTATGCCTAGGTGAGTTTGCTGTCTAAGCTTCTATTATAGACAATAAACATCTACGTAAACACTCAATAAAACTCAGGGAGTAGACACAAATTATTAGCCAGCAGGTACAATGACTGTAATGTGCATGAGCATGTGAAATTTTGCGTTGACTGTAGTGAGATCTTATACATCTGCTGCACCTACATTTATGTGCCTAAATCTGAAACTGGTTCTAATCAGCTGATTATAATCTAAACTGTTTTATTGACTTCCTAATTCTCTCCTCTAATTTCTTGAGAGCGCATCAATATGTAAAGCCAGCCTAGAAGATGACTCTATAACAGTAAGGTGACCAAAATAATCTGTGTGGGACAAACAAAAGAAATAAGGAGAAGAAGAAAGAGAATGTGTAAACGCAGTAGAAAACTACAGGCTGAAATCAGTCTCTATTTGAGCATATTTTTCTTCTCATGCAGGAATCAAACCTTACTACACCAAATATTGGGGTTTATTATTGTCAAATACATATGTGAAACTCACTGATAGAACATAAACTTGTAATTACACAACATACAAAAATATGTATGTGTGATGAGGTTAACAAACTTGTAGAATTTAAAATTACACTGATGACCTTAACTGAATTTTTCCATCCTGTAACTGCTGAATTTTGAAAGATTGATATATATTTAGGACATTTTAAAGGTAAATCGTTCGTTGGATCATTTATTTTTCAATCTGTTTTGTTGTCATGGATTGAAGACACCTGCTTACATAATAAACATAATGTCTCTAGCATGGAAAGAAGATCCATAAAACACATTCTTACTTTAAATAATTTTTTTTTTTTTCACTGATAACATCTCAAAAATAGCAAAGATCACAAAATCACTAGAGTCATTAATGTAGATATCAGAAGTTGCTGGCCCTAGTATATCCACTGAGGTACACTGCTGAAGACTGATCTCCAGTTGGACTTTGTGCAAATGGTCACAACCTTCCAAAACTGGCAGTTCAACCAGTTTTCAGCCCATGACACTGTCTATATTTCCAGCCCATACTTCATCAGTTTGTCAGTGTGGATGTTATTGGAGTCTAAAGGCTTGCTAATGTCAAGATAAACATCCCTCCCCCTTCAGTCACCACACCAGTCATCTCATCATGGAAAGCTATGAAGTTGTTCAGGTGTAATTTCCCTGTCATAAATCTGTGCTGATTACTCCAAATAAAAAGATGACCAGTCAGAAGATACAATGTTTTCACACTGGTAGACCCATATGTGTACAAAAAACATTGGAGACTGAGAGGAAATAAGTAGAAAACATATCCTCACATCATACAGTCATCATCAACAACAGATACCCAGTACTGTAGCTTATTTACAAAGTAGAAACATTTTATTTCCACAATTCAGTTTCAAGTCAGCCAGAGTTTTTATTTGTCATTAAATAGATCAGCAACTTCTTTATATTATTATATCTAACCTTTCCTGAAAATGAGGTATTGCTGATCCTACTGTGACAAATTTGAAGACTGCTGTTTTTACCAAAAGTCATTTTTACTGCAACACAAACAGTCCATTTCAGGATTTCCACTCAATAGGAAGAACAGTTGTGTAGTTCTCTGAGGTACTGAAGTAAAAGAAGGAAAGTAGAAAATTGAGTTATTCTATCATATTCTCCCACAGAAATTACATCAGTTGCTACGAAGTAACTGGAATCACTATGAATAAGAGACTACCATTTAGATATCCTATTCAAGAACTAGGGAGAATGAGAAAGTGTGATTGAAAAAAAGATAGTTGAGCAGCAAAGGGATTAAAAAAATGCTCTTGTTTCTAGGAAGTTTATGACAACATAATTTCTCTGTGATCTGTTTAAAAAATTCTACAACACAACCCTCCTACTTTAGTAAAAAAAAGAGAAGATTGAGATGTTTTAATAAAGGTCCTCTCTAGAATGCGAATATTTAATAAGTGTCTTTCTGAATTGTTCTGAAAATGTTAGGTATTCTGTGATTGAAAAGCTCAAAGATTTCCTTCAATTACCTCTGAGTCCTAAGTGAACATGAGGAAAAAACTTAATTGGAAGATGTGTGGATAGTTTTCTTGGCATTAATAACATCTCCAATTGCCATTCCAAACTCTATGTCCTTGGTGTACTAAGGTAACAAGAATGTGACAAAGAAAAACATATCCAAGAAATAACAGGGCTCAAACATGAAGATGTGATGCCAGTTTTTATGCACTTTCCTTGAAAGGATTATTTTTCTAGTGCTTGCTTTACATAAAGGTCTGCAGGAGGTAGGCATCCCTGATATAGTTGCTCCAATTTCAAGAAATAATCAGTACTGCAAGTAGAAAACACTGGGATGCCCCAAATATTCTTGCAGAATATCTGCTGAACTGAGAAAACATGGGGTTTATTTATTTATGTGTAGAACACAAGTAAACACAACAGGCTGGAAAGTGGTCTGTGCTTTATTTGCATAATGAGAAAATGATGCAAATGATGTTTAGCAATTAAATCAGTCTATTAATTTAAACATTTCACCCATTTGTGAGCCACCTACATTTGTCTTTTAATTGTTTATTTAGATTTCTCTCTGCACTGCTTTTATTATTAATTCTTGCACTGTAGACTGTCAACACGTCTTTGTTCTTATAAATCAGTGTCAAAACTTGTGCCTTAACAGTTTTGATCAAACAAACATTCTACACTAGAATTTATATTATATTCTTATGATTATATTTATTTTATTATTTTATATTATTTTTCTCAGTTTCCTTTTGTTTTACTTCTTCATATTAATTTATACTACTTACAGAAATATTTCCCATTTGCTATATTAGCCCAGGGGTACAGGAGAAAAAGAGTTCAAGGTCTTAGCCCTCACAAAGAAGGTTTGACACATTTATTTGTATATGGTTTTAACTAATCACTCCACATTGCAGCAAGGATGGGTAACTAACTGCTGCAAGCATTTAATCTTCTGTGTCAATTAAAATTCCTGTGGAAGGAAAAGATGATCCAAGGCCAGATTTTAAAAAAATATAGGATCATATAATTTACTATATAATTGTAATACAAAGTTTTAAGGGATTTTTTTTTCCTTGAAAATTATTTAGCTATAAAGTAAAAGCCAGATTTCAAATTCACATTTTATTTATGAACAGTTATGAACAGTTATGAATGGAATTGCTAAAGATGCTTGACTTCTTAAAACAGAAAAAAAAAAAAAAAAATTAGGTAACTGCTTACTGGTAACAGCATTGATTTATAAACTATTTAATGCAGGGACTGTGTTTTGCTCTGCATTGCTTTTTACATCTTGATCTTGCTTCCCAAATATGACTCCTTGATGCTCCAGCCTAGGCCATGAATAACAAAGTAACAAGTTTTTGTCATCAACAACCAGAACATGATCAAGCACAGTCCTTCTGAGAGAAATGAATCTGTCCTGTTGCTTTTCTAATATGAAACTTAATTGTTTCTGGAAATTGTGACAAGGGTTTTGTCATGTATATTTCTGGAAGCCTCATAAAGGACCAGGACTGAAAAAAATATATACTAATGTTAATGATTAAGAAATAATACTTGGGAAACATAGAGCTATTTGCTCACTTCTAAAGCAACCTCTTTTGGAAAATTGAAAGTGTGGAACTGTGACTGCAGTCCATAAAATTCTCCTCAGCCCTGAAGGCAGAAATATCTGCTAGCTGTTGTAAACGAAGTCTACTTAAAAGAACGTTACCAAATTATCGTTACTCCTCTTGGTCGGAGAATGTCTCTGGAGTCAGTAGCAATTACTACAATAGGATTCAGAAATGGAAACAATTTGATTGTTAGTGCTTCTTGGGTTTGTGCTAGATTTGAACTGTCAGTTTTTAAAATAGTAAATACAATAAGTTATGAGAACTCAAAGAGGAGAGATTACTACTGGAGAAAATAATGTTTTAAAATTATTTTATTTTATTTTATTTTATAGAATCATTAATCATTAGACAAGGAACTTTTTTAAATAGTGTGCCGACTACTCAACAAAAATGAGCATGTTGTAACATTTGTGGTGAGTTTAGGGTAGTCGTTTTTTAAAGCAACATTCCAAAGAATAAGACAACATTTCCTGTAGAAACATTCTCTGAAAAAAATGTGTGTTATCAATCTGAAGAGTTTAAAGGTGTTTGGGATTTTGATTTAGGGTCATTCCTAAGGATAACAGAGATTTTTTCCTTTGCTGTTCAATCATCTTGCACAAGCCCAAACTTTTAGAAGGATGGTTCCGAATATGCAGGGTAGAACCACAATAAACATATGTCAAGTAAGGAAATTAATTACCCAGTGGTCAACTCTCCATTCATTGACTGACAGAGGTTAAAGGAAGGCATAGACACCAAATGGCAGACTACAGTTTATCTGTTTATAATTATATATACATATATATATATATATATACTGTCAGAATAAATTATGTCTTGTGTGTAGATACCACTCTGTCATGCATTCCATGGTTTTGAAAACATCAAAATTCGGCAGCTCAGTTAGGGAATGTGATAAAGAGCAGGACTGGGGAGACTAATATCGGGTCTGGAGGCAGCTTGGTCCAGCTCAACTCAGATCCGCACACATAAACTTTCATCTTCTGCAAAACAGAGTGGCCATACCTGGTTCAGGAACAAAACCACTGGAAATAATATCTGGTCTGCAGTAACCCAGACCATGCTCAAGTATTTTCTGCTAGCTGGCACAGGCAAAATACGTGCCAGAGAATGTCCTAACAAAGATGACAGCAGACCTAGCACGCACACACTTGTGTTTTGGCCCTGTTTGATAATCAGTTACAGGCCTACACTACATTGGGCCTTTGGCCAAAGTACACCAGATCAATGACCGCAGAAGACTCATCTTTGACCACCTGGCTGTGTTGAACCCACTTATAGCCTCCCAATGATCCATCCATTCCATCAATCCAGTCCCTTCCATTGTTTAATTCAATAATAGACCCTGTGTTTGACAGGTATATGCCACTATCCAAAACAGCTGTTTGAGTGTTTTATCTTTGTTCATTATTTAGGTACAAACAGGACACTACAGCAATACCGCCCACAAAACCGCTTTTGTTTTTACTTCCATTTTATTTTTATCAGATATGTATACCATCAAGATATTGGCAACCACACTTGAGTAACATCATCTTGTCTCAGATCCAACTGCTTCTGGTACATCATCATGCAGTATATAGTTTCACTGGCATGTCCAGCTGCTGTTGCAAATGATCCTGTTGTTCTGTGATCAAGTCAACATACAATACTCACTTCCTGTCACGTGATTCCTACATAGTAGCCAGCATCTGAAATACTTCTAAAAAACCTTGCTAATTGGCCTTTTGTCCAGAGTAAGATTTTATGAGAGTTATTACTCAAAGAGATCTCTGTTCTCATCTCTGTTTTCTGTGATGCAGACCCTCTCATGTCCCACCTTCCATCTTCACTGCATTCTCTCTCCTGTTCCTCTTCCTTGGATATTCTTTCTTAGTATATGGCAGGGAATGCAACTCTACATTACCTACTCAGCTCTCATCTCTGCTGTCGTTCACGTAGCCACCAGCACTACTAATATAAAGGTTTTTCTGCATACAAAATCACTCAGGGTAAAGTCAATGACTATGGTGAATTTACAACCACTGCAGCTGCGACATGAAACTCCACTGAGATGATTTCCCAAAAGTGGTCCCTCCACCAAAGGCAAAAAAAGTGAGCAATCCATGGAGTATTATTCAGCTATACTCTTGCATCGTACTGGGTGTAGCAGGATGCTCTGTCTCTCAATATGCCTGCCTCAGTTTTACTCAAGTTTTACAAGCTGCTTTCATCTCTCAGTTTTGCAGGCTCAGGCCTGAAGTAGAAAGGTTCCCATGAGAAAGGAAAAGGCCTAGCAAACTCTGATCTGGTAACAACCTTGAAATATATAAACAGAGGGCCAAGCTGATGTTCATAACACCAGCTGCTCTCTGGTGTTGAAGAACACGGAGCTCAGCCCAGCCACAACTAGGCCTGAAATGGAGATAAAGTAATAACAAGCAGATAAACAAGAGGGTTTGCTTGGTGGGAACAGGGCCTTCATGATTTTTTCCACTGTTTTGCTTTTATTCTCCAATGAGAGATTTTGGAGGTATGGCTAATGGTTAAATGACAGCAGTCAATCCACTTTATTCTATAAAAGCCTGGTCCCATTTCTGATCGGTGAGACTTCCTTACACTTTCCAGGAGGGTGTGCTGGACCTCCTCTCCAGCGGGGACGCCTGCAAGAGAGATTAAGTCTCGAGAATTACACCCAAGGATACCCAGCCGTAGTCTGGCAAGGGTAAGAAATATTACTCTTTCATTGTCTTTACTAGTGTACTTAATGTTAGGTAGCTTTCAACATTAAGTTTGAGATTGTAAGGACCGTTAAGAGTGATAATTAATATTCTAGGCCTAGCGTAGAGTGTAATAGTAAGTTGCCGGCATTTTAATGGTTAACCTCTGTTGTTTAATTGAATTAAGTAATATAATTCACTGTTAATATACCTTTCATATTCAAACTGCACTTCCGTTTGGATCTCCTGATTTTTCTACACTTTTGCTTTGCGAGAGCCTCTGATCTTGTGTAGTTAAGACCCCAACATGATATGCAATAAATCTTGATTGCTGCATATAGGTCTCATCTGCTGTGTGTTCCGTCTGGGACACTGGACTAGGTTAAAAATCTGTAACAGTCCACAGTATGGCAATATCCCATCACTCCTCTACTGAAGTATGTTACTTCAGTAGTGACCACTAAATAGTTTACACACGACCAACTTTGCTCTAAAGTCAGTTACTAATAAGTCTAGCCATGACAGCACAGTGTATTGTACAACTAAAAATCCATTTATCACCAATTCAGACAGCTTTTGTCGTCTTGTTCTGTACTGATGCTGTCACTGGTAGTCATGTTATTTGTTAAACTGTGTCTGTATGACATAACAGTGGCTGCAGCATGAGCATAGAAGTCAAAAAGGGTTTCAGTCCCATCAAAAGAGCTTTTAGTCACACTGAAGACATCATTATGTTGTCCTTTGACAAAGTTGGTTCTGCATTTGTCATCATTATGTGCTTTGTTTCATCGCATGTAAAAGAAAAGAAGACATTTTCTTGCTCAAAATGTTCTTTGCTATTACAGGGTCAAGTCTAGTTCTCAAGCATTTCTAAAACAATTGTTGAGAAATAACATTCTCTCTTACTCAAGTGTTAATTTTAACTTCTTCAACACATACGGAAAAAATGACCCATGCTTAAGATTGCTTGAAATAAGCTATTCAGGTCCAGCAAAGCCTGCAGAGTTCTTTCTTTGGCTGTTGATTGCTTTAATAACTGAACATAGAAAATTAAATTAATATGGAGAATTTCTTAAGCATTTAATTAATATTTGTTATCATTTTTTATTTTAAAGAACACTTGATTATATGGATTATAGCTAGATCCATGATAAGTTGTGCTGCATAATTGCCACTGCTGAAATCCTGTGATCAGTTACTTCAAGTTATCTTTCAATCCATATCCGTAAGATGATTTCTATGACATAGCACATAAGGTCAAAATCAAAAGAAACTAGAGAAAGATTAATATTTGGAAGAAAAGTTCTCATTTTTAATTTGAGGGTATTTTGAAGATTTTTCTTTTCTTATATTCTTCAAACCATCACTTTGTTTTGTATTTAGCGGCCCAGAAGTGTTGGAAAGAAATACAGTAAGTCAGTATCATGAATGGAAGACAGGACTATATTTTCATACTGTGCATTAATCTCTTTGGAATTCACACATATTATGTCTTTTGAAGACTGTGCACCATTTCCTGATCAGTTAAAAAAATTCAAGTGTTAATGAGACTTTTTCTACACTCCTTTGCTTCTAAGAATTCTGTTTGAAACTGTATTTTACTCTTTGTTGCTTAGGATTAAATAAATAAATTCCATCCCCCCACTGACTTACTCAGTATTTTCACCACTATATGTGAAAGGAGATTGGAGTCCCCCCTTTTTGGCTCCAGTTAGAGTTATTTTTGGTATCAGTTTATGATCTTTTGCTTTTCCATACGTTCCACTAGAACTACTTTACTTATATGAAAATAGTTAGGAAAGGATGTTAGGAAGTTAGTTTTAGTTATGAAGTTAGTTTTAGTTACAAAGTTAGTTTTAGCTAGGAAAATCTCTTCTGGTGCTGCTTTGCAGAAGAAGATAACATAAAGTATTCTGTCTGACCGTGTAACAGAACGCATTTGAATGGGAAGGATGAGATGTTAGTGCAAGTATATTTGACCCAGGCAGCAAGTACTTAAGAAGAAAATAAATGAACTTATAAATTTGTAACGCTTGTTACTAAACCCAAAAACACTATAATAAGAAAAAACTAGAAATCTTGAGACTCCTTTTAGGATTAAAGTCCATTTGTTTGTCCAGCTATCTTCAGAATCCATCCCTGCTAAGCATTTCAAATGCAATGGGAAAGCATTTTTCAATAGAGAACTGATCCTTCAATTATTTCTAATCAGGTCTACATCTTGATCAGTAGCCAGTACATAATAATACTTTATAGGCTTCAGCAAAAATATCAATGTATAATTTCACTACACCTACATCACACCTGCAGATGTAGTTAGTCATGTTTTACATTCCTCAAATAGCACAGCTTAACAGACATAACATACAGAAATTTGGAAATTATTATTTGATCTTTTGTCTCAAAATTTTCCTCTAAAACCCACATCTGGTCTTACATGTTTGTCTTGTTATTATTGACTATTTTTGTAACACTATATGGAGATGGTGGATTATCGGCAAGGATTATTTGAAAGCATTTTTCCAGAACAGTTTCAAAATAAACAAGGATGCCATAATATGGCTCTCATCATCAGAAAACCATTCTGCAGAGATGGGCAAAGTCATGCAAAGGCAAATCAAAGATCTGCATAACATTTGAAAAGGCTGTTAGTATTATTTCTGATGCCTTCATTCCTAACAGTTCTTTCTACTGAGCTTATATGGTACTAATTATATGAAGCATTTTCAGAATCACTCTCTCAAGACATAATGTTTGATCAATAGAGTTTAACCTTAGCTCATCTTCATTTAGCACAAGGTCTCTCTCTGATCTGTTTCAAATACAGAAGCTCCCCAATATTTGTCTCCTAGCAAATGATGAGTTTGTTTTTACTCATTTGGCTTGTTTCTAGGAAGATCAAGGTCAAGATATACAAAGAATTTAACAGTTGTGATTAAATAAAAAGCAAGAAATCTATATATATTAATATACCTTGTAATATTATATATTTATATATGCAAATATATACATGCATCTTGATTGCCCAAATCACATTTTACACCCACTTGCTGATTCTTTTTTCTGTTCAAATTCTTCACATCAGCTATCTCATAGCATATTTAAGTTATATCAGTTTATGTCTACATGACTTACTTACAAATTAATTTATATCAATTCCTAACTTAGTCCACAGTGTCAGTCTCCAGTGAATCAGTCAAGATCTCATAGATTTCCCTCATGAATCTAAATTTAGGAGTAAGGAATTTTTTTTTTATTATTTTTTTTTTGCATTTAAAAAATGTCTATCAAACGTAGGCTGATACTGATATTGGAACAGAATTATAGCTTGCTGATTCCTCATTGATTATGTGTTGTTAACAAATCAATACACCACTGTTCTCCTTATTTGTTTTAAACTACTTGAACTGAGTACCTTGTGACAAAGCTCAAAAAACATTTCTCAAACCTGTTAAAAGAAGTGATCACCGTGATAATAAGAGATAAGAAGACAAGAGTATTGCAAACAAAAGCCTGCAAAAAGGTTGATCGAGGGGCAGATTTGATACAGTTCCTGCTGAAGGGAGGCTTAGGAAGATTCACACCAAGTGCTCATGTGGTGTTTGCAGATAGACTGGGCTAAGGGAGCCATAAAGCTCCCATGGAGAGCTATGATTTATTTGGATTCACCAGCAGAACTCCCTTTACTGGGTTCTACAACTGGGGAAACTTTTGAAGCCTTAGGCTTTTGCAGAGAATATTTTAAAGGTAGACACTATGCCAAAATAAAAGAAACTAAACTGATAGTACTCAGTTCACAGAATGAAGCCAAAGAGAAGCAGAATCTCCTGTTCCACACCTGCAAACACTCACAGTGCTGTAATCTGCTCTAGCTACAGGTGATAGATGAACCTTTTTGGCAGCACACAATCAAGTGCAAGGCAGTAATCCAGCTGTAGTATCAGAAAGACCCATGTAACAGGTCAACTTGTGAGAGAGAAATGTAAAGTTCTGATCAACCTAAATGGTCTAAAAAACCTCTATAAGACATCTCTAGCTGCAACTGACACAGGATTTTCTGACATTCACTTTTGATCAATCTGTGCAAATAAATGTCAAGGCCAACATAGTATCAGTCCTGCAATACAACCAACATTACTGTATTTTATATTACATCATTCAAAGGATATATAGCACTGAGTGTAACTAAAAAGCAGAAGACAGGTTCTCTCTAGACATCTGCTTTTCCCTTCTGAAATTGCAATGCCTAAACAAGACCTGAATTAAATCATCCGGCTTCTAGTTGAAAAATGAAATATATTTTTCCAAAACTTTAAAGATCACTCAAGCCCCTAAATATTCTGTGGACATAGTAGAACTTGACACTGTAAGTCCTGTAAAGCCTGCTAGTGTATTTCACTACTTCAAGCCTTTTCAAGATAAAAGTTGAAACTCAGAGTTCCTACCTAGTATAAATGAAAAACAAACACTCATTTTTTTCTCCAGGGTATTCTTTAGCAAAAACCAAGTCAGAAAAAAAAAAAAATAAACTGAGAAGTAAAAGAAGGTTGGAAGCATGGTGCAAAACCTAGAACTTATAAACAGAGTGTTGCAATCAACAAATCATGCTATACGCAAAGATGTTCTCACTCTCCCCTCTCTCTTCCACAGTCTCGTCACTGACTTTAATTATAAGTCATTCCCTCAAACATCTCTGGAAAAATTGCTTAATTATATGAAAAGCATTTGTAGCAGAAGAGAGTGCCGATTCCTGACAAAGTGTGCTATATTCAAAGCTATTGGACTTAGTAGCAATGATAAAATCTTAGGTGAAGAGAGGAAAGAGTTTAAAAATTGAAAGAAATCTTTAAAATTATTCAGATGTTTTCTTTGTTTGATAAGACTTCGCACTCTAGGTACCTTCTTCAAGTACTTAACCTGCCCTTTTTGCTTCTCTTTCACTTACAGCACTGTTGTTTCCAGGTGACATTTAGAATGTCTGTAAGCTAAATTTCCACACTTATTTTAATGGGGAAAAAATCAAGCATGACATATGAGTTATTCAGATAACATTTGCTTCACTGTGGGAAACTCTAACCTCACTTGTTACTTTAAGCAACTGGGAATATGCCTCCTTCAAAATACTGGGTTGCTAGTATTGCAAATACTATATTTCTATGCTAAATCCTTGTATAGAAAAATATTTTTCCTCCATGTTTGTTGTAATGAGGCTCATACTGAACCATATTTAGACTATTTTAATAGAATAAATTGATTAGCTAGTGCAATAATGCAATTATTTAACATAGAGTAATATGTCAAGGCCAGACCTAGAATCATTCCATCTCACTTTAGACAACTAAACAAAGTGACTAATGGCTGTACGCCTATTGCCAGTGCAATGAAACAGACAACATCACAAGGTAATTAAGATCCTAAAGAAGGTGACACTCTCACAGCTGCCTAAGAGCGAGTCCATAGGGAGCTCTGTTCAGAGTTTAGGCCCCTCAGTTGTGTGTTTTATGACAGGCAAGATGAATGTGGACCTAAGCACAGGTGAACTTTTACATGCTTTGGAAGGACAAGCGCTGTTAGGTCTTGGAACAAGCCTTTTTTTGCAAAATGCCAGCAAACAATGCCAATGAGTACTGAAATAAGAATTAGGGAAAAATCAGGAGGAAAAGGCTCACCAAAAGCTGTTTCTGGACTAGGTGGTAGGAAATGACCTCCCAGCCATTCAAGGGAGGTAATTGTCCCGCTCTACTCCACACTGGTGCTGCCTCACCTTGAGTACTGCATGCAATTTTGGGCACTACAATATAAAAAAGACATCAAGCTATTGGAGAGTGTCCAAAGGAGATCCACAAAAATGGTGAAGGGTCTGGAAGAGATGACTTAGGAGCAGCTAAGGTCACTTGAATTATTCAGCTTGGAGAAGAGGAGGCTAAGGGGTGACCTCATTGCAGTTTACGGCTTCCTCTGGAGGGGAAGAGATGGGAGGCAGGTACTTAGAATTCCTTCGAGTCCTGCATCCAAGTCATTGGTGAAGATGTTGAAGGGGACTGAGCATAGGATGGAGCCCTGCAGGATCCCACTAGTGACCGGTCTCCAGCCTGATGTTACCCCATTCATTGTCACTCTTTGTGCTTGACCTGTGAGCCAGTTGCTCACCCATCGTAAGGTATGCTTGTCCAGCTCTATGCTGGACATTTTTTCCAAGAGAACACTGTGAGAGACAGTATCAAAAGCTTTGCTGAAGTCCAGAAATATTACATCCAGTGACTTCACTTGATCAACTAGGTGGGTTACCTTGCCATAAAAAGAAATTAAGTTTGACAAGCAGGACTTTCCCCTTATGAAGCTGTGTTGGCGTTGTCCTCCAGGTGTTTTTCAATACCTCCCAGAATAACCTTTTCCATAATTTTTCCATGCATTGAAGTTAGACTGTCCTGTAGTTTCCAGGGTCCTCCTTCTTGCCCTTCTTGAATATTGGGACAACCAGTTTCCAGTAAACTGGGATCTCTCGAGATTCCAAGGACCTCCCAAAAATCATTGAGAGAGGCTTGGCAATGATACCAGCCAGCTCTTTGAGGATTCTTGGATGGTTCCCATCAGGTCCCATGGACTTGTAGGGATCTAACTGTAGCAGCAAATCCTGCACAAGTTCAGGGTCAGCTAAGAGTTGATCCTTGTTGCAGTCATGGTCCTCCAGTTCTGGTCGTTGAGGCCACCTTGGTCCATCATCAGTGTTTAAGACAGAGGCAAAGAATGCATTAAATACCTCTGCTTTGTCTATATCCCTGTTGATGAGGTGACCATCCTTATCCTGTAAAGGACTCATGTTGTTTCTACACTGCCTTTTGCCATTAACGTATTTGAAAAAACTCTTTTTATTGTCCCCCACAGTTCTGGCCAGTTTCAGCTCCAGTTGAGCTTTGGCCTCTCAAATTTTCTCCCAACAGTGGTTAGCAGCATCTCTGTATTCTTCCCATGTCACCTGACCTAGCTTCCACAGGGCATACACCTGCCTTTTTTGCCTAATCTGTTCAGCCAAGCTGGTCTTCTGCCTCGTCTGCTTGACTTCCGACATTTTGGGATTGCCAGCTCCAGTGCCCTTAGGAGGTGATTTTTAAAGAGTGACCACCACTCATGAACCCCAGCTCCTGCAAAAATATTTTCCCAGGGTACTTGACTCATAAGCTCCCTGAGCAACCTGAAGTCTGCTCTCCTCATGTCCAGTGTTGAAGTTTTGCTGGCAGTTTTCCTCTTGTCAACAGAGATTTTAAACTCAATCCCCTCGTGGTTACTGTGACTGAGACGACCTCCAATCTCCACTTCACTCATGAGATCTTCTCTGTTGACAAGCAGCAGATGAAGGAGGGCATTCTTCCTTATGACCTGTTCCATAAAGCTGTCATCCAGGTGGCTTAGAATTCTTCTGGCCCAGGTTGTGCTAGCTGTATGATTTCTTCACTCCTGTGACCAATGACAGGATTTGGGGAAATGGCAGGAAGCTGAATCAGGGGAGGCTTAGGTTAGATATCAGGAAAAGTTCTTTCACCCAGAGGGTGGTCAAACACTGGAACAAGCTCCCCAGGGAAGCGGTCACAGCACCAAGCCTGCCTGAGTTCAAGAAGTGTTTGGATGATGCTCTCAGGCAGATGGTGTGATTATTGGGGTGCCCTACACAGTTGGACTCGATGATCTTGATGGGTCCCTTCCAACTCAGCATATTCTATGAGTCTATGATTCTAAATTCCCTGAGGCATATGGAATATAACAACATCTCAGACAAAATGAAATATAACAGTATCTCGGTACAGGTTATAAGCAGCATGATAGCAAGATACTTATTTAGGGAATAGAGAATTTGTGAGAGGACCAGAAAAAAATATAAAAAGAAAAAAAAAAGTACTGAAAAAGCATGATTGTAGGGAAAGACAAATGGAGAAAAATTATGAGCTCGTGTTGTACAAAGACAGGAATGGCATTTGTCAGGCACTAGTCAGTGGATGAAAGGAGGAGAGGGAATGGTCAGAATTTGGGTGGAGATAGCAGGAAGGTGAATGCAAGATTTCGGAACAAGGAATATCTCTGTCAACGAAGAGAGGGAGGAATGTAAGAAGCTGGAGTTGAAGAAACATCACAAACATTTAAGAGGCAATCTCTTATACTGGTCATATACAGTAGAAAGAAGACAGTGAAAAGTTGGGTTACAATTATTATTTTATTTTTATTCTTTCCTTTATTCCATAACGAGCTTTTCCAACTGCTCTTTTGTGTACTTATGTTACCTTGGGCCTCTGGCTGTGGAGGATGATAAAAACAAGAAACTGAAACACTGACAACATTTACAGGAGTCAATCCTGCAGGGAAAAGTCTAAATAGCTTTTGCCGACTCATTTAAGGGTAGTCTGAAATATAGCATAGAGGCACTGAACACACTTAACAAGCTGGATCATGCAGCAAAAGTGGTGAAGATCAGTCAGAGCTAATTTACTCCGTGAGTAGGACTTGGGGAAGAAGGGATTTAAAATACAGCTTTTGTTGAAGAGGAACTTCAGTGTCAGGAAAAAATAGTCTTATCAGAGATATTTCTCAATGTTGCAGTCCGGCAAATAACTCCTAGTCCCAGGGAAATTATTTTGTGTTTTTCTTTCCTTTTGCAGTCCATAAGTATTTTCTCAGATAGTTTATCAATGATAAAGATTATATGTTTAACTAAGGAATATTTCTATTAGTAAGGGTTTAGTCAGTAACATGGCCTCATTCTTCCTGCTACTTCATTTTCTGGCAGGCAAGTAACTCTTAAGTGTTAAAGCATTTAAGAGTTTAGCGGAGTTCATGATAAATTTCTGTCTTGAAATGCTACCTTTGGTGTAGGGTCTGCTAATGATCAGAGACAACATCAGGAGCCTAGACTTCATTTGGTCTGAAAGTAGTAAGGATTCTTACCTCAAACATTTTATTTCTACATCAGTACAGACTACAGTTAGCACACAACTTTGTATGTTAAGTCAATTTTATCTAAATATATTTAGATAAAGATATCGGGAAATAGGATCTCATTCTCCAATTGACTTGCTTTCCCTCTGTCTCCATTTCTTTGTGTTGTTAGGTATGTAGGATTTCTAAGTTCACTACGACAACTCCCTAACAGTTAACCTTCAAGCAACTGGCTCTGATTAGATCTAAATTATTCCTTGAAAAAGGAGACTGTTTACTTTTTTTTTTTTTAATACAGAGCATGTTTATAACTTCCAAATTGAATTTAAAACATTGTTTTGGGTTTAATTGCTCAGACAGCAAGTTGAAAAACCTTCAGTAAATTAGTCTCCCCTGTGCAGAGTGCTGTCGACCATACCCAGACCATGCATCCCCACACCTGTGTATAAGCTACTTTTCTGAGGTGAGAGAAACATAGCTTGAACATAGGACCCTACTAAATAGCTGTACTAATTCTGTGAGACATCAGAGCATTATGGCAGTGGTCAAAGCACTGTTTCCCTATAGATACACATTTTGTAAGGTCACAACACATTAGGTACTTTACGACACACAAACTGAAGAGAATGAGCACTTGCTCATCAATATGACAAAGCCAGCTAGCAGATTATAAAAATTATCTGCCTTGTATATTTTGACAGGCTGAGAGTCAGAGACCATAAGTAAAAAAAAATATTTGCATCCTGTCCTAAAAGTTATAGACATCTATTTTATACCCTTTCTGACCACTCTATGTTTGGCCTTCTTACATAAGATTTTCCAGCAAAATTCATATTTCTTTTTCTGGTTCATATTTCTTTTTCTGGTTCATATTTCTAAAATAATAGACAATTTAATGAAGTTGTAGCACTGATACTAACATCAACTAAAGAACATTACTAAGAAGAGATTATTCAGATCTCCCCATTTTAAATCACACACAACAAAAGCAATTTAAAAAAAACAAAACAAAACAAACAAAAAATAACAAAACAAACACAAACACAAACAAAAAAGCAATCAACAAAAATCCTTTAATAGGGCTCTAGGCTTTTTCACTGCTTAGCTATAAAGAACAGCATCTAAATTGTTTTTTGATTAAAGGACTACTGTAGGAAGTTAACAGAAAATCTTGAATGGAATTGCTGGTTCCATTGATCAGAATCAGTTTACGATGCAAGCCAAGTAAAACCTAATTTTATTTAACTTACTATGTCGATTGTCATTCTGCACATCAGTAAAAGGCTTAACGTATTTTCTTTCCTATATGATCCTATGATCAATCAATCAATAATTTTCAAGTGAAAAAAGCAGAATTTCAAAATAGTTTCAACCATGCATCTTTCAGAACTCAAAATGTTCTCGGTTTTGACCAAAAAGCAAATATTGAGGAATAAAACGTCAGAACTGCTTATGTGAGTTTAAAAAGTTATGAAGTTGCAATCAGCTGCTACATAGCACTCGGCCATTACAGACTTCAATTAAAATTTCTAAGAGCAGCACAAATGTAGAAGACATATTTTCACAATAAATGACAATAAGTATCTTACTAAATTTAAAGTAAAATGTGCATAAAACTAGCTCCTTTTGAAAGAAACCAGAATGAATTGATTTAATCAAAAATATTACTACTTTTCACAGTTTCAGAACTGAAAGTATTAATACAAAGAAAGTTAAGTTGGAGACCTCCAGGAAAGATAGAGAGGGACTTTTTACAAGGGTATATAGTGATAGGACAACGTGGAATGGTTTCAAACTGAAAAAGAGTAGATTTAGATTAGATATTAGGAAGAAATTCTTTCCTGTGAGAGTGGTGAGACAGAGCTAAAATGGTAAGCTGGGATTTATCTTCACTCCAGTTTGAGGCAGGTTCAACAGCCCTTTGAGTTATGGCCAACTTGGATAGTCTCTGTGAGCATGTTCTGCAAATAACGTTAATTATCATAGTACACATTTTTATCACAAAGAGTGTAAACATGCTGTTTCAGGAAGCAAGAAAACATAGGATAGAGGGACCCTTCAGGTGAACAGACAAGAAGCATTTTAAAACTTTCTAATATCATCTTACATTTGACATCAGGACCTAGAAACCTGATGGTGTGGCAACTGGAGCTTTTTGTAATCATCATGGTAAAAAGAGTGCAATTATATCTGTGTATGCACAGCTCCCTCCAGGTTTTGGTCTACCCAGAAATTGATTTTCCAATAAAAAAAGCAATTCCCAAAATAATGTACTCAGAAGCCTCCCAGCATTACTCCAGGAGTGAGTAATTAGTTCATTTTCCAGAGCAAGTGTCTTGTTTCTGCAGCAAGAGGAAATTTCTGTGTCTTTCATGGCATCTGCAAGTTTTATAACTGGTTCAAATATCCTGTACTCTGTTTTTTCCTCTCTACAAGCTGCAGTGTTCCCCCAGATCAGCAAAGTAGCTTTGCAACTCAAACTATCATTTCATCAAGTCCTTTTGAATTTCTGGATAAAATATTCATTAATTTATAACTGTAGAAAATAGATACTGCTGCTCAAGGTTCTGAGTTGCCCCAGCTTGAGCACTGATGCATTCACAGACAGTGCCTGTAGAAAGCACATTTGCTTTTCCGGATAGAAACCACAGGCATAGAGCAAAACAGTGCAGAGAATACATACAAAAAAAAATTGTACAAAATCTTGATAAGGATGGCTGGGGTTCCGTTACAAAAAAGGTTTTTCCGACCAGCCACAGCCCTTGTTAATTGCTGTGGTACAAGATGGCAGACACATGAGCACGTTTTCTCTAACCTTTCTGAGTGATTACTACCATTGTCTCTTGCACATCCAATAAGTCCATTACTGCAAAATTTCAGCAAGTCACACATATTTCATTTTAAACTCTACAGATACATGGATTGGGATGTTGAGTGTCTACTGCACTACAGTAAGTGACTAGTGACTAGTGGCAGGCAAAAAAAAATAAAATCATAACCTTTAGGAACCTCTAGATAAGACCTCTTGAAACTCCATAACATAAGCCTCTTCTCGTTTATACATGGAGCTGAGGCTGCCAACCCTAAAGGCACAGTTTTGCATTAAGCTGTAGGAAAGGTGGTCTCATGTAGGAGTTCCTGCTTACCTTCATGGCACATTTCAAATGGCACAGACAGACGAACTTGCAGCAAACTGATCTTAAAAAAACATGAATGGAGTAAAAGGCTGGGGTAGGGGAGGTGACAGATGGTTTTGTTTTTTCTTGAAACCACAGCTTTAGCAAGTGGCAGATTTTGAGATCTGTGGTCAAAAGAGTAAGGACATCGGTTTTGGATTAAATAATTTAAACATCAGTAATTTAGGACTGAAAGTCTGGATAATGACCCCAGATTTGCAACACAATATAATGTATTTATATCCACTTTCCTCCTTCATAAATTTATTAGAAAGTGTGTGTCTTAGTTAAGTATAATAGCAGCAGTTTTGAGTGGTAATTTTTTTCCCTTGCTAGATAAGATGTACCCCTTCCTCTATAAGGCATTGTTTCAAAGTGGTTTCTAGTAGAACCAAGAGTGGATGTAAGTGACTAAAGGAGAATTGGTTGAAATTACAGTTTCCCAGCAAAGGTTTAAAAAGACTTTTAAAATTAATCCTGTGCTCTAGGACACCACATTGCTTACATTATTTAACTAAAATGTGAGGATGCTTGTAACACAATCTAATGGCACTGAGCTGAGAATAGCCAGTGACTTTTGCAGATGGCAATGGGGCAAGATGAGCTAAGCTGACATTAAGATAAAGAGGGAATTGTCCACTGTTAGGTAAAAATAAAGGAAAAATACAAAAAAACAAAGAGACAGAGAACACAGTTCAGAATTGTTTTGAAGACGGTGTTCAGAGTCCTAAAGAACTTAAAGGTGAATTTATCACAAAACTTTTAGAATGAATCTTTAGATGCACACCCTTAAATAGACTGAGTTTGAATATACCTAGTGAGCAAGCAGGAAAAGGACTAAAAGTTCAGGACTGGGTCCTGAGAGAATGGCAGAAAAGACAGGAGCAGATTAGAGACAGATTAAGGCTGTATATTTGTCTGAAAGGGCCAGAGGAGGCAGCCAGAGGGAAGGCAGGAGGGACTGCAAGTTTCCCATGAAGAGAGCCACAAGGCATTGTGCAGCAGAGCAAGGTTGCTTGCAATGAACATTTTTAAGAATGGAGTGTAGGTTGTGGAAGCTGAAATATGCTCATTGGTTCCAAAGCACTGGTTTACAGGGAGAGAAACTGATTCCAAAGTGTATTGAAGAGACTAGCAGACTTATTGCAGGACCACATCAGGACTTTGGGAAAAGCAGTTGCATTATACTGAACCGCTGATTGTGTTAACGAGGGAAGTCAGGTACAGGTAGCTGGAAACAGTTTGAGAACGTTATATTCTACATTCCTGTCCCAATGTTTTCCAACTTCTATTCATTCATTTCTTGTTGATTATGATGGTTTTATGCTACATTTACCCTCAGTTTGCTTTACAGAAAATGAATACTCTAATCAATGGTCCAAGAACTACAGAGCATTTACAAGTATAAACCATTGTGATTCTTATTAGAAAAAACAATACATGAACTTCCGATAAAGTCAAAACTCAGAACTGGACAGTTCCACATTTTGAAAGTAGAAAAATCATTATCTGGGTAAAGTGGAGAAATACTGAAAGAGCTACACAATAATTCTAATATTAAGTGGCCATGAAAAACTGAAGAGTAGGGAAATTTCCACAGTATGTCAGCAAGTGGACATACAGTTGCACTATTGGACAAATAAAAAAATGACTGTGCTTATTTTTACTGACAGTGGGTTCATTCTTCAAGCTATCAAGGAACTCAACCACTTCAAAGACAAACGCAAGCTGGTACACAATGAAAGCTGCCAACTAAACATGAAACTATAAATGTATTCACATACAGGAAAGAGAAAGAAAAAGAAAAACAAAACTATTTTCTGGTCAATTTAAGAGGGAAAAAATATGCTGCTCTGCATTTTCTAAGCTTAATTCTGTTTTATTTAATCTCTTGGCCTCATGTCTCTTAACGGACTCATTTGGGTGAAGCTTTTAAAGATGTGGGAGATACAGAATTCTGGAGAAATTCTCAAGAGTAAACATAAACCTGAAAAGCCAATCGTTTTGAAAGTTCTTGTTTTAGGTGAACAAGCCTTGTGAAACATACTGGACATTGGCCTCCAGAACAAATCATCTCACACCAATGTGAAGCTGATCTGAATATTTTCAATATTCCCAAAGGAAAAGAAGTTTAGAAACACAGAAGGATGGAGAGTAGGTCAGTTAAAAGAACAGAGCTTGCAGTATATGAAATTAATTATCTAAACTCTTAGTTTTACATTCCTTAGGAGACTAAGAATTTAAGGCCTATTTTTCAAAATAATTTGTATGTTTAAAAGTGAACCTATAGATTGTTGCAAAAATGGTAAGACAAAATGGAAAGGAATATTGATGCAGTGTTAATGTGATGAAGAGATAATACAATCCCTCTAGCCTATAAAATTACATTAGAAGCAAATTCTACTAGTGTAATTTTTGACAGAATTTTTACTTTTCAAATGTTCTTATATAAAAATTCTTTCATAAAAAGGATGCTACACCATATGACTGCCTTCCCCCCTTCAATCTAATTTTGCCAATACTTTTTTCATTCTTATAACAAAATAAAACTAAATTTACAAAAATGTAAATTAAGTAAACAATATTTAACTATTTTTTTTCTATCTCTGTCTTTAATTCTATTCAGAGGCAACAACAAAAAATAAGTGGTATATTTTTCCTTTGATGGTTAAGCCTTGCTCTTCAATTACTGTGTGAAGTAAATTAACTCAATCATCCTTTTGAATGAGTGAGAAACCTTGCTCTACTTCTTATTCCTCTGTCTAAGGAAGAAGGAAAGGTAGAAGGGAATGGAGGATGAGAAACTTGCTCATATTCTCAAAGAGGTTTGTGGGTCTCCTAGCACTGGAACCTGCCCTTCCTGCTATCCCCACCTTCGACCTCAATCTCAGGTGCCAACAGAAAAGCTGGAACCTAGAAAATAACTTTTCAACAAAACAATCAAACCCTGGTGAACTTCAAGGATATCCATTTCAGAGTCAGATCAGGTCTGGAAATGATTCAGTCTTTTATTTCAACTACTTTATTCAGTTCTACTCTTTATGCGGTGCTTTCTTTGTCTTCTCCAGACGTGTTTTGAAACCTGTATGGCATCCTTGAATGTAGAGGTTCCTAAGGTAAATACTTACACAGACAGTAGATTCTCTCATCTTGATCTTGCTGTACTTTCTTAGCCTAAAAGTAAATAAACTGTCCCCTGATTTAATGAGGATTTGTACCTGCAAAATAAAAAAGCCATTTAAAATTATGAATAGCATAAACAAAAATATTGATACCCAAGATAATGAGAGTAACTTTTAATTAGACAGGAGCACAATATTATTTTGAAGTTTTAGTGCAGGCCATATAGTATATTAAAAAAATATATATCAGATATATCAGATTTTAACTGAGTGAAAGCATTAGTAAAATTTCCTGCTTAGTATCTCTGCTGGTTATAAGCAGAAAGGATTATCCACATCACTGCAGTTAGTGAAGCAGTTTTTCCCTAATAATATATAAAATTAAATGCAGAAGATATTGGTGAGGATGATTGTGGAGATTGACAATTTTTCATTCAGTGCTTTAGTTAGATCAGCCACATTGCCAAACAACACTGAGCCTGCATTGTCTGCATTAACAGCCTGGAAGATAATAGCCCTTCATTTCTTGTGGAACAAAATATTTAGTAATGGAAAGCAAGTTTTTTCAGTGAAAAAGTGAGAAGTGAAATGCTTCAGTGGTGGAGCTTTTATTAACACTCAAGGTATCTTCTCTAAACACAGAAGCCCAGAGGCTAAATATCAATCTTCGGCATGGTAAGTTGCTATGCATCCAGTAGAGCAAGACCCATCAAAAAGACAGAAGAGAAAGGGATACTACTCCAGCCTCAAGTCTACAGACCCAATTCAAAATGTCCCAACAAGTTTCAGGATCCTTTCTAGTGGATGGTGACATTCAAACCATGACATTGGTTTGAGAAGGAAGCAAATTATAGACACTGTAATCACATCATTGTTTTAGGATTCTCACCTTATCCCCACATACAAATTTTTTTTTTCTTGCAATAAAATAACATATATAGAACAGCTGATCTTCAAACAATAACTATGTTTCTTATTCACTAAATGGATGGCTCAGTTGGATAAATTGGGATTTTCACAGGCACCTATCCTCTTTGATTGACTACTGAAAATACAGAGATACTTGATCTAAAAAGGACAAGATCACCTTTCCTTCCCTCAAAGAGATAGATAATTAAAATGCAGACACAATAAAACTTACATCAGGGACATCAGATACCAAACACCTTTCTCTTCTAATTGTTCTGAAGTTGGAGAGGCTGCAGACTTCAAAGCTCCACAAAGCTGCCTTTGGAATATGGACAAATAAACTGTTCGTTCCTTCAATTGTTTAAGAATTATTGGGGAAGTCGTTCTAAAACACTGAAGGATAAAGACAGACCCTTGTCTTGAAAGCTTTTTCACATGAGCCGCCCCAGTTGAAAAAAAATGAGGTCATTCATCCGAGCAGTGTAGGAGACCAACTGATGCTGAATTGAACAGAAGAGCAAAGAAAATGTTTTTTTTAATACAGATGTTTCACTAGCAGGGCAACAGTGTTCACCCTACCTACAAGATATGTGAAAAGAAACCAGTGTTTCAGCAAATGCTCTTCATATATGAACAAGCTTTTTGTTTGTTTGCATGCTTTCAGTTTTGTCAGGCTTGCAAATCTCACTGCAGTGTTTGGGCCATACGAAGCTTTTTTCAATGTAAACTGTTCTTAACATCTATTCCCCTACTCATAGGCTGATATTCAAATGGAATTTACAGGGAAAGATGAAAAAGCAAGACATTTTGTCTGGTTACTGATAGCTATAATGAGAGGACTACTGTCAGAGTTGGGCTTTATGTACTTGTGATTCTTAATGTGTAAAGTATGTTCTAAAGGATGAGTCTTACATAAATAATGCATATTTTAATAGACAAAAAGTAGTCTCAGTTGGTTTTGATGGGGAGTTTTGAGAATACTGTAAGATAGATTTTCTTAAAGCAGACTTAGTAGCAGTAGTTATGCAGGGTTTTTTATTTTGCTAGAGTTCTCCATCCTGAGGGGATGAAAAACATTCACAGACAAAGACTTATTACAGCAGATGTTATCATTTCCAATCTAATAGAAACGGTTTGCTCAGACACAGAATTCAGAGCAAAAAATGTTTAATTCTCAAAAGCACTGAAATTCTGTTGATAGGGATTTCAATAAACAAACAAATATTACTTTTTGATAACCCTCTTTCTATATAGTAGTATTTCACTGCAGAGACAGAGCTCTTCACAAGCTCACTGCTGTGAATGAAAAAAAGATGACAGTCAGATTAAAGGTTTCCAAAAAAACTTGCATTTTATGTCAAGTTTTCTATGTCCTCATTCGAGGCATTCATATTAATTTGGACCTGTGATTAGAAATGCTGAAGTGCTGAAATAGTTGCTGCTTTTCAAGTCTCAACATAACTCTAAAACATACGGATCCTTGATGAAGATATTCTTAATGTTACAGAACACCACAGAATTAAGTCTACTGATTTTTTTTTCCTTGAAGCAGTGTCCAGGGTTTCAGCTGTTAAAAAAGCCCTAAATGTGTAACTCTGCACACTATCCCTCCACTTGCTTTAATCTATAAATACTTTCATAAATCCAGCTTGTTCACAAGAAACATCAATTCTAAATTAATGATGTTTTGACCATACACATATCCAATTTTCATGAGAGCATTCCTGGAAGCTTCACATACCATCCTTTTCCACAAATTTTACCATATATTCCTACCGTTTTTGTTCCATTTATTCACAGACAGCCTCAGATTCATACCATCCTTTTTGGTATGAGCAAAAATGCACCAATACACCTTGCTGGTAATTCCCCAAGCACAACAGGTATGTATCATCATTTTTTCTCCCAAGGAGACAACAACTAATGGGTTGCAGGAGGGGTTTCCTGTCAAGATTTCTCAGTTTCCATTTCAAGCACTGCTTAGAAGCTCTTTTGTAATGTGTGGTCTCAAAGATCCCAGCAGAACTAAGACCCCATTATTATAGTTAAATAGGAATAAGCCACTACTGCAGTATAAGACTGTAAAAAACTCCACAGATAAACAGACATAAGTACAGTTGGGTGAGAGAAAATAGAAGTAAATACATAGCATGTTAGATAGCATGTAGTCCCTTGTGACTTGTTTCTGTTGCTACTACAGGATCATGTAGAAACAAGCATATATGATATACAGGTATGTCAGAGAGCTAGTAAAGGGAAAATCATAGAATCATAGAATCACAGAATGGTGAAGGTTGGAAGAGACCTTAAAGATCATCAGGTTCCAACCTCCCTGCTATAAGCAGGGACACCTCACACTAGACGAGGCTCACAAAGCCTCACCCAACCTGGCCTTAAACATCTCCAGAGAGGGGGCTTCCACAGCCACTCTAGGCAACTTATTCCAGCACCTTACTACCCTCATGGTGAAGAATTTCTTCCTGATGTCTAACCCAAATCTCCCCTCTTTCAGTTTAAAACCATTACCTTTTGTCTTATCACTATCCTCTCTGTTGAGAAGTCCTTCCCCAGCTTTCCTCTAGGCGCCTTCAGGTACTGGAAGGCTGCTATAAGATCTCCCTGGAGTCTTCTCTTCTCCAGGCTGAATAGCCCCAACTCTGCTCTCTCTATCCATTCTCCCCCCAGACTGTATTTATGACTGGGATTGCGCCGACCCAGGTGCAGGACCTTGCACTTGGCCTTGTTGAACTTCAAGGAGTTGGCATTGGTCCACCTCTCAAGCCCTTCAAGGTCCCTCTGGATGGCATCCCTTCCCTCTAGGGTGTCAGCCACACCACACAGCTTGGTATTGTAAGCAAACTTGCTGAGGATACACTCAATTCCACAGTCCATGTCTCCAACAAAGATGTTAAACAGCACTGATCCCAGTGCTGACCCCTGAGGAACACCACTTACCACTTGCTTCCACTTGGACCCCATTATGTAAAAAGTGAAATAATTTTTAAAAGAGCTAACTGAAACATATATTTAACGAAACAGTCTTCCTATGTTTATTATTACAACTTTTATATGTCCCAGAAACCAAAAAACCCTTGTCAATATTTAGGGAAATGCTTGTAAGTAATGTATAACACTTATGGATGAGAAGACTGGAGCTAGGACTGTGTATTAATCACATTTTCTCAACCATTGGTAACATATGACACTATAATTATATCAAATATATTTACAAAAGATGTGAACAGGTGCTAACACTTGTGTTCCAAATGCCAACAGGCCTTAACAACAGGTCCGTTTTTTACCAAACTGTGTCCCATAAACAAGGAAAGAAAAAGCCTATAAACTAGAGCAAATAAAGTTTTCTAAGGAAATTATGTTTATTGCCAAACTTTTTTGAAACTTGACATTTTAAACCTAGTCTGATAAAGATATTAGTCAGGGCTCTCCATTATGCCTGAAATATCTAGTAGATTTCTGAAGACTATTGTCCTTTTCTATTCATAAGGGAATATAAGTAGTATATATTTACTGCTAGCACTGTTACAACTAATAATAATTATTACTAATATTGTTCTGGATTCTAGAAGCCCTGGCAGAGGTGACAGTCATGAGGCACCAATCATATGTTCATATGCATAAGACAATCTGTCTGCAGAGTTAAAAATCTCAGAAAGAATCACAAGAAAGATCTATAATGAACAGGACACATAAGGAAATGGTGAGACACCAGTTGAAGAGAAAGAGCCGTTTGGATTAAGTTTATCAAAGAACAGTGAGTATTTCTTTTTAAAATTGAACTCCTTGTCATGATTTGGCTCAGAATCGGCAATTAAACCAGTGACAACAATGCTGTCTCCCCTCTCCCTCCCACCCAGGTAGGGAAAGGAGAGAGAGAATTAGGAGAGAGACTTTCTGGATTGAAAACTAAACTAGACAGCTTTAATTAAATACTAATTATAAAAGAAAATACGTACAAATATAAACAGGTATGTTCAGGAATGTGCAAACCCCTATCGCCTCCCTCACCCCCAGCAACTCCCCCATCACTCTCCTGAGCTGGGAGCAGTTCTGAAACGTCCCGGAGCACTGCCAGAGAGAGTGGCAGAGCAGACAGGAGCTGAGGGGACAGTTATGAGGGTCAGGAATGCATGAGCCTAGGGATCAAAGAAGATGGATAGATGGAGTCCTCCCCAGACATCAGCAATGAACAGAAGAGAATGGAAGAAGAAACTGGATGGAAGGAGCTTGACTTCCATGACGCCTGACTTTATACAGAGACTTGCTGTCCGTCTAGTCTGCTCCTCCCTATGAGAGGGTTGCAGATACGACTCTTCTGCTCCTTTAGCATCTGAGGCTGCAGAGCAAAGTGTCCTTGATGTCTCGGCAGTAAAGTAAACATTCCAGCATTATCAGTCCACCAGGTGGAAAACTTGCTGCTAGTTAAAGAGAGCTCATTGAAGAAAAAAAATCAGTAAAAATAAAATTGGCTTAATCCTGGCTGAAACCAGGACACTCTTTTATCTTTAATACTGTAGATGCTTAAAATATCTATTGACCAAAAATACACATTACTTTCCTCAAAGGTCAGTTCTGGGACCGGTGCCAAATGCAAAGTCTTTCACATGGGTGGGGGCAATCCCAAGCACAAATACAGTTTGGGCAGAGAATAAATTGAGAACAGCCCTGAGGAAAAGGACCTAGGGGTGTTGGTTGATGATAAGCTCAACATGACCAAGAATTTGCACTTGCAGCCCAGAAAGCCAACTGTGTCCTGGGCTGCATCAAAAGAACTGTGGCCAACAGGTCAAGGGAGGTGATCCTCCCCCTTTACTCCACCCTAATGAGACCCCACCTGGAGTACTGTGTCCAGTTCTGGAGCCCCCAACATAAGAAGGACATGGAGGACGATAAGTCCAGAGGAGGGCCATGAAGATGATCAGAGGGCTGGAGCACCTGTCTTACAAAGACAGACTGAGAGAGTTGGGGTTGTTCAGCCTGGTGAAGAGAAGGCTCCAGGGAGACCTTTTAGCAGCCTTTCAGTACCTGAAGGGGCCTACAGGAAAGCTTGGGAGGTATTTTTTACAAAGGCATGTAGTGATATGAAAAGGGAAATGGTTCCAAACTAAAAGAGGATAGATTTAGATTCAATATTAGATATAAATTCTTTAGTGTGAGGGTAGTGAGACACAGGAACAAGTTGTCCAGAAAAGTCGTGGATGCCTTCTTCCTGTAAGTGTTCTAGACCAGGTTGCTCGAAACCTCATGCAACCTGGTCTTGTGGAAGCTATATTTAAAGTCCGTTCCAACACAAACCATTCTATGATACTATTATCGCTGTACAAAAACCTGTGGATAATTATTACAGAATGAATGTGTTCTTATTTCTGTTTGAACAGTATCAGATATGGCTCAGTAACAAATAACTCCTAGTAGTAAGTAACAAAACATAACTATTCTTCTTAAGAAGAATATAGTATGTGACGCTATTTCAGGCTGTCGGGTATTTTAATTGTAAACCATTTAGATACCATTTGGATAGGTACAACAGCAAAGGCAAAGGAATGGGCTAGCTTCAAATCCTTTAAAGAATTACTTTAAGTAAATTGTCGCTGACTTTAAATAATTTCCATTATTTCTTTCTGCAGCCACTGCATTGCTTAGGATCATTACCTCTTAGAAATTATATGTGAATCTCCTGTATTAAAGATTGCAGGTCAGCTACCAAGTCCTTACTGTAATTAACAGTGTAAATTCTTACTTTACATCCACATAGGTCAAAATAATAATTTTCTAATACCTTGTTCATTTCAAGGGACATTTTCCACTGCTTTAAAAAACTATTTTGAAGCATAGTTAAAAGAAAAACTGCTCCCCTCTGTGAAAACCTCTCCAGTGTGGAATACAAATATGTCTTCTGCTCAATATTCATGTGAAGCTGCTGTAAGACTTTGTGAGACAGGACTGACACCAGGATATTGATGTCTGATTTTCCACAATTTTCGTGATGTAATTCATTATTTACAAAAATGTCTAGTCATGTTTTGTGTATGGAGAAAATCCGCAGCTCAGTACAAACATGGCCTGAGGTAAAACAAACAGATAATACATGTAGAACATAGTGGTAATGCCAAGCTGTCTAGCTGAAAAAGTTCATTCGTCAGTGTTACATAGTGTACATAACTTACAGCTGGTTTTAGTCCCTTGCTGAGAAAGATGATACCACATTCTTTGTTATATCACTCTGGCTTTGGCATGGTCACGTTTCTTTTTAAAATTGGATAGTAACATTGTTGTCTGCAAATCAGTCTTCTCAGATTTGAGCTATACTCAGAACAGAGCATCTTAAAACTACTGATTAACTGAAGCTTGTATAATTTACATAGCTAGCAGTGAATTCACAGCACCAAGAATACATGAAACTATACTGTAAAACATTAAATGCAGTCAGTGCTTACTAGCCCAAATGGCTGGACTGATTTGCCACATGGTCTGCTTCTGCCCATGCTACACTGGTACGATTGACTGACAGCATATTTTTATGTAATTCCTTTCACTGTTAGAGAAAATCTTTAGCTAATATACTGTTCTCTGTGAACATGTCTTCACCGCAGTGTCAATCTAAACTTTTCCCTAGGTGAATCCCAGCTGTCCACATCCATGAGATCCAACCCAAATTGGGCCATTATAAATACTACTTTCAAACATTATAACTTAAGTAAACTGGCTAAAAGCTGATAATCTGTGAACTCTTCCTCTTGATCCAAAATGTGTTTCTGAACATCAAGGCAACGGACATTCTGTGAATACTGTAGAAAGCACAAACTTTAATTCAATTCCAGTTTCCTCTACTATAACTATGTTACATAAAAATAGCCACAGCAATGGTGCACCTCTTTCAGTAACCTGCCCCATAGCTCTTGGTGACCACTGCCATCTTAGTGATGTCAAGCAGCCACTTCATCCATCTTTATTTGGCACCAGCATTGACCCTGTTTGTGGGGACCAAGCAAAATCCAACACCAATGGTCTGAGCTAAGTCCTGCCCTTTCTTTAGCATCTTCTATATTTTTTCCCTTCAGGCTCATTATCCTTTTAAACCATATTTAATTTTTGAATCAAACTAAAGAACAAACAGAGAAATTATTTTGCAGTAAAGCTTAATACATATATATATATATATAAAATATTGTTTATTAGAACAAACTCATATGATGCAAAATATCACTCCACTCTTCCAAACAAGATCCCTTCTTTAGGAACTTAATAGATTACAGATTTATACACAGATCCGTTCCTAAAAATCATATAAATATACTTAAAGTACTTTAAAGAATACTTAATTTAAAAAAAGAAAAAAAACCTTGAAGAAAACTTGGAAGAAAACTGCCCAATATTATAAAGACAAAATACATTACCTGTCTTCTTTCAACTGCATTAAACATCTTTAACAGATGACAATAATGTAAAGGGGAAACTAAGAGTAGAAAAAAAGAAAATAAGGAAAACCAAGCAGCTGAAATTGCAAGGATAGATGAGAAGCAGTTAATAATTGTTTGGAATACTGGAGTGGAGCCATGAATGCATATAAAAACCTAGGCAGTAATAATTTTGGTGCAAACCAACAGAAATGAAGTCTTTTTGGCTCATGTTAATTTTAGCATGAGTAACTTTTGGTCAGAGCCTTGGGGATTTTGATAAACAAAAATATGCAAACATTGCATGCTGCATTACCATACGTTATAGAACTTTTCTCCTCACTAGGAGATTACAACTGAGATGTAAGCAGCTTTATGTATACCCTTGATGCATTCAGAACTAGTCCTGGCTCAAGCCTGAATTTTATCCAAGCAATAGCGTCATTTTCTCTGATTTATTGTTTTTTTCACAGAGATTGTTCATAGTTTTTACACCTCAGCCTTAACACAGACAAGTGCTATCCCCTCCCAACCCACCCCCCCAACAGACACCTCCTTCCTTTGACATACATTGCAAAACAACTTTTTCAGGTTGATGTTCTTAGTATATTTTACCTCTGAGACTGGTACATTAGTAGATGTCAAATGCGTCAAGTCAAAAAACATTTCTCATATTCCTAATTGGCTGAGTCTAACCTATACAATCAGCCCACTTCCACAGAAGCCATTTTCAGAGCTGATTTCTCAGACAGGCAGCCTACATTTAAACTGATCCCTCTGGTCAACTAGAAAAAAAATACCGGGAAAAATAAACACTGTAGCTGGCTCTGGCAGGCTAGTTGTCTACCGCATGTATTACTTTCTGTAATTCCTTTGAGAACTGTCTTATTTTATTTGCTATTTAGCTCAAGATGACAATTTTCTATTTTTAGAGGGTTGGTTTTTTTTCCACTGGTATAAAAGCTTCTCTGTATCAACAGACTATTTTTACTCTGTATTATTCCTGCAAAGAAGCTGGCATATACTCTTCCCATATGTCTCCAATAACAAGTTATTATTGTGATTTAATACCTGGCATTATGTAAGTGTATCCTGCTTTTGCAAGAGAGAAAGGTGTTGTTTCACTGCTGTGTGAAGCCTGTTGTAGTCTCAGACCATAACATGAGATGTTGATCTTTAAACCACACACAAAACACACTAGCAGTCTACCGTTCCCACCTCCCCACCAGCTGGCAGGAAGTTGATGTAATATTAGGAATTGGCACCTTGCAGCAAATAATTGTCTCTTGCTTTCACAGGAGAAATTTATCTTATTAGATCAATTGAATTCCACCATCAGACTGAGATATGAAAATGAGGAGTAAAAAACGGGGCAGAGGACAACCAGGTCATGGCAGTAAATTCAAGTAACATTGCCAGTGAGTTTTAGTTATATGCTCCTTTCAGTCTTTCAGGAGCAGCCAAATATCCCATGCTTCCTTGCTTTCATATGGAGAAATAATAACTATTTTCACTTGCTTTCACTTACACAGAAATAATTTTCAGGTTGAGCTGGTGGAAGTCAAAGGGTGAGAGCAAATCTAGAAACTGTACTTGTGCAAACATGGAGCTTTTTATCTGCATGAACATAAACAATTTATGAATGTACAGCTCACAGTCCAAATGAGAATCAGGCAGACATGAAACTTTGTAAAACCAAGGGTGAGCAAAATTCAGAAGGACAGCATATTTGTAGAACACAGATTTTGACAATACATCTGGCTTCTTCTTTCTTGAAGTACTAGAGTTTTGATGAAATGTCACCAGGAATAGTTCAGTAAAAATCGTTTGATACCAAGAAAATGTCTTGTTTTCCTAAACCACTGGAGTGCATTAAATAATTTTTTTAAAATGCTTTTTCCTGATTAACTAAAAAAACCCCAATATTTTAAATGGTAAGTTAATTACACTTAGAACTAATGACATCATTTTATGATCAAGTAAAAATGGTCTTAATGCAAATGAAAATATTTAGTATTTGTGGCTGAATGGCTTTAAAAATTGTAAACATTTTATTTGTCCTATAAAAAAAAAATTTAGAAGTGAAACATTTTACCTTCTCCAACAATATTGATGGCTCAATATCAACTATTTTTCTTTTTTCATTTGATACAGTTTTCTGGATCTATTTTCATGTGTGTTTTCATAAAAATGTAAGAACCATCCTCATCCTGTCAGATCAATATTCCCTCTAGTTCATCCTGTTTCCACTCATGGACGATACAGTGACATGCAGGAAGATTGTTTAAAAAGTGCACAATATTAAAGTAACCCTTTCTTTGCAGCTTCTGGCAATTGGCAGTTTGGGATTCTGAACTGGAGGTTCAGTCTGGGCTATCAGATTTGGGAGCCATTGGTTGACTCACCTGACAGGAAATTTTTTATTCCTACGGTAGTCCCTTTGTATTTTTGGCCTGTGAATGACCCCATGAAAAGGAGTTCCACTATGTAAATGAAAAATGTTTCTTTTTACTCATATTAAACTAGATAATAAATAACTTAGTCATGTGCAGGCACCACTTCCTTTCTGTCAATATTCCCTATTGACTTTCTGCATGCCATTTATAGTTTCAATCATAGCTCTTTTCGCTGTTTTTCTAACATTGGTCTATGTGATCTGTCTTTGCGTAAGAGCCATTCTCTCTAACTTTTCTGCTTCTACTGAATCAATTTTGAGATGGATTGATCAACACATCACTCAATATTCTACATTTGAGTGCATCATTGTCTTATAAACCTATTTTCAGAACTATGCTTTCTTCTTAATTCTTTTCCTAATGATTCATGACACTGTATTAGATTTTTAAGGCACAGCTAAGTGTTGACCTCATGTTTTCAGCGAAGAATCTACAATAATCCTGTTAGCCCAGATTTAAGCAGTAGGATGTACATAACACCAGTAGTTCAGCACTTTCATAATTGGTTCTCTTTGGCTTGTGTATCATCCACATTTAGTGATTTCCTACTAATCATTGTATTGATTTTTTCTAAAAAACTCTTAAATGAGTTTAATTGATATTATTCTTGATATCCATTCCTTGTAAAGAATGCCTCAAGTGCAGCAGTATATTAATTTATAGACATAATTTCCCCACCATTTAAAATAATTTAAAAATATTTTTAACCTAACTATTGAGGTTTTTTTAAGATGCAGCTCAAAACATGTCTTGATTTGGAAAAATACTATTTTTTTTCTTTAAAACCTGTCAAAATTTAAGCTCTTTTAAATTATTTTTCATTTAGACAAGATTTCCACTGTTTCCTTTGCTCTGCTGCTAACCCCAGTAAATACTTCTGTTCCTTAGAGAGTGTATTGATTATTTCCTATTTTCATCATGTCTATAAAGCAGACTTTTCAAACAAACTTTATGCTGCCTCTGAATGTTTTACATTCTCAGCTCCCTCTTTAACTTATTCACATTAATTTTAATGTAATTAATATAAATATTTTCCTGTAGTTCTCCTTTTCATGTTAAATTCACTGCCTTGGGTTTATGTGCTTTTCCATTCCTACACAGATGTTGAATTGGATGTGTTACAATCATTATTCCCCAACAGCTCCTAGAAGCAGGTCCTGTGCACTACAAAAAAGTAAATCAAGACTCACGTCTCCTCTTCCTTGCTAACTGACCAGTTTTTCCAATAAATAAGCATTCAGGGGATCTAAAATGTAGAGTCTGCATCATGCTTTTTTTTTACAGAGTCAGCATAGGAATAATCAAAGTCTCCCAACACAATTAATTTTCTGCCTTAACCACTCTCTAAATCTCCCTTAGCATGCCATGATTACTGTTACTGTCAGCCTAATGCAGCCTAATACCATACTCTTATTGCTTTGGTATGGCATTTCAACCTACTGAGATTGTGTTAAATTTTGAAAAAGTTACTTTACTTATTTTTCACTTTCTGTATGACATAATTACTCTAGATGCTCCAAATACTTCATTGGAACATGTTATCATCTTGTTTGTGGGTTCCATAAATACATACAGCACTCTGGACAAATTAATACAGCATCAACTTCTGCAGCAGAGCATTTTACTCTCTCATTGCCTCAAAAAGTACTGTAAGCTATTCCCACCCCTGCTCCTTACCACTCTGAAAATGTCTCTAATCTCACCTGGCCTTGGAATTCCAAACTTTGTCTCCTCAGGAAAAATTACCTACCTGGCCTACTTATTTTCTGTGATTCTTAATAAATCAATTGCTGAAAATTAAAAGTAAAAAATCAAACTGAATTTGTGGAGCAACAGCAGACTGGAAAAAATAATATGTTCAGATTTCAAGTAATTACAGAGTAAAGAAAAAAAATATATCATGTAAAGCAATTAGAAAAATGTCACTATCTCACACTCAAACTTAATAGAATTGAGTAGTTGTTTCCTGGTTACTGTCTAGAGTCTACCACTGCTTATGATGAAAAAAAATAAAAATAAAAATAAAAATAACCACAATCATTTCATGTGACAAACCAATCTTATTAACATCATCCATAGTCACAGATACAGTTTAGGTAGGATCCTTATGGAGGTATTTACAGCTTTGTTGACTTTTTGGGTATAGCCAGGTATTCAGTATTGCCTGGACATTTGGTTTCCAAGTCATTCTGTGCTGTAGAAATGTAAGAGGTAACTAACTCAGAACTTGCTAATCATGGTTTTGATCTTTACTGCTTAAAGTCCCCTAAATCTTAGATCCATTTTTTCCCCACTTACCCCTATGACTCTGATCAAGTAGATTTCTAGATTTTCATAACACATTAGCACAAATCTCTTAATGCCTGTAGCTGTGACATTTAAGAAATGTTCTAGACTAAACCTTTCAGTCTGTATAAAGGAAAATATTTATATCAGTGGGATGACTTAGTAAGGCCTACTACAAAAAAAAAAAATTTTTTTTCTATCCCATAGCAGTAGTACATTATAGAACCTGGTATTTCGTCTTCTGTTGAGTAGCAGTTTGTTTCTTATATTATTTCAAAGTCAACACCAATTAAAAAATATCAATTTCCCATGCTCCACAAAGACTCCTGCACTTAAGAAAAAAGACACTAGACAGTGCAACTCTAAACATACAGAAGAGATACTTCAGTAGTTATAATTTAACAATGTGCCCCCATCCTGAGACAAACTATTAATTCCCAGTGGAATTAATAACATTTTTTCTTTTTTTGTTACTATTAACAAAACATGCCATGTTTTAAAGGCATAATATAAAACAAGTTTTACAGAAAAGGTCAGGTTCCACAAGACACTTTCTGTATGTCTGCAACATCCAAAATAATTAGCACAAAACCACCATTATTTATCAAAGTAAATTATTCCAACTTCTGCTTTTATATTATGTAAATTTTTGCTCAATGCTCAAGAAAATACATCTGTTTAATAGAAACTTACTTGGAACAAGAACAAAATAGACACACTGTATGAGTTCAGAATAAAAGCATAACAAAAATTAATTTAAGAAATTATGCTTTGTGCAGCCCTTCTTTCTACTGAAGTTTCTGGCTGAACTTTAAAATGTTACCTAAAAAAATGTATTCTAAGTTTCATCTTTCTATTTGACATTAAAAAAGATCATTATCTTTCCAAATTGATTTGCTTTTAATCAGAAAAAGACCTTTCCACACAAAGGTTAAAATAAGACTCATATTAGTCAAGCACGCAGACATTTCATGCCCAGTTCTGATTCTGCCAAGGACATTAAAATGGAAAAAAAGACCATTGGAAGCAACCTTTGACGCTGATTCCTGTTACGATTTTTTTCTAAACAACAAACAATAAATAATAAAAGAGAACGCAAAAATGTGCCAGTCCAGAATTGTTATTGAAATGATGACAAGTAATGTAAATAACTGAGTATTTTTATAATCAGAGGAGAAAAAAAACAAACCAAGTTCTCTGCAAACACACACTGAAGGGATTGTTGAGAAAGTGCCTACAAATTATGGCTGCATCTGCTTTTTGCTTTACTGTGATGCGTCTGTAAATCCAAGCAGGTGCACCATAAGTCCTTCTTCTTCAATAAGGAATGTGGATTAGCAATGGCCAGCAACACATAGGTGTTAGAGGTATTTCTTTTTCAAGAGTCCTAATTTGGAATGAGAATTTGCAATGCCTTTATTTGCCGAAGACTTCCAAGCACCCGAGGCCATATTACCAACAGCTCTCAGACCAGAGGTCACATTGAGGTTTTCTGCCTTCATTCACAGGACTTTTGAATGTCACACAAAACCAAACGTTTTCTGTTTCATGTCTGGTCTATGGTAAATAGAATAATTCCAGATATGAAAAAGCTATGCTGTATCCTAACCTGACCATGGTCAGACATTCCCATAACACTTTTCATGAGCTGCAATATATGCATGTATATTACATTAAATAAGCAAATGTTTTCATATCTGCAACTCATTTTAACTGGATATAATATTTTCCATCTTGGAAAATTGAATATCTTTTTAGATAAAAAACTGCTTAATATCACAATTTATTTTGCTTTGTACTCATTTCTGTTGCTACTAAGAAATTTAATTTCTTTGGTGGATAAATTATTCTCTGTAATCTGTAAGACTAGAACTAATTTTATTTTTATTTGTTAACAGCATAAAAATTTTTGTGAATCTATGGAAGATTTATATCCATTTAATGTTATGATCTGGCCAGTATTTTATGAAGTGTTTGAAGATCTGTCAGGATGAAATTAAGTACATAAGTATAAGATTTATTTGTTTAGATGTTTAAGAATTTGAAGTGGTTTAACCTTTCTATCAGCTCCACAGTTTTAAGAAGTATTATCCAGCTTCATGAGCTCAGTTGATTGAGTAGTGAAAAGTTAAATATCCTGAATAATGCCAATAGTCTGGCTAATTAGTAAATGTTCCTTATTGGGATTGGAGATGACTGCTGTGCTTAAAGTGTTACTATTAATTATAATGTTAGCTGAATATTTGTAATCACTTCAGAATTAACCTTTGTATCCTCAGGAGATTTTTCTTTATAAGAGTCACTCAGAACATGAGAGAGAAAGTAATTAGTCAACGAATAATAAGTGCAGAAGGAACACAAATTAGTTCTTTGTTTACCGCTTTATGGCTGTACTTTATAATTGGTATTGTAATTAAAATTTGTTTTATATTGTAAAAAGGAAAGTATACAATTCAGGGATAATAATAGTGATGCTAATGTTTCATTACTGCTGTCTATTCCCTGGCCATGCAAGGTGAGACAGAGCCTTCAGGTAGGTTTTTGACAAGTTAAGAACTTTTCTGCATCTCTTGATAAATTGCAGATTTTAAACTCACACATCATGAAGCATGGAGAGAAAATTTAAGATAGAACAGCTGAGTTCTAGCATGACTACCTCCCTCATGCAACTCCATTTGCCAAAAGTTTGTGTGCTTGACATTCACTTTCTGCATCTCTGTGAACAAGGCACTGATTAATAATGTCATCATCTCAAAAAGATACCCATGGCCACCCCATTAATCTGATAATATTGTTATGTAATAAATTCAATTAAAATCTATGAAACTGTTGCCATGTGTTATGCATTAAACATACATTTGTTATACATTGCACTGTAGACATGTTCTATTTAATATTGATTTAGTATAAAGGATTATGAAATTCTGAATATATAAAAAATAAAAATAGACTTCTACTATTCAAATTCAAAGCTCTAGAGGAAAAAACACAAGTTTCTGCCAGCCAGTGTGACCCACAGTCCTGCACAACGCAATGCGAATTAAACTTGCAGTGAAGGTGCTTACATGGGTCCTAATCTAAATGCAGGACTATCTTTGCAGAGCTTAAAAGATCTCAGCTGAAAGAGAGTTTCACACTTTGAGTCTCTTACTATGCATCCTACAATTTTAATGTATTGCATTTCTATCTTAACTGTTTCCAAATTTTTTCATTGATAATAATTTATTTCAAAAACTAACAGCTTTCTAGTTCTTTTAGCACAGCTTACAAAAAGATCTGGATATCTGAGTGACTGTCCAAAATGTTTTTTTATACTGCCCTTTTTCTTCCTGTCTACACTAGACAACACAGACACTTTTAATTTTATTTTAATTTTCTGACAGATAAACTAGATGAACAACTAAAAGGTAGGAGGTGTAAGATTATACATCTGCTGCCTGGGCAGATATTTTCACCATCATATTTCTGAACATATACTAATTTATTGAGAAGTCTTTACTGCAATCAAGTTGGTGGCTTGTATTTCTGCTAACTGTTCACAGGAAAACTAGGGGTTTTTTTTATTGAGTGGTCTCTGATAAAGTTATGCTGCCTCTTTCTCTCCCTCTAGAAGCCTCCAGCCCCACAGTTGTGCCTCAGAGAACACATGCACACCCTGTCGAGGCTCACTCAGGACCATCAGCTGTTGGTCTGTCACAAGGAGAAGCTAAACTCATAGCTGATAATTATTAAAAGTTAACTTGCACATGCTATACCAGAAAAGACTTGCTGCAGCTCTTAAGGAGTCAAACAATTAATTATCACACTTGCTGATCTTTTTTTCCAAGTGCTGAGCCTGCTCTGCTCCTTTCAGTCGCTTGGTTAAGCCCTTGGCCACTGCATAGGCTTTCAAATTTCATTACCCAACTTCCAAAAATATTTCTGGTCTGATTTTTCATACCTACTTTCACATGTTTCGTTTTTTCAATTCCTGACTCTATCCTGGATGCCAGAATTTATCCACAGGCCAGCCCTAACCAGGTTGCTGTGAGAGCCAGCTGCTCCCTCTGCACAGGGGAGCCAGGAGCTGGAAGCAACCCTGGCACCAGCCATGCCCTCACATTTTCCATCTGATGGGGACTGACCATGGCAGGCAGAGCCAGAGGCTTTTAACAGGGTCCATCAACAGCCTCAGGCAGGGAGAGTGATTAACCAGGGCCAGAGACCAAACAGGAGCAGAAGATGGGGCAGTAGAGGGGGCTGAAGACAGCATCTCTCCAGGGGATTCCTCCCAGAGGTGAACCCCCAGCCCACCTGTCACAAGATGAGGCTGGGGCAGGGCTGAGGTCCAGAGCTGAGCTCAAACAGGGTCTCAGGGCCATGGGCAGGGGATGGGTGGGAGTCCCCAGGTGCCTGTTCAGGGACAGCCTGGCCTGTTGGTGCCCCCTGGGACCAGCACTTTTTACTTTCCAAATTAGTAACACACAAAGCTCTCACTTTCTTATGTCTTACTTCCCTGATTCTGTATCCTTAAAGCTAATACCTTTTAATAGTACTATGAAGTTTCAGTGTGTGGGGACCATTTTTTTTAAAAAGAAATCCAAAACCTTTTACTGTTGGCCAAGACTGAGCTTGTCAGAACTAAAGCCAAAAATCATTATATTTCTAGTGAAAGAATAATTACAAAAATTATCAAACCCTTTTACATAGGCTCCTTTTACATTAAGTGAAAAGTGATTAGTTTTTGTAGAGGGCCATTTATGTCACTCTGAAAAACATAGAGAGGGAAATTATTAATTTTCTCCTTCTGCATATTCACTGTCTACTAAGGGATCTGAGGGAACTAGCAAGACAGATAGATGAATTTTAGATAGCTATAGTTACATGTGATCACTCCAATCCAAATTGTGTAAATGTTATGAAACATTCTGATAGTTATGAAGGAAGATAAAATTATTTCATTTTGTTACAAATGTTTTTGAAATCTCCCTGACCTCATAAAATATTTAATTTCCAATGAAATTGTATGTCTCAGTCCTTTTGAGACAGAATTGATCAAATCTAACATTAAAAAAAATTGCAGAACATTAAAAAATGGTGTAAAATTCGTAACCTCAGAATAGGTCCTGTTCCTATTTCTATATTTATCCCTGCTTTCTTTGGCCTGCAGTTCCTGAAACTTTACTATGTATTACATCTTTTCTAGCATGAAGAATCCAGTCTCCAAATTAATTATAAAAATTACAACTGTAAGTCAAGCTTTTACGTCCAAATAAGGCACATAATAGTAATATGATTTTCAATAGTTTTGAATACCTGGGAAACTTGCAAAAGTTTTGCATCCAGTACCAAGCCCCCTTTTTTTTTCTTTTACTTAGTTTAGCCAACTATTTCACTGTAAGGATGGTAGCCTAGCTATATCATTTCTGTGGTAGATTTTGTGTAGGAACTGCACAGGCTGCTGGGACCACGGCTTCTGGTTCCACCACAACTGAAGACCATTTTGAAATAAATATTTAATGCAGAAGGTTTTGCTGAACTCTCTGAGCTTCAACTGACCATATACCAAAGGACATTTTTCCAACCCCCCTTAATAAATTCACAACAAATTTAATGATCAAGACTTAAAATTGTAACATCCAACAGGAAAGAACTAGAAGAGATCAAGGACATTTAAGAAGCAATCATATCAGGCTACATGACATCTGGGGTTAGAGAGATGCACCCTCCCAAGAGTACATCTGAAATAAATCCAAGAGAGTTATTTCAGTTTGCAGCAGTAAGCTGAAGAAAGTTCAGTCACAAGGCCAGAGTTCAGAAACGTTGTTAAAACAGTCTCATTCTTAGAGACATCAAAGTTTAAAAATGCCTGATAGCTACAAAATATTAATATCTTCTATTCAGCACAGCAATAGGTAGCATGCTGATTAAATTCCAAATTTGGTGGACTTTACTATTATTCTCTTTTAAGTACCTTCCTAAGTAATCTTTTATTTCAAACAGTCTTCAATGTGTCTCTATCCAGCTGGAGTAACTTGTGCATATTTTCTTGTATTGGAAGCTGCTTTCACAATATTTTGATTATTCTTCCTTCCCCCGCTTATTTGATGTTTTGAATTTAGCTTGTTAAACTCACAATGAAACTAATTAGTTGATGGAATCAACTGATGTGCAATTTAACATAATTTGTGGTTTTATTTTAAGGCTATCGCCTGAGATATCTCCTGAACCTTAATTGGACCACTGGAGAGGTTAATTAAAACTTTGTAGATTAATTAAGCAAATTCCATCCACTTTTCCCTAATTTACTAATTCTCAGTTTCATTCTATCAGTTGCACTAATGTGCCAATAATGTTTCTTTTTTTTAAAAAAAAAAAAATCAAAATTTAATTTTATCATAGAAAAATGTTCTTTTACTCTGAAGACTAAATATATAAAAAGATAAAAAGCTTATTATAGTTTAAATTTCATCACGGTAAGTGCTACTGAACTTTTATTTTTCCTCTTTGCCTTTTTTCTATGTCAGGTACACCAAGGCTTCACCCAGGGCAAATCTTGCCTGACAAATTTTGTGGCCTTTTATAATGGGGTCACAACATCAGTGGACAAGGGGAGAGTAATTGATGTCATCTACCTGGACTTGTGCAAAGCACTCAACACTGTCCCACATGACAACCTGGTCTCTAAATTGGAAAGATATGGATTCTATGGATGGAGCACTCAGTGGATAAGGAATTGGCTGGATGGCCACACTCAAAGAGTTGTGATCAACAGCTTGATGTCCAAATCGAGACTAGTGATGAGTGGTGTTTCTCAATGGTCAGTACAGTGTTGTTGAACATCTTTGTTGGAGACATAGACAGTGGGATTGTCTTGGAAAAGGCTGCCCAGAGAAGTTGTTGAGTCTCCTTCTCTGGAGGCATTCAAAACATATCTAGACATGTTCCTGTGTGATCTACTGTAGGTGATCCTGCTCTAGAATGGGGAGTTGGACTAGGTGATCTTCAGAGGTCCCTTCCAACACCAACCACTCTGTGACTGTGACTCTGTGACTGTGATTGAGTGCAACCTCTGCAAGTTTGCTGAAAACACCAAGATGTGTGGTGTGGTGTGGTTGACAAGCTGGAGAGAAGGAAGGCCATCCAGAGGGACCTTGACAGGCTTGAGAAGTGGGCCTGTGTAAACTGCATGAAGTGCAATAAGGCCAAGTGCAAGGTCCTGCACCTGGGTCAGGGCAATCCCAAGCACAGTGTTAGGCTAGGCAGAGAATGAATTGAGAACAGCCCTGAGGAAAAGGACTTGGGGGTGTTGGTTGATGAGAAGCTCAACATGAGGCAGCAATGTGTGCTGGCAGCCCAGAAAGCCAGCTGTGTCCTGGGCTGCATCAAAAGAAGTGTGGCCAGCAGGTCAAGGGAGGTAATTCTCCCCCTTTACTCAGCTCTCATGAGACCCCAGCTGGAGTACTGTGTCCAGTTCTGAAGCCCCTAAAGTAAGAAGGACATAGAGCTGTTGGAGCAAGTCCAGAGGAGGGCCATAAACATGATCAGAGGGCTGGAGCACCTCTCCTATGAATACAGGCTGAGAAAGTGGGGTTTGTTCAGCCTGGAGAAGAGAAGGCTTCAGGGAGACCTTTTAGCAGCCTTTCAGTACATGAAGGGGCCTACAAGAAAGCTGTGGAGGAACTTTTTCTAGGGCATGTAGCAATAGGACAAGTGGTAACAGTTTTAAACTGGAAGAGGGTACAGCAACGATAAGAAGAAACTTAGAGATGGTATCCACTCAGGCAAAAGTGGTAACCTCTGCTAGAAAGGATGCAGCAACCCAGACAATGCTGCCACAAGGGCATGAGGCTGTCCAGGTCTCTGGCTGCATGGAATGCCACAGCCTATCTCTGGGATTAGATGATTGCATTAACAACAGATGTGCACGGTGTTACCACGTAGACGACCTGCTCTGCATGGTGGCTGAGCTATAAGATGAAATTGAGAGGTTAAGAAGTATCAGAGACTCAAAGAAGGAGATAGATTGGTGGGGTCGTACTCTACCATCCCTGAGGCAGGTAAACCAGGAAACACGAGAAAGAAGTCCTCTGCCCTCCTGCCACCAGGCAACAAAAACAAGTAAGGAAATGAGGGAGGATGGAAGCAGGCTCCTGCTTGGAGTAGCAGGCATTCCCCTTCCCTTCCTACACGCCCCCCTCAGATACATTTACACAACAGGTATGAGGCTCTGGAGGTAGAGGGACAAGCTGATGACAATATAGGTGATGGTACATACGGGTCAGAGCAGCGGCTCAAGGGGAGTTGGCCTACTTGAATGACAACCTCTTCTGTTAAGAAAAAGAAAAGAGTAGTTGTCATTAGTGACCCCCTCCTCAGAGGAATGGAGAGCCCTATATGCCAACTGGACCCAACCCATAGGGAAGTATGCTGTCTCCCTCGGGCCTAGGTAAAGGACCTTACAAAGAAGGTCTGTCACCTGGTATGCCCCTCTCATTATTACCCGTTACTGATAGTTCAGGTGGGTAGTGAGGAAATCCCTACAAAAAGTCTGAGGGGAATCAAGAATGACTTTAAGGCTTTGGGGAGACTGATCCAGGACTTGTGAGCTCAAGTAATCTTCTCCTTCATCCTGTCAGGAGCAGGAAATGATGAAGGAAGAAGCTGGAGAATCTCACAGGTTAATATCTGGCTCCAGGACTGATGCCACTGACAGAACTTTGGGTTCTTTGACCATGGATCAGTATACATGACACCAAGCCTGCTGGCAAGACATAGGGTGCCTCAAAGTGTAAAAAGAAGACTGGTTATTGTCAGGACAACTGGGCTCCTGAGCTGGTAGACAGGGATGGGGAGTAGAATACCCCTCCTGTAATCCAGGAGGAAGTAGTGACCTGCTGTGCCACTTAGATCTAAATAAGTCTATGGGACCAGATGGGATTCCTCCTAGGGTGCTGAGGGAGCTGGCGGAAGAACTGGCTAAGCCACTCCATCATTTATCACCAGTCCTGGCTGACCAGGGAGGTCCCAGATGATTGGAGGCTGGCCAATGTGACGCCTATCCACAAGAAGGGCCAGAAGGAGGATCCAGGGATCTATAGATCTGTCAGCCTGATCTCGGTGCCTGGCAAGGTTATGGAGCAGATCATCCTGATTGTCATCAAGCGGCATGTACAAGACAACCAGGGCATCAGACCCAGCCAACATGGGTTTAGGAAAGGGAGGTCCTGCCTGACCAATCTCATCTCCTTCTATGACTGGGTGACCCACCTAGTGGATGAGGAGAAGGCAATGCATGTGGTCTACCTAAACTTCAGCAAAGCCTTTGACACAGTCTCCCACAGCATCGTCCTAGAAAAGCTGGCAGCCCGTGGCTTGGATAGGTGCACCCTTCACTGGGTTAAAAACTGGTTGGATGACCGGGGCCAGAGAGTGATGGTGAATGGAGCTGCATCCAGTTGGTGTCTGGCGACCAACGGATCTGGGCCCAGTCCTATTCAATATCTTTCTTGATGACCCGGATGAGGGATTGAGTAAATTCGCAGATTACACCAAGTTAGGGGGGAGTGTTGATCTGCTGGAGGGTAGGAAGACGCTGCAGAGGGACCTGGACAGGCTGGATAAATGGCTCGAGGCCAATGGCATGAAATTCAACAAGACCGACTGCCGGGTCCTACACCTTGGCCACAATAACCCCAGGCAGCACTACAGGCTGGGGAAGAGTGGCTAGAGAGCAGCCCAGCAGAGAGGGACCTGGGAGTACTTGTGGACAGCAGGTTGAACATGAGCCAGCAGTGTGCACAGGTGGCCCAGAAGGCCAATGGCATCCTGGCTTGTATCAGGAATAGTGTGGCCAGCAGGAGTAGGGATGTAATTCTCCCCCTGTACTCAGCACTGGTGAGGTCTCACCTTGAGTACTGTGTACAGTTCTGGGTCCCTCACTTCAAGAAGGATATTGAGGTGCTGGAGCAGGTCCAGAGGAGAGCAACAAGGCTGGTGAAGGGACTAGAGGGAAAGTCTTACAGGGATAGGCTGAGGGAGCTGGGGTTGTTTAGCCTGGAGAAGAGGAGACACAAGGGGACTTTATCACTCTCTTCAACTACCTGAAGGGAGGTTGTAGTCAGGCGGGGGTTTGGCTCTTCTCCCAGGCAACTAGTGACAGGATGAGAGGGCACAGCCTGAAGGTGTGCCAGGGGAGGATTAGGTTGGATATTAAGAAGCACGTCCACACAGAAAGGGTGATCAGACATTGGAATGGACTGTCCAGGGAAGTGATGAAGTCACCACCCCGAAGGTGTTTAAGTAAAGACTGGATGTGGCATTTAGTGCCATGGTCTAGCTGATGTGGCGGTGTTAGGTCATAGGTTGGACTTGAAGATCTCAGAGGTCTTTTCCAGCCACAATAATTCTTCGATTCTGTGATTCTGTGATTTAGATTATACATAAGGAAGAAATTCTTTAGTGTGAGGGTGGTGAGACACTGGAACAGGTTGCCCAGGGATGCTGTGGATGCCTTATCCCTGGAAGTGTTGAAGGACAGGTTGGATGGAGTGTTGAGTAATCTGGTCTAGTGGGAGGTGTCCCTGCCCATGCAAAGAGGTTGGAAATGGTCTTTGGAAGGTCTTTCTTCCAAAAAAACCATTCTACGATTCTATTATTCTAGTCTAGTCTAGTCTAGTCTAGTCTAGTCTTCTCTTCCTGAATAATTCTCAAGCTTATAATGAACATCAAATATGAATGAGCACATGACTGGACAGCCCAACTGGGAGAGCTATAAATGCTTCTGAGCACCTATTTGAAACATGCTTTAGGGAGCTGTAGAAAACAGCTTCTCTGCTCTGCTCCTAGGATGAGAGACAAGCATGCAGAGAAAGTTTTTCATTTTATGATGAAGCTCCATCTTAAAACTTTTTGAAACATGCATTGAAAGCAATATTTTCAATTAAATACATAAATGTATTAATGTTTCTATACTTCTCTCTCTATCGGAAAAAAACGTAATATATCATACTTAGAATCCTGTTTATATTTTTATATCAAGTTAGTGGCTTGATAGCATTTGTACTGACCAATAATACTCAGATTTTCTTCTCTGGCGTTTTGCACTCCTGTTCATACTACAGTTAATCCTCTGTGAGGAGTAAATTCAGCAAAAGCCTTAAGCATCTGAAAACACCCTGCAATGAGCCAAAACTCCTAGTTAAAAGGTCAGACTCTTTATTTAACACCAGGGAGTGATAAAAAGATCAAAATGAAATCCAAAGTGAGATCCAAAGTCCAAGACACAAGTAAGAGCTGCTGAGAAGAGATACGTGACTTCTTAATCTGACAGCCCTCATGCAAAGCTGCTGGGTGTTGGTATCCAGGTGCAAACCATCAGCTTGGATCTTCTTCCTAGGAAGGGTGCTTAAAACATTTTTCTAAAGAGCTAAGTACTGTTCAGTCTTTCTTTTCTGAAGAACAGCTTTGTGAGAAAGGTATGATGGTGCTCACCATTCCAAAACACAGCCAGGAAAGGAGGGGTCCAGGCACATTGTCCTGCTCCCGCTGAGTGAACTTTGATGCCCATTGCTCCTCTCCTAGGAGAATGCCATTGTTACCAAGGTCATAACAGGGCCTTAACTCAGTCTCCAACAGTTCTGCAGAGTTGTGCAGTGAAGTGTTCACAGTTCTCTGAGCCAGAAAGGAAAAATAGGTGTATAAGGAAAAGTAATAACATGACACCTTGCAATATGGTATTCCCCTAGGGAATGAAACCAGGCCTTGCTTTATGGCTTCAATACCTTATATTTAAATAACTAAAAAAATAAACCATTTTACTATTGATAGAAATTCCTTTTCTTGGTGAGCATTAACACGCATGAAGTGAAGTACTTTGGTAAAGGAACTACTGTATATTTACTTACTGGTTCTTCTTTCATAAAGTGGGCACAAAGTTGCTCAGCACAACAAAAATGAAGGCATTCGAGGAAATGGTAAGATCCCAAAACTAAATCATGAGATAGTTATGGCACTTCTGGGATTAGGTACCTAGATCACACCTGTTTGCAAGGTTGTAGTTATAGGTTTAAACATTATCTTTCACTTGACTCTCAGTGCGTGCTTAAACCCATGTAAGCCTCAAATCCTAGGTAATTTTTTTTTCACTTTTTGTTAGCATTACTCTTTTTATTTCTGCTTAGAATTTTCTTTCTACCAACAATGAGCCAAATGGTTTTAATTCAGACAATTTAATAACACTTTTAATTTTAGTGCAATTCTGAAAATATTGCTCAAGATTGATCTTAAGTCCAGTTCTTAAAGTGGTCCACTGGTAGCTTCTCTCCAGCCTGAGATTTCACCTTTTATCACAGCATGTGCTGCATTTCCTTCTGTACCACATAATATTGTAGTAAGTTCCTATTCTAATTTGACTAACATTTTCCAGTGAAGACACAGATCAAACATTTTAGTAACAAGCAGATAAATTAGATTCACTACCTTCCTTTATCTAGGAAACAATTTATTTTAATCAAAGAAGGATATTCAGATATGAGCTGTCTTTGATGAACTATGCTCAGTTCTACTATACTTTCTTTTCACTTCCATGTCTTCAATTTACTTTCCTCAAAAAGTGTTCTTTAAAAATGCAGTTTTTTGAAAATAAATTATTAAGTCTCCCTAGCTGCCTGAGTCACTGCTTCCTTTGCCAGCATATGCAGTATTACCAGATTCTTCATTAACAAAGGCTATCTACAAGCTCACAGATTAGTTAAAAATACTATTTTATTCACTCTGTGAGCCACATCCTCAGTTCTTCTTGTGTCAAGTTCTCAAAGCTTTGCTTTTTAGATGTGCTACTTGCCTTTTGTTTTTCCTTATAATTAGCTCTGCTTTCCCTTGTACACTCAAAATCAGCAACTGTACTGAAAACAGAAGAGAAGTAGTAATTTTATCCTGTGGCTCTACCTTCCCTCCATCTTTAACCTCTTGCCTGTCATCTGTGTATTTTCTTTCACCTTCATGCTTTGCATGTTCTTTATTATTAGTTTGGCTGAGAAAAAGATTAACTATTACTTTCATATTTTTGGGAAACTGATTTTTTAAATTCCCATTTTGTTACCAAACTCCTATCAAAGAAAAGTAAAAGAATGATTGTCTTTCTGACTGTAAATGGATGCCGTGTGGCAGTGTCCTGGGTCAGCACTCCCCTTTTGTACGTGAGTTTAGGAGCTGCTGAGAGGGCAGCAAGTTTATGCTCTTAATCACACAAACAGATTTTTTTATTTTCCCCCCTCTGATATGCCCAAAAGGGGGGTATAATTCATGTCTCTTTGTTCTTGGGTTATACAACATCTGGCTCAGGAGAGACCTGGTTCATGACTGAGGTGCTCAGGACCTTCTTACTATAAATAATAATTACAGGGCAGAAATAATTTGGTTCAAAAGTCTTCATACATATATGGCTACTACATCTTAGCTTTCTTGCAGCTATAGATTATTTCCATAACATAGGGAGATGTTTTCTGTGCAGCTCTTCAAGATTTGGTTCTCTATTTTTTTTCTCCTCCAATGGAATCATCTTTGTTATTTCCAGAATTTAGGGGTTTTGTCTTAGGAAGAGCATTTGTGTTCTGGTTTTGGTCTCTAATGTGTTAGCCTTGCAGCTGTCCAGGCACAGTTTTAGACCCACGTCCTGGACACGGTGAGAGTATTTTCAGTGTTATGGTGGCTGCATTGTTACAATTCAGAGTTTTGTTCATGACATGTGTTCATCCTTAATTTAGCAGCAGCAATACCTTGTCTTCTGGTTAATCTGCATCACAGTTGCTCTTTTAAAAAAGCTGTTATATTGAACTTCTAATGCCCTAATGTTGGGGAAATAGAAATTTTTCATCTTTTTAATTTAGATTTCAATAATTTTTTTGCACTGAGGGGAAAGAGGAAGTAGATGACGATGGTAACTTTGGAAAGGTCAGGATTATATTAACTCTTTTTTTCAGGGTTTTAATCTTGTCCATTGTGGATAAGTGCTATAGTGTTTAATTAAATAATCTCCTATGCTCGTGTAATGTTCTGCATTTGATTACTGTTTTATAGAGTTCATCAGTTGTTTTTTATTGTATTTTATTGTATCACAGTTGTTTTTCAGAAGTCTCATGTCATTTATGTGCAGGCTTTACAATGAGCCAGGCATGGACTCTTAGGCACAGGCCATAAATCCAGCAAACTGGGGAGCCCTCTGCCTCACCAAGGACGTGTTTTGTGCAGTTCCTAAAATTTCCCATCCCACAATAGCAGCTGGGCTTTACAAAATGTGTGGCCTAATATATGTTCATGTTGACAGGTGAGATGGAACATGGGTCTTGTAAAGCCCTGTTGCTTGGCAGCCTGGGTAGAGCCAGTGTTGGTGTGTGTGCAGGCAACATGATTGTTATGGCAACTAAGATGATGGAGCATCTACCATATGAGGAAAAGCTGAGAGAGCCTGGGGCTGTTCAGCCTGGAGAAAAGGAGGCTGAGGGGGATCTCATCAATGCTTATAAATATCTAAAGGGGGTGGCAGTAGAAAGGGGCCAGACTCTTCTCAGTGGTGTCCAGTGACAGAACAAGGGACAACAGGCACAAACTGGTAAATGAGAAGTTTAACCTGAATATAAGAAAATACTTCTTTACTCTGGGGGTAACAGAGCACTGGGACAAGCTGCCCAGGGAGGTTGTGGAGTCTCCATCCCTGGAGACATCCCAAACCTCTGTGGACTTGTTCCTGTGTGATCCACTCTAGGAGATCCTGCTCTAGCAGAGGGGTTGACCTAGATGATCTCCAGAGGTCCCTTCCAACCCCGACCACTCTGTGATACTGAGATTCAGTTGCATAGCTCATCCATATGGATTTCTTTCTCAATTCTTTTTAAGATAATATTTTCTCTAGGAAAACTAGAAGGTTTTATTTATGATAGACAATTCTTGTGGTTTTAAATTCATATGGAAGAATGAATTTTCTTTAAGTGTCTGAAATCATTGGTAGTAAGTATTTCTCTTAGTACTTAAGAATTTAAATTTAAAGGAGTTATGTTACTTTTACAGATGTTTCTTGACCCTCCAAACATTGAGGTTTTTCAGGAAGTCCTGATCTATCAAAAGTCTGTATCAGCATTGATTTTGTGTTCCCTGAACAGCTTTAGAAGACAAAAAGAATACCTCAACAAATGCAAGGTCTTCTTTTCATCATGTCTAATCCTTCAGAGTTCAGTACTTGAAATAAGTCTTCCATTTCTGCCAACATTTTTTTTACATAATTGTCCAGGATTAGTCCAGTAGGATTAGCTCAAGGAGAGCTATTATTTTGATACTAGATCAGTAACTAAAGCATTTCAAATTCAGTCTTTCATAGGTTAAGCCTCCAGCACTCTGGAGCTGCTTAACAATTTCTTGCTGTACATAACTTTGGTCAAGAGGAACATCCTAGTGACAATGTGATTTGTTTTCCATGTTGCAGCTTCAACACGGTACCATTTGGTCCTTCATTGAGTCAAAAGTCTACAAGATTAAGATTGCTCTGGATCCATCATAACCAATTCTCCAGGTCCATCTATACTGGAACAAAGAGCAAGTTTCATTAAGAAAAATTGTGAAGTCAAAGTTGTTATTTAATACATGCACATTTCAGTGCAGCATTTAAATATTATTTCATTTCTGGATTCAAATGTACTACGACTTCAAACAGACAATGAGCATGTAGCAGCAAAAAGAGAAAATCTCAGACCTCCATTTCTGTTTAATCATAAAGGTTTTTTTGTTTGTTTTTCAGATCTGTTCTTGCGATGCATGTTTGCAGTAGGAAGTTATCCTTCCCAGAAAGTGAGAGAAGTGCTTTGTCCTTTTCATGCTGTAAAATGAAAGGTGAAAAGATGAGCAAATATATTTCAGCAACAGAAAAGTAAGGTTTTTCAGCTAACTGGCACAAATAAATAAAAGCTATCCATGATTCAGAATAGAAATTAAAAGAAAGATCTTAATCATCAAAAGAGCAAGACTTTGAGAAAAGGCTCCAATAGAAGAGTACGGACAACAAAATATCAAGATTTTTAATTAAGAGCATAGTATGCTCAGGATACATCACAGCTGTCATCTTTCTCCCAGTACAATTCTTCTGATTTAAAGTGGCCACAGACCTTACATTCCCAAATGTTCATCCTGCCACCCAGGCAGATGTTACTGCTCCTACATTAGCAGGTGGGGCTCTTGTCCTGGGAGGAAAGGAGGCCCAGCCCCATCAAAACCTGAGAAACAGTATTAAAATCTTCCTTTTGCAAACCATCTTAAGAGTGATTTGCTGCAGCAGCATAGCTCGAAGATTTGTGATCATGTGCAACAAGTGGCAACTGCAAGTCTTGTACCAGCTTGTCAGAGGGTGTTTAAAGTTAAAACACAGAGCCATTTTCCTTAGGGATTGGGGGGCAGGGTTTGGTTTTACCCATACCTTAAAATACACGAGTTCTCACATGTTTGTGCAGCTCTGTAGCAGCCCGCAGAAGGGATTTTACTGGCTGTGCCTAAGGTTACAGAGACTAGCACGTGGCATCATCTGTTCAGGAAGACAAAGACAATATAGAAGCAATATGCAAGGTTTCTGACAAAATAATGACTCTTTTTTTTCTATTTTACAAAAAAATATTTTCATATTGTTAGTATTATCTTGATTACACAAGATAGTATCTTGAATATTACCATGTCTTGTAAAGACCTTTTGGTTTTGTGCAATATTATTCTCTTAGTCACCTGTTGTATTACATGTGTGCACATATAAATGCAAAGTCCACTAGCTGTTGAGATCCCTACTAACTAAAAGACATCAGGGCCACGACCAAGATGAGGACATGGTCAGGCAGAGCATAAGAGCTGCAGAACTCCTGAGCCTCTGTCGTTTGGTGTTCAGCTCACCAAGAAAGTGAAATCAGAGGACAGTGTTTATTTAGCAGCAGCAAGCATGCACAAAGAAAAGGTTAAGCCCCAAACCCACATTCTGGGGGCTTGCCTACTGCTCATTATAGCTCTTCTGAAGGTAGTTGTTACAGGTAAGCATTCAAAGTCTTCTGGCTCAGTGCTTCACTTGCTGCATGCTTCCACTAACAGTCTGCCTCCCTGAGAACCTGCTGCCCTTCTGCTTCTTCATCTACAGCAGAAACTTTAGTCACCTTGGGTTTGGTCTGCTGGGGGAGGGGGGGAGAGAGGGATGTCCAATGGAAGATGCTTGACCTTATTCTCTGGTCACATGGCAAAAAAACCCTAAAACCCAAAATAGATTAAAAAAAGGTTTTTTTCATGGTTAATTCACTCACTGATTTTTCTAACAACTTAATGGTCACATTGGAAATACTGAATCTGTCTTTTCTGCTTAATTTGCTACTGTACTCTCCTGAAATTTTATTATAAGTGTCTGAATTCAGGTGATGTGATAGCGAGCAGGTAAGCTGAGTTAAACTAAATATACATATAAGCTAATACAGTTCTCAACCTTAGCTTGAACTATGATGGGATGTAACTGAGAAAAAAAATTCAAAACCTTGTATTTCAGCTCTATTAGTATTATATAAGGAAATAATAAAAATCAATTGCAACTTTGAGGATATAAAGAAGAAAGAGTTGAGCTGGTAATTGTGCTCCAAAACATGATTTTGAAGCCACCATAAAAAATGAAAATGTATTAAGAAGTGACATGTATACAAATAGGCTTTTAGAAGATATTCTTCATGACCACGCTGTGTTATTTTGGTTGATTTGTTAGTATATGTTACTTGAAAGACCTCTGCAGTTCTTTCAAGAAATGCACTGGCAGAATTATGTGCAACCTCATTAGCATTAAAAATCAGTATGAAAGAAAGGAGAGAGTTGAGTGGTAAACTCTCATCTATAAACCATGCACTTGTTCCATGGAGAATCTCAATGCAGCCTCTCAGCACAACAAGATCTTTTCAATATGCATGATTCAGAATGGGACTTTTCCTGTTTTTAAAATAATTCAATATACTATTTGACTTTTGATATTCAGTATAATTTCCACCATGACAATACAGATTTTGTTGAAATAGTTAGACAATGTTGTAAAGACCAAATCTACACAGGGTAGTAATTTATTTATAGCCTTCTAAAGCACAGTATGAATAACGGAGATGTTTCTTGGAGTTACCTTTTTGGACAGTCCAGTAGTTCTTAATCATCCAAAAATCTGAAGGCTAGTAACACAGATTTTGCCTGAGAAATTGCTTCTTCATAAATAGGTCAGTTTATGGATTTACTTGTTTATTTCCTTCAACAAATCTTACAGTGTCACATATTTCAATTCTTGAAATTTTTCTTCTATTCAGATGTGTGTCAGCTCTACAAACATTTTATATTTTTTAGGCAAATGGTTGACTCATCCTCAACACATATTCTTGTACAGAACTTATTTATCTCTGCAAACAGTCCTGATCACGTAAATGTTTCAACTATCATAGCATCACCTATATTAAAAAAAGCAAGAACCATCACCTGTTCACGGACAGTTCGAACATCCATTGTGTAGTTTTTTCATTTTCTATTAGTTCTGGGGCAATTTAATTTTTTATTTGTTTTTAAATGAAATTGTTGTCAAGATGTCTTCCTCTCTTTCATCAGGACCTCTACTTGCACTCCAGCTACTGTATCAGCATATAAGCAGTAGATGGCAAGGGGAAAAAAAAAAAAAAAAAAAAAAAAAAGAGAGAGAGAGAAATATGCATATTGTATATTGTGTAAAGAAGAAAGAATTAATTACAATTACATTAGGCTGTAACTTAACAGCATAACTCTGCGTGGCAGAAATGTGCAGGGGATCAAGGCTATAATGAGCCTCATGGATTTAAGTCTGGCTGCAGATTCACACAAAATGGTTCTTGAAGCTAGAACGAAGAACATGAAGGGTGAAATTTGTTAACACAGTCCTCTGATACAGTGTCCAGCAGTCCAGTTATACCTCTTTTAAGAGATGCTAGTACCAGTGGGTTCTCCATAGCTTACTCTGTGCCACTGGAGCTTTTATTAAAGTAAGTATCCTGAGGGCTACAGTGAAGGAGGCCACCCTTTTCCTTCTCACAAATTGTAGCAATGGTTATTTCAAGGCAATTATATAGTACAGATTACAAAACCCAGACAGGTCATAGAAGTATCACAGATTTGAGGGCTTTTCAGTGGATATGAAAGTTCATTTTTAAAAATGTAATGATATTTCAAAAAAATTGAATTTTATTTTCACACTTGACCCAATTCTTTGTATTTTTATGCATAATTCAGAGAAATGCTGCTTTGTTTCTGGCAGGGTGCTTTCCTCTGGGTATATTTATAATAGTTGTTTCTCACTACTATCTTTAGTGCAATTACAGTATTTTCTTTTTAGGTTTATCATATCTATCTATTTATATACAGTATGAAAATCATGTAAGGCGTAATGCTCTTGGCATTAGAAATTATATGGTGACAAATGGCTGGTAAATTGGGTCAAACATCAAACTCATAATGTTTTTGATGAATTACAGGAACTGTTCACGGGACACATATTTCATGTCGTTAATATTATTGCTGTGAACAGATGAGCTAAAATAATCTACATGCTTTAGTTCTTGATCACTTGTTTTTTGTGATATAGAGACCTTTATCTGATTGTCATTTTACCTCATAGAATCATAGAATCATCTAGGTTGGAAGAGACCTTTAAGATCATCAAGTCCAACCTTTAACCCTACTCTACCATGTCCACCTCTAAACCATATCTTCAAGCACCACATCTATATGAATTTTAAAAACATCCAGGGATGGTGACTCAACTACCTCTCTGGGCAGCCTGTTCCAATGTCTGACAATCCTTTCAGAGGAAAAAAATTTCCTAATGTCCTGCCTAAACCTCTCGTGGTGTAGCTTTAGGCCATTCCCTCTTGTCCTATCACTATTTACTTGTGAGAAGAGACCAATACCTACCTCTCTACAGTCTCCTTTCAGGTAGTTGTAGAGAGCAATAAAGTCTCACCTCAGCCTCCTTTTCTTTAGACTAAATAGCCCCAGTGAGCAAGTGTGGTCTGGAGGATTGAGTAGTGAGTTGGATTGTGAACCGGTTGAAGGAAAGAAGTCAGAGAGTTGTGGTAAATGGGACAGAGTCTAATTGTAGGCCTGTATCTAGTGGAGTCCCTCAGGGATCAGTACTATTCAATATTTTCATCAATATGAATATGACCTAGACAAGGGAACAGAGGGCACTGTCAGCAAGTTCGTTGATAACACTAACCTGGGAGGAGTGGCCGACACACCAGAAGGCTGTGCTGCCATTCAGAGAGACTTAGACAGGCTTGGAAAGTTGGGCAGGGAGAAATTTAATGAAATACAACACGGGAAAGTGTAGAGTCTTGTATCTGGGAGAGAAGAACCCTATGTACCAGTATAGGTTGGGGACTGACCTATTGGAGAGCACTGTAAGGGAAAGAGACCTGGGGGTCCTGGTGGACAGAAGGATGACCATGAGCCAGCAATGTGCCCTTGTGGCCAAGAAGACCAATGACATTCTGAGATGTATTAGCAGGGGTGTAGTTAGTAGGCCGAGAGAGGTTCTCCTCCTCCTTTACTCTGCCCTGTTGAGGCCGCATCTGGAATATTGTGTCCAGTTCTAGGGCCCTCAGTTCAAGGACAGGGAACTGCTTGAAAGAGTCCAGTGAAGAGCCCTCGATCCCCTTTTGGAGGGGGAGCAGGTCGCGGCTTTACCCATCTTGGTGTGCGACAGCCACAAAGATGACTAGTGGGTGGAACATCTCCCTTATGAGGAAAGGCTGAGGGAGCTGGTCACAGGCTTCTTAACTGGATTGAGCTTACATATATGCAGATTTTAAAGAGGAGAGAGGAGAGGAGAGGAGAGGAGAGGAGAGGAGAGGAGAGGAGAGGAGAGGAGAGGAGAGGAGAGGAGAGGAGAGGAGAGGAGAGGAGAGGAGAGGAGAGGAGAGGAGAGGAGAGGAGAGGAGAGGAGAGGAGAGGAGAGGAGAGGAGAGGAGAGGAGAGGAGAGGAGAGGAGAGGAGAGGAGAGGAGAGGAGAGGAGAGGAGAGGAGAGGAGAGGAGAGGAGAGGAGAGAAAAAGTTGACTAGTTCTTTGATAAGCACTCAAGGCCTAAAGATCGTTAGTTTTTGAATCGTACGGTCTTTATTTCATCCGGGTTGCTAAATCTGAACAGCTCCAAGGGCAGCACCTGTGCTTCACTGTCCACCTGTGGCCTCCACAACAGTCAGAAGGAAGCTTAGCTGCTATTGTTTGTGTAACTCCCTTCCCCAGGGTGCCTGATCCCTAAGAAAGGTGAAAGAGGAAATTAATTAACAGTCTTGCTTCCTGCAGCTCCATGATGAGACTTCCAGAGTTAAAACAAACAAAGGAGCTCCAAAACAGCTAGTGGGTGCTGAAGGACAGGAATCAGACAGGCAAGGGTTACAAGAGGTTCCTGTAGAGGAAAATTAGATGAAAAGTTTAGTCTAAATCAATTTCTGTGAGACACTTGCAGCCCTTTTATAGCCAGACAAACATACCTCTTCCTCCTTTTTCTCCCCCTATCTCCTTCAGTTCTGAATAGCATCTCCAACTCACCACCCCACACCAGAACTGGACTCAATGCATGTGATTGCCTCTGGCATTGTCCCCCTCCCTTTTGCTTATGAGCCCTCAGGCAAACAAAAGCAGTGGAAACCTTCTCAAAAACACATCTTTCAGGCATCACAACTCATGAAAAAGCATTTTTCACTGCTCTTTGCATCATCCCCATCTGTTCAGTAGAGAAATCATGATAGTGAACAACACAAATATAGAAGCAGGAGGCACTCAATGAAAGCCACCCTTGCACCTGCTAAATGCATTAGCTGAAAGTACATGGCATTTCATCGGAACAGTTGTGCTTAACGAAAACTAGTTCTTGTAGATAATGCTGACCAGCTTAAGAGCAGATGGATCATCAAAAGGCAACTTTATTTTGTAAGGAAAAACATCTAGAAGACCCAAATTCATTAGGCATTAAACCTAATGCTCACATACCGCTAATGTGCATTTTTGCAGCCACATTAGAGACTGACAGAAGCTTTGAGCTCATGTCTACTTCAGATATGCATTGAGAAATCCATTCTGTATCTCAGGTCTATAAGCATCAATTTATTTATTATTCATTATCCATGGCTACTGGAAAGCCAAAGGCCACTATAAAAGGAGTAGAGGAAAACATTTTACCGAAGTGCACTGGCTGTAAATCAGGCACTTACTGGCAGTTCTGATTAAAGTAGAAATCTCCTTAATTTTCAGTACCTTTTTTTTTTTTTCAAATGATTGCACTGATATGTCCAATTTATTTCAGGAATCAGTGCAAGACAGGAAGAGCTTCTCATCTAGTGCAAAATTGGCACGAAAGACATAAAGATCTTTGCATAAATAAAATATGCTGAATGCCATGGAAAAAATATGGATGTTAATAAATGTTAGAAGCAAAAAGAGATGTATAGAAAGAAGACCAGGCTAAAATATAAGGAGATAGAATTTAAAGTACAAAGAAAGAATCATGAAAGTGGTTAAAATGGAACATTAAAACAAAAATATAAATCTGTCAGTTAGAGGAATAACATCATGAAAAAAAAAAAGAGAGAGAAAGCTTGGACAAGAAGTCAAATGAAAACCTTACAGTAAAAGCTGTGTGTAAATAAATACACAATATCAATATTGCAGTAGAGCAAACAATTTCAATCTGGTTTTGGTTGTGGTTTTTTTTCACATGCTCATAGCTATTGGTTACATTTTTATCTTGCCCTAAAATAAACAAATAAAATAAATGTCTGCTATTTCACACCTCATCTTCATTTTATTCTTTTATCAAAAAATGCCCCACTGCCAACATCTGAGAACAGTTTACAAGTACTCCCTCAGGGAAGAAAGATTCCCCTGCCCACAAAAGTAACTGCCTGTCATTCTGTCTTATCACTTTACACTAATAGCATTTTTTTTAATCAGAGAATACTATTTTCTGAATTCCCAAATCAGCGAATAGGAAGAAGGTGCTTATCTGCAGGTACAGGATAAAGACAGAAGAGAACAGAGAAGCGTAACTTCATTTCAGAGCATAAACAGAAATTTGGATGAAAGAATGAAAAGTAAAAGCAGAAACTTTGGGAAACAGAGATGGGAAAAACCAAGAAAATCAAAGGTTATAAATCAGGAAACAGCTTTAGTTATATACTTCAATTTTGTGCTTATGAAAAGGTTTATTTTAGATTAATTTATTTATCCTTGTCTTTGATAAACCCCTTCATCAGTGGCAATGATTCTGATCAAGGAGTTTGTCCTGGTAGTTATATGTTAGAATGGAAGTCATGCCAGTCACACCTTCTATGTGCCTTCAGGGAGGAGAGGCAGCAAACAGAAGCTACAGTTCATATTACAGGTTCAAAGGTTTCTCATATAAGTCATAATATCAGCAATTCGTTGTTCTGTGTGAAAGTTTCTAAAACAAGGGTACGTTCTGACAGTAAAATAAGGGAAGCACGACTCTCACAGGCCAAGCAGCATGGCATCCAAATGATGAAAATAATGATCAAAAAACAGTTTAGAAAAAACTACAAAAATATCCTTCAAACTAAAGGAAGGCCCCTTTTCCTGTTTCCCTGGAAACGTAACAAGTGGATATTTCATAAACAAAGAATTCAGAGCAGTGGGAATTATGTAGTCGTGTTATATGTTGCATTAAATAATTATATCAAATGCAACATCAAAAACAGACATTTACCTTTAAAAGCCTTTTTAAAGATTTTCATAAAGCTTTTTTATAAAGTCTTAAACTCTTTTTATACAAACATTCAAGAGCTGCCCAGGCAAGCAATAGCAGTTTCAGTTTCTCAGTCAGAATTCCAAATGCTGTGTACTGATACAAATCTGACAACAGCATTTTCAGCTTAGGTCCATCATATTGCTAACAGCAAATACATGGAGAGTGGTAGGCCATAGAGGAGGGGAGGATTTTTCACCAATGCACTGTATGTCAGAGTGCTGTGATAACTGAACGAAGCTGTGAATTATAATCTAATCATTATATCCTAAATTACTGACAAGAGCATCTACAGTCAACTTCATGCCCTTTTTATTCCTCTTTTTCACACTAAATTGAAAGTGCATGGATAGGGAGAAAATAAAGAAGTACATTACCATGGACTACTACCATAATCTTCTTGATGACATACCACCACATGTCAAATGAAAAAACAAAACAAAACAAACAAACAAAAAAAAAAAAATCAACAGCAAAAAAACCCAAAAAAGCAACAACCCAAACACCAAAAAACACAAAAAGACAAAAAACAACTAATCTTCAATCATTATTGACTTCCATAAATAATTTAGAAAATTAAGATAACGTTAACAATTTCACTGCATGAAAATGTTTTCCCTCACTTGTTTCCAAGTGTTTTTAGTGAAAGTTGTATCTCCTCAGGAGTAAGACAGAAACTTAAGGAAAAATGGAAAGAAATTCCTTCCCAAGAGAAGACTACCAACAGCAGCCAATTGTAAAGAGACTACTTCAGGGGTCATCCCATGTCAAACAAACATTTTTCTACTGTTTAACTCTTTCTGTGAAGTAGTAAATCTCTTGTTAGAAGAGCTGAAGATCAGCAGCTATCTAAGAATACATTCGTAGTGAAAATTATAATCTTTTGTGTTAATAATTACTTCTATTTCCATGCTATCTATTTATTCTAATTTTTTTCTGTGATATCATCACTTATAATCCACAATCTCAACACAAGGATTGCCTGAGATGCAGGACTCCATGACTTTAAAGTCATCTTTCACAAATAGGAGCTCTGCAACTGTCACATCATGGGCTTGGAACTAGCAACACAACCAGCAGTGTTCACCAAGCAACCAGAGGTGTACGACACATGGCAGCCCTCAGCTTTGTGTGCACATCTTCAGAGACCTGGGCTTTGTGTGCACACCTCTAGAGACCTAGGCTCCTACGGACAGTCAGGAGTCAGTAGTCCCACACTGGAGTCTTAAACCTGTGTTCCTTGGGACATATAGGTTCTCAACTCCGTAGGTACCTACATGAGTCCCCTGCTTTGGGGCGTTTGCCATGAATTTCAGGCAACCTAGTGAGTCTTTGGAAATTCGGTGACTGCTTAGACTCAGCACCAGAAGTTCCATTATCTTTGTTTGCTTTGGTAAAAGGAAAACACAAGTTCATTCCTCTTTCTAATATGAGTTTAATATCTCCCAATTTTTTTTTCTGCTGAAAGGACTGACTTTCTTTAGAATCAAAATAAATATTTTTCAATGTCTAGTTTTCCTGCAACACAGAAATTAAATTTGACTCTCTCCATATCATCTAATTGGTAGTTGAAAGCCAATGGCACAGGTGTCTGTCTCATTCTTCACAGTAGCAACTCTATATTCATTTACCTACATCACAGACATCTACCAAAGACTAATGAATACTTAAGAAATTATCTGAGATTTTCAAGACACTCTTCACAGAGAATGCACAGACAGAAAATGTGTAGCTTGAAAGGAACATGAGTAAAATGTGAAGTTTCACCTTTTTTTCTATGGAAATTGAAAACTGCAGAGCAGGAGAAAAGGAAAGTAAGAACTCATGGGAAAATTAAGTTCATAAAAGAAGTAATTTAATAGCTGTTATTTTAAGCCCAGCAAGGAATATATGAGAATTTATTAAATAGGAATTATGTTTTTCAATCTTATTTCCTGTTGAGAAAAAGAATAAATAATAAGTTTGTCAGTAGATCAAGAGTGCCCTAGATGAATTGATTTATTAAAATAATATTTCATATAACTATGCTCTGCTCTGTGGACTGATTACTGGCATTACTTTTTGAGTATCTCCTATCTCCACAGAGAAGTCTTAATTGGATATATCAGTCATTTGTTACATTCTTCTCTGTCTGGATCATTTTAGCTTTTCAGTTGGCAGGTTTATGGTGAGTGTGAATAAATTCACAGAAGAGTTAAAATCATAGTCAATGTTGGGACTGAATGAGAACAGAAACTAGAAAGATAACTATATATACATTGATAATAATGGCAGTTCATGCACACAGTCCCAGATCCGTGACGTTTCCCTCCTGTTGGCACAGTCTACCTCTTATACTGCCTCAAAAGAGTCCTAAAGTACTCATGGATTTTCTGAAGTCAGCTGCAGAGTCAACCTCTACCCCTAGCCCCCAGCAGCCACAAACCATTAACTTGTTTCAAGACCACATCGGTTTCTCAAATTCAATTATTTGGGCAGGATGGCTAGCAACAAATGTAAAAATGTGTACAGCACATAAGACCATGATATCTGGGCTAGGAAAACCAGACAAGAAACCAACTATTTTTTATATTCAACTCTTTAATGACTACAGTAAATGTGCTGAAAAATATAATCCAACAAAAGTAACAAACTTCTACTTGCAGGTTTAAATGTGTACCTAACTTAAACTACAGCAAAAGATTATGTGGTCCCCAGTGTTCCATGCTTTCTCAATGGCCAGACAATTCATCATTGCACTTGAAGAGTGGCATTTGTTCTGCTCCCCTAGCATGTGTCTGCCTTTTAAAGAGGCTCTTCTCACAGTGTAAGAAGAAATAACACTCATTTCTAGCCTTCTTTGTAAATGCTTTTTTATTCACCAGGTTGGTATTACAGCACTTTGGTGGAATTAAAACCACCAGTTAATTAAGCTTCTGGTGACATCTACATCTTCCTAAACATTAATTTTGTCTGGTTGTCTGGAAAATGCCAACATCCCCACATCCCAAATAATACTGAGTTTGTAACTAGAGTGTTAAGGTACAGTTATAAGAACCATAAAAGAGAGCTATGCCAAATAATCAAGCTGTGCAGACCAAAAATTTGCTTAATGAAACTTGTTACTACAAGCCTAATACATCTGAACTTTGATATTCAGGTACTTGGGTACCAGCTTGCAAGAACTCAGACATTGTTTTGTATGAAGCATAAAGGAATCACCAGTAGTGATGGCCACAATGAAATAAATTATTATTATATTAGACACTACGAAGAAAGACACCAAGGATTATAAACTACTGTGGTGAACCCAAATGGCAGATTAAATAAAATCTTAGTATTTGAGTGTTATCGTCATGCCTGTCACACAGGTCAATTCCTGGCTCTGCTGGTGGCAGTGAACCATAATTTCACCCACAATCCTTAGATTTTCTATTAAGATTGGCATTGATCTTGTTTCTTCAGAACAGCTCTCATGAAAAGTGAGTAACTTCTCTTTTCAGGTCTTCCAGCCATAAAAACTTTGTTGATTCATTTCAGTTTTCCTGATTTATGACGCACCCCAGAGGCTTTGATCCCCCCAGAATCAATACCTCATTCACACCTCAGACAGCAGAAGTCTACTGGTTTTCCAGGAAGGTAGGCGGGCTACATAGAAAAGCCTTAAAACACCTCAGCCTAACCCTGTGTGAGGTATTTTTATAGACTGAGACAAGTGCACATAACCACAGAAAAGCATTTAAGCCTATGATTAAAATTCTGTGCAAAATGAAAGCAACTATCTTCCTACAAAAATTTTACTATGTGATCTGCTACAGAATAAACATAAACTACTTTGTATTAGAGTGCTTATTTCTAATAAGGTCACCTTTATCATCTGACAGCTGAACCCACCCTGCCTGTGAAAAACTAAAATGAGGACACAGTGTTCAAGTTCTCTATTTGCCTAAAAAACAATTTTAAAGCCATGAAGTCTTAGCAAAGCTTCAGCAGAGCCGTTCCAGCATTGTTACTATTGACAGTGAAGTGGATTACATTTTCTTGGCAACTGACGGCCTCTGTACTCCAGGATATTTTGCTTTCACCACTAATCAGCTGCTCCCTCTTTCATAGGGAAGCTCTCCCAAATCTGCGGGGTGATTTGGCACTCAGCTACATTCTTTTAAGTGAGTTAAAAAGCACAGGTCCAATTCCCCACTTGAAAGCTGCTGGAGGGTTCACATAGGCTCAGGAGTGATCCTAAGCACAGGACAGAATTTCGTTACAGGCTGTTGACAACTCCCAGGTTCCAATTTGTAGCAAACTGGGAAGAAAATGCTGTTCATTCTGATTAGTATAGGTTTGTTGGGCTATGTAAAATTATTATAGTCCCTGTTCAGTTTCAGGTATTTAAGGTATTTAAGCTCTGACACTTTAATCTGATTATTATACATGAAACAAAACTCATAAAACAGAACTTTTAATCATTTATTAATTGTTATTCTTTTTGGAAAACTTAGATAAAGACTTCTGAATTTGAAGAGTTTAGATACCAACTTTGAGAACAATTCCTTACAGATGGAGTCTGGGAACACATTGTTAGGAGAATATTGGGAAATTATGTGTGTTAATCACTCATCAGTGGATAAACAGATAATTTAAAATATGCTAATCTGTCTGCTTTATTTTATAAATAGGATTCTTGTGCATGCAAAGCAGAATGACTGAATCCAAACTCACAGGTTAACCAGTGTGCCAACAAAGCAACCTCTTGATTGCTCTCCTTACACAAGATATAAGATATGCCACTACATCAGTGAACATCATGTTAGGTGTAATAGAGCCACAGAGACAGATTTTCAATTAATTATTACCAGCAAACCCCTATGGAACAAATCAGAGGCCTCTTTCCAAAGAAATAACAGGGGTTTTCTAAACAGCTACTATTTGACTACATCACAGAAAACAAAAATTTTAAATCCTCACAAAACTGAATTAGGATCAGTGTGTCATGTTTATCACACTGAACAAAAGCCAGATCTAATTAAAAAGAGTTTTTCTTTGAAATGCCTGATTTAAATAATATAACTGTAGTAACTCTTTTTAGTATTCCAGCCTGGATTGTGTGCATTCACATACACTGATGATGCACAGTACCTAAATACTTATAAAACTGAGGACACCTTTTTTTTGAGGGATCCTTCGAGTAGTAAAGATCTGGGATCATAGCCACTGCATTTGGTAAGGGACATACCAGCCTAAAATTCAGCTGCTATATAGTCTATAGGAGTGAATGAAATCAGGCTGAAGCTAGATTATTTTAAAAATATCTCCCTGCCTCTGCTAGGGTATCACACACCGGACTAAGAACCTTAGCCGAGGTCCAGTACTGGTTTTGAATAATACTTTCACCTTTAATTTCCTCAATAAATGAAGATTGAGTCAGTGCAGCTGAGTATCTGGAATGGCCTGGCTGAGTATCTCAAATAGTCAGTTTGTTTTTATTGGGTTCATTAGCTCGCTCGCTCTCACACACACACATGCCCCCTTCCCCCAAACACCATCACCCCACCTCTTCTTTCTTCTTTCTTCTTTCTTCTTTCTTCTTTCTTCTTTCTTCTTTCTTCCCTTCTACTTCTCTCTCATATTACACTTAAAAGGGGCAATATAAAAATGTTCAATTGTCAGTTTGACTTATTTTATCTTCTTCAACCTTTCAGCCAGCTCATCGAAGCTCAAATCATTATGAACTCGATTTCTGCCACACTGCTTAATACACACACCCACTTTACCTCTCAATACCTTATTTAAAATGGCATCCTGCTAAAGGCTACCTTTTAGCTGCAGATCCTCACTTTGTCATACCATTTTCCATATTGCACTGATACCTGTTCTTGTAAGTGACTGTTTAAAGCAATTTTGATGGATAATACCTGATTCACCACTGCACACATTTAATTGTAATTGAAGAATGTTATAATTTATGGAAAAACGAAGCATATAATAAAGGTAAAATGTCAAAGATGACAATGTACAGCTTTTGTCTAGAGTTATTATTCCATAGCTAGGCAGGAGGCTCTAGGGGAAAGCAGTGTTTATTTGCATTCTAATAGAGAGAGAATCCTTTCTTGAAACCTGCCACTATTTCATTGTAAAGTAAGGCATGCCTGAATATCCCCTTTTCAGCATTTCTCAGACATTTCAGTTTCCTCTTAAATTACCATATCCATTTAATTTTCTCAAGTGAAACTCCAGTAGGATAGCAACATATAGCAAGGGGTTCACACACTGGGTTGTTCAGCAAAGAAGATAATAGCACTGTGGCAACACAGCTCCATTGCAATGCTCAGAGAGGTGTTGGCAGGCAAGATAGACTCTTATTCTCCTAAATGATCAGACCCCAGTGAGCTACGATCAGGCTGACTACAGCACATTGTTCCTCTTTGGAGAGGGAGGGGAGGAAGAAGGAGACGGGGAATGTTAATTACATCCGCATCCTTCTGACTGGCATATCTGAACTAAAATTAATTGATTCTGTTAAATATTTTATTTTTCAAAAAGGCTGAGTAAAGAATATTCAAATGCAAACATATAAAAAATGTGTAGGCAAGGTACTACCTATATAGCACTAGTACCAGAGAGTTCATAATGATATTCATTGCTGTGAGAAAGAAACTGGAATACTGAAATTTAGGATCAGTCCTGCAAACATCACATCATTAAGCGTCTAAGGATGCTCACTCCAGAACATTTTTAGTGCTATTTTCTCTTCTGTCTTAAAAAACTAATAGATAGATCTTTTATGGATTTTTTTTTCCTCAGGAATCATGCTAATGATAATTGAACAATGAAATTATGCTTCTTCATAAGAAAAAGGGAGGAATTCCATTCTGTTCCTGTGCTTATTCAGGAGTAATTGCAACAAAGACATGTAGGGCAATAGGACCCTCCAGTTACTGTCTTAATCCATGTCACACATCAAATGCAGCTTTTACTCATGCCAATAGGTAAGGCAATCCTACAATGAGATGCTACATCTCAACAGGATAGGTCCTAGGAATTATTTAACATTTAATACTTATTCCCAGTGCAAATCTTTCAGCCTAGCCGAGTGCAATTCCAAGAAAGATTTGGAGGACAATTCAGACACAATTTGATGACTGTCCCTTGCACATCGAGCCGCAAGCTCAGTACTCACCAGGTCTTCACTCACAGGATGTTACTAACTTAAAGGGACAACCCAGTGATGTGTGCAGGAACAAAATATTCTGAGGACATTTCACAATTCAATAACCCACTGGGCTATAGCTATCTGAAGTCATTTGTGACCTCCAGCATGATGTTAGTAATACATAGTTAAGTTCAGGTACTGGCTGAAGGTAGCACAATTTTTTCATTAAAGAGCAATGAGTGAAAAAAACCCCACCAAAAAACTACTGCATGAATACACTTGATAAGAAAACACAGGGAGAAAAATATTATGTTTTAAATTTAAAACTCCTTTCCATTCCAAATGTTCCAAAATCCATTACAACTCATGTGACTACCTCACTTCTTTACTGAAAAGCTATCCCCTAGTTCTTAATAATTGTGATGTATTTTACCATAATTCAGGGTACTGTTATCATACTCCCTTAGACACTGTGAAAAAGAGACCTGCAAGACAGTCACTGTTCTTGCACCCATCTAAATATAAGATAACAATTAGTGTAGATAGGCAGGGATATCGCAGGAAACAATGAGATAGTATTGGTCAGGATGTTAGTGGGTGATTCCAATACAACATCCTAAATTGCCATACTTTTGAAAGTATCTTTAGGTATTTTTAAGAAGGGCATTTTTAGAGTTAGTTGCCGGATCTGAAACAGGTCAAGGGTGGAAACTGCAGACAGCAATAAATACACAACCTTACAGAACTTAGGAGCTGAGTCTGAAAATAGTGTTTGATGTTCAGTAGAACTCAGTACTGGAATTCAGTATTCAAACTGTATGATTGGTCACCAAAGTTGTATTATATTGACTCCTTTTTAATTAGAGCTTTCCAATCAGATGCCATGATGAACTCACTAGGACTTTTTATTTTTTTAGTGAGAAATGTAAGTAGAATAGCAGATCTAGTGAGTGTAATTAGGCACTATAAACATTTCCTTTTTTTTTAATCAGAAAGATATTTTGTTGAGGTATAGGGACATCAGATCTAAAGTCAACCTCTCCTTTCAACATGAGCAAAATAAAGAAAGTATAAGTTCACTAGAAACTAGTACTATTGACTTTGTCTAGGGCACAGTATTTGACTTCCTCTTGCCACATTCATGGAAAGTAATTGCATTTTCATATACATGCACAATCCTTTTCACCACATTTGAGTTCCATTTATTCTGCCTACACACCATACCTTTCTGAAAAATGGTACAGTCACAGAGCACTTTATCAAGTGAGGATATAGGCCTTTCTGTGACTGAACAGACCTGCCTATACAGCATTATACTATTCAGCCAATTTTATCTCATCCAACTGCTTCAGCTCTTTCATCCATTTTATCCTCTAGCTAAAATTATCATCAGAGGGGAAAAAACAGAGTTTACGCATGGTAGTTTTTCAAAGAACAGAGTACAGGTTTGGGGAGTACTGTTCATCATGATCTTCTAGGCACTTTAACTGATGTAAGCACTAATGGAATCAGGAGTCTCAATAACAGCTTTTGAATTAGACTAGGAAGTCTTAATGGACAATCTCTCTCCTATAACAAATAACACACAGGAAAAGAGATTCACAAATAACAGAGAAGTACACATACAGTAAGGAAAGGAAACCTTCACTCACATCTAGAAATAGTAAGATTGATTTAACGTGTGGTTGTATATACATAATATGCACTCAGAAACATTAAAAAAAAAAAAAAATTAGATTTTGGTAGTGAGAGGGATACTGGGGAAGCTTCTGTGAGAAAGCTGCTAGAAGCTTCCACCATTCCAACCGATCAAATACCAGCCAGCTCCAAGATGGACCCGCCACTGGCCAAAGTGGCAGCACCTCTGGGATAATGTGTTTAAGAAAAGGGTAAGAAAAAATGCAGCACAATTGCAGCCAGAGAGAGGAGTGAAAATATGTGAGAGCATCAAATCTGCAGACACCAAAGTCAGTGCAGAAGGAGGGGGAGGAGGTGCTCCGAGCACTGCAGCTGACATTCCCCTGCAGCCTGTGGTGAAGACCATGGTGAAGCAGGATGTCCCCCTGCAGCCTATGGAGATTAATAGTGAAGCACATATTCACCTGCAGGAAGGACCCATGAAGGACACCATGCTGGAGCAGGTAGATGTCCAAAGGAGGATGAGACCCCATGGAAAGCCTGCATTGGAGTAAGCTTCTGGCAGTACCTCATGAGAGAGGAGCCCATGCTGGAGCAGGCTTGCTAGCAGGACTTGTAACCCCTTGGAGGACCCATGCTGGGGCAGCCAGTTCCTGAAGGTCTACACCCCATGGAAGGGACCCACGCTACAGCAGTTCATGAAGAACTGTAGCCCATGGGAAGGACTCATGTTAGAGAAGTTACAAAAGGACTGCCTCTCATAGGTGGGACCCCACAATGGAGCAGGGGAAGAGTGTGAGGGGTCCTCCCCCTGAGGAGGGAGTGACAAAGTGTGATGAACTGACCAGAACCCGTATTTGTCATCCCCCTCTGCTGCTCAGGGAGAGAAGGCAGAGAAAATGGGAGTGAAGTTGAACCTGGGAAGAGGGTATGGGTGGGGAAAGGCATTTTTGAGATTTGGTTTGAGTTCTCATTATCCTACTCTGATTTGATAGCTAAGAAATTAAACTAATTTCCCCAAGTCAACTCTATTTTGCCCATTATGGTAACTGCACAATGAGCTCCCTGTCTTTATCTCGACCCATCAGCCTTTTGTTATACTTTCTTTTCCCAGCCACCCAACGAGGGGCCTGATAGGGCAGTTTTGCTGGGCACCTGGCCTCCAGGTGGGGTCAACACACAACAAAAATATAGACATTAATATGTAAGAGCACATTGAGAGTACATGAGGTTATACAAATATTTTCAGATCTGAAATATTTTCTTATCTGATTCAAAAAATAAGAAAACAGACTCTTGATATAAGATAGGAAACTGACTCCTCACTAAACTCATCCATCTAAAGTCCACCTTTTCCTCAACTTCCTTATATCTTCTCTCAATTTCTGGAGACTTCTTTCCCACACCAAGGCAGAACACCAATGCAGGATATAGTCAGAGTGGGATACACGAAGCATGAAGAGAGTGCAATGGGCACTGTGCAGAGGTATGTGGTGCGAGTGAATGGGGATAAAGACACCATTGCAATTCAATCCGTGCCTAATTAAGTCTGAAGGACTGTGCAAAGAACTAGACCGTGTCAGTTTATAGAAGCTGGTTGATACTTGTATTGATTTCTAAGGCTCTGACTCAGCACATAAGCAGTTGCTACAGTTTTAACTTAAACAATGTACTCAACTTTATGTACTGCTGCCGCAGGGGCTTTTTCCTTAGGCTTTTATTCCTGCACATCAGCGTTACTCTGATGCTCTACATAGAGCTGTGCTTTGTTGGTGTGCATTATAAAGCTGGTATCATGACTGAGCAATTTGGGTGAATGAAAATATTAGCTTCATGATAGTTCTCCATTACATATTTTCACTATGTAGCTGGACTAAGTTTTTAAAGGGTATAGGTTACCATTGTTTTCAGTGTAGAAAAAGAATTAGGTTTTAGTGTATCTGGGATTCTACAAGATTTGACCAAATTAATTACAATCTCCTTTTATATTGTCTCCTATTAAGAGCAATAACAAATATAGCAAGCTTTAGTCTAAGTCTTCTTGTATCTGTAAGATCAGATGTATTTTTAGACCATTCACATCAGTATTCGGTTTGGGAAACTAAGTACATTTAGATATTTTTATTAGGAATGTAATGTAGTAAATATCAAGGAAGGATGCACACAGGAAATACACAATGCTAAAAGATTAATTCCTTTCATAGGAATGCACGATATCAGGGCTCAGGTCTTGTAGCTGACTACATTATCATGTATTACACTTCTCACATGCACACTTCCAGTTTGTGATAAGTGCAGGGTAATTCAGCTCAGCCTTCTTTCATTGCATGTTCTTGCACTGATTATGTTTTTTAAGACATGTGCAGACACTCAATCCCACTAACTTCAGTAGATTAGTTTGGTTTTGTACTTCTAAAAGTAATAAAACTGGTCACCAGGAAGTACTATGTGTGGAGCAGTCAAGGAAGAAATCCTGCCCATGAAAGATGCCTATTCTCCTCTAGCATTTACTGTGACCACATTGCTACAAGTAACCTCCTTAGAAGGCAGTACTCTCCTTTGGGACCTCACTCACTAATACAGATTTTATAGAAGCGTATTTAGAATTACTCTATTCCATATATGAAATTACTTACAGAATGCTATACAAGTCAATGAAAGGAGTAACATGACTTCTCAACAAGAACAGAGATCACTCATGATAGTCCTCTGTAATACTGGAGGTTAGAGATAAACTTCAGTTTGAAAAAATCAGATCTTTAATAAAATCACTGAGTGGAATTCCTAAGGAAGGATTTGTATTGGTATTAACCAATTTCAAAATTTAACATTTTCAAAAAAATTATCACAGAAGAAGAGGAACAGAAAAGAGACAAGGTGAAAGGAAGGAAGAGAAAAGAAAGAAAATGGAAGGGTGTGGTTGAATCATGTCATATAGAGAATGAGAATTTTATACTAAAACAGAAAACCCAAACCATTTCAGATTCTGTTGCCATGCCGCCTTTAAGAGGCTTAAAGCTCCTGAACACCAGTTCTTCAGAGGGAGTTCCAAGGGATTTTGAAATGTCAGTGGAAATTTTCTAGGAGTGAAGAAACAACACTCCAAAAATTCCCAGACCAGGACTCGTAAATTCAATTTTTTTCTTTGTTTCTTTTTAAAACACCAAAGATACTAAGACAGAGACGGAATAACCTAACAGCCTTTATCATGCAGTTGCTTTATTTTTAAGCATCCTAGAAAGGGCTCAAGGGAAAAAAGCTTTATCAGCACTTTAAGGATTAAGTGCTAAATGTCATTCACTTGTGGAATTGGCTTGAATTTCCCCCTCTCCTCCAGTTCAAGATTTATTTAACGTGATCAGACTGAGATTGATCAGGGCAGAAGACAAGAGAACTGCTTGCATGCACATCTGGTTGAAAGCTTAGTGACTTGCAAGAGAGTGTCACTCACAGTAAAATGAAAATAATTCCCACATATATACTGCCTTTATGACCAGTTTTTATCCCACAGTATTGGCACCTATTACTTTTCAGCAAAAAGGATTCAAGCAGGATGCAAAAAAACAAAACCAAAAACACATCTCTGCAGCTGTTCAGCTACTTTCTATAGCCAATCACTGAAGAGCTATCACGGGCATTAACTATGAACAGCACAAATACTTTATTTTCCAGGAACCATCCATGAGAGTGCATACCTCTTGGTGGGACCCTATAAGGCATTGCATATAGATCTCTTTCATCAATATGCTTTTTGGGATACAATCCCCAAGTGAGAGCAACTGTCTCATATAGTCTTTTTCATCAAAAGTCAAATTTAACATAAGCCAAGATCTTGTTTGTGTTGAGTTCTCCTTTCAAGGCCTCTTCCAGAACTTCATTAAACTTTTTATTAGTCAAACTCCTTTGAATTTGGAGCACATCTTGTACCTTAGTTCAGGACTGGGAAGAGGAACTATTGAACTCCCTCAATGTTTCGACAAAGTTATTCAATCCCTTTTGAGTTTTTCTTGCTATCTTAAGATAAGGAAGAGGGAAAAATGTTCTCTCTCTCTCTCTTCACATGGTATCTGTTGTCTGTTCTCTTGTCACCCTAGCTGTCCTTCTTCCTTGTCCCAAATCCAGCCAGAATTCCTCTTCTGTGAGAAAAGATTATCAGAAGTAGTCATGATTTTCCTGAATCCCAGCTACAGTACAACTTCTGTACCTCTCAGGATGAAATCCTCTGCAATGCACACTCTAGGATGATATTTGAAGGAATGCTCCTGCAGAAGACCTGAGAAATCAGTAAAGCAAAATGTAGACTGTTGTCTCTGAAACATAACACAGATACTTGGAATAGTTTCTTATCTTCTTCTGTCGTGATTAAGAACAATATGCAAGATGTCTTGATGTTTGATCACTGACGTTTTAGGAAGAACTGCAAAAATCACTACTTAGTTACGGGGCTAAAAAAAAAACACGTAGCATCAGTATTCTTGGTCTTTGTGGAATTCAGAACTAAAAGCTGATTTTTTAATCTATAAATAAAGTGCAGATGCTCAAAGGGGTGAATACATTATTTAGATGAAAAATTACATTACAGCTGAAAAGATTTTTCAGTGCAGCATATTCATTAATCCAAGAGTAACTATACTTTGATGACTGCATTGACTTGATAACAGTGTAATTTCACAAGCTACCAATCACCTAGTTATAGATTGAATTCAAACTCCTTTTCTAAATTAAAGTAAAAATTAAGCACTGTATCATCATAGTCTTGCCAACCACAGAAAAAAAAAGAAGTGTGACAGTTGAAACAGCAAGGTTATTAAACAATCTAAAACTGTGGCAATGTTAAAGAATGTGGAGTGATTAACTGAATTTCTGCCTCATAAGCTAATGGTGCCATCTTCATTGTCTTGTACTTGCATCATGCCATGTATTTACAGTAGAATCAGTCTGTCATCAATAGAAATGTAAGTGCCAGTGTCACTACAAAGAATGTCCACACCTTCATCTTCATTCCCCATTGCTACCAAGGATGTGTATTTTTTTTTTTTTTGACACTTCATATACTATATTATGATATGAAAGAACATGCATAGTCACCTTTGAGTATTAATTCAAAGGACTACTCTAGTTAAAATTAATTTATAAAGAATTCTTACTGTGATTACATTTTACAATTTAGACTATGGAAACTGAAATTTGGGAGGGGAATTCTTTCCACAGTTCAGTTACTTTGGAGAATAAGAACTCATGGGCCACTTCCAGTACACAGTCTCTGTGCATTAGCATAGATCTGTCATTGGTTTTAATCTTTGATCCATTGAAAGAGGAATTCTTAGAGAAAATATACCATTTTTTTAGAACTAAAGAAAACTGTGGTCTTTCTTGAGTCACTCTGTAATTTCCCTTTTGAGATCTTTTTCCAAGATTACTAAAACATTACAAAATAGGCCTGCATTATTAGAAAGATTAGTCAGAAGTTCAATTACTTTTAAGTTTTGGAAAACTTTACATTAGAATAAAAAATATTAATTTTTGATATTATTTTTATTAAACTATTAAGTATCTAAAAACACTAAAATGAAAATGAAATGGTAATGTGCCTTTAAGATTTGAGAGTATGTCAACAGACATACTGTTAAACTCAATACACTTTTCCAAATCCACATCTAAGCACAATAAATTGCAAGTTAATATCATTGCAGAGTCCCAAGCTTTTAGTCAAATATTAAGTTTGAGGTAATATTCTACACGCTTGCAATTGTAATTGCTTATAAACAGATGTTAGCAGGCTTTTTTGAGAAAAGGAAATTAGTTACAGATGGTTGGAGAGTTAAAAGTAGCTATATAATATTAAAATGCTAATTTGAAAAAAAAAAAATTCTCTTCAAAATTTGACTGACGAGACTAAAGGCCTTATTTTTCTGATACTAATTTCCTTTTTTCCTGTTTCACAAGTGAAATTTGCATCACCAGCCTCTTCATCCCACCATCACATAAACCTAGCTCAAAAAATGATGGGAAAAAGTTTTTAACCTTTCAGTTGAAAACTACATATCTATAATAACTTTCTGGAAGATTTTTTACTAGAATGTTCCAAAAATGAGACGAAGACACCACTCAGACAGTAATCTTTTGTATTAGGTTCAAATAAATCTTTGTACCAAGGAAGTGATAAATATTCCCTCTATTCAATGAAGATACTGGCCCCGTCAGAAATAAGTGATATAGCTGACAGGTTAAGACTATTGCTACTAACATTAAGGAACATACTACAAACCTGTGACTGGTTTAATTATTTATTTCAAGTTTCTTTGTCGGAGACACTTGCACAAAAAAAAAGTTAAAAGTGTTGTTAAAAAAAAAGTTAATGAATACTCAAGCTATGTGGAAGGCACTTCATCAAACAATAAAATCCACACTAAAAATGAAAGTTGACATTTTCTAATCAGGAAAGTTACTCAAGAGTCATTACTGACCCCTCTGTACAGAAAGAAAAAGCTAATAATTTAGTTCATTGTCCTTGTTCATCACAAAAGAGGGGAAATGGTAGGATCAGAGCACAGGGGAAGAAATGACAAAAGTAATTAAACATTTCACATACCCAAGTGATTAACAGGAGGCAAAGGCCACTGTACATACATATTACACCTTCCTGTTGAGTCTTGCAACTCAGTTGGTACTTCTGGTGGCTTTAACTCCTCTGACTCTAGGTACATCAATTTATGGCTGGTAAACCATTTGTATGTAAGAGGTATTTACCTTGAAAATATGCAAAACTCCTACTTTAAATTTCTATTAGGCTTCTGCTACTCAAATTATTTATTTATTTAATTATTTGCCAGAAAGATGCATTAGCTCTCCAATATAAGTCCTCAGCTTTCACTAGAGAACCTCATATGAAGCACTGGTGTTGCAAACACTTTCTCACAACATTACCATCATAATATTCTCAGTGCCTGAGCTCCTGGGAAAGCTAAAGTTAACAGCCCCAAGTAAATGATCAGAAAGGTAATACCAACTGTTAAAAATAAACATAAGGGTTGTGTTTCAAAGCATAGTGCTCCACCAAGCCAACCTACCTGTGTTTTGAAAGTCCTGATTATAGACAGTGCACAGTGGGAAGAGCTTGTACCATGGCTGCACTGGCATGCTAGGTCCCAGACACAGCTTCACTGCTGACTCTTCTGCCTCCTCCCTCTCCCACAAGCAGTGCATGGGGATGCAGAACTGGGGTTGTGGTCAGTTCATAATTCATTTCTCTCTGCTACACCTTCCTCCTCATACTCTTCCCCTGCTCCAGTGTGGGGACTCTCCCACAGGATATGGTCATTCACTAACTTCTCCAACATGTGTTCTTTCCACAGGGTGCAGTTCTTCAGAAACAAACTGCTCCAGCATGCCCCGCCCAGGCCACAGCTCCTGCCAGGAGCCTGCTCCAATGTGAGGTGTCCACAAGCTGAAACTAACATCCTTCAGGATGTATCTGCCTGCTCCACCATGGTCCTCCATGGGCTGCAGGGGAATCTCCGCTGTGGTGCCTGAAGCACCTCTTCCCCCTCCTTTTTCCCTGATCTTGGTGTCTGCAGAGTTGTTCCTTTCATATTTTATCACTCCTCTCTCACAGCTGCTGTACAGTGTTTTTTAACCTTACCTTTCTTAAATATGTCATCAGAGGGGTGCCACCAGCATCATTGGTAAGCTCAGCCTTGGCCAGCAGTGGATCCATTTTGGAACCAACTGTAACTGCCTCTCTCCAACATGGTGGGAGCTCTTGGTGTCTTCTCACAGAAACCACTCCTGCAGCCTCCTTGCTACCAAAAACTTGCTAAATAAACCTAATAGTGATTAAATTTGAAAATTATTTAAATCAGATTATGATCTATCCTCTGTCTCCAAAAGGGAGAAATTGTACTTGGAAATAGTAGCACATCATAGATGGACTTCTGTGTAACACTTAGAGTGGAAAATAAAACTAATCATAATGCATTGCCTCTTTACACTGAAGATTATGTACACCTCACTGAGCAGCAAAGAGTTCTGTTAATTTCCCACCTCTATAGAGTGAGACAGTCTTAACAGTGTTTTCTCTGCAAAGCTACGGAAGCTTTAAGTTTGTTCCACCTTTTGAGAATAGTGTTGGAGTCTTGCCATAGGCTGGGTCATCCTCATCCCCATAGAAGAATCTAGCAAAGCTCTGTTTCAAGTGCTGCACATTTATGTGATGAAAGTACCACCAGGTACTAACCGGTATTTGCTCAATACCAAGAAAGTCTCTATTGTCCTAATGACTGCCTTCTTGTGTATGAAGGGTAGCACCTTTATTGCCTTACTGCTTATCTAAATAAATTCAATTATTTCCTTTCCATAACTTTGCCTTCATGTAAAAAACTCCCAAAAGGTACACAATACATTTTTCTGTATTCTTCCTGAAAAGTTTGTTTATAGATTTTATTTTTTGAGAGAAGTAAAAATAAAAATGAAGTCACTTCATATGGAGCTAGACTTTTTGTATATCTGAATTTTTTTTTTTACAGTTGTCAATCAGAGTCATATTTGTGAAAAACTTCCACATTCTGAAGTCCTTGCAGCCCTGAAAAGCAACGCTTTTAGCATTAAAAAAAAAAAAAGCCAGAAACTACCCTCTTTGCCTCCAAAACAATTTATAACCTAAGATACTGTCAAGATGGACTTAAGACCACTGCTAAAGAAAAGAGGGGACAGCAAGCTACTAACAAGGGAAATAAATGATGTAGGATGGATTTTAACAAGAACAGTGTCTTAATTAGGGAAGGATTAGGAGAGAGAAAAAAATCTTTCTTATAATAAGATAATTAGCGACAGTGGTTTATATCAGCACAAAACTAGGACAGGCAGTTGGCAATTAAAAATACTGCTTCCTTGGCAGTGTCAGTCAAACAGTACAGAGCAGCAAACATTTCTAAACACTTAAAAGTGCCAGGTATCAGCTGGAACCACAGCCCTTTCCTCTCCTCTTGTCACTATAGCTTTGAAACCCTGTAGTACTCCTTTTCCTCTAAGTGCTTTGAAAGTGAAAGGAATTATTCAAAAAACAAACACCAGATACTCTCTAAAAAGGAGACAAAAGCGTGAGTAGGCAGGGGAGAGGATAAAGAGAACCTGTCAGATTTTCCACTGGGATATGCATCATATGTGGTACACAGGAGGCTCTTTCAGATAACAACTATAGGTATGATCAGGAAGGGGTTAAGTCAGAAACTACAAAGTTGAAAACAGATTAGTATGATTATGCATTAAAGGTTTACTATCTTTTATCTTAGAAGTGCTTAGGCAGCTCCTCTGTGTTTGTGCAATTGAGACTGACTTACCAACATATTTGCCAAGGAAATGAAAAGGTAATTTATGAGCAGCTAAACATACCCTGTCTGTCCTCTGGCTCCCTTCTGAAATGGCTTGAGAGTCTTGGAAGTTACAGCAAAACATCCTTGTCTAACCTGTCAGCAGCAGCAGAAATATGCCCTATGGACTGTACGGTTTACTCTCCATCCTTGGCACTGGGTAAACAGTAGGTATTTTTTTACAACTTGTATCTGTGGTTCTCCATAATTTCTCTGACACAGGGACTAACTTGGGTCACACTGGGTCTATTTTGGATGAGAGCTCTGGGTGCTCTGAGGTGTGTGGTGACTGAAATAAAGCACTTTGCTGGATCATTTCAGAAGCCAGTGCCCCAAAGCATCTGGCAGTGCATCCTACATCAACCCTACACGGATTGTTACCACCATTGTGCTTAACTGATAAAAGACACTGTAAAAGAAGCATTTAAAATGTCCTCCTCTTGCCCTTCCTCACTGTGCTGAATTCTCCCCACAGAAAAACTAAAGTGACCTTTCTCACCACTACTTATTCACTCCCCCCTCCTGCAGTCACATTGTCCCACCGTCCATGAATTTTATCTGAGCAGAAAGTTCTTGAGCAGGGGACACATAGAACTACGTGGCTGAACCAAGCGTACCAGTGAGGACCCTCATCTGCATGGCACCAGTTACAGCTCTTGGGCCCAAGGAATAACTGGCATAAATAAGTAAATGATAAATGAGTAAACCCTAAGATATTCCAAAGCTCCAGGGATAGGGGTTGTAGGGTGAATGGCTGGACTTGATGATCTTGAAGGTCTTTTCCAACTTTGATGATGATTTGATGATTCTATGAAACACTGTCAATATTAATCTCATACTCCTAGCCAGGCATCTGCACAGAGTACTCATTAGAGGCTGGCCCTACATATTTTGGGGAGCTTTCAAGTGCTGGGAAGTTCCAGCTGTTGGGTTTGAACAAGGATAAAAATGACATAGAAATCATGCCCACTTGTACAGTAATGGGCTAGCATGGAAAAGAAGCCATTCATGGCACAGCTTATGTTTGCAAGTCAGTGAGTAGGATGGTTCAGGGGTGAAGGGAGGACCAAGGACCATAAGCATAAGGGGATTCCTTGATATTATTTCTGTCCAGCAGAGATATTGTGTGCTTAGTTGTCTGGTTTTGTTGTATAGGGATCCTGAGATAGAGAACACACTCAAAAAGGCCATCTAAAACTCCTGCTTTCAGAAGTCATAAGCTTACAAGAAATTACATGTTAGTGAAAGCCAGTGTCACACATTACAGGGAAGGCAGATACTCTACCAGAAATTCAGTATGGTTTGGGTAGCAGCGTTTGGGCCCCCTGAAAGTGAACCAGGTTCCCAATCACTTCTGAAATTTAGTCCACTGCCCTTAATCTACTCTTCTGGGACCAGTCAAAGATTATAGAAGCAGCAAAAAGGGTAACAAAAAAAAAAAATTTAATCTGAAAATAGCACAAAAGCTTTAATACAATTTTCAGTTGCTATTCACAGGGGATCTGCTGAAGTGTTTAGCATATTTGATACCAATGGCTCTGAAGACTCCAGAAGCTGAGTCAACTGACATAGTGAACTGCAACCAAAGCACTTTGCTAGAATGAAGAAAGCATCTGGGACTCAAATATCTGACGGGCTTTACTTATGGCAACAGTAAGACTTTATTATGCATTAATGTTTCAAATACTCAGTGTATTAGGCATTTGAAAGATAACAGCACACAGAGAAATGTTTGTTCTTGTATGGAAAGACAGCCTTTGAGACATAAATCCTCACACACTTTTCCCCACTGTCTCCCACCTTTCCCTTAGACTATGCTAGGGGGCAAAAAAAACTTAATATTTATTTACAAATATTATTTGTAGCAGGTTTGATGCAGTAGCAGTCACTTGCAAAGCCTGCTTAGGAACAAGAAAATAATTTATAACAAATGTAATGTTATGTTTCTGTTAAAATTTCCTTCCAGTGTAATGACTGTTTTCCAGTGTAATAACTAAAGGTCAGGTTCTTTCTTAAAATTACTGTCAATGCAGAATTAGAATGGAGAAAACTTGTGTTGTTGTAGGAATAAAGGTGCCTGGAAATTTTAAAGGAGGCAAACTTTTGCAAAAAAAAAAAAAGTGTTCAACAAGCCCAGAGTATTTTTTTTCTAAATGTCTTGGTGACAAGTAATTTACATTGTACTGAAGGCAGGATTTCAAGGCAACAGTCTGAGTTGAGCATTTGTGTGCCACAGAGCTAAACAATGCAGAAGTGGTGGCTTTCTGACCCTGAAGTCTGTCATAAAGACACTAATAATCTAGAAATAGCTGCAAAACTTTAGCTTAGTGAAGACATGCTCTTTCCAAAATGTCCCAAGGCAGAAGGCTCTAATACCTCGTCTTTGCTCTGGCTTTGCCAAAAAATAAAACATCTTAAAAATGTGAAGAGAGGCTCTGAAGCTCTCAGACCACAGAACCTCCCTGGAAATACAACATGACGTTGGCCTTGACACTGGAAAAACTCAGCAGTTTCCCAGTTATGGATGCAGAGAACCTGAATTGTTGGAAGGAGTTTTAATTTTTTTTCATTTGCTCTAATTCAGAGCAAATGCCCCCTAGGATGTGGTTTGCCCTCTTGGCTGCCAGGGCACACTGCTGACTCATATTGAGCCTGCTGTCCACCAGCATCTCCAGATGCCTTTCTGCCAGGCTGCTTTCCAGCCACCAATTTATACTTGTGTACACCATTACTCCATCCTAGGTGTAGAATTCAGCATTTTGACTTGTTAAAGTTCATCCCATTAATCACAGTCCAATAGTCTGCTCTATCTAGACCCCTCTGGAAGCCATATTGTTCCTCAAGAGCGTCAACAGCACCACCCAGTTTGGTATCATAAGGAAACTCACAAATGGTACATTCAGTTCCTGCATCCAGATCATTGATAAATACATTGAACAGAACTGGCCCTAAGCTCACAGAGAACTACTCAGTTTGTACAAAAAACAACACACACCCCAGTTCTTTGCAGTGTAAGCTGGCACCAACCAGGAAGACTTGACATTTCCACCACTTGGATCTTGAGAAATAGTAATAAACAGTGGGACTCAGTTGCCTAAACACAGATGTCTGGTGGCATTTGAGATGCCCTAATATGTGCTGGCAGACCTCCATCTGCCACTCCAGAAGCCAGGAGTCTTCTGTAGGTGCTGCAGCCTATATGACAGATCTGTGTGGGTGCCTTGGTTACCATAGGGCCATCTCTAATGGCACTATTACATCTATATTTAGGCAACTGGACCACATCCAAATGCTGAGATATCTTCAAATTAAGAGATCTCTCCTAGTTTTGTAATTAAGACATCTCTCTTACTACTTTCAAAAGGGACCAACTTCAGTTATACCAAAAATTAACCACAACCTGGTACGTTTCTCAGTCCAATTAAAAGCATATTGATTGTACATTCTTGGTTTATTAGAACTGTGTTTAGAATAGAGAAAGCTATGGAAAATGAAAAATAATCAGGCCCAGCTACTAAACAGTCTGCATAAAACAAAAATAAGAGGGTTGATGTTCAGGCAGCACCTCAGAAACCACAGGGCAATTTGAAGAATTAACTCAAGAGCTCAAGCAATCTGCACATTTCAAGCTGAGTTCAAGCATTTGCTGTTCCCAAAAATATATTTCTACATCATGGTGACAAAGAGTCATGGTGAAGGGCACACTGGTCCTGTGTTACAGCTGGAGTATGTTGCAAATTAAATGTGAGCATTTTCAAATGTTGCCCTGCTCAACTGAGTTACACAAAGAGTCATTCTGAGAAAGCAGAGAAATACTATCTTTAGCACTTGTCATTTATATATACACACACCATATCTGTTAGCTTATTTAAAAAAAAAATAAAAATGCACTAAAACCTAAAAAAATCTATTCTACATGCACATTTATTGCGACACAGAGGAGTGCTCAGCTCACAATGAAGACCTGTGTCCTGAGAATGCCAATAAATATCAACTAGAGACCCAAGCACTAGTCAAGGTGAGCAAAAACTCAAAATCTGAGACAAAGACAGTGGAAGAGAGCAGAAAGACGCAGAAGGAAAGCAAGGAACAGAAATAACATATTTGAAAGAACTTTACGTGCTTTTGCAGCAGATTCTAACGCACTTGCACAGCTATTCTCAATTCATGGAAACACTGAAATAAACCATGACACAAGAAACAACTGAGAATAATAAATACACATTTTAATAGGACATACGAGTGACAGCTAATGAAAACTAGTTATAAATTTGAAAAAAAAAATCTTTATTGTATGCACCTCTTGACATGGAAAATCCATCTTCAGAAGTCTGAACACAAATCCCCAAAAGAGTACAAAAAAAACAAGCAAAAACTTCATGTAACATGTCTATAAATAACTATTCAGACAGTCTCTGGACAAGGTAACATCACACTTGGGTATGTGTTTTACGATCAGATAAGAACAAAAAAAGATGCCCACGAGTTTAATCTACAGCTGTCTTATCTTTTCTTCCTCTGCAGTCCCTTTAACAAAAGGTGATAACATATGCAATTGTTTACATAATATAGTATTTTTTTCTTGGGTATGAGATTGTGCCTTAGTGTAGAAAGAACTCCATGACTAGCATCTCCCTCAAAAAAAAAAAAAAAAAAGATATTTTTTCCTTATCTTTGTCACTTCACTGGACAGTATTTTTACCACTCTGGAGAGATTATCTTCAATTTTGTCCCCGTTACATAGAATGAACAGATAAAAAGAAGGAATTTTACCACTTCCAACGTGACATATTTTATTGCAATGTTATTTCAGTCCTGTATATGTCAACAAATGTACCTCAATTTCTCCAAGATAATGGAGATAAAATAAGCGACTCCATTTTGTTGAGCTGGGTTTGCATGGTGATGCCTGTCATGATGGCAAGTTGTTATCCAGTTCGTGCTTGGTTTTCCCCAAAGGTCATGTGTGGAACCTGTTATAGTGATCTACCTCAGACTGAACTTGCTGGCTTTAGGATTTGGTCTTTGGTTTTTGTTTTGTTTCATTTTTCTTTTAGAGATATTGGTCTGTTAAGTTTGAAAAGATATCACAGAGCTATCTAAGTTTAGTCTACACTTATCAGGGTATATTTAATGTGCTGCTGCTGTTTATACTGGCATAGAAACAGTATTTCCCCATCTGAGGGCCATGGAAACTGCCCAGAAACTAGTATACAAACTACTTTAAATTGGGAGGGACACCAGGTAAATACACTACAAGTGCAGGATTTCCAAGAGGAAATAGTAATGGCTGACTTATCCACTGGCCAACAAATAATCTCAGTCATTCACTAACTTCTCCTTCCATAAAAGTAAGCAATCCTGGAGGAACCATGCTTGCCCATGATACTGTGTCTATCTGGAGGGTTTCCAGCATAGTTAAAAGCTAAAGCATATGTCAGCTAAAGACTATGCCAGAAAAACTTCTAATCCTGGAGAAACCTGCAGGGTGGCTACAACCATATTACTCATTAATACTCTCAGGCTGCTCCTGAGACCCAGCCCTAGGGTACACAGATTTCACTCAGTTTGGATCCTACAGCCTGAAACCCCATCTCACCTTGTGACAGATGCTGGTAGATGTGGCAGCATTGTCCTTCACAGTTTGCACAGTGGCTGCTGGGGCCCTCCCCATAGCAAATGTGATTGCAGCACGCTGGACACATCTAGGATTTCACTTCAGAAGACAAGCGGGAAGAGCCCATCACAGATCTCAAGACTGATGCTGTCAGCATATGATTTGCTGTTTTGCCTCGAGGCCAAATTGAGGATGCTCTAAACAGGAGTGTAAATGCAGACAATCAATCCAAAGAGACCCGACCAAGTGTGAAAGCGATTTGCTGGTAATGTAGACTGAATGCAGTCTTAACACTACACAGTTTCCCCAAGGATTACTGTAGCAGAGAAAAGTAGCATGGCTAGAATAAAAAGGGCTTTTTAAAGAAGCCACAGGAGACTCTTGGGGTTAAATAACCATATTGCTAACTAGATGCAAGGCTTAGCTGCTGCTGTGGTAGAGATTAGATTACTTCTGAAACATAGAAGGTTCTACAATAAAAGAATTCTGGGACTTTTTTTTCCTTTCTTTCTTATTAGATCCTTCTGTTTTGGCCATTGATGGCACACCAAAGGTAACCTGTGCCTTCTCTGGGGAATTAACTGAGTTCATAAAGATACTGCCTGCATGCTCTAGGAAACAAACCACTTAAATCTTTTTGTTCTTACATGTCTTTCAACTTACAGCATCTGAGGCTAGTGACCCCTGCTCTTATCCAACCACCCTTATCAGCTTTCCTCAGTTCTCTCTGCCTTACTACCCCTACTCCTAGTCTGTTTTTCCCCAAAAAAAACACAATGCAGAAGCTACAGCTTACACATGAAGATAATTTCTCACATCATGCAAAGCAACATGCTCTTCAGTCCTGCACCTGCCACCATGTTCAATATTCAAGCTGAAAGTGAGTTACACTTGGTCAATGCAGAACAGTGACACCATGGGAGTAAAAGCCAAATTTTCAGGTTCTGAGGCCCGTAGGGACCATTCACCCTCCTGGTTTTGTCTGCTCTCACCAAGGGCAAAGGAACTGCATTAAAAGATTTTAATTCTATATCAGTATTCTCACACAGATTGATTTTATCAGAGCTCAGACAACTGAAAGGAATCGATAGCAGTTTTCAAAACTAGAACTGTGCTGTGCTGAAAAGATGGTAAAGGCACAAAGCATGAGAAGGTGGAATAGTTTGAGACCTATTGGTGGGACCCCTAGCACATTTCTATATCCGTTTCCCATTTTACTAGCAGCCTTACCAGGAACCGAGTCAAGAAGTGGTATTTTCATTATTGCAGCTTGCTCTCTGTAGTGGGTTGGCCCCAGCCAGCAGCTAAGCACTCATACAGCTGCTCACTCACTCCGCGCCCCCAGCAGGACAGGGAGAGAATAGGGAGAGCAAGAGCAATAAAAGCCATGGGTCGAGGTAAAGACAGTTTAATGAGTGAAGGAAAAAGGGACAGGAAAGGAGGAAAAAAAAAAAAAACAAACCAAACAACACCGAAAAAGGCAAAGGCAATCACTCTCCACATTCCACAAGGGGACAAAGGTTCAGCTTAGTCCCAGAACAACAACCACCTCAGAAGACAAAATCCATACTTTCTTCTCCTGTTAGGTATTTTATTGCTGACCATGTCATCTTACGGTAGGGAGTATCCTTTTTACCAGTTTGGGTCAGCTATGCCAGCTGTGTCCCCTCCCAGTTTCTTCCCATCCTCAGCTATTCACTGGGGAGAAGGGATAGAGAGAAAAAAGAGAAAACCCCTCAATGCTGTGCAAGTACTGTTCAGCAATAGCCAGACACAGGTGTGCTATAAAGACTCTGTTAATCACAAATCAAAAACAGACACATACAGGCTGCTATGAAGAAAATTTTCTCCGTGCCTGCCAGAGCTAGTACACTATCTGTGAGGATTAGAGACTATGGAGAGAAATGGCTGTACCACCTCCCTTATCTGGAGGGGGGTTGACTACACTGGAATAACAGTGATTTTCTCTTTACTCTCATTTATTTCATAGTCCGCCAGTTACACTGTATTTTTTATATTACCTTACAACAGGGCACCATTAGCAATTAAACCAGCACTCCCTTTCCAAGGTTTCAGTGCAATGGAGGACATCTACTATTTCTTTACTCGACTATGTTTGCTTATTTATGCATGTTACTTCAGCTCCCATATGCACTTGCCATACATCCAATTCACTTTCTAGTATCTATGATCTATTGGGATGGTTCTAGAAATATGAATTAAATTCCTTTACAGCTCTTGACATCATCACCCCATTCTCAAATGAACGTGAAGTAGCTAAAAGTCACGCTAAGCAATCCTGCTGGAGTTTAAAAACAGTAAGAAAAATATTTTTCTCCCTTTTTTTTAAAAATAGTTTTACTATACTTAGGGGTTCTGTATTCTCTCCTTGTAATTTGAAATAACCAAACATAAGATTTGACAAGAGAATTGCATCTCAGGTTTTCATTTGAACCTCTGTTCAGAGAAGGGCAAATTACAGTTTTCATCTTCAGATAATTCCAAAACTTTCTGAAAATTGAGGTATTGTTCTAGTTCCCTATTGAAAGTAATAAATATGGGGTCAGTTATTGTGATAGACAATACTATGGGGCAAATCCTACTTAAAACTACAGTTCCAAATATGTTTCACCATCTGGACTTTTTTAGTGTACCACACCTTTAAGACTCTATAAACTACTCTGGACCTCAAATGATTTTGTAGTCAGTGAATCCCTACACATTTACAGCAACTGAGGAGCTGGACAGTTACTTGGAGGACATTTTCTGTTGCTGAATATCAGAGTAAATGCTTCTATGGGAAGAAGTGTTTACCAGCAGAAATTAATATGAAATTACCTCACCTCATGCTATTTATTGTAGTGCTTTATCACTTGAAATAGGAGCTAAACTACTACACTGTGTGATCCTTTATGGAAAAGCTTTGTGACAGATGCTCCCAAGCATGCTGCTAAACCTTAGGAAAGCAATTTCAATGAGTTGAATTGTGAATATTTTAAAACTGCTGACAAATACTTTTAAGCTGAAATGCTTATTAGCATATCTGAATCTGTTCAAAGAGCGCATCTTGTGAGCTGATTGAAGGGGAAGTTTTAACAGAACAGTGAGGCATGTACTTTCAGTGGTACTTGATGGTTTCCCAAAATGACCTAATTTCTTTTAATTGACTATCAGATTGTGTTTTCAGTCCCACTTCAGCATTTGTGAAAATCTGCTATTAATCCTTACCTAGTATTACAAACAGAAGTGTAATTGACGTTTCTCTAATATACGAGTAATCCCTGCTTTTCATATTCCATAAATGCTTCTAAATCTTGTAAAAGCTGCTGTTGTGGCTGCTTTTGGAAAACAGACAATGCTTCTGTTAAGTCATCTAAACAGAAACATTAATTTTGAAAATTAAAGCTCTCATAACACAACTCCCTAATCTCTGCAACACTGCAGGTGAATCAAAGGACATGACTTAAAAATGATACAGCATCCTCCTACTATAGAATGGTGATTTTTGATTTATGTTCAGAAACACCTGCAGGACAGTTACCCTTATGTATGTCTTAGGTGCTAATGGACTTCACTTCAAAAACCTAATGAGTCATCAACCTCAGACAGCAGATATTGATCTCTTTGAGTGGCACCATTTAATTTCCCATTTCAACAACAATCTTTATTGCCAGCATTAATGCGACATTTGACTAAACCAGGCTTTCTGGGCTTATCTTTAAAGTTACAGATTTTTCTCTATTAAGAACTTAATTCCTTTGTTCCTGATGTGATTCCGTTTGTAAATTAAGCTAACATTTTCTGTTCTGTGGCTTATTTTTAACTCAGGGCTTTCCCACAGCTGGTGAATGCTTATACTTCTTCATAAACTGAAGCTACCTATGGCACTGCATCTGGGAGCTAATCTTATGTTGTGTTTTTAAATCCCATTCATTCATTTTGATTCTAGCATTATTGTAAAATACAGAGTTTGCAAGAGATGTTGTGGGATATCCACACCATCTACTGCAGCTGCTATGGTCCATGTCCATTATAAAACAAATCAAATTTTTCCAAAGACAACACCTAAGATAAGTTTCAAATAGTATGGTGAAAAAGATGCTTTTATTTCTGCTCAAAGACTACGAAATGCCTAAGGTAAACAAGCCAGCCTAGACAGGATGTGTAATGGCCTGGACCCCTCTGCAACAATAAAAGGCATCCAGCTCAGGAACCTTGGCTGCTAAATGTCTGCTGAAAATGGAAATCATCTCCAAATTCAGCATGGGCTAGAAGAATTCAGAAAAGCATTGCTTCAACATATTTTTCAGTAGCTTTGTTATCTCTGTTTCTCACAACTAGAACAGAAAAATACTTGCATCTGTCCTTCTCCTGGATTCACTGTGTGCAGCAGACTACTTAGGTCTTCCCATTTCTCATATCCCAGCCCAAGTGAGAATGTAAGCTAGCTGATTTCCAACTGCCTGGCACGTATAATTAGTGCATTGTAATTTCCTTGAGAAAGAGGTCTGCATGCAGAAAATTTCACCAGCAAGACGATAAACCTGTGAAGGAAACATCCCAGAGCAGTGGTTTATTGGTGGCTCTCTGTGACAAGAGAAGTCACAGTGCCATGAACTGACTTCATCAAAACACTCTGAAGAACACTGTCAGGGTGAGAGAATCAAAGATGACACTTCACAGTAGAAAGGCTGAACTACCCTTTAAGTATCCTCCTTGATTTACTTGGTAAGACAAAGCTGACAACTGCGAAATGAGCATATCTACAAATAAGGGGCAGGAACAGGAGTACAAGAAAATGTGGAGACATTCAGATTAGGAAATCCACAAGACATACAGTTAGCAAATGAATTCCTTATCCTACCAGCAGGTGTTGGAGGATGCATGCAGGTGCTGAGTAATCCAAGACTCAACTAATGCAGAACCTGGATTCAAAAATTAATACATGAGCTGATACTTATTGCCTAGCAAACTTCACTTCCAAGTCTAGAAAATGGAGGCTTGGATTTTGGACATTAGCTGAACAACAAGGGAAAAAATACCCTGGCTGGCTTTATTGAAGGCTTATTATGCTGGATGAAATTAATACGATATGCAATACAAGCAGGTGGAGGCAATTCTGAATTTACAAAAGTTTTGTTAGTATTTGTGGGCTATCTGTTGATGTTCAGTCACTCTGGCCTGGAAATAAACAGGTGATCATAGGAACACCAGATGAAGGGAACATAAGCAGAAGACTAAGAATACAATGATAAATACAAATAGAATGAGCATAGGGGTGTTTTGCAAGGTCAGTAATTGTTTGATTTGTACTTTTTTAACTTACAATTGATCATCAGCATTAAAGATGGAAAAGCTGTAAGAGATTCATCTTCATTAGCAATCAAGAAGCACAGTAATTAAACTAGCAGATGATAATAAATTGGGAAATGTAGTAAATTACCTTTCTACTACAAAGGCAAAGAAGTACAGTATATAATTTCCTTAGGTTCAGCTGAATAGGTAGAAGATGAAGAAATAAGATTAAATTGTTTTTCAAAATATGAGAAAAGAAAATAAAACACCAATATTATTTCAGCATAGTAAACTGTGAATTATACAATAACACATTGCACAGCAAGGACAATATGACTTTGAGCAGCACGTACAGAAGTATCTTGACTTACAGCAAAGAAAAAATAATTTGTTTCTACAAAGCTAGTAGAATTTAGAGTAATGTATTCAATTCTAAGAAGCATAGTCTGATAGACATTGGAAAACCGAGAGAACCAAAAGCATGAAAGCAATGTGAGGTTGTGGAGAGAATAATTTAACGGGAAAGACATAGAGCATGAAATATCCATAGATTGATTAAGAGAAAATGCCTGAAGTAAATTAAATGGGTAGAGAAAGGACATGAAGGTCTAATTAGGCAGAATAGGAGGTTGGGATGTAAATTTTTAAAAGAAATTAGATCTTTCAGGTTGTGTTTTTGAAGTTAAGAAAACAAATTATTGGAGACCATCTTACTTTTGCAAAGAAAAATATGTTGATTGCTTGTTACCTCATATCTAAATCCATCCGCACCAAGAAATTTCCCTATATCCTTCAATGACAAACCAAGGAAAAACAGCCAGGCAGAAAACCCTCAGGAAAGAAGTGGAAGAAACTGAACATCTAACAAAGTCACTAGATTTGCAAATATGTAATAACTCCCATTGAGCTCAGTGGACTTCAGCTTGTGTGCTCTGAAAAAGAATCAGAGGGAAGGCCAAAAAGGCAGATATCCTGCTGGGAGCCTGTTACAGACCTCCTGATCAGGATGAAGAGGCAGAAAAAATATTATATAAGCAGGTCTAAAAATCACTAGCCCTTGTCCTTGTGAGAGACTTCAACTTACCAAGTGTCTGCTGGAAATACAATACAGCAGAGAGAAAAAAATCTAGGAAGTTCCTGGAGTGTGTGTAAGAGAACTTCCTGACACAGCTGGTGAGGGAGCCAACTGGCTGGGTTGATGAGCAAAGGCCAATTGTATGAGGTTCAACAAGGCCAAGTGCCAGGTCCCGCACTTTGGTCACAATAACCCCAGGCAACGCTACAAGCCTGGGGAAGAGTGGTTGAAAAGCTGCCCAGTGTTGAAAGACCTCAGAATGTTGATCAAAGCTGGCTGAATATGAGCCGGCAGTGTGCCCAGATGGCCAAGAAGGGCAACAGCCTCCTGGTTTGTATCCAAAATAGTGTGGCCAGCAGGACTGAGGAAGTGATTGCCCCATGTACTAAACACTGATGAGGCTGCACCTTGAATACACTGTTCAGTTTTGGGCCCCCCACTGCATGAAAGACACTGAAGTACTGGAACATATCCAAAGACAGGTGACAAAGCTCATGAAGGGTCCAAATAACAAGTCTTATGAGCTGTGGGAACAGGGGTTGTTTAGTCTAGAGAAAAGGAGGCAGAGGGAAGACCTTATCGCTCCCTGCAACTACTTGAAAAGAGGTTGTACCAAGGTGGGGATTGGTCTCTTCTAAGTAGCAAGTGATAGGACAAAAGGAAACAGTTTCAGGTTACACCAGGGAGGGGAGGTGGGGCAGCATAGACTGGGTATTAAGAAACATTTCTTCATCAAAAGGTTTATCAAGCTTTGGAACAGGCTGCCCAGGAAAGTGGCTGAATCACCACTGAGTTTCTGAGTTTCAATTTGTATGGTTTGTAAAGACTTCTTTGCTCTCTTTTTTTATCCTTAGAGGTAGTTTTACCCAACTCCCAAGGTTACATCCCTTTAGTGACCTGTAATTGCCTGTGATTTGTGTTTATAGCCCAGGGACCTCTGTTATCAGTCTATGCTTGCACTTCTAAAGCTCTTATTATTGTCCTGCTCTTGTACTTCCATAGGCTGATGTTACAATCCCATTTCTCTTCAATGACCTTCAGGCTGTGGCTGTCTGATAACACACCTTAAAATGTCATTAGCATAACTTAGTCATGCATACATCTATGTTCTAGGGGTATTGAACTGTTTACCTCTTAAAAAATAATGATCCATTAGATGTATATATCTACAGACACACATAGACAAAATGTTCTGGTATTCACCTGCCACCAATATCTACTAGTTGCAGCAACATCATCTACGTGTTTTCAAAATAGCTTTACAGCTGACTCAACTATGCTGAAAATCAAGTGAAATAAATGTGAATATTTCTGACACCAACAATTTCCACCATGGCTTAAAGGATTAAATTAAACTTGATTTAATGTAATAATTTTTAATATGATGAAGAAAAAGGGAGCACATATTTTGTTTCTTGTCAAAAGATAGATTTGTTTGGTGGATTCCCTTCATTCAAGAGCAAATGAAGTTGGAGGAGCCATGAGAACAGACCTGCTTCTCATTTGCTGTAGGGAGTAATGGTATGCTACACCATAGCTAAGCCAAACATCAAAGGAAGTACTGCTTTATATTGCCTAATTGCCATATTTGAGAAGCACAGCCCTACACAGTCCACCTTGCTGGCCTGACTGAGGCACAGTGGTTGCCATCAATACCCTGCAGACTGACACATTAGACAGCCTGCTCCTGATGGCTTTTAGCTACCAAATGTGCATTCACAACTAGGCTTATTGGAAGGATTTTGTCTTCAAATAATGTCTCCACATCCTTCCTATGCATCATTAAAGGTCAGGGAGTTACCACTGCCCAGGGCCACATACATTTTTGGTGGAGTCCCATATTTACACAGGCCTTCTACCAGTTCGGGTTGCATTGAACTGCATATACCATTCCAAGATGGAGTTAGCCTGCTACAAAACCCTACTAGACCAGAGAAACAACAGTTAGTTTATATATAAAGACTTTTGTACAGTTGACAAACCATGACACTCTTATAAAAGTATTCCCCTAAAAAAATTGGATGGATTTTTACACCATATTTGCCTTAACAATACCACTGTAAGAATTCCTCCTCTCTTGTTCTAGAGAGGAGGAATTCGCTATATAATCAAAGATTTTGTATTTGAAAAGATTCTGACCTTCATTCTTGTTAAGAAAACAGCAAACACACAGTTGAACTGCCCCATTTTTTCCAGTTCTGAAATCTGAAGATGACGATTTAAAATGTCAGCATTGTTAGCTACTCTGCTGCACAAAGTTGTATAGATTCAAGGATATTAAAGCCAACAGGCACTAATGGGCTAATGTAATCTGACCTGCATAATATATGTCACTGAATTCCACCCACCCTTTCCTACACCAAATCAATAACCCCAGGCAAGATATTGCCTCTGCCTTTAGAAAGTTGTTGAATCTTGATCTGAGAATTCTGCATGATGAACAATCCATCGTATTTCAGAGTAAGATATACTTGCTGTTAATTAAAATTAAGGTCACTTGTGTCTCCATGAATTTCCCTGCCTTTCTCTTCTAATTAGTAGCTTGTTTTCTGCAAGATTTAAATTACTTCCTCTATAAAGACTTCTTCACTACTGGATGCATTTGTGTCAGGTAGTAGAGCTCAGTACAAATATTTCAAAGTTAACAGACATTCAGAAAAACCACATAGTTCAGCTTCTCATTAGGGCTTATAAATTTCAGATCTAGAGCCACGTGAACACAGCATAAAGGCCACAAGCATTCTCCTTGCCTTACATGTATTTCAAGAGGCTTTGGATTTGTCGTCACCCTGCAGCTACAGACTTCCAGTGAAAAAAGCCATTGGTCTGTTATTACACCAATTTCCTCTCTTGTTGCAATACTAGGAGATTAAAAAAAAGAGTGCTTGTATCCCATAATCCTGGCAGTATTATTGTCATCTTGGCATTCCTCTTCATCCCTTTCATGAAAAGCTGCAGTAAGAGAGGCTGAGGGAGCTGGGGTTGTTTAGCCTGGAGAAGAGGAAACTCAGGGGGGACCTTATCACTCTCTACAACTACCTGAAGGGAGGTTGAAGTCAGGTGAGGGTCAGGCTCTTCTTTCAAGCAACTAGTGACAGGGACAAGAGGGCATGGCCTGAAGCCATGGCCAGGGGAGGTTTAGGTTGGATATTGGGAAGCAATTCCTCATGGAGAGGGTGATTAGACATTGGAATGGACTGTCCAGGGAAGCAGTGGAGTTGCCATCCCTGGAGGTGTTCAAGGAAAGACTGGATGTGGCACTTAGTGCCATGGTCTAGCCAATGTGATGGTGTTATGTCATAGGTTGGACTTGATGATCTCAGAGGTCTTTTCCAGCCTCAACAATTCAGTGATTCTATGAACACTGTCACAGTCTGTCCTTGCTCCAAATCCAAGGTTCCTTTCAACAGACCCAGGGGTCTCCATTCCTCACTATCATTGTCCTAATCCATTCTTGAGCAGTTCAAAAACCTTGCTATTTGAGGTCAGTTTCCAAGTTTTAGCTCTCATCCTCTAAATAGTTTTTTGCATATCGTGTAATCAAGTTTTCAACAATCTAGCTTATTTCTAATTAGGGAATTGCAGAGTAGGAGGTTTCAGAGCAGCAGTTAGATATGCCAGAATGCTGAGTCCTCTAATGCACTCATTATTCTACTTCCTGGTTTCAGATTAAAATAAATTAAAATCAAAGCAACCTGTTTCTCTACAGTCTCATTCCAATACACACATACTGTTATCAGTCTTTCCCACAGCAAGAACATTATCTCTGGCAGTGATAACTTGGTTCTTTTGGGGTTTTTTTTCCATCTTTACTTTGAATGGTAAATTCCACTAACGGATGCATTTTTTGCTTCCACTGTTTCAAAATCTTACGTGGGACTTTCTGTCCAGAAATCTGTCTTTCCCTAAGGATCATTCCTCCAATGATACTGGCTTGCTCTGTTGGTAGCTGCTGTTCTCTCTCATACCTCTTTCCACCCTGCTGTGAGTCTCACTTCACTGACTGTCACATTTCATATACATGCAGACTGATCAAAGAAAAGGTCCCAGAAACTAGACTAACTCCCTAGTATGAGAGTGATTTGCTGTAAGAGCAGGCAGCATTTAACCCATCCATAAACATACCAGCTTTCTCTTCTTTTCCAAAATTATCTTTCTAGAGATATTTGTCCTGTTTGCAGACAACCACAAGAGATATATTTCCTATCTTCTGGGCTTATCCTTGCGCAAATTAAGACTACAAATAGGAAAACAATTTGATTCCAAACAGCCATGTTAAGCTGGAATTTACCTACAAACCTGAACTAAACGGTATTATGCTAAAAGCCTGTCATTCACAGTTTAACTGTAATGCAGTTTGAATGGTCAGTTACCATAAAAGGCTTGTGCTATGGATGAAACTCAAGCCAGATTAAAAGAAAATTAGTTCAAACAACAGCAAATTTAATAAATGCCATACTCACTATGGTCAAGGTTCACTTATTTCAGCAAATCTTTTTCTATAGTACACAAATTACACTGGACCACATGACAGGACTCAAAAGGAGCCAAAGCTTTGAGATGAGTTTTTTACATGTTAGTCTTAAAGTAAGCACTCCTAGGTCCCCTACCAAATCTGAATTTCAAAAGATGTATTTTCTTTCATCTCAAATTAGAAAAATTAAACATTTTAAATAGAAAACTCTAATCTGCTGAGTGAGAAAAAAATAACTAAATTTCCATAGTTCTATGTGCTTTATAGATCAGCTTTGTTCTCAGACCAGCAAATTGCAGTGATTTTCTACAATACATCTTCCTCTGGTCCATGGGGAAAATAAAACTACTCTCCATCACAGATCTGGCTGTGTTTCGGTTTATCTCACTTCTCAGTAACCTCCCAGTCTGGCTCCAACCAGTATCCTGCTGAGTGTGCCTTTCTTTCTGCCAACTCCCTCTGCTGAGGCCATATCCAGCTGCTCAGAAAAGGGCTCTCATCTTCTACCCTGAGAGGACTCCACCTACAAAGGGAAAAGGCAGCCTTTCTCTTTTCTTCTAAATCACAGCCTTTAGAGGAATATATTCAACAATTAGACACAGCACATGGTAAATGAACAAGTTTAAACACCGTCTGTCATGCACCAGGTAAACACTTTTCTCTGGCAAAAGACCTGGAGGACACATCTGTTGTCAGTACTGGAGGATTATATTTTAGGCTTTTATAGCAATGCTCAGGGCGAGTCAAGATTAACTCAGAACTGCCAACTTGAACAGGCCTCAGTAATATAAGGCCATAAAAATTGCCAAACTAGGTCAGCTTTGCTTCTAATAGTAGTCTGCTAATAGATGTTTTGGGAAATATTGTAATAGGAAGAGTAGGAATCATATGATCCTAGCATAGCCTCACAGCTTCCAGCAATGAGTGCTGAGATTTCATGAGATGGACATTACATCTGGCCATCACATTCCAAGCTAACAAGGGAACTGCCTTCCACAAGTTGTCTAATCTGTCTTTGAATCCATTTTTACTCATGGCTTTCATAGCTTCTTGTGACAACAAATGCAATAATTTGAATAAGACTTTTGTGAAAGAAGAGTCTACCTTCACCATGCCCAACTATTTATATTCTAGGACTTGGGGGTGATAGTAGCTTAGAAACTCAACAAGAGCTGCCAGTGTGTGCTCGCAGCCCAGAGAGCCAACCGTGTCCTGGGCTGCATCAAATTAAGTATGGCCAGCAGTGCGAGGGAGCTGATTCTGCCCCTCTACTCTGTTCTGGTGAGGCTGCACCTGAATGTGTCCAGCAAAGACATGGAGTTGTTGGAGAGGGTCCAGAGAAGGGCCGCGAAGATGATCAAAGGGCTGCAGCACCTCTGCTATGAAGACAGGCTGAGAGAGTTGGGGCTATTCAGCCTGGAGAAGAGAAGACTCCAGGGAGATCTTACAGTGGCCTTCCAGTACCTGAAGGGGACCTACAGAAAAGCTGGGAAGGGGCTTTTCACCAGAGGGTACTGATAGGACAAGGGGTAATGGTTTTAAACTGAAAGAGGGGAGATTTAGGTTAGACATCAGGAAGAAATTCTTCACCATGGGGGTAGCAAGGCACTGGAATATGTTGCCCAGGGAGGTTGTGAAAGCCCCCTCCCTGGAGGTGTTCAAGGCCAGGTTGGATAAGGCTTTGTGCAGCCTGGTCTAGTGGGAGGTGTCCCTGCTCACAGCAGGGAGGTTGGAACCTTATGATCTTTAAGGTCCCTTCCAACCTTAACGATTCTATGATTCTATGCCCGTTGTTTTTTTTATGATGAAGCAATCAGTCCTTATCCACCTTCTCCAAACCATTCATGGTTTTATATTCCTCCACAAAATCCCTTTTCCAAGCTGAAGTTTTCCTACATTTTCTGCTTATTTAGAAGCTTTTTTGTGGTTCTTCCAAAGGGATGTTAGGAGCAGACACTCTCCAGCATCTCTGCCCCAGGACTCCTGCCCAGCAGCTTGCTACAACTGGGGACACAAAGCTCCTTCTCAGGTTTGCAGATTGATCCAGTAGTGAAGATGAGCAGATACACACCTCCCCCACCCCCCCCCGCCCCCTGCTAACATTGCCAATCTGGAGTCACACACACACACAGAGGTTTGCATATCCCATGAATACCAGCACAAGTCCTCCACCTGCCTACTCCCCCTCCCTGGACCCAGGTCCCCACACTCGTCAGCTGCCCCAGCCTGAGTTTTACTAGCACATGACACACACACAAACCACACACATCCAGTCTGGGAAAGATGCATCCTTATGAGATCCCTTTTTATACTGAAAAGGTCTTTGACCAGATACCCTCAAGGTAGTAGATACTCTATTCTGCCACATACCCGTACATTTCTTATCCTACTCATTCCTGAATTCACATTTCTTCTAGGGCTAGTATTCCAAGTTTGAAGTCCCCATAAACTATTATAAGATACTGGCATGAAAGTGTTTTTTACTCCATTCTTATTCTAAAATTCTGGAAACTCCATTTGATTTTTAATTGTCATGAAGCTCATTCCTTATGTCTTTGGAGAACTTTATGCCTCAACTCTCAGATATTTGCATTTATGACTATGACATTTCACAGAATCACACAGAATCACAGAATCACGTAGGTTGGAAAAGACCTTCAAGATCATCGAGTCCAACCATTAACCCTACTCTACCAAGTCCATCACTAAGCCATGTCTCCAAATGCCACATCCAAATGACTTTTAAACACAACCAGGGAAGCTGACACAACCAGTTCCCTGTGCAGCCTGTTCCAATGCCTGAAAACCCTTTCATTGAAAAAGTTCTTCTTAATGTCAAATCTAAGCCTCCCCTGGCACAGCTTGAGGCCATTTCCTCTGGTTCTATCACCCGTTACTTGTGAGAAGAGACCAGCACCTACCTCTTTACAACATCCTTTCAGGTAGTTGTAGAAGGCAATAAGGTCTCCCCTCAGCCTCCTTCTGTCTAGACTAAACCGCCCCAGTTCCCTCAGCCGCTCCTCATAAGACTTATTCTCAAAGTCCTTTACCAGCTTGGTTGCCCTTCTCTGCACCCTCTCCAGAACTGTAGCATCCTGCTACAGGCACCCGAAACTACAGACAGTGCTCGAGGTGCAGCCTCACCAAGGCTAAGTATAGGGCCAAGATCACCTCTCCGGTCCTGCTGGTCACACTATTCCTGATGCAGGCCAGGATGCTGTTGGCCTTCTTGGCCACTTGGGCACATTGCTGGCTCAAGTTCAGCCGGCTGTCAATCAACACCCCCAGGTCCCTCTTTGCTGGGCAGCTCTCCAGCCACTCCTCCCCAGGTCTGTAGCACTGCCACGGGTTGTTGTGGCCAAAGTGAAGGACCCGACATTTGGCCTTATTGAAGCTCATGCCATTGGCCGTGGCCCAACAGTCAAGCCTGTCAAGATCCCTCTGCAGAGCCTCCCTGCCCTCCTGCAGATCGACACTCCCACTCAGCTTAGTGTCATCTGCAAAGTTACTAAGAGTGCACTCTACCCCTACATCCAAGTCATCAATAAAGATGTTAAACAGCAGCAGCCCCAGCACTGAGCCCTGGGGAACACCACTCGTGACCGGCTGCCAACTGGATTTAGCTCCATTGAACACAACTCTTTGGACCCGGCTGTCCAACCAGTTTTTAATCCAGCGAAGCATGTGCACATCCAAGCCATGAGCTGCCAGCTTCTCTAGGAGAATGCCATGGGAAACCTTGCCAAAGGCCTTGCTAAAGTCAAGGTAGACAACATCCACAGCCCTTCCCTCATCCAATAAGAATGTCACCCTGTCATAGAAGGAGATGAGGTTAGTCTAACAGGACCCGCCCTTCATGAACCCATGCTGACTGAGCCTGATCACCTGGTTGTTTTGCATGCAACGCATAAAGGTACTCAGAATGATCTGGGAGTACTGGTGGATGGCCAGCTAAACATGAGCCAGCAATGTGCTCAGGTGGCCAAGAAACCCAACAGCATACTGGCCCATATCTAAAATAGTGTGTCCAGCAGGAGCAGCGAAGTGATCATGACCCTGTACTTGGCACTGGTGGACCAAAGTTTAAGTACTAAGTTCAATTCTGGGTGCCACAGTATAAGAAAGACATTGAGGTCCTGGAGCATGTCCAGAGAAGAGCAACGAGGCTGGTTAGGGGTTTGGAGGGCACATAGTACAAGGAGAGGCTGAGGGAATTGGGGTTGTTTAGTCTGAAGAAGACAAGGCTCAGGGGAGATCTCATTACTCTCTACAACTACCTGAAGGGAGTGTCACGGTTTTACTCAGGATCGGCAAATAAACCAGAGACAAACAATACTCTTCATCCCCTCTCCCTCCCACCCAGGTAGGGAAGGAGAGAGAGAATTAGGAGGGAGACTGTGATGGATTGAAAACTAAATTAGACAGCTTTAATTATATGTACAATTATATACAAGTATGTTCAGGAATGTGCAAAAGCCTCTTGCCTCCCCCCACCCCCAGAGACTCCCCAGCACTCTCCTGAGCTGTGAGCAGTCCTGAAATGTCTCAGCCCACAGGCAGGAGATAAGGCAGAGGAGACAGGGGCTTGGTTATGAGGGTTATGAGCTCAGAGCCTGGGGGTCATCGGTGATGGATGGATGGAGTCCTCCCCAGATGCTGGCCAGGGATGGAAGAGAAGGGAAGAAGAAGCAGTAAGGAAGTTGTCTTCTGTGATCTCTGACCTTCCTCAGAGCTTACGTAGATATATGGAATGGAATACCTTTGGTCAATCCTGCTGTCTGTCTAGTCCAGTGCCCCTACAGGGGGGCCATAGATACAATTCTCCTGCTCCAGTAGCCTCTGTAGCAGCAGAGCTAAGAAGGGACCTTGGAGTCTCAGCAGCAACATAAACATTTCAGTGTTACCAGTCCACTAGCTGGAACACTTGTTGCTAGTTAAAAGAGAGCTTACTAAATGGAAAAAAAAAAAATCATTAAAAGGGAAATTAGCTTCATCCTGGCTCAAACCAGGACAAGGGAGGTTGTAGAGAAGCCGGTGTTGGTCTGTTCTCCCAGGTAACTAGCAATAGGATGAGAGGAAATGGATTTAAATTGTGCTAGGGGAGGTTTAGGTTGGATATTAGGAAAAATTCCTTTACTGAGGAGTGGTGAGGCATTGGAACAGGCTGCCCAGGGAGGTGGTGGAGTAACCACCCCTGAAGGTGTTTTAGAAGCATTTAGATGTGATGCTTCAGGATATAGTTTAGTGGTTGTGGTAGTTGGATTACAGTTGGACTCGATTATCTTGAATGATTCTATGATTCTATTATTCTAATTTGGCTACTTGTGAGTAGAGGTCTTGGCTACCCTTTTTGTGACTTGAAAATAGCCATCTGTTATTGATGAATGAGATACTGAGGAATTTCAGTCACATGGGCTTTTAACATACCTAAAACATCCGAAGACACGGAGAGCAGAGACAGTGCTGCACTACTAATATTTTGTTAGTTTTCCACATTTTCAAAAGTAGAATACCAAGATAACTATTTAAACAGCATGATGGCAAAGAACTAGACTAAGAAAATGATATGTAAATAATGGTGGTTTTGCTCGTGCTTGGGAGAATTAGGAACCAAAGGCATTATGAGATAAATTCAAGGCAGTCAAAACCTTATGTGATTAATGCAGTTGTTCCCAGTTACATTCTGCTGTTGCACACTGATATTCCACATTTAGTAGCAAGCCATGACAACCTTCTCCTTAGCATCTGTATCTTGTAGAACAGTAGAGAAGTTGTGGTGCTCTGCTGCATTTAGGAAACCTTTCCTAGCAGGACTACCAACCCAAGAAAAGCCCTGCTAAAAGACACATAACCCATTAGCAGCCTTTTTTGCCTGAAAATTGCCCAGCATAGGCTACTGCCTGTGTAGTCTGACGAGTAGGGCTTCCCACAATGCAGTTCAGAATTCTAGATTACAAAAAAAAGCAAAAAGGAGAGAGAAACTTCCCTATGGGGGTGGAGAGGAGAAGAGAGGTAAACATCCCTGCTCTTTCTTAAGCAGAAGCAGGAGAAAATGAAAACCAGAAGAGCAGGCTGACCAAGGCCAATTCTAGCTTAATGCAATCTGGGAAGCCAAAGATAGCACTTCATCAGTCTCATCATCTGCCATCAGTATAAACACAGGCACATTTTTTTGCAAGCAGTATAAAATACTATCTATTTTTTTAAAGCAAGATTCGCAACCATAAATTATTTGGCCAGTTTACATAGAATATTTTTTACAGTGCTGCTTTAACATAAAAAGTGTAGTGAAAATGGTAAATTATTCAAAAGGCAAAATTACTAGAAGGCATAACAAACTTACATGCATAATAATAAGGTACATTCTAATTAAGTTTATCATCTTTTTAGTAAGATTTATGTGAAGATTATAAATCAGTGTTAGGTAACATACAATTATTAGGCCATTATGAATTTAACTGAAAAATCATCAGTCTAGAAAAACTAGTTTTGAGCTTGACTTCAAACATTAGTTTTTGTTTCCTTCTAGAAGAGTGCCTTATTTGTAGATCACTGAAATCAATACTTACACATTTTCACACTTATAAAGTTGTAATATTTGTTTTCTTTTTAGTAAACCCAAGGAAAAGAGCAAGAATGAATAAAAAACCTCTCTAGTAATGTATCATAAGAAAAAATTGCTTACCTTTAATCATTCACTTCAAAAAGAACTGTAATTCATCTCTAATCTGTTACCATTAATAGTTACAGAAATATATTCTTTCTGGTAATTTAGTCAAGTTGCTCTATTTGTGCTCTATTTGTACTAATAGAACAGTAGAGTGACAGCATGATATCTTTCCATTAAATTTTTGAAGATAGGAATGTGTAATATAGACTGTTCACTTGCACAGACTGAAAAAGCTTAAGCTTCATTCAAACAAGAATGCTCCTTTGTATGTAAATGCAGCAAAAAGGGTAAGTGTGTCTATGGATTAAAGTAGCCAAAACCTATTACTTGATTTCATAATTAAGTGATAAAATAAAATGTTGACATGCACAGAGGAACATACTCAAACAAATTATAGGCATTTACCAAACAATCATTCCATTACTGTCCTTTGGAAACTGCTTTAATAGTTTATTAATATGTCAGTCATTGGAAACCAACAGACTGTGACACACAGGCAGCAGAGGGAGTCCAGGTTTACTGCTACTTCCCAAAAGAGGATGCAGTACTTGGGGTTTCACAAGGGAGTGGGGACAGGAAAAGGAAGTTTCTAAACCTATTTAATTTTGTAAATGTTACAGCAAACAGACTTTAAGCATATACACTTACAATCCTGCAGAATCTTAGTCCCTGTGCAGAAAGATCTCCTACGTGGCTGTAATGCTGAAAGTGTAAGTTCCACATATGTTATTCCTCCCAGGGAGTAGCAGAAGTCCTCCTGTCCTGGCCCATACCACCATCCCTTTGTGAGCCCCCTTCCCATGGCAGTGCCTGTTCCACTGCCTCTGATCAAGGTCTTCCAGTATGGTTGGCAATTCTTGATAAACGGTCAAATCTTTCACCCCAATACTTTGGAAAAAAGAGGTTCTCAGTCTCTAATATTTTTCTGTTTTTGATCCTGGGTGACTACAAAACATGCTTAATAACTTTAAAAAACACAGTAAAAATAGTAAGGTCAGAGCAAGGTAGCTTCCACTGTGTTAAACATGCAATTTTTCACCAAATGTGTATCCATTGAACATAGAGGCTTTCCCCCATCCATTTTGAGTTTGAAGACTTTTCTGGAAGACTGTTGTGTGACAGCCCTCTGCTGATTTTAGCTTTTTGACTAGCTATGTGTCTTCATTTCCACTAGAAGAGTCCTTTTCAGTTCCACATCACCCCATTCGTTATCTCCTTAGGTAAGCCCGCTTTCAGTTTTGACCAGCTCACGGTAGGCGCTTCAAGTCACACTCCAAGTCAGACTTCAGGTAGGCCATTTAGGTGTGTCTGAAGCTAAATTGGTCCTTACTTGTGAATCACTGTGGTTACATCTTCAGTGAAAGAAACAGGGACAACAAGTTATAGGCATAATTCTTCCAGCACTTCAGAACAGTGCAATGTTTCCTTTAAGTCTCTCTACCCACATGAGTTGTTATGCCATCCTCTTGTAGGAAACAGCAGCATGTGACACTTACCTGACACCTGCATAACCTAAATTTCCCATCTACACTTTTTTTCTTCAGTTTTACAAAATTGAGGAGAAAAGGGGAGTGAAACAGAATTTCTTTTGAACTCAAAAGAGGGAATATGGGCTATCCAGTCTGTTTGGGCAGTTATGACCTGTTTTTATTACAAGAGAGTGAGGCTCTTCCTAAATTACAGTGTTCTAAAAGCAGGAAAAAGAAAGAAAATTTATCTGGGAAAAGGACTATTTCTGCAAAATGAATCCCAGAGAAGAAACTAGAAGAAGCTACTTTACTTGAACTGTAGTGAAAAATACTTACCCATTTGGGTAAAAAAAGCTGGTGACATTAATGAAACACGAATGTAATCTAACATTGTCTAATAGCTGGGAGTACTAGTCCCAAGGGAGGAAAACAAAAAAAATTAATATTAATAAATAACAGATAAATAATAATGTATTAACTATTTGCTTTACCATGCATGTATACAGATAAAGAGATACTGTAATTCTACCACTTACTGATCAAACTGGGACAGCTCAGAGCTCAGGACTACACCCATGTCTAGAAATTGGACACAACCACACCCTACTCCTGGGAAATGCCTCTTTATTTTCCTTAATTCAGACTTGAGACTCCAAAATCCACTCCTTGCATATAACTAATTCTTGTGTCCCCTGGCAAGCACAACACTAGCCTGCACCTTCTCTCACCTTTCTCCAGGCAGGAGCATGCCAAGCTGACTGTCCCAGTGCAAGCAAAGTCATTCCTTATCCTACCTGTTAAGATTCGACCACCATCAGGGGGACTGACACACTCAGAAAAGAGGTATTGCACTCAGGCATGCAAAGGCACAGGACTAAGTGAGCACGAGTGGCACTCAGCAACATCTGCCTCCACTGTTAAGTGCTCCCAAGTACTGGATCAATGGTCAGAAAGCAAACACCTTGTTGGGCCAAAACCCTCTCTTCTCCATAGCACACTAGTCCAGCTTCCTTCTTCCTTATTTTCACATAGTCTTTGTCCATCCCAGTCAATGTTTTAAATATATCAATCTCTACAGAACATGAGTTAAACCTTCAGCTGACCACTCAGCTGTCTCCCCATGGCGCAATAACATTAAAGCTAAATTGCCCAAGAGACACCACCCTGTTTCAGGTCAGAAAAAGTCAAATGCTTTGATTTCACAGAGTCAGTGTGTTAAGTTAGAATGCACTGGTTTGATTTTAAGACAGCAAATCAGCTAGTTAACACCATTCTAAACTATGAGTTTTCGCTATTTTTTTTTTAATTTGCCATTTCCAAGATCTAAGATACGGTGTTATTAACAAACTGATAATTGCATTATTTATCCAGAAGACAATATATTTAAAAACAAACATTTTATTAATGAGGTAGGCATGGATTGATTATATAAATATTTAAATAAATACAGCAATTCAGGGGTTTGGGAACTGAGGGCCTCTGAGTACTCAAACTGACACCATTTAGAGAGATCAGAGAGAGAGAATTCCTGGAGTTGTCTTTAAGATCTTTTTCTCAGGTTGGGTTTTCCAGATTTTGAAGGACTCCAATTTATTGCTCTGTGGAATATTAGATCTATTGAGCCACTTAAATTTTAATTAGGGAAACTAAATCAAAATAAGAAATCTGGATTGTCAGAATAATTGTAATCAGCCATGCTTAACCAGTTCGAACCATTGCAGAGTATGGTCACCAGGATGACAAGGGAAAAGGAGCTTTGTTTAGCTCAGCCTAACAGAGGCTATAATGATATGCATTAGCAGAACAGAAGGATAACAAAAGAGTATAAAGTGACCATGACTAAATTTAGGGTAGAAAGGGAAAAAAAAAAAATCTATCACAAAGTAAAGTGCAACAGCAGAAAACCGTAGGCTGCAACAGAAGAAACTTTTGAATTCATTTGCCTTCATCCAGAGACGATGAAATCCTCTTCTTATTTTTCCTAAAGGTGATACTGACCTGGCACTCAAAAAGAACTCCTAAACCTGCAAATATTCACCAACCAAATTACATGGATGAAAGGCTTTTAGGTATTACATATTCAGCATATTTCTGTGTTCACAGGACTAGGAAATGCATTCAACATAATTGTAAGATGATGTTGAATCATTCGTGAATGGTCTTTGGAAGGTTTTATTTAGGTAAGTGTGTTGATACAACCCTGAGACTGAGAAAACTTCCTTGGACAAAAGAAGCAATCATGGGGAGTCATATAAAAATCATAGGAGGAGATAATTTAGTTAAGCCTAATTTAGTTTCTGCATCAACAGTCTTATGTCTGAGCATCTTTTAAGACTCCTCTGCTACTTAAATGTATGGTGTGTTACTATAAATATAACAGCATTTCCAAAAATGTTCATTTATGGCTGACTGCTTTAGTGGCTTAGTGAACGTCAAGTGGATTATTTTTGCAATATGTTCCCCCCTATTAAGCCTTCTGTCCCAGCCTGACAAGAACTAAGAGTGTCCCAGAAGAGTGCACTCCAAACTGCAGTTTGGGGAAGCTATTAATACTGCTGTACTCGCTTTTATTAGCCATCTTTACTAGCTAACACCATTGGCAAGGAACTTGGTTGCTGTTCTTGGCTGCAATTCTGTCACAACTGTTTCCAATCTAGGGCATTAATTTTTGACCTGCTAAACCAGAAGGATTCCCCTGGTGGCAAAGGAGGAAATTCAGCCTGGTATCTATAAAGCTTCCTTTATATCTGTCCTAAATACTATCCAGGCAGAAGTTAGGGAGGTCAAGAGAAATCCTGAATGCAGAGAAGTTTATTATTTCCTCAGTTAAAATCTGTATGGTGAGTTCAACAGGCAGCAGTAAACCTTCTGCATTCTGGTTTTAATGAAGGATTGCCAGTGATCCTGGTTTCAGAGCTAGTCTGGGTGTAACTTGCTGCTTTTGAGCAGTGAATGCCCCGCCTGTGGCCCTCTGCTTTAGGCTTCACGGCATTATGGATGTAGATGGTGTAACACTGAGGTTTCCTAGATGCTTTTTACTCAGCCTTGCACATACAGATATCATGGGGTTTGCTAAGATATCACAGCCCCATATGCAAGTTGACCTACAAGAGTTACATCAGCTTAACTTCTCCCATAACAACTTGTCTGCTTCCATCAACTTCCTTGGAAAGCTGGTAGGAGAAATTTTGAAATCACACAGCAAATTGTTAGAACTGAAAGCAAAACTTACACAGTCTCCAGTTGGGCTAATAGCCCCAAAGAACTGATCCATTACCCAGAAGGTGAAGACACATCAGAAACCAGTCTCCAAGAGAGACTTCTGTTAACCAGATCCCCTTCCCAAGATTTAGCGACTGTTATCTAATTTCTTTCCAGCTGTGTGATGTTTTCCTGTTTTAGAGTCTCCCTCTCAGTTTGATGCCACTCACTGTTACACTGTGTTGATTCATATGAGCTTTGTATAACCCATCACAGGGTACATTTTATTTGTATAAGAATTATGGTAGAAATATATGAAGTAGTAAACAGAAGAGTAGCCGTCTTATTCTTGGATGATTTTCATGGCCAAAGACAAGATGAGAAGTGATAACAAACTCCTCAGTAAATGAGGATTTTGGGTTTCTCATTCTCTCTTCAGTGAATATTTTAGAAATGCATTTTGTTGCTGCCAAAAACTGCAGCATGTGCTAAAATGTCTATCTCTATTGTTGCAGAAAGTAAATAATTAAATAGCAAACATCCTTAAAAATTGCTCATGACATGGTTTTTCCATCTAACCCTGAGTCAGCATGTGTAGGTCTTCTGCAAGCATCATTCACCAAACTGGTGTTAAGACTCTGTTAACATATTATAAGACATTAATAGATCTTTTATTACCAATTATATTTAATGATTGCTTTTCATATAGATGCCATATTGCTCAGTGTATGTCATCTCAATGATTCTACTCCAGTGTACCAAATGCAGTAGTTAAAAGTGGCCAACAACTCATGTAACATTACAGGTACATTTGGTACCTTTCTGTCCTCTGATTATAGACATTTCAGCTCAATAAACACTAGTGTAAGAACACTAGCTGAGCCCTTCCTTTTAACAAACTACCAGTGTGAAACTAGAGGCCTTCTCTTTTCATGAATCAGTAGTACTGCTTTCATAATCAGGGAAGACTGGGAAGTGATGGAATGAGGGCACAGCATTTCAACCAGTGTTTATAGCTAGAGAGGTGGTATTTTTCCATGTCTGATTTCAAGCCTTCTAAAAAATGTCCTCTTGTGTCATTTTCTCATTGCTGCTTTCATTAAAAATGTTGATGTTTGTGGGGATTTATGGGAAATTAGCATGGGATTTGTGGAAAATTAATATGCCTGAATTAAAACAGCAGTGTTGCAGGTGCCGCTGACCAAATTGTCAGGCACCCTGAAGCAAACTGTGGGATCAATAAATAAGCTGGTGTCTCACAGGATGGTACCCCACAGGACCAGTAAACAGCAGGTGTCCTACAAGTAGGTATCCCACGGTTGTTATCTCGTGAAGTAGTGAGAAAAGAATGTTGTAGCAAGAATTGAGAGGCACCGGCTGGGAAGCAGAAGCCCTGGGTCATCATGACACGGACAACAAATTACAAGACACGTAGCCAATCATATATGAACTGTGTATGTATGTAACCAACGGGGTTTGTACTGGGGTGGACCATCTGGAGTCAGAGGAGTATCAATTGCCGCCATTTTTAATAATAAATGGCTTTCGCTTGATCACATTGATCGTGGTGCATTAGTCTGTGCTCCCACCGCAGATGTTTGTTATCAGAAAGGTTGCCATACTTGTGGAGGTGCCATGTTGAACAGAATTACTTCATACAACAATTTAGACCTACTATTACTACAGATGTAACAGCAAACTTGTATATGGTAAACGTGCATATACTAAATAATGTAAGTATGTACAATGATATATCTTATAAGTCAGACTCTAATTTGGAAGCATTAGAGGTCAGGGAGATGTTTGTTTCTACAGAGAATATGACAGCATTTCTTATGGTTGCCTTAATGAATAAAATCACTCATTTTTTTCTCCCAGTCCAATAGCATACTAACTGTAAATCGTTTCACAGCTCTAATGGCTTTCCTCTCCTGAAGCTTTTAAGGGATAAAAAGGCTTTATCTTCAACCTGAATTGAGCCTGCAGCATCTGGAAGGTCCTCTGCACTTCCAGTAGTAAAATTAGCCCTCCAGCTATTTCCATGGAAATCCTTCCTTCTGGGTTTATCAGTGATCAAAAGGAAAACAGATGCAGAACTTAACACAGAGTGAAACACTGCCCATCAGATATTCCCTGATTAAACTCTCCACCTAGAACATGGATCAGGTCACAGGGCCCCTCCTCCCTCTTCAAAACAAGAAAACAGTCACCACAGACAGAGATGTTTCACATGGTCCTCCCTAGGCACAGAGGACTCTCAATGAGCCTGTACCCTCCTCTGTTCTGGTTGCTCATGGTTTCTCTTGTTCTTTTCCTTCCCTTAATTCTGATTTTCTTACGGGTATATTGGGGTAGAACTGCTTGATCCCACCACATCTCATTAACCTTGTGTTTACCAGTAGCTTCTCTGCATAACACTTCACGTGGCACCACAGAAAGGTACAAGAAACATTTCAGCAGAAATATATGCTGTAGCAATATAATAGTGCTCATCTGACTCTTGGCTGATTTTCATGGCCAAAGGCAAGCCGAGAAGTAATAACTAATTCTACAGTAGATGAGGATTTAAAGTTTCTCATCTTTTCTTTGCTGAATATTTAGAGAAAATGCATTTTATACCTGCCAAAAAAAATTATAGCATATACCACAATTTGCAGTTCCATTACCCAAGATAAATTAATACAGTATGACAAAGTGATTCAACAGACTTGCTCTGTTATTATTACCTGTTTCAGAACTCCCAAATAAAATCAGTCAGCTGTAATGTATGCTACGTCTCCCAGAGCTTCATTAGTTCTCTTGGTACCTTAAACACAAGTAACTGTTGGAAAGGGAAATGTTATATTAATGCCTCTAAATATCATACCAAATAATTAATTGTCTAAAACAGAGGTAACAAACTTATTTTAGGACTTTCCCTGTACTAGCAATTTGGTAATATTAGTAGTTAATAAGACACATATCCTCCAGGGCTATTAAATTACTTTACAAATGACAGCCCAGGAAATAACATTATTTGCATTTTAAACTGAGGAAATTGGGGAATAGAAAAGCTATTAGACCAAACATAAATGGTGAATCACATTTAAGACATAAAAGAACAGAAATGTTGACACGGATTCATTTAACAACACTTAACTGGGTCAAGCTAGGAGAATAGTCACACCACATTCCTTTCATCAAGATAATGTAAATACAATTTTGCTATGATTGACATAGGACCACAGATTTTTATTGCCCTTACAGTCCTGGGTCTGAGCTCTTGCCAGGGCTTTTCTTAGCATGGCTTAGCCATGGATAACAATTGTCCAGGAGTGAGGTAACTATTGTCAAAATTTGCTTTAGCTTTGTTTTAGGTCATAATAACATGTAGTTGTTCTATGTGGATTGAACAACCTACAACTCTAGAGCAAAAACTGGAAGGTGCACATTGCTGGCTTATGTTGAGTGTTTCACTTCCAAGTGCTTCTCCTCAGGGCTGTTCTCAATCCATTCTCCACCCAGCCTGTATCTGTGCTTGGGATTGCCTTGACCCAGGTGCAGAAACTTGCACTTGTCCTTGTTGAACTTCATGTGGTTTGCACGGACCCACCTCTGAAGCCTATCAAGGTCCCTCTGGATAGCATCCCTTCTCTCCAGTGTGTTGACCTCACCACATAGCGTAGTGCCATCAACAAACTTACTGAGGGTGTACTCTATTCCACTGTCTGTGTCTCCGACAAAGATGTTAAGCAGCACTGGTCCCAGTACCAACCCTTGAGGAATGCCACTTGTTGCTGGTATCCATTTGGACATCAAGCCATTGACCACTACTCTCTGAGCACAACCATCCAGCCAATTTCTTATCCACTGCATGATCCATCCATTGAATCCATATCTTTCCAGATTAGAGATCAGGATGCCACGCGGGACAGTGTCAAACACTTTGCACTGGTCCAGGTAGATGGCATTAGTTGCTCTTCCCTCGTCCACTAGTACTGTGACCCTATCATAAAAAGTCACCAAATTTGTTAGGCACAATTCACCCTTGGTGAAGCCATGTTAGTTGTCACCAACCACCTCCACATCTTGCATGTGCCTTAGAGGAGTATTTAGGAGGATCTGCTCCATGATCTTGCTGGGCACAGAGGTGAGACTGACTGGCCTGTAGTTCCCTGGGTCTTCCTTTTTCCCCTTTTTGAAAATGGGCTTTATGTTCCCCCTTTCCAGTCAGTGGGAACTTCACCAGACTTTTACAACTTTTCATATATGATGGAAAGCAACTTTGCAACTTCATCCACCATTTTCTTCAGGAGCTGAAGATGGATCTCATCAGGTCACACAGACTTGAGCACTTTCAGGTTCTTTAGATGGTCTTGAACATTCTCTCCTCATACAGTGGGTGAATCTTCCTGCTCCCAGTCTCTGACTTTGCTTTCTGCAACTTGGGTGGTGTGGCCAGAGCATTTGCTGGTGAAAACTGAGGCAAAAAAGTCATTGAGTACCTCAGCCTTCTCCATATCCTGCATGAACAAGTCTCCTGTTTCCTTCTGGAGAGAGCCCACATTTTTCCTAGTCTCCCTTTTATCACTGACATACCTGTAGAAGCTTTTCCTGTTACCCTTGACATTCCTGGCCAGGTTTAACTCTATCTAGGCTTTAGCTTTCCTAACCTGATCCCTGGCTGCTCAAACAACTTCTTTGTACTCCTCCCAGGCTACCCGTCCTTGCTTCCACCCTCTGTAGACTTTCTTTTTAAATCTAGGTGTGTCCAGAAGCTCCTTGTTCATCCATGCAGGCCTCCTGGCATTCTTGTATGCCTTCCTCTTTTTTGAGATGCATTGCTCCTGAGCTCGGAGGACATGGTCCTTGAATATTGACCAGTTTTCTTGGTTTCCTTCCCCCTCCAGGTCTTGTTTCCCATGGTACCCTACCAAGAAGATCCCTGACAAGGTCAAGTCTGCTCCCCTTAAGTCCAGGGTAGTGAGCTTGCTTCACACCCTCCTTGTTGCCCTAAGGATCCTGAGTTCTACTATTTTGTGTTCACTGCATCCCAGGCTGCATATATATGCATTTATATATACATAACATAGATCTGATATTAATGCCTTTTGCTCACAACTGTGTTTTGAGCATAGTAATACAGAGAACCTGGTCAGATCCTAAGGCACATGGACTTCCATAAGCTGCATGGTCCTCTCTTAACCCTTCAATTCCATTCCCAGAGGGAAGCACTGTAAATTCTCCAGGAGCTCATACATTCCCTGCCAGCAATAATCCCTCCATTTACTCACTCAGTTATGAATTCTTACTCTACATTTAGAGGAAATTACGCCGCTTTCAACATAGAATAATTATGGTACATTTGAAAGCAAAACTCATTTTCTAATATGAATTATCAATAAATAATATCCATTTTCAGAAGGAGGAGCTGAACTCCTGCACAGATGCCAAGATAATAATCTGTGAATTGCAAATAACAATTTTCTACAAAAGGGATTTCATCCTTCCTGATAATGGCTCTACTGCTTTCAACCTTAAAATATATGGTATTTTTGTATTCTGCCTGCTCTGGAATGGTTGCATTTCACTAAGAGGTGAAATAACATTCACCCTAATGCATATGCCAAAAAAACCTACGATGTAAAGAGACTGTAATTTTTATTATCAGTCCCTTTCCAGACCATCCTTCATAATGCAGAGTTAGCACTTTTCAGATGACTACCACATTGTAGAATATCCTCTCTTGTTTGATATGACAAAATACCATGACAGATTAATCCTCTTCAGTAGTATGATGCCACAGCAGGAACACTGGAAAAAAAAACAAAACAAAACACAACATCCCAGCTTTTTCAGAACCATAGTTCCTGCAACAGTAGCTTTCATTTCTTTAGAATTCATGATTTCTCAGTAAGCAAAAGTAAGAGTAGGAAATTATTGACAAAGAGCCTAAAACAAAAGCAGACTTAAATAAACTCAGGTTTTTTTAAAGTCTTGAGCAAGGGAATAATAGGGAGAATTATTTTTGGGACTGCAATCCATGCAAAAACCAAACAATACCAAAGTCAACAATTCAGAAAAGGAAATGCAGTACGACTAATTTGAGCCCACAGTGAGCTCTCTGAGTATTTTGGAATAAAAAAAAGGATTGTCCAAAAAGTATTAATAGGGAAAATTTGCTAAGGGTCTTTAAGGAAATAGTACAGAAGAACTACAAGGAGTGGATAAGTGGTAAATGTGTAAAATCAAGCAATGGATAATAAGCTAGCAAAGGATAGCTAAAAAAACCCAAACAAACCAATATATAAAACATCAAAGGACATGACAAAGCAAAGTGAAGTGTCTTGAGCTGTATGGAGAAGGTGAGCTATTAATAGATGACATGGTAACAGCAGAAATGTCCCAGAGTTTTTCACTTCCTTTTTCACAAAAAGGTTAATAGTGATCAGATGCTCCACAAGATTGCTGTAACAGCAAAGAGATGTGAACGTAGGCCAGACTAGAATAAGAACACATCAGAGAATACTTAGGTATTCAGGAAAGTTATCTATATTCAAGTCACAAGGCTCAAGAAAATTCATTGTAGAGCAAAGCAATCTTTGAACTGTTAGTGATTATCTCTAGACTTCATGGAGAATAGATGAAATCTGAAAGGTATGGAAAAGGATAAATATTGATCTCACCTTCAAGAAAAGGAAAAACAAACAACTGTGGAATAAAAGATCAGTAAATAGAACTTTGTTATATAGAATGATACTGAAGCAAATGATTAAATAATCAATTTATAAGCTCCTAAAGACAATGGAGTAACATTAAGCATCCACTAATAATTTATTGAGACAAAACCTTTCCCGTGACTAACCTGTTTGCCTTTTCTGGCTGTCTCTCCTCCAGTAAAAAGAGGAGAAGCACAACACAACATGTGCATAAAACTCAATGTTTTTGGCTCGGTTACTCTCAGGAAAAGAAGCAAGAAGAGACCACCCCAGGCACTGAAAGAGTTAATGATAATGATCAGTGCCTGGGGAGATGCATATTGGTCCAACCTGAACACAGATGCATAGCAGGTAAAAGACCCATTTTTAAGACAATTATCACTAGGATGCATCACATTGGAAGATGATATTAGGTGGAGATGACATAAGGTGGCACTATGTACAATTCTAGTCAGGGTTTTCATGAATACTATTAATAGTGAAAAAGCTCCTTAAAACTTTTGTGGATAATTGAGGTGTGAGAGGCTGCAAGCACTTTAGAGAGTAGATTTAGAATTCAAAATGATGTTGTTAAACTGGTGAAATGGGCTGAGATCAATATGGCAAAATTGCGTAACAAAACCTGTGAAGTACTACAGCAAAGTCAAGTACACACATATAATATGGGAAAAAAGTGACCAGGTAACTATACTGAAAAAAAGGACCTGGAGTATATAAAGACTAAAAGTGGATACAAATCAATAGTGTGCTGCTGTTGCAAATAAGGTAAATATTTTGGGATGTAGTAGGACGAGTATGGCATGTAGGAAACAGAAGGCAACCATCCTACTGTACAAGGCTCTAGAGCAGCAGCTGCTGGAGTTCATTTTCAGCAGTACACTTCTAAAAAAATGTAAATATGCCAAAGAAAATGCAGAAGACAGGAAACACAAAATGTAAAAAGGGGTTGAAAGAACAGAGTATATTTAGGCTGGAGAAGTCAGAAGGGAAAGCAAACTCTAGCCCACTATTGCTATTCTATGGTTTCTCACATCTTCATGGCTCAGCTGACTCCTCCCGAGTCTGTCTCTTTGTCAGTTAAAAAAAACCAACAAAACAAACAAACAAACAAACTAGAAGAAATTATTCTGTATTACCAACAAATCAGCTGGTGAATTAAAACTGGAACAGCGTATTTACTTTGACAAGCCAATTGTCCCATCTTTAGACTTCCCCACCTAAATCCTGATTTCTTTCAGCTTTTCGAAATAATCCTGTGCTAGTAGTATGTAAATTAACCTGCCTTTGAAAAAGCATAACTAAAAACTATAGACTAGATTTAGTTCAGTGCTTGATTTATTAATTGGGACATTCATGAGCAGAAATTGATCTGTAATTTTTAAGACCATATACTTGATAATATGCATAATCCTTAGAATATACAAGATAAATATAAAAATACAGACTGTTACCAGAAAGCCTTTGACAAAGCCTTCTTTGACATTACCTGGCTCCCATACTACCATAAACATTTTCACAGAAGAAACAGCTCCTTTGTGCCATTTGAGCACAGCAATGTTCCTTACAAGACTTGAGATACATGATAATAACCCTTACTTCTTGTCAACTGGCTCAGTAAGTAAAGAATTTCAGGTGGAAGACCATACTCCCTTCTTTACATTGGAAGATTAAGCTGGGGGAATGGTACTACATTACATCATCCTGTGTGCCATGACCTAGATGTAGCATTAAATGTTTATTTGAGTAGGGAGAATAGTAAAATGAACATTCACCTTCTTGTTCAGGTATGTATCAAATAAACATTGGGAAACTTGTAGATCAAACCCCACTAGACATGGACAATGGTATCTTGGGATGCATTAGGAAGACCGTGGCCAGTAGGTTGAGGAAGGTCATCCTCCCCCTTTATTCTGCCCTAGTGAGGCCACATCTGGAATACTGTGTTCAATTCTGGGCTGCCCAGTTCAAGAGAGACAGGAAAATGCTGGAGAGAGTCCATCAGAGGGCAACAAAGATGACTGAGGGACTGGTTACAAGGAAAGGTTGAAAGAGCTGGGACTCTTTAGCTTGGAGAAGAGAAGGCTGAGAGGAGATCTATAAATATCTAAGGGCGAGTGTAAGGAGGATGCAGTCAGGCTCTTTTCAGTAGTGCCCAGGAATAGGATGAGGGGCAATGGGCATAAACTGGAACGCCGGAAGTTCCATCTGAACATGAAGGAAAACTTCTTTACAGTGAGGGTGACAGCACTAGAACAGGCCACCCAGGGAGGTTGTGGAGTCTCCTTCTCTGGAGATATTCAAAACCCACCTGGATGCAGCCCTGTGTGATGTGCTCTAGGTGATCCTGCTTTAGCAGGGGGATTGGACTAGATGATCTCTAGAGGTCCCTTCCAATTCCAATAATTTTTTTATTCTGTGAGTTTTAGCAGTGAATTTTGTTTTTCTTGTATTTCTTTGTTTCCTCTTTGGGCTGCAAATCTGACACCACAGCACAAGGCCTTAATTTTTTGCTAAGGAATTACAGACAAATGGATGGATAAATAGAAAGAGAAAAGCAGTAAGGTAATTGCTTCTAATGGAGGGGTGGCAGTGGTGGTAAAGAAGGCAGAGATTATAAATGCTCCTGAATCAGACCATTTATTTTCTTATATCAGATTCTCCTGTTCATAGTTACCAATGCAGCAAGCTCCACATTTTATGAGAATTTGAAGCATAGCACCACAACGAATGAGTGAAACAATGCAGTGTTATCAGCTTAAAGCCCCGAAGAAAACAGAGGATGTCAGGAGCAATCAGCCTGGATCTGGCAGCAAGAGGGAGGTGAGGCTGCTCCACAGCCTGGGTCCAGCCAGTAGCGAGGCTGAGCATGGACTCCCTGTAGGCACACAAAGAGCACATGTATGCACTGCATATACACAAATATATGCAGCTGGCCATGCAGACAATATGCACAGCACTCACAAACACAGGCAGCACCAGCAACATCATCCTGCTGCCCTCTCTGACTGAGCAGAATGGAAGACCACTAAGGATATATATGGATGTATGTGTATATGTGTATATACACACACATATAAATACATATATATATATAGAGAGAGAGAGAGTGAGGGAGAGATAAATAAATGTATATGCCATGTGGACCCCTTCAACATGTGGGCTCAGACACCTATTCAGGTCAGTAACTGGCCCCTGGATCCCCCAGTCTCCCCAGTGGCTGGCACATGGGTACAGAGGATTCCCTGAGGCCACAGTCCCACTCCATCTGCTGGAACATACCCACTCACAGAGACACATATGTGCACACACACATCATTTGGCCAGGTCTCCCTTGGTCCCCAGCAGCCAACCCTGCTGTGGTCTCATCCTCTGGGCTCCTTTTTGGGTGCACAGACCAGATTTTGCCACATAACCTAACAGAGAGAGGCTGTCAGTGACCAGGAATCACGTTCAGAGATGGGAAGGAGGTAGGTGATTAGGCAGGAGAGAATCAGGACTATAAAAGAAAGAAGGGAAATCTGCAGAAAATTTAGGTAAATTCTGAACTGATGAGAGAGCGTTCTTCAATAAAAGCAGAAGAAAACAGATGAGGATTTATGGACTTAGTTTGGTTTTGAAAAAACATATATCCCACTGAGAGCAGTTATGGATTGAGTACATGCTTGTTCCCTACTGCTGTATCACAAAGCTGTTAAAACCACAAATGCAAAAATGTACAATACCACGGACATGTTATTTTTTTAATAGAAGGTTGCCAAAACACACAGTGCACAGTAGCTCAAACTATTGTTTGGGAATGTTACTCATTCCAGTAACTTCCCAAATATTTGATTGGATTGGCAAATCAACATAAGGAAAAATAAGATTGTCAACCCGGAGTTGAAAAGAAATTGTGGGACTGTGATACTTACACAACATGGGAGATGCCCTATGGTTCACAACAAAGAAAGACTGCCAGATGTTTTTCAATTTATGCATGCCTCGTGCCATGGCCCTTTACAGCATTTTGTATGTAATGAAAGAGAAGCCTGCACAAGGGGAAAGCAAACAAAAGGAAAGAGTAATAGAAATGGACGTTTTGAGCAATAGAATAGGGATAAGATGTCAGGTCCATTTTGTCAGAAACTTTCTCTATACTAATCTTCCGTGCATAAGGATACAATAGTGACCCATTTTTCTAATTAGACTTCTTAAGAAAATAACAGTGGAAGGTTTATTTAAAATGTTGTGCAGACTTCATCCTTTGAGATTTTTAAGACTAGTGTGGATGAAGTCCTGAGTAACCTGGTCTGATCTCACAGATGACTCTTCTTTGTGTTGGAGGTTACACTAGAGTCTTCCTGAGGTTTCTTCCAGCCCAAACTGTCCTGTGATTCTGTGATCCTAACAAACTTTGTGCATCAGCAAGTTCATTTGCCTATCTGAAAGCAGCCAAGGCAGTGGGCAGGTTCTGAATATTTTGTAAACAAGTTATAGCTACGGATATCTCTTCCATAGGCTGTCAGTTACAACTGTGGATAGATGCATGACATAGAAGTTTGCAGTGCTTCTCCTCTATAACTTTTGAGTTCAAAACAAGGAGTCCATTGAGCTTGAACCCAAATCATCTTCAAATGTAATTTTTGTGATATCTGTCAGTATAAATGTCATCAAACTATGACACAAGAAAAGAGTGAGTTTCAGGGAGGAGCCATCCACTCAGAGGAGCTGTCAGCCTCTGTAGCCTGCAGGGATGAGGTAACAGATCTTGGACCTGTACCAATACCTCCTCTCCTGACAATTGTCTATGAGCAGACTCTTTAAGTACTTGATTTTCTAGGTTGCAGTAACAGCGTTACTGAAAGGTTAATGTTTGCATTATTTTTTTAAATTCATTGTGACCTTCTGGGAGGAACTTTTCTGTCAGCTAAACCTACTTTTCACTGTTCAAGCAGCATGAAGGTTATCACTGGTAACTGGCAAGAATTATGCCTGTGCCAAGAAGATTTCCATTGGCAGAAAGATGGTGAAAGTAGAAGCACCACCTCCCATGGGATCCTCTTTAATGTTATGTATAGGAAGGAAAAGTTCACAGTAACAGTGCTCAAACCATGCATAAAGTCAGCTGATAAATATAAACTAGGGATTGTGCATGGGAACTGTTTAACCAGCAATAGGAAGCAAAAATGAAAAGCTGTAAACATATCTTCACTGCATCTGAATAAAGCTCCTGCAGTCCCTGTTTAATTTGGTTAGCTCACACTGCTCGTGAATGGTTGATATTTTTATTTCAAGTTCCTCCAGTCCTACTTTAAAATTTTCTGCAAATGTGGAAAATAATATAAAAGATGTACAATAATGCAAGAATTTGGAGCAATCAGAACAATTAATGACAAAACAATGTCCCTTCCATAAATATAGCATTATGAGTATTGACAACAACAACAAGAAGACTTACTATGTACAAGATTCTGATTTCCATTCAGGCAAGAAATTGGTGCCCTTTAAAAGCAGTCATTCGTAATACTGGGGAAAATTCTCACTCTGCTGAACATGCAGCAGCTAGTAGAATGCTCAAATGTCATGCTTTCTCGGTGAGGACATGAAACTATTGAAGACTAAATTGGTTAAAAGTAAAATAGAGTTAAGGAAGGTTTGGTGGCATGGGAGATTTACACTTCCTAAATATTCCTGAGAACAAGGTTGTTCATTCCTTTTAAATTACATCCATGGCAAATAACAGGTACAAAATGGTTGACAAAATATTTGTTACTTGTGGACATGTATGAACCAAGAAAGGATAAATAAACTACCTTACTTGGAAAGTCATATAGAAGTTGTATATAGACTATTTCTTGTCTTATCAGTTGCCATCTCGATAAGATGGTTATAATGGCACAGAATTTTCTTATAATGGTATGGAATGTCATCATGTTTGCCTGTCAATGTGTGATTCTTACTTTCCTTCTTCCAAGAAAGTGTATTGCATATTACTACATACAGAAGAGTTGCAAAGACAAATACAGAATAGGGAGTTAAAAATATTAGCAGATGCACATACAGAATATTAACTACAACTGGATGTTGATCATTAACCTGTTTTCTGCATTGGTTTCTGGACTTCAGGTATTAACTTCCAATCAGAGTGTGTCACTTGTGTTTCAAATCCTGTCCAATTAAACAACTTCACACCTTTCTGGAGGCTAATCTTTAGCTAATCTATAATTTATATTTAATACAAGTGGATCAAATAATGGCACATATTTTGTCTTTTGCTCAGATGTGATAATTGTTAATAACTTTAGCTAGTATTTTCCATTAAAATATGTTAGATTGCATCTGTTCATTTCATCTTGTGGACTGAGGAGATTAAACATTGTTGGGGGAAATGGGCCCTGTTTGAGCCCATTCTTATACTTTCATGAAGGTTAAAATGTAGTTGTGATGTAAACCTAAAAAACCCCACGTTTGTTTGCTAAGCATTTTGACCAAAATTTGCCTTAATGCTTTTGGTTATACGGCTGATTATTAGCAGTCCTAGAATCTAAAAAACTGTGCTAATCCACTACAGAGCTAAAAAACATTTAGTGCTAGAAAAAGAGTGTCCACAGATCACACTGCGTGCTTCTGTCCTCCAATAAAGGGTCATCTTGAAAGTGGAGACTGAAGACTTCATGATCACTCTACTCTTACCCTTTGTTATAAAGCTACCAGCACAAGATGTTAATGATGATGACTTTGAAATATGAACACCCATCCAATAGAAAGGAGTGAAAGAGTGAGCACATCTGCAAGATCCACCGGAAAAAAAAAATCCCCATGAAATGGAAACCACATTCTCATTCAGAGCCAGACTGCAAGGGATTAGTCTAATTTGTAATGGTTATTAGCTTTATAGTAGGCTTTTCTCTGGCCCAGGAAAGACTTACTGGAACTACATCCAACATACAGAGAGTGAGCAAAATACTTCTACCCCACTATCATAAATTTGTTTGAAAACACATAGCCCTGAGTACACACATTCAAATAGCACTACTGATTCTCACCTCTAGCACATGAATGCTTTGAGGACCATCCCAGGTTTACTAGAAATGCCTGCAACTATACAAAGAATAGCTACATGATGCACAATGGGGAAGGTCTTATCTTAGTGTGACAAGGGCTTTTGTTGGCTAAGCACTCACCAGTTCTGTGCCTCTGCTGTGAAGTCAGAAGTAGGATCCATTGGAAGAGCTTTCTGTAAGCACACTCCAACGCTAATCATATAGAACCACCTTTCAGAGGGGCTGCACCAGCTCTCAGGCACCAAAGAAGCATCTGCATCATCAAGGATAGCAATTTTGCTTGTGGAGTGGGCTTCATGCACTGCAATGTACTGCACAGGACTATCACTGCACCTAGAAATCACTCTAGAAGCAGCATAGTCCCTGGGTCAATGCAGGCAAGAAAAGTCTGGCATCCACATGAATGCTTACATCTATGGTGCATATGACGATTTAGACCAGTCACTGACTGAAATTCAAAGTACCTTAAAACCTGCTGTATTGATATGTTGTAAGATTTTTAAAGGAGTATGTGTTTAATTCATTTTCATTTCTATGGTGAGGGGATTGCTAATCTGCACTTAGTATTTTCCATCCTATAAATTTTATAGGTTTGACTGTATAAGTGTTGATTTCCTTGTCAAAGAAAGTATCAATTTAAGTGCAAGCCTCTATGCTTTCTACTTCAGGGACACAGAGTGCTATTTAATTAGTTTGTGTAGATTGCTTGCTGATTTTTTATACTTTAATAGAACCCTTTGGCATTGCTGTGGTTTCCCATTTCCTTACAATTAAGCAGAAAACAAGTCCTTAATACAAATGCAGACTTTATTAAAATTACTTACATGAAAAAATTCCAGAGCAGTACAGTCCAACCTGCTGATTGCTAACAAGGCATAAAGTGCTTTTTAAAATTATCAAACAATGCTTACTGTAAAACAAAAACAAATCAAACAAAAAAAATCCCACAACAACAACAAAAAAAAAAAAAGAAAAACAAAAAAAGTGTTAAATAAAATTAAAGCACAGCTTGTAAATAAAATCTTAGAACTTCCTAGAGGCAAACTGAATGGCGGCTCTCTCTGTTTTCTTCCCTGTACCTACCTTTTCTCTTATGTACAATGCAGAGGCATACTAGAACTGAACAAGTGAGGAGTATTTGTCCTGTTCCTCTCTCAGTTACTTGAGCTGTGTGTTTCATAAAATACATGAATGTATCTAGCAAATCCCATGTTTGGGTATCTGCTTGTTCCCTACCTGATGGATTACCGATACTTCCCTGATTGTCTCTGCTCATATTTTGAAACTTTGTGAGGAGCCCAGAGTAGGGAAAAATCCAATCTGCAACAGCTGACATTTCATGATGTTGTACAGATAGAAACACCATAGCAGAATGTCAGCCTGAGGTGGAAATTAACTGCATTTTGTTGTGACTTTCATCTGCAGCAAGCTGTATAGGCGCATTTGGGCCATTTGGATTAGGCCATTTTTTTAGGCCAGATGTATTAAGCTGAGAGGCCTGATTTGGCAGTGTCACTGTGAAGGACTCCCACTCCACTTCAGCCAGACAGGATAGTCATGTGCCTGCTCGACAGCTTGTGAAGGCTCAAAGGACCTGTAGATGTGGGATCCCCTGGTAATTGGGAGACTGGAGGACTGCATAGGCAATCTGATCAGCCAGAGAGGAAGAAGGGGTAGGGGGGTCTGTGTTGAATATGGCTATGTGCATGCTTTGTGTGTGCTTAAGTAGGTGCTGATAAAGGCAGCAGTCTCTTGCCTGTGTTGATCTGTGTTGTGTTCTGTGTATATTTGCATCTTCAAAGTACATGCCCAGCCTTGCTACATCCTGGGCCTGGAACTGGGACCAACAATGGCCATGTCTGGCAGACTGGGAGGAGAAACACTCTGTGTCTTAAAGTTCTCAAGATCTAGCTTACCCTAATATTATAGAAACTCAGCTTCAAAACGCTTCTTCTGGAGGCCAGTTTTTCATGCATGCAACAGTGGGACACTGTGATAAGGAGAAACGTGGCAGTGACTGGAATTCTTTAGCATGAACATGAGTCACCATAAAACTAGTTCCCAATACGTGGGCAAGCTATCTTGTACCAGCTAGTCTGTGTGTGGCCAGAAATGTTCTTCACTGGTGGCTAAGCTGGTCATCGGTCCCTGTAGTGGTTGGCTCATAGTAAGGAACACGGATGTGACTAGAAGCCCTTCCAGTTCTGCTGGTGATATCAGGGCTCCTTCCCTTCCTCACAGAGGAAAAAGCACTGCAGTCTAGTTTTGTTACAGCTGCAAAGCAGACATAGTCAATGAAAGGTTTATTGCAAAGAAAATATGATTCCTCCATTAAAAACAAAATAAACCAAAGCAAAACAAAAACAAAGGAGAGCACAGCACAGAAACAGATCCTGGGCTATATTTCAAAAAAAGCAGGGTTGCATATTACCATATTATTGATGGGAGTACAGCACTGCATGGCACTGCAACTCCCCAGCCCACAGACCTGGTTACACTTACTTGTGCTCAGATCTCCGAGAAGTAAATCAGCTCATGCAGCTGGGCAGATGACTGCTGCTGCTCACACTGGCTCATCGCAAGCTGGCTCAGGCATCTCTGCAGTCTGCTGTGTGGATGTCCCAAAGTGCACACAGATCAGCAGACTCTGCAATATCAGACTTCTCAGCTCACACTCTTAGGCATTCATGCAGCATTTTTTGTTGTAACTGTGAATGAAGCATGTTGAAATTCTGAGCCTACAAGCACCAATATTTCAACCAAACTCATTTGTGCACTTAGTGGTTGATCCACAGCCCACTAGAGACAATGGGAAGACTGCCATTAACTTCACATCAGGCTCATAAAAAATGGGGCAGATAACTCCCATTAATGTTAATGAGAGTCATGTATATAAATCATCTAACCGCTGACGGAAAAAGAAACCTTTTTCTGTTCTGCTTTTTACACAGCTTCCACAGTCTGTAACGTTCATCCTTCTCCAATAGCATTGAGAAGACAAAAGGGTTTTCAACAGCCACATCTTTCTAACTATTTTGCTTTCTGTCAATATAAGTCAAGCTTCATGCAGACAGAATACATTTAATAATACAGTCATGAAACAATTATATTTTAACATGGTAACAAAAAGATGTAAAATTACAGCAAAATTATTTCCTAGAGCCAAATTATTAGGTCCCAATTATTGTTGAGAAAGTACAGTAACAACTCTTGGTTTTATTTTCAATTCACTTTTTAAAAAGAAAAATTATTTTCTTAATTTGTATTTTAATGAAGAAAAATAACTATTTTCCCTTTTTTTATCTCTCTTCCGCCCACTTCCTTTTATGATTCCTTCTTGTTGCTTTTACATCATAATAAAATCCCTTGCCCTATAATGAAGACATTCACAGACACACATACACAGAATTATAGGGTGGTGTACAACTATTAAATTTAGGTCCTATTTGCTTTAGCATACCTTTCCTTTTTACACAGTGGGTATGTCCTGGGCAGGCTTTTGTATAGCTTAAAATCTTTATAACACTCATCATTTCTACACAAAAAGAAAAGAGTTTTCAGACGTCCAGTATTTTCTCTATTTGTAGAAATACATATGCTAAAAAATTTAAAGAAACATAAATTAATTATCTTTTTTTTAACCAGAAAGTAAAAATTAAATACAGCATTAACCTCACTATTTAATTTGAGAGGAAATTTAATAGCATTCCAGAGGCTGCATTTTCCTGTACATTTCAAAAATGATGGATGGTCAAGACACAGTGTGGGAAAAATGAGCTACTGTTAACGACTTGTCATGAGTAGGAGATATTAGGATTCTAGAGAGCGTTGCAAATGGGGTTTTAGTTTTTAAGACTATACTGTAGCTGCTTTGCTCCACCAGGTTTAGTCTTTTTTTGGCTTCCTATCCTTAACTCCTTAATGTGGCACATTAATTATAGCCTCTTGTATGTTCCATTCTTTCAGGTCGCTGTGTCTAGAAATGTTGCCACTCAAAAAGCAAAGTGCAGGCTTTCCATCATTCTAATAGTTAAATAAAGGCAAGGCTATGCAATTGAAACTGCATGAAAAGTCACCTTGACAATACCCTGACTGGTAAAAGTAGCTTAAGGCATCACAGTTCTTTATTGTGAATGAGTCAACTGAGCTATTCGGGATATTTTAACAATTTCAAAGTTTGAGAGAGTAACAAATGCCATTTTGGGTTTACTGCTGATGAACAAATATGTCAAATATAAAGACAATATTGACAAAACATGGTTTTGACTATATTAGTCAAAAATAAAGTTGGGACAGGTAGGAATTTGAATCAATGTTAAAGTTTTTGGAACAGCTGGCACAGGCAGTCAGTATGAAATTTAAATCTGAGCAGAAGTTCATAAGAAGCTGTCACCAGCAAGGATGTCAGAAAGCTCTATTTTCAGGATTTAAGGAACAGAGGCATGGAGGAGAGACCTTGAACTGAGGTTTTAAGAGGAAAAGTTTTATGCCAAATGCCTTCATAAATTGCCTTTGGTATGTGCTTTATGGCAAGACTAAGAGTAGGATGAAATTTCACACATTTCTCTGTTGGAAGTGGGACCTAGACCATATAATTCCCTCAATTATACAGCAATATGATATCTGGTGAAACTGTAAAAGGGATCCACATTTTTTTGTCACCTACATTTTGTTCTTACCCAAACCCTTGATGTTTCATATGCCCTTTCATCTAGGTGTGCAAATTAACACTTTATTTGCAGCTTAATTTTCTAAATTGTTTCGCTAGAATGCTTAAAACCAGATTTAAACAGAGAATAACTTCATTAAAGACAGTGGAGCTAACCAAGGCACAAACTGCCTTGTACTCATGTTACTTTTCAGAACTGGTAATTGCAGAAACTGATTAGTTAAAGGTCTTTATATTACATGCTTTAACAAAATGTGAGGTAAGAGCTATATGGACTTGGGCAATTAACAAATCATTAACTGAAGTCCAATCAGCCCTTTAGCTCGCAGTCCTCTGGTATGTTTCCTTCCAAAGACACAAAAATGGGGAAAATGTCTGCTACTTTGGGGAAAATATTTGCTACTGTCCTTATCCATGAGGAACACTACTAAAGCCCTGAATTTGAGATGTCCTGAATATTTCATTTCAGACATCAATACTTAAGGAGCCATCTTTCAAGCAGCTACTATTTCTTTTTTACATAAATATTACTACTGCACAAATTTCTGTTTAATCAAATTTGAATCAAAGCAGAGGGCTGGATATTCTGAATGACAGAACACAATCTTACACATTGGAGGTATAACTTCAGTGAGCAAGCTCTAGCTGTTTGCCTGAGTAATTAAACCAGTACATCTTCAAGGCTTACTACTTCATCATCTACTTTCTAAAGATGGTACTGACAGAATGGAAAAACCATAACATGCTAATTAAAGATTTACAATCCAAAGAGCATTTTCCAGGAGTGACTAAAAAGTCACTAACTGATGACACTATTTTAAAAGGTGCCACCACTAGCTGACAGAGAGGCAAATACCTATATAGCACAAATTAATAAATTGTAGTAGGATGAAAGAAATAAGAAGGTGAACAATGCATTTTTATGTGCATTCCTCAGACTGATGCAAAATAATAAATATTAAACTTCCAACTAATAATAAACATTTATCCTGTAGCTGTCAGAAAAAAAACATTTAGCACACTCATGGTTGTCAGTATAAGACCAAAGCATGTATGGTAATGCATGTTTTGCTTCTTGTTGAGGCTTGTCAGAGCAACTATTCTGCTCTGAGGGTGCAGGACAAGTGGTCAACTTGCCAGCAGCATAGTGTGCAGCTCTGACTTAGAAAAACAGTATAGTAACACAGCCTGGTTTCAGTACTAATGCAGAAGTGTTGTATCTGAATTTCTGGAGACATGACACCAACTCTTGGCTTTAGACAAGGATTTTTGCCAGCAAATACACACACAGCTCTAATACAAATGCTACTGAAACAGCCACTTGGTGTCTCCTTTTGGAAAGGCAATGACCTAGATGGAAACATCCTGTGGACATATCTGACATTATAAAGGTCTGTAGAGTCACAATGTAAGAGACATCGACATTGCTTCTCTGTGTCCCTTCAGTATTATTTTAGGTATGACATTTGGTTCAGCTCCATGCAATAAGAGGTATCCCATCAGAATTGTTTCTTTAGGGGCTGGGGAACAATGATGTCTGCAGAAGTGTTTCTCTAGGTGATAGGCATAATTCACCAGCCACTGCAGTAAAATCATGGTGTCCCCAGACATGATCATATCCACCTCCCACCTGTCCATCAGGTAATTTCTGCTACTGCCCATCTCCACCACTGGGACTCTTTAAAGTACCCCAAATGCTCCCTGTTGAAACCAGATTCATAATAGGTATTGAGTACAAAGTAAAAATCTACCATAAAACAGGGAAGTGTCATAAATGTAATTAAAAAAAAATCGCGTATAATATTTTTAATTTATATATAATTAGCTGGGGTTTTTTGCTTTATTTAACTATAAGAAAGGATTAAGAAATAATTCTTCATCTTCAGTAGTCAATAAAAGAGCTCTGCACTGGGTATGATACCCATCCATCAGTCAGCTAAGCTGCATGAAGGCAACTTTATTTTTTTTGTGAAACACAAAGTATTCCTAAAAATCATTGTGTTGACACTGAATTCACAAACTCACAACCAAAGGCCTGATCCTGCCAACAGATTTGTATGGGCGAAACTTTGACTTCTGGTCATTCTTCCTATCAAAAAGAGATCACACAGCCATAGTTCAACTAAATATTTGGAAAAATAATGTAGAAAATACAGAGTTGACCTCAAATTAGCATCAACATTCCCAGTAGTATCCCTAAAGCCAGGCTTTAACCCATCATCTGTAAGTGCCTTTGAATGCACTGAGATAACAGCTCCATAAATACGGATTTCCTTATGAAGAGTTTGAACTTTCTCCACTAAGTTTGCTTGTGCACAGAGGTCTTTTATAATATAAATTTAAATACACAATCTGGTTTACAATGTTTTCCATCATCTCTCCTCTCCATATGTTCTCCCACTAGGAATCTAATGAGTTCTACATATGAGAGATGACAAGGGAATATGCCTGAGAAATAATTCCAGCAATTACGGCATATGGAGGCTTTGTTTTTGAGTCGCTTTTGCCATGAACATTAGGCAGAGCATCTGGGACCAAATTCTGTCTACCTGCCCATGGACATTAGAAAAATCATCATCTTCCATTTGTAAATTCTGCTGAGGTAATCTGCCATACAGAGAGGACCATTTCATCAGCTTTATGATCACAGAGCATATTGAAACACAGACCATTTATAGTTAGGGAAAAATGCTTCTATTCAGATAGAATAGTTTAAGCTGGAAACCATTTTAAGAGAAAATGATAAAGACAGATCATCTCTTTCTTTCTCTTCAAGAAAAACTACGAAGAGCCTGTTGTCAGTTCCAGGCCACTATTTATTAAAAAAACTTTTCTCATCACTACTGAAGTTTTGCAAGAATTTACTGGATCCCAGGTAAAAAGAAAATGACCAATGAATATAAAAAGAACAAGGGGGGAAAAAAAAAAAAAAAGTACCCAAACACTAAAGCAGTAGTAGAAAGGATTATATTCTCTCCATCAAAATATTGGCAAGGCATCCATAATTAATCATAAATAGAGAAACAGACTAAAACTGTTCCCTTATATGGAGACATAGCGACTAAACTAGTGTACATTTTGTGAGTTCTGGATATCAAATCTAAATACTAAGACATAAGGCTGGAGAATTCAAGTTCAGTTTTTGTCATGTTTGTTATGACAGTAAGGAAAAAAGAGATCAAAAGATTCAACCAATATGCTGATATGGGGTAAACTTGCAACTCCACCTATTCATCATATTCAAGAAAAATGTCTCAACAATGCAAGTAACATCAGTATTTTTACATGTTGTTTTCCCAGCTGTGTAGTTGAAGCATTGAAAGCAAAGCTATAAATCCCAGACTACAGCTTCTTCAGGTTACCTCATTGTTACAGCAAAAAAAAATTGCCCTTCTGTTACAGAGGATCTAAACAGAGTTTTACAGCTGTGAATATAAACATAATTTAAAGAGTTACTATAGAACTTTTACAGTTAGGGTTACATATGGACAACAATACTCCAATTACAGAAACTGTTTCTTGAATTAGTTAGGCAATAAACTGGTTTTCAGAACAGAAAAACAGACATATTTCAAATCTTTCAATCATGACTAATATAGATGTTAATATAGATTAAATATAGTGATATTTAATCAAGAAAATCTATTATCAAGGAATTACTGAATTTCGCTTCACATTGTCATACAGAATTACCCGTGTAGTAGCACGGATGGATTGAAAACAGAGGAAAGGATTTTTAACCATTAACCTGAATAAGGACAGGCCTGAGAACTTTAATGAACTTGGAATTTTCTGAGCAAAATGCTCAATGTTCAATGGCAGCTGAAGGCCTTATCAAAACCCCACTGAAATCACCAAGGCACCTTGCCATTTCTGCAGTCTGGCTTTGAAGCAAATGCCAGAGACACATGAGACAGACCCTTCTACCACTCCAGAGAACAGGCCTCAGGACCTTCTGTCAGCCACAGCTTTGGGGTGTCAACTCTACACCAGAGCTCCAATGCAGGATCCACATCCCCAGAACCTACATCTCTGATGATGCAACCATACCACAATGGTTTTGCCTAGCATGGAATCCCCCTAACAGCAGTCTGAGAAGGAAGAACAGTCGTTCCCTAGAACAATAGTTTCCAGCTGTCACTGTCAGTGGTCCTCCTGCCACATGGTCTTAAGTTAGTTTTGGATTAAGAAATGTTGGCAACACTTGTCATCACCTTTCAAAACAAAGTTGTAGGAAATTCAGCCTTTCCATATACTACCTCTTGTAATCACTACATAAGCAGTGCAGATGAATACAGTAGATTCAAAGCAAACAGCCATGGATGACATTTTTTCTAAAATATTTGCAATGACTGCCTGTAGAGTGGTATCAGAAAGCTACATAACCTCTTACAGAAACAAACTTCTGAGGATAGAAACTGTGTTATAAAGACTAACTAAGTTATTAGGTAATTCTCATTATTCAGTTTAAAACCACTGAAACTATGAGAAATAATTTAACAATCAGGTTGTTTAGGGGTGACGTTTCATAGAGAACTATCTAACTGTCGTCAAATGAAACTAGAGATTAAGGCAAGACTTCTATTACAAACCCAAACTGTGCTCCTGTTCCTTGCCAATATATTGGTTAACAACAGATGTGTAAAATTCAATGCATGAAGGAGAAAGCAGTAAATCAACAGAAAAGGATGCCAATCACATCTTTGTTTTGTTGTTACAGACATTCATGCATTACCTGGAAACTATAAAAGCCAGCTGTACAATCATAATGAGCTAAAAAACCCTGCATATATTTTCATGAAACCTAACAAAAGAACATGCATTATAGTCGATTTTTAGTTTCAAAACAAATCTGTCTGATGCACTCTGATGCACTCCGTCTCGTTTTAAAGCATGTAGATTCTACACAAAAAAGAGCTGGTGAAGTACTAGCTTGGTGAAGTACTGAAACCCTACATCAGTAAAGTTCTTGAGCAGAGCTGGAGGAGCCAAGATTTAATAGATACAGGATAGATAGGAAGATTTAAAGGATATAGGATAATAGGTGGATTTAGAGGTAGTAACAGTGGTATCTGCAGCAGGGCTGTTTCAAAGGTAGAGCACTTACTTATGATCAATAAGCCAGATACAACCAGATATATACTCTTTAATGTTTTTAAGCTCTATTTTAGATTTACTAGATCCAATTTGATTTTTTTTCATTAAGACTCAAATCAGGATTTCCTTTTTGCTTTGTGTGACTGAGCCAATACATTTAATTTTGAAAGGTTTGAATAAAGCAGTGTTTTTTTCCTGGCAATGCATTGCCATATGAAACTGTAAAATAGGAATCCATATTCTCCTGCAGTTCACAGTTCCTGATGGTTAGTGAATTCAAAGGGTAACATGGATTTTCCTCTATTCATAATGCCTGATCATCTTTGTAATAGGTTGAAGCTGCATATGTCAAATAATCTGGGAAGCAGTCTATAGGGAATAAAGGAGTAATTGAAGCAGGATTCATCTTCACATGCCTAAAACAGAAATGCCTTTAGCTGATCTAATCACCTGTACTCCATTTTCAACCACAGCACTAAAACAGGCACTATGGACACCTGAGCTATGGTTCCAGCTTGATTTGAGATGCACAAGCAAGAATTCACTGATTAACCGGTTTTTTGTTGTTTGTTTTTTTTTTTAAGAGTTCAACAAATTAACCTGAAACATTGCCTTTTCTGTTATTACTGAAAAGGTCTAAATGAGAATTTTTCAGGATTCCCATTTTGTGATGGAAAAAATAAATAAATTATTCTGCCAGACCTGAAAACAACAATATACCCACCAGAATTACCCATGACAATGGTAGAACAGTTGTGGTAGATATCAGTTTCCTCTGGAAAAAGACCTTTCAAAATGGTAGGAGATATTTCCAGCTCTACTGGAGAAACACAACATTAATATAACCCTTGAGATTCTTATTCACTGAAAAAAAAAAATATTTTGTTCCATGGGTAAACAGAATAGCTCTCCAAAGTGCACATCCATACAGTGTACTCTATTTTATATTATAGTTTTATTCACTTTTTATGAATATTCACAACATTAATCTACTGCAGATGATTTATTCAGTATATTGAAAATCCATTTATTTTCACTTATTGATATGCATGTGTTACACTTGTATATAATACAGTATTTTCAGTGTTGGTTTAAGAACAGAGAAATAAAACAAATATTGAGAAGCGTGATGTAGATTTTTGAGCAAAGGGAGGCCTTATTCAGATTTTACAAAACAGCACATTTACACTTTTCACTGTCCCAGACAATCTCCTGAAGATGCTACCTTCTGTCCTGCACCTGTTAGCACAAATCCATACAATATTAACCATCCTAAAATACTGAGATACCTAGTTGCTGCTACAGTTTATGCTAATTAAATTTCAATCAGAAAAGAACATCTTTCCCTGCCAACATTTTTTATTATTTCTCAGCAGAATGATAGAATATAGTTCTCAATTTTTTTCCCAACAGTCATTTATTTTATTTAAGCTCTCCTGTGCAATAATACAGCAGAGGTAATGAAATGGTTTTGGAACAGCAGGGGCTACTGTGACAAGCACAGCACTCCAGGGTGTTCATCCATCATGGAACTTAATATATAACTACCTAGTCATGTCAATGGCTTGTAATGTGAAAATAATTTCCTTCTTTTTATGGGAGTCTGGTAGCCACACAGGACTTTTAAATAAGCTTGCCCCTATGTATTTTTGACTAACATTAAGTGTGTGTGGTTTTCATTTCAACGCACCAAAGCATACATCAGAACTCCCTCACCCTCTCCAGTCTGCACGCTTATGCAGTGTCGCTAAAAGGAATTGCCAAATTTCTGTTGTATCAATATTACAGATGGTACAATATACATTAAATGGAGTATAAAATTATACATTCTGTAATAACTTAGGAAAAAAGCTCATAGATGCTTAAGGCCTCTAAATATTGAGGATTTTTCATGTAACAGCACATCACAAAATTCAAAAATTGCTACTGAAATAGAAAATTAAAAAAAATGAAATGTGATTTTGGCAAGGATCAGATCTGCATTGGATGACTCTAAGCAAGCAAAATACCCACAAACTGTAAATCTGGGAGGTCACTAGGACTTTTTTCCTTTATAACAAACAGACTGAGCAGACATCTACATAAGCATCCAACAGTACTTAGGTTCAAGCAAGATATTTCATTTTTTTTAATAAAAAGACAAAAATTCTGAACGATTACCATCCAATTTCGTAATTGCAAAACTCATTTACATCCCTGCCTACCTTTATAAAAAGGGATGAAATGCTGTAATTGACTGCTCACCATTAATTTCAATGAACTAAAGGTTGGGAAAACAATGTACAAAGCAGGAACACCCATCTCCTTCAAACTAAATGGAAATGTATATCTTAAAGGTATAAAATGCCTTATAATGGAAGTCGTAATTGAGTTTTGACCACTACTTTTTTAACTGTCAAAGAGCTGCAGTAGTTGGTTAGCCTTAGGGAAACATGTCAACCTGACTATACATTCTAATATGACTGATGTATTCAGATAACTATTACTTGTCAACAATAATTATTAACAATGGATATATATTTCCATTCCTATAAGAAAAGCAACTTCAAGATGTTGAAATATGTACCTTTGAGAGCTCCAAGATTAGAACACAAATAAAAATGTCTAAAACTGCGCCATGCCAGAGGACAGTTTCTGCAACGGAAATTTAATTAAAGCAGCGTGCAGTCTCACCAGCAATGTGAATGGTGGACCAGGGATCATTTTAGAGAGAAGAAACCAATACATTTTGGAGGCTGACTTCATCAAGGTGAAAAGCCATCAGTCTGGAATGGAGAATCCAAAAGATTGCTGCTTTTCTGCACCTTCTGAATATCAGCTCTTGTGATTACAGCTGCAAATTCCTCAGCAAGTGCAATTTTACAAGTGTACACAGTTCAATCAGTTGAAATCTTTGTGACACAGAAGTTCAAAATAACTTTTCAGTAGTTCTGTTCTCAAGGTTGTTGCTGATTACAAGCCAGGTTCTCACTGAAACAATTGATTCTGAAGGATACACCCCAGCAATATAAAATTTCGCTTCAAGGATTGCCTGGAGGAATGAAATTCCTGTGTGTTGTATTTAATGTCACCAGCCTTGAGACTGACTTGATTTGTCTTTAGCTATCGGGTTACCTGTAAAGAAAGAGAAAATCAGAAAATCAGAACTGTCCATAGAGAATCTGCTTTTGAAGAACTGGAAACTGAGACTGAAATACAAGATCTATGTCCAGCAAAGCTTTCAATTGTTTTTCAATAAGTGAATAATTCCCGATGGTAATAGATGGGATTGTTCCCCAGCTTAAATTGTGTGTTTAAGTGCTTTGATCGAATTCAACCTGATGAGGAGAAACTGAAATGTGACCATGCTTAAAAATACAATAAAAAACCTAAAGGTCACAAATTACCAACCCACAAATGCCCCAAAGCATTGGTTTCAAGGAAAATTTCTGTATTTTGTTCATCCTTTTCAATGTTAGAACTTCTGTATGGTACCAGCTATGTTTTTAAAATGTTAGCCATTAAGCATAATAGTGACTGATACTGGAGATGTATTCTTCTGTTCTTTGCATGCTACTTTAAAATGCAATGTCCTGTTAATGGCTAAATGCATCCTAGCAAGCAATAATCACTACGTGGAGAAACAGAACACAAATAATGCATAGATGAACAAGAATAGATATATCCTGTTATTCACGAGGTATAAAATAACTACTGAGGAGTTCACTCAGGGTGGTTTCACCCAGCTTAACATGAAACGAGTAGGAGAAGGACCAGGGCGATCGAGACAAAGCATTTCACAGTAATTGGACTTTCCCTGTGTCTGATTTGGATTTCAAACATTAGAAGAATTTAAAAATCCATTACATTAAAGAAACATAACTTTGAGGAATATTTCTGCTGTGTCAGTGCATACAATTAATGATCATGTAACATTGTAATATCAAATTGTGTCAGTGGACAACATCCCAACTCTTGAGGAACAATGCATTGGAATGGTCACAATAACACTTTATGACAACAAGGGGCATATGCTTTTCATTTTGATCACAGAGAGAAGGGTCATGCCCCTTAATGATGAAACATTCTTTTGCCCTCAGCAAAATTGTTTGCATACAGCTCTCGCTGGCTCTGCAGAGCATGAACACAGAGCAGAATATTAAAAGGACTGTTCAAGGAGTTCATTACTTCGGTTTGCCTTCTCCACCAAGTTGTTTCTAGGAACTGCACTTAAGAAGGCAATAATAAAATTGTGCTTTGTGATTTTTATGATACATGGGTTTATTTATTACACTGCTCTTATTTTGTTTTGTTCTTGCTGCTGGAAACACCCTCATGTGGCCCCTTCTATAGTGGAAGATTGCCTGAAAAAATAATAAAGAATTTATTTAAAAGTCAGGCAACATATTTCTATGCCCTACACCAAAGCTCAATAGGGTGACACAGCATCTTATTGTTATTTATGTTTTGCTTTATTGTAACAGGCTGGAATTCTACTCATGGATCCAGGTGCCACTGAGTTACATAATGTAAAATACACATCATCTCATCCTAACTGCAGGTGGATTTTCACTAGCTTCATTTAAGTTATACACACGCGCACATGCACACATACATGCACACACACATATATTTATATACATATAAACTGTGGTAAGTCAATTGATGTAAGGCACACTGAAAACAGATCAAAGGATATGAGAGTCCCAAAGAGGCCATGTGGATGCATGGTCCAATCCAAGCTTCTTACTCTTCTAAACAACAGACTGAACCAAAACCAAAGCAAAACAAGACGACAGATTCCTCAGAGGCACAGTCAGACAGGCATAGTCCCTGGAACTCATCTGAATTCTCTACTGAATGTCTACCTACCAACAGAGTAGACCTTTGATACTAAAAAGAGAGCTGACTTTTAAGAGATCAAGTTGACCATGACCCAGCAATATGAGGAGGGGACAGACAGAGGGATGTTTAGAATTCTGGAGTTTGTCTTCCCGAGTAACTATTATGCGTGATGGAGCCCTGTTTTCCTGGAGATGGCTGAACACCTGCCTGCTGATGGGAAGTGGTGAATTAATTCCTTGTTTTGCTTTGCTTGTGCACATGGCTTTTGCTCTATTAATCTGTCTTTATCTCAACCCATGAGTTTTCTCACTTTTACTCTTCTGACTCTCTTCCCCATCTCAGCAGGGGGGAAGTGAGTAAGCAAAGAAGATGGACCCAGGACCTTTTCAAGTGGTGTCCAATGACAGGAAAAGAGGCAGTGGGCCCAAACTGAAAGACAGGAGGTCCCCTCTCAGGAAATACTTTTACACTGTGAGAGTGACTGAGCACTGGCACAGGTTGCCCAGTCTCCATCCTTGACGATACTCAAAAGCCATCTGGTCCTGGGCCACTGGCTTTAGGTGTCTCTGATCTGTCTCTGCAGGGCAGCTGGACTTCCAGAAGTCCCTTCCAACCTCAAACATTCTGTGATATATTATTTCTATTACATCCAGCTCTGCCAAAGCATGAGCTAAGGTAATACACTGCAGCTAGCAAAAGGAGTATTCTCACACATACCTGACTGTTCAGTTACATGGCTGTTTGGAAGTGCAAATGTGTTCTTTTCTGTCACAAAGAAACTCAGTAAAATCATAATCTACAGGCCTATCTACTCCCCCTCATCCAGCTCTACTACTGTGTGGTGAAAATATCCCTATAAAAGCAATATACACTGTTACAAAGAATAAACTGCTCATATAAAGAAGAAAACATCAGCCATTTAAAACTCTGCTCTATAACAGGTGGCTAATCATATACAAAGGTCATTTTGTTTATACAGACTGCACAGGAAGTCAAGCCGCATATTCCTAGTTTTTACGATTATGTGCTTGGAGTTTTTAACTACTTTCCTTTGCCAGAATTTTTATTATTCCGCCTGCTCTCTTTTTCTTTTTTTTGTTCTTCTTTTCTTTTTTTCTGGTAACTTCCAGGTCACACAGTGCTACTCTGAGTAACATGCATAGTGGTCCAAATTTACCTCTATGTAAGAAGGTAATACTTTTTATGTGCAAGCACAGACCAGGCGTTAACATTAATGGCAGTTCTATATCCATATACAGTAGGGAGAGAATAGACTTCTCAAATGCTAAAGGCAGTTCCATAAAAAAGCAATGAAATTTTAGCTCATATCTAGTGATGGTATTCCCAGAAATGCTTAATTTTGGATATAGTATAAGCTATTTGGTTTCAGTGGCTGGGAAGCAAGATATTGTGCCAAAGGTCTTTACAGGAAAAGGAGGGCTGATCGCAGCATGCATCTGATCTTTAAAATCCTATGAGAACAGTAACACACTGAATGGGTGCAAATCAAGTCTAATCAGTTTTTCAGTTAATAATTAATATGTATGAAAAATTAACTCTGATGCTGTTTAACAATACAAATGAAAAAAAAAAAAAAAGGACATAAAACCCTTAGCATCCTAGGCGTTGAGTTGAATTAATTTGTTAATCTGGGAACATAATTACCCCCTTTATGCTAATATATTTTTTCACATGGTTGTTATATCATAAATACAATGCATTAGACTTTCTTCCCTTTCCTCTACTAACTCTGCTATTAAAGTATAATTATTCTGCAGTTGCAGACTTTTTAATTTAAATTAGTGAGTGGCTGCTGCAAATTGGCTGTAATTGTATGGGAACTCACTTCTTTTATTTTAAAACAACAATATATAATTACATGCATCCAAAGTTTTCCACATTTCTTCTGCTCACTGAATGTTCAAAACAGATTCAATCTTTTGGTAGAATATTTTTGCCAGGGTAATCCAGTGCTGCTGACAATGGGTGAAAAATGTCCTCACTTATTAAATCCTCACAGCTGATGAATACAGCAGATAGTAGTGTCTATTGCATAAGAATAGGTTCTCAATAAAAACCCAGTGGGATACTTTTACTCAAGATTTCCTTCTGCCTCAGTAGAGGAAGGGTGTAAAATCAAGACTATAGGATGTAAAGAATGGTTGAGTGAATATTCTCTGAATAGTAAAGCTCTTTTCCTTAATTTCATGCATATAAGCATCAAAGTCAAAGGATCACAACTAGGTATAGAACAAATCTTCCTTTTCTTCAGAGAAACAAATATATCACTAATTATTTGCCAACTACAGAGTAGTTTATACCTGCAAATAAGGTACATAATTATTATTTAATAATGTTAGAAGAAAAGAGAAAAAATACATGGTATCTTGAAATAAGCATGTGCTGGAATGTTCCATACCTCAACTTAGAGTGTTACTTTTTTTTTTTTTACTGACAGCTCTGTCAATTTTTCTCTGTTTATTGCAAACCATACACAAAATCCATATTAAAAACAGGCTCTTGGAAGTTAGCAGCTTGCCTTTCTATGGGTGCCCTTGCAACTCTCATTTTTGCAACAGGGTGCCTATACGCACTTCGTAGAGAGATGTGGATTTGGGTGTTTATGGTAGATAACTAAGTTTCTGGGTGCATAAGGAACTGTTCCAAAAGTATGAGAAAAGTGAAGGTGATTCAGCCATATTTCAAGGGTATGCTTGATAATATAACTGCAGCAGAGAATTGTGAGTTGGGAAACGGGCTCTTTTTCCAATACCACAGACCGCTGTTTGACTTTTGCTAATGACAAAGGCAAAATTTGAGTGATTTGTGAGCACTCTGGAAAACAGATATTTAATGATAACTATATGGATTCATTTACCTCCAGCGAGGATTACACATTTATAGATTTTTTTCAAGTCTTCACATGTTGCATTCCTGCTCATAAAACTTTGGCCCTACTTAACTTTACATATCAGGACTCAAGAGCTTTAAATTATTCCCTTTATTTTAGGTACTGCAATATGAAAAGTGTTAGTCTAAACATGTTCTCAAGCCTGTAATAGAGCAATTTAGAATTCTAGATCCTCAGGTCTGTCCTTCAGCGAACATCTTTAGCTCATTTTATTAATTAAACAGAACATTTCCCAGTACACTTGTATTACTCAAAAGTTTCCAACGTCTTTGATAACTACCAGACTCTAAAGCTTTTCATTCTTTCATACTTTTATTGCACTGTGACTAATCAGAATTGCATTTGTGATAATTCTTTTGCTTAGGACCTTCCATTACAAAGAAACAAACATGTTGAAAACTCATTTCATGCAATCCCATTTGAAGTATAAGTCTGTATTTCATGTTTTCCCATTGCTCAATGATTTCAGCAGGAGACTTTTGGTGTTGAAATGAAGATCCAGACAATCAGTATTAAAAAAGTTAATTAAAACTGGAAGGGTTTGGAAATATTTCACACGTAAATTGAGCTTTCTACTTGCTTCAAATAATCTTAAAGTTAGGACTAGAAAAATAGGTAAAGGAAAAATACCTTAGAGTATGGCATGCATTCCTGAAAATGGCAGAGTTCTTAATCTTAAATATGGTTTTAAGACTAAACAGACATCTACCATATCTTAGGAGTACAGTGAAAATAGCTCTTCCTCAACTTCTTCTGAATTATAAGCAATCCAGTGTGGGATGCTGAGCTTTCAGCTACAATGCAACACCTAACTGAATGTACCAAGACATACTTCCTTTTTCAGTGCTGTTTTCTTCTCCAGATCATATGTTGCTCTCCCACAATACTGAGAAACTTAAGTTTATCAGTTGGCTCTACCTTTGAAAGGAAAGAGACTGAAGAAAGGCTTTTAAAGGCTCTCAGAAGCATCTGACTAACACACTGTGGCTGCTTAGGAGCACAAGGCAGAGTATCTCCAACCACTCTCCTGAAGTTCTGTTCAAATAAGCCATGATTCCTGGGCATCTGCAGCAAACTAAGCACCTACAACGAGGAGTAAGGTACAACAATTCCTGTTAATACTCTGTAAACCTGTATTTGTACAAACCTGCTGCTCTGTGAGTAATAAACCAGGGCTGGAACACATTTTCTCGAGTGGTTTGACTTTATTCCTCAGCGAACGTTCTGGCCCTTCCTTAGAATCCGACCAAGACTAGGATTCATCACAACTACTGCTCCAACGTGGAGCCAGAATATTTTGTGTGTGTGGAAAAATCAAAAATTGTCATCAGGCACAGCAGAAACCTCCTTTCTCTACTTCTCCATTCGGACTTGAGGAGTTTTACACGTTTGCCTAAGAAACAAACACATGTCAAGTACTACACTGTTATGGAATTGGTTACAGTAAACAAAATTGGATAAATGGAATTTTCTTTAACTTACAAGGAAAAGTCCAAAATGAGAGGAAAAAACATATTTCAGAATCAGAGTAACTTCTCTTAGCAAAAGAGCATGGTCTCCCAAGTGATAACAGTAACACCAAAGGAAAAGGTTTAAACATCTCAAGTTACAACTCACTGGTTTGTCACAAAAAGAACAACCCAATAGAAACTGACAAATAACACCTATTTTTGCAAACACAAAACAGTAATTGAAAAGTTCTTTGAAAATAAGTCCGTGGATAGACCTGTGGTACAGAAAAGAGCCATGAAGTTAGAAAATTATTCATTTTAAATGAAATATTAGAGTGTGTAAAATGTGAGCATTCTGAAGAGAACTCTACTTACAGTCATTTCTATGGTTAGTAATTTACAGGAAACATCATAACATAACAGATGACACATTTCAAAAGACAATATTCAATTCAGACAGCTAGTTACATAAGTAGATATTTGACCTGCTGATCAAATGATTGCTTCCAAAACGGGTTATAGAGCACCTCAAAAGACCACCTAAATTTCTTTAAATAATGCTTACAAAAAGATTATACTCCTTTTTTTCTTCTTTATGCTTTTTAACTTAAATATAATGCTGCAGATCATTAGAAACATACAATACAAGATTAAACTCATAACTTTGATAACTTGTTAATTTAATAAAATTGCTGCATATTTAAATACTATGAAACAAAGTAATATGGCTCTGTATTCTTATTTCCTTGAACTTGATAGTTTACAAAATAAACCTAATTGATACAACTCACTAGGACCATTATCACAGAATATATCTTATGAAGATATACGGATTATGTCAAGTCTAAAGCTAATTCATTAGTCTTTCAAATGTACTTCATTATTATTCTCTTCCAAAAGGTAATGCCTTCACGATGCACATACCTAAACTTTCTCAATGTTTTTGTAATTCAGCAGAGAAATTAAACATATGGTATCATAGTTCTAACTTCACAAAATTTGCAGTTGGAGACAACAGTTTTATCTTAAAAAAAAACTTAAACGTAAACCTCATTTTACTTTCTATCACATAAAATAACTGTAGCAAGCCAGACAAGGATATATCTTCTTGAGGTTTTTGTGATGATCACATCTCCATAGTCGGACTGCAGCATGGCGGCATAAAAGGCTGCAAGATAATTAATTAAATAAATGAAATTTTTTTCTTTTTTACACTGCTTATCCCATCTAGTCATCCCAAGTGGGAGATAAAAACAACATCCTTCCTTTTCACAGATGAGGAAACTGAAGCATAATAAAGAGTCGTGCTACTCCTCCAACTGTGAGAAAGTAAATGGAGAAGGAGGGATTGGAACAGAGTCCTTCTATCTTTGGCTTTATCTGACCTCACTTACCTAAAGAAAAGCATACTGTTGTTCCTCCTGTGTTTAATATTCCAAAAATGATTGAAAAAAACCCAAAAACCAACACCCAACTCAACCTTATTTTAAAACTAAGTTGAGGTTTCAAATTGCCTAATAGGTATAACAGACTTTTATCTTTCAATATATTTTTCTAGAAATTGGGTAAGACTGAACTTTAAATTATCCCCCCAAAAAATTAAGTAGCCTAAATTCATCACATCTGATGAATTCTTCTTCAGCTATTTTAGATGTGTTATTTTTTTCTGGGATTTGAATGGAGAGTAAAAAGCCATTTGGATGAGATCAAAATAGAAATGTAAATTATTTCCTTACCTGTAATTTTATCTCCTCTATGAGGGTACCTGCTGCTCTATTAGTGCAGTACTGATGTGTTTTCTGCCTTTGTCCCAAGCTTCAGGGATTCCACTGGTGATTTTCCCCACTTGCTTACCAGCTTCCACTGCTGGCATTTTGAGGTAGTGCACTCACATTTGGCTCCAGGAATACTGCCACAGCTGAGGGAATATAAGACAACTGAAAAACAAGTTAGAAAACAGCAGAGCAATATCCAGGCAGGAAAAAAAAAAAAAAAGTTTAAAAACAATGAATCAGTCATCAACTTGAAACCCTTTGATCATTTTCCTCTCTCTCCATCCGTTTAGAATCTTCACATGAAGAAAAGACTTTCCCATGCTTAGAGAAATTTTAACCTAAGTAGTGGGTGCTGACAGAGTAGTGGGTACCTATTCAGAGAATACAAAATTTTTTAAAGGAATCTTAATTTTAACTTTCTCCATTATGAGCACCCGTCAAGCCATCACTCTAACACAGATAAGAAACAGAAGAAAGGTGGCAGAGCTGGAAGATTTCAGAAAAAACCCTAACCCTTGTCTCAAGTCTTAACAGAGCAGGGGAAAAGAAAGACTCAAGGGCTTTTCACCTAAAAGCTGTCATAGATGAACAATTAGAAGGATTTCTCACTGCCCAGGGAAAAATAAAGGAAGTCTGTTTCACTAAGAAGCAGTCAAGATTTTTTTTGCTGATTCCCCACATTCCCAGCTAATAGTTGTAGTCAACTTGATCATCAGAGAAAAAGAAGGAAAAGAGAAACTAGTACTGTCAATTTAACAAGTAAATAAATAAAACGCAAAACACAGTGCACATCCACCATCCATGCTTGTAGTTGCATGTAGAAGACAAAATTTCACCATCACTGTCTTGCTTTTCTGTATGTAATGGTCAAAAGTTCCTGTGGCATAACTGGAAGAAGATAGCATAACACACTAGTATTAATTCCAGAAAACTACGGCTTTGATGCTTTTCCCTGGAATTTTTTCTGAACTCATGATAAGCTGATGCATGTTACTAGCATCATTCCTGAACTGATTAGAAATGTCTTCTTGCTCGAGCATTATGGAGATTTCAAGGTCAAAGTTACAACTTCCTATAACTCCTCTGCACTGAGGATCACCTTGATACTGTTTCTGAAATTCATAGTATGCAGAAAAGACAAAGGAAGAAAGGAACTCCAGAAATTTAATGAAGAACATAGTTTGGTATTCCATTTAATTTGTCTTTCTTAAAGAACTTGGACTGCATCTTCTCATTATCTTCTGATGAGTATGTGACCAAGATAAGGTAAGTATGAATGACTCAGAGTAGCTAATCACAATTAGAAATTGGTATTCTAAAATCTCAGTAATGAAGGACAGACCAAAAGGCTCTGAACAGGTTGTTGAATTCAAGTGTCAGGAATGTAAGTACAAATTACATGCTTTAAGGTCAACAGCGATAAAAAGGACTCTGGTGATTTCTTGAATGACCCTCTACAAAGAAATTGGCTTTACAAGTAGTCATCTTCAAATTTGTCAAGTTGCATTCTGAGAGAAAGTCTCCTGTTCCTTTTTTGTACTTTGAAAATGCTGAACAATAATTAACAACTGGAATTAGAATGATGCATTGAAGATGACAAATATTCTATCCTTTTGCTTTTCAAGGTCATTCTGAAAAAATTACAAGGAGGCAGGACACAGGGATCTTGGAATTCTAGAATAACTACTCTGATTTTTCAGTGCATTTGCCTGAATTAGTAACAGCACAAGCAGAGGTAAAGTCCTTTAGTCTTCTTTGGCAGGAACATGTTCCTGAGCTGCAAAGCTTGAATTCAAGATGAAGGAACAAGCTGTTTTTCTGTGGCTGGCATCAGTTAAATATTTTCTGGCACTCTTGAACCTCAAGAGCCAAAGCTGTTTTGGACCTTTTAAAGCATACAGCTCCATTAAAACTCTCAAATATTCTATTACTACTGAGTTGGTAGATACATATTGGTTAGATGCATTCCATTGTTTTTTTGACATCATAGCCATCTTCAAAAACTGGAGACACACTTGTGTTTGCTTCTGGTTTTAGAGGTCTTGCCAGTATAACTCTACCAGTCACATCATACAAACAAGTTGTGTCCCACTGGATATTTTGTAGCTCCACCCAGAGTCTCCACTTCCGAGCTCTATGGAATTTCTCCCTGCAGATATGGAAGGGGATGAATAATGGTCAGTTCTGCAAGATCTGAGAAGGAATCCTCTGTGTATACTAATAATGTAGTAGAAGAAAGATAAAAGTCAATTTTATACAATATGTAAAGTCCTCTGGAATCTCTTCTCCATACACAGCAGTAGTGTCTTTTTTTAAATGGTGTTCACCTGGTGGAAGAAGGAGTAAACTACAATGTATTTCTTGTGGAAATTAATTCTGTTGGTCCACTTCTTTTTTACTTTGGTCACACACAACAAACTTCCATTTATTCTGGCATGAAGTACTTTTTTTCTTCATTTTGAACAGTTCTCAGATAAGATAGTACTATCTTCATTATTCTTGTGGAGAAATAAGAGTTACACCACGCTCACTTTGCTCTGCAAAGGAACAATATCTGAGTAATCTGATTTCAACTTTTTTGAGAGTCATTCACTCCTCCAATGGTGACTATGCATAATGCTCTGTAGGACTGACTTTCTCCACCTGATGTTGATTATTATCCATTTCCCTCCTCCCTATTAGAAGGCAGAAAAGCAGACCTGAGACAGGGCAGCACTTCTGAAATTTTCTATAAACATTCCTAATGAGTAGGGAAATACTTCTAGAAAACTATGGGATTTTGAAGAACTGAAAGTAGTAGCTCTTGGACAGTTGGGAACCACTTTTGCACTCCCCCACATCAGTCCTGCAACTAAGCAGTGATGCACAGTTTTGAAGCCTGTGCCAAATCCCCATGGAAAGAGACAAGAGTTCTGCCTGCAGCTATTTAGGTAGAAGGTAATGTGAGGTTTCAGAACACGGCAGTGCCTCTGAGCTGAAATGGATCATTTCTGCAAGTCAGAAAGCAAGAAGCTGTTACAGACTGCTAAGGAGAGTAAGACAAGGAAGAAGCACTAGTTTTAGAGAATGCCAGCATGATTCACACAAAACTGGCGTGTGAATATCATCTCCTGACATGGTTATTTGTGAGGTACTAAAGATGATGAAGATTTCCCAGGAAAACTAGAAAGGACTGCTAGATATTCAAAGAGCCCTTCACACACAGCTGTGAAAGGGCAAAGAGACTGGCAGAAAATGGAGCTGCAAATGAGAGTGGAAACATCTTTGATTTCAGTGTCAGGACTTTTCCACTTTGTGGAGAATTGGAGAAAACCAGTAATTTACATACAGCCTTCAGAACTCATTCTTATTTTCCATCATAGAGGCAGAAAATTATTCTTCAGACATGAGGCCAATATCTCAAACATGCCAGCAAAGGACAAACTGGGGGGAAAAAAAAGAAAAGAAAGAAAAATAAATCACAAGTCGAATCTTTTGGGACAAAGGCAGAAAACCTCTCGGCTGGACTGATGGAGTGGAGGATTCCCACGTGGAAGACATTAATGCTTGCAAAAATCACTGATTAGTTAATTAGTGACATGCAACTGAAAGCCATTTGCATTTTTCTTTAAACATTGCAGACATATTTTCCTTTTATTTCAGAGTAATTCTGTCAATTTTTGGGTTCTGCAGAAGGTAAAATGATGCTTTACAACAAATGCTAGCTGCAGTCTTACCTTAGGAAAACCTATTCCCTCATAAAAATGAATAAGCCACAGCATATATTACTAACACTCTGTGAGTATGATGAAGGGATTGCAAAAGATCTCATTTCTTATGATTTGTACACTGTGTCTAGTCACAAAAAAAATTAGTGTAACACTTCTGAATAGCTAGAGACAAGACCCAGTGTATTCACAAGGTGGTGTAGCAAGGGAGCGAAATAGATACAGAAAATTGCAAACCTTCTAGGCAAAAGCTGCTAATTAAAAAAATAAAAATACTATTCTGGTTTTAGAAATTGTTTTCTTTCAAGTAATGCATTAACAGGCTCCTTATTTCCAGAAAAGCTATACCTATGAGTATTTCCTTTAACCCATTCTCTCTTGATATTCTTCACTTTCACTTATTAATATCAGTATCTATTGGACTCAAAGAGAGAACAGAAAAAAAATAAATAATTTGAGACTGAAAATGTCTTGGGAGATGAAAGTTTGGATTATCTTCATCAGCCCAACAAGTTTTACTGACCTTTCATTCTATGATTTTGCTTATAACGTTTCACAACAAAACACATCTTCCTTTAATCCTTTTCACCATAACTTGTGCTTTGTGAGTATTTTTAAGTACATTTGCTTTTGGGGAAAGGACTATGACTAGTCTAGATTTCTGTGACCTACAAATGAACATCATCGAGCTGTAGGCCTCAACTCATGTAAAATGTAGACCTGCAGCAGGAACTTCTTCATAGGGTAGAACTAGGCACACTAACCACATTAAAGAAATAAATTTGGTATATAACAGCTATTTTTAAGAAAATCAGTAACTTGCATAGCCGTGAATACTGATGATTCCTTTGTAACGTGTTGGTTGGAAATGCTAACTATTTTCATCAAAATGATCAAGTGTCCCAAAAGATGAGTATTCAGGTGCCCTACAAAAAATACAGAGTTTCAGCATGAAAGAATTGTGAAACTAGATCAAAGTAATCGTTACTGACTAATTCAAAAAGTTACCTTGACCCCATAAAATGCCAACCCATTTCCATTACCATCTCATTTGCCCCCTGAAATTCGCATGTATTTTTAGGAAAATGTGTACATACCACATATTGCTATTTTAACAGCAGATTAGATACAGTGGGTCTCTGAGTTAGCAATGAGAAACATGCTGAGACAGCTGTAAACTTCTCCTAGTGACAGATTAGCCAAAGGCATGGAAAGAGATACCATAGCAACAAAGAGGCTGTCACAAGTGCAATCAGACTTTTCCACGGGTAATATTTTGATACAGTCTGTGCACTTACTTGTATTGTAATCACATCCTTTTTATGAACCCTGAGTTATTTCTAGTCACTACATATGTGTGTATTATTCCTATAAATCTTTATCTCAAACTAAGGTAGGAGGTGACAAGTCTATAGACCTGGACTCTGAAATGAGGCAGGGAAACAGAGCAGTTTTGCAGTGAGGTTGTTTCTTAATTTATTCATACAGCTCCTTAAATATTAAAAAGAACACTTCCTGTCATTATTTAATACTGACACATGACAGATCATTGATTTACCCTGTAAGTATATCATGTTTCACACTGATCAAAGCAAAAGGCAAATTATTTCATGTGATGGAAGTTTTGGAGATGGAGTTTTACACTGAACAAATGTCATGTGAGAAATACCCAATGTTTATATTATGACTTTCTGCTTTTTCTAATTCCATGTCATTACTACTACTGTTTTTGAAAAGCCTGGAGGAGGAAGAGCAAAAAAAAACACAAGGGAAGAAGTAACCACAATGGCAATATTTCTTTCCAACTTTGGCAGAAAAATGAAACTTGTTTCATTTTTTTCCCTCAGCTCCTGCTTAAAAAGCCAGTGCATTTGTTGCTTATGTGAAGCAGCACGATAAACAACTAACACAGCTGCATTACCAACACTGATTTTCTTCTCATAACCAGGGACACATTTTAGCTCTCTTTTATTATGTTGTCTTAGCCAAGCAGTGGTTATGACAGCACTGGTAGTAGCAGAGTCACCACTAATGCTGCCTCCTGACACTGGGAATCTCAGCAGCCCGCTCCAAAGCATTACTGTGTAAAGGTACCTAAAAGAGGTCCTTTTAGTCCTTGTGCTGAAAGGGCTATGAACAGCATATTTTATAAATTGGAACATAAATAAAATTACTGCCTCTTCTTTCAGTAGCTGTAATTAATTTAGAAAAAAATCCGGCATGTGCAAGCGAGAAAGAGAAGACAGGGTAAAAATGTAAGCAGTACTTATAGATAGCAAGAGAACTGCATTGATTCAGAGTAGGGAATGCACATCCTGAATACAATTTGGCTTCATGTGCAGCCAGTTGGTGTGTTTGGATGGTACTCTTTCTCCTCTTCCAAGAACGTTATTCAATTTTTAGTTTCTTTTAAACTCTGGATGCTGTGATGTAAAATTAGATTAAACAGAATATTACAAATATATGACTTCAGGCTTTCTCCAATACTGTTTTTGAATGTAGATAAACACTCTCAGTATGGATTTGTCTCCATCCTGGCAATATTTCTGTTCTTTTCACACTAGTCGTCTATCTCTGGTATTGATTTGGAAAGCAGATTTGGATTTGGAATGTAGATAAATCTACTCAATATGGATTTATTTTTGGCCCTGTAAGATTTCTATTTTATTTCTCTCTTTCCTTGTAATATTTATTTTATTATTTTACAGTACTCTATTTCTAGTATTGGTTTGGCATATAGTTACATAGTAATATATTAGATATTGATTTCTTTCTGTTCTGCAGTGTGCTTTTCCCCACTTATTAAACATAATAGCAAGTTTTCAGAGTGACATCTGCAGTTCCTTTTGCCCCTCACAGAAGTGTGGGTGGGTGCTTAGCTATTCCAGAAGTCAGATGCTTATTTCCAAAGGACGGCCCATAATGACCTGTCTGAAAATGCTACTCTCACTTTCTCACAGGAAAGCATTGTTCACTTTCACCTTCTAGAGATTTTCAGAGGTTAATAATCAATACCTGCTATGTATTATGTCTGATCTTTTTGTTAATTTATAGTATTAGTATTTATTAGGATTAGTATTACTACTAATATTATACCAACAATTCTAAAAGGACATGTTGCAAATTTTTGATGAATAATAGATATTGGACACATTGCTCATCACAGTAGGATTCACTGATTTAACTCAGAGCTGTGTATCTTCAGAACATTTTTGAAATTTCTCTTATATTACATTGCATCTGACAGTGGCCAAAGTCCAAAGCTTCCCAAAGTGATAAAGAATGAAGGGGCTTTTTAAATCATCTTCCTTCTGGAGACCACATCAAACAGAGTAAAGTTCCTGACGTAACATCTTCCTACTCAATATTAAGTATCTAATTGTTAGGCTCTAAGCTAGTCATCATAGCTTTCCTTTAGAGTTATTAGGGAGACAGAAGCACCTGCAGAATATAATTCATCTGACATATCTTAGGGCAAAATGAATTTTCCTCTGGTATTGAACAATTCTCTTCAAAACAAAAAGGCAGCCTAGAGCTTAGGCTAGTCATCTCACTACAGGGAGTCCTAACCCAAGTCCAGTAAATTCCACTCCATATATTTTAGCCAGAACTTAGTGTCAAGTTATGCCTCATACCAAAAGCAGTTCTGCCAAATAAAACTCAAAGCTTAAGAACAAGGTACTATTCCATTTCTGCACAATGGTTCAAAGTTGCACAAGGGAAGATTTAGACTGGACATTAGAAAGCATTTCTTTACTGAGAGGGTGCTCAAAGACTGAAATGGGCTTCCTAGAGAGGTAGTCAATGCCCCAAGCCTGTCAGTGCTTAAGAGACATTTGGACAGTACCCTTAATAACATGCTTTAACTTGGTCAGCCCTGAATTGATCAGGCAGTTGGACTAGATGACCATTGTAGATCCCTTTCAACTGAAATAGTCTACTCTGTTCTATTCTACTCTACTCTATTTCACATGAAAAATATCAATGCATATTTCTCTACATTTTCATAAAATATCAGCCCAGGCACACTTCTCCACTCCCAGGCACAAGTGCACACTCCTTTAGTTATGTCGCAGCTCCAGGTTCTCAAGATGAGACCCAGGATGCACCACTTTGTTCCTGTGCTCTAGTTTCTGCAGGAAAGACACTCAGGTTCACAGGCTGCCCAGGAGCCAGAACATGCTCCAAGCTAGTTCCAGGGTGGATGCCCAGGGAAACGGGACCCCAGAAGGCATTGCAGCATGCACTTCCATACATTTACAGTCAGCCTCTATTCTAAAGATTTATTTTATGTAATTGTCAATTTTATACATAATACTGCTATATTTTGTAGTTTTCGACTGATAAGAAAATTCCTCTGTGTTAAACAGACATTCTTATTATTCTGTGCAAAGGAAAGGAAAGGAAACGAAAGCAGGAGGATTTTTTTCATGAAAATAATTGTCTTAGAAAAGATTGAAAGAAGAAAAACAAATTTCAAAGGTTAAAAAAAAATTATTTGGTTTTTCGCCTTTGTTCAACACTGTCAACATAATTTAAGGAGGGCAACACAATTTTTTTGTGTTTATTTATCAAAACAGTTTGGCTCACTATATAGAAAGAAATTCAATCACTTCCTCTCACAACAGTTTTTAAGTCTGGAGGCAAATGCCATGATGTGCCTGGTAAATCTCAGCTATGCACATATTCATTTCATAATTCTCCTAATGTGTTCCTGAACATCCTCTTTTGTTGTAGCATAATTCTCAGGAAATCAAACACCCATTTATTTACATGAAAAAAAAAAAATGAACAACAACAACAACAAACCTTACTGTCTGAAATAAGTTGTAATCGCCTTTCCTCCTCTTTCCTCTTGCAGGCTACATAGACCCCCCAATAGTCAATTCTAAACCAAAACAAGTTAATTCAGTACTCCAATTATTCATGCACACTTTTCCCCTCATATTCATTCCTTTTCATGGTTAACTCCTAATGCCTGCTCTCTCTCACTAGTATGCAGACAAATAAGTAAAAATAGTTTAATCTTCCATAATACACTGGTTTGCATTCTGAAGGTAAATAATCTCAACCTGGGTTTTCTTAACAGTTGAATTCTGAGTACCGTAACATTCATGCTGCTTCTAATTCATTATTCATTTATTACCTTATTAGAACCCCCTATATGAATAAAATACAAAATCTCAAGTAGACCACATTTTTTAAAATCAACTAATTTTCTCACATTATTCATTTAGCCTTTTTACTTAGTGACTGACACCATAACTATTAAGAAGCTTGTATTATTTTTTACAATAGTGTGTTGTGTTTGAATATGCTAACAGAAGTGGACAAGAAAAATACCTCCTTCCTCCACTGGTTTTATCTCTAACATAACACTTAACTGTTAATAGCTCAAGATGTGGAAACGTAGGTGCTGCTTTTGAACTTGGTATCCTGTAGAAGAGAAGATAGCACTTCAGCACTTAATTGGGTTACTTCTACTGCACAGAAAGGACGCACGCTTACAGAAAATGTTTGGAGGTGAATACAGACTTTCTCAGGCCTTTCAGGAAAGCCTTCACAAAGCTTTTCTGCAGTACACTTCAATCACCCAAACCATTCAGTTCTCTTTGTTTCTTTATGCTTTTGCATTATACACAATAATCATGCATGGGTTATTTCATTCAACAATCAGAAACTTATTATTCATGACTTCTTAATGCTGACTTGATGTACAGTTCCCTTTATTTTTCTCAAAAAAAAAAGGGGGGGGGATGTTAAAAAAAAAAAAGAGCACTTTAGAATTTTTCCTTTTATTTATAGACTTTGGGGAACAGAAAGAGGAGCTGAAAAATACCATAGTCACTAAATATTAGGGAAAAGTACTTGCTTTTTTTAATAATAAGTTACTCTCTTAGCATAAAGAATCACTCATGTTTCCAATAGCAATGTCTACTTTTCTGGGAATCAGAATGACATCTGTTAAAACCTCAGTCCCCTGCATCTGGGGAGACAGAGACCTTCACTCACCTGCCACTTGGTTTCAATTACTTAAACCAACTTTCAGTCAGAAATTTGAACTCAATTTTGCTATTGTCTCAAAACAGCTCTGCAGCTGTGTGGGAAAATAAGGAAGAAGAGGGCAACACACAATATCTAGAGAAACTATAAAGCAGAACAAATAGTGGTAGATTGAAGGGAATTAGTTTTTTCCTTTTAGTGGTGGCAGGTCTGCAGGTGGCAGGTTACGGTAGTCATTGTACTGAATCAGTGAGTATGACGGCAAACAGAGAAAGGACTGGCTTTTTTCATACCATCACTTCTGAATAGGTATGAAATGAGTCCTGAGGATTGCCACCATCCATGGAGGACAAGAAAAGTCCAACTCTTGCAAAAAGCCAGACCTACAAGTCTGCAACAGACGCAGAAGCCCTTGAGGACAAGCCTTGAGCTTCTGTAGATTCCTAACAGTGAACAGAACTTCATAACCTTGACCGATGCATAAAACCTAACTTCTGACAAAATGTACAGAAGAAGTCTCCTCATGGTGATTATAATTCATCTCTCCCCCTTTTGTGGTCTCTTTTTCCCTACAGAAGTGTAATCCAGACCCACATTTTTACTTACTGCTTGTTAAATACTCACAATACATATAAAATGGCACCCATTCTTGAACACTGATAGTGTCGTGTAGTAATAACCAGGAAAAATTTTAAAACACACACATACAATTATTTTTCTATTTATATTACTATTAATAAATTCTATCTAGTTAATTTATGTTATATTGTACATGCACACACATTTTACTTTCACATAATCAGATTTGTATTGGCATGTACAGTTACGTGTGGGCAGCATTCAAGCAAGGCCAGCTTCAAAAGAAACACATTTGAAAGAGGATTCAAGAGTGCAACTGTCTATCAAACATTTAGGAAGTATCCTTCCTTCAAAGAATGTCAAAATGTTTTAAAGACATATACGTACTACAGCCAAGGTGTACCAGAACCTTACTGCATATGCAGCAAAGATCTCAATTAAATGACACAGACACTCAAACACCTGCATAGAGTAAATGCCACACTAGCAAATTATGGCTAACAATTACCAAGTGCTTACAAGAAAACCAGTCACCAGTATGTGTGGTGGTCTGTAGGCATGAATGTGTTTATGCTTACACACATGCATGTGTGTCTTCAGAGTGCATTTTAATCTGTTTTATGTTGATGAAGAACTATGTTGACCCTATAGAGAGACAACTCTGTCGTTTTAGGAGTAGTTTTGAGTGCTTAACGCTTATCTGAAAAATTTGTTATTCTTCTCTTTCTCTTAGCCACTAAAAAGCAGAGATGACAGCACGTTTATGTTTTTTTCTCAGGCATTGTGTATGAGGAATGCTAAATGTATTTCTGTTAAAGTAATTTTGAACCAATAATATAAAACATGTCAAAAAGAGAACAGGAGCTCACTGAAATTCTGTCAAAATTTTTTAGTGAATGCCAGTCATACAAGATAGAAAGAACCAGAAGATCATGCTGTAATGACACATCAAGTGCTTACCATTCTCACAAGTTTCTTTGCAGAAAAATGGTAATTCCATATTATTGATAAAAATGCATTTGTTTGCTATCCTGTGAACGAAGAGCTTAGCAGGGTGTATAGACTTCATGCAGCAGGTTTTAGAGATAAATACATATCAGATTATAATACATTTGATCATTACTGGTAGCTGCAAAAGGAGTCATCTCTACTATCTCTGCTGCTTACCTGAGAAGGTCTGGCACACTGCTTACCGTGTTCAAGCAATCGCAAAGTATGCTGAGAAAATAGTACAGGACCAGGAAGTCCAGTCCCAGTATGACTCTCTTCCCACTCTTCTTTAGTCTTCTCAACTCATGTCTTCTATGTGCACCCAATTGCCTGTGCACTTCGATTTTTTTAGCTGTTGGTAATATGTCAGGTTGGTATCATACCTACCCTAGTTGTTTTCACTTTATTCCCAGAGGAACAGCTCCATCCCTTACGATCTGGAAGAACTTTACATTCCTCCCCTTCAAGACATGGTTGCATGTGGCACCACCATTTCTGCTCCACTATTGAAGCTACAAGAGAGGAAAACAAATACATTTTCATGTTGTAGAAATGGTCACTTTAGTATGTCATTATGTTGCAACATTTCTTTTATTTTCCAGGAAAATGCTAGAAATATATTGACTGACAGGTGGTCTTTGTTTTTCAGACAGCTCAGAATCTTCTTAAGAAGTTAGGTCTCAATTTGCATAAGGTGCTGTGGCCTTCAAAGTAAATCTCTTTACTGTGTTTTTTTTTCTAATTTACTGCAGTTCAGGAACTAATTTTACAGCATTTCTTCCAACCCTCATTTTTTCTTGCTCAGTCAGATTTCAAAGTTTTAGGTAGAATCTGTTCTTTTGAATTACTATATTTTGCCTGATCTACTATATAGTCTACCATACTCTGGTTAAATGTATTCCCCACTATGACATATTTACAGCTTCTCTCATAGCCAACAACATATCAACAGAAAAGAGATCATGTAAAGGGTGAATCCATCCTACTCTTCTTTGAGGGTCGGCAATATGAAAAATCATATGAGCCTATGATAGATTTGTTAAGTAAAACATTACTATTGCACTGTGAATAGGAAAAATAGTGTTGGTGGAAAAAGACCAACTACATCAAAAGAAACGCCAGAAATACGTTCTGTTTGTTTACTTGTTTGTTCGTGTATGATAAAAATCAATCTATAAATAAAATGTAAGAGTGCAGCACATTAAAATTATATGCTCATGTAGATTTTGCATACACACTTTCAATTATATGAATTTCATACAGCTCCAAGGGCACTATGTTAGTTAAATCAAATTTAGCTTCTCAAGAGGTCTCTTTCACTGGCATCTAATAATTTTGCTTAGCATTTCCACAGAATAATAGCAAATAATTAATTTTTCCCATCTTCCATTCACCTTGGGCACACCCTTCAAAATGCTGAAGCTTTCCTACTCTTATTTTAAATAGTTAACTATAGTGGAGTGGTTCTCATCGATGACATTAAGTCAGCAAAACCCCTAGGAACATGCAACAAAAGGAAGCAATAGAGTAGTCGCACCATCAACACAAGAAGGAGCTGCCCGGGTGGTACCTGCTACCTGCCCGGGGAAGCAGGAACACTTCACTGTCTGTGATCTTTCTTCTATCTTGTTCTTATTGCAACATCTGTGCAGTGCCACCACTTCACAGGTCCCAGTTTTAACATGGTGAGCTGTGAAAATAAGAAGATGAGCAATTTGATAACATTGTGAGGTAGCATCATACTGTTTGGGTGGTTTTTAATTAGAAATATCTTGAACTTGGCGATCTGCCATGCATGAAAATAGAATTACAATGGTGCTAACACTAGAATGTAAAGTTGATTTATTTTCCAAATGCAGTGTAACTATCTCAGGCAGAAAATGGTGGCTAAAGAACAATTGCAGAACGCTGCATATGGGACTGTTCCAGTGAAGCAGGAAGCAGAAATATTATAAAACTAACCTAGAAAGGATATTAAATTTTGGACTCCCATGAACAGCTCTGTGTGTCCCTACCAAGCTTTTTTTTTTTAAATTTTCCCTGAGGGAGAAACCTTAAAAGGGAAGAGTATCAATGTTAAAATGCTCATACATGCATACGCTTTCAGAATCTGTGTCTCAGACTTTCTGTTGAGGGCAAATGCAGTTTTTTATATGAAATCCCAGAACCTTCCTACAGATGGACAGAGAGGAGTAAGCAGGGTATGAGGACAGCCCTCAAAAGAAAAACCAGAAATAAAATCTACTAAGGTTTTGCATTTTAGATCTTTCTGACTGGCACTGCAAAGAAAGTCTGGAAACATGGGGAATCAAAGCTTTTCAAAGACAGGGGGCAACAGGACAATATTCATTATCCCACACACAGTACCCAGCACCCTCACCCATGCTGCTCTGACTGATCACCAGAATCATGCTACTGCAGTGCTATGAAAGGACGAATTCAGTAAGAGGTGAGCTACCAAACTTCCCTTTCTGGTTCAGCAGCCAGTTGCTGTATCAGTGGTTACTGATACAAACCAGGTATTTCTGGAAACAGTTCATTTCCATCAGAAGGAAGAAAGAAAGAAATCTGAACAATTAGCTTCTATTAACCTACAACCTTGTACAGGGAGGAATATGATTTATGCAAAGCAATACATGTTTTAACAGTACCCTTAAGTCCTCTATTTCTTCTGCTGTTTAACTTTTTGTATGCTCTATGCAAAGCCTGTGTACTGAACACTTCAGCTATATATCCCATTTATATCCCTAATGGCAAAAAATGAATGAGAGCTTTCACGAGAAGAAGGCCCTACTAACAGGCTTTCAGGAGCCCAACATTGATCCCTGGATCCACTCAGTAGTTATTGCACAGTATCCACTCTCAAAAGACCTGAGGAGGAAAACAAACTTGATGTAGGTTATAGACCCCACAAATGTGCCTAGAGGCAAAAGCCACAGGCAGCAAGTAGACTCTGGGTCTTCATCAACAAACATAAACTACTAAACATTTTATTCAGGTAATTATGCATTTTTCAGTAGAACAAAGTCCACTGAACAGTCTGTGATTTCAGTCATCCCTCACTGAATCATACTATATCAGGTTAGATTATGCTCTATCCCATTGTGCTGTACTACAGCTGAAATGATGTAACACAATGTAAGCAATTAACCCATGATCCATCATATTGTGATACACTGAAATGCTATACATAAATGAGCAATCTAGGGGAGAAAAAATCTTTTGCATTAAAATACTTTTCCTTTTTTTAATTATTTATTATTTTAATTCAATAAAGGATGAGGAAACAACTCATACTATCTACCTGAACTTTGCAGTCTCTGATATTTTTGTACCTTTGATGATAAGGAAACATTTTTACATCTGCCAGCACACAGTCTGCTGTAAAAAAATAATAATTAATTATTTCCTAAACAATTTCACTGGTATATATGCCAATGAAACAATTTAAGTAAATACGTTCATTTTTCTCATTAAAACTGTTACAAGGTTTTTTTATTTGTGAATATGGTAAAAAAACCCTCCAGGTTATATTTCACATGTATAACTTACAGTAGAACACATGCTGCTTTTGCAAGCTCACATTATTTAAACATCTTACACCCACACATGCTAACACACATTCACTAATTTGCATTTTATGAAGGGTACATGAAGAAACAGACACTGAATCTACAAAATAAAGTGAATTTAGTGGTATTATATATACCTATATATTCGTTTCCAGCCCTTATCTGTATTTTGATGTGAATCACTGATCCTGAAATTTTGTCCCCTCTATCTCATATTAAACAGCTTGACACAGCTCTACCAGGTCTACAGAAATGCCATAATATACCTGCTAAGAAAAAATAAAGTGCTTTGTGCACCAATACCCATGTGGTGTAGAAGCCAGTTCGAAAAGCTGCTGTAAAATGCTGTGAGGGAAACGTTCATACTGAAATAAAACTTTTGAAAGACTTCATCTGTAGTAATTAGCAAGACAAAATCAGGCATTTAAAGACTTGTATGGGAAAATAATGTAATTAAATTAAATGGTCACTTAAATTAATGTACAATTTTCAAGGTTTGACTCATCTTGGTGAGTTTCCCACAATGCCCATGCATTTCAAAGGATGAAAAGATACATGAAAAATGGGAAAGAACAAAAAATAATCACATACTGTTGAGAGTATTTTGGGAATCTTTAATAGAGCTGCTTTGACATTTTCTAGGTATAAAATCAAAACAACCTAGAAAAGTATACACAGATATTTCAAACACTGAAAATCTAGGCTAACAATTCTCTAGTTTCTCTTTACCATCTAGAGTATGCAATGAATATTCCTTGAGAGGAAATGTAGGGATTTCAGCTCCTTCTGCTATCAAATATTTAAGTTCCACTGCAGTAACATTCTGCACATTCACATGAAATGAAAGCCTCTACACAGTAGATAAAGGATTTCCCACAACATAATACAAATTAACCTCATTAAGCCACTGAACTATACAAAAGGAAGACAGTAGTTTAGGAGATTCGCATTTGGGTTTTATTTCTTTTTCTCCTAGCACAGACTTCAAAGTATGCTGCTTGCTTTGCAGAAAAGGTTTGAGGAACTGCATGTCATTTCTGGAATCCTACAGAAATTCATTATTCAAAACTACTGCAAACACTCAGTCCTGCATTCTCTGCTAATGCAAGTAATCCTTACAGAAATCAATGTGAAGAAGGATTGAAGAAAGAGACTTGGAGATATCTATGTGTACAGACTGTGAAGTTTTCCTGATGATTATGCATAACATAATATATATACATATGATGTTGCAGATGTAGCACCGTATTATGAGAGTGTACTTGGAAAACAGACATAACCATTAACCATAACCCATTAACAGTATATCCTGAAATTAACCTACCACTTCTACAACATTTTTCATGTAGTGAAATCATCAATAGCTATCTCATAAATCAGTGTGATATTGGTACATCCAAAACAGCACAATCGTGCTCCTGGAAATAATAAAGCTAAGTAATTATTACTCCTCATTTTACATACAATTCAATATGCTTAAAGTGTATATTCAAACATACACAGCAAAGACCATTAAATATATAGAAATATTACCTGTTCCTGTTCCTTCATGACACCTTTAATTTTTTTTCCTTCAGGTGAATGAAATTTCAGTCCTATTTTCACAGTGCCTCTGTCAGTAAGTTATGTCCCTTACTCCTTTACTTCTGTGGGCAGTTTATTCCAGGCAAGAAGGCAAGTTACCGTACAAAATTATTATTTTGCAACTCACAACTACCAATATAAGGTATTTAGTGCAGTGCTATAGACAAACCTAGCATTAAATCAAGGAAAGTCCTCTGAATTTCATTGTTAGTTACTTCCTAACTTTGTCACTTAACCATTCATGTCCAAATCTGATGCCTATCTGCTTGGCCATCTTCTTTCCTGAAAGCTGCACAGGTCGTGCCTTAATGCATACAATGGTCATGAAAAAAGAGGAAGAAATCTTGCCATGGACTAGATGAAATAAAGTCACAGGCTGTTTCTGTCCTCAGGTTCCCCATCATTGCAGCAGCCACCGTACAAACTGTGGGGGAAAAGAAACATCAAAAAGGCTCTATTATATGCTCTCTGCAAAGAGACTGGCACAACTGGGTGATACAGCTAAACCCATCTAATGACTAACAGCTACTGGAAGAAAAAGAAGATCTCTTGTCCCTGTTCCTGCACTCTTTCATTCCTTGCTTGCATGTACACTGCCATTCGACGGTGATGACAATAAATCAGGGATTTAGACTGACAGAAAATATTCCCCTTTTTGTAGGGTCAGTTCTCTACTGGTTTAGCTCCTACAACTGGGTGCAGAGACTAGGGAGTGTCATAGGGAAGCAGCAGGAGCAGACAGTCACAGACACCTCCTTCTGCAGAAACCAGTTCCCGTATCAGCACAAGCACTGCAGCTCCTCTGTGCTGCATCAAATAAATGAATCTTATTTTATTCCATTCCAGGGAATTCCTCTGAGATCAGAGAGACTATGCAAAGTGTGTGAAGCTTTGTTTCCTTGTATCTGTGTATTTTTTAAAGCTCTTCACTACAACAAAACTTCAGTTGAAACAGGAAGCAACAGACCAGCAATAAGGAGAGGAATGGAAATTACTTTTAGCCATGAGTTTCAATCTGAATCACATCTTCTATTATACAAACTTTGGCCTGTTTTTCATCTTAGGTACTCTCAGGAAGATGTCCCATAAGAAATACTATAGTGATCTAGTCTTTCAAAGTAGGCAGGTCAGTAGTCTTTATTCGTGTAAACCATACCCACATGAGTAATTGCATTAAGGACTATAATGGAACTACTTTTTTTTTAATAACCATCTACAAGGTAAAACATACAATATCTCAGCAGATTATCAACCTGCTCCATCCTTTTCCCTGAGGGATTAGACACTGTTCTACACCACAATATTCAAACAAGTGCATGAGGGGGAGTTACTGACATCAGAAAAATAAATAAAGTTAGTAGTTATAACGTACCATTTTCCAGACTGCGCTCTGAATCACTGTCCTATTCTTAAGCAACCAGAAAAAAAAAAAGTGGGTTTTCTTGTTCACAATCTATTTGCTTTGTTCAAACCGATGGACATGGAAAACAAATGTAGGTTATCTTTCTGCTGCACTTCAGTAATTTCAATATTGCATATCAGTCTGAGTGTGGCACTGTAGATAGGAAGGATACAAATAAACTTGCAAAATCTCACACACATAAAAACACACATGCACACACACACACAGAATTGTTGCACTTTTTCAATAGTTTAATAAGTGTTAGCAGCTGCCACATCTTAAGCAATCAAAATCTTATGAGATCACAGCTAAGCCAAGATTTCCATCTCAGCTTTCTCTGTTTAAACATCAGCCAAAGATATATGAAAAGAAATACACTCTCCAGTTCCTTAATTCAAATAATTTCAATATTTTTCAATATTTTGTGTTATATCCACCTAACATCTGGTAAGGAAAAACCTGAATTTGATTTAGCCATATTTTATCAACAGTGGTGGTGGCATTGCTGCAGTTGTGTGATTTAATAACAGAAGCAATGTGAGGCTTTTTGTTAAAATCTTTGATTTGACCAGTCAGTGTAACTGGGGAAAAAAGCAGACAAGATTTTGGGAACACAAGCTTTTGTTTGCTCATGTGGCAACAAAACAAAGAACGCCTTCATTTCAAGTCCATAGGCCACAGGACCAGCAGCACAGACGTCAGGAAAAGAGACGTCTCCCATACCAGTCTGTTCTGGTTTGAGCCAGGATGAAACTAATTTTCCTTTTACTGATTTTTTTTTTCCTTCAGTAAGCTCTCTTTTAACTAGCAACAAGTGTTCCAGCTAGTGGACTGATAACACTGGAATGTTTATGTTTCTGCTGAGACTCCAAGGTCACTTCTTAGCTCTGCCACTACAGACGCTACTGGGGCAGGAGAGTCATATCTATCACCCACCCGTGGGGAGCTGGACTAGACAGACAGCAGAACTAACCAAAGGTATTCCATTCCATATATCTACATAAGCTCCAAGGAAGGTCAGAGATCACAGAAGACAACTTCCTTCCTGCTTCTTCTTCCCTTTTCTTCCGTCCATGGCCAGCATCCAGGGAGCACACCATCCATCCATCACCGTCGACCCCCAGGCTCAGGCATCTCTGACCTCCTAACCCTCCTAACCCAGCCCCTGTCTGCTCTGCCTTATCTCCTGCCTGCGGGCTGAGACATTTTGGGACTGCTCACAGCTAAGGAGAGTGCTGGGGGAGTTGCTGGGGGTGGGGGGAGGCAAGAGGCTCTTGCACATTCCTGAACATACTTGTATATAATTGTACATATAATTAAAGCTGTCTGATTTAGTTTTCAATCCAGCAAAGTCTCTCTCCTTAATTCTCTCTCTCCTTCTCTACCTGGGTGGGAGAGGGAGGGGATCAAGAGCTTGTTGTCTCTGGTTTATTTTTCAATTCTGACTCCAACCGTGACAACAATTTATTGGTGCCGAACGTGGGGCTTGATTTTAAGTCATAATCACATTACCTCTGGCATGCATCAAGCCACCCCTTCCAAAGAAGCACATTGACCTTACTGAACATCACCTTAAAGATCAGATTCAAAACCCTTTGAAATAAATAAATAATAATAATTTTGGTTTAATCAATGGTTTTGGATGAGAGCTCCAATGACAGAGTCAAGATTTTGTATTTTCAATAAAGGTGACATCTGGATTTGCAACTGAGATATTTATTCTGGTGATTGCATATGTAACACCTATTAGAGTGATTGAGGAATGATGATATATAGTCTACATATGTGACCAAAAACTATGATAAATTAAGATTATTAAATCATGTTTTAAACCATCATTAGAGCTGTCATGTGTTTTTCACTGAACAATTAATTCACTAAAAGAGCAGAATCCAAGCAGTGTAACCATTTTTGAAATCTAGCAAAATTTGGTTAATAACTGAACCTGGAAGTATGCATTCTCAGAGCCAAGCAAAAAAAAAAAAACAAAAAAAAAAGTTGTTTCCTTATGTTTTTTTAATTTTTTAACATTATCTTTATTGCTAGAACAAACTTAAGAGCCATTTAAAATTGTTAAAATTCTCAAAATAAAGCAATATGTTTTATTTAATTTGGAAAACAAGCTACTTGGTAATTTTCTATTTTTTTTTTTCCTATTTGGCCAGCGAACTGAAAAATCAATTACGGACACAGCAGTAATTCCTGTATCTTCAGCGGTGACAATGAGGCATGCTACAGTTGTGGTGCATCTCAGGAAAGGCACTCATGCTGCTTTATTTTCCAGATAACACATTGGGTTGTGCTATAGCATCAGCAGGAAAAAAAAATGATAATTTTTTGCTGTCTTATTTTACATTATCATTACATTTCACATGGCTACTTGAAAACATATTTAGCCATCTATTCCATTGATGCCACATGCATTTGAAACATTCACATAATTCTAAACTAGTATGCAACTAAAAAAGAAATACCAAATTTTAAAGAGAGAAGTTTCAGTAGGGAAAGCTGCTCTCTAAGTCTCTTCATGATCCCTTTTCCAAATACCTAGAACTAAGGCTGAGCCAAAAAAACACTTACCTTGGCACAGCCCTTGGTTAAACACAAAGACCCTGGGGGTCCACAGAGACCACAGGATGCTAATGAGAACCAATGAAGTACCCTGACCTGGCACTCCCAGTGCCATTCATGGGGAGCAATTAGCCCCTGGGCATTGTGGGAAACTCACCAGGATGAGTCAACCCAAGAAACTGCCTCCCCATAAAGCCTTGCAGATTGAATAGAGTTACTGCTTACAGGGATTACAGGACATGCACTTGGGGCACAGAAGGGGGCACAGAATATTGGGATTGTGTAAAATTTGCCATCAGATATTTTGTGGAAACACATGAGATGCATCATGTGATGGAAGGACCAGGGCAGGCAGGGAATGGGAGGGCGGTAAGGGTGAAATTGAGAAGGAACAAGTGTGAGTGAATAAAGGGAACAGAGTAAAAGAGGCCAGTGAAGCAACAGATCAGTACACTTGTCTGACTCAGCCTTGTGCTCAAACACTGCAAGCCATCCAATATTCTCATTAAATCCCACTTTTACCATTTTTGTGGGTGTAGTCCCTTGTCTGGGTGGGCATGCATGAATGCTAAGGAAATTCAGGCCAGATCAGTTTGTGATAGATTAAGAAATCTGATTACCTGAAACTGGCACAGGATCACAAACCTCAAGTGAAAGCAACTGGCAATATGGGGGCACCTCGGACCAGCTATGAGTTGTGCTGAGTGTCTAAGACCATCCGGAGTGATCCATTTTGGGTGTTTGCATATATATGTACCTCCCTCTGCTAGCAGACTTCAATTCTCATGAGCCAGGGAAGAGGACTGGGCTGCCCGCTGTGTGATTGCTGTGTGCATTAATGTGGGTATTAGGAAGAGCATTTTGTTCTGTCTGCATTGATCTGTGCAGCTGGCTCTGTGTGTACTCTGTGTGTGTGGGTCTGAGTGTCTATGTGTTCATCTATCAGTGTCTAAGGAGCATACATATTCAGCCTCACCATTGACACAGAACCTGAGGATAAGGAGCTGCAGCAGCTTCACATCTACTCAGCTACTGTATTTAGCAACCTCCACCAGATGCGAGCATTAGAAACCTTTTGGAAAGAAAAAAAAAGCAAGGAAGGCAAAGGCAGCATTTGGCAAAATCACATTTAGCCCTCAACCTTTGCTCCTAAGAAATGTACACAGACTGTCAAGATAATTAGGCAGGTTACCTGATAGATCAGCAGATCTATAGCTGTAGAGAGGCACATGCCAAAACACTACAGTGGGTCAAGCAGAAGAGTTCCTCTGTTTGATGAGAGTGGTTCATGCCGTGGCAGTGGCCACACAGAATTTTTTTGCTTGATTTAGGTAATGCAATGATGTAGACAGCTCCTTCGCATACAAACATTTCCCAAAACCCTGAAAACACACCTTATTGATAGGACTTTGAGGTCTTATTTACTGCATTCACATTTCCATGCCTTGCATTTCAGCTATAGCTATTAAAAGTCACTTGGTCACTTGGGCACTGAAAAAGTCCAGATAGACAAATTGCCCACTGTGCTCTACTTACAACAGTGGTGAATCAGTTTAGCTTAAAAGTACAGCACTGCTTTTCATTTTTCTTTTACTCTGATGTTTCTTGCATCCTGAGACAGGTTCTCAGGTGAATTGTTAAAAAACAGAGCTGATTGCTTGGATGGATTTTTTTTGCAGTGCTGTCTGTAGGCAACTCTGCTAACTGCAGAGCCTCCCAGCGTTCTTGGATTCATTGTAGTCATTTCTCTCCTGTTATTTTAAAATAACGAGAGTAATTCTTGGTAAGTGTTTATGTTGTAGATATTAGCTCAGCTCCTCTCACCAGACTGACTCTACCATGCAATTAACCCAGTCAGTCCACTTGGGCAAAGGATGGTAACCAGAGTTCATGTGACAACACTATGCAGACAGCATCTCTAGATCTCTAGTAGCCTTTAAAAACTGAGCTAATTAATGGTCTGCCAGTCATATTGCCAAGCATACTTTCCTGCACAGTGCCAAAAAAAAATCTCATCCATCAGCTTATCTGCCAGCCACCAGTTATAGCCATCTGTGTGGGAAGACTTTTTCCCGTTTGGAAAGAAATCAAGGAAAACTATAATGCAAGCATTCCCCCGAGAAGAACTCACCAATGACCCTGTGAGATCAGACTTCAGATGTTCCCATGACACTACCTATGCACTGAAAAGGACTGAAGGATCGTGCTATCTCCACTAAGACAGTAAAAGACTTACTGGAACAACAGAGCAAGTTGGCATGGTCCCAGCTGGTCACACAATCTTTACAAACATAAAACCACAGATGGAGCATTTAATGTAGGATCTCTTGGACCTAGAGAGCTCACAACCATCTGACTTTATCCTCCTGGCCTGACTGAGGCGAATTTTATTCAATCAGTCCTTTGCCAGGAGTGAGTCAGAGGAGCGAGTCAAGGGAGTAAACTTACTCAAATAGGCTTATCTCCTTTCTCACAAAAGTCAGAGCCTTTTCATGGCAAGGGCTACAAATTATTCCTTCACACCAAACTTTTAGCCAAAGGCACAGGAAGTCAAAACACAACTAATTTTCAGGTAGCCTGAGGGAAAATTTGCTCTTCTTCGTATGATCCCCTCTCAGCCTAGAGTGTTGCCCTCCCTCAGCCCCACTTTCAATTTTGAAATTAGTTGACCACCAGGTTCTAGAAACCACAGAGGGTTCAGAGACAAGTTCACAAGCAGTGATCATTTGGGATCTTACAATTCTTCATATGTTCACCTGCTGGAAGAGAAGAGGCTTCTGCAGGTTTGCCCAGTCTTTACAAGCTCAGCTCACACCCTGCCTGCAGCCAGCCCACCAGGGCTTCTACCTACTTCCTACTGTCTCCTAGCACAGGTGCCCAGGGTGGAACTGCTCCACCGTAGCCACCCTGTTAGGAGCAGACAAGAGGATGCTGGTGGCAGCAAAGGCTGCATGTTTCCCTGCAAGCTACATATGGAGCCACTTTGCTTTTTGCAGGCATGAAGCTTCCTGCATTTCTTCTCCAGCGGCTGCAGGCTGACACCATCCACAAGACAAGCCTGCATAGAGCCGGCAGAGAAACACCCAGGGCAAGGTGCAGTTTATAAATACTACAAGAAGTCAAAACCCCCAGTATCTCTGAGGTTGTTATCAAACATGTTAAGCAAACGATATATTAAAGTGTGCAGACATTTTGTAAATTAACAGGCTGAGGTTTGAGATCACTAATTATATGATTTCACAGAGAAAAAAGACCAAACCAGCTCTCAGGCACTCAAAAGAACATTTGGCACAAAGACTTTTTATTCTCTCCTACTCTCTCTGAGGGCCTTCTGCCAAATATCTCGACTCAGCAAGAAGCAGTAGCACATGTCTCAGAGCAGCCTTCAGCATCTGACAGAATACAGAAAAACCCCACATTTTTTCCTCAGTCTCAAGGCTTCAGAAGTCTGTAGTTTACACAGTTTATGGGGAATAGGTTTCCTCTGTTTCCTTAGATGACTCTCATTATTAATTTTCTTTTCTTTCCAGCTGACCCAAAAGGTCTCAGGGTACATTGTACTAGAAGACAAATTAACATGTTCTCAGGGACACATCAGAGAAAAAAAAACAAAAAAAAAAAAAAAAAAAAAAAACAAACACCAAAACCAAAACAAAACAAAACAAACAAGAGACAAACATACAAACAAACAAAAAGTTGTGTTTTTTCTAGCCCCACGTGTTTAAACTACCCTCTGGCACACAACCCTCACCTGAAGTAATGTCTTAAGAAGACTGCTGCGTATGGAAGTCTCTATGAAATAGGATTAGTGTAACAAGGTGAAGAGGTAACTTCAATAGTCCTTTTGAACATGCTGCTTTCAGGCTTCTCAAGCTTATTAAAAAATAGCTCAAGCACCTCAGTGGACTTCAGGTGCCTCTGTGGAGGCAGTAACTGAAGCCATGGGAAGGACAGCCATGGTTTACCCCAAGTAGGATGCAGCTGGGTCCCTGTGCTCTATTTCCATCTCAACACAGATCTGGCTTCTTAGGTGTGATTTTCCTTCACAGTTAAGGCATTTTATTTATTTATTTATTTATTTATTTATTTAGGTGTAGGGACTTATTTAGGTAATGGTAATAAGAAGGTTGATTATATTTAAGCACCTGAATGTCACCATGAATTCCACTATGAAAGTCTTTGTTTTACTCCACTTTTCTTATTTAAAAAATATATGTTTAATGCCCCTTATTCACCCCATGCTAAGATTACTAAAGGTTAGACAAGAAAAAGCCCCCCCAGGTTTACTTGTCAGTCTTTAATAAATACCACCAAAAAAAAAGGAGAGCAAAGAAAATGCAATGACTTACAAAGTAATAAGCACAAAGGGTTTTTTCCATGGATGAATATGAACATTGCTTGTTTAATATCTGTATTGAAGAACTATTAAGCTGATCAAACCTAGACTACATGCTATAACAGAAGCACTCTGGGACTTCAGTGATGACCTGATAGGAGCTACTCAGTGAGGTCAAGGTAGACTTCCAAAAATTCTGCCAACCTCAAGAATCACATTGTGCAGAATTTTCCAAACATAATATACATAACACTGAGTCACTCTATATCCCTCTTCTATACAGAAAGGCAGTTATGTACACTTGCGCACCTATTCATCTAGAATCGTCTGTGTACATTCATCACACAAATATGTGATGAAATTTAACATAACTTATCTCTAAAAATAATTTATTTTTATAATTCCACATTTAAAAAACTCCCCAAGACTTTTACTTGCTTGGTTGGTTGATGGGTTGGTTGGCTAGTTGTTTTTTGCAGACAGTTTTAGTTAGTGTGTCATTTTTTTTATTTTAGGGTTTGTTTTGCTTTGCCTTATCTATTTTCATGACTGGATAGAATGCTACCTTTGTACTAATTTAAAGTTTATTTTTCTTTAATGTGTTTACAATAACATTCCATTTTGCAGCTATGTAAAGCATTTTTACTTAATCTGTCAGTTAAACCAAATTATCACATATATCTTCAAATATTCCTCCCACAAACTGAAGGCACATGTATGCATACTTGCCTTTCTGAACACTACATAGTTGGGTTTTTTCTTTTTCCTTTTCCACCCCTGCCTTCTAGGACTTCCCTACAGTGCTTCAGACTCCCCCACGTGTGTTAAGAGAAACTCCGTAGGATGTCCCAGCACACAGTTCACCATCTGAAAGAAAGATCTCAATTTTAGGTTTCAGCTTTCTTCTGTAAAGCCCCAGGCAAGTATTTGAAGTGCAGTCAGGGGAGGAACTTAACTTGGGCCTTTAGAAAAAAACCTGCTAACAAGGCACATGTCTACTCCTGTGAAATCTCCTCTTTTAGACTGATCTCCCCTGCTTCAACCTTCCCACTACATTATTGATTCCATATAAATAACAAGTCTCAAAGCCATGGGCATGATGAATCAGTAAGTATCTAGACAGAGTCTATGAATTGAAACTGGATGGCCTGAGAAGAGGCTGGCTATTCCTCAAGACAGAATAAGAGAAAGCACATTTCAACAAGCAAAATAAAAGAAGAGGAACTGCCAGGAGAACCATTCAGAGCAGTGTAATCAAGAATATTTTTTGCTCAAGGATCCCCAGAAGAGAATGCTTTCAGGTATCTCTTCATGCTGAAAAGGTGTCTTTAAAGATGCTCTCAGCAGATTCCTTGGTACTTGGTACTTGGTACTTGTTTCTGAAGGAACTCTGGTTAATAAAAGCTGTTGGTAGGAAGCATATACAGCACTCTCTTTGCTGTCTACATTCAGAAGCGGCAAAAATATCACAGTTCCTAGAGCTCCAGAAGCCTGCCAGGTAATTAAAGCATTTGAAGTAATTCACACCTTCAAGAGAAACTGATTAAAAACCAAGATATAGGGAAAAAAATCATAATTATTCAGGGACTTATTTGAAGAACAAGGACATGGCTTCATGCTTGGCATTTTAGCCTGTATGTCTACAGAAACTCACACAGTGCATCCAGTGATGTACAAGGCCATGCTGGGCCAGCTCATGATCCCTATTAATTACTGTGCATCCATGAAACAAGCCAGGCACCTTGTGTATCTAAACCACTCCTGAGATTCAAGGCATCTCTGGGCAGCTCTTGAGCATGAGCTTTCCGTGACCATGAAAAGCACACCTGGAGCAGGATGTAAGTAAATTATTTGTAATCTAGTTTCACATTACCCCAGACAGGTCAAGCATACTGCACTGAACATGAGACTCACAGACCAGCCAAGCAATCGTGCCTCCTACCATGAAGCAGAAAGAAGGACAGTGCTGTGCTGCTGCTGAAAGGTGTGGTGAAAGGGCTGCTGTCCCACCCCTCACCAGTTCCATCTCCCACTGTTTCTCCTCTGCTGTGTTACCCAACACCCAGATCCATCCTTCCCCCAGAAGAGCTGGAGCAATGTTCCCTCAGACCATGGGATAAGGCACCCTCCAACGTGTGATGTCAGCACCAGAGACTGCTCATGCCAAAGGGATAGTCTGAAGCAGCATCCACAGTTCTCCCATCTTTCTCATCATTGTGGACTGCTGAGGGGGGAAAAGGAGAGGGGTGGAACCTCAGGGAGCAATGAAAATGTTAAAAAAAAAAAAAAAAGTCAAATTTTAATTCAAATGTTGCTAGCAAAAACTTGCAAGAATGCATAGGCAAATGACCATCTGCAGATAAAATTATAGCATCCATGTACTGGCTGTATACATTTTTAAACCTTCACGTTCTTTAATCTTTTTGCTACTTTAATGTAGGATTTTCTTCACTGAGGTCAACATTAGAACCTCAAAACTTCAATCCTCCAATCACTTTGAAGGGTGAATGTTAGTTAAATGACGGAAAGATCAGTAGATTGAGAAGCAGTTGTTATCTGTGGGCTAGTTTGCATATACTCTTTCAAAATTCCCAAGTGCAAAGCTGAATGCCATGTACCAGACAGAGTAATACGGTTTATTTGTTTTCCAATGCCAAAATATGTGTCAAAAATTGCAACAGACGAGTGGCCATTTATAAATATCCATATGGCTGTGCCTCTTTTCAAGGTTAGATGAAATTGTTATAAGGAAATAACCAACTACCAACAGTTCCTGAGGAGTATCTACACTGACCCATGACAAATGTTTTTATTGCTTCAGTTCTAAAATGCACACCAGAAAAAATAGGTAAGTGCTAAACAACTGTCCAGGTTTGTGGCACTGATATGTTGTGAAGGGAGCTAATCTTCTTTAGCATGTGGGAGACTGTCACAAACTAAGAATTGCCTTCCCATTTGATTCACCAACTTAAAAGCTGAATAGCAAGGGGATGTACTGTCAGATTGAACAAAATACCATTCATGTCTGATTGCATACACAAATCTTGGGGGAGTTTGATCTTCACAGGGCTCACAAGTCAAGGAAATCTTGAGAATAATCCTAGTGCGTATCCTCCAGTTGCAGCTGTAGTTAGCAGAGAATTGTGAAACAAAATAAAAAGATGGGGAATTCAGAAACTGAAGATGCAGCAGACTGAGCCAACCTTTCCTGACTTCAGTGGTACAGCCTTGCTTTAGCAGCTAATACATAACATGAAAGTACTTTATTGCCTAGCAGTTATATTACAGCTGGGCACCTATGACTATGAAAGAACAAGAGCCACAATATAAAATAAACATGGACACTGTGAATTTCCTTTTATTTCACACACAATTACTCTGATAATTGCAATGAGTGACTGCTCTTTGCTTGGTTTTTTACTTTAGCGAATATGCTGCATAATAGAGATGCTTTCTGATTATTTCTAATCCTCTGTCTCACCTCCTCAATGGAGTAGCATGTTTGTCAACACTGCTTTTCCCATACAGTCATTTCTAGAGTCTAGCAACACACATATGACATGAATATGTTGTGAGTTGAATGAACCGAAACCAAATTTCAGCAGTGCATGTACGGTTCAGCTCCCTAAAAGCAATGCACAGCACTGGAGAGATACTCTGGAGTTTTGTCCCTTTTTATTTTACAGTATTATAGTATTTTTTAGTAGTATACACATACATATATACATACATATACAGTCAAAGATATATAAGAAATTATCTCTAAGTCAAAGGATCCAAAACGTTAACACAGCAATGCATCTTTACATTTTTATTTAGTTTCTGAATCTTTATGCCATCATATATTATTATTATAATATTAAAGAAAGTGGGTTTTCCACTGTTCTCTACAATAGCAAAGACACTTGTTGCCATATGTTGGAGAACTACAGCTCTGGCATCTAATCTAAACTGGATATCCCTCTATAATCAGCACAGAGCTAGAAAAAGAAGCATCCCCAGGAAGTAATACTTGAATTTAAAGCGTGCAAGATTAGATCACTCCCTAAGGGAAAGACTTACATCAGCAGAGACATGACTTGGTCCCTGGCTAGTCATTTCTTCTGGGAGATTGTCCTCATGAGAATCTGACGTTACCACAATACTGAAATAGATCTAACAGAAGGTCAGTGCTCTAGGACCATGTCTGCTCTAGGACTGACAATATATGTGTTTAACTAAAGCAACCTAAAATATATCCACTGATTTATCCTCCACTGTAAAGTTGACCTCTAAGATCTCAGGCATTTGCCAGGACTCAGCAGAGGAGTGACTTTCGGGTCCAAATATAACACTAAAGTCACAGGAAGAAGCAAAAGGACATCTGAGGAACATACCCCCCCCCCCCCCCTTGCTATTATTTCAGGAGCTTTTAAAATGTTACTAGGTATGGTAGCAGCATATCTAGACTGATTTTCAAAGCTCTCTTTAAACAGTGAACTTTCTCCTTCAAAGAAAAAAAAATTGAAACTTAGAGGACTCAGGCTTCCTGGATTTAAAATACACCACTGATTTATTTCCTCATTTTATACGATCCACTTTAATTAAGGGACACAGAAACAGTCTGAAGCTTATAAATCCCACTCTATAGCTATAAAATAACATTTCCACATTTTTCTGCAGGTTGTCTGTAAGAAAGAAATCCCATGTGTCCCATCTGTCTCCTCCTTAATTATTCATTGTTGCTACACATGAACCTAGGAGATTTTTCCATAAAATAAATAAAGTACAAAATAAATGCTGAACAAAAACTTCATTTAAAACTTTTGAAATTTTTACCCCTCAGTGATCATTGTTATGAAAAATGGAGTGATATTTTATAGTTTAACACTCCTCTCCTACAATGCCTCTATTAGGATAAGACATAATTTGGCATTTTCATGTATTTTTAGTGCGGGTCATAATGCTGCTTAAATGTAGACTGTTGTATTGCTCATACCCAGTAGAAGAGCAAATTAGTTTATAATCACTCACTCCCACAGATCTGTTTGGACAATAGAACAGATTTTTAGGAGAGCTTTTCCCGCAGTCAAGATCAGTTTGATACCTGGAGCTTTTTAAATTATTTTCCTTACACACTGTTTGGTGTGCGGGCTTTAAATGTGAGTCCTTCACAGGATTTATTGTATATTTAGGTTTAGAATGCTCATTAGATTAAGTTACATTTGAAAATAGATGTAAGAACTAGACTTGAGAAAGGTATTTGCTTCAAAAAATTCATTATTTTTAGAAGTGCTTTCTGTACTTACTGTCAATATTACCGAACAGACTAGCAATGTTTATTTCAAAAGGATGAAAGAAGAATGAGGGTAAAACATTGCCTGTGATTAAATAAACCACACAAACTGCAAAAAATAAGAGTATGTTTTCTATGTGCCATTCCGACTGCTCTAGTTCCATTTTGCTCCAACTTTCCACAAAAAAACCTCAAATTTTAAATGCCTATAGCATGAACATATAATCTTAATAATCTAGTAATGGAGGTCTTAGTCCAATGTAATTAAACTATTTTTTGTGTGTTTTGCTGTTTCCAAAAACAGCTGGTTGATTCTGAACATTTTTGGGATACTTCTGTAACTAAAGAAAAGCTCTTGCAGAATATGGCATTTTTACAGGCACTGACCTTCAATAGTCCTTAGGGGTTTTTTGTTTCTTGGGGTTTTTTTAAGAAAATTTAAAATTACACCACTTTAAAAATAGTTTCTTTTTCTCTAACATTGAGGATTTACTTCAGATTTGTGAAGTACAGTCTACCCTAACGCCTCTCTGGTACCTAAGCTCTTTTCTGCAGTCATTTTCCTCCACACAAGCTGTTTTTCAGAATAAACCCAGGAAAATATAATGACAGTAATGTTGTGACCGAGGGTGGGAAATATATACTGTCCTTTAAATAGCTAAGCAGAAAGCACATCTAATGATGCATGGCAAAAACTGAGGCGTCAAGAAACGCGTAAGACTGGTGAGCACTGCCCTTGTATCGGTGTAATGGGGATCCTCCTAATCCCCCACTTTTTAACTGTTTACATCCCATCCCCTCTTCTTATCTAACATTAGGCAGGGATCTGATTGCACTTCATTCCTGCAGCCCCCAAAGAGCAATTTCCAGGGCAGGCAGGACAGCAAAAGAGTAAAGAAGCCTTTGTGTTCACCTGAACTAACTATGAACAGGAGTGGCATCAGTAGGGTGAGAGGTTAAATCTTTTCTCAAGTGTTTCAAGGGCATAACCTCTGCAGGATGCCCCTTCTCTTCTGCAACCCAGCCTTCTAGTATACTATGTGTTGTTATGATGAGAGACAAAATATGCAAAAATATGGATTATTTGCTCATCATACCTTAGACTTTCTGGATTTTTCCCATGTTCTGAAAAGGTTAAACATAGGCACGGAAACTGTATTTTTATTCTCCTAAGGTGTTTTTGAACCAAAATAAGGACAAGTACATGCCGCAGTGTAACAAGATGGCACAATATTACTTTTCCTCTTTCAATCTCTGGCAGATGTCCTGGGGTGAATGATGCAATTAAGAATCCAAAATTCCCATTTCTTCCAGATGCTTATTTTCTCAATATTCACTCACTGGAAATATATTTACTTTCCACTCCGTGGTGTCTAGCACTTAGCACACCTTCTGCTTTCCATTTCACAAAATTTCCACAGTTAATCTGACACATGCCAATGCATCTTAAATGACAGTTTAGCACCAGTAATCTTTTTTTCTATTGGTAGTAAATTTACATAACAGAACAAAACTGAACAAAGCTTTAAATAAGTATTTTACTTTAAAAATCTTCTCATTTCACTGTTCATAGGTACAATGCTTTCTGCTGTCATTGTTTTAAAACTTTACTTTGGTTTTCTTTAGTATTCCAGCTCACTGAAGGAATCTAATGATGATTTCAGTCTTTTGCATGGTTCATTCGTTTCACTGAGACTGAATTACAGACTTAACTGTTTCATCCTTGCTCCCCTCCCATCAGACAGATGGATAGTCTTGGGTTCAAATTCTGGATCCAGAAAAATTCTGACCTTCCCAGCAACTCAGCGAGCCTCCTGCAAGCCCTAGCTCTCCTTTCATACATGGTCCTGGAGCACAGATTCAGCTGAAGCAACTCTAATGACTTGCACCCAAAAATACAATGGAACAATGCATGCAAGATTTGTGTTGGTCTTAACAGAGTACTTTTTCTCAGGCGTATCCTTTCCGCAACTCTGCATTCACCCAGAATAACCCACACATTCAGCTTTATACTTCAGTCATTCAAGGACACTTGATATCGAAGCCAGAAGTATTTTGCAAAAAGAATTCTATGTCTACTGCCTTTACTTGAGAACAATTTGAGTACAAGAGTTATACAAATCTATGGGGGAAAAAAGAACAAGACATACTTGGCAGCTCCTGCTTCAGCCTCCTCATCACTACTGACAGAATTCTTGCTCAGCCTGGTAAAAGAAAGCTGCACAAAGCAGACTGCTCTTTTATGATTTTCCTACTTTCTGTCTCCCAAGCCAGCCTCCATTTTCACATAAGTATGACATGGCTTTGTCACCATTGAGGTGAAGAAGTGGGATTTTCTTGGTCACAACCACATCTTTATCAAATGGTACTTTCACACTTTAATGGGAAGGCCAAAATTTCAGTATTATCCTTCTGCAAATGTCAATAATTCTTCCTGACTCTCTGTGTATTTTAGCTCAGCAAGGAGAAACAGAGCAAATCTCAAATCCAGGTTTTACAACCAAGCCTTTTTTAACACAACAGAATGACATTTACAGAATGATATGAAGATATAAATGAATTTGTCACAGACCAAATTTCACTGGCTTCTGAACTGCGACATGAGACTCCATTTGAACAGTAGAAATAAAATAAGACCTTTACAATTTTATTTGGGCATTATAACCCTGATACAGGAGAAGAATTACTAGGCAGATAAAAGAACAATATCCAAACCAAGTCCTCTGGCTCAGAGACTTTCCAAAAGTTCCAGAAGGTTCCCAACAGGTTGCAAACTCTTTGATATATTAATTTAATAAAGTATTCATACCTACACTGAAGACTTGAGTTCCCACTTTGTTAAAGGAATGAACTCTGAAGGATGTTTCACAGCATCTAAGAGAGATTCCTAAAGCTAGATGTTGTGGAAAACTGAGTTTTCAGCTATGTTTGAAAAGCACCTAGTATTTTCTAAACCTCCTATAAATGATAAATATTTAAAAAATACTAAAATGATCCACGTAAGCTATTTAATCAGTTATGACTTTGCTTTTTTTTTTCTTTCATCCAAGTCTCTCTCATCTCTGTGTGCACATGCATTCACATATGCATGCCTAGAGACACAGGCTTTGCTGCTTTGGAGCTGTTGGTTTGTGCAGCGTGGGCTCAGAAATTCCCTGATCTTCCAAAAAGATTAAATCTTTGACAAATCTCTACTACAGCAGAAGACTGCCCCATTGAGCCTTAAAATGGTAAATCCCCCTCAGCTCTCCAAAGAACAGAACTAAAAAGATTGGTCCAGGAAGAAACTTTATAAATTGCTACACCAAAACACATGAAGTATTTTTCTCCTGTTATTCCTTAGAATAGCTGACTGTGAACATTTCTTTGGCACTTGTATGACTAAAGAACAGCTGTTCTAAAATATGACATTGTACAATCACTTAACACTGCTATAGAGTAAATTCAGTGAAGAGTATCAAGAGAAGGGCATAGTCTTTAGACATCATCAGCAGAAAATTAATGCAGGGGAAAGTTAGATTAACATATCCTCTGAATGCTATAGAAATTATCTCCACATGGGATGTGATTTTCCAGGCACGGAACTCCCAACCTGAGTAGGTGAAATCCCCTGAGTAGAATAACAGGGGTGTGCAGTAGATATCTTTAGATCCATGGGGCAGTCATCACTGCATGTTTAGACTGTATATTGAATGTATGGAATATATATTGGAAAGTCTGAGGGGCAGGGCAGAAAACCGTAAGTCCAGCACTGGGATATAGGGCCTCCATACCTGACATCAGATCTAGACTTTGAAGGTAGAATTGGCCCTAATCCTGCCATTACAGTAATTTTACGTATCTGGAGACTGTTAAGGATCAGACTCTAATTATAATGTGATATAAACCCATTCTATTTGACCTATAAAAAAATTTCACAATCTTAACATGTTGGATTTGGAGAAAACATAATGTAAAGGAAACCGTAAACTATTCAGATTTTCTTTTGGAATTATATTTTTATCTGATAGTCCCAGACATTTTTAAAATTTAATGAGTGATTCTCTGAGGACAGACACAGGAAAAAATGAAGTTGTCATACCAACGGAGACAAATCTGCTTGATTGCTCCACCAGAGAAAGTTGGTTTCAGGATCTTGGACATAAACTTTGTACTATTGACGACCTTCTGATATACATCAAAGTAATCCTACCATCTGAGCTCCAAAGTCATCAAAAGATTCAGACACAGCTCTTCCACAGTGCATTGCAAATTCCAAGGCTGGAAATCTGCATATATGGATTCAGACTTTTGGAGTGACTCAGTAGTCTCTTGTTGTCAGCATTAAGTATTAATATAAAACTAGATAATGGCATTTCCTCAAAAGGTTTTATATGTATAAACTCACTCTGATATTTATGATTCAAATTTTGCAATAATTTTCCCATTTACAGCTCCTATACTACCTGTCTGTACTGGAAGGATCCTCTTTAAAGACAGGGTAACCAGTATATACTGGTTAAACAAGGAAAATTCTGACCAACAGATCCAAGTGAGTAGTAGTACTATTAAACCAAAACTAACTGAATAAGGACAGCTACCTAGGAGGCTAACCATTTCTTTCATACAGTTTTTATGGGTTTAGTGAAAACTGTGGCATGCAAATGTAAGCACTCTGTTTTCCTAGGTATAAGGATAAAGGAACCTAACAGAATTAATTACTTACTATAAATAAAAAATCAACAGGACTAATTTGAAAGAATATGAAACTGGAAAAGTAGGTCTTACTCCAGTACTAGGGAAATGTCAAAATTTACTCATGGTAAGAAAAAGTAACAGCAGGGTAAGCATACTATCAATGTTTTTTCAGTCCTAACATTTTACAATATTTTCCTCATAAAAAAGCAAAGGAAAGCTTCATCTTCCAAAACAGAAATGGGCTAAAAAAAACAGCTGATTGCTGGGCCAGCTATCCTAGGGAAGATAACGTTACTAATTAATGAAAGGGTGGAAAATGTTAAAAAGTTTGGCATTTCTAACTGCAAAATCCACTAGATTTGTAACTTTTACAATAATATAGGCTTTTACACAATCATCTCCTTTCCACCACAACACAAAATCTGAATGTATTTAAGGAAAAGATCCTGGGTACTCACTCATGGGAAGTTAATAAAAATTTGATGTTGGGATTACAAGATCAGGCCCAAAGTAAAGAATTGCTATGCACTTCCCTTTTACTTGTCTTAGAAAAACACCAAGAAACCATAATACTTGCTGTGGGGGGAGAAGGAAAAATAGTCCGTTCCCCAGACTTGCCAAATATAAACAGAAATATTTTTAAGTGATCAATATAAAGGAAAATGCATGACATCTCATTGCAGCTCTCCAACTTCTCTCTCCATGGCTGACTCAAGGACAGCCAAGTTTCACAGTCAAGACGGTGATGGGAATGGGCACAGCAATGGAGGCAGCCATTTGCTGTGATGGAGCTGGTAGCACAGAGAAGAAAATAAGTGCAACTCTGCTGTTGCTGTAATTTCTGCACCCATATCCCAGTGAACCATCAGAACTATTAGCATCTTGGCAATCAAAGAAAATTATTCACCTATATACCCTGGCAAAAGGCCAAGGAATGTTCTCTACTGAATTCAAACAGATATTGTATTAACATTTTAGATTGCAGTGACAGATACTGATACAAAAGTGTTTGACTGTTCTATTTTATCTTCAAGCAAATGGCAATTTTGGGATCGGGTTCTGATCCTGATATAACTGAAGCTTTCAACTAATGCCCAAGCTAGATAAGAAAATGTAATATCTTTCTTCTCCATGTCTGCTAAAATCACTGTTGTCTTCCTTTGTTTCTATATTTAAACATTAATTACACTCAGAATTAAGTTAGTGAAAGCTGCACACAAAGCATTTTCATTTAAGAGCATTTATCTCTGGGACAAACTTCCACAAGAGATAAGATTATCCATGTTTGAGACATTTAGCAAATATGACAGAAGATTTTGATGATGCAGGACTAACGGATCAACAATAGGCAAGTGGATGCCTCCATCTAATATTCTGACAGACCCCCTTACATTTTCCAGCCTCACCTGGTAGCTCATAAGGCCTCTACACACATTTCTCTGCGTGTTTGCAACTTCCCTCATCTAAATATTAGGCAGTTTTCTCCTACCTAATCCCAGTCAAGAACCTGGGAATATGCAGAACAATTCTTAAATCCTTTGCAGGCCCAGACATCCAGGGAGGGTGCACGTTGAACACATACAATTTAGCCACAGGGTCAGATCCTTCAACAAAAGTGACAGTACAAGCACTTCAAAAAAGTGCAAACTGAGGAAAAGATATCCCTGCATCTGCTTACCCTTTCATATCATGGAACTGGGAGGTCTGTGTTGAGTCCCCTCTTAAGCTCACAGAAGTCCAAACAATGTATCTTATGTTCTCACAGAGTGCCATTACCTCCAGTAGGCCTCCTTCAGGACGGATGGAGAACAAGAGGGAGCACGTGGCTATCTAGTGGCTACTTGGCTGAAAAGAATAATGTATTTTATGTAGTGTCTGTCCTCTGAAGCAAGTTTATTTATTGTTTTTAAAACTGAATACAAACACCGTTTATTTCTGCATTACAGATGCTGACTTCTACACAGTGTAAAATCCTTGACAGAAAGGACAAAGATGCAGTCATAGTAAAATAGTATTACTTCACTATAAAGGCACTTCTACAAAAAGGCAAAGGTTTTGAATACTTCAGAGCTCTCTCTCATACATCAGTTAGGGCTACTCTTACCTAGACATTGCAAAGTTAGGAATGTAGATGTCTAACACCAACAGGAGAGGGGTCCTCCTAACTTGCCTCAATAAAGTAAACTAGACAGCATTAGTTAGTTGCAATGTGCTGTCAGTATTTACCCAAGCTTCTGAACATTGCTGTCAGTAACCTGCACAGTCTTAATGCAATAGTAAGACACTAAAGTCCTTCACCAGCCCTTCTGAATGATTGTAACCACCAGTGTAATTTCCAGTAGTAAAACCAGTTATATATACTCTGCAATGTTCCCGTTGTTGTAACAGCCAAGAACTTTTTATATGATTTTATATACAAAATGCAATTAAATCAAAGTCAGTCAGAGGTCTGTGGTGGACCTTTTCTTACAGGGTACCCTAGAACTTCAGCAGGACTAATTAATCAAACTATTATAAACTAGACATAAACGTATTTTAAAACAGAGAAAACACTGGGTAAAACTGAACAGAAATAAAAGAGCTCATAACAAATCTGCCCTTGATGGGATGGATTCTTCTTTCCAAATCTGCCCTCAGACCAGAACCCTTCAACACAGTTAGATCTGGCTCCTAAAGTAATTTTCTTTCCATCAGTTCAAAAGGCTGTTTGTCTCATCATCAACCTTCTCTGCTGTCCCCCAGTCTTTGCTCCTGATGTATGTAGGCTTTCTGCAAGCTATTCTCTCTTCTTTTTTACCTGACCACACATGTCCTCTAAAGACCTCCTCTGAGCCCACTCAAGACAGTTTCATTTGGTCTGCAGCAAGCAGTCAGCACAAGAAAAACAAGATCGTCTGATCTGCTGCTTCAGATTTAACAATACAGCAAATCAGGAAGACAAATAAGCAGAACTAATAATCAGTGCTTATGTCTACTAAGGCACGGTCTTCACTAAACTTCAAGGTACATTTACCCACGTCCATAATGGATGATATTTCTGATGATAAAGTTTTGTCCTGGGTTTCCAGGGACTGCAAGCCAGTGCTAGAATTTTGTTCTGGTTTAAATATTAAAGGTGAACCCCAAAAAAACTGAGGACAGAATTGCTCTCTATTACCCTCCCTCCACCCTCCCAAGGGAAGATAGAAGGGGAGTAAGAAAGAGAGACTTAAACTCTGGAAATTGAAACTAGAAACAAGTTTACTATAACACGAGGAAAAAGGGTAAAACGGGGGGCGGGGGGGGGGGGCAATGGGTAAATATTTCTATACAACTATACAAAACTGATCTCGATGATGGCAGGGATATGGGGAACGCAGGGCCGCTCCAGGAGAGGTTCACAGCTCCTCACAGCACCTGATGTAGTTGGATTCTGGAGCGAGCACGTAGGAAGCCGAAGGAAACCAGCAGCACACCCAGCAGGGGGAAAGGAGCAGGAGGGAGGAGAGCGCGGCTGCCGGCTCTCCTGGCTTTTATAGATTGTGACAGGAAGTGGGTGGGAATACTGAGCCCTGCCAGTCTCTCAGGGTGCTAAGGACCCTCTCTCTTTCCAATAGGTGTCCAACACCTTGCCGGGGTCTCCCAAACCATAACAAATTTTAATAGCGACATTCCGAACATGAAGTAATATATATAGTAATAGTTACACATAGGCAACTAGATGAGTATCAGTCAGTGGATGACAAAAAGGAGAAAGTTTTGCTAGAAGAAAACCCATTTGCGTGGATCAAGGCTATCTTTAAGGCACAATTCACAACACTAAGAGTTTACAAAGCATTGCACAAGACTCACCAGCATGCCTCAAGTCCCTGCGCTACCCTAGTGACACAAAACCATAAATAGGACATACATCGCCCATTAAGCCATCTAAACAGCTGTCCTAACTCACCAGTGAATTTCACCACTTGTGCGTGAAACGGACACGAGGGCACTGAGGCAATGCACACAGGCCATTACCATAGCTTTTAACAAAGTGCTATATTATCTCTCCTCAGAACAAATCGATTCCACAGCCCCAGGGTCAGGCAGAGCCAGGAGCCTGTCACATGCTGATTCAGTGCAGCGTTAGCATAAATGGAGTTGCGAACAGAGCCCTGCTGAATGCTAGAAGGCAAAAGAACAAACTTGCACCACCTCCTCTGTCTGCAAGGGCAAGAGTCCTTCCCCTCCCTCTCCAGAACCAGACACAGTACTGCCCATACTGCCCTATGGTATCACATTTGATTTTTTTTATTACTATGAGATTTCATCCCCTGAAATATGTTTACATTCTCAAGATTCAAACACGTGGGACTTGCATGAGACTTTATGAAGCCCTGTTGAGGGCTTGTGTCGCGTACCCATCTCAGTACGTGACATTTTTACAGCTTGCCACCTTTTGGTTCATTTTCCTGAAAGAAGAAATGACAAATCTAGACATGAGACTTAGAAGCTCTTGCAAAGTAATCAGAATGACTTATCCAAAGAAAATCAGACACTTGGGGACAATTACTAAAATTATTTTGTCCAGGGTTTTAAAATTTAATATAAAGTTTATTGGTTTGTATTTTGTGGAATATTAAACTATGCTCAGATTCAAAAGCGCTCCTAATTTATTAATATTATATATCTTATTGCATTATCAATGTAAAAAAACTTAGTAATCACAAAAAGCTCAAAGAAATCCAAATTTTTAAAGAGTTTTTCTTTTTAGGGTAGAAACTGTCTCACAGCAGCCTCTTATCTACAAAGTAGTGCTTGCAACTGGCTATCAGTGTATTTCTTTCTCAAAAGGACCAATCAAACACTTGAAACCTTAAACACAGGCTGTGATACCATGGTCACCAAATCAATTCATGTTTCCTATGACAGAAATAACAAACAGGCAGTGAAGCTGAACTGATGCCTGCCTGCCTGCCTGCCGTATCTGTCAGTGAATACTACGTGTTTGCACAGGTTTATTTGTTTTCCAAGGGCTAGCAATGAGTAGGAGGATCAGGATCAATCTTATAATAAAATAGCCATATGGATCTTTTACAGCCACCCTCAAGGTATATCAGTTTTTAGACTCATAACCTTGACAACATCCTTTTGGAGACTGATATGCCACTCTTACTTGTCTGCTCATATACAGCTACTGCAGCACAAATGGATCTGGTGCTGTGGGCTGACTCACAGGTGCATGTGCCTGGGTAAGGTACACATCACTACAGTATCAGGGTTCCCAGCAAAATGAAAAAGAAAAAGCAGGGTTTCTGTTTCCTTACAGTATGTTCACAACTAGGAACTACAAAGAAGAACTCATAATCCTGTGTGTGACAAAAAAAGGGGGCTTTGTTGTTTTGTTTTGAACACTATGAATGCTTATCTATGCTGGCAATGAGTGCTTGCAGCCCAGAAAGCTAACTGTGTCCTGGGCTGCATCAAAAGAAGCGTGGCCAGCAGGTTGAAGGAGGTGATTCTCCCCTCCCTCTGCTCTTGTGAGACCCCACCTGGTGTACTGTGTCCAATCTGGAGCCCCCAACACAAGAAGGACATGGAGCTCCTGGAGAAAGTCCAGAGGAGGGTCACAAAGATGATCAGAGGGCTGGAGCACCTCTCCTATGAAGACAGGCTGAAAAGTTCGGGTTGTTCAACCTGAAGAAGAGATGGCTCTGGGAAAACCTTTTAGCAGCCTTCCAGTACTTGAAGGGGCTACAGGAAAGCTGGGGAGGGGCTTTTCACCAGAGAGGGTAGTGATAGGACAAGGGGTAATGTCTTTAAACTGGAAGAGGGTAGATTTAGCTTAGACATTAGGAAGAAATTCTTTAGTGTGAGAGTAGTGAGACACTGGAACAGGTTTCCAAGAGAAGTTGTGGATGCTCCATCACTGGAGGTGTTCGAGGCCAGGTTGGCTGGGTCTTTAAGCAACCTGATCTAGTGGGAGGTGATCCTGCCCATGCAGGGGGATTGGAACTAGATGATCTTTAAGGCCCCTTCCAACCCAAACTATTCTATCATTCTATGATCTCTTTTAGTTCTTGGACTTTCTGGCCAGACAAATGAAACTTTAACAATCAACAAAGATAAAGGGAGCAGACATGTCATTCAAACCAGCCTTCCCAAGAGAAAGAAGAATGGATTTGGCACACCCACACCTGACACTGAAATGCTGTGATCTGAAATCCCAGTTTATAATCCTGTTGGTTGCTCAACCTCAGAGCCTGGTTCCCCATGCCCTGCCTCAGCCTCTGTTTTTCTTGCTGCTGCTGGCTTGGGATTTCTCATTTGTGCCATACCCCTGAAATAAGCGCAACAAGCCTAGAGACAGCCTGTCAGAGTCAGCTGTTTATAACCCTGCTCAAGTCTGTCTGGAGAGCAGAATGCTCATTAAACAATTTTTCACACATTGATAATCTTTCCTGCTTTTTCTTTTTTTTTTTTTACAATAGCCTTCAGAAAAAGAGATGGGTTTAAGAGCTGGTGCAACTAATGCATAATATGACTTAGTCAATTGGAAAGTAAAGATTTTTTAAAATTTAGATTATTGATCTTTGAAATTGTAAGGGCTCACTCAAAGTCATTAGGGTTTGTCGTGTCAATATGTTAGTGAGGACTTCTATAAATGAAGATTAATGATGTTAGGGATAATTACCACTGAAGAAACTTGCATATTTCTCACTATTTGGAAACTCCATGCAAAGGTGAACAATGTCAGGTTTTCCTTGACTGCATCTCAGCTCCATTTCTACTATTAGAGTAGGGGGAAGATCTTCTTTTACACAATAGGAAGTTAAACTCTTAGTTTCTTTGGAAATCAATGGTGGCTGAGCTGTGTAACCCTTCTTTGTGCTTTTCAAAATAATCCCCCATATACAGTCAGTGCACCTGATGTGCAGATCTACTAAATCCACAAGCCAAAATCCTTCTGAGTATTTTTTCTTTCCAAAAGAATTGGAACATGTACAGTAGTTGCTTTTCTAAATTAAACACTCGAGTCATGCTTCTTCTTATTATTGTTCCCTGCAAGACTTCACAGATTTTGCTAAAGGGGTGAAAAGTTACAACTTAAAGAAAAAGAACCAAAGCTTTTTGTTAACTTGCAGGAATGTAAAGAAGGCCCTACAGCTAATAACTTGATTTTGCAGGGGGCTCATCTGCTTTTTTTTTTCCTAAAACCATAAAATTCAATGTTTCTCAAGTTATTTCTGCTCTAAGGCTGGGGCTCAAACACCAGATAATTAATTCATGCTGGGATTTCCCTTGCACAAATATATCTGGAAAGCTAAAATTGGTGGGGGATCACTTGATTTTCAATTATGAAGCATTAATTCTCCAAATAGTCCTCAGAATTATAATTACGTTTTAACTTGAATCCCAGCTAGGATATCTAGTGGACAACTAAACTGGCAAGACACAGCACAAATACATATTCTAGTTCAGAGGGTGAACAAAGGCTGAGCAAAGGGTTTCAGCACGGTTCCTGTCTGGCATGATGCCCATCCTTGGTGGCCTGCAGGACCACATCAGAATCTGTTTTGTTTGCAGCCAAATTGCAACTGACAAAAGACTTGCAAAAGTGCCTCTTCATCCTGAAGCCCTTAATCAGTGAGGTATTTTGAAGAGTATCTTCACACAGCAGAAAAATATCTAGCAGCTAGATACACAAAATACCTGCTCATGAAATCCTGTCATCAGAGGGAACGTTACAAAATGTAAATGAACATAGAGAGATTAACTGACTGGTGTTCACAGAATCACAGAATCACCAAGGCTGGAAAAGACCTTTAAGATCATCAAGTCCAGCCTATGACCAACACCACCACATCAGCTAGACCATGGCACTAAGTGCCACATCCAGCCTTGTCTTGAACACATCCAGGGATGGTGCCTCCACCACTTCCCTGGGAAGTCTATTCCAATGTCTAACCACCCTCTCCATGAGGAAGTACTTCCTAATATCCAACCTAAACCTCCCCTGGAGCAGCTTCAGGCTGTGCCCTCTTGTCCTGTCACTGGTTGCCTGGGAGAAGAGCCCAGCCCCCACCTGACTACAACCTCCCTTCAGGTAGTTGAAGAGAGTGGTGAGGTCCCCCCTGAGTCTCCTCTTCTCCAGGCTAAACAACCCCAACATGCTCAGCCTCTCCCTATAAGACTTTCCCTCTAGTCCTTTCACCAGCCTTGTTGCTCTCCTCTGGACCTGCTCCAGCACCTCAACATCCTTCTTGAAGTGAGGGGCCCAGAACTGCACACAGTACTGAAGGTGAGGCCTCACCAGTGCTGTGTACAGGGGGAGAATTACATCCCTACTCCTGCTGGCCACACTATTCCTGATACAAGCCAGGATGCCATTGGCCTTTCAGGCCACCTGGGCACACTGCTGGCTCATGTTCAACCGGCTGTCCACCAGCACTCCCAGGTCCCTCTCTGCCAGGCTGCTCTCCTTCCCTAGTATTTAACTTCTTAGCTCTTGGTAATGTTCATGTCCCACCCTCACTTTACCCAAGTTGTTAGAGTTTATTCTGCTCTTGAATAAGCAAATAAACAGCCATTTGACGCCATGGAAGATGAGAAGTGGACGTCATATTATACTGCAGAACAAATTTCAAGTTATATTGACCTATAAGAAGTACATGAATCCGGGGAGCTTGTTCCTTGCATTAGGGGTTTACAGAAACGCACACAAAAAAATGTAGACCTTTTTAAAAGCTTCAGTAAACCATTACAGCTTCTGCTGGTGTTTATACATTTTAAGGGCTAGAATGAACAAGAGGAAACAAATCTCACATTGACACAAGCTCTTGAAGTTCCTGGTCCAGGTGTTAGGAATGAAGCATAGAAGACAGACAACACTGCAAAGCAACCACCTTTTTTTGGTAATGAAATAATCACACTCAGCACACATTATCCATGAAGTTAGCCTTGGCAGATAACTGCACACAATAGCAGTATATATTACTAAAAATTGTTTCTTTCTGAGCTTCATTCCAGGAATTCATTTGTAGCATACACATGTGCTATCTGATATATCTATTTTTATGAGAAAAGCAGTAGTCATTATTTTATTTTTTTTAATTTATCATCATTTTCTTACCATCTTTTCAACTGTACCATTACTACAAAATGACCTTAAATCAGAGAATGCTGAAAATGGGACTGAAATACTTAAATTCGCAATAAGTTAATAGAATTCTATCCATTGAAAACACTCCTCCCTTGGTACTGACTAGTGGACCAATACCAGGAGACACAAATATACTTAAGGAAAAAAGATCACACAGACTGAACACTTCTGAATTTGTTGACAGAGGCCAGAGATGCAACAGTATAATAGATAAGAACATAATTTCTTACCTTTATGATGATTTGCCCCAGATGCTAATTTCCCCCAGAGCGTTACAACAAATATTATTATTAGCAGTTTTCCTTTTGTTGCTTTCTGTAAGTATCTCTTATTCATCCTGAAAACAAAAATACACAAAAATAAAATTTTCATAAGACTTCTCAAAAATTTGTCTTAATTTAAGGAGAATTCAAGAAATTTTTATAAGTGTCTGGCTGGCAGCCCTTAAGTCTTAAATTCTGCTTAGCTCGAGATGACATACATCATACAGAGCATCAGTATAACCTCACTCCCTGGTCCACCAGTGTTCCTCTACCCTGGTCAGTACTAGGAGAATTCAACACCTCCACTCATCAAGTTTCTTCCAGGGCACAAGCAGTGTTCATAACCACAGCAGACTCCAAAGCTGGCAAGAAGGATGAATCCATTAGCTATGCAGCAGGTTCTGATCAACCAATCATTTCTGCTTGTGTTTGGAGCTCAACATGGTCAATGCAGTTCTCTCTGATCTTGCAGTGGAGTTTTTAGCTTTTGGAACTGCAACTCTTTTTGGACTGTGCCCACCCCTCCAGCACAGATACCAACCCTCCCACTGAGAAATCCTATTAGGAATACAGGCGTGGTTTGGGAACCTGGACTAGAGCAGGGCAGATTCACTCTCCTGTCCATCTTTGGGTGATGAAAAGATATGATTTATTGCACCAAGGGAAATTGCATACAGCTACCCTCATCTTGCTAAGTGATGTTTTTTATTGCGACCGCCAGCCACCGTGGTGGTTCAAGCACAAGGTAACACATTACTTATTTCACAGTAACCTCCTCCAAAGACAAAATACTCCTCCACCTGCCAAAAAGACAAGTTCAGGAAAGCAGGATCTAGTGCTTAAGGATTACAGTTGTGCAGAGAGTGGCAAGAGGTATAATAATGAAACCTTTTCTCACTTTTCAATCTCTATGTAAGAGCCCAAGGGAGCTGGTCAAGAAACAGCTCTGCACGATGGTCATGTTTCTGCTGATAGGTCAATAGGATGATGATGCCTATTTCAGATCTTTCACATTAGAAAAGCTTCAAATTTGATCACTTGAACAAAATTATTGCTGTTTTTTAATGCCTGGAACGAGGGTGCCTTTCCAAGCAGAAAAGCTGCATTGCTTCAGTATGGTTGCACAGTTGTCTCCTATCACATCCTTAAGAAGCTCAAAGGAATTTAAGAGCATCTCTTTTGCTCTGTTCATGTACAACACTATCTTGGGCAACCACAACTCTGTGAAAGGCAGACTGCTCTAATACAGAATTAACCAGTAGCCTGTTCAAAGTCCCAAATCTCATTCCATTCCTTCAAAGCAATTCCTTTCCTCCGAGCAAATTGCTTTCTAACAGAACACCACGCGCTGATAAGGCAGGCCCCCACCCCAACCCCACAACTCCACTCATGATTTCCAGATTTGTAACCAGAACACTTCCCCCAAAACTGCCAATCTTGCTTTTCAGGAGATTGATGAGATCTTGTTAAGCACCAGTAAGTTTCCACACCGGGCTGTGTGTAACAAAAATCTACGGCTCCAATTAAGAGCCCACAGAGGAGTGTACCAAACCCTTTTAAACCTGAATCCAGAGCAAACAGAACTCAGCATCCTTAAAAGTCACATATCTGCGGTGTGTTTCCCAGAGGTTCATATATCACATTTATCAGGGAAAAATAGAGAGGAGTAAGCAAGTGCTATATCTAGCATGGTGGATGTGTCCCTGAAAGCCTGACTGATTAATAATCCCAGTGGAGGTCACAGTGTGTTTTGAACCACAGCAAGCTCTGCCTTCTTGCACCGATTCCAGTGCCTTTAGAGTGTAAACTGCATATTCATCATCTGCTCCAGGTTTATAAAGCACTCAAAGCTAAAGGGAAATATATTATTTGTCACTGTAAATAAGAACAAAAAAAGGAAACTGGAATGCACATCCAACACATGCTCTTTCACAGCTATCTTTTTGAACTGAATATGAATTAACTCTTTCACTCCTGGATTTTCACACTGAGCCTGTTATGATGCTGGTGCCAAGTCATCTCTCATTAAAATCAAATCTTTCTTCCTTACGTACCCACCATGCTCAAAACCCAGTGGGACTTGCACAATTAAGTAAAGTTGAATCTAATACAGTTCTTTCCTGGACTCTGCTGATGCCAGATTCACTCACTGTGCTGTGAGGCTGGCAGCAAATGCACATCAGAAAATGCAAACACAGAAGGAAAAACAGTAGCGGCAGGGGGAAAGAGAGAAAACCAACCTATCTGCCTATGAACAGCAGCCCCTCAGGGTAGGTGGCAGAGTGAAGATAGAAACCTCTGCCCACAGCCCAGCACACCAAAAAGGAGTAAGCCAGCATTGAACAGAGAAGACACTCTTCTGCAATGTAAAGGAGGGGTTTCTGCTTTGGCTCATAAAGTCTGGGCTCAACACCATTGCCAGGTTTTCCAATCATGTGAAAAACAATGCACCATTTCTATACTACAAGCCTATTACACTATTCTGCATTACTTATTCGTGGTAATCACCCATAGAAGGACAAAAAGTCACAAGTTTGTCTTATAGCAGTCCCATAATAGGGAAAATTAACAGAAAAGTCAGTGCAAGTAGCAGCTGTAGCTTGGGAATAATAGCTTAGAGGCCATCAGCAGAAGTGCAAAAGAAAATTTCTCAGAAGTTAAAGCATTCATAACATACAGTAGCTCAAATAAGAAGAAGTTGCAAGATGATGTTAAGTTTCAAACTAACTATGCAATATAACACGAGACCTGTGGTTGTGTGTGCTGGCCGCTCACAATGGTCAGGCCAAGGACTGACGAGTGACAACATAAGCACAAACAAGGTACGAAGCACTCTGCTCCCAGCAGTCCTCCCACACACACAGAAGCCACACTGTAACACAGCCTTAGAAATAAAAAATTAAGGATTTGTAGTCCAAGAAACTCAGGGGGCTGGGATCTCATCAGCAAAGCAGGCAAACAACTAGCTAACAAGGAGATGCCATGAGATAAACTCAGTATCTGACTGTATGCATTATTAACTGGGCTCAGAAACTGTGATGCTGGTTGTTTTTTGTGGATTTGCAAAACAGCTCATGATATAGCACTGAAACTAGATAGCATTTGACCTCAGCTCTGAAACATAGCTATTAGCATCTTGCAACCCTGATCCATGTCAAGTAAGTGCATCCAGGAAATAAAATTCAGTCCATTATGGCATTGTTATTGCACTAACATAACAGCCTGTGTTAAATAGAAAAAATGAGGTCCAAAATGCCATCTACTTCTACTAGAGGTGATGCAGAGCTCCACAGACAAACTATAGCTATTAACCTGAATGGTTTTCTTTGTGAGATATTTCCCTCTTCTATTTACCTGCCTTCTGCAGAACCTCTCCCTTGCTATGATCCTTACAGCATTCAATAATGCCACATAAGCCAAAGGTTATCAAAACTGAGAACAGTCATGCTACAGGAGATGCCTACATTTGGAAATCAGTTTTACACAGAAACACAAACTTCATGTGTAACGAAAATTTCCTTCAGTTCCTGACGCAAATAAATTGGAAATAAACCCAAGCAATTCTCAGCACTTTCACACAAAAGAGGACATGAAAGGCTGCCACGTTTGAGTTCATTTTTCAACATGTTTAGAGGCAAGGAAAAGGAAGGATAGCTCCTGTTGTGGTCCCAGGGACACATTCAAAATAAAAGAAAAATATGCCACCCACATCATTCAAACAGGCAGTGACTGAATGTGAGATGACTCTGCCATTAGCAGCTCTTTGCTAACACTATAACACAATGAATAAATTCATAGGATTTGCTACTTTTTTGCTCCAAAAGATTCCTTTTCTCAGAAGTGCACTCCATGAAACCATCACCAGTTTGGTATCAGGGACTCGAGAATAGACTGTTGTGGTGATTAGTGTCAAAAATAGGTTAAAAATTGAAGGATTTTTTTTTTCTTAGGGTGAAACTACATATGATGCTACAAAGAAGCTTTACTGTGTCAGCAGAAATCCTTCTTCCTGGCCTCTGTGGCTCATCAGAAGCAAACTGTGAATACAATGTTAGGTTGCATTGGCTCTCCTCATGGCCAGCTCACCTCACTGTCAGCCCTCTCCCAACAGCAAATGTGGCCGACTATCCAGGTCTATTGCAACTGCCGTGCTCAGATGTGTATTTTCAATTTCACTGCAGCAATGTAGCATCCACAAGCTTTCAGTTTCTACTTTCTTCTTTCTTTGCTTCTGGGCTTGAGATCAGCCACCTTTCCAAAAGCTCAGAAATAGAGGAGAGTCACATGAGAATTGCCTTACATTGTACAGCCAGTGCTAAATTGCCTTGCTTTCCTATTTTAAGTGATGTGTAACCTCATGTAATCTTTATTGTTGAGGAGAAAAAAAATGTAAGGAAATAACAGCTTTCATTCTTCCCTTAAGAGACTATACACAAATAAAATTCTCATCTGTTTCCTAGGAGTAACAACATTTTTCTCTGTTGCTCCTCTTCTTTCTTTTCTTTACAAACATCAGCTTCTGTGAAGCTGTTGAAAATTTATTCATTCCTGCTTTATGTATGTAGAAGGTTTCAGTGCAAGTAAGTTCCATTTGTCTTCTCCAAATACATATAACCTGTGTATGCAAGTGTTCATAAAGAGAAGCATAAGCCTATTTCTCTACTGAATCCTGATGAAATGTTTAAGCAACAAAAAGCTGACAGAAAATTAGTCCTACATTCTCTTACTTTTCTTGTTATTTGCTACTTCAAAGAAACCCTGAACGAGTAGTAGAGCTTACTACTGACCCCAAGTCTCTTGAACAGAAATACTGCAGCCATTTAAATTACGTTCTGTACTGTGTTGAATCTTACATTATTTATTAGTTGTTTTATTTCTACACCCCACATAATGCAGGTATTTGCAGTTTTATTTAGCTTTCCCTGTGTAAGCTGATGCAGATTTAAAAATGCCCCTCTGGTGGATAAGGTCACTTTGTAAAAGTAACACCGATGTGACCCCCGTGTGTTTGCATATATATAAATTCCCTCCATGACATTCCTGTCATATTTGCCCAGTGAACAAGTAATTTGCCACTCTCATTACTTCAGGTACAAGGTAGCCTGTGAAAATCAATCTTCTTTCTGCTTCATACACCACAGCTTGTAACAGACACAAAGTGCATTCTGATTCTGAAATGAAGCTGGGGGAGAAAATCAGACCTGTTCTCCATAAGCTACTTCCTTTGATCTAGGTGAGCAAGGAAAGAAAGAGAATAGGCATTCAGCCTAGCAAAGCACCCAGGTCTTATGTGAGAGTCACACAAGAAATCTCTGTATGCAAAGGAAAAGGGGGGGGGGGGGGGGGGGGGTTTGCTGTGTTTTTTCAAAAAGCTGTCCTTTACCAGTGTGGATCTTCTAATGGCAAAATAAGTAGCCCTAGAGAGCTCAGCCCTGCTATTGAGAAATATTTGGAAATAGTTAAAGCCTTGTTGGCAGATCAATACAATAAGGTTGTCACTGCTACTTTCAGCTGAAAGTGTACCAGTGGAAGGAGATTGAAGAATTTTATGCTTAATGCCATAAGGAGGGCTTTTGAAAGGCTACTGTGCTAAGATGTAATCCACTGAGGCAAATTAATTCTTCTTCCCAAAAGTACTTAGGTATATGATTGACATGCATGCCCATACTTGCCTTTTATTTAAATTAGTGTGACTTAAGCACATACTTCAATTTAAGCACATACCTTCCCAAACTGAGATGTATGTACACAACACGAGTTATTGAAAAATGATTAGAGAGGGAGATTTTATAAGAAGAGACAGTTTCAAGAAAAGAAAATATCTCACATATCTGAAAAATAAAAAGTTATGGGATATATGAAAATGTGCAATAAACCAAAAAACATTTTTCTTTACATACTGCAATTAGTTTTCCAGTAGCAGGATGGTGGAGACAGATGCACATACAGGTAATTACATTTGCTGACAGTATCTCATAGCAATTGAATGTGAAATTTACATATATATTATTGTTTCCACAATCTGATAAACATGGATGTTTAAATTGCCAGAGTTATAAAATGCTCTAGCCACCAAGCTGCATGCCCGTGCCTCCCACCAAGAAACCCTGAGAGATTATGGGAAAAACTTTTTTTCTTCCAAAAGCATATGTATGGTTGTGATGATACTGCCTTGAAAACACAGATGAAACTGATGAATGGCCTCCCCTCTAAACTGCTATCAATGCGAATCTCCCCTGCCTCCAGATTAACACCAGTTCTTTGTAGACACAATTGATTGTAATTTTCACCTTCATTAATTTTCAGATGCAACACCAAACTGAAAGCAATAAAGAAAGCAAAGACAGAGTAAACAAGAAAGGCACTGTTCTCCTAGCCAGCATCAACTCAAGCAATACAGATGTATTTAACTGTGCATATATTAAATCTCAGTCTTGGTCATTTTGTCAGGACCAGCAAAAGAGCATTCACCTGATAAGCATTGTTGCTGACACATTACTAAGTACACAGCAAGAATATGTAATGATTTTTTGTGGGTTTGATTCTGTACTTCTCTGTATTTATGAAAACACAAAACTAATAGTAATAATCTAGCATTAGACCTGCTTGTCATTCGTTGTGTATTTAAGTGCTAGCATAAGACATTACAGGATATTTAAACATCAAAGATATTATAATATCTTTTATGTGCCCAGTGATGTCCTACACCCTTGTGAAATAAGCTGTCACAGTTAAGTGTTCAGTATTAGAAGGTACTTAGGTTCCAATTCACATCATTTTCTCCTATATTATTATGGCACTTTAAACTATTTTTCTCCCCATTTCTGGGCTTCAGGGAGCTTTAAGTTGTAGGGGGTACTATCTATTCACTTAATCATCATGGCAGTAGTATTTGCTTGTATCTTACATATGATCCTCTTGCAGATGGGTATTTAAATTTTCTTTATTCATAACTCACTAACCAATCAAAAGTTTAACTGGAAATAAAAAGGATATCAGTTCAATGGGCTTTGAACAAAATGTCTCACTGAGACCTGACTCACTAGGTATACTGTGATTTCATAAAGGCCATTGCAGTGGCAGCGATAAGCCTCCAAATCTGTAAAGGCAGAGAAAGCATCAAATATTACTGGAGAACAGCAACTGAAGTGCCCCGATTTAAAAGCAAGGATGAAAATTATCTGGGCAAGTGTAAGCCTATTAGTCTGACCTCTTCAGTTTGCAAGAGCTTAGAACAGGCTTTGAAGAAAAAGATAAATTAAAGACAGAGAAGTAAATAGAACATAGGATAAAATACAGCAGTGTTACCAAGGGTAGATCGTGCCAGACTAACTTGACAGCTTTTTTGATAAGAGAACTGATTTTCCAGACAAAGAAATGAAGTAGATATAATTTGTCTGGATTTAGATAAAGCATTTTCTACAGTGTCACTCCGGAACTTACACATTAAGCTGAAGACTCTGTGGATTACAGAATTGAAAGGTGGATCCAGGTGTGATAACAGCAAGTAGTATTGTAAAGGAGTATCAGGGATTAATAGCATTTCTGCTACAGGTTGGAAATTCATCATTTGAAACAACACATGTAGAAAACAATTAGCTTATTTTAGTTGATCACCAAGAGCACATCCATATCAGTATGACATGAGATGGCTGTGAAAAAGGCAAATCCAATAAATTACTAAATTATATTTTTCTAATAAAGACACAAGTCACAGGAATGGTTACAGGAACAAAGACTCTACAACAGGAGGAGTCTGAAAGAGCTTGGCTTGTGGAGCAAAGAAAAGGCTGAAGGGAAACAGAGAAATCAAGAAAAAGAAGTAAACACAGCAAGGGCAAGAAACATGTCCATAAGAAATAGATTAGATGATACCTTGCCAGCAGGCAGGATCAGGACACTAAGCTCAGTGATTCAGGAAGTATCTCCCAGTCTTGTCTCTACATTAATATCATGATCTCTTTTGTATACATGAGTACAGGAAGTCAAGTGATACTTTTTTCATTACAAAAAAAATAACCAAGTTCTTTCCAAGTGCATTAGTGTAGTGGTTTTTTCCAAGTCATTTCACTCTACTAAAAAAAAAAAAAAAAAAGTCACAGCATTTGTCTCTGTGATGTCCTATGTGAAAAAAACTAGAAGGCTCCTCACTAATTACCTGAAACCATGCTGGGTTCCACCTAAAAATTGGCCACACTGATGAACATCTGTTTAGTATGAGTATTCCTCCTTAGTTCTCAACATCTTCAAGGCATAACTGCCATCTCTGTGTCATAAAATTTAAGATTAGCCAATCCCAGTAATGTATTGGTGGACCAAAATTTCTTTTTTACTAACTTCAGTGAATTAAAGTCATACTGTTGAGCATAAGTGACTATCACATGATTAAGAATCCCTCATTTATTTATTTTTTTTTTAACTCTTTCTCTTTTGTAGCACTCTTGCTTTAAATTTAAAATCTTCCTGTTGTCATCCTGTTTTTAACATTGACATCATGGAAACATGAAGCTGGCAAGCATCAAAATTGTCAAGATATGGAAGAGTCTTGTCTTCCACGAGAGTACAAATGTAGAAAACAAAAATTATGTACTTTCAAATATGAATTAAGATAAAAACAGAAGAAACAATACTTTAGAAGTATTTTAAGAGTGTGAATACATTAATTTTACCATTTATGTTAGTATTAAATACATTTAAGGTGAATGCAGTCTTAAAAATAATGCCTTTCAAGCAATACTGGAGGTCTAATTCTGGGATTCTTACATGTAATAATATGGACAAAGTGCTATGGTTATATTACGCTATCTTGCCAGACCTGAAATTTAGTAACGGTCCGCAGGAACCATTCAGATTCTACAGCATGACTTCTCTACTGAAGCTTAAGTTTTTATTTCCAGAGAATTCTTCTGGCAAATAACACTGTGACAGACCACTGCAGATGAACTGGGAGGCAAGACTCAGACTGAGTGCCCCCCTGCTATTTTCATGACAGTTATATCTGTCAATAGGCATAGTAGCAGTTCTGAAAAATAACAGGTAAGGTCTATGTTTTATGCCTGACTCCTACACATTTTGGGCCATAGTTGAAGGCAAGGGTTCAAGTATAAATAAAAAATGACAGGTTGCTTTAATCACAAAAAAATATGAAGCTTGCTTGTGCAATAACCAAAATAGCTCTAAGAGCTGACATAGCACACCATGAAGACAGGAGAGTTGTTGACTGGGAGTTCTAGTTGAAACACAGTTGGAATACATTCCTTCACTCTTTTAGTACCAAGTCCTAACACATGCTCATTTGTCACCATAGGCATCACTTCCAGGGGAAAAAAAATGAGTGAGATCAAAGTTAAACCAGGCTCCTCCAAAATCTGGATATGGTACATAATGCAGATCTCTATTCCTGAGCTAATGCATAGGAAAAGACTTACTTCATTCTGAGAGATGCTAAAGAAAGGAATCCAGGCTGCACAAACAACCTTCAGCTACCAGATGGGAGTAGAAAGCAAAATCCAGCAGCTAATCCAGATACAGAGCCTTGTACTCAGCAGCAGTATGCCCATGTAGGCACACAAGGAAAATCTGAATTTTTAGCTCAGTTGTACAAGTAGGAAAGCTGCTTTCCTGTCTATGCACAGGGTTTTATCAAATATCAGTGTATTTCTGGCCCTGGCATACTATTAATCTGTCGTATAGACTACAGTAACTAATGCTTGTCATGCTACATGCCACATGATTTTAAAGTCTCCTCTCAGTCTCTATTTCCTCATCAGTGTGCTGAAATATTAAGAAATTACTAAAAGTCAGCTCATACTGAACAAAAATTCAGAGTATCCCTGGATTTAAGTCAGGTCAGGATATGCTTAATGATGGCTGACATATCTAAATGGCACCCATTCTTCCTTGAAAAATCAAATAAATTTCCCAACTCCTTTTCAAACACTCACTTTTGAAGGGTACCAATATCTGTATGAGCCATACCGACCATACAATCCTGCGTTACATATCAGTGAGTGTACCTCCAGAAACAATCCACTGACTTTGGCATGTACTGTGCCAGCCTAGCAATGGCACTTCAATATGGCCTGGAGCTCATTAAACAGCTCGTCATAACCTGCACTTCCTAAAAGTCTATACTCAGCTTCCTGCTGCATGATATGTAGCTTGGGACTTGCAGTAGAACACAACAAGAGGTGAATGACAAAACAAATCAATAAATAGTGGCCTCGATCAGAGATTCTTACCAGGTGCATTTATGTTAACAGTACAGTTTGAAGCTAGACTTGACTTTTCAAACAAATGTTCAAGTTGTCTCCATTTACTGTGATCTGGATCACACTATGGAATGACAACACAACATTAATCCCTTTTAAATGCCAATAAAGCAGAAGACGAGCCTAAGAGTGCACTTAATGCACTCCAAGTGTTTAGAGGTGTGCAGTTCAGGGGACAGGAGCTAGTTGAAAACAACCTCCTTCTCCACTAAATGAATATAATGTGGACTTCGTGCCCTCAGCAACAACAGTTTGGGTCTACAATATCACTTCTGTAGGGACAAACTACTTGCTAAGATAGTCACAGCCCTATAATCTCATGAGGAAGGAGATAATTATCAACATTATGTTTTACTTGAATATGATGCCCTTTTGGTTGTGAGTATCTCAAAAACATTTTCAGATAGTCAACAAACCTCGACAGCATGCTGAAAGGGACCTGTCACTCAGGAGGCCCTCCAACAAGTTCTGATCTGCATTTTAGGGCTATTATTCCTACCGTGACACCACAGCAAATGGAAGGACAGCTTCTGTGCCAACATCAGGGAACAGCTTCATCCCCCTAATTTAGAGCATAGAGTACAGAATAAATTACTTCAAATTACTCAGTGAATTGTTCCTTTTTGTGAAACAGCAAAACCCTTGTCTTTCAAATGCAGAAAATTAAAGACAAGAGCTTTGCTGTCTTTTTTCATACTGAGTACTACCTAATCTACAAGCAACTCTACTGTTGAAGGGAAGTATAACTACTTGTAAAACTGTCAAACTGGATACTTTATTGGCTTCATACCTAACATTCTCAGCCATTGGATTATCAGCATTTTGTCCCCGAGCCTGGTAGCCAAGCTACCAATAACCACACTTTTAATATGTGTAGGTTAACCCTTTTAGGTGAACAACAGAAAATGACAGGCCAAAAGGGAAAACCTAAGAAACTACTGACTGGAAGTGGGGCTGGCCCTGATGAGGAAGGACCTGCCCTGCCCACCCCTCTGCATCCCCTGGCCATACATAAGGCACTGGCTTCTTGTTGCCCTGGCAGACAGGACTTGAGTTAAGGATCAAGCTCAAAAACATTTTAGTTGACTTCACCTAAAAATTTAAATGTTGTATTCATAACTGGAATAAAATTCTTTTATTCCAGACTAGCAATGTAAAGTGTCCTTAAATTAGAAGTTTATTAGACTACATTAAATCTGACTCAAGAGAGTTTTTGTTCCCTAATACAGATTTGGCCGAGAAAATCCTCGGATATTACCATATTTACAACAGGATTAACTGTTTCTAACAAACTCTGCATTTGCATTCTTATGCATGCTCAGTGGAACAAAAACATTATTTTACTTTCATTTGTATTTCATTATTAAAGAGGATTATTTCATTATACTTCCATAAAAATAACACTAAAAGCACCAGTATTAGACACAAGGATATTGATGTTTCCATGCATCGTGTTTCAAAAGAAGGGGTTACAGTGTTTGTACTATTTATGATTAAAGAGAGCTTTTATTTTTTCTTTACATTCTTCATTTAACATAATTGGCACTGTCTAGGCCCTAAGCCAAGTAATGCCTGTTCTGCACTCAGTGGCAAACTAAATTAGGTAAAATACAAAAGCAGTACTATCCATTACAATTCTTTTAGGGCTGTCTTAGAAGGCTTTCCATGTGCCTCCCACACTAAGAAAGCATTATTCTCTAAATGTGCAAGATTTGAAAAGGGTCTTTAGATAAGAATGAGAATTAGCTAGTACTACACAGGAAGAGCCGTAAGTGAAAGACAACAGATAATTACCCGAACTTCTAAAGATAAATAGTGAGATAAAAAGGTTTAGAATGTTATTTCTGTGAAATAATGATTTATTTTTAACAAGGGAGCATTATAATTTATCAGAGCACATGTATAATGCTGTGTCTACATAACTTACTAAGAAAAAACTGATATAATAATATTTCCATATAATTTCAGTCACAATTATATATATTGCACTGCCATCACCATCAAGGGAAATGATTATGTGTTTACCAGACTTGCAGGAAACTATATGTATGATATTGAGATCAGCAGTTCATTATGTGTTGTTTTAATTTTGGAAAATCACCACAGCTTTAATAACTTGAAGAGAAATGAAGTGCCAATGAAGCCGATATGTATTTCGATCTGCATCACTTAATTTTATTTCATTTTAACAGCTATCTGGCTTGCATTTGCCATAAACCTTGCCAGTAAAAGGTGAAAAATCTTCTTACAACACTGATGCAAGAAAGGATACTTGCTGGTTTTATACTTCTCCTTGCATAATTTGCAATTATGATGGCTAACAGCAGACCTCCCTTTCAGCACCCTATTGCACGCGAAGCAAGCACAGCTCCTCTGATGTTTTTTTTGAGTCCTATGATATTTGGTGTTTCTCTGAAACCTCTCAGAGTCCAACAATTAGACAAGAACTGTGAAAATGTGATTTCTAAAAACAACAAAACAAAAGAAGCCATTTTCATGTATTAAAGCCTTGAGAACTTGAGGAAGATGAACCTAAATTGCTGGACAATCATATTTGCCCAATATTGCCAAATTTTTGGTTTGCGATAATCAGCAGAGCTTATGTATCTATTTTATGCTTCTTTCTTCAAATTATCTACAGATGCTGCATGGAAATTTATTCTGAATATATACATCAACTATGATAAATTCACTTACATCATTGTCCTTCGTGTCTAATTAATTCTGGAAATCCCCTCATTTCCCTATGTAAGTTTTGAAACTTCACAGAGAAAAATGAAATTGTAGTTTCAAGATAATGATGGGTTAGCCCACAAGTAAATTAAAAAATGTTGCCGAACTGATGAAAATGGCTTATCACAGAAATATATATATTTACAAAAAGCCATGAAAATAAATGGAAATAAAAGTGTACTTAATAAAGACTGCTTCTTGTGTTTTCCTCGGGTTTTTAACAGGTAATAGTCCTAGTAGGTGCCCCTGCCTGTTTTGCTGGTATCACAGCAATACATATACTGTTTTCACTGTCAAACACAAATGCTGCTAAGGCTCAGTCTCCTGTGAATGGCAGGAATGAGGATGAATTCTCATGGGTGTATTTCTGGAAAAAAGAGCCATTAATTTTTAAAGTTATTGTCTTTAGGTATTTTCAGTGGTAGCTGGATGCTCTTGTATATCCAGTCTATACGATGTATGTATTGTGTTTTATGGTGGCAATTCAAGCTTCATCAATATAACAAGGAGGACTGAAATCAAGTTGAAAAAAAACAAGTGTCTAAAGAACACTTCTTTGCACACTGAGACCAGTGTCATTTTCCAAGCCTGTGTTGTCATTGCACCTCACCTAAGATAAAAAAGAGCTGATGAACCTGACATGTATGCCACAACCTGGAAGTTTAGCAGTCGTCTCAAGCTATTCATCATCGCATTAACTGCAAGATGTGCAAAGCATGGAATGTACTGGGAAAGCAACTCATCCAAAATATATTGAAACCACTATATATTTGCAGTGTACTGTCAGCCAGGTTAAGCTCATCAAATAGCAGTTCTTTCTATAGTTACAACAGAAGTCTATTACGTGAGGCAAAAGATTTATGGGGCATTTCTCATGATTGCTGTAATTCAGAAACACTCGTCTACAGGCAGTATTAGAAGGAGCCTCCACAACAAAAAAAGCTTCTCTGAGTCTCAGTATAACTTTTTTTTTATTTTTCTGCTTTGGCCTGTTCCTCTACAATTGTTGCCAAACACTATTTTTAAATTAAAATGCTATGTTTTACTGTTTCTAAGTCATGCCAATAGGTATATATGCATTAAGAACCTGAAAATAGGGGATAAAATTAAAGATGAGCCAATTTTAAAACTTGAGAACCACAGTGCTTCAGCAAAGATCAAATCCAGAAGATAATTTTAGTTAAAATGAACTTAAAAAATACCCTAACTCTACTTACCAGCTTGTGAAATGCATTAAAAGAGGGATGGGATTTATTCTTTATAGCAGGAGGAAAGTTCTATAACTTACTTGCTGCAAAAATGCAGTTTCATTAATTAAAAATTATGCAGAAATTTGCACTGAGGTCACTTAGACAGCTGTGAGAAGGAAAAAAATAAATCAAACTAAATACACAAAATGAAGGACGAGGCAACAGAACTTTTAATTTAATTTAATAATAATGCATAAGTCATTCATTCAGAATATGGAAAATCCATGTTCAGGTCCTTGAAGGTAGCTGAAGGAATATGAACCTGCATCTTCCAGAAAAATATCCTGATGAGTATGAAGTAGTGTATGGTACTCTCAGGTTGTTTAGCTAGTGCTACCCCTAGAAATCTTTATTATTCATTGCAACATCAAAAAAATAAATAACACCTCCTAGGTGTACACCCCAACCACAAGACTGCAGTCACTCTTTGGCTAAACAATTATGTTTAATACAAAATACAAAAAGCATCAAGGAATCTTTGGAGCAAGCCATTCACTTGATCTAATGCATTCATGATCAAATTTCTGAAGGTAAAAAGATCTAAACAGAGGTGACCTATGGCTTAATGGAATTTTAAACAGAAGCAGCTGGTTTTTCTCATTTTTGAGGACTGAGACTGGGTCTTTACTTTGTTATTTTATACTGTCTGTAAAAGAAATAAGGTGTTTTCTTTTGGCAAAATATTTTGTTCAATGCAAACACAAAATGCATCAAAGTCCAAAAAAATGGTATTTCAGTAACAGCAAAATAGAAAAAGCCTTTCATTTAGGTACTGAAAATTTGATTAAAATCAAATTATATCCGGACATCTTGATTTGCCACAGAACATTTTCTGCCCTTTCACTTGTGTATATCTACATCTACTCACCCTGGGTGTGTAGCGGACCCTGCCTTCCCCAGCACAGTATCCTTTGGACTGTGACAATAGGAGATAGAATATTCCCACAAAGTATAATAATTGTTCAGTCCCATGGAAACCATGTAATGCAGATAAGGAGAAAAAAAGCAAATCAGAGGGCAGAGTGGAAGCACAGGGAACAGTCCCAATGGAGCAGTATAACTGTTGAGGCAAGTACTGTTTCAGTCTTTCCAATTTTTATTGTAATCATATTGCATTTAAATCCTTGATTCTGAAAATTATCTAAATACAAAACATTAAGCTCTTATAACCCCAAAAGTAGTATTTTTCAATGAAGGTGAAATTAATCTTTAAGGCCATTTATGAACACCACATTATTCAAAATCTATGCAGACATAATAATAAAATATTGTCACAGAAGCTATGCCGTAGTTTCAGTTGGCTTGGAGTCACAAGTGAATGTCCTGAGATACTGCAGAATATGGTTTCCACACAATGTTTTATAAATAAAACATGATTTTACTTCATATTCAGATTTGGTTACAAAATGTTTGTGAATTATAGCAGTTTTGTAAGTTCTCTGGTTTAGGTGTTTCAATTTGAGATTATCAAGTATTCATCAGAACAGACAGAAAAGACCAGTATTCCACTGAAAGGTGCATGATCTGAGTGAGACAGCAATCACACTAAAATGTTGTTCCCTGATTCAAAGACTATTTGATGTATATGCAATGTTCTTGCATCATAAAGACATACTGCAGGAGACTTATCTCGTGATACCCTCTGCTCTGGTGGTTACGACACTGACCTTAAGTAAAAGACTCAGTCCAACTCTGCCTTGGGGAAGACAGAAGTGAACACTATATCCTGCAGTCATTAGGATAATGACAATCATGCAAAAGTGAACTCAAATCACTTCAAGTAGAAGAGGAAAGTGGTCCCACATAACTTAGTGTGTATGGTGCAACCAGGGATCTCGCAGGATTCTTTAACTGTCCTACTTTTATCCATTCTTCTTCCTTTTCTCAGCACTTCTGGGGAGCAATATACCACCTACAGAAAACCAAAGTTATGGCCATTGTATCTGAGCATGAGTGAAGGAAGGTGGAACATATCCATGCAATGAAAGCACTAGATAGTGCTGAAAGACATCCCATTGCAATCTCTCAGAACAAGACCCAGTGACAAAATTCCAGCTTTAAATTTTTGATCAAACTACCCCAAACAGCGGACAATACTATGAATATGTTAAACTGGTCCCTGTAAAATCCCACATGGAGTTTCCCCTATTTTTGCAGAATTCTACAGTGCCTGTAGAATTATGAATTAGTTCCTACAGCCAAAGCAAATTTTGGAGATACAGTTTAAAAAGTCAGTGTGCAGCATACTTCAAGTACTGAGAAAAGGCATTCTAGCTACACAGGAAAAGAAAGAAAAAGTGTGAAAAATATGGCTTAATACACGTTCAATAATGCATGCTAAGAAATCAAAGTATTAGAATTAATAGAAATTATTCAAATTGACATTCCTAGAAGTACTATTTTTCTATCAATAGAAGAATCAGTGGAAAGCAACTGTCTGCCTCACAGTTCATCAGAAAAAGAATCACCTAGCCACAATTCATCAGAAAAAGACACTACACCAAAATGTCATTATAATGTAAGAATCAAGGAGATAATTCATCTCCCTATTTATGACCCTACGATGTAGCTGATGTGCTGTGCAATGCTGATTTAAAATCTACTCAATATCTCTTCAAACTCTGATTCTTTAAAAATACTCAGTGTGATTACAAAAAGTATTTAAGTTTATAATGGTCATTATATTTAAAAAGTGAGAGAAACCATATTTCTTATCCCTCTAGCATTTTTTTCAGTAGCACAAGAGGAAAGATCTATGCTTTTGTTGTTGTTTTTTAAACAATGGCTTTCCAGAAGCAATCAAAGGTGAGCCAAGTGTTTAGACTTAGTCAAAAGAAATCTGAGCTATGTGTATGTACCTATCCTCTTAAATGTACCCACTACTTCAGAACAATGCTGAATGGCTCAGAATTTATCAACACCAAAACCAGGAAAGAGTAGAATATTAATCCTGCTTCCACCTTAACAACTACCAGGGTGTCCAGGACTTGGAGCAAGTGAAACTTTTCTTCATGGACTTAAAAAGTCCTCATAAACCAGATATTCTGTTCATTTCAGTTGACATCTTGTAATGTAAACCTCTGATGACTATGCCATACAGAATTCTAGTATTTCTCATGTTAAAGTTTTAACTGCAGACCCATATTTTCACAATTTGAAGAAGAGAACATTCTATTCTATTTTATGATCCTTTATTTCTCCAGGACAATACATAAGTGCTGTCAATATGCTTTAAATAAATCTGAACTTTTCAACTTTTCTGCAAATACCTTGACTTGATTTTACTCTTAAATTGCATTTTGTATGTCCATTGAGAAAGGAGAGGTTACTTGCAACAAATCTTTGAATGTGCCACAATCATTGATGCGAATGTTTATCATTTTTCCAAAAGTCCATCTAGATATTTTGTAGATAGTAGTTTGGAGGAAAGTAGTTTGGGTTTGGGAAAGGGAATCACTCATTTCGATTGTACCATTGAGTGTCAGAGTAGTATTAATATAAATCAAAAAGCTACGCAGTGACTACAAGCCTGACACCTTTTTGTGAAAATTGCAGAAATTTTCAGCACTTAGTGAGATGAGAGAAAAATTACTGTCCAGAAGGCTGCATAGAACCCGCACACTGAAGTTTGAATTAAGCACCTAGACATTATTTGCAAATTTATTCCCCTGAAAACAGCTCTTCTATTGAATATTATTAAAGATCTAGTTGAGCTTCACAGCCATGACCTCCTATGCACAGTATATCAAACAACATGGAAGCAGTCACTTTTAAAATATCTAAGTTTTCAGTGGCTTCACTAAAGTAGGCTGATGCTATGTTTGTAAATATGCAAATAGATGTATTTATAAGATATTTGGCTCAGCTAAACTGAAGATCTAACCACAGAGTAATCCCAAAAACAGGGAAGAAATAATCTCTAAGTAAGGAAATGAGATCTGTTGCTGATTGTGTGTGAATCTAATGAGAAAATTCAGATACTCTCTAAAATACAAGAGAGATTATCAGGGAACATTTTCAGTTCAGTAGCTGACACATTTAACTATGATGTGCAACAACATTTTGCCTGCAAAGATTGCCACTCTCTCCCAGCTAAATCAAGGTCAGGGATTTGATCTCAGTGTCACATCAGAATTTGTAAGTCAGAGGGAAGGCAGGCCTGTGACTGTGGACACATCTGGCACTCCAAAAGCTGTAGAAGTGTATTTCAAGCACTGACCATGTAGTAGAAAAGCTGAGTTTAAAAACAGATTCCTCCATCTTCTTCCCCAAGGGACATAAGACTATGAGCGTCACACCATCAAAAAGGATCAGTAGCTTAGAATTGGCAAGAACACCTTCAGACAAACTGGTTCAGAACACTTAAGGACATGTCATCAAGTTGAGCTATGTAGAAGTAACCTTCATCCTACTAATGATAGCATTTAAACATTATCCATGAAAGAAAATTTTGGGAAGGACATTTGGAAACAGTCTGTGAGCACAGTGCTGGAACACTATCTGCAGTCTCCACCACTCCCTAGTCTGCTCTTACTAGAGAGACAACATAGTTTTAGACATACAGGCTGGGATTCACCTGTTCAAGCTAAAACATTTTAAGTATCAATTATCTAAATGTCTAAATTTCTCTTATAGTTGATGGACGGAAAAAAAAAAAAAACAGACTCAGGAACTGGTTCACAGTAGCTTAACATGGGTATCTAAGGACTGCTGAATCATCCCTGCAATTGGAGGTTTCCCTCCTTTCATTATAAAAGGAGTTAGAGAAACTAGTGTTGACAGACAGATCTGCCTGTTAGAAGTGTAAGGCTAGATGAAATGAAGCCCACTCATGGTACCCAGCAAGAGTATTTTAAACAGCTGCGATCTCCTCCTTTCACACGGTTATGACAACTACCTCCTCCTGGTAGGAGCAGCAGCAATGAACTGCACACCTATGCCAGCTACATTTGTCTGAGAGCATTAAGTTCACTGCAGTCTTCCTCTGCCATTCACAAAGCTCTCCACTGAAATTATTCTTGATGGAATACCCCAAGGCACTGACTCTGAAAATGGAACACCCCGTGGAGATTTAGAGGCGAATCTATTCCTCAATGCCATTTTTCCAGAATCTCTCAAGTCCTGACATATCCTTAAAAGGTATTCTATGTTTGCTAGCTTTCATCTGTTACTGTAAGAAGCAGGAATGACATTTCACTCCGTGAAAGCTGTGATTTCATTATTCCAAGAGCAGGAGCACAAAGTCTGCTGTGTCTCTGTGCAGATCTCAATTTGGGTAAGATAAGAGAACTGCTGAAATTTCTTTAGAGCCAGGAAAACACAATCTAAATAAAAGAGCACATAATATACAGCCTTACATATTTTACAGTTTTTTAAAGGCTTGAAATAAGAAATACACTTTTCTAATCAGAATTTAACTCCTGTTGCTTTAAAATCCCTCACTAAAAATCTATGCCAAGGAAGGTGTTTCACAAGTATCAAGAGTTCTGTTTTTACCTGGTAGCCACATGGCAGCTCTTTGTCTGAGGTCTTTGGAATTAATTTAGCTGGATTTTAGTTTTTGTTCTTAATAGGTCTGGCAAACATTTTATCCTGCTGCTACTATGTTCTAACATATGTAATTGCCAAGTTCGCAAGAAAACGACCCAATCCCAAGCAGATGGTGCAAGTTGTTTTTAAAACTGCAGTGAGACTTCTTTTCCAAAATGCTTGCATAGCTTTATGAAGTCTAATCCCTGTTCAATATACACATAGAAGATAAACTTGTGATCATGTATGCAGTTAGGGGCCAAATATGCAAAGTGTTGAGCTCTCTAGCCTAGAACTCTGAACTGGGATCATTTTTTGAATCTAAAACTCAGAACATGTTCCAGTATCTGTGGAACTGGGAATAAACTTTCAGTTCCTGGAAGACAATAAACACTGGTGTCCATTTTGGACTCCATTATTTACCTTTTTATTGTACATAATACATTGTACATTGTACATATTAATTTTAAATATGGGTAATTTATAGCAATACAAGTCAGAAAGGTATACAAATAAAACTAATTTTTAAATGAATTGTACTTTAAATGCCAAGTTAAATCTATGGGTGCTGAAAAACAAAGAGTGATCTAAAACAATGTTGTAAAAATAATTTACATAAACTCATTTTTTGTAGCTTGGCAAATAAGAAATATGAAGAAGCACAATAGGTGACATAAATCAGAAATGTAGATCCAAACATCTCCCAGCACTCCCTGAAGTTGAAATCTGGATCTGAATCCAAACACCATACCTTGCCAATCATTAATAACTGTAAAGTAATATTTTAGAATAACTTGGGGGAAAAAAAAAACAACAACAAACACAAAACCCAAATTAAAAAGCAGTAGAACAACCTCTTGCCAACCTATATACAGCAGAAGAAGCAAAATGCCCTGGCAACAGCCTCCTAAACCCTCTCTTACCTCGAAGGACCAGGCCCATATATTTTATAAGAGAAAGCATTAAATACAATTGTTTCACATAAATATATTCACAAAGAAGTCTTATATAAACGTCCACTGGTTGTTCACAGATCACTCTTTATTTTCATCGAGTTTGCAATATTTTTGAGACTCCAGCCACAGCTTTTGCACGGCGCTTAGCACGATACTAACAGCTGATGCCCAAACAAATAAACTAGAGCTATTACAAATAGTGTCCAAACCATCAAATTAACAGGTCACTGATATTAATTGGCATCTTCGAATATTGCAAAATGTTATTCATTTTACAGTGAAAGTCCTTATATACTTAGACAAAGACTAGGAGAGAATAAAAATAATGGATTAATGAATAATATGAGAGAATGAATAGCATGCATTATGCTATGGGAAGATAATGATGTGCCATTAAATAGATCAGCTATTATGCTTCCTAAATTTCAATAATATAGTTAAGAAAGAGCAAACAGGGCAAAAAGGAGTGAAAGAAGTGTAATATTGTTACTTAAAATGTGTGCCTAAAGGACCTTGTCTGTATACTTCTTCACAATTTAATCTGATTACCAAAAAAGAAGTAATTTTCTGCTCAGTGCTACTTGTGGGGGGGAAAAAAAAAAAAAACCCTACAAAAAAAAAAAAAACAAACAAGCTTTCATCTTATATAAGATTTTGCATAAAATGCTTTTCAGCCTCAAGACAGCTAACAAGTTAGTTATTAGAGAGCCTGCATAATTTTATGATACAATGGAGGGCTTATCATATTTCACATCTAGACTGTATTGTAAAAAAAATTTATCCAGTCATGGCTGGTTTTGACTGACTGGAATAAACATGATGGGAATAAGATGCACCTTCTTTTCCAAATGCAAGAAAAGAAGGACATTCTCATTAAAATGATTTGCTGATATGATTTAAAACAATTTATTTAATCTTCACCTTTTTAATGTAAATATCCTTCAACTGAGAATTTAAAAAATAGAATTTAAAATACATTTTGTAAAGTATAATGAGATGCTCTGTCAGATGGGAAGACAAATTAAAAGTGCAATTCACACTGTTACAGCAGCATCGCCACCACGGAGCTACTAATCTTTTGCACAAAGCTCACAGTAGAATGTACTCCAGTCTCTGTAGGGCACGTGATTATAGACTTGCAAGGAGACTGGGATTTAAATTATTCATCAATGCAGATTTCCTTTTGCAGAGAAATTAGTGTGCTACATAAATAGCAAAACTGTTAATTCTTGGCCTTTTGCAAATTAACTGCCTGGTAATAGCATCAGTTATTACTGGTTATTTTCCCGAGCAGTTACAATAGAAATATTCTGTCAAACAGAAAGCTGTATATGAAAATCATGCTAAAGACAGAACATCCACACAGCCAATTAGATGTTCAGAATGTATTAGGTCCTGCAAATGTAAACAGCTGAGCATAAACCTGTCAGGAGATCTGACAAATGCCAGATTGCGGCCATAACCTATATGTCCAGAGAACAATGCCATCTTAGCTACGGCACATCTTTACTTACAAACATCCAGAGGGAACAGGATATCAAAATAATTTGCCTGAAAAAGACTTGCAGTCTTCAAAACTGTCAGGTATGGATTTCAAGTGCAGTGATACGTGTTTTCATCTGCCTGCTAACCACAGAACACTGCAAGCCCGTTATTTACAAAGTCAAACTCCGTTGTCATCTAAACAGTATTATTATTAAACTCTCACACAAAGTGGTACTTGCCCCAGTTGGACCGTAGTGGATGGCAGTGTTTGTGACATGCTGGCTGTGCCAGTCTTTCAGCACAGCAGTACCAGAGGCTGGTTTCTTTTGCATTTGGGGGAACTGCCACAGAATTTCCAACCTAAAGAATGGATTTTAATAACCATTTTCTAGCAGCTTCACTGAAGGTACTCATGGGGCACAGTGTTAAACTTGCCTAAAATTTGGCCATTACTACAAAACAGGCAGAGTGCATCAGTGAAAGGACTGTGCTGGTTACTTCGTAAGTGCCTAGAAGGGTTCTTTGGACTTGTGGCCAGCTCAAAAAATTGTAACCTACAAAGAAATATAAAAAATAGAATACTTCATACAAAAATAATTTTGACAGTTACATCAGAAAAGCAAATATTTTAGCATGTAATTAAACTCACTGCTTCTGCTTTAGGAACAAAGGATTCAAAAGTAAGAACTAGGATCAAAGAGGAAAATATAAACTTCAGCCAAATCTAGGTGAAATGCCAAGATTAAAATTAGAGCCAAAAAGAATAAAATAAATAAAATAAAATAAAATAAAATAAAATAAAATAAAATAAAATAAAAATAAAATACCTAAAGAATTAAGTGCAAATAAATGCATGCAGGTTGATATTGGGCCAAAATACACCATCTCCAGTTCAAAATGTGAAATCTTTACTCCTGCAGCCTTAACAGGAAAGAAAAACACTTATCTTCTGCCTAGACTCAGGTCTCCTCTAGTTACATGGAAATCAAAGACACAACATGGAAATAAGTCTGTTATGTCACATTTCAGTTAAAATCTCTGGTCACAGTTTTGCAAATTCATATGACAATACTTTGGTCGCACAGGGCAAACTGTGTTCTCATTTTGAGTATTGTTCTTCCAGTACCACCACAACACTGCAATGGACCTATAACGGATGTGAACCAGTCCTATGACTGACCAATAAATCTGAACATTGAACATTTCAGTTAGTCTTGATCATTCTCTCCTGGAAAGGCAAAAACACCACATCCAAAAAAATCAGGGAACACAATCCATTCTCCCCAGAAACACAGATCTAGTCAGCCTCCCCTCCTACCCTCTGAAAGACACACAGCAAGTTCACAGACCAGCCCGGACTCTTATCAATTTCTCATGGCCATCAATGGAGGCAGTCTGGCAGGTAATGCTTTCTCTTTATTTCCCACAATAATGATCACAATACAAATGCTTACAGCTCAAGGAGATCTGTTTACAGAAGCTGAAAATATTATTTGGGACAAACCAGACACTTCTAAAGAGAAGACTAGGTCACATATTACTTTTCTGAAATGCTGATTTTATTTTTTATTTTGCAAAGATATTCAGCATACTAAACAAAGATGTAGTTTACTCTGTAAGAATGTTGATCTTACTCCCTAAACTAGTAAACATCCCTGATTCTACCTTGGCAAAATCCATGAGGAGTGAGTTGCCGCTGCCAGCAGGTTCTACAGACCGAGACACTCCTTCCAGGAATACAGACCTGAAACGCACTACAATAGCATTTCCAGTTTTTAGGCCAGATAACATTATGATGTAAAAATATATCAGGTTTCATTATCTAGAAGGGTTTAATTTGCTACTAGAAACAATTCTGTTTCTTTCAATAACAGTATTCAATTAATCCACCTTCCCCCTTACTCAGAACAGAAGCAATGCAAAATAGCACCCATATGGAAATCAGTCCTGGTTCCTAGATATTTTATCACAATTTGTAACACTTGTTTTGATTTCACTTAGGTTTTAGCTGTGTAGTTAAGCATCTTCTTTCACCAGTATGTATGATTGGAAATTTTTATTCTGAAATTACTATTCAGAAAAACAATTGTCAATAAGGTTCATGGAAATCTCTTTCACATAATCTACCTTAGAAAACTCCTATGCAAATTAATCTAACTACCTGCACATGGATACAGCAGGCATATTTGCTACAAAAACCTGCAAAGTGGTGGTGACCCGAAGCATTTTTCCTGCATGTTCCCCTCCTTCCAGACTCTTATCCCCTCTTTGCTTAGAATGTGCAATTTAGAGACCCTTCCAGGAGAACTTCAGAATGCCAAAGCTTTGGACACGTGTAAGGGTAAAAGAATGAAATCCTTTTATTCAAATACAGTTGGTTCTAAATATAATCTTTCCCTTTTAAATGTCATGTATTTCCAAATATGTATCTCAGTGGTGAGATGAGTTTAAAAAGCAGCATAGTGAAAAATCTTACTCTGCTGAAGCAGCACTCAAAAAAAGATAATTACCTTGCCTGTAGTCCCACTTGTCTCTCTGGAACTAGCAATCCCAGTGCTCGGAATAGACTTGTACATTGCATGTAATGGAGCAGCCAGCCTAAATATAGCTCTGTGCCACTGCAGCTGGACTGCTGCTGTTATTCCAGTTAGTTCATTTAGCAGGAGATTAAGTATCTCCACATTGCACAAAGGAGACTGAAGGCCAAGTCCCTCGGTAACTTTAAAGAGAGTCCAAGCACAGAGGAAATTCCTTGCAGATAAAATACAGCTGTCAGACTATAAACTTTCCAGTTTTTCTATTCCCTTCCTTTCCTCAAAGGGAGAAGAGAGCTGAGCCAGGATAATTACATTGTCCTTTCAGCATAATTACACAGCTTTGTCACTGCTTCACACATAATTAAGTATTAATATTACCCTATAAGTAAACAATACATACATGATATCTCTGCCATGTGCGAGAAAGCATTGCTTTAGATACGCACTAGTAGCTGGAGTAAAATGGTAGAATGCATGCACCCAAACCTATACTATACTGTCAGATATTTTTGGTTAAAATGAATTTGTTTGTTCTTCAGTACAATAAGCTATTAAAAATAATATGCACAATGCTCAAAGTATTCATTATTGAAGTGCTTCCTATGCAATGAACAATGTGTCTAAATATCTGAATCATCACAGGAAACAAGATACTAGACTCAGTACTGCTGCTTAGAAACAGTATGTCAGGCAGCAGCTCAACCCCACCAAGCCACTCGCTCACTCCCACCAAGCCACTCGCTCACTCCCCTAGTTCGATGGAAAAGAGAATCAGAAGAGTAAAAGGAAGAAAATTCATGGGTTGAGATAAAGACAGTTTAATAGGTAAAGCAAAAGCTGCATGCACAAACAAAGCAAAACAAGGAATTAATTCACTGCTTCCCATCATTAGGCAGGTGTTCAGCCATCTCCAGGAAAGCAGGGCTACATCATGCATGATGGTTGCTTGGGAAGGAAAATGCCGTCACTCCAAACATTCCCCCTTGCTCCTTCTTTCTCTCAGCTTTTATTGCTGAACACAATCCATATGGTCTGGGATAGCCCTTTGGTCACCTAGGACCAGTTGTGCCAGCTGTGTCCCCTCCCAGCTTCTTGTGCACCTCCAGCCTCCTCACCAGCAGGGCAGCATGAGAAGCCCAAAAGCCTTTACACTGTGCAACCACTGTTCTGCAACAACTGAAGCATCCCTGTGTTATCAACATCATTTCCAGTACAAATCCAAAACACAGCAACTTACAAACTACTATAAAAAAAATAACACTATTCCAGCCAAAAAAAGTACACTTCCAAAGAAGAGTGGCACTATGTTAGATGTTCTTTATATAGCACTATATGTCCTTTACCTACGTGCTGATGACTACATGGGGAAGGGTGACAAAAGCTATTGAGAGTGAGGTCCTCCATGTTTATTTGTGAACTTTGAGACAAGTCAGCTTTAGAACTGCTCAGTCTGGCCACTGTCCTGTGCTGAATCACCAAGAGAAGACAGAGTTCACATAGAATGTTTCCTTCATGCAGCAGTCAGCAGCATAGGGACTCACTGGGTTTGATGTTGTACCAAAACCATTAAAAATAATAACCTATTTTCATAGTTTCATCACTTTCAGAAACCATTTCTGTGTTTGCCTTTCAAAATATCGTATAGCTGTGAGTTTTAGAATTGACTTATCAGTTGTACGAAAAAGCACGTCCATTTCGTTGCCTCAAACTGCTAAAGTAAGTTGGTGTTCCTTTGTTGTAGTGCAACACAAGAAAGAGTGATCATTTACAATTTTGTACACATTTTCACATTTCTTCACAGCTGTCTGTTTTCCAAAGGGAAGAGTCCCAATTTACATTGTCTTTTCTAATATCACAGCTGCCCCATGCCTCTGGTTCATATTGGGTTAAATTCCCTGTACCCTTTCTAGTTCAGCTACACCTTTCTGTGATGTAATGAATGAATCTTGCATGTAGTATTCAAACCAGCTTGTGCAATATGTCATTGTAGTAGTGAAGTTCTGGTATTTGTCCTCAAAGCCTGAGTGCCAAATTTTCAACATCTACTTCTCCTTTTTGGCATTCAGCATTGAGGTGATATTCTGTATGAAGTATCTGCTGTGATTCTAATACTGCTAAATGATAATAGTAATGGTAATTTTGAGGTCATTATTCTGTATGTGCAGTTAAGACCATTTCCTTTGCATGCATCACTTGGTATTTATTGACATTGAATTTCATTTGCCATTTTATCACCCAGTAACTCAGTACTGTACCATCAGAATCTCATCACAGACTCTTTTAAATACCAGGCATTACTTTGTTTTGTCTGCATACTTTGTCTCTACAATACTCATGTTCTGAATAATTTATGAGTTTGTGAAATTCAAATTTATGAATATGCTGAACTGCACGGGCTCAGCACAGATTTCTGCAGGACTTCATTTTTAACTACACTCAATTTTAAGAACAATCAACTGATTTCTACCTAGCAATATTTTAATAAGGTGGCAATGTGGGTCTTTGTTGAAGGAATTTGTCATAATCTCTTTCACAGTTCTAAGTACATTGTATCATCTGGATCATCTTTATCCCATGTTTACCAACACATTCAAAGAACTCTAGATTTTAGACTCATTACATTCCTTTAGTTTCCAAGCCATTTTGGTGCTTATTGCATATATTTATCTACGTGTCCACTAATTCTACTCATTATAATAACATCTATCAAATTGCTTAATGCAAATGTCAGATTTCTTGGTATGTAATTCACAGGATCATCCTTGACCCCGTTTTAAACACTAGCATCACATTTTCTACTTTCTACTCATTCGAAATTGTAGGTTCCATATTACTATTAGTAGCTCAGCAACTTTAAGTTCCTCAGAACATTTAGATAAAAGCCATTAGATAGCAGTGATTTGTTACTATTAATTTTATTGACTAGCTGCAAAATTACTTTTATTAACATTTTAATTTGAGACAGTTTCTCAGATTTATCATCCATAAACAATGACTCTTGTATAGGTATTTTCCTGACCTTCTCTGCAGTGAACATAAATGCATACAATTAAGTCAGATTTTCTGCACAATGACCTTATTACACTCAATAATTTTGATTATCTACCTACGTAGCCATGGCTGACATTCTCTGGCAGACTTCCTAATTCCAATGTGGGTGAGGGGGGTGAGGGTTATTTGTAGCTTTCTGTTAGGAAGTTGTCCCTCAAAATGTTTTTGGTTTGTTTCAATGCAATTTTGCATTTAAACTGCCAAGTTTACATTTATTCCCATTTTCCTCATTTGGACATGACATACATGCCTGTGAGTTCTACTAGTTTCTTTTTGGTCGTTATTTAACATATTTTCAGTATTTTAAAAGTATTCTCAGTACTTAAGTTTATAGTTTATTTAAATATATCAAGGTTACCTGCAAGCATTTTTGTCGTTGTTCCTGCTCCCATCAATTAGCTTCTTTACGCTTTATCTTTCTCACAATCCATATTTTTAATATTAAAGGTACAGTGGAACTTTTTAGATATTTTTGTATAACATATTTGAAGGCAACTGAAATCTCTAGGCATATTTGTGTTTTCTGCTTTTACAAATTCTCTGGTCCCTGACTAGTCATCTAAGAAATACTCATTTACTATCTCTTTCGGTAAAACTACAGGCATCCATGTGAAATTGTCAAGTAGAAAGTTGACAACAGGCAAGGGAAGGACCCTTTTCATCCAGTATTTCTTCAGACTATGGAATTCACTGTCAGCATTTAGGCTACGTGTTCAGTAGCATAGTCTAATAAACCTTTCCCTGCTTAGGCATGCCATGTCAGCCTCTAGCAAATCTGTGATTTATTATAACAAAGATACCTTACATGACTTAATACTTCCACCCATCCACATAATGACTTAATGTGTCATTTTTATTTACTTTCTACTCCAGCAATATATGTCTCTTTGATTATGTTCTCTCTCTGAATTTTACTTCAGAAATTCCTTTTATACCAATATGCTTGTTTAAGCTTTTTCATTTCTCCATTTGGGGTTCAGACTTAAAATGCAGAGGTGGAACTGAGCCTGGAAGACATACACAGGGAGCTCTATGGAATATCACTGTATTGCTGATTACTTAAGCTAAGTGCAAGATTATTGAAAAGTTCTTCCAAAAGATAGGAACACACATTAACTGGAAAAAGGTGCTTATTTACAAGATATTAACTGTATCAGATTAATTCCATGTGAAGATCTCTTATTCTAAAACAATAACTTATTACAAAATAGTTTATTTCCAAAAGAGTGTGTGTGTACATATATGGCATTATTCAAAAAGACTGCACTGCAAACAAATTCTCAGAAATACCTCTCATCAGCCAGATTCTTGATTTTCTTAGGTCATAAACATTAAGTGACTGTTGTTTTCACTTTTCTCTAAGAATTTATAGAAATTAAATACTGCCTCACTAATTTACTGACACTAAAATAAGCTTTGTATAGAGTGCTGTGTACTTGCAAAAGTTAAGGCTGTGTGAGTATTGCCTTTGTCCTCTTTCTAATTCAAGTTGTGCAGTATTGATTTATATTTAATCTTCTAATGGAATGGAAATAAAGCAAATCTCAATTTCAACGCTGAGCTGGTCAAACTGCAAATAATTATATATAATAGTCAATTGGTAGGCAAGTGGAATTGTAGGTTTATACTATGAACATCACATTTCAAACTGTCTTCCAGAGGTTGAGTAAAATATAGAATTATACATGAACTTCATTGGCTTTCAGTCTCTAGTACTTGCTATTATCATGTCATACTTGGAGAAGAAAAGTCTCCCTTTCAAGAACACAACACATGACACTGATTGTACAGATTATCCTGTCAAGGACAAGATAACTATTGTGCAGATATATAGACAGATAGACACATGGAAAGACATAAAACTTCTTTTCAGTCCAGAAATTCTGGTCCACTCTTAGTTGAGAAGTGAACAGGGAATCACAAGAAAATATTTCATCTTGTTTCTCTTCATAGTAACAAGACATAACAAAAGATGATTATATGTCAGATCGAACGTTCATAGAACTCCATATCCTGTCTCTGCCAATGGTGAATAATGATACCTAAGGAACAGTATAAAATAAAGCACATAATGGTAATTCCATGACAAACTCTCCCTATCCATAGAAAACTTCAGGACAGGGTTGGTCAAATGTCTCTTTTTCAGGTTGAAGTACACTGGCACAGGAAGTCAATCTTGTATTTAAGGAAGTCATTACACTCCTTTCATGAGTCAAACCTTCTTTATCTTTCCTAATTTTTCCGTATAGTTTTCAGGACTGGAACCCTGGAAGTGTACAAAATATTAAGGATGAAGACAGACCAGAGATTTGTACAATGCCATAATGATGTTGCCTGCTTTCTTCTCTATTCCTTTCCTAGCAATTCTCTTCATTTTATGTGCCACCTTTGTGCACTGTTGAATCATTGGCTATTTCTAAGCATTGAGCTGACTTTTTCATAGAATGTTCTACTATAATGCAAAGATTTCTTCCTTGAGTGGAAATAACTCATTCAGAGCCCATCATATGTGTATAAAGTTAGCTTTTTCTCCAAATGTGCATCACTATCAACAATGAATTTCATGTGGCATTTTATCATACAGTCCCTCTGTATTGTGAAATCTTTCACAACTCTCCTCAGTTCATTTCCATTTTCACTTCACTGAATAGATTAGTGTCAGCACACTTTGTCACCTCGCTGTTCACCTCTTTTTCCAGATTACTTATCAACATGTTGAACAGATAGGCTTAGCACAGATTCTTCTGGACTCCACAAAGGATCTTTCCCTACAGAAAAACCTGATAATTTCTCTCTTTCTTCCCCCCCCTACCTTTAAACTGTTTATTATTCTAAGAGAAGACCTTCCCTCTTATCTCATTGCATCTTAATTTTTCACTAGCTTTGATGAGCAATCTTCCTAGAAACCTTTCTTCAGAATGCAACTGAGAAATAATTTGCAAATATTTTCTCAGATTTTGGTGAAAGCAAATTTATTTGTGAATATAAATTTCATTTCTGATGTTTTGACCAAATGAATTTTCCATTAAATTACATAAGTTTATTATATACTTTTTATTGTAATTTTCATTTATATTCTATTTTTGCTTACTTCACAGCCTCCAAATGATCTTCTGATGCAGTTTTGTGCATTGTGGTATTAGGACATTTAAACAATTAAAAATAAATTATCACATGATCCTGTCTGATTTCTTTATGTGCTAATAAGAATAATAATTTTCAGGTAATCTTTTCAAATTCCTAGATGGAAAGCTTATGTCTGTTAGAAATTTTCTTTCTTATGATGGCCAAGTAATAGAACTACTTGAAAGTAAATCACTCAATCACACTGGCCAAAAGCTGAGCTGGTGGAATATGACAAAAATTACTTATGCACACTAGCAATTAATTTTAATAGTATTATACCACTTCCCTTTTTTTATTTTTTCTTTTCTTCATGAAAACTTGATAGGTAAAGCTTTGTCACACTATTCAAGGAAAGCAGAAGCTACATTATGCATCCAAGGATAAAGTGATATTCATAGAAGTATGTGCTCTGGAAGCACTCCAGAGGCCTCTTTGAAAGCTCTCTGGTCTTCATTTGGCAGGAGCTCAACTTTAAGTATGCAAATGGTTCTATTCAATTATGAACTTCAAAAAGTAGTTCACAAGAATGAACTTTTTACAAATTGGGCCAAGCAGTGAGGTAATAAAACACAAAACATGGAGTCTGCTCACATGGCAGTGGAGGCAAGTTCTCAGTGCTTTCAGTTTCTACACATTGAAATGACCACAGTCTGTACAGTATCATTATTTATAAGTAATTTACTGGTGAGATCATAGATCATAGTTGAGTAGACTTTTTAAACCTTACAAAAGACAAAGGCATGGAATAGTCAAATCCCAGGACATCTAGAAGTATCAGATCAGAACCAAAGAATGCAGAACAGCTTTAGCTTTAGCTAAGTTCTAAAAACCGGCCTCTATGTAAGAGGGAGCATATTAGGATTTTTTTCCCAGGATATCGCCATGAGCTACAGATAAGCAGCTGAAGAGAGCTGGAAACTGTAGTGCTGCACTTTATAAACAGGATATAACTATGATTTGTAAAACTTGTTGCAGAGATTCCTCTGTTTCTGTTACTGAAGCGTCACAAAGGAAAGATGAATTGGTAGTACAACTTCATGCCTCTGCTTGGTCACAGCCTTTATGGACCTAATCAATAAAGAAATTGAGCTTAGTCAGCTTGCTTTCTTACACTATTCATAATGAGGCAAACATCTCACTTCAGCAGATGCTGCAAGACAGTTTATTCATAGTAAATTTGGGACTTTTTCCAATAGAAATCATTCTGTAGTGCTTGAATCCCTACAGGGCAAACTAACCTTGTCACTTGGTCTAGAACAGATAGTCTTACCAACTACGAACGGAAGCTGGAAGAGCCCTTTCTGGTTAACAGCATCAATGTCCAAGCTTCCCTTTCGTTTCCTGGAGAGCTGTCTTCTTTGCTTTTAGACCACAGGGATTAGCTACACGTCTTCCAAAATAAAAAACACTAGAAGACATTCAAGTGCAATTATTCACCGGTTCCTCTCAAACCACCAGTGACCCTAACTGCTCAGTTTTCTCAATATAAAAGGGAACCATCTACCTCAGGGTACTTCAGAGAAAACAAACAAACAAATAAATAAAGCAGTAACTCACATAAACAAGGTTCCAAAAGGCATAGATGTAAACTGAGTGTATATACTAACAAACCAGGGGGGTGGGGGGGATATTTTTTGTTACATGGAACAGAAAAAATAGAGAGCAAACTTGCTTCATTTCTGTTGCTCATCCTTTCCAGAGGAATTGATGCAAAGTAAGCCAGAATTCATAGAATCACAGAATCATAGAATGTATTGGGTTGGAAGGGACCTATAAAGGTCATCTAGTCCAATGCCCCTACAATAAGCAGGGACATCTCCAACGAGACCAGATTGCTCAGAGCCTCATCAATCCTGACCTTGAATGTCTCCAGGGATGGGAGACATTCCAAATTCTGAAGCCATAACACCTAAACTCCCATTATCTTGCCAGTTTTAGAAGAAAGGGAAAACACAAAAGGCATGAAAAAGGATGAACTCCACAAATTTGCAAAGAAATAAGGCTAGACTGTATTGAAGCACAGAGAGGTAAGGGTATGGGGCAGGGTCTCAGGGATGAGGAAGCAGAAGGAGGTAATGCAACGATGAAAAAATCAAACTGTGTTATCATGAATTGTGGAAAGAATTGAGTTCCTTCCAAAAAAACCCAACAATAACCAGACAACAATCAGTCTTCTACTATGATCAGCTGGATCTTTCACCTCAATGAAAAATTATTTATTTCTGTTAAAAAACTCAGATGTCTGGGGCAGAAACAAAGAGAAATAGGGATTTTATCAGCACCTACTGTTATTTTGCAATCCCACATTCTCAAATCTACAAATGCCTGAGCCAGTGCCTGAGTACTGAGTATCCTTCCCAGCAGCTTGAACAGTCTATCTACCTATACTTTAACTGCTACCTACAGACCAATATGAATGGTACCAATTCTGGACAGCATTACCATATGCTACTAAATAGTTTAAGAGCTCTCATAGTGGTATATGGCTTCTATAAATACCAGAGAAGTAGTTTTTGTTACTCTCAAGTTTGAAAGCCACTGATAATCATTCCAGATATGTACCATTATTGTCACCTGCCAGTCCATGCTTGCCTTCAGGCCTGTATTTTGCCTTGAATAAAACTGATCTAATGCACAGAATTTCAGATATAGTTGTTCTGTGCACTCCTCTTCCACATACTGGCCTTGCTCTCCATCACTCTATTGCTGCTTCAGCACTACAAGCAGCTGCCAAAACTACCAGAAAAGCTGTTCAGTATCAGTAGTAAACATTGTACTTAAGCCATCTGCAGATACACAGCAAATACATCACATGGATAGCACCATAGTTGCAATAACCATTTGTCCATACTGACCAGATACAAGTTGAAAATAATGTTTGCTAGCAAAAATACATACTGGGAATAGTGAGAAGTCAAAGGAAATCATGTAGTTTGGCCCCAAATTGCAGAATCCCTATTAATTCTTGCAGATTTACAGTTCTGCTAAACCCCTGCCATAGGAGGGCATCCAGTAGCATGGTAAAGCGATGGAGATAACTTGATCTGTTTTCTTGCTTTCAGTATTTATGTAATTATGGAAGTTGTACAACCAATTATGAATAATCTATAGAATGAAAATTGTTCACCTAAAAGTCCCGTACAATATACAATTAATTCATTTAGGGAAATAAATTATTCTAAGTCACAGGTTATTTGCCAAATAAATTATTCACTGTGAATTGTTCACCCCCTAGTAATCAAGGGCTAATCTGCTGTTCCTCCAAAGATCAAGTCAGTAGAAGAATGCAAATTAATCTGGAAATTGTAATAACCCTTGATTCATCTCTCTGGCATATATATCAATGCAACTTGATCCTGTTTCTTATTTCTTTATAAAGACTGTATTAATTAATTTGATGAAGATCAAATCCAAAAAGCAGAAATACCCAAAATAAAGTAAAAAGAAGGAAAAGTTCTTCTCTCGCAACAAACAGTAATATTCTGCCTAAGCAGCATTCATTTTAAATAGCATAAGCCCTTATATTTCTGTTGTGGAATTATAATCCTCTTTGCTCTCTGTTATCCACTCAGATCACTTACACAGCTTAAATTCTCTAGGTATTATATCAAACAAGTACTTTTTCTCAAGACTTTTAGTGAAGGAATTTGATATCTATTTTAATTTCACTTTCACTTGAGAGATAATTTTGGAGTCTGCTGCAAGACAAGCAAAAACCAGTGTCTGAAGGTAGTTATTTTGTGCCTCTCCAAGGAGAAAGACCCCTGCGGCCATACAGTACTTGTTAAAATGATGCTGAATGCTTCTCATGAAATCATATCAGAAATACAGTAGTTTACATTATTTAAGTCTGCATGGTTAGGTAGTAACCTAGCACTGAAGCAGGGGTTTGGATTAGTAGACTTCTTTTTGTTCTCATTTTCTATTATTCTGTACTTGACTGAGTAGGTCTAGAGAGTTCTACCCTAGCTGTTAAACCTGTATTTCTCATTTCTCATCTCTCTTCCTTGCTAAAGAAGGTGTCCCCACCTTCTTTATGTTCCTTACTTTTTCCATATTGCAGTGTGTCTGTCTCCAGGCATATCCTCTAGCTTCCCCCACTGGGAGATTTCTTAACTTTCTGCATTTCTATTTGTCCCTTCCTATCACTGAAACTACGCTGCTTTTCCTAAGTTCCTGCTTTGTTTTCCCTTTACTGGCAGAGTACCTGTAATTCCCTAGGAGGGCTATTTGCTCAGACCTCTTCCCATAGCATGCTAGGACATCATGTGGCAAATCCTATGAAGGCCGTGGGCATAAACACACTGTGGAGCGGTTCATAGATTCCTGATTCATGTGCCTTCACTGGTGAAAGGAAGACCCTGGCATACATGTTCCCATGAGCTCCAGATCCCTGTTCCCTTTCCAGCTCCTCCAGATCCCCTTGCTCATATTCTAGATGCACAGGTCTCCTCACTTGTTCCTCTAATGTTTCCTCTGAGGGCCCACCTTCTCCTGGCTCTGGCATGCTGGCCATCAACACCATCAGGAGGAAGAAAATAATGGCAAGGATCTTTCATCGGCTCACTTCTCTGAGCAAATCCCCACCAGATGTCTTCCAGAAGCAATGGGTGCTCTCAGACATGTTAAGCTCCATGCCTTCTTACTGAGCCCACTCAATTACTTTTGGAGGCCTTGATCTGCAAACCCTGGTTTGTGGGGTTTTTTTCCATTGGTTGTCCCCCATCATCAGTTGCCTATTCTTCTTACTTTTGCTCAAGAGGTATCTAGCCACATTAAAACAGGAAGCATCAAACACTTTGGGAAGGCCATCTCCTTTCTTAACCACATATGGCTCAAGCTCCAGTCATATTTATGCAGCCAGTGCATTCCTTAGGATAGCTGCATGTTATCTCTTTTCATGTACTGTAACAGATCCCAGTGGGAAACTAATTTCTTACCACATAAAAATATCAACGATTTCAAAAGCTTTCTTTTCCTATGCACAGGGAAATACAGGCCAAGAATTCAAACATTTTTTAACCTGCAAATGCCAACAGAAGACATAGTTTAGCAAGTCAAATAATGTAATTTTTAAAATTTTCATTCCATTGTTGATATTACTATATAACAAATACAACTTTCAAAACAATTGTTCGTATTAAGAAGGAATAAATTCTTCCATTGGAAAATGGTAAAATGGGATGTTTCCACCATTTTGAAACTTCTTCAAATCAATTTTAAATGAGGAAACAAAAAAGATATCTCCCACAAGCAGTTTAGGTTCAGTTTCATCAATGTTTTCCAACTAAAAATGGTTTCATCACAGATCTATTTGATCTGCTTTATCTTGTAGATTATTTATGATGTTTTGATATGAAAGTCTTCTTACATTATTTTTTCCAATTCGCTTGTTCTAAAAATTTTATATTAATTCAAGGGAAGTATTTATTTTACTGATTAAAACATAAATGCTTTTTTTTTTCCATCACATGCATAATCCATAGGTCAGAGTACAGCCATAACTGAGTTTCATATGTAACATCATGATCTTTCAGATAATTAATTTTTATTTTGAGGTGTATAACACTTAAGCAACTGTTGGTATTTTTTCCTATGTATTAGAACACAATATGAATCTTATACTAGGTTTCTAATTGCATAATTTCTCCAAGATAAGGTGATATTAAAAGAGTTCAACATTTTCAAACCTTACCTCTAACACTGAAGGCAGTGAGTTCTGTACTTAACAGAACACTGAGAAACAGTAAAAGATTCATTTTTTATTACACTTCATATCCCGTGTTTGGTAACAGCTTAGAGGTTAACACTAGCGCCTTCGAGAGCTGAGCCATAAATAAAAGCTTAGAACTAAAACAACTGTTCTCTTGAAAATCAGATCCTACAAAGGGATCAGCTCCTAATACAGACAATTCAGGAAGCTAGCACCATCCAATATCAGCTCTTTGGACTGTAAAATCTTGCTAGTAGAGTCTGGACAGAATATATGGGAGGGGGGGTGAGTGTGTGTGTGAACGTGCGTCTACAGAAGCACAAAAAAATAACAGCAAAAATTTTTTCTAAGTGGCAATTCCAACAAACCCTTTCTTGTTGAAATTTAATTTTCATAAAAACAGGGTGGTTTTTTTTGTTCAGATAAGGGGTTTTATTTTAATTTCTCTTTTATATAATGAAACAAAGGTATTCTTAAAATAAAGGAACAGGCTGGTTTGTCTTTCATTGATGGGAGAGATTAAAAATTCAACTACATTGATATCTACATAATTATGCAACCTTTTATATAAACTAAAATTATTAAAGAAAAAATGTTAAGTGTGCAGTGACACATGCATTTAACATTATGTGTATTGACCTTTTTCAAATGAAGTTGGTTTCAAAAACAGTATGAAAGGAAACACTACTACCCTTCATAGCTATATATTGCTGGTTGTTTATGAGTTAATCTGGACAACTGACAACTGAAAAATTGCATCAGCGTCTACACCAGGTTCCATGAACACTGAGAAGCAAGCTTATGATTGTAACAGTTTTTGGTTTTGTAGATTGGTTTTTTAGATTGTTCGAGTTAGAGAAAGTTACTCACTAGCTACACATTTGGAACATGAGCAAATAAACTCTGTATCCCCTAGTGCAAAACCATGTGACAGCATAACCCGTTTCCTAGGATTGCTGAAAAAAATTACTAGATTAAAAGCCCACAAAAGAAATCTAACCTATTACTTTGTTTTCTGGATTTCAGGACAGCAATCTACAAGCGATGAGCTCTTCTTTTATCAAAGCCAAAAGGCTTCTGAGCAGAGAGATTTTATGTAATAAAAAATAAAGCCTCCTCTTTTCCTAGCCTCTTGTTTTTTCATCCTGGCCTTTAGCAATGGCAGCTGAGGTTTCACAAGGACACAGGTACCAAAGCCTTGTATTCACATTTCCCTGCAAAAAGAGCTGCAGTTCTTCCCATAGCCCATAACACCTGTGACACAGCTGCAAGGCTGTCTCACACACCCTAATGCTTCTTCCAAGTGCCCTGCTGATTTTCTTGAGCAGCAAAAAACAGTGCCCACTGTGCTATATTGTTTTCCTTCTTTTGTGACAGTGATAAGTGAGGCCTTGCAGCAGGAGGACCATTCATTCTGCACTATTAGAGACAGCCCTTATTTGGTGCCTAATGTTCCATGACCCATAAGTATTAAAGGACCTGCTAAGAAGTATTTGATCAGCTAGAAGGTATATTTTTGAGCCACAGGCATGCAAAAAGAACATACTGGAGAACAAAAATGTTTAATATAATGGATAGAATACAGCACGCCAGGTAATAAAACAACAGAACACAAGCATAACCTGCCTTAGAGGCAAATTTTTGCACAGAAAACCCACCACCCTCTTCGCTGCAAAGCCACAGAGACAGTCAGTCCCAGGCATAGGAACAGCCAGCCTCTCCTGGAAACACTGCTTGACCTGAAGGCTTAAACACTGATGCAAGAGACAATGAAAAAAATAATTAGGCTAGATATTAGAAATAATTTCTTTACTGAAAGAGTGGCTGGACAGTGAAACAGGCTGCCCAGGGAGGTAGTGGAGTCACCATCCCTGGAAGTGTTTAAAGGAGATACAGATGTGGTGCTTAGGGACATGATTAACGGGTAGATAAAGGTTATGGTGGGTGGCTTTAGGTTATGGTTGGACTTGATGATCTTCAAGGTCTTTTCCAACCAGGTTGATTCTGGATTCTGTGATTCTATGATGTCATGTTTTGTATTAGTCCATTAGTGCCTGATTTCCTCTGGATTGTCAAAAATCCTCTGAGAAATTAGGTTTCACAGAACCAGTGGCAGGGTTAATGCCTTGTGAATGCATCGGTCTGGGAGGCTAGCAGAACAGTCCAAGACATAGGCAGCAGCAATACTGTGTCAAAGCCATATCTGGTGACCTATAGAAAATAAAAAAGGGATGTACAGGCACAGTAACTCTCTTCATCCTCCTTCATTCACTTCCTTTCCCACCAGCAAAGGAAAGGTTATTTTAGTTAGGCAAGACTGGAAGTGACATCAGGAAGCAGGAGGTCTCTAGCACAGTCCCCTGCTCAAAGCAGAGTCACCTTTGAGCTCAGACCAAGCTGCTCAGGACTTTATCCAGTCAGGTTTCGAAAACTCCAGGGACAGAGAGCACAACCACCCTGGGCAGCCTCCTGGTGAAAAAATTGTTTTCCTTATGTCCAGTCTGTACCTCTCCTCTTTCAGCTTATGCCTATTATCAGTCTCCCAAAGAGCCTGGCTCCATCTTCTCATTAACCTCCATGTAGGTATCAGTGAGGTGTTGTTAGGTCCCCCCAAAACTAGCTTTTCACCAGGCAGCAAACAAGCCCTGGTCCCTCAGGCTCTCCTTGCAAAGCAAATGCTCCAGCCTTGGCCATGATGGAGGCCATCTGCTGAACATGCTACAGTTTGTGTCTTTCTTTGTAAGGTCCAAAACCTGACAGTGAGACAAGGTCAATAAGGGAGGATGATCCTTTCCTTCAGTCCACTGCTTGTGCTCCTGTTTGTGCAGCCTAACCCCAGGCTGGGCTGCTGCAGGGATGCTTCCTTCCCAGGGACAGCACTGGGCATTTCTCCTCATTGAATTAATATGGATCTAAATTCACTAAAATGGATAACTGAGAGCACCACCACGAGGAGGAACTGAACCTCTTGCAGGAGGTGTCTACCCAACAGATTCACTCATTTTCAGCAGGGTCAGAGCAGCAGGAGCAGCCACTGGGCATGTCGGACAGACACAGGCCCTGCTGCAGCTATAGCACCCACAGAACCAGCTTGTCGTAGTCCCTGCTCCTTCTGGCCCAGGCAAACCAAAGGTGGGTGTGGGTAACAACTTGACGGCTTGTAAATGCAGTAGAAATGGCAGTCTCAATAAGCAGAGTCCAACGAGGAGCTCAAGGAGAAAGCAATCATCTTGTTAGCCCTTAATCTGACAAGAGCCCATCCTGAGAGCTGAACATGATTAACAGTTATTCTAAGGTATCTCTGTGTAATCAGGAAATGCTCTGACAACAACTCCAGGAGGAGATTAAGGTCTTTTCTCTACCTGCAAAATATGTACGTGCTCCTTCAGTTAGCTCAGTAAGGGAAACACCTATTTTGCAAGCAGGCAAGGGCTGGCCCTGCTCGTGCTCTATGCAGGCTCTCCAGCCAGAAGCTGTGGCTAGAGTTTTCCAATAACAAATCTTCTTAACCAGCCCTATGGAGAAATGGGACACGTTGGTTCAGACCTAGTGTTACACCCTTTGCATGCACAGACAGAGCAGCTTGTGTCTGCTTAGCAAGCAGCAGGTAGGCAGTGGATCCCTCCTGCTTTACTCAGGCCATAAACCCACAGCCCTGCCCATTCCTTTACTCCACTGTTGCCTCCCAGCACTTCCCAAGCTTCCCAGAGCATGGGTGTGTCGCCCTGGACACAGCCACATAAGGAGATGCCCGCATGTAGTGGCAGCAGCACTGAGCCCAAGGAGGTGCCCCTCACCAGTGCCAACCAGTGCCCTGGGGAGCTCACCCAACCCAATTTTTTTGAAATACAGTGTACAGGACCCTCGGTTGCCTGGCCAAGTTCATTTTGTTGCTGCAGCAACCATTTTCTTTAGCCTCACTTGGCCATGCCACCTCCTACATTGCCTCTACAAAGAGGGGGTTTGGGGAGAGGGGGGAGTGGGAGGAGGAGAGCTCCTATGAAGAGGAAATCTGCAGGGGGAAATCAATTTAGATCTATAAAAACTGCAGAGCCAAAAAGATCCTCAAGGCTTTTTTTAATAAACAACCACTTGAGCATTCAACACTGAACCTGGAATAAACCAGAAAGGAAAACAGAACCAAGGGCAATACAAGCTACAGCATATTTCCCTTTCAGCTTTGTTTTCTTCAAAAGACAATACCATGTATTTTATCACTACACTACTCCAAGAGAATTAGTTGTGGGGGTTTTTTCTTCAGTTGTGCCAGATGATGAAGCTAGTAACAGATTTCAGTAGCAAAATTTTGCAAATGTAGTAACTTTTACTCACTAAAGGTTGAAACTACACTGTATAACTCCCTACAACTGCAGTAACCGTTTAATGTCTTTTATTTAATGATACCAAAAAAGCAGCCTATGTTAAAAGCTGGCTTTCATAAAAAGAAGGCAATTTGTTGACTTGGCAAATAAGAAGGATGAAAAAAAAATACCCCAATGAGGTAATAAAAAATTTATTTCAAAGACCTGATCATCAATTTAGTAACTTACACAATAAAAAGACATTGTGATGTAAATACAGTGTAGCTGCATCTACAAGATGTGCTTTAATTGGTAAAATGAATCAGCTAAAAAAACCTACTGTAAAAAATCCAGCTTTTTTCAAGTTTAGGGTGAGGTGTCCTTTCTGGTTTTTAATGTTAAATACTGTTGTTATTCTTTTCATACTCTACTGAAAAAAATGTCTCTGATGTCCACTGGAAGTCTGTCAAGTCCCAAATATGTAACCAATTCACCTTGCAGAGCACTAACGGGTTTTTGCTCCAGACCTATGCTCAGTAAATGCTCATTGTTTTCAGTGTAAAAATCCCTATCTATGTATCACAGGCATACATAAAATTTAAAACTAGACCTCTCAAAATGCTGCATTTTCCTATTGTTTCCTCTATTTTGCCTTCCTTCTTGCCCAAAAAAATGGATTTGTCCTGAACTGAAATACTATACTGAATGCAAATATTAAGTGGAATGCAAATATACGCTAGAAAGCACCAGAGGAAAGACTAGAATAATGTTAAAAGAAGAATGGCCTGTACTGACAACCAAAGACATGAGCCGGCAACGTGCGATTGCAGCCCAGGAAGCCAACTGTGTCCTGGCCTACATCAAATGAAGCGTAGGTCAAGGAAGGTGATTCTCCCCCTTTACTCAGCTCTCATGAGACCCTACCTAGAGTACTGTATCCAGTTCTGGAGCCCCCCACATGAGAAGGACATGGAGCTCATTGAAAAAGTCCGGAGAAGGGCCACAGAGATGATCCAAGGGCTAGAGCACCTCTCCTACGAGGACAGGCTTAGCAAGTTGAGGCTGTTCATCGTGGAGGAGGGAAGGCTCCAGGGAGACCTTATAGTGGTCTTCCAGTGCCTGAAGGGGGCCTACAGGAAAGCTGGGGAGGGGCTTTTTACAAGGGCTTGTAGAGAGAGGACAAGGGGTAATGGATCAAAACTGGAAGAGGGGAGATTTAGGTTAGACATGAGGAGGAAATTCTTTAGTATGAGGTTTTTGAGACACTGGAATAGGTTGCCCAGGGAAGCTGTAGAAGCCCCATCCCTGGAAGTGTTTAAGACCAGGTTGGATACAGCCCTGAGCAACCTGATGTAGTGGGAGGTGTCCCTGCCCATGCAGGGGGGTTGGAAATTGACGATCTTTAGGGTCCCTTCCAACTCAAACCATTCTATGATTCTATGATGACATAGACAACAGCAATGAAACACTCAGGGACATGATGTTTCCATCAAGACTGGGGCCTGTGCTCTGTTCAGACCACAGCACAGATGACTCAAGAGTGGAAGACCCTACACTTTGATAAAAAGAGAACAGCAAGGTTACAGTACATCAGATGAGCTGTTCCTCTTCCTGCAAGTCCAACAAGGAGATGGGATATGACTCTGAGATACACAGAATCAGGAAACATAAACAATGTCCAGCAAATTTGCCTAAAATTTATGACAGCCGAAGTAAGCAAAATTCTGAGACAAAAGAACCATGCCATAGTAACAGCAGAATCCTGAAGGATATAAAAGGCCTGCTCAAAACCCTGATAGTCAACACCAATTAAGAAAACCCAAATGCTGTGATGAGGATCCAGCAGCCAGCATCCTATGTCCTTTGTGTCACACTGCATCATCTTGGCCAAACCAATTCAACAGACATATCTCAGTGCTGTTGAATATATGCGAATGAGAGTAGGAATTAGTGAAATCTGTGAAAGAATGAATGTGAATTGAAACAGTGTTTTTTAAAATAAACCCACCTTCCTCTTCCACAAGATCTCACTAATCTTACTAACTTCCTACGAACAGTCAAGGGAACTGTGCAGCTACAAGGTGACAAGTACATAGGTTGGCATGTACCTTACCAGCATAGATTAAGGAGGGCCTAGGGCTGCCGTAATCTTTGAGAAAAAACAGACTAGCCTTCAATTATATAGAGTCTTTTGGTTTTGTTAGATTATGCTTTAGGAAATCAAAGTTAAGGAGTCTCCTCCCTTACTAATGTATTTCAAGAATCTTCCTGATTAATGTTTGTCCCTGGAAGACGCTTTTGTCCTTCCTGAGCCCTCAGATACAAATCTGACCTACATAGCTCCTGTGGAGAAATAGCTCGTTCCTTTTTGGATTTCCTCAAGCTGCATGTCCTGGGCATCTGAATGCTTCCTACTCCTGCAGCAGCTGGGCTTTAGGGACCACTATCCTTTTGTTTGGGAACATGCTGGCGTTTAAAACCACCTGTTGCAATGTTTGATCATCCCTCTAGGGAAAAAATTATAACAAAATAAAATTCCTCCTGTCTCAGATTAATGGCTCATGTTGTAAGTTGCATCCATTGCCTCACATTCTACCACTGTGCATTTCCAGGAAGTCTGGCTCTGTCTTTCTATAGCTATGCAGTAATTACTCTTGCTCACAGAGTGCTCTAGTCAGATTCAGTTTCTCTCTCTGCAAGGTGATTCATCTTTAATAAATCCAGACCAAAGTTTTAATATTCCTCCCACTAACTTATGAAGTAGTTGGTACAAATACAAAGGCTTCTTCAGTAGATCAGGCACTATTTTGTATTTAATATTCTGCTTGGCCAATTTGAAGTAGAATTTCCCCCTATTTCAGCACAAATTGCTTCTATCCAGTGAACCTTCTATTTGCATCAGTCTGTAATGCAGCAGATACAAAAATATAAATTCAAGCATGCATCTTTTTACCATTTCTTCACTGAAATTAGACATGTGATAATCAACCACTTGAGGTGACTGTGAGTTTGAGACTGCTGTCCCCCCAAGTCTTTGAGTTTTCTATATAGTAGAAATTCTCATTCTGAACCTTTTGTATGGCTTTTCTTTAATTCTTTTGTGGTTGTTCAAGTCTTGAAGGTATTTCATTACTGATTAAACAGGTATTTGGCATGGCAACAGCAGCATCAACTGTCAAGGATATCCTGAAAAATGCCTAAACAAAGATCACTCACCAGGGATATCAGCGAAGTTTTAATGTCTATTTAATCCTTGTCTCTTTATTGAAACCTGAAAGACCATAATTAGTGTAAAACAAGATGGTATTTTTGTGATTTGGGCAGCTGTCCACTACAAATTTAAGACTTTGATTTCACAGAGGCCAAACAAAAAAGGTGATAATGGCATTCAGACAGTGCCAGCCAAGACTGGGACGTAAATCAATGCCCTAGAGGTGAAAGTCTTCAAATCCTGTTACTATTTCACTAAACAATCAATTTCCCCATCTTAAGGATCCTTGGGAGTTGTAAATACCAAGGCAATAAGAGAACATAGATTGAAGAACACATTTTCACACATGCGTTAGCATCCTGTACTGGTCAGCTTATTAAGATTGTCTGCACGTACCAAAACAGAAAGAAGTATTTGGCCATCCAACTGCAAAAAGAGTTCAAAAAAATTAATGGCAGCTATGAAAATCTCATCACTTTATTTAGACCGAGTCTATTCTTACCATGAGCTTTGGAAGGTAACAGCTGTGTGTGCTGTACACAGGATGAAAAATGTGCTGTAGTGTAACTACAACTCCATGAAACTTCCCAGGAAAACTTTTGTTTTGCAGGGCATTCCCTAAGAAGAAAACCAACCAATTCGTGAATTCATGTTGAATCAATCAAAATCTTTTAAACAAACGTCTGCTTCAATTTGTAACTTTTTTAAGACTATTTCAGTTCAAAATGCATCTACAAAAAAATTTTTTTTAAGTCTAAAACATTCAAAAATCAAAGTGTTTCCTTATGATTCTAAACACAATAGTTTTTAACTTTAGTAAAAAACATGATATTTTGGTGTGTTGATACTTCCAACACATTTTATATTTTCAGTAGCCCTGGTCAACCAAGAACACACCTCTTGCCAAGCATTCCCCATTCCTCTACATAGTCCAAATTATCCATCACCCCATTCCTTCTTTCTGCTTCTATAAGCTCAAAGAACAACAGTCATTCATTCAGTCAAATAAAATAAAGGTAAGAAACATGTAATCATTTCTGTGCCTTGTAAAAAAAAATTACAGTTTATATTTATATTATTTCTATAACATTTTAAAATATTATTGCTAGTTATTAAAAAGAAAAAAATCTAAAAGAAAAATTGTAATATTGCAAAATAATTCCAGAACCAGAACGCCAAATCAAATTGACTGTGTCACAGAAATTAGTCTTATGCTAGTATATACTAAGGCATTTTTTTTATCAATAAAATTAATTATTACGGTTTACATTTAAAATAATTTGCTTTTTCAGACTTCAGCTGTAGCAACAAGGCAAGGGTGTAGCTGCTGGCAAGGGTGGTCATGTAAGAGCTCAGAATTAGCTAACAGCCGTTCCAGCTTCCAGCTTGTTTCTCTTTGGTTCTTCAGGTCGTGCCAAGAGCAAAACACTCTGCAGGTCATGGAAAGAGCAGCCAGGGCACCCTGTGCACTGCCTTGCAGCAGGGCAGCTCTTCTCCCTCACACCAGGACCCCCCCAGCAATCACAGCTGTTTTGCACATGCGATGGTGCAACTGTGCAGGAAGAAGCTGCACATTTCAGACCTATTCTACAACTTTTAATACTGCTTGGAGACACATCAGCATTCTCAAACATGTTAAGCTAAATTTATATATAAATAATTGCCTTTTATATATATAAAGAACTGCCTTGAATATTTAGGAGATATCTATTAAGATAATGTCCTAGAAGCCATGAAGATAGTTAGGACAGGGTAAGTATTAGGATAAATTACTAAAAGGATAATACTTTTTGAAAAGAAAGCAGAACAAAAGCCCTAGAGAAATAAGTGGATTTCAGTTGTACCAATGTGTGCCAATGACTGTGAGACTACTGTTACTACATTACGTATAAGCTGTGAATATAGAAATACGTTTTTAACAGGCAGTGGCATTTCCTTGATTGAGTTCAAAAGTGCTATAAACATTCTTAAAGGCAGCGTATAGGCACAACAGAAGAAAATAAGAAAACTGCCCAAGCTTTCAGATATGAAACTCAGATCTCTGTTTTTTATATGTTCTTCTGAAAATCTCTTACTTCACTTAGCATTTATCACAAACCAAACAACTTCCGCACTTTTTTTTTCATTTTAATACCACCCAACTATTTTCAAACTGCAAAGAAAAGTGGAGCATCCTTGAATTTTTTTTTTTCCAAAAGATGTCATTTTGACAGCCGTGCATTGAAGCCCCTTATTTAGCATTGCAAAAGACATGGATTTGGGCAAATTTACAAGAAAATATTATTAGGTAACAATGGTTATGAAATAATCCCATCACTGACGTTATCTTTTCTACTTCATACATAGTCATTTTATTAACTGTTTCCAGCATCATGCTGTGTCAAAAATTTAACTAAGTATATTACGAAAATTCTAATACTCATGTATATCAGTCTCGATCCTTTGTTACTATGGGTTGGTATATTGCTGTCAGTTAACTTACCCAGGATGGGGAGCTGACTTTATGTTGTCACCATCTGAGTCAAACAAAAATATTCAAGGACTGAAAGAACAGGAGACTTTTGGAGGTTCTCTTTTAAATTAATTTGTTGTGCTAAGTTCCTCCTCATCAGAGCACTTGCACGTTCCATGAGCGTGAATCATAACACACACAGATGGATCAAGCAGCAAGCACTGCTCTATCACATTCTTATGCATGGCATGATGAAGCTGACTAATAGATGCTGCCTTTTATTTCCTAAATCTGGAAATGCCCAGTCAGCATTAACATGTCTTCTTTGCATGGAGGAAAAGAGAGAAAGGAGCAAAAGGGCAACTAAACCGAGCACTCATTATTTTGGGATCACATTTTGGGGCCAACCTCCTCTGGCACTGAGTAGCTGAACTCTGCTGAATGAATTAAGATAAAGTGCTTTTTTGTTAGATATATATGAAAAACTTTTAGGCCACAGGAAAATATCTTCATAGAAAAAGATGTGGTTTATATGCCTAAACATTAGGAACTGAGATGCTAACATTACTCCATATTCACAAATTCTCAGACATCTTCAAAAATTAGCCTGTTATCTAAACGAAAGATTATATATTTGTATATATCTGTATATATGCCTATATATGTCTGTCTATATTGTCTCTATTGCTCACATACAGGCACTTAAAAATCACTTAAGTTTCCAGCTTACAGATATGGAGAAAAACTAAATGTAGAGGAATTTCCTTTAATTTATGCTTTAACCTTTAAACTGCTTTCCTGTGTAGATTCATTGGGATGCCCCTCTAACCAATGACTACAGCTCTCATTGTACCAAAGCAAATTACAGCCTTGCCTGTATTTTTCCTTTCCAAAACACTACTGCAATAATCTTGTTTAAATACTGAAGTAGCCAAAATCTCAAATCATTACAAACAAGAATCTTGACCCAGATCCTACTGGGAAATGTTCTGTTTCTCACAGAAAAGACAAGACTAGAAAGTGATTAGATGTTTTCCCAGCTCAAAGAGGGAACAAGCTGTATTTATGTCATTCTTCAGTGGCTCTACATCAATCCCTTCTTCTTCAGCCTCCCTTACATAAAATGTTTTACTGCTGTATATGAGAGGTTCCCCAACTACAGAAAAATCAACAAAGACCCTGAATTCTGTTTAGGAAGTTATTTTTAAATTTCTTCTTCATCACATCCTTGAGATCCTGAAAAAAATCCTTCAAATCTGTATTTTGAAGAGAGTATTGTACCTTCACTGCAGAACAGATTTGCAAGTATACAGCTGCAGACAGACACTGCAGTAAAATTTTCCCAGTTAACAAAAGAGCTGCATACCCTTGACACACACACTGCTTTTTTATTACAACATTGAAAATTAATTCTTTGCCCAGGAGGCTTTCATGGCCCTACCATTAAAGTTATGCATGTACTGAAAGGAAATGTTTAGATTATCTAAAGATGCTGTCAAGAAAATTAAACCTATTGTTGAATGTCTGCATTTCACTGTCAGACACCTACCAGCTTCCCTGGGACTATCTGCTACAAATAGCAATGAAAATACAGGACAGTAAATTAACCAAGATTACAATTTATAAGAAAATACTGAATTAATTCAAACTTTTGAAATCTTGAGGAAGATACGTTGGTCTCTGAATGCACTAAGGAAATCAAGATTCGTAGTCCCACACATCTTTTATTATATCCTCACAGCTTGACTTAATAATGGAAGAATTTTTCATGGTAAAACATTTCTTAAGATATAAATTACTTCAATAAATGTAAAGAATACAAAACCAACCAACCAAACAAAAAAAACCAAACGTGTTCCCATTGTTAAAAACATACCACTTTACTCTCATGTACATGGACAGTAAAGTTATTGGAGAAAAAGTCAGGTCTCTTAATATCCCAGGCAAGAAACTACCGTTCGACATTTATTTGACAGAGATCTCATCTTGACAAGATCACACAGCCTGTTACACCTTGCTGTTTTAAACAAAGTTATAAGCTCCAGTTTTATCTCAGCCTTGATAAGACCATCTCCTTTCACACCATCTATTATTAAATAGAACCGTGCAAAGAAATCAGTTGGTAGCTCTACTTAATAATTAATATGGTCAACAAAAATTCAAGCACTACGCGTTGTACGGCTGCCCTAAGACGAGCAATAAATGGTTGCTATTATCAATCACAGTAATTAGACTTCCACAGTATATCTGTATATCGAGTTGTGTAAAAGACCCAATTTGGTGTATTTATTGTTATTTGTTTTAGATAATTTTAATGATGTATCCATTCCAAGCACACAAGAGACATAACTTCTGCTATTTGTTTTCATCAGTACTACAACATAACATGCTATCTATTTCATTCCTGAGTGCAAAATAACTACACGCGTTATTAAAAGTATGAAGATGGTTGATATTTGATATTGAGTAGCTAAAAACTGAGAACTCTGCTAGTTCTACATCTAATAGATTTTGAAGAATGAAATGGAGAGTTTTATTTATATGTTAATTACAGAAAAGTTGTTCATGAGAAGATAGGTGGTGCAGAGGGTTAGGTGCAAAAACTCTTCAGTATTGAGCTTAAGTCAGGACTGAAAATGAGCTTTACTGTTCTCATGCTGCTAATCCAAAGGAAGTCTGTGAGCCTTGGGAGAAAACATCAATTTGTCACAACTGATAGCCTGCTTTTTAGATATATCTTACTGAAATAAAAGAAGGTTGTTCCAAGGCAAAACTGAGTTATGTGGGAAACTCCTACACAAAAGAAACACCTTACAATTAGCAATAGGTTCTAATGAGTTACAAAAAGGAAGTATAAAATGTTGCAAAGCATCTAAGATCAAGTTAATACTCTAACAGTTTTTACACATATTTGTTTACACTTGACAAACATTAAAAAGCTTCTACCACTTTTATACTTAGATTCTGTAATTTTAAAAAAGTAAAGCTTATTAATATGGATATTAAATTTTTTTAATTCAAGGTTTAAGTCTTGATTATTCTACAAAAGCAAATTATTCTGTAATGAAAAGCAAGAATTTCAATTAGCTTTTTTTTTTTACATTTGACTATATTTTGAAATTAGCACAACTGGTTTCCTAATCAAATTAAAATAATAATTTGATCAAGCAATAGAAAAGACTGTAATTTAACAATGCCAATACATACTGTAGGGACAGAGAGTAGCACATACACTTTTCTGCAACTTAATATCATACCATGGAACTGCAATATTAAATATAAAACTATTAAAAAGTTTTAATCATTTTGAATATTTATTGAAGCTAGCTTACCTTCAGGTATGTATTTGGATGTTTTGAAATCTGCCATCAGCTTTACCAAATAGAACCTAATGCTTATTCTCTGCCAGTACCAGCATTGGACATTACCCATAAACCTGAGGATTCCTACACGTTTCTTCCTCTTCTAAAACCATTCTTGAGATCTCATTTTGCAATTTTTTGGCTCATTTACATTTAATTTTGTAAGCTAAAATGAAGGGTTTAATATTTTAAAGAAACTAAGGACTGATCTGCTGCACGTGTCTTTCTTCTCAGTAACTGTGTTGTGCAGGCTGACATTCTACACATACCTCCTTGTATAAACACAAACATGCAGCTGAAATAAAATCCCAAGAGAGTAAACATTCATCAAAGCTATAAGAAACTGAAAATGGGGTCCTATGACAGGACTTATTAGGGAATCTGGCAATAGGCAGGGCTAGCAATCCCATTAATAATATATACACATACACAGTGTGTGACACATTCCTTGTTTATGATGACTAAAACTAGTTCATGGCAGCAGAGAATTAAGCTTTGTAATTTTAAAAGTCCTTTTCTGTATTTTTTCCTTAGCCTCCATAGAAACATTTAACCCTGCATGAGATGTGATGTGAAATTTCACAGGGAATGGCTTGTTTTGGGAACAAGAAGTTGATGGGAGTTGTAGATCAGGCTTGTAATGGAACCTAGCTGCAACCTCAACTGTGCAATAGCTATAACTGTTTCATAATAACAAAAAAAGATTAAGTCTTGGTATATTGCTTTGTCACTCTGGCACCCTGGAGTCAGCAAGAACCATTTGCAAAAACCAGTCAGGATAAGGCATAAGAAAATTGAATGAATATAGGTTTCTAACCTTCCTAGGGCAAGGATTTGTCAGATGTTTCTTTCTTCTAGTTTTACTTTGGAAAAGGCATTTTAAACAATTGGGGTACTAAGGCAATATTCAGTGCTGCAAAAGGTGACTTATACAAAGCAAATCTCCATAGACACAGAAGAGCCATTTACAGGTTTACATAGAGGTCACACTGCAGTTAAATAGAAAAAAAACTGAGGATTGAATTATACTGCATTTTCAGCAAATGGATTATGACATATTTTCTCTTATTTGTACCTCAGCAATTATTAAATATAATATTTTTAGATATTTGACATTTCAAAAACACCAATGACAGAATACTGACCTGATATTGCTTCTGTGTAAATGAAAATAAAACATCAGCAGAAATAAACAACTCAAGGAAGACCAGAGACATGCATTGTATATTACTCTACATGATTGTGGCTTCTGAGCCATTATTTTACAGCAGATCAAAACATTAATTCTACTCAACTACCAAGCACATTTTAAAGTTTGCTCTAGTGGGATGATACGATATTGAGCTGCCAGCCATTGCTACTACAGCTCCAAGAGAATGAGAGAAACACAGGCTCTGAGAACTGCTCTCAAATATGTAGGAAGGCATTATTAATATGCAAGAAACACCACTTGACTTTGGTCATAGAAATGTTATATTTGCACAGCACAAGTTATCATGCTTTTAGATCTCCTCCTGTTAATCACACCTGATGTCCTGTCCAGAGCAACTTCAAGATGGTCAAACAAGTGGTATATAGTCTAACAACAAAAATAAAAATATTTTTAGAAATAGCTTCTTCCAATATTATTTTTAGGTGGTGTGGAATTAGCAAAAAAAGAAATCAGAAATGAGAGAGACTACTTATATTTATTTAAAAAAATTAACCTACTACCAGTTCAGAGAGTTTATGAAACATTTGGATTTTGTAATATTTCAAACATTGTTTGAGAAATATGGACATTTTCTTTGGTTGTGGAGAGAAATGTGAATACAAATTACTTGGTTTCTCATGTCTTCAATTGGTAAATTACACTTTTTTTTTTCTAACTAGTTTTCTTGAGCCATGAGATTAAAACACAAGATAGTTTATTATCTCCTAAAACACACTTTATGTGTCAAAATACTTTAAAACTGCAGTAGGAAGTAAGGTTGCTCTTTGATTAGGTAAGACATTGAGCATATAAAGTTATCCTTGTATAACCCCTTTCAATTACATCATCTTCTGTTTGCACTCCACTAAAACTATCCTCAGTGAAATCCCTAATGACCTTCTTGAAGCCTATACTTAAAACCCATTGAATCCCCATCCTCCTTGATTTATCAAATTACTTCAAAGCATATATACCCTTTTCTTCTTCTTAAAACACTTAATTACAAAAACTTGACTGATGAAAAGGTTGGCACTTGTGTCAGAAAAGATGAGGATCGAAAGTTCTTTTTTTGTTTTTAATCTTTTTTTTTAATGCCTTGGCAGGAGCTTGACACCACAGAGCTCAAGCTGCACTTATGTCTTCTGCAGAAAGGGAAATCAGAGAATGATTTAAAAAGTGTAAGTTTTGAGGTACTCAGACTAAATAATAAAAATAGATGTGACAGAAGAAGACACACAGTATTTCCCTGACAACCCTTTGAAAAACACAGGAGGAAAGGACAAAAATCTCCAGGCCTTCAGAGAAGTCCTCTCTCAAAGGACTCAGTGCCCAAGGGGGACATTAGCAACAACAAGACCACTGAAGTGACAGCATTTTAACACTGCTTGCAAGACCCTCAAAAATGGGAGCCCTGCTGTGCCCTCCATTGGAGGCCTCTCCTCTCCACAGCCCTCGAGTCTGAACCAAATGTGACTGAAACTGCTGGTTAGGTTGAAAGGACAAGGACAAGCCAACACCCAGGCTTCTCACACACCCTGGTAACTGTTAGTCTGGGGATCAAGGGCCATTTATTCCCACGCTTAAAGAGAATTAGTAAGAATTATTACTTTTAAATTGTGTTGCTCTGCGCTAGTCAGCCTGAAAGGCACATCAAACCTGTGCTGAAAGCACAGACTTCTATTTTCTTTTTGTGGATTGAGAGAGTAAGGAGAAAACAGGATTTCAGAAATTAAACTAGGAGTTACTGTACCAATGGGGGGAAAAGATCAAAGAATGTACCTCTAAATTTCATGCATATCCATTTTTCTTTTTTCACTCTTCCACTTACAAAAGACTGTGAAAAAAAGAAGAGGATATTTAAAATCTGAAGTGAAAGGCCAGAAATCGGGGAGAAACTGCTCATTATATTCTCTTCTTCATAAAAAAGAAATAAAACTCTTCAATAATCACAGAAGTCAGGAAGGCTGTGTGGTGTACAGAAAGACACTGATCAACATTAGTGGTCAATATACCTTCAGTGCTGCGTTCATAGCAGGCAAGACAGGAATCACTCTGTTCATTCATGCTCTCTACTGTTCAGCTCCTGTGCTCCTGAACAGAGCTGCATGACCAAAAGCAAAGGTTGGTGCTTTGCAATCCCTGGCACCAAGTGTGGAAGCCTGATGACTAACCAGCAGTGCTTTCCACTCTCCTCATGAGCTGCTTAACTCTTCCCACCATACAGGGAACCTGACATGCCAAAAGCCAAGCAATGTAAATGTATTGCCAGTTTTTAACCTCTCTCAACCCCATCCCCTTCTTGGCAGGTACATAGAGCAGAGGTCTGTGAAGACCGCTTTGTTTATCAAAGGAGGGAGTAGGAGACAGTGGGGTCTAGTGCTATCCATGTTTAGATCCAGACAGTTCTGGTGTCAATAAGTATTCAAGGAAGGTGTCGTTAATCCCCAAAGGCATGTCTGCACAGCTCTGAGCAGTCCCACACGGAGGTGCTCAGGTTACCATGGGCAAAACTAGCCCAGGTACTAGAAGGCACATCATGCCCTTAGCTGGCACCTCTTGGGCACACCTGCATAGCAATTCATTGCTTTCTGGACAAGGCTTTACAAGATGTCACCTGCTAACCTTGGAGAATTCATGTTCTTTCCCAGGATGGCACTAGCACTTATTTTTCATTTTCAGATTCCTGCTAAGGACTTAGAGGATTCTTCATATGTGAGGGTTGAAAACACCACTATTATCTTATGTCCAGAAAATTAATCAACGGATCCTTGATATTAATACTTCAAACTTCCCCTATTAAATCCTTTAGGATGACCTTGCAAGGTTGCCTCCAGTTGTTTTCAATCATAAACTCTTAGCTGGAAGGTACAATCACATGCTGCGTTTCCTTCAAAAAGCAGCTTTTCTCTGATCCTGTCAGCATCAAGATTTCCTTCAAAAAGAAGATAAACATCCTTCACTGTCTTTATTTTCTCATAAGAAGTATATACTCCATGAAAAAAAATCCTTAACAGACAAAAAAGAACGAAAGGGGCTCTTCTAAAAGTGCTAAAAATTGATGTTTAAAAATATTTCCTTTTTTCCCATCAAAGATCAATTAGGGCACGGATTACAGCACCAACAGACCAAACCCACAAAACCAGTATTATTTCAAAAACTGAAAACACCAACTAACATGTTTATAAAATTAAATAAACAGAAGAATTATGACATAGCACAGGAAATTTCAGTGTGCTTCTGGAATAAATAGCCCAGCTCATGGAAAAAGAGAAACTAGAAATGTTTTTGCTTCCAGAGTATTGGATCCAATAAAAACACACACAAAAAAAAACACCTGTTAACAACTCACTACTTATTTCCTTTCATATATGAAGATTCTCAACCCCTACAGCAAGCCTCCCCAGATACACTGTCATTAAGAAGGTGATTTGTTTTAAATAGGATATTACCAAATAATGATGCAGATTTATTTGTTTGGGGCTCTTTCAATTTTTATACATCTTTGCTATGAAAATTGCATACAAAATTAATTATACTCAGCAAATAACCTTAAAAGCTGCAAGTTATTTTTGTTTTTTACTAAACTAGAACTTTTTATATATAGAAACATATAACTTTGAAAAAAAAAAGACATTCAAACAGAAAAAAAATGAATTTAAATGCTCAACCATAGTGGCTTCACTTATGAGACAATCTCTAGCAGCAGGACATAAATCATAGCACAGCAATATTTATAGCCATAATTAATCTGATTATATAATTTAAGTCTTCCCTTCTTCTCTCTTTTTAAATCAGTGCTTGAAGGAATTAATTTATTGCTGAGACTTCTTTTCCTGTTCAGAATGATGGATCTCACATTCTTCTTGGAATTTCATATATATGGAATTTAGTACTTCAAAAATAATTTTCTTTGTTTTATAACTTAGCTAAAAATGTCTTCTGAATACTTATTACTGAAAGACTAGAAAATCAGTGAACTGAAAGAATAATACAAAAAAGTGTTCTACCACAACATATTTTCATCTAATTTTCCTCTTTTTTTGCTTATTAGATCTTATTTATTGAATGAAACTTCTCTAAAAACACTGTGATGTGAAAATCAGAAAATAAAGAATAGCTGGGTTACTTGACTATGATGACAGACTATACCATTACCTGTAAGGCTGGAAGGTTTTGAGTAAACAGATCCCCAGGTAAGAAAATTAGTCAAGAGCTAAAGCCTACAATGCAATGGCATGAGATTAAACCCTGCAGACACAACCTTATTTGGGCATTAGTGGAAAGCAGGCAAATGCAAAAGGATTGACAAGTGGACACAGCTCAGGAAAAGAAGCATGTGTCCGAAACCTAGCAGGGAGCACCCATCCTATTGCTCTTTTTGGGAAAGAGTAGGAAGACTTCCTTTCTGTGCCCTGCTTTTCCCATGAGGATACACAAGGAAAACGCTGTCGAAGGACTCAGACAAGTCATGCCACGAGGCAGACACTCAACACAAGCAGGACCTGCTGACTGGTGAACTTAGCAGGTTACCTTTCCCACTGGACTTTCTCTTCTCACCAGGCTGTCTTTTTAATCCTTCTCTTGGGGTTAAAAAAATCCCTGGGTTAAAATCTCCAACCACTTGATTCTGTTCCACTCCTGTCCTTTAGCTCTGCCTTGCTTTATAGATAGATCCTTGTCTCTCTCTTCCACTAACTCCCAATAAAACCTCACTCATTAGTAAAAAAATGCATTTTAATTAGGTTTGAGAGGCACTTCTTGTGTAAGAGAATAGGGAGGAATCAGCCAATTCCTGCAAAATATTTGCCGTTTGTCCTCACAGTTTATATGCTAGGAGAAGCTGAAATAATTTGTGTAATAACCAGCTAGATCTCAATATTTTTCTCTCAAGCTGTTGGTTTGTTAAGTTTTTTCCCTGTCTTCGATACATTAGTTTTCCCACTGAACTTGCTGTTCCTTAAATTCCATCTGCACTGTCAAACTATTACCCATCTTTGCAGCATGAACTTCAAATAAACCTTTGACCAAGTGCTGAGTGAGTGTATTCTGGTTTTGTTACACTCTATAGCCTCGTTCATGAGGTGGTGAATTATCATTAAACAAGCCAGACATTAGTTCTTTGTCATAAGAAAAGAGGAAATAAAATCTTTTTTTCTAGTTAATAAGTACTGGTAATTTTTATGTTAAAATAAGTTTTCTTGTTAATAAGCTGTAAGCAGTGCAGTGACCTCTCCACTCTACAGGTGATTTCTTTCTGATAACACACTGCTTCCTTTTTTAGTAAAAATGAAAAACCAGGATAGGTTTTATATTTAGCCTACATGTAACAAGAACTATTGCATTTATATGCTCTAACTAAAGTAATAATGAATTATCATAGAACCATAGGAGTTGGAAGGGACCTCTGAAGATCATCAAGTCCAACCCCCCTGCTGCAGCAGGAACACCTAGGGCAGATCACAAAGGAACACATCCAGATGGGTCTTGAAAGTCTCCAAAGAAGGAGACTCCACAGCCTCCCTGGGCAGCCTATTCAGTGCTCTGTCACCCTCACAGTAAAGAAGTTTTTCCTCATGTTGAGGTGGAACTCACTATGTTGTTCCTTGGCACCGTTTCCCCTCGTCCTATCACAGGGCACCACTTAAAAGACAGTGGCCCATTATTGACACCCACCCTTCAGGTATTTATAGACATTAATAAGGTCCCCTCTCAGTCTTCTTTGCTCAAGACTAAACAGGCCTAGGTCCCCTAGCCTTTCCTCATATGATAGATCTTCCAGTCCCTTAATCATCCTTGTAGTCCTCCATTGGACTCTTTCCAGCACATCCCTGTCCTCTTGAACTGGAGAGCCAGAACTGGACACAATACTCCAGATGTGGTCTTACTAGGGCAGAGTCGAGGAGGAGAAGAACCTCACTTGACCTGCTGGCCACACCAATAGCAACACCTTTAAACACACAGCTTAGTAGTCAGTCATATGACATCCCAGGTTTCACCGAGCGATAGACAAGAAAACTATAACAAAAAACATCCACTTGGATCAGAGAACATGACAAACATGTTTTGCAAGACTATACAGGATTTCATTTGTATCAGTTCCTTAAGAGGCCTATTCTTGACTAGCTGCAGCGATGATTACGAGATACGGTATTTGGAAATGCAAAGCTATTAACAAAGCAAATGGGTTATAATGCTAATTAAGAAACCACTAAGCAACCATGCATGACCTATTCCTGATTTGTGCCGTGAGACTCTGCAAACTGAAAGCGAATGAGAAAATTCAGCAAAGACGATCACCATGCTGAGTTAAATGAATCCATCATTCTTTAGTAAATTATCATTTCTATTCTAAAGTTTTGTTAATAAACCTTGGTTCAGCTAACACTGGATCTGAATTAAAGTTCATTATTTCAGCAAAGTAGAGCCCTGCAAATCCATAGTATGAATGCTGTGAAATTCTACATTTAAAAAAATGTAATTTTATATTACTTTAATCTCTACCATTACAGTATTAAGAATTGTATTAAAAACTATTTATCATTGTTTGAATGCAAAATCCATCATGCAAATACAGACTCATTCCTTTTGAATTTTTAATTATTTTTTGAAAGGCATGTTTATGTTCTAAAATTACATACTCTGTAATAAGTTTTTTCCTGTGTTTATCCTTTTTTTTTTTTTTTGGAGTTGTAAAGCAAAGAAGATCCTTTAGTATTTATAGTTTTTCAAAATAAGGCAAAAAATTACCAAAGCTTAAGGGCAAATCCTGTGGGAGCAGACTGGAGACTTTTGCTCATAAGGCACAGACATACTTTTATTTAATAGTATGAAAAACTATTTTACAGCACTCTGAATGCACAGGTCTCACACCCCCTCTGTGCATGATATCTTGGTACAACAGTTTTGGTTCTGAAGTTAAATTGACTGTTTACACACCTATTTCTTCATTGTTACTCTTGTCTCTAGATGCCCCACAAAAAATAGATTTAATAAACTTTCCCTGGCAAAATTGTAGTCATAGAAAACACTGCCCAATATCCTGGTGCATGGATTTTTCCTTCTTTTTCCTTTTTATTATGATTGCTGAAAGTCCAATTGAACATGTAAATTCAAAATAGTACCATCAATATAGCAACAGGAAGACCTACCTGTGAAGCATACCACGGTATTACAAGCCTGCTTGATTTAAGGCAAAACATGAAGCATATCCAGTTTGTTTTGTACCTAGGCATGCAAAAAATGATACTTGATCTAGGTTAGAAGGGGAATTTATTTTGTGACATCTGCCTGATTGGCAGAGTTGTATAAAAACAGTAGAACTAAGACAACAGCACTCAGTCTGCAACTACTTGAAGGTATCAGACAACCTGCACCAGTCTACAACATGCCTACCCTTCTAAAAAGACCAGAACAGAAGAGAGATGGAAGGGATAACACTTGCCTGGACAAGCTGAAACAGAATTGTTCCAACCTGCAGAAAGATGAAATAATCCTTTGGACCAGAGTTGTCCTGATCCATGGAAAATTTTTATCCAGATGCCAGTGATGCAAGTGGGTTTTGGGAGATATACACGTATTTCAGCTCCAGTTTCCCTCACTGAGGAGCTCCTGAGTTAGGACATCTTGACCTCAGACACCCGAGAACCACCAAATACTTCGGCCATCAAAGCCAAACATAACATTAGGCTTGCAATATTGTGTACCCAAGGCTCGGCTAATTTCTTTGACCAATTAATGCTCGATTTCCAGTTGTTGAGCATAAGTAAAGGCTTGTTTGAATTTCTGAGATTCGCATGGTGCCTCAGACTCTCAGGGTAGCCCCATCACAGCAGCCCCCAGTACACTAACAGTAACAGCTGCAACACCTGGAAATAGAAGAATAGAAGTTGGCATCTGGAAAGCCCAGACAGTGTATTTGGTGACGAATATTTTTCATCCACCGCTGAAGCATGTATCTGAAAATTACAGCATCCAGAGTACTTCCTCTACAGACTTTTAAAGAGATTAAATATACCTGCTTTGAACTAATTTTCATACTTGGGATATATCCCAGAATTTTAGAATTAAGACTGAAATTCAAACTTTAACTATAACTTACATGTATTAGTCCCTAATTGTACTAAAGCTTCTGAGATGAACCTTCATTCAAAGAACAGGCAGTTATTTACAGATATGTAACATGTTTATCGGGGACTTACAATCTAGATTAAACCCATCTAGGAAACATTTTACTATCCAATATTCTTGTAAGTTATGTTTAGCCAGCGGCTATTTGATTTCATACAATTCATGTGTAGTTCATGTATTTCAGTTCACACATACCCATTGAGATTAGACCTACTTGGTTTTTCCCCCAGAATTTTTCTTATGTCAGTAATAGTGATGGAAAGTGTGAAATGGACAGGTGAGAGGTTGGCAAGGTCCCAATTAACTGGGAGCAGTTAAAAATAAGGGCAGCAGAAGTATACATATGTCCTAGTAAAAGTGTCTTTTGGTACTATCAGGCACCAAAAATAGCTGGCTACACTGTAAAATGTCTTTTATGAACTAGTGCAAAGCAAGCTTTACATAACAAATGTCTTTCAAGAACTCAAAGAAGCATGCAGAGATATTGCTTGAGGAGAGGTCTTTTGGGATATGAGAAAATTTCTTTAAACACAGATGAAAAATTTGGTTAAAAAAGTAAATGTTTGAAAAATAATTTTACATCTTCCAATGAATGCAAAAAGGCTCGTTGGGAACTCTCATGATGTCAACGTCTGGCTGTGAGGAAGGTTTATTAACAACAAAACAGCATCAGTGTCACTGGAACTCTAGGAGACAGCTTTACTGAGAATTGTAATAGCTCTTTTGGAATCTATAAATAAATAGAGAAAAAAAGTCTATTGACATTATAACAGTACTTCCATTAACTTAAACCCTGCCACGTCAGTGTAAATGTATGTAACCTTTCAAGTAAAAAGAAACAAATATTTCACAGGTGATATCTTCAGCATATATATTCTTTGAACTTGATGCAGTGACCTGGCACAACCAGGAATTTTACTACGGCCAGTGGAATTCAAATTTGCTGTACAATATACTCTTTTGGAGTCAGGAAGAAAGACACTCTGACGCTGATAATTTTCCCTCATGCTGAAGTTGAAGGAAATTTGTGGCCATTCTGGATTTCTCTGCAGTATCTACCCACAACATATCTCAGAAAAAAATTGAGCTGCCTGGGGTCAAAGTAAAGTAGCAGACACTGAGCTTTCACCCCATCACTACTTAACTCAGTGGTAAGTTTGTTCTTGAATCTGATGTTTCAAGATAAAGCTTCTAGAGATATGGTGACACTCTCTGTTATATCTGGGTTTGAACCCATTCTCAGTAACAGCTACTCCTACTGTCAAGCAGAAAAAAAATCCTGCTCAGACCAACAGAGGGAAGGAACTTAAATACAGCTAGAACAGGTCCAGATTCTTGTGTATGAGGTCTGAGCAGATGAGACAGTGATGATCAAGTGTCCTAAGGATCAACCCATGAGTAGTAAGCCCATGCTCAACCCCCCCAAAGCGCAGGGTCAATGTTCAGAGACCTGCAGCGTGCCCACAACTCAGGAGCCCAGAGAAGGCTAAAAACTCTCAAGGTCAATCTTTGTTTCTGAGCATAGATCCATTCCAAGAAGTTACTTCACAGAAAGCCAAAGCAAAATATTCACAGAATGATAGAATGGTTTGGGCTGCAAGGGACCTTGAAGATCATCTGGTTCAAAACCCCTGCTATTAGCAGGGGCACCTCCCACTAGACCAGGATGCTCAAAGCCCCATCCAGCCTGGTCTTGAACACTTCCAGGGATGGGGCATTCACAACTCCTCTGGGCAACCTGTTCCAGCATCTCACCATCCTCACAGTGGAAAATTTCTTCCTGATGTCTATCCTGAAATCTACTCTCTTCTAGTTAAAAACCCTTGTCCTGCCAATACATGCCTTTGTAAAAGGTCCATCCCCACCTTAAAAATGAACTTCAAGATTAATCGGCTTGTGGCTGAATATTACACCAGAACTGCAACAAAGCCACCTGGGAAATGCATACAACAAACAAGTTTTCTTCCTGGCCAGAAATAACCTACCTTATTCAACAACTGTGGCTGTCTTTTGCCTCTGATCTAAGTCCTACACACTTTGAATCTCTGTAGATGCACACTGCATGCACTTCTTACCCTGGAAACCTTCCCTGCTGGCTGTGCCAGTTATCAATTAAGTCAGAAGATTTCATAACATTCTATAATACAGCTGTATTGCCATATTTTAAAAATACTTTTAACTATTGATATAAAATGAATAGCTTGTCTGTCAGGTTTCCTGTAAACCTGCCATGGTAAGTTTAAATAAAGTTGAATAAATAAGGATGAGAAAGACTAACAGGGAACCATTAGTTAGTATCGACATGGTCCACCTGGGATTTGCTACTAATTAAAACATAATGATAAAGCATTTTGGAAAATAGTAGAAAAATTACACACTTAGAAGGCGATCCCTTTCTATGGAGCAATGCTACTACAACCGTTTTGTTAATCTGCCATTCTAGTAGTATAAAATCTAGTAAGTCAAGTCATATGTGACTGATGTGCAAATGATTATGCAAATAATATGCAAATCACAATGATTGACAGCCAGTCAAAGCTGCATGCCATTAATATTCTACCAGTGGCACTAGAATTACTGTAAAGTACTGTCTGCTCACCATGAAGACAATTAATGACATTCTCCGCACATACACCACTAACCCACATATTTTTTCTTAATCTTCTTTATTTCAGATACAGTGAAAAGAAACCCAGTCACTACTTCAGCATTTTAGCTTTCATCAGGACATACAGAACATTTCCAGCTGATAAGCACTAACACTTCTAGCATACAATAGTTTCCAAATGCCACTCTCACACATTACCCAGGGGTTGTAAGCTTTAATCTCATTCCTAACATGTCTGTGTCCCAGTGAGCCAGAATTTTACAGCAGGCTGATTAAACAGAAGTATAACTTTTTGTTTCATTTCCCTTTCAAAACACATTACCTGTACTAAAATTAAGATATCATTACACATAGCAATGCACAGTCAGCTGTGAAGAATAATAAAAGAGCCAAGTATTTAGCAAGGGAGTGTGGTGAAGTCCACAATCTCCAAGCAGAGCCACCACACTGCTCTTTAACAACCACCTCACACTGTCTTGGGAGCATATTTACACAGAACAAAAGTGAGATTTTGAATGGAAAACTTATCTTAAGCCAGCAAATCAGCATCACATGACAAAAAAAACACTGGGAAAAATAAAAATGATGGGTAATAATAGAAGGCTACACACAGATTTGGGGGAATCTCACATATTTCCCCTGGATGATACAAAGGGAATGTGGACTGACACCAAGGTACTACTGTTGCTCACTGAGCAGAGATCTCCAGGTCCCAGAGTGCTTTCAACAAGACATTTTTCCCTTCTTATCCCTTTCCATTTCTTATAAGGATCATTCACTTCTGCCCCTCAGATAGGAGAGTAAGAGGAGAAATTACCCTTTGCTTCTTTCAGTCAAAACCTAGGTCACCATATGAACCAGCAGGCAAAATCCCTTCCTTCAGATGATTCCCTTTCATAAAGAACATAATAGTTCTTTTTTAAGAGTCTGCCCAGGTTAACTATCACAGCATTTGGTGTCAGATTCATATATCTTGAATAGATCGTATTTTGGGAGGCTTTAGCATTTTGGGAAGTATTCAAGGGTTCACCTTTTCTGAGAAGAAAATTCTTGGTACCCAACAAAAGCCATCTTTGAAATCCCGGTATGTTCCATCACAAACAGCTCTTTATAGAACGACTTCTTCTTTAAGAGAAATGCATATTCTACCTAAAAGTGCTGCGTGTTGTTTCCTGGTAATGCAATGATCAACAAAAACTATTATTTTTCCTTTTTTTTAATGTTTGGGTTTTGTTGTTTGGTGGTTTTTTAAATCTAGGGGTTACTACTATTGCAAGTTATCTCTTCAAGTGTATGCAAGCTGATGTGGTATCAGTTGCTACTCAAAGATCACTCCAGCTATAAAAACAAGCTAATCAATTCCCCAAGTGCAGGTTATCTCTATTGCATGACAAATCCCATAGTGTTGTAGCTAATCAGCCCAATGAATGTGGGTTATTTTTACCACAACTCCAGTACTGTTGTAGCCTGATTCACAACTTACAAAATTGTGTAGCTGCTACTGCGTCTCCTGCACACTAAAAATTAACTTCTGTGGCCATTGTCTAACATCAATATTGTCTTCAGGAAGCCAGCAAGACTGAGTAGAAGGATGACTTAATATTTGCACAACCCTTAAGTTTACATGTTTAATGTCTGCACAACACATAAGCACACATGTAAGTGCTAAGCATTGTTACCCACATATGGTTTCTCCAGCTGAATTGAAGCATCTAGGAAACAGAACTCATTGGTCTGGTGGCAAAAGGAGCTGCCCATTGCTATATCTTCACTGCTTCTGTCCCCTGCCTGTCCATATGTGCAAACTAACTCCATCTTAGTTTTGTTTTCTGATTGATGTTTCACAAAGAACAAAAATGACTGCATGTGGACACTGGGAGAGTAGTGGATGTCATTTACCTCAACTTTAGGAGGGTTTTCATCAGTCTCTCCCACAGTACTCCTTTACAAAAACTAGGACGTTACACTGTGGATGAGTAGACAGATGGGTAAAAAAACTGCTGAGATGGTAGGGCTTCAAGAGAACTTTTAATGGGTCATGCTCTGCCTGGAGGCCAGGAAGAAGAGGAGTTGCAGGGAGCCTATCCTTGCACCTATCCTGCTTAATGTCTTTATTAGTGACTTGGAGATAATGGACTGCACTGTCTTCCAGTTTGCAGATGACACCAAGCTGCAGGGACCAGCTGATATGCTGGAGGGTCAGCCCACCATTCAGAGAGACACCAGTGGGCTAGAGAAATGGGCTGACAGGAGTTTCAAGGACCTTCATGAAATTCCATTAGAAGAAATGCAAAGCAGTGTCCTAGGGAAGGAAGAACCCCTGTAGCAGCTCAAACTGGGGAGGGACAGGCTGACCTCCTGAGGTCCTTTCCAACCTGAATTACCCACGGCCCTGTGATCTTAAGAACCATAAACTTCCTTTAAATAGTTACTATATAATACAATCATAGCTGAGAGTGAAATAATAATTGAACAGCTGCAATGATTTAATTAAGTGTACTGCGACGACTAACAATCTGTGTCTCTCTATCGCACATATTTGCACACACTTTTCTCAGCCTCTCCATCTATGCAGCAAAAGTATCATATCAAGGACATTACCCCTTTATAATTACTAATTTTGACAGGAATCCAGATCTTTTAAATAATTCCTGTTTCCTCTGTCTGAAGATTGCTCAGTACCTCTCCAGCAAGATGTTTTGCCAGTTCTAACCACCTGGGTTCTCACCTTGTGAAATGTCCTTTTCCTTCAGATAATGAAGTGTTCACTACTCCTGTGTTTTCGGAAGTACTGGATGACTGATACTTGTTTGCATGCTTGAAAACAAACGACTCAGTGTTTGTATCTCACTAGTCTTTTATCAAAAGCAAGGATATTTGCACCCTTGTGAACGAGAGGCACAGATACAGAAATCATTTGAGTTACATGTCAGGAATCCTTCCCTGAAAGTTAATTTCAGTACAGCACAGTAGTGTGTAACAGCTATTTCAATTTCCTATGTCTTGAGCAACAAACATTTCAGACAGAAAGAAGAGTCCAGTGGTTAGGCCAACAACTGGAAATTTAGAAAAATCGTCCTCACTTCTATAAACTGCTATAAGTTTCCTAAAGGACCTTATGGAAACCAGTCAAGCCTTCTTACATGGAGACCACATCCATAAAACTGGAAGGTATAGTAAGATAAATAATAGCCTTAGAGTATTAAGTAAAATTCTGAAACACTCAGATAGCATGTTAACAAAGGTGGGTCACATAAATACCATAAATATATAATCTTATGATTAAGATATTAATGTGATGCATTGTGAAGCAGACATGTAAACACTAAGAAATCAGGAAAAAAGAATCAAATTCATTCTGGTAGCAAACTGAGTCTGCTGCAAAGCAACTCTCCAACAGGTAAAAATGTTTTATGTGCTTTTTTTTAACATTAGAAATATCAGGATCTGGGTTCCCTGTAGTATTTGTGTTTGTTCTGAGATGTTTGCTGAAGGACTAGCATTGTTTACAGAACTCACATGAACAAGGACATCATATTGAGCAAGATACCTGGTTTAGAACTTGTCTATGCATGGCACTAGAAAAACTTCTTGCCATTTTCATCAGCCAGACCCCGATCATATTGAGCAACATTTAGGGGTGGAAAAAGAAGCAGGTGTTAACAAAATAATTAATATGTAAAGGAAATGGCATCTCCATGCATTGAATTCTGGACACTTGCCATGAATTTTGTAGGACCAAGTGCTGCTACTACTTCAAAGATACTATCATTCCAGTATCACACTTGTGCTTGCAGTACCATTCCTAATGGGTGCCTACTTTTAAGCACAACAAAACCAATGCTATTCCTCCCAGAGCACTGTCTTAACACTCATTATTATTTCCAGGGCAGTTATTCCCAGTTTATAGTCAGAGGTGCTGGGAGATGATTGTGTTGACTGCTACACTGTGAGGCCTATGTGAGACCATATTTCAAAGAGGCTTTTCACAAATTCCATACAGAATAACAGTTTCTTTAAGGAGATGTCACGGTTTGGCTCTGGGTTGGCAGTCAAACCAATAACAATAATGCTCTCAGTCTCACCCCCCTCCCCTAAGGTAGGGAAAGAGGGAGAAAAATGAGAAAGAGAGGCTTTCTGGGTTGCAAAGTAAAACAGATTGATTTTCATTATTACCGATAAGGGAGTATATATATATTTGTAAAGGGATGTGCAACACCCGATCCCCTCCCTCCTCCCCCAGCGACTCTCACAGCAACTCTTCTCCCTGGTGACTCCAGCTGAAGGGGGGAGTGTCCGGGCACACGGACGGGGGCCTCGGGTGTTGGCTGGGAAGAAAAATATGAAAAAAAGAGAGAGCCAAAGAGAGGGCGATAGAAGCGACAGTAAGCAGGAAAGTGAGAGAAAAAGGAAACGAAAGGCTTGACTTGCGTGATGTCTTAACCTATACTGAAAGCCAAATAGAGAAAATATTATGAGAAGGGAATATTGTAATTTGCTGATCCTGCCTTCAGTCTAATCTGCTCCCCCATCGGGGGGGAGGCTGCAGACAGTCAGAAGTGACCTTGGTTGTTACCAGTCCACTGGCGCTGCTAAAAAGTTCACTGAAAGAAAAAAAATCAGCAAAGAGAAAGTTCGCTTCACCCTGGCTCAAACCAGGACAGGAGACCAGTCTATCTGCACATCTTTCTTACCTTTATTTTTTCCAGAGCTGTTCCCAGATTAGAAAGTCATTCGGCTTAGTTCTACATCTAGGGAACTTAGCCATAAATATAAGCTCAAGTCAAAGACTGTAACTAACTCCCAGTTATTTTAATAACAATTTGAGGTAGCTTTTTTTGTAGCTTCATAAAAGCACTTTCAAGTATGTGGCCTATTTATTTTAGTAAAGAAGAGCTCATTATTTGAGCACTTCACTCTGTGAAATGAACACAAACATCCATCGACTGTTTTTTGGTGGAGTGTGTGTGGTTGTTTGCATTTGTTTGTTGTTGGGTTTTTTTGCTGATGGTTGGACTTGGTGGTCTCAGAGGTCCTTTCCAACCATGTAGATTCTGTGATTCTCTGTGATTCTGTTAAGTGCCAGAAGCAATCTGATTGGGATGAGGGGGGTCCCTCTTTATCATGACCCCCAGCCAAGTGATGGGAACACCACTGAGAAAACAATTACTCGCTATGATAAAACACACTGTTGCTGGCTTTGTGAGTAGCTGAGAAGGCAGGAAGCACTATAACTGTCCCTCCAAATCCTACTAGGAATATTTCTCACAGGCCATGGTCTCTGCAGTGCCAGAAGACCTCATTCAGGGCTTCAGTGGGCAGGAGACAGATTTCAACGTCTCCATCCCTCTTCCATTAGTGGCAGGAGACTTAGCCTCAACTTTTATCAAAGCTAAGTGCTTTCTCATGTTCCTAATGCACATGGAACACAACCTGTGCAGAACTGCGTCTATACAATAGAATCAAACTGAACTCTTTCATCCTTACTTGTGCCTCAGATGTGCATAATACATAAGTTGTCCATATCTTTGACTGGGGCTCTCTACAGATAACAATTCATTCTTTAGTGGGACACAGAAAACCTTTGTTATACTCCATTACAGTATTACACAAATTTTACAAATATTCCACAACTGTGTCAATGAAGTTTCAATTTTGTCAGTGTGTTTCCTGAATCCTACTCCTTTCTTCTAAAAATCAGCCCTTTTATTGGTTTATTTTAATTTCTTACAAAGAACAAATAAAGAATCAGGAAAAAAAATCAGAACAGATTACAAGCATTGAGATAGCTTCTGTTATGGTCCTTTGCACTACAAGATGTTTATCAAAAATCATCCATCACTTTTTCAGCTGGGGAGAAATAATAAAACCAAAGCAACAAATTTTGTCTCCTGAGGGTTTATAACTGGAGGTTTTAACATTCACCTTTACATCCCTGAAAAAACATCTTATTTTATAAAGCAATATACACCAGAAATTTCATGCATTGTCAACACATTCTCATCACTGTTTGCCTACACTCTTTGAACCGTCTCCTATCAGCTGCTGAAATATTAAAGCTGGTTTTTTCCTCTGTTGTGTCAAAAAGCTATGCAGCTTAACAGGACAATCTTCAATAGTTTCTGAATGTTCTGTTTTCTCCATGAAACTGAGAGTAGGAATTAAATGCATGATTTTATGGAAAATACCTGTTAAAATATAAGAATGATGGGTGTAGCAGGATGCTCCATCTCTCAATATGCCTGCCTCAGTTTTACTCTATTATTCAGCTGCTTTCATCTCTCAGTTTTGCAGGCTCAGGCCTGAAGTGGAAAGGTTCCCATGAGAAAGGAAAAGGCCTAGCAAACTCTGAGCTGGTAACAACCTTGAAAGGTATAAACAGAGGGCCAAGTTGATGTTCATAACACCAGCTGCTCTCTGGTGTTGAAGAACACGGAGCTCAGCCCAGCCACAACTAGGCCTGAAATGGAGATAAAGTAATAAACAAGAGAGCTTGCTTGGTGGTAACAGGGCCTTCATGAATTTTTCCATTGTTTTGCTTTTATTCTCCAATGAGATTTTGGAGGTACAGCTAATGGTTAAATGACAGCAGTCAATCCACTTTATTCTATAAAAGCCTGGTCCCATTTCTGATCGGCGAGACTTCCTTACACTTTCCAGGAGGGTGTGCTGGACCTCCTCTCCAGCGGGGACGCCTGCAAGAGAGATTAAGTCTCAAGAATTACACCTAAGGATACCCAGCTGTAGTCTGGCAAGGGTGAGAAATATTACTCTTTCATTGTCTTTACTAGTGTACTTAATGTTAGGTAGCTTTCAACATTAAGTTTGAGATCGTAAGGACCGTTAAGAGTGATAATTAATATTCTAGGCCTAGCGTAGAGTGTAATAGTAAGTAAGTTGCCAGCATTTTAATGGTTAACCTCTGTTGTTTGATTGCATTAAGTAGTATAATTCACTTCTAATATACCCTTTGTATTCAAACTGCATTTCTGTTCAGATCTTCTAACTTTTCTACATATTTTGCTGTGCGAGAGCCTCTGATCTTGTGTAGTTAAGACCCCAACGTTATATGCAATCAATCTTAATTAGTGCATATACGTCTCGTCTGCCGTGCATTCCGTCTGGGACAATGGGCTTGCAGTGGCATGGAGAGGTGAACAGGGGCTTATCATCCACTGTTTTTTTCATAATAAATAATAAATACTAATTAAGAAGTATCAGATTAAGTAAGACAAACTTGAAACCAAATACAAATAGCAAGGCTTGGACAGAGCATACAGTTATGGAAATCACTGTCACAGGATATGTAGATATCTAAAGTTTATATGGGTTCAGTTAGACACACTAATGGAAGAAAACTATCACAGTCTATTAAACACGAAGATGCAACCTCTGATTCAGAAAGTCCTTAAATGCTGATTGCTGCAAGGGTATAACCAGCAGGCAGGACCTCTGAAAGCCTATCCTAATATCTGCTCTTCCACAGGTCTCCATCCACCAAGGAAGCCAGGGATGGAGTGACCCAGTACAGCTGTTCTCATATTCTCAACGCACAGCAAGACTCCTGAATTTAAAATACCAGCCAAATCTAGTAGTCCAGTAAAAGGCATGGAGAGTAGAACTGTGACAGTCAGCCATGACATTATATATGTTTAATTGCTTGAATTTACCTTTATTAACAGGTCTTACTCATTTGTTTATTGGTCCATATATTTCATCATTCTTCTGTTGAGCATAATCCTGTAATTAATAACAGCATCCTCCCCTACCCTTCCCTCTTATAAAAAAGGAAAATTTTAATCCTGTTTTACAGATGAGGAGTCAAAGAACAGGGAGATTAGGCAATCCCCTTGAGATTAATCAATTTACAGAAAGGATGCTGTACTGCAAAGCTTGCCTGATGATCCAGTCACCCTCCTCATGTCCTGTTTTCCTATATTAAGGACTGTACAATAAACTGGTTGATCTGGGGGTATTTGAGCTTGATTCCTGCGTCCCAGTTAAGTGCTTTAGCCAAAGAATATCTTACCCTCTCAACTCCAGAAGACAATCACAAAAATCAATTTACCGTCATTTCATTCAGCATTTCTTCCCCTCACCCTTATGACACTCTGCTGTTACCTCATGGTATAATTTTAGCTTATTTTTCCAGAGCAAGGACCTTGTTATATAAAATGCCTATCATCACACTTTTGACTGCTGTGAATAACAACAACTTAAAAATCGCAACAATAACATATTGCGATCTCTTGAACATTCACCGAGATGTGCTGTGGCAGATGATTACCTGGGCTACAGGAACGGATTACTTCTCATTCAGTCTCTCACACAGATTCAGATGCTTTGTCTTAATACTATTAATATTTGGCCAAAGAAGTGTTGAGGAACTGTAAATTACGAAAGATCAATCAGAACTGTATTTCAAACATGGTTATTATTCTATACAAGAAAGCTAAGTGTAAGCTGACATCTGGGCATGAGAAATCACAGTTTTCAAAAAATTTAACTGTTTTTTATATCCCTTGCTCAGATGTCAAGTCTACTAACAAGCCAGAAGTTCCTCCATGTGAGCCCCACATTCAGAGAGAAAGAGAAGATGCAAATGAAGGATTTCAAGGAATATACACAAAGTTAAACTCCAAAGTTCAGCTTTGCAAATGTGTGGTACATGAGCTCCTTAGAAAATATAGTCACAAACAAAAAACGCAATCCTAAAATTTTCTCATACTATGCCTGTTCCTTCTTTGTTCCTATTTTCAGCATATGGTTTGAAATCAGATATCATCCATTGAATTATATAGTTATTTGTTTCACAGAGTCAAACTGTACTAAGGATTTGGAAGATAACAATTTTAATAGACTCCTCCCACCAAATACTTTTAACAGCTTTTATTTTTTATAGCACAGCTTTTCTAATCATTAGATCTCTAGACTTTTATGAGATATTTAATGATGAAAGATTTAAGAATTACACAACAGTTTTATTTGTGATCCTGGAAATATTTCATAGCAAAATTAAATCTATGGATGCTGCTGATATCGGGGAAGTGAATGAAAAGCTTCAAAGTGATTTCTACAGGAACAACTTCAGAGCCCCAGTGGGTTTGAGCCAAAGTCATCTTAACTTAGTGGTAAGACTTAATCTATCTTCTTCATCTGGGATTTGTCCTCCATTCAAAGAGCAGTATGTTATATTGATCTGTTTAAAACCTGCTTCTCTTAATTGTCTTCATTAATTTTTAAGGTATTTATAGAAACATCATCATGAATTATTGTACACTTGCTGATAATGGACCAACTAACTGGGAAGCCTGACGTCTCTTTGCCCTCCCAGTCTTTCCCATGTCACATGTTTGATAGCTGTCACATGACTAAGCAATGGATTACTGAAGCATCAGAAGTCTGGATATACAAGTCACTTTGCATTAGTATTTATTTTACAAAAGGGAGTGCTAGTGAATCCAAGATAACTGATGAAAGAATTAACTCCCTTGTTTTCCAGAATGCTTTATTTAAGCTAAATTAACTGAGACATAAATATTCAAGGGCTTTTCAAGAACGAAAACTCAACAGGATGTTCTGATGTTATGTCTTATCTACACCCCAAAATACTTGCTTTTTTTTCCTCGAAGAACACTCCCAGACATACCCATGCCTAAAACTTCTAAAATAAACTTCAAAAATGGATAAAGACAGGTCTGACAGTATCAGAATCATCTTAGAAAAGGAATGTCAGAAATTTCCGAAGTGCTGATCCTAGGAAAGAGCCATGCTACCCAGGGCTTACCCTGTAGCACTGGAACATTCACAGTAGGAACATTTTATGTTAATTTTCATTTAATAGCTCATAATCACAACCCAATTCATATATGGCATTGAATTATTTTTTTCTTACGAAAAGGACGCTAAGATTGAAATGACTGATTGGCCTATTTAGTAGCTTTTATTTCATACTTCTATAGCAATTAAGTGAAAATTTTGTTATGTATAAAAAACTTTGAAGATATTTCAAAGCTGTATTTACTTGATATAGGAATATTTGTAGAGCATTAGAGAAACATGGTAACTCTAACTAAATTTACTATAAAATAAGGTGCCTTTATAGCAATTAAAATATAATATAGAAAACAATACTATGAGGACAGCCCTGTTAGCTCAAATCCAAAACTAAATAAATAACAAAACCATCCAGCCACAGAAACAGGGACTGCTCCTGTCCTTTTATACCCTTCATATACCTGCAGAATCAGCAAGACAACCTGCATACCCTGAAGGTCAACAGCTTCAAGTGAACTGGAGAACATGAGATCCCTCTACTGAAGAATGTTGTTCCAACTCTACCACACTGGAGCAAGGGACGGGGGGGGGCTACAGTTTGCCTGCTTTTGTAAGTCCCTGAGAGGTGACTTACTTTTTCACAAGGACTGAAAAGTATGCTTTTAGAATAAAATGTGGTCTCACATATAAGAACTTAAGAGTTGAATACTGTCACACAATCTCATCTAACATACACTGAAAGAGCTGTTTAAGAAGCCCACTGCAGCACGCTATACTTTTCTAAATGTCTGAATATATTCCAAATTAATCTCAACATTAAGTGATACACAACAGACCCCTATCAGCTCTAAAAGGGCATCAGTGACTACATAAAAATTATTCTATGTTCAGAGGATGGAATAACAACCTCTTAGTAAAACAGAAAACCATGGGTAAGTAAAATTCAGGTCACAATTGCTCCCTCAGCTTAAGAAGTCAGCCCTCCCAAACTGGGATCTCCATAAAGAGGGGTGGCTGCACATTATCTACTACACTAACTCCTTTCCATGTTGGGAACCATCACCTTTATCAGTACAAAACTGATTTCTCAGCACCACTGATGCTGTGTAAGCTGAAAAAGAATTTTGTTTCAGTTATGCAGCTTCAAGCATACCTCTTTTATCATTATTATAATCTTTCCTATTTTTTCCAATCTTCAGAGTGGTGAGATTCTTCATGTAAGAGCAAAGTCCTAACTCCTTAATTCACTGCTATAAACTGCAACAGAAAACGTTCTACCAAGACCAAACAGTAAAAAGTTGGGCACACTAAAGAAGAATTAATGGCCACAATCTTCTGTTCTTGCTTCAGCTGCCTCATTCACCTACGTAAGGAGCGACAACGGCATGTTCCGATACACCGCCACTGTCAGCAGGAGTCACGCCTACAGCTTTTGTCGCTGCAAACACACACTGCTGTCTAATGAACTGAAGCAGAGATGAAGCAGCTTAGCAAGCCAGCCAGTAGTGACAAATATGATCTCGAAGAAGAGTCAATTAAAACAGACCTTCAAATTATCTGCTTAAGGAGACAAGTTTCAACTAGTTATACAATGATTTTCCTGTAAAATTTCCGTTCCAAGGAAAAGAAATAATGAACACCAGCAATTTGACCAACTTTTTCCACCTACTGTTCTAAAAGCAATTTAAACCATTGTATCAGAACAAGACCTGACTGCTGAAAGTCAGTTTGGTGTATATATATATATCTATACAGCAGTTTGTTATAACCTTGAATGGAACACACTCTTTTAGTATTTAAACTTTTCATGTGGGAAAAAAAACCCCAACTTTCTCACATAGCATTACCAGAGTACTTAAGCTAAAAAGTTACCTTTCTTAGACTACATTTCGAGAATAAAGGAAGAACATTAAGAAAAATGTTGCAATAAATGGAATTATGTCAGACATTTGATAGAAGAGAAACTTCTTCCAGAATTTTGATCGCACATTAACAGATTTCAGCAACATAATTTTTTTGAAGTATGATAGGTTTACCAAGGACTTGAGGATGTTGCTTTCCAAGTTTATAATGTAAAGCAAAATAACTTTAAAACGCAGAAACTCTTTCCATTTTTAATACCACCCTTCTAAATAGTTGTTAAAATGAAAAATACAGGTTTTTCAAGATGTTGGGACATGGAAACTTGTTTATTTCAACTCTGATGACTTCAGGAATGATGTTAAATTAGAAAAAAATAAACCAAACACATCAAAAGGCAGTAACTTCCCAAAATAAGTAATGACCAAAGGGGATCCAAATCTAAGATAATACATTTTGATATTCACCCAAACATGATGTCCTCAGCTCGAATCCCACAGCTCTTATACAGGCCAAGCTCCACATTAACTTCGCTGAAAAACAGGAGGTTTCCGTAGTGAAGAGATGACTTCTTGTAGATAACATAATTAAACTACAGGAAAAGTGCACAACACTCAGCTCTATGTAAATTATTTTGATGCCTGCCCTGAAGAACTTATAGCCCAAAAATATAAATGCGGGCAAGCACCAACCACCTGGCCAAAGGGCCCCCCAAGGAACCTTCACATTGTCTGCAGTGAATTTTAAATAAATCTGACAAAACAGAAGAAAGTCCTTCTACTGTGTTTGGAGGATTATCTGGTTTGAACCCAGTTATTTGGTCTTCTTCACCGCAGTGGTTCAAGGTTTTTCTCTCTACTGCCAGCTTTTTGCAGGATGAGCTGCAGCTGGGGCTGCTTCTGCCCTGCAGCCAGGCTCAGCTCACCCAGCCCACCACCACGGAGCTCAGCAAGGGGACACATTCAGTCTTCAAGCTCCCTGCAGCTCACAAAGTGCTTATATACATCTATGCAGATGAAAATGGCTACATATTCTCCTTTACTGATATTACTTATCCCCAAAGGGAGAATAAACCATATCTATCAGCCTAACCGAGACTCTTAGAGTGCTTTACAAAACAGGATGTGTTTATTTTAACAGCACATTCCAAACTCTTAATTTACAAGGCTAGAAAGCAAACTATTCTAGAGTTCTTCTTGGCCACTTTAACATCACATTCGGAAAATCATCTAACTTGTCTCAGACATTAAAGTTGAAGGAGAAATCTCTACAGCAACATGCCATCCTCACAGTGCAGCGCTCAGCCTGTGCATAAACCAGGTCTCAGCTCCCAAGTTTTGGAGCCTGTCTGCCTGTATATTCTCTTTGTTCAAGAATACAACATAATACGTTTCAAATAGCAGGAAAATGCATTGGAAGACACTTTGTTCAGGCACAGTAGATTGAAGGGAAATGATTACAGCTAAATTGTCAGAATTATGTTTGATCCAGTGGATCCACTAGAGTGATTTTCTGAACTTTTCCAAATGCTGCATGTTGCTGTAGACCTTTATTTTTTTAAGTGACAAAAAAACATAGGTACACAAGAATCTGTTGGAATTGAAAGCTTTCATTTAGTCATTATAATATAAAGCATAAGCTGCTTATCCTTTGAAACTGACCTTTTAAAATTACTTTTTAGATGTTCTTAGAGGGAAGAAGACTTCACTAACATAAGGTTGCTAATTAGACAGTGCTGACTGGCATACATAAACAGGTTAGCACTATTACCCATGTTGCTAAAATCACTCTGATATATTCTGTTTAGGACAGCTGAAAAAATGGATTCTCTCACCTATATAGCACAGAAAAAGATTTTTGCTCAGATGAAGGAAAAGAAAGATAATTATTTCTACTTTTTCTGTCAAAATTTAAAATAGCTGGAGAAAATCTGTAAAAATAACACTTTTTATGTCTATGAAATTTTAATATTCAAGACTATCATTGAATCTGGACTATCATTTGGTGAATTTCAATATCTGTGATTAATTAGCTTTTAGGAAGAATCATCCAAGCCCCTAATTATACACTTGCAAATTGAAAACAGGAATAGGAAAACCTTCAATTCAGATGTTCAAGTGAATACAAAGCATTTCCATGATGATTGAAAAATAACACAAATTCAGCTTAGAGAATATAAGTTGATAATTTACTCTCTTGATGATGCACAAATCTTAATAGACTTCATCAGGATACCTCAGTAAATTGGATGATCTACAGGAAAGATCAAAACAGCAAAATGGTTACTCACATGGCAGGCTCTTACTAGTAATGCTCGAAGAATCCCCAAAATATATTTAAGGATTAATATGGTTCTTTTTTTCTACTAACAAATTCTGGGGTGTTTGGGTTTTTTTTTTAATTTAATAATCAGTATAACACATTCAAATAATCTCATTTTGAAGAGAAACCTCGGGGCAGCATAATGTGTCAGTTGCAATTTCCTAACAGCATGGGTTGAAAGTCCCTAAAAGAGTGAATTAGAGTAATCAGCCCTTGAGATGACAAAAGCATTAATCAGTATCTCTATCTTTACTTCTGATGGAGGTCTCAGCTTGGCAATGATACAGCGACTGTAAAAAGGAGCCTTTGTAACAGATGCAAATACTTACTAAATGGTAAATCTAAGAGCAATATGACACATTGTGAACAGATGTATCAAATGATGCTAAAGCATTACAGAAGGTAATAGCAAAAGGGAGAGACTAGAAAATAAATAATTATTTAAAATATTCTGCAATATAATTCATGCTCTGTGAAGTATACCATTAGGACTGGTATTTTTCCAAAAGAGATTAAACTTCAATAAATGAGAACATAATTAGGAATAGATGGAATAACTTATAAATGACTTAAACGCTTGGTCACCAAAAATGGATTATTGTTGTTGGCAGACTTCTTCATTCTTCTAATTAAAGTCAACCATTTAAAACATTTTATTCCTATTAATCTGACACGTTTGATGAAGGAACTATAAAATTTAACACCCTCTAATGAAACTATTTCCACATTGTACTTTTTCTCAATAAATGGTGACATTCTGTTCCTCAAGCAAAATAAACAACCCCATGGATTTCCCAGGGGCTGAAGCCATAAGCAGTGTTTGACAACTGAAAATGCAGCTAAAACCCTGAGACTGGAAACTACTTCAGCAGAAGATGTTAAAAATATTGAATGTTTTCTAGGAGATGGTCCTTCCTGACCAAAATCAGCAATATTTATGAAGATGTAGTCTAACCATTAGTCCCTATTGATTCCCATAAATAATTCAGGATATAAAATTTGTAATTGGAATGGAAGTTGCAAGACAGGAGCAGGGCTTCCATAAACACAGCATTCATGCTCTTATCAGAGGTATGATCTGAGATGTGTCTTTAGCAAGTGTAATACACATGAATGGAAGAAAACTTCCCAAAGCAAAAGGGTCAGAACCATTTTTATCCAAAACCTGCAGTTTGAGTAGTAAAAGACTCATATTACCTCACAGTTGGAGGTATCAGCAAGAAGTGGATGGGTTCAGAGGCTTCTGCAGCCTGAGAAAATACAAATGTACTCCCATCTTTCAGAGACAAGGCTCTTGCCCTCAGAGTACAGAGTTTTTGTCGAATTTGAGGGAATTATGCAATTGATCACAGTGGCCAAGGTTTTATTCCATCAAGTCTTAAAGACCTCCAAGGATAGAGACTGCACAAGTTCTCCAGGCAACCTGCTCCACTGCCTGGCTGTTCTCATGGGAACAGTCTTCCCTTATATCCAGTCTGAACCCCTCATGTTGCAACTTACATCAATTATTTCCTGTCCTCCCACCATGCACCACTGTGTCTGGGTCTGTCTTCTGGTTATCTTCCCCCAGGGTTTAGGGGGGCTGCTGTGGGGTCCCCTGAAGCCATCTCTTCTACAGGCTGAACATACCCAGCTCCCCCATCTTTTACTCACAGCCAAGTGCTCCAGCCTCTGAGCAGCTTCATGGACCTCTGCAGAACTCCCTTCTGTTTGTCCATGCCTTTCTTGCACTAGGTGGCCCAAAACTGGATGCAGTATCTAGATGCAGCCTAAGAAGTGCTGAATAGAGGCAGACAACCCCTTCCCCCAAGTCCGCTGGCTGTGCCCCTGCTTACACAGCCCATGAGGCTCTTGGCTGTTCCTGCTGCCAGGACACATGGCTGGTCCATGTTCAGCTGCCCACCAGGGCCCCAGGTTGTATCCATGAAGACCAGAAACCAGGAGCATTTGTCTCTCCTGTCAATAGATAGAACAGTGGCACCTGGGGCCCTCTTTCCTGCAAAATGTGACAATGTTACCAATGGGTTAGTTGTAGTATCATAATTTAGGAGGGGAAGACAGGGAAAATCCCAGGTACTTCCTAAAAATCTGGGACAAAATATTATCCTAAGGATTGTTTTAATATACTAAACAACATGGTACCTTTGGGGACCTTAAAATCCCTGAGGTCTGTGACTTATCCACCTGAAACTGGAAAATGGCAAGACCCTTCTGAATTTGGTATTAACTGTCTTTTAATTTAAAGCTTCTGTGGATTGCCCCATACACCATAGGTCAGACTTTTAAGGTAAAAAAATATTTATGGACACTTTTAATATATCATTAACTGAGGTGAGAGTAAAAATGTACCACATTAAGATGCTCTACTGGGAAATCCTACAAAACGCTCTAGACAAAATCCTCTCTTAAAATTTACTAACTACCCAAGCCTCTGCTTCTCCTTACTGTAAATTGTGCACTAATTAATGTTTGCTTCCTACCATAGTAAAGCATTAATATGACAAGAAACAAGATCACAAACACTATAAAAAATACACAGAAACAACCGATTAGGCCTCATTACTGTAAAAAGAACCCAACACATAATTAGTTTTTGTAACTTCAGCTATTCCTAGATCTTATAAGTGGCCTTACATCAGTGTAATTCCTATTCCTATACCAGAATGTCATTTAAGGACCTGTACAAACCCTTGCCTTATATTTTTAATCACAGCTGTCATTTCTAAATCTAGTATGTGAAGAAGTCACCACTTCACTACAACATGATCTCATTTGCTGTGCCATCAACTGGGAACGTTCTTTTGCTGACTTAACAGAAATAAATCCTAGATTTTTAAAACTTGTTTAGGATTTACTAATTTTTACTAGAAGAATGGAATTTAACCAAGAGACCTGCATCTGGCCTCAATGTATTTAAAATTTCAGAACCTTAATGAACAAAATAAGACAGACTTGTTCTATAACAGACTGTTTCCATGCAAAAGGGAATTTGAATACCCACCCAAGTATTACATTAAATTACATGCAGTATAAGGGATTATTTGTATGCAGTAGTGTCCCAGCTCATCAGGAAAGAAATGGTGTTAGAAGGGACTGTTCCCTTCAAAATATTCTTCTTTTCTGAAAATACATTTCTACAAGCAGAATTTAGTGCATGTAGCTTCACAGTTTTCAGGAAAAAATGCAAACAAATAATAAACAAACTCAAGTGCTCACATTACCAACAACTGTTTCTCATTTAATTAACAAGGATCTAGACTGGGAACAACAGTATGAAAGAGCTGATATTAGTAATTTCTCAAATGACATTGTGCTGCTAGGTAATTCTGACAGTTTTCAACCACAGATAGCTCACACTAATGAAGATGGATGTTATATTAGCCCAGAGATGGCGGGAAGTTAAAACACTGCACATCTAGGGAGCTGGGTCCTACACTTTTAAGACTTTGAACTCATTTTGAGGGACAGCTTAATTATTTTTTTTGTCCTGAAGCACTGCAGTTTACCCCCAGGTAAAAGCAAGACAGAGAGGATCCAGGAGCATGGGTGCTACTGCCTCACTCTAAGATCAAATTATTCTCAGATTTCACTTCAGAAGGAATTTGAACCTTTCTTCCAGAAGAATCAGCTGAGGTTGCTGGACTTCTGACAACGTGATTGCTTCTTGGAATCATCCGGAAGTTGTAGCTTGCAAAACCCTTGTCATACCTGAGACACAGGACATAGACAGCTCCCTAAATCTTCTTTTCTTTACTGTGACATTGTAGTTGTCTCTTTTTGGCCTTTCACTACTTCTGTTTCGACTTAGCATTTATTACAGCGCAGTAGGAATCACTTTGTGGTTGAACATATGTGACTATCTGTGCTGCAAACGTTTTGAAAACATCAGATCCTGCAAGGCAGCTATTCTGTGAAACTGTTGTAATAATGGTAATAATACTCAGTCACGGCAGAGGATTAGACTCAATAACAGAGTTGGTCTATACCTGCGCCCCATCTTGCCTCTGTATAACAAATTCCTTCTTTGCAACAGACAAATATTTCTTCCCACTCTTTAGAATGATTTCTAGCCAATTCACTACTCAGAAAGTTTTATGAAGTCCTCAGGTCCCAGAAGGCAACAATCAGAGCAGTGAGTTAGTCTAAATTCTAGAAAGGGCATACAGAGCCTTTGAAAAACAAGTCATTACACCACAAGCTCCCCTTGCTCCCCCATATGCAGAACACAGCTCCCATCAGCTGGTGATGGGCAATTAGATTACTTCCTTAAAGCAAAAAGCAACGTCCAGAGGCTCTAAGTCTCCCCCTATTTCCCTCAAGCCCCAGAACATCTGTTCAGATCTGCAGCTTCCCTGACCACACAGGAACAGCAGATACCAGAAAGACCTTAGAAGAGGCAAACATGGGAATTTCAAAGCCTCAGAATTGCTTCCCCAAAGCAGCCACCACTAGCTATAGCTAAATGCATAAGAATTATGTTAGTATTTTCTGTCAGGAGGCAGTTTTGTTGAGTTGGCTGTCTGACATTCTTTTGGTGGGTTTGTGGGTTTTTTTCCTCTACAAGACATTCTTGACTGTTACAGAAGAGCTGGATGAGCAACATGTTGGAAACAACCATCCCATAATGCTAATCTTAATCTCTTTACCATAATATTTTGTTCAAATTTCTTTCCCAGGGGTTCAGTACCAGGAAACAGGTCTCAAAAAAACTAGGATTCTCTTTTTTAGGTTTTGAGTGGAAGGATGAAGAGACCAACACCTTTACCAATACCAGGGAAAAAAAGAAACAATGTTACTTAATTGTCAGAAAAAGAACAGTGTCTACCAATTCTGCAACAACCTAATTCTAGCTGTTATGACGGAATGACTCTGACTCAGAAGACTTAGCTAGTCTTACCAATCAAAAAAGGAAAGACATCAAACAGAAAGCTGAAATCTCAGAATATTGATGTTGACGTTTTAGCACTTAAAAGACAAAGTCATTGATGTATGGCTCAGGACTGTCAAAATCTAAGTTCTGCAAAGACGAGAAGACAAAGGGGAGATTAGTTTGTTAAAAAATGAATTGGCTTGGGAGCACCAGCCACTTTAGGAAACAAATAAGAATACACTCTTGCCCTGCCCACTACTAAGCTAGCTATCTTCACCTATTTGTTGTCAAAACTATTTTTAGACTGAATTGTCGAGTATCTTATTCTCTACTGCCAAAGTGTGGCCAGGACAGAGACAGGACAGCCCATGATGATGGAATGGCTGCATGCAGTGGGACTCCAGTCACCAGCAATACTTGAGAGAGAAAAAATAATTTGCTATCATCATCGCACAAAAAACTTTTCCTCACAAATGACTTCACTGAATTCTGAAGTCTGAAAAATATATGCTGATTGCAGATAAACCTTCAGTACTCTGGAGCTGATCCTGTCAAAACCCTTTGAGACTGATCAGTTATCTAAAAAGAATATAACCTCACTGGACTAATATACTTATTATTTGACCACAAGCCCATGCCATTGCTTCTGCTTAGACATTTACAGGCAACATATTCTCTTGCGCTGTTCTTAGTGTTTTTATGTAAAATATTTCCTGAAGAAGCATACTGACACTTGAAGTCTCGTATAGTCAGCATTTGATTGACAAGGTGGTATTCCACTTCACATGCTTCCACCATGAAAGAAACTCATGTACTTACATAGTGCAGCATGATGATGGCCCCTTCAGCAGCCTGCAGAGATACATATAGCTTCTTCCCAGATACTACTACCATAGCTTCTTCCCAGATACTACTACCATAGCTTCTCCACAGATACTACTGACCAGTTACATTTTGCAAGACATATCGGAAGAACAGTTCCTGATACTGAGCTCCTATTCCCAGTATTTCTGTTTCTTAGAACATCTTGCTTAAAGAAATTCAGCACAATTACTGCTGCCCTTTTCATGTCCCCAGTGAGTATTGTCTCATGCAGCAAAGAAGGAGCTTTGGAGGTCAGAGCATGCAGAAACCGCTAAGACTAGGTCTTAGTCTTCAACGTGTTACACAAACCTGCAGCAACTTACAGACACTGTCCTATGTAAGAAATAAGGCATACAATCATGAGACACACAAATAAACACAGAAAGTAATTTTCTTTCTCTTACTTGTTTAACTATTTTGCAACTTCGGAACTGTAGACTAGCAATGAGAAAATTCATTAAACGCAGAGTAATTCAGGTTTATTTCATTTATAGAAGTTATGGGGCCATTAATTCTTTGGATATGGGACATTTTTATATGAACACAGTTAGCAAAGTTGTCTAACTAGTATTCAAATGGTTAAAAAACAAGCCAATGAATAATAATAAAAAGCCATAGTACTTTGGTAAACATGATATTGTCATCGACACATTAATAAACAGCAGATGACCACAAATTGTGTTACTTTTGTATGCAGTAGCTATTAATTTTTGTTACTGCATGCTCCCCAGGGCCAAAAAGGCTTAGAAGTTCCTTATCTTGGGACCATGAGGCGTGTCACAGACATTTTTTTTTCATTCTTTATTCTTAAACATGTTACCACTTTGTGCTTGAGATGTGATCATCATGTTTTATAAGGCTCCATTCCTTCAGTTGGCAGCATACAGAAGTCCAGGTTTCCCACGAAGCCCACCAAAATTAATAGACATATTGCCTACACGGAATGATTTGCAAAAGCAATGCTTAACGTTTACCGTAATTCCCTTTTGGCTATCTTTATGTTTTCCTAAGGCATTATCCTTCTCCTGTGCACTGACAAGCAATGAGAAAAAGTATGCTTTGAAAAATACAAGCTGAGGGGAATTAGGAGGAGTAAATAGCGTGCTCGCTGGGAAGTAATTAAAAGCCATGAAGCAGGAAGAAGGCTGGAGGTGCGTAAAAGGCACTATAATTAAAACCTAATACATGTTAACTGTGAGTGAAGCATTGAAGTCACTGACATGAATGACAAAACTCCCACTGAATTCAATAGGGACAGGATTTTACTCTGTAAGTGCTCAGCAAGAAGGCCAGTTCAGCTTCAGAGAGATTGATTGGAGGTTTGAGGATAAAAAGAAACCTTGCCGAAAATAGGAACTGGTGATTTATACAGACAATTATATGCACAGTTGTGAAATATCCACAAGAGAAATGAAAAGAGAGAATGAAAACTAAATGAGTTTATATTTGAGAAAGGGGAAGAAGAAATTATTTTAAAAATCTGATTAGTGAAAAATAAAAAAAAAAAATAAAGACCATTACAGTGGAGACAGAATCAAGACAAATCCCGAACATGGAACAACTTTATCCCACCTAATAACTAGAAAGCAAGTGCTGAAGCAGTTAAAAAACAGTGATAACTGCAGAGCATAGCTATTGATAAAAAGCATATTGGGAATACTTGGAAAATATGAATTGGTTCAGATAGAATATAGTCTATTTAACCATGAAACAGAAATGAATTAAGAAAGAAAAATAAAAAGGATTTGCCATTCAGTATATCTAATCTCCAGAGCCCAGTTAAGTAATAGCGCTATTCTTCAGAAAGAGTCAACCCAGTTCCAGTGGCTTTAACACCATCTTGTCAAAAAATGACAACATAATTTAAGTTTGTCTAGATGTATTTAATGGATTTACAAAAGACTCAGAAATGTTAAATTATATTAGATATCACCACTATATAACAAGTATACCACTAGAAGCCAGACTTCTTCAGGGATTCTAGCAGGCTAACAAGTTTTGAACAGGAAACTTGGTGTTCAATCTGACAAAATCAATTATATTTCATTCTAGAGACACTGCATATGAATAGCAAAAAAACACGCAGAAGAGTAGGTGCAGATCACACGGGTACTTAGGGTTCACCCATTACAAGAAGGGAATTCTGTTAATTTTGCTTGTATATCTGAAAATCTGACATCAACAATCTGCAAGCAATGGATGGACAGGAAGTAGTGCAGTGTGTCAGCCCACTGAGTAATGATACTCTCCATGTCTGGAGAAGACTTACAAGGTCACTCCTCATTAGACTAACACATCTTCTCAGTATAATATTCTTAAAATCAAGTACTTATTCATGAAAAATTACAAGGTGAAATTGTAAGCATGTAACTTGGTGAAAGGGTATGAGAAACCCTGAAAAATTTGTGGAAATCAAGAATTTTTAACAATAGCAGCAAGCAGACAATCTCCTAAAACACCACACAACCTTTCATTAGCTGATCCTCCAAGTCAGCAACTAAAAATACGCATTTAATTACTTAATTCATTTATCTCTGTGAGATAAAAAGGACACAGAGGTAACAGAGAGAGTCTGAGAACCCTGGGACTCCAGACAGTGACTCCAGGAAGTTCTAGTTCAAGATTCCAGCTACAATGAGACTAACTTAAGCAGCGAAAGGGCAGAGGGTGGAGCTTCTGAAGCACAGTGAGTGCTACCTCCCCATCTTCTACTCAGTCAGGCTGCCCAAGAGGTAGTGGGTCTAAAGCAGACTATCCCAGACATTGTTATATTTCAAAAATCACACTACGTTTTCTTATAGGGCTGGTTACCCTAGTCCTGTGAGCAAAGACACTTCCAACTGCTCTCATCTGTAGAGAATCCTCCTGAGACACTCCTGGTATTTCTGTGCTGCAATGCAAAGGCTTGGTAAGAAAATATTCTCCTGAAACATCAGTCCTAGTCCCTCTCCAGACTACACAGTTTGTTCCTGCAGCCACACAAACACTCCCTGGAGACCTGACGCATATTCTCACGCACATTCTGCAGGGAGCTCTATTTTTCTCTCTTCACCACATCCACGCACAGCATACAAAATGCAAATAGGGCAGTCTTCAACTTCCAAAAAGCACACATTATTTATTCTTGACTGCAGTTTCACTAAGATATAAGAAAAATACTACCCAAAACGCAACTGTCCTATTTACTTTGTCCTACATCTTGTACCCACTGATTTGTATTTAAATCTCAAGTCAATTTTAGCACAGTACAGTTATTTTTAAGTACCAGGTCAGGTCATTTGACACATACAATTGACAGTCCTATCTGCAAATTTTGGAAGGAAAAGGTCTCTTCAGTCACTAGACCAAGCTGAGAAAATGTTAACAATACTTAAATTATTAAAAAGAAAATCATGTCAACAATATTGCACTTGCACTACTAGTGGAAAAATAACGAGGGCTTTTTTTAAGTAAGAAGTCACTTTTTCCTCTACATGAGCAATATTCAAAGACTAGAATCACACTTATTTCTCTCGTTTTGCTCATGAGTTACATCACATACAATGTGCAACACTGTGCACTATTTTTAGAGATGTGAAAATCAGACATAAATATTCCTGTTTCACAAGTCACCTTTAAGGAAATATTTAAGTCTTTTTTACTCTACTGTGACCACGTAATTGAAAAGTGAGTACTAAAACTGTTTAAACATGAAATCCAATGGCTTAAAATGAATACTGCCACAGTAAAAATAGATTCCTCGAGAGAATTAACTAATCATTAATAACTTGATTTGACAAAGGCAGCACTAATCAAGTTCTGGCTTCATAATAATTCTTATAAAAATGAGTGGAAGGGGAGAGCAAGCTAATGAAGTGAGAATAATTTCTGCAAAAATAGTAATGAATCTACAGAACATTAACTCATTACGGAATTATACTTTTATTTCAGTACTTCCTTTCCAGGTCAAGAAAAATTCAGGCCAGTTAGGACAGGCTGAGCAGGGAAAAGATAATGTTTTTTATTACTGGCAGCAATCTATATTATGTGAGAAAATACAAAAAAATTGATCAGTTTTATGTTAGAAAAGGAAATCAGGCATCTGGAAGGTCCTGGCCAGAAAGAATTATCCAGTTACAGAAATAAATGTCTAAACTACGTAGAATACAATTTCTTTGAAAAACTATACTTTTAACTTGATTGCCCAGCTAGCAAGACAGTCATGCCACACCAAATTAAAGACTAGCCCAAAAAAGCACATTTCTATCCAGGAAAAGTACAGTACTTGGAACCTGACCCTCAAAGCTGACAAGAATGTCTGAGGACTCCAGAGGAGACAAAATCAACCTCCGTGTACAGAATTTCCCCAGTTGAAACGTGTGTGCACATTAAGCATTTGGCTTCAGAGAGGGATCAGAACCATTGTACGTGCGTAAACCGACTGGATGGTACAGGCCCAGAAGACCTTTCAGAAGTGTCAAACTTATAATGCATGCAACTACAACACTGCACACATGTTCTGAGGCTCCAAATAAGACCTTTTCTATGGCTGGACTCCCAGCTGAGACTACTATGAAATGCTGATGTGCAGCAGCTGGATCAGGGGCATCTGGGCTAGAGTTATCAGGTGTCCCTAAATCCCAGACACATTTATAAAGAATTCAAAATGTGCCAAGATTTCTAAAGAATACAGCCAAGTAAATCCAGACATGGATGCCCTAGGCCTTCACAGGAACATGTCTGAACAAACTTCCCAAACATCCACAACTCCCAGTGTTTTTTTCTGTAGTGATAATCAGTGAAATACTGTTACCTATGTGCTACACATGCACACACTGAGAGTTCAAATTACTCCATGAACCTCCTAGCCAGCTTCAGTTTAAAGCATTCACCTAAAAACTTCATTTAGCCTCTGCAGCTGCTTCAATCAGCAGGAGTCTTTGGCTGGCTCCGAGCTCTGGTCAGGCAAGAAAGCAAGAAAAGGAGGTTGTAAAAGCTTCTTCTCTCCCTTTTTTTTTTTTTTCCTTTTTTTTTCTGTTAAGTTTTTTTTTTCTGTGAGTAATGCTAGCTGCATTTATATTCCTTGAAATAAATCTGATTTGACACAGTTATTCTGTCTGAATCTCTGCAAAGCAGACAGACTTTTTTGCCAGGAATAAAAGCTGTGATCATTATAAAACTGTGAGAAAAATCAATGTCATATAAAAGGAATGTTTATATTATGTATGTATGCAAATACTCCACACACACATAGTAAGAGACCTGATCCTCTGATCATGCAAATGAGTAAACAAATTAGTTACTCTTGCTGAGGATGCCTTTTAACACCACTGCAAGGTATTTTCTGGAGGTGAGGCTGAGAGAAAGCACCAACACAAGTTAACCAGAACTTGCTATTTTTTATTCTCGACATCGCGTCTGTTAATTCAGTTCATGTGAGCCCACGGCTAATTTAAAATATCACTGTAATGCCAGTTTTGCTAATGGTTTTCCTTTTAGACTTGAGCAGATCAGGATGTTTCATCTAAGTTTTCTATTTATAATTCTGCCTCGCACAATACTAATTTTAATTTGAAGTTATTTTTCCTTTTGTATTGTTAAAAAACTGACAGATTTTCCTCTTCTAAGCAAATCATACCTTCCTCCAATGGTATTGTATACTTAGATTTTCTTCCTAAAATACAAGGCTCCTCTACTTTCGATGTTTTTTTATTTTTCTCACTAAATTCTTCTTTAATTTGACTATGCATTATCTTCTGCTACAGCCTTTCTCCACAGAGAATCTGATAAAAACATCAAAAACATGCCATAGTTTCTCAAGTGTCTTGAGAAACAAAGTATGTCTACACTATGCAGTCAGTCCCACTTTAGACCTAAAATATTTCAAAATCTCAGATTTCTACTTAGTCAATTATAACGTGTATCAAAATCTCTGGTTGCATTTGACATTGCAGATTTTACTTAATTATGTACAAACATCACTCCTTGTTTGAAGATTCTCCAGTCAGACAGTTCTGGTTGCTTTATATATTTCCAAGTACTATGTAAGCTTTCACATGGAAAGCTCTCTGGTGCAAAAAAGTTTGCCTAGATTCTTAAGCATCTTCCTTTTACTCAGCTCGTGTCTGAACACCAGCTGAAGGGCTGCACTCTGTAAGTAATAATTTCTGCAAATGTCGTCTCGCAGACACTCACAGGTGCTGCAGCTGCCCAGCCTCGTGCGATGGGTGAGAAGGAACCCCACCTGGCTGTTTGATGGCTATGGGGTGCCACATTAGACATTTTCTTCTGCCTCCCTCCCCAGTGGTCCCTGATGCTGCCTCCAGGCCAGGCTGTCAGGGGGAGGTTATGCCACAGCAAGTGCCCAAGCAACATGTCAAGCACCCTAACGGCTGGGTGGGCTTTTCTCTAGCTGCCTTTGGGAGCAAACATCAATCAGCTAGCAAAGACCATACCTAAAAAAAGAGAAAACAAGCAAGGGACTGGTAGTTGTAATGTTTTTCTCTCTTAACTGACACATCAGTTCTGTACATTGCCAAACAAAGGGAGTTCTGACTAAATATTTGTCTCCCACTCTCTCCCTCTATGAAAAATTAACATGCACAGGATCACTCAGATGAAGAACAGCATGAAAGAGGCTAACAATAAAAGGGTAGTATGAAGAGACAAAACATTCATTAAGGATTAAAAAAAGAAGGATGGCTTTACACACTGCCAAACAGCTTTTATTTAAACAGGCTATTGCATCCTGCCCCCGCTATATACAGCCTCACGAGGTTGACACTAGAATAAATCTCAACTCTATAAAAATTTACTGACAACACAGACTGCCGGAGAAAAGCTTGTTTACCCTCACCCTCCATCTCTTCCCTCCCTGCAAAACTCAGCAGTTTAGTGCTGCATAAATGTTTTTAACATTACCCAGGTGTCCTTCTCCATCCAGCTAACTTCATTGGAGACACAGAGATCACTGGCTCTTCAAGGAAAGCTGGGAAATCCCTTCCTTGCTGGGATAGAGAAACACACACCACTGCCACCGTCAAGACACGTAGAAAATTGGAGATAGAGGGGCAGGAGGAAAGTGACATGAGGCAGCTATACCATTTTGATTTTCCAAAATTGGGGCTGGTGGGAAAGGAGGACAGGTCGATGAAGAATGGGCATGCTCCACACGGACAGCTGAAGACTCCTTCAACAGCAAGACTGCAATGGGGCAACAGCACTTCATGCCTGCTCAGCCCCTAATGCACCACGCAGAGCAGTGGCTCGCAGACACCATGGGAATACCACCAGTTTTCCAACTCCCAAGAGCCAGAGGCTCTCATACTGATTCAACTACAGCCACCACCAGTGCTCCTCAGGACTTCTGTTCACACTAAGGGGGTAACATTTCAGTCAAGCAAGTGACTCATACTCTTCTCATGCCTGAAAGTTTGAGAGTCCACTCTAAACCACCCAAAGCCACCCTGCTGTTTGCCTTCATCTTTTTGTTGGTATGAGGAACATTTTCTGTGATAAAAGCTAATGAAGCCCTGGAAAAGATGGCCAACCCAAACACTGCAAGTTTTCTATGAAGGAACAGGCTGCACAAACATGGTCCAGGATGGTTTAGGCACAGTTAATCCTGTCTTGGGCCAGGACAGATTACGTGACCCTTGTAGTCCTTGAAAAAACCTGTTGTTTGTTAAAGAGCTATAAACTACCTTCTCCTCTTTGCTCTTCACTATGTAAGGCAGTATCTTCAAATCTAGTTTAAAAATAAAGGTTAAGTCCTGTGAATGCAAGAAAGAGCTGGAGCGGGTGTATTTTTACGACAACAGAAGGTCAGAAATGAAACACGTTAGGTTAACCAAGCTGAACAGATACAGTGGAAAACATGCCACATGAGACAAAACACTGAATTCATCACAGACTTGATGGCATGTCTACCTCCACAATCCCTGGAGTCCTGTGACACCAAGGAGAGGTAGACAAGAGATTAAACTGGTCAGTGGAGCAACAGGCAGGATGGACATCTATCTGACTCCGAGCACAAGCTGGCAACATAAAAAAAAAATAATAATAACATGGCCTTAGGCACTGCCTACACTCTGCTCAACTCTCCCACTAAGTACTGATGAAAAGAGCCCTCCTCAGGAGGTGATCTGGCAGATGATCTAAAGGGGACAATGAGGTGCATGGTGGGAGAAGATAACATGGGAAAGGGGCCCAAACCATGCCAGGCCTTCCATGTGATGGTCATGCTGGAGGCATGAGACCCCATTTGGAGGCAGCCTCCTCCATGCCCTTGTCATCTCCCCCACAAGCGATGGGAAGAAATCTCTAACTCTTCCACGTGTCTCCCTAGAAAAGGATGTTCTGGGCCACACCAAAAATACCAGCATGGTGTGTTTCCACACCACTGGCTTGATGGTTTGATCACTTCTCTGACTGTTCTGACAGGGTGAAAAAGAGACTGTGAAAAAAAACTCAGTTACATTTTATCTGGAGAATCATTTGACAAAAGTTTGATGGAACAATGTGAAGTCTTCCCTGGTGTGGGACTAGGACATCCACTGAGCTGGAAGGAGGCCAAAGGTCATAAATCAGAAGGGCTGCAAAAGATTCAAGTGGAAATACCTTTGAGCAAGAGGCTTTTCATAGTTTATAACCATTCTTGTTCTCCGTTTTTTAAAAAACCTTCCCAGATACTAAGGATAATAATTGTCTCACCCTCGATGTTGGACATTTAATTCAGCAAACATTTTTAACATCTTGTGTCAAGAAAGAAAACATTTCCAAATAGTGAGAAATTAACCAGGTTTTTTGTACTCCTGTTTAACATGACTCTGGCAATAAGAGCTGCATCCACAAAAGACACATTAAAGAACCCAAGCAAACACTGATTTCTCCTCACAAAATCAGAGGGGTTTAGCTCCCTACTCTATTAGCTTCTGCCTCCAACCCAGCTATATTACCTCCTAAATCCCACTGTTTGGCAGAAGACATTCTGTCAGAAAAGGAATGGTGCCAAGGCTGATGGAGCCAAAGACCTTTTCCTCCCATGGGCAGGGACACCTGCCCTGCACAGGGACACTAATGCTGCCCTCATGAGGATTTTATGAAGATCAGAGTGGTTCAGTGCCCCACATCTGGAGCAGCCACAGTGTTTCTCTGCCTGGAAGTTGAACAGGCTTAAAATAAGGCACCAGAAGGATCTTCAGGCAAACGTTCAGCTTTTTGACTAAGTCCAGTCACTCCACAGAATTCAAGAGAAGTTAAAAACATATCAGCATTTTATCAGTTGGGAAGGGGCTTACGTGATACGTTGCATTAGAACCAAAAAACAATACCTGATTGAGATGTGCTTTTTACAACAAAGGACATGGTCCTTAAAGTGCAGGAGGTGTAGCACAAAAAGAAACAGTGGACAATCCAGTGAAAAAAGTCCAGTTTCAATCTGGAAATTCATATCGATTTTCAGACTTTGGTCAAATTTTGGACATAAACATGTTAACAAGAGTATAGCATAAATATGCTCCAAAAGTCAGAGATGTGTCCCTAAATGCCTTATTTTCTCCTCTCTTTTTTTTTTTTTTTGTCTTCTTTTTCCTGTTCAAAGACCCAAACAACAGTGTTAAAGGGGAAAATTTCCAAGTCTGTAAGTGTTACTAGATGAAGAGCCACAACTTATCATATGGAAACCAGAACTGAAGAGGAAAAGATTTCTATCATTTAAGACCCTGGTCTTGCCAAAAGCAAATGTAGATGAATGCAGACTGACAAGCCCTGGAACAAAGAACCAAACTGACAGGCTCTCAGCTAAAAGAAAGATTCTTCAGCATAAAGAGAGACTGGAATTTATTGCAGAAAAATCTTTTAAAGCCTTTAGCCAAGTACCCAGTTGTAGTAAAGAAAACAAACAAGAAGTTAGGTAGTATTGCTAAAGGAATATAAATCAAAGCTGTTGATATTATCACTATAGTAACACAGTAGCTGAAATTTCAGAGGGAATACCTGGTACACTATAAGTGCACACACAGTAGAGGAAAAATACAACTTCCTTTTTGGCAGGTTGAGCAAAAGAGGCATAAAATACTAACAGCCAGTGCAAGGTTTGAATCAAACTAGAAGTCAGAGGCAATAGCTGAGGTCCTTCCACCCAGTCTGATTATTTAGACAAAGGATTATTTTAATCATTACCACTAGTTTAGATTTACATTTTGGACATGCAGAGTTTAGCACCATCATCACTCTGTGGTAAAACAGGAACCTGATATTGAGCATCCCCAAGGCCCCCATGCAAGAGGGGCATAACCGCTTCTGCAGGACAGATTGGCTACAAGTGAGTTTTCCCTTCCACAAAATAGTATCTTTTGTAACAACTGCTGTCCTTCCTGATCATTTTCTCCAGTATTTGCCAGCAAATCTTGGAAAATAAGGGAAATACGCTTTCCTTTTGTTCAGTTACAATGTGCACTCCAGCCTTAATTAATCAGGCTAGCCAGCAAGTCACCGAAATCGCTGGATTTTCTCGTAACGCCTTTGTAAAACTCCCTGAAGGTCACTGAAGATCTAATTCATAATTACCAGGGCTGTGTATGCCTGGGATATATCTCTTAAAAATAATATTGATTATATATGAATTACACTACTGTCTAGTTTTATATTGTTTAATATAAAGCACTGCACCTCCTGCAGTTCAAGAAACCCTGTGCTAAATATTCTTAGATCCTGTTTTTATAGGCTTCATGCTTACTGTATACCTCCATTTTTGTCTAATTTCATTTAGAAGGGAAAATGATTGAAAGAAAATCTTTCCAGGTGGGTTTTGCATGCTTTGGGCTTTTTTGGAATACACTTAAAATAAATGTAATCCTGGAAGCCTTTCGGTAGAACTGAATTGTACCATTATATTAATCACAAGTGCAATCACTCACTATGTTAGTTGTTATTTTGGTGAAAAATTTACCTATACTGCTTCTTCCCAGAGACACAAATTTATAAGATAAAAGAAATGTCAGCCCAAAAATCATTAATTTAAAGAACAAATAGATATTGATAAATAGCTATTGACTTTCTTCAGGCATTCCTCCTCAACTACAATCTACCTATGATATCAATAGTAGAAGAAAATCTCAAATAGTGGATTCCCTCACTGAAAACGAAACTGCTTTACCAGTTTCCAAGGGTTCACACTGGGAAACTGTTACAGAAAACACAGGCCAGATAATCTCAGAAGTTGGTAGAACACAGGAAAAACGGTAGAATTCATTTTTGCTCTCAAATGTTTATAAACAGCATCATGAAAAGAAGCAGCATGATCAAATCAAAGGAAAATATACAAGGAAGAAAATGCAAGAAGAAACTGATGCAGGAAACAAATATGATGGCATTTTATAGTCCCAGTAGCCTTCATGTTCTTTTAAAGTATTCTTGATGACTTTTTACACAAAATACTCTTCTCTGCTATAGGTTGGTTTGCAACACTGTGTGACACAGCAGTTCTGCTTACTACTTCACCATCTGCAAGTCATCTTAACCTAGTGAGTGTTCTGAGCTCGGTATTGAATTTCCTTCACCAGTTCTTCCACTGGGAGAAGAACTAGAGTGATTTATAGCTGCTGAGAACCCAGTCCATGAAATCATGTTTTCCCTCGGATGTGATACATGCGATGAGGTGTTTATGCCTAGCCTGTCTCTCAGAGCATCCTGGAGGCCCCCCTCAAGACCAGACCTGGCTGCTGTGCAGCAAGCAAGCCTGCAGTGTCCCATCAGCATAGCTGGCACAACATGGACCAGCCCTGGGGGCTCGCCTGCCCAACCCACCAGCAGATGCTTGCTGCAGACAGGAGGGAGCCTTCAAGGCAGCACCACATGCCAGAAAGGGAAGACGACCAACCATATGCTGCTAACGGCTGCTCCCAAAGCCTGCTGCCATCCACTCAGGGAAGCACTCTGAAAAGCCCAGCTTTAGTTTTGCCTAGATTGTAAACATGCTACACCTTCAAGTCTCATTAAAACAAAGAGCACCGCTGAGAAACAAGCATCAAAAGCTCCACCTTCTCCTTACAGCACTGTGAGTGCTGTGCATGTATCTTCCCTAAGAGCAGAGTGAACAGCCAGTGGCTGGGGAGGACTCCAGGGGGGCTCAGCATGACTGGAAAATATTCAGTTTACTGCCACTTTTTTGTACTGAAAGATGTTTCTAAACACCTGAACTAATATGAACTCTGGGGCAGTTACCTTATTTTGGTGTGGATTCATACAATTCCAAGGAAAATAGGGATTGATCTATGACTGCAGCAGCATAGGATTGCCACAGCAACAACATGAGAACAACACAAACGTCAGTCACAGCACTAAGATCCCGCAGTACATCTGCTTGTGACTCAAGCTGGAAATCAACAGAATTTCAAACAAAGCCTGGCATGAAAAAGCAATTTAAATTCTGAAAACACTTTCTCTCAATATTTTTAACAAAACAAAGCTGTAAGGCAGTGTCAAAGTTTTTATTAAAAAATACAAAATGTTTCTCTATTTTTCATCTAGAGTTTTTCAAATTAAGGCAGCAGTCTGCTTTGCTGTGCACAGGAGATCTGCTTCCCTATCCTGAGCTAAATGAATAATGCCTTTCACACAATAGCAAGATAAAACAGTTCATGCAGATTTTCTTAGTACTTCGCAGAACAAAGCATCCTAAGAACCCAAACAATGAATAACTGGTAATTCTAGTTATCTTTTGCTTTAAGAAACAGGATGCAAAACAACTTGGTCAAATGGTGGAATACATCACAAATGCCTACCCTCTGCCCCTAGATTTTTAAGAGGTTATTATGCACTGGAAGATTAGTAACACATGAGTACCACTGCCTTACATGGGTTAAAAGTCATAACTGCTCATATTCCTGCTCATACCAGTATCTCATACCTTCTCATACCTTTCCTGAAAAAAAACTTCTTTGCCAAGCAGATGTGTGTTTAATGAAAATCAAATCCTTAGTGGATGGTAGTATGTAAAAATATCATGGCAAACAATGACAGCAATTGAAGACATTCCCCACTTTCCAGTGTTTTGTCAGCATACACACCGAGGTTACTCACTTGCAAAGACTTGCATTATTCAAACAAGCTTACAAGTTAGAGGAGGGGAAAAAAAAATAAGTTATGCCTTAATTAATGGCTAAACCTTATTCCTGGGGCCATCTGCCCTTCACTCAGAAGCAGCCATTGGCACCTTCCCACACGATTAACGGCCATTAAGAAGTCCTTTTCCCTTCAGCATCCCCTGCACAAAGCAAAAGCTTAATCTCATATAACAATACCATCTAGTGGTAAAATATATTCATTACACTTAGAACCTCCGTCATACATTGTCCTACACGACCATCGGATACACACAGCGAGAGCAGGTCTGGCAGAAAGCATCTCCTCACGGTGCCTGAACACACACATCTCAGCCCAGCACCTGAAAAAATTCATAATTCTTCATTTCATCTAAACACAGCCTTAGCTAAAACAGGAATCGTTCTATGTAGATCAGGTTAACTTGTACCCGTTCAAATATTAATATATTGATGCCTTAAACCATCCCCTAAGGAGCAAAGACAGAATCAGACTGTGAGTCATTGCAAAGCACAACATAACCGGTTACCAGTGTCCTGGCCACACACCTGGAACAGGAGTGTGCTCACGGCTCCTCTGTGCCATGTAATAATATAACACAATTTTCTCCTGTCCTGAACAAAGTAAATGGGGGAAAAAAGTGCTTACTCCTCTTTCTACATATAGACGGAAGTTGTATTCAGGTGGTATCGTGAACCAACCTCCTTTGCATTATTCCACTTACCTATGATATCTAAAAAGAGTGAAAATTGAATAAAAACATTTAGCTGCAATCCCTTTAGGAGAGCATCAACGGTTTGAGACCACGCAATTAAGGCTGGAGTGAGTCAGCAAGGCAGAAAGATGACAAATGAGAAATAGCAACAACTTGTTCTGCAAAACAATAAATACTGGTTACATTGATGATGCAGAGCTAAAAAGCTATTTGACATGAAATAAAATTATTCAAAGATAGAACCCTGTACTAATGAAATGGGACAATTTGCTCTACTTCAGTGGGTTTTGTGGGAACATTAGTACATTGTAAACAACATATTAACAGGGAGTGTGTATTTGTGTGGAGCAAATTAAGTCAATACTCAAGCTGCAGAACAATTTAGCACATAAAGCAGTGCCATGTACAAGCCTGGCTTGTAATCAGCTTGGCCTCTTGAATTTTTTTGCTCTCAAAAAGAAGCAGCTTTGCCCAAAAGCTGAAACACCCCTAATACCCAGGAACAAGAAAACATTAAACATGCACCCTAACAACTTACATAGAGGCCCATTTGTGGCAAGCTACGACGTAGAATAGGAGATTCTACAAAAACTATTGTTTTAGATATGTTGTTATAAAATCAAGTAAATTGCTTTCACAAAACTTGATGGCCAGAATCCTCCTCCAGCCTTTCATTGGAGCTGTTGCTTTTCTGCAATTTACATCTTCATCCAAGACTCCTGAAAACCATTTAAATGTTTTTCCTCATACTCAAGGCCCTTAATTACCTAACTCAACAAGATTTATAATGTAACTATCGCCCTCTGAAAAACTGATGCTCTTCAGAACCTCCTTTAAGCAACCACTTCTCTTAATGAAAAGATCAGCCAAAGAAACAAATTTCCAATTATGAAACATTTATTAGTCAACAATAACAACTTCCTATTAAAAATGGCAAATTAGCAACAGCAACAAACCCAACAATTGTTCATAATGCTGTTAAGTGTTAAGATGTTAACAAGGGAACATGGTGACAACCTCCTATGAATAAAAAATTATGAATAATACTATGTTTTAAGAGATTCAGAACAGAAATGCCATTGGCATCAGGTAGTTCCTCTCCAATGTGTATTTCTGCCACCCTCAAATATGCAATTACATTATCATGAGCTTTAGTTTATTATTTTATATGTTAGTTATCAGCTGTAATAAATTTTGGTCTTTAAATCTATTCATAAAACTCTTTACATGGACAACTGAAATTAATTTGAATTTCAGCCTTAACAGAATCAATATTAGTTTGGTATCTGTAATGTATTACAGTCTGAAACTAATGTTTTCCCTATACAAACACTGCTGAATTTGAGGCAGGAATTGACCTATTCTATTCCCCAAAGTTTCAAAAATTGAAAGAATTAGGATCTGAAGACAAGAATACTCACTGGCACAAGATTCCTGAAGCAGCACACCTACTCTGCTCAGCCCACCTGCACTCTGCTGCTCATGCCAACAATCCATACCCAGGTCTCGACAATGTTTCAACCTGTCAGTAATGATTATTGACTAATATAATTTTATTCAATGAAATCAAAATCTAAGGCCAGGCCTCAGAGTTAATCCATACCACTGAATGAAATTCCTTTTCATTTTCAGAGAAAAGTTACATTTATGGACAAATGATTTGTCATTGATTCTTTGCTGTTATTTGCACTTAAATGAATACCTTATGACATAAACTTCAGTGCACACAACATCAGCCTGTCATAATTGTTATAATCGTATCATAAAAAAATTCTTGCATATTGTAGAAGCACTGGAAGTAGCATTCAATCACGGGAAGTACCTTTCCATCATTCCCACCTTCGTAATTCCTAAGACAAAAATTGCAAGGAGCCTATCACCGCCTAGCATATAAAAGCAAATACTGAATAGGAAAACATTAATATCTCCATATCTGTGCAGATTTATTACAGAATTATAGATAAAATTTCCTTGAAGGAGCATGCCTCAATATTTTCATGTCTTAAAAACTGATAAATGAAATTCTGAAACTGTTTAAGTCCATTAAGAGAAGTAGTTGAAAATTTTCATTACACAGCTTTCAAGATTTCCTGACATCTGCTGAAAGGGTATCATGGTAGGAAACAAGGGGTAAAGATTTCTGAAAGTGTCAGGGAGCACTTCTTGATACAGGTACTGGCTGGGCCAAGCAAGGCAATCATCTCCAGTATCTGCTATTCACCAACAAGGGACAGCTGGCTGGGGACACGCTAGCGTGTGGCAGCTGTGGCTGTAGTGACCATGCAGGAGTGGGGTCCAAGATCCTGACCAGTAAGATAAGGAGTATTGTAGGGGTCTAGCCTGGGACTCATCCTGTTTAATATTTTTATCAGTGCCCTGGAGGAAGCAGTGGAGTGCACACTCATCCAGTTTGTAGATGGCACCTAATGGTGAGGGGCCAGCTGATATGCTAGAGGGCAGAGTTGCCTTTCAGAGAGACCCAAGCAGGCTGAAGAAATGGGCTGAAAAAAATATTGGGAAATGCAGCAAGGAGAAAAGTCAAGTGCTGTCCCAAGGAGGAAGGAATCATCTTCCCTTAATCCTCCATTAAACACTCATTAGACCTCATCTAACTATGTCCAGTGTAAGAAAGACAAGCACAAACTGGAGGGAGCTCAGCAGAGGGCCCCCACAAGTGTCAGGGTTGGAACACTTGCCCTACAAGAAGAGGCTGAGGGACCAGAGCTTGTTTAGCCTTCAGTGCCTAAAGGGCAGACCAACAAGAAGATGAAGCCAAGCTCTTTATGGCATGAAGACAAGAGACAAAGGGCATAAACTGAAAGAAGAGGTTCAGAATTAATGTAAGGAAAAAATTTCACCAAAAGTGCAGTCAGTGGAGCAGGTTGCCCAGTGAGGTTGTGTAGTCTCTCCTCTTGAACGTTTTCAAGTTAAGTTTAGATAAACCTCTGTGCTACTCAGTCTGACTTCAGACCTAACCCGGCTTTGAGCAGGACTGGGATTCTGAGGCCCCTTCCTCAGAACTACCCTGTGATTCTGCAGTCCTAAAACTAAGTGACAACCTATCTCTCATATCTTCCCATAGGATGCAGCATATAAACTGGTCAAATAACTAGAAGTAAATAACTTCCATTAGTTTGAAAGCAGAGTGATGCCTATCTATTAATAAATACAAATAAGGATACACTGTCAGTGTTCAAATACTTCCATTTTGACATTTTATGTACAGCCAAATATTCCTAGTCATTTTTTGTTGCTGTTTTGAAAACAGTCATCCAGATGATGGTTTGCTCCCCTTTCAGCTGCACAGTAATGATAGTTCTCAAGAACATCTGGATATTCCACAATTTGAGGATTCATGCACCAGAAAGAAACTGATGCCCTTTTCAACTGACTCTTTAGTTATTTTCTCAAATAAAAGAAGAGGAAGAATGCACATGAACATTTGCACTACCAAAGTGCACGTCTGTCTTGGCCCAAGATTTGGTCTAATCTACTCTTTAACTTTTTTGTTGTATTCATGAAGATTAGTCAGTACAGATTTTACATCATCAGACCTTTTGGATTTTTCTTATTTTGACATTTATTAGCAAACAAAAGTTTTCAAGAATTCTCGGAACACTTGTTAGAATTATATGCCCCACAACACATCCTGTATTTGTGCAATTATGAGACAAATTCTACATAAACTACAGTAAGCCTTATGGCAATTTTCACTAATTCCTGGAAAATTATTTTTCAGTCATTCTGCAAACCGCAAATCTCCTTCCCACTATCAGAGGCACTCTGACTTTTTGATACTAGGTCACAACAACCATCATAATCACAACTCAGAAATAAGTTCAACCAGGTAAAAATAACTATGTGTAGCTCAACATCACAGCATATTTGCATCCTTGTGTATAAGCCAATAGATCTCATACATTTTTCTCTGTGTGACATTTATCCCCATGACAAGTACACAGAATAAAATTATGTCTGGACACAAAATATTTAAATACATACAGAATCCAATTTGTACTATTTTTATGTGGACCATACGTATTCTGGAAATACAGTTCAAAAATCATATTTCTGCATATACCTCATGGCTGTACACTGTTTAAATGTCAGATCCCCTAATGTTCCTGGGCAGTTGGTATGTAGACGTGAGTTGTTGATGCTTCAGATGAAGTACAAAGGACTGTTCTGATGCTCTCATTGAGAGGTCCCCTATGATAGAGTGATTATTCACAGTATTTTGCTAAGTCCTTCTTAACTTCCTGGTGAGGTCCATTAACCTCATCATAGGATCTGAGGGATTTTCTACTTCAGACCTCTTATCTCTGAAACTCTTACCTAATCCTTGTCCTTAGTGAAAAAAGATCCCATTTCTCTCCCCAGTTCTACCGCGTGCCCTTGAAGCATCCCTGTAATGAACATTTCAGCAATTAAGAGTGCAAGAAACTCACTGCCATGAACATGGGATGACATCAGCATCTTTTTATGGGCTGCAGAAATCAAATGGAAATACGAGTGGCTCTGTTAAGGCCACTAAATATGAATTTCCATGTCCCATCAGAAAAAGACAGCCTGCTACTGTATTCCATCCTGTACAAAACATTCACTGAATACTTGAAGTAAAACTTACAGATGCTTATACGGGGTAATTATTTTTTTTTAACATATTTTTTTAAAAATCCTGGGGTTTTATCTTTGCCTTTGCTTATCTACATAGCAAGTGCAAAAAAACAAAACAGAGGCCTGGTATAATGACAAGTTCTGAAAAAAAGATACAAAATATGAAGCTGCCAACATAACTTCTGTTTCCTGTGTGCAACACAGTGCATCTTACAATACAAAGGGCAAAGTTTTAATTGGGTATATGTTTAAAAAACTTAACCACAGAAATTAAAAAAAGACAGGTTTCTTTAGGTTGATTCTTAAAGAGAATTGCAGAAAAGGACTCAATCGACAGTTATATTGTTTAGTGTTGGTCTGCAGAAGTTTGACTGTTTGATTCATTTCCTCTTGCACACACAAAACACAAATGAAATGAGGGGCATTCCCTTACAGAAATAAGGGAGAGATGTGATCACTATTTTAGAGTGGCACAAAGCTGACACTGAAAATCCTCTTCAAAACATAAGGTATTCTCTGCAGCCCTCTTTAACAAAAAGGGTTATTCCTGAAGACTGATGAGGATAAAATGCAGATCATCTGCAGGATGGCTCAAAGCACCTAATGCAGATGCTCTGAACTGCCCTCTGGATGTGCCCCATGGTCCTTCTTGACTGTAGGAGAAGCCACGGGGGAACTAAGATAGCTGTCTGAAGCAAAGGATAGTAATTTATTTTTTTTTTAAATATAGTAATCATTTTTTGATTTCTGAAATACTCAGTAACAATTTGTCCTCTGCTGCACAGACATACTGTCTCTCAGTGGTTCTGTGTAACTTTTATAGAATCACTGAATCATTCTGGTTGGGGTACACTTCGCTGAATTTTTGGTCCTCCCAAAGAGTGTTTTAGGAACAGGACACGTTTAAATGTGTCCCAATATGCAGGAAGTAAAATCTGCCATACCCTGCTCTGGGGAAAGCTTTGGTGTATGCCAGTTCACTCAGATCTAGCTTTACCATTCCATGGCATCTACAAAAAATGAGCATGTTTACTAGGAAACGGGCATGGAACAAAATAAAAAAAAAAAATGATATTTTTGGCATTTTGCAAGTTTATACCTGAGAATAATGACTTGGTTACTTCAGCTTCTTAGCTAGCTTCTCTCTCTCCTTCTAGTTTACCTGAAAATTCTCTTACTTAAAATGGAGTTTCTTTGTCCAAGATGTGTGCTGCTCATGGAGTAAGAAAGGAACCAAGGAAAAGCCAAGACTATCCCTTAGACCTTTACAGCTTTGCAGCTGTGTTCAAAATACTAACTAGTATCATACAAAGACTGACCACACTATTATTAGAAGCCATTAAATTCAGAATGGAATAGTTCAATGCAGTAGTGCATCCTTCTCAGTTTTTGGTGCTGCAGGGTAGTTTAAGGGACATTGTCACCCAGGTTCCTGTTCCTTTGATTATACAATAAACAGCCAAATGCCAACAGAACCACATCCAGCACACAGGCTTAGGCTTCCTGAGTCTGCACACAGTCTGAAACCACTACTCAGTGGCAAGGACTCTCTCTTTGCTCCCTGCTCCCTCTCTAGTATCACACAGACACAGCCTGTAATACTTTCACATGAGATTATCCAGCAAAATGGTGCAGAAACAACGCTGGGGGAGTTGGGGGTGAAAAGTGGGAATCTCAACACAGAAGAAAGGAGAGAAAGATGAAGAAAAGAAAGCAAAAGGCAGGAAGAAGACTGGCAAGAAGAGAGTCCAATTGATAATACATACAAATAAATTTAGGGACAAATGCTTTCTTTTCCCCATGATCACTGCATGAGTCCCCTGATGTTACAGGGAACTACAGAGTTTGGCCCCAGTCTATACTCCATCTGACAAACTATAAAATAAATGCAGAATCTCATCCTTTCCTGTTCATCAATTTGCCATGCCAGATCAAAGAAGTGGGATTTTGGGACCAGTGCAGTACTGATGCAGCTGGCTGAGTTGTTTATTTGAGAGGCTAAACTCAACCTTCGCTTGGTCGAATAACTTAATTGTGCTTACTGGGAGCCTGCTTTTTAAAAAGGTTCAATTCTTTCTGCTGCCAAGAATCAGAGTTTGCTTTCAGCATGTTGAAATTATCTCAGGGGAAAGCTTTTGTGAGTCAAACCGTTCCAAAAGTGTTCTTAATTGCTTTCCACACTCTTGTGAAACAGGAGATTATGCAGCAAATCCACATTCTAAACCAGAAAAATTAGGGAGAGAGAAAAGTTCAAAAACAACCTGACAGAGGAAAATAATAATCTTAACCATATACCTTAAATAACAAAATGCAACTTAAAATGTTAAGCTTTTTTAACGATCATTGTGCTCCCCTCAAAATGCTATAATCATGTTAGGTTAGTGACACAACATACACTACTGAAGATCTATTCTAAAAAATTGTACAGGCCACTATTTGAAAACTCTTTGACTGGTCTATATAGATGCATATTATCTTTATTTGAAAATTGTCCTGTAAATTAAGCACAACAAATAAGATAGCCTTCTGAAGAGTAAATCTTTTTTCCTTTTTCTTGGTTTGCTTTTATTAGTATGTCAGAAGTCTCAGGAAGGATAAGATTATCTTTCATGCTAGAACAGCAATGCTGACACAACAATGTCGAAGTTATCATAGAAAAACATTAGCCTGCAGATAGTTTTCATCTATGGTACTGAACTACAAACATATTTCTTCAGGTTTTGGTGGCAATGCTTCAGGATGAAGGTAGACAAAAGGAGCAATTGAATACAGCCTCTGTAATCAACAGCTTTATACTCTTCAAAATGCCTAGGATTATGTCAGGAAAATTCACCGAATTTCTCAAGTTTAGAGAATAAGGAACCTGAAAGCTTTGAAGACAGATTAGTTAAAAACAGAATATCTATAAGTGTTATGAGTCATTCAATACAGATATGGATGCAGATGGGTCAGATAGATATCAGCCTAAATTCATATAAGATGTGACAGGTTTTGTCTCTTCAGTGATTCTTCTGGCAGCTCAAATATTTTGCAAAGGAATATATCTGCTTTTTTCCCCCCTTTACAAAGGCATCTCATTCTGTCATTCAGTAAATATAAGTATATGGTGGAAGCCTTTTCTAAATGTGTTCACAAACACATTCACACACGTTTGAAAATAACTGTACAGAAAGCTCTGAGTGTTTAGGCAACTTGTAGGCTTATAAAATAAGCATAACTTGTAAGTGTTCCATAACTGTATTCTGTTTACAGAGAAAACAGAGCAGCAGTCCACAATTAGAGAGAGCTCAGCTTAAAGCCAGGAAATGTCAAGATACTGGAAAGTTTAGGACTCTGACAAAAGTCTTCCAGGTTCAAAGCAACCTTAGGTGAGACACTTGCTAAAGCAGGCAGCTTGCAGGGACACACAATACAGGTTAGCCAGTGCACACTATATGAAATATTCCCACCCACAGCCACATTTAAAATTAGCATGCCACACACCAAAAATAACAGTTTTTCAGTACATTATGCTATTTCATATTAAGGTGGAGTGAGTTAGGCTGAAGCAATGCATGCACAAAAGCAAAAGTCTCTCTACCACTTCTGTATAAAAGCTAAGATATCCACATGACTCCTAAGACGACATGGTAAGGTGTGTCTGCTTGGAAGTCATTTAAAAATATTTGATCAAGTCCTCAAACAGAAAGTAGATTTTGTTAGATTTAATCTCATTATGTACCTCCAATTTAAATTTCTTATAGCTTAGAAGTATACCCTCAGAAGCTGGATATTTTCAAATTCAGTTGATATAACATCGGTATCTATGAGGCCTTTGACACAGCACTGTCTGACATACATGATGAAAATGCTTTACACAGAATCAATTTACACACTTCAAATGGATTAAAAACTGATTAAAGGAGAGACCTCAAAAATTATTCTTCTCCAGCAAATGCCATTGGATCTGTTCTTGATCACAGATACAAATATTACTATGCAAAATTATTGTTCATAAGATTTGCATAACTCTTATTAAGAAAAATCTGGATTCTAAAAAGTGACTTGATGGTTTGATAACTTGGGCTTATTTGAATTACTGGTACTTTCAACAGAAAACTGTGTAGCAGAGCTGAATTATTCACATCATACTCATTGTACAAAAAACTTTGAAGAATTTGGGAGGTAATACAATTAGTGAGCTAATCAGGAGTGTGCAATGTGGTACAATGCCATTACTTATATATTTTAAATAACAGTTGAAAGATACATTGATGACAATTCTGTACTCTGCACTGTAAGGTATTATGTATTACAGGCCCACTGCAGAGTGAATGACAAGGAACAGGAAGAGAAGGTTCCCCAAACCTTTCTCTTTCACCCTGTAGCACAGTTCTTTGGGAAGGAGGAGATGCTTCCAACCCTTCCTTCTCCAGAAATAAAGTAGCAGATATCAAAAAAGAATGTTGGTAATCAGAACTCCAGAGTCCTTTAGAAAGTAACACCAGGGTATATAAGCTAGTTCCCATGTAACTGCATCACTACCTATAAGTACCAAAAAAAAAAAAAAAAAAGAAAAAAAAAAGCAATTTTCACATATATGGAAAAAGAATCCCACTATATTTATAAAATAGGATAAAAAGGCCAGGCCCCACATATTGTACCAAATAGTATCCTTCAGTAGGTCTGTACAAATGCTGGAGTTTGCAGCTGAGGTGATATGAGGGGAAAAAAACCTACAAAAATTCTGTTTCAATCCCTAAGTTTAATCTGATTCAAAAGGGGATTTTTTTATAGTTTTGGTGTCAGGTTATTCCATCTTTTTAGAACTCAGGTCACTTCAAAAGAAAAATGTCATTTCAAAGTAAAAATTAAATACGTCCATCTCTATAACTTAAGAACATTCTGTGCATTCCCAAAAATAAATACATGGATGTTTGCTTTAAAAAATAAGGACATTTTTATGTTTTCAAAAATCCCTTTTTATCCCCAACCAAAACTGTTTCTCAGATTGCATCACATTTCACATTTCAGCCTCTCCTTACAACCTCACTGAACCTGAAAATCAGGTGAAAATGTATTTCAGGATATGTAAAATAAAAAGGTTAAGCTGTGTAAATCACAATCTCCAAATGTCGGTACATTATTTCATACTGCTGTTCACTGATCTTTTCTATCATTCCCTTTTTGAAGGACGTTGTGCAAAGGCTGTAGAAGAGGTGAGGCAAACATAGTCAATGGTATTTTTCTCTTCTGCAATGATTATACAGAGAAAAAGTCAAATCAAAACAAGTGTAATGACTCATAAAAGATTAGCAAAATGTCACATGTAAGTAGCACTCTTGTGATGACATCTATAGAGGAACTCAGTGGTAACTTCTGTTTGACAAACCAAAACCATGACAGAAAACAGTAGAAGACTGGAGAAAAGTTGCAGCCTAGTGTAGCTCTGAAGGGAACTCACAGTCGGCAGGTTGAGATGGGAAAAAGTCATTCCACTCCAGTAATATTGTCATGGTATGGATAAATAAAAAATGCACATAGATACACACCTGCATGCTCTGGTCACTCTTGTAACACTGATTTCCAAAGTCCATGGGATGATTTCCATAAGAGCTGTATGGCTAAATCCCAGAGACAGCAACAAAAATCTCAAGCGTATATTGGAAGTATTTAAAGACTGCTTACTTTTGAGCCTCATGAGCTGTAATGCAATCCTAGATCTGTTTTTAGACAAACTATATGCAACATACATGAAGTAAGAGCTTCTGACAAAAAGAAGAAAACTTAACCCAAAATTTGAAAACTCACTAAGAGTAAACATTCACATTGGGCCATCCACTTTTTATTGAGCACAACAGAAACTTAAGCATAAGCTTAATTTAAATAATGTGAATTACATTTACAGTGAAGAAACAGCAAGGGTTTGTTAATTTAAATGGGCATCTTAAACTGTGTTTAAAATCCATAATTAAATATAAATGTCTGTCGTGATTCTTTTAAAATAGTTCAAAATCAGCTTCTATTACTAGAGAAAACCAACAACTGAAACATCAGTAAAGGGGTGTAACACTTTTTATCCTGACTGTTGGCAAGTTCACGTGTGGGCTCCTCATCATTCTTCACATTCACACTTAATCAGCAAAACAAAAGAAGCTTTAAAAAATAATACTACCTAATAGCAAGCTCATAGGTCCTCCAACAAGACAGTTCCTACAGTCAAATCTTGGACAGAGATATTATGGAAAGTGATTTGGTCCACATAACCTGTAATTATACCAGGAGTTATCCTTACCAGGTAAAAACCTAAAGGTCTTTTGCCATCCTTTCTTGTCAAGAAAATGCATCATTCACAATGCATATCTTTTCTAATTACTTTTACTTTACTTCATAATCCACAGAAAGCTGACACAAGAGAGTCCTTCCCCTTTCCAGAGGGCAATCTACTTTCCACAGGTTTCTCACTCTTGAAAGTCAGTCTGCCCGCTCATGAAAGTAACTTTATGGGGTCAGATTGAAGGCCCATCTCTTCCAGTAAAGAGGTTCTAAAAGATAAACAGCAGCAGTCTTGTAAGAAGTTTATACAGAGCTTTTAACAGGGTAAACATGCAGTGATAATTTCCCCAGAACATGTTCCCAACCGCTATCATTTCCATCTCAGTTAATTCCTCTGGCAGAGAAGGCATTGTTGTTCTTAATAAGACCTTGTTGGAGTTATCTTCAGGAAGTGTCCATTTTTGAAGCCATGTAAATTTTAAGAGCCCACAACATTCTGCAACAAGGAGTTCTGCAGCTCAACCACAAATCATGCAAAGAACGCCCTTTGCCTTCCGTCAAGATTCAGCCCAATTCTCCCTTCCTTTCTCCTCCTTCCTACATGGACTCTGGGATTTCTTTTCTTCTTTTCCAGAACTCTGTCCAACTCATGGAACTTCAAAATCTCTTGATCCCTAGCTGATCAGTCCTGCATGGAAGACAGCTGATGTACTACAAAGCTTGATCCCTCCAGACACTCAGAAATACGTATGCCACTTGCCTGTCATAATCGTCTTGAGATAAGGAACATTTCGGGGCTCTTCCCAACAGAACACTAAGGCTCCCACATTTGTTATTAGTCTTCTTGTTTTCTAGTTTTGCTATGTGAGGAAACAGTAGGTCACAGTATCACCTTATTTAGGTTGAATGGTTGCAACCCGTTACGCCTCTTGTCTTACTGGTTTCTCAGGTAGTTAAGAGGCAAGGTCAGGTAAACAAGATCAATAGCACCACCTTGAAGCATAACACCAAAGCTGTTACGACAAATACACACACGTACACAAAAAAAGCCTAATCAATCTTGGAAGCATGTTGTAATTTTTCCCTACAACCCACATTGCTAAGCATGAGAGAAATACCTAGGAGTCATGACATTATTTTCAATTAGTGAAGTTGAGTGAGGTCCCCAGCTAAGAGAACATGCTCTGCCGAGTGCCTGAAAGAAACCATAACCTCCACAGGGCATCACCTTGGAATGTACAGGATCTGTTGTGAGCCTGAAGGAATAATTAACTAGAAGTGGTCACAACATTGCAGACAGATGGCAATGAACTAACCAGGGAATGAAGAAGTACTTCCACAAAGCCTTTTTGAGAATTTTATGCAGTCTCCCATTCCAGAATGATAACATAGAGTGAACCTGAATCTAAGTACCTTCTACAATCAAAAGGCCACTTCAGACAACACACCTCTTCACTCAGCAACCTTATGCCGAAGTCCCAGATTTATTACTTCAGAGGAAAACTGAAAGGAAAAGGTTTTTGTTCACTCTCTACCACAATAATGACAAACTCCAAAAGAACAAAAATACAGTACAGTTGATCCTCTGTGGCAGTAGCTAGAATTTTTTTTCACTTTTATCTTTCATTGGGAATCTCAGTCAATTTATACCACAAGATAAAACTGCCTTCTACTTAGGTTGGGCAATTTTCACACATTATTTTTTTCTATTTGAAAAATACTCTCAAAAATGTGTCCCTACATAGGAGAAACAAAATCTCATAAGAAGCTCTAAATATAGTTCTTTCCTCCACCCAGATACCTTCCAGTGAATGCAGGATAAGACACTCAAATGCCCACCAAAATCATATGGTCATCCAAAAAATCACAGGTACTACTATACCATGCCATTGGGTTTATTGTCCATTTACAAAGATATATTTTCTCAGAAGAGTGCAAGTGCTCAGAGAGAGACTGCCACATTAAACTTCATCAAGATTCTTGCTGATTTTAAGAAATCCTAAACAAAATTTTAATTTCAAATGACACACAGGTCCAAACAAGATTGGCCCACCTTTTTATTTGTTCCAAGATCTCAAAGTCTTGTCATTTCTGCAAGCAGAACATTTAAAAACCCTTGATGGAGGTTTTCAACCCTAAGAATTCAAACATAGGTCTGAGATCTGGAGTGGCAAAAGTTGCCAGAAAACATTGTTTTAAAATTTGAACTGTAAAAGGTAGAAAGCTTTGATGAGACCACTGTTTCCCCCGTCACATTACAGGGGAAAGTTTCCCAGCTTTTCTTGGAGACTGAACAGCCATGAAAAATTCTGCTCACTCCCTGGCATAGGCAAGGTGTTTTAAAAGAGGTGTAAGCACCTGGTTTGGTGCAAACTGAGCCTGCCTTCTGCTAAAGCAACAAGAAAATTCCGTTGCAATAAGAAAGTGTGGCAAGTACACACTGTCAAATTTTTTCACCAAAGCTGGCAGAGACATTGTTTGCTGCACCCCCTCAACAATGCTATTCTTTGACTTCTCAGCATGTCTTGCAAGAGATGCCATCTCCCAAGCCTGACTTATTATCCCTTACACATTGAACAAACAGTGCCCTTCTCACAGTTATAATCTTGTTAGAAACAGTGTGAAAACTTCTGTGAAGTTATGCTTCTGGAAAGCAGCCTAACTTATCTGCAGAGTTTCCAGGAGAAAACTTTCTTTTATAACCACAATTTGCACCAGGACAGATCCTGGTTCAAAAATAAAAGTCTACAATGTCTTACGTAAATCTGGGGGTTGAACGAAGAAAGAGCAGTGATCTGGAGGTCATAAATATTCTGGCTATGCTCACTTCATATGCTCTAAAGTCCAACTATAAATAGCCTTCAAATTGCTACACATTTCAAGAAAGTTGAGTAACCCAGCTTTCACTTTGTAATGTGAGGGTAAAAAGTCTAATGATGCCACAGAAGGGCAAAGGAAAAGTGCTGCTGAAGCCATGTAGACATTTGCTGAAAGAGTCCTAGCTGTGAATTTCCATAGAGAGAACCAGCTGGCTTTAACACAAAGAAATGAGAAAGTACAAGGCCAGCCAGAACAAGGTCAAGGCTGTGTGGGGAGCAAGCAAAGCAGCTAAACACTGATGTGAGTGGTCTATAGGAGGGAGAAGGGAGCAGCCACACACATTTTGCTTCCACAGGACCAATTCCTAGGAAGTTCTACAGCCAGCTATGACTTTAGAGTCATTTTCTTTTACATGTCAATCACGAGTCTTACATATTTATATGTTCAGGAGAAAAACCACTGCAAGCAGAAATTGGGTCATCTGCAACCCCTTTCCAGTTTATTTACTAATAAATTTCATTGACTTTGCGACCACGCTTCCAAGCAAAAATTACTGATGTGCTGGATCGCTGTAGCCTTCTTGCACCCTCCATTCCCTCATGACTCTTTTTAACCTTCATGTGTTCCTTCCTGCTGCTGGCACTGCCTATTCACACCATCACACTAGTTCTGGGCACCCTATATCCCAGGCAGCAGATAGCTGAATTTGGAGACGATCACCAGCACTTCAGGTGCCAGAGTTGATTCTGTCATAATGCCCTTGCAACAGCTCTCAGCAAGTTCTCAACACGACAATGAAAGGAACTCTGACATCTGTTTGGCTTCACACACAAATGTCATTCATCAGTTCAGAAATCACTTACTTCTCCCACACCTCAAACTACAATTTTGGATAAAAGCTGAATTGTAAATAAATTACCAAGAGCACTCAAAAGAGAAGATGACTCTTTTCCCCTTCTGTAACAATCTAAGCAGGTGAACCACAGCATTTCAATATGCAAGAAAAAATTCTATTCAACATTAGCTTATTATTGGTCATTCATATTAGCATGCTACTTCTGAGAGTTACATCTAAAGTCCTCAAAATATCCAAATAAACAAACAAAAAAAACCCTGTGTATTTCTTCTTCTTCAAGGATATTACCAAAAAACTCAATTTAAGTAATCTCCCTAGAATCACAGCCAATTTATTTTGAGAACAGAAACATTTTTTTAATCAACAATCTTGTATTCCATGCAATCAAAGAAATTAGATCATGAAATCTAGTATTTGATCCATTTTTCACAGGCATGGATCACAAAACATCTATGCTTACATCACATATCCATATATACACTGCTTTCTTTGAGAAGTCTCTAGATGAGCTAGTCATTGATCTAAGATTTTGTGGGTTTGAAGTTTTTGAAGGGCAGCCAAAAGTTTTACTTTCTTTTTCAGGTCCTTTCAGAACTTGAGATCTTGCTTCTTGTTCCTAAAATACTTAAACATATTTACATTGTAAAAAACATTACGCTGAGATGTATGAAGTGGGAGAGGTCATAAAAAGGCAGGCATCTTTAATGCTTTATTTTCTATTTCAAGTTGACCGTCAAGGACAGTTTTTATTCTAAAAGCAGGTCTTGAGCTCTGAATTGAAAAACAATGTGGTTTGTTTATTTTTTTAAATGTTTTCACATTCCTCCATCTAGTACTCCTTTCAAGACACACAGGTTCAATTTCTTGGCCCCTGTGTTTACTATAAAACACTTTCTGGTAATATTAGAATGACCTTCCTCCACAGAACTCCCATCTCATTAACATTGTCTCTTCATAGGCCCTTTGAAGGACACATCATAACTGAAGTGGGTAATTTTAATTGACTATGTAAAGATTCTGAAAGCATTTACTCAACTTCAGACAGAGCACGAGTCGCATACTGCACTGGAATACTCATCATTGTTAGGTGTTTATTAAGAGTGCCAAGTCCTTTTTTCCAAGCATCTGCTACCCCCAAGCAGCTCACAAAATGGAGGACAGTTTCAGACAGAGTATGTTTTGCTTCAAACTTAACTGCTCCTATGTCAAAGAACAAATTTCATGCTGAACTTCTCTGTACTGCTTCTGGAGAAATTTCAGTCCTTCAAACTGAAGGGCTGAAAACCAGTACCTCAGCCCAGCCCTAAAAAAAAAGGAAGCCTGATTTACCCATCTTCCTACAAGATAAGGTGCTCCAACTTGAGTAAGTGCTCACTAGGGCTCAATAATGCTCTACTGCACCTGGTATGAGGTGCATAGTATAAATACCCATTAGAAAACAGTAAATACCCTTTATAAAGAAGTATCAACAATACACTGATATAATAAAATCAAACTGAATGTGTGAGTTAAGATTTGTAAAAGGAAAACCTTTTTCCTTTAAAATTAAAATAAGTCAATACAAATTGTCCAGGTCATCACAGATAACTGCATAGCTATTCAAGCTCTCATTTTCCATAATTTTAAAAATTACTCACCAAAATACAATGTGGAAATACATCATTTTCAATAATTACAGGCAAGGTCATACAAGCATTCCTCAGCAGAATTTTTAAAAACTCAACACATATCAAGAGGCAAAATCTGTTAGTACTAAACTACAGGAAAACACACAAGTTTGATCAGCTGAAATCTTTCTGCCTGCAGCCCAAGTTTAGGTGTATTTGTGGACCAATCAAAAGCACCTGAAGAACTGAGATTCAGTCCTCAGAATAGCATGCAGCTGTCCTGATAGCTTTGTCTAGATCAGAAAAAGTGATTAAAAATCTGTTTTGATTAGCTAATGTGATTATTGCTTCAAGGTTGTTTCACTAGGGATTGAAACAGTGAATGCCACTACTAACAATGCATTGAATATCAATTCTTGCACTAAAGAGCCCTATCTTTTTATCTTAAGGCTGTAACAGCTCTCCCAAGCACCTGAAGTCCACAGTGATTTTAACCTTGTAGCTGACATGGCAACATCTCCTGGCTAACTAAGCTTTCTAACTAAAGCACAAAGGTGAAGGTCCTTCTTGTCACCTGTGCTGCATAATAGCTACAATCATTGAGATAAATAATCTGAACCAGAAATGCCAACTCGTCCAACTCCGTGCAACAAGGATGCAGTTCTTACAAGAGCTTGTTTAGTGATTGAGACCTAAAAATGTTCTAACTCACATTTGGCTTAAAGCCAAAAATTTCAATTAAATGTTGGAGAATGAAAGGGAGGAAAAGAAATTCAACACACACTACCTGCAATGAGCAAACTACTTCCTCTTGGGGATGACTTGCAGAAGACCTTGGAAATAAAACCCACTGCAGATATCATTATAGTAGAAGTATGCAAAAACATAATTTAGTGAAGACTGTTTGGAGATAGGGATTAGTTTGAGTAGACTACTGGAATAAAAAGCTTATTAAGGTTCATCTCATTTTTCCGGGACTTCCTGACTTCCTTTGGAGTAAGCTGTATCTCCAGTAATTTTTCAAAATTTTGACCTGGCAATGGTTGCTTCTTTACTGTAGAGATGGGTTTCGTACAGATCTGAGTCAGGACTCTTCAGGGCAGATAGAGTAACAAGTAGTTTAAATTTGATTTAATTAGAGAATTTGATTAAAACACGATGTTGTTTTTGCAGCATATGGGCTGAATTGTATGCACGTAATCTTTTTACATGCACAAATGACAGTAAGTTATGCAGGCTGTCTCACCACTTACCCATGCAATCTTAATTTATGCTTACTGAAAGTTTAAAATCAGAGCTGCTAAACTGCAAATTATAACTGAGGTGAATGGAAGCTGTAAGGACTTCATATCCCTAACATAAAGTACCTTGGGCATGCATCAGCTGAAAACGCAGACCTTATGTCCAGAAGATGCTTTGACTGGAGGGGTTGTGAAGATTTGGTTTACTGGCTCTGAGAAAGACACCTGCATAACCCAAGGTAGAATCTGCTGTCTCATGTTGAAGTTTCATTCCCATTAGCACAAAACAGTACTGCTGATGTAGCCCAGCAGGTCGGCTGGATACTATCAAGTGAGTTCCTGAGAAAGCAGACTTCCTGGTGTACGTTTAGAACGGAAATAGGATGCAAGTCAGGATTCTATTGAGTGTTTTCCTGATGCTCTCTTCTATGCTGCTATGGAAAAGAAATGAAACTGTATGAAGAATTAAGTAAGAGTAGCAAAATATCTCCTAGTAAATGATACTAACATACTCATCTGGGAAGGCTTGTGAGGAAACAAAAGCTGAAACAATTCAGAAGGGCTTCCAAAATTCTGTTCTCTCCCCCCTTTCTATTACAAAAATGGGAGCTGATTTTAAATACATCTATCTAGCAATCTAAATCAGACCTGCAAAAAGCTACAAAGGCAATGTTTCAAATTGAATGCAGTGAACCCAAGTTAAAAATGCAATCTGCTTAATGGGAAGAAAGAACTTGATGACTCTTGACAGATACACACTATATATATATATATATATATATATATCCTGATTATTGTAGGTCCTACAAAAGCCACCGTGTAAACAATGAAAAAAGTAGATAAATCAGTTTTATTTTCTGTTCTTTTTCAAAGCCTGCATTTGTTTACACCAGGTACACATGCATGTGTGCAGGATGTGAGCTGCTTCCTAGAGACCGTGCTCTGCTACAACTTTCAAGAACTACGAATCTAATGGGGACACAGAATGCAATTAAACGGGTGCAGCAGAAATGTTCCACTTTGTGCAAGTACTGCTGGGCAGCTGTTTGTACTTGTTTTTGTGAAATGAATTTTTGTGAACTCAGAAGAAAAAAAAAAAAAGGCCTAAAGCAGATGTAGTATTGCCTTGTTGCTAACCATTAGCTATCTTGCGTTAAAGGTGTTACCGTGCTGCTCATGGGAATTCTAGCCACACGCAGGAATGTGACTTGGTGAAAACCCAGTCCAATATCTAATGGTTATTTTGAACCAGGGCTGAACAAAGTTCATCCTTCATTCATTCTTATCTAAACAGTATTCATCGTCAGTTCAGCTGTACAAATTGCTGATGCTAATTCTATTATAGATAGCCCCTAGGGTTTTAAACTGCAGCCATCAATCTAAGTACATCTATCTACTCTAACATTTAAAGACAGATTAGTTATGAAACCTTCAATAACAGTTATTGCAAGTTATCACAAACACTGTACTAGGAATTTTTAAATAGTTTTTTTTTCATTGTAGAAGCATTTTAAAAGCAAATTGTAAAACTTTTTTTCCTTATTTTTTTTTTGTTTTAAAATGAGGCAGCTAATTACATAAAAAGGATAATGTTTATTCACTGAAAGAAATATAATCCTCATATTTCTGCAGGAGCTTACAATTTTACCTGTCAGAAAGCATATTATGCCTGTATTTTAAGTGGCATGAGAAACTTTTTTTTCAAATATTGCATCTTCAGTTATTTGCATAATTTCTTGCACTTAAAACTGTAAGAACTCTTCACAAAATGGTACTTAGGATCCTTCCAACCATAATTACTGTTTTTATGTGTTTAGCAATTAAAACTTATTTGCCATTTCATCTCTAAATATTCAGATATTGACGTTCTGCCAATAGAAGTGTCCTTCAACAAGACCTTCTGAAATATAGGTATTGGGGGAATCAAGACAGGTTCTTCATTGCCTAGAAATAGTAAGGAGCCATGAAGACCCTCAGCAAATTTAACTACAGTAAAAAAAATTTTTCTGATAGTGAGAAAAGAGAGGAAGTCTGAGGAAGAAAAAAAAAGAGGGGGATATGGGATGAGGAAAGAATGTACATTAGCTAATCATGTCATAGTTGGGGCCTTTTGTTTATCTAGTGACTTCAACTGTGCTGCCTACACTAAGAATCACTTAACAAAAATGATAAGCAAAACTACTTCTTATTTTTTAGCTTCTCTGTAATTCTGGGGTAAAGAGATTAATAAACTAGGAAGTAGTAAAGAAGATGTACTTCTTACGTTACTTATTCCCATTAGACAAAGGAACATTGTTTTGTTTTCTTTTCTTTTGGTGTTTTTTTCTATAGATTTATTCTACCCAGTTCCAATGAGCACAATCAGAGCTTGGGAACTGATGCCAGTAGACCTATATTCTACAAAGAGCCCAAACTAAAGAAACTTAATAAATTCCAATCAAGTCGCTCATGGGAAAATCAAAACCACTAAGGAAATCTTTATAAAATTCTCATTGTTTATTTTGATAAAGCACTAGCAGACATTAGAAATTTTATACTTCCCACTCCTCACAGGCTGAGGCACATGGACCACTGCCCCAGGCAGGACAGCGTTCTGATGTACAGTCATAGACCTAATGGCAGACAGCTGCAGTAAGGACTAAGGAGTGAAAGATTCTCTTGCAGGGGTCAGCCTTGCAAGTGATCCAAAATAAAGGCCAGAAAAATCTTTTGCTTTATCCCTGTTCAGCACCTCGCTCCTGACTGGTGTCACTAAGTGCCACTGCCACAAAAATAATTAACACAGAATATGCTTCTTTCAGGACTGTGCATTTGGTTTATTGCTCTGAAACTCCATAAGTAGATTTTTACATGCATTCAGTATATGCTTATTCATTCATGTGGAAACTCTTCCTCTCATTTGCCTCTATTACAGCATAGTCCAATAAATGCTTTTTCTGAAGTTAACTATCACTCTAGATGTTGCTCTCAGCAACAAAAGTTGACCTGAGAAATAAAATTTTATGAATGTCATGCTCTTTGTGATTTAGAAGGAAAGCTGAAATCACCCTTTCCAGACCTACGTTTTTAAAGGTATTCTCGGATTATTTATTCCTCTTAGAATTGTCAGAAACATTAAATTTAGCTTACCCAGTTTGGCTAACAGCTTCATAATTTGCGAGATTTTTCAGTCCCCAGCTAAAGATTCATCCTTTGAATTGGAAGAAGAGCTATTTTACTCACAATTTAAGATTTTTCATTAGATTACATCACTAAATGACAGAAAAGCCAGACATTAAAATAAAGCTTTGGCAGAAATTGCATCCAAGGTTAATTAATTTTATAATTGTTGTGTATGATGCTGTTATTCTTCCTGTTATCTGTCAGTGACATAGGTACTGTTATGTTTGCTATTAAGACACTTAAATTTAGGCATTGAAAAATAAGTACTCGGTTCAGTTTACTAAACATGGCATCTGACATACCCATGAGTCACACATCATAGATCTGTTACAGTACTATAAATCCCATCCAAGTATCTTGTATACTTTGGCACATTTAAAATGCTCACTACAGATAGTCAAAATACAGGTTTAGGGCAACTCGATCAACTTGCTGTGACTTGAAGTACAATTCAGCTGATCCAAAGTAGGTATCTGTTTTAGGGCAAGCAACATCACTCTACAGGTCTATTGATAAGGAACAGAATTCAGGTTCCTGAACATAACCATCTAGAATCACAGGAGATGCCCAAAGGAAAGGATTAGCAGATGTGATGCAAGGTATCTTGCCTCTGATTCAGACAGTATTCTGCACCCACCTGAAGCAGTACTTGGAGGACAGTCCAGATACCCTAGAGTGTTCTACATTATTTCATGCACCTGAACCCTACCTTGGATCTTCCCTGACTATGAAGCTAACGCAAGTACCTCACATCTAGAGAGTTGCAATTGGATACCTATGTTAGCTATCAACCTGAAGCTGAATCCTGCCTCTACTTTACCTTTTGGTAGGCCATGACCGAATTTCCAACATTAGAAACCAAGCAGCACTGGACTTTTTAAATTTCACAAAGCAGCAACAAGGTGACACACAAAGTGTTCTACCCTTTGCACAGCTGAAGAAGGAGGGGTTTTTGTCATTAAAATAGGACATTGTAACTTGGAATGTAGCTTTGCAAAGGTTCATTATCTAACAATGAAATTAAGCACAGCTAAAGTTTAGTTTACTTCTAATCTTGTGTAGCTTGTGTTTCACGATGGGTTTGTTGTCTGGGTTTTTTAAGAGAGAGAGGGAGATGTCAAAAAGGAATTATTTTCTGATAATTTATGCTGGCTCAGGAATTTTATTTGATGATGCACCATTATTAGTCTTCTCCAAATACCAGGAGATTTAATAAATTTTTGAGCAGAGACTTCAAGATTAAAAAGAATAACTTAAAAAAATAAATATTGCTACCATACTTTTGAACAGGCAAAGAAACATAATACTATGACAGCTATGAGACCACTGTTACACCTAGCTCTATAATTCCAAATCATAAATTTTCATCACTGGAAAAAAAGATATTCAGGCCAATCAGGTAACACAAAATGGTGATAAAACACAATTGTAGCTGTTCATCTTCTGGACTTGCTAATGTCAGTAAAAAGGTAAATTCCAACTGCAAGTTTTATTATTGTTTAAAATGCTGAAAGGTGGCTCCACCTTCACCTTTTCAATCAAAATCAGCCACCCAAAGAGCTTTTATTATATGAGATTCATAGAGTGAATTTCAGAGTAACCGCAGTGGTTATGTGAAAGGCTCGACTTTTTCTCTGACAGATCTAGGCCATCTGAGCAGGTTTTAAACTTTCTTCATCACTTCGAGACTGAAATTAGAGAGGAGGTATGCAGTACTCACACTGAAAACTCTGCAGCATTGAAGGCTAGTAAAGAAACTGAACACATGGAGTTAACCATGAAGGCATATGATGCTATTTTAATAACCAGCATTAATGACAGGACTGCTAGCAGTTGCAAAAACAGCTGCATCTCTGTCCTGTTTGTGGTGTCTGTTGCTCAAGTTCTTTAACTTTTTCTCAGAAAACTACTGTACTACACAGATCTTTGAGCAACCACAGAAGGCAAACCAACTTGGGCTACCAACTGGAAGACAGAAACTAAAGAATAAGATAGAAATGACAGCCCTTGCTTTAAAATCCATTTAATATTTTGCTATATTTGATTCTTAGTGTTTAAAATAACTGGATTTAAAATTTTCTGGCTGTTTTATTCACCCCTGGTTCAAAATCAGTTAGACCCACTGAGGAAGCCTAGTGTTGAAGGTCAGTGTGTACTATGGGATGGCAAATGATAGCTATGCTCAAAGAGAGATAAAGGGATAGGAGCTTGAAAGCATTCAGAGGTAGGAGGAAGTGTCCTCAAACAGCAAAGAAATTTAAAAAGTAGACCAAATTAAAAAATCATTACAAGCTCACTGGAAATTTAACTGGTAAATTGAAACTCCCACAGAAAGTTACTACCATAAATTATTATACTGGTAAAAAGAAAAACAAGAAGTTGTGCTCTCTTACTACATGAGTACTAAAGTAATTAGCATTACTATTCACTGGTGTGAGGGACACAACTTAGAAATTCAATTTTTGTAGAAGACTGTATTTGTAAGTATATCGAATTTCTTAATTTTTAGTATGTGGTTACTAATCAAAGACATTATTTCATTCAGTCACAATTTAAAAAAAAAAACTACAACTGAAAATATCTAATGGAACAATGGATTTGGTTACATTTTTCAAATAAAGTGTTTCTTGGACAGAAGCCAAAGTTAAAGAATGTTTACATTAAAAAAAGGAAGCACATGCACAATCTCTTCATCATTCTCCTCTACACCAATTACGGTCTTGCCTTCTTCAGTGCTAGAAAGTATTTACAATAGTTAAGAATGAAAAGGCCTTACAATGCAGGGTTCCATTAAAAGCCATAGGCAAACATGTCTTTTTCCAATGTCTGGTTAGACATTTCTGGGAAACACTAATGAAATGTCTTCCACAAATGCGAAAAGAGCACAAAACGAAAACAGAACAAAAAGTAGAAGCCAGCTATAGCTTCTTTCCTCCAAAATGGAACTGACTATTCACTACCTGCACAAATTAGCATTATATAAGTCCTCCTGTAGCAGTGTTATGTGAAACATTTGCTACCACTAAACAGAAAGAATATGATAAAGCATTTGGCAAAGTATAAAGCAGTATTTTTCTCACATTCTCATTTATTTCTTTTGTTAGTGTCTAGTCCCATTTGTTGTCTGGCTCCAGCTATTACTGAAGTTCCTTAACAGAGCAACTTCAGTTCTCCTTCACAAAAGAGAACTACTGGATAAAAACTAAATGTCTTTCTCAAGGCCATAGTCACTGGAGAACCTCAGCAACAGCTGATGAAAACAAAACAGAGATGTTTGTCCATTATGCCATTTCCTTTTCCAATGGGCTCTAATCACAGACTTCCTACTACATGGCCATTTACTCAAGTTCAAAAATTCTGACGTGAGGGGAGAGACTAAGAAGAGCAAGGATTTTCACATAATAATTTATACTAGAAACAATCACATTGTGGGAACCAACATATCATTATTTACAGAGCTCAAACATCCCCTCTACTTCCAAAACAAACTGTCATCTAATACCTAAAACCATTATGGTGGGCCTGACTCATCCTTTGGCAAAGACCAACTGAGAAAATTACAATTAGCCAACAAACAGCTCCAAAAGTGGTAAAACAGAGAAAGATGCACCTTTAAATCTTTACAGTCTGTCATTACTATCATCTGAACTCCACAGTCCACTGCTGAAAAAGGAACATATTGTATAAACAGCAAAATTACACACATTTATCTCACAATTTCTGTTGATAATGTAGACTGATATACATTAATTTTCTGACTGTCACATAGCTATTCATATGCAATCAGTTCATAACTGGTTTGGAATTCTTATACTTATTGGAATGTAAATGTATTTTATATGCAAGTGGAAGTACCAGCTGAAATAAATAAAATAAATACATCTATAGAGAGACAATAATAACTTTAAGGTCGCAATAGATTGGCCAGTAATTGGAAAGAGGTGCTTTCCAGGTGCTAGATAAAAGTAATACAGATCTTCTGGTCAAGACTAGAATACATACAGAAATTAAAAGAACAAGACAGCTGTAAATTGTCTCTCCAGGAAGGAAGCCATGAATTACCAACAACTGCTTGATTTAAGATTCAGAAAAAAAGACACAGAGAGACTGAAATATGCAACTCAGAACAGCTGTGGACATAACCATTTAATCATAGCTCCTTACTTTTTTCTAATAAAATAGTAAAGTTTAGGTAGGATTGGGTATACACAGACTTTTATCTCATTGTCTAATCGGTTGGAAGTTTGGGAGACTAAAAAATATTTTGCTTGAAAAATCTGGCTTTGAATTACCTTAATATATTACTTCAGCTGACAGAATTACGCCTGTCATGTTACTATACCAAGAAACCAGAAAAGATTGCAACTGAACTGAAGTAGTGCTGAACCAAACAGTTCCAGCTTCGAGAGAAATTAGGGGAGAAGTGAAGGTATCAGCTTAACTACTTACTCATCCGTAGACTTAGCTATTTGCTCGTAAGGGGGTGCAAAGGTGCATAAGGCTAAAGTTGTGAAATACAGTATTCGACAGAGCACAGGATACACACCACTCCTCTCAGCTATGAAGGTGACAAGAATTTCAGATGGCGCAAAAACTTCTCAGCACAGTTTTCAATCATATGTATATTGCACTCATTTTAAATCAGGATTTAACATCTACTGATTAGGAGAAGTGAAATTTTCCCCCAGCAACCTTTTCAATATTGTTCCAACAAAGTAACTGTGAGAACTAGGCACAAGCTCCAACACACAACAAATGAGGGACGTCTATCATAGACTTACTTTTACTACAGCTTGAACATAAGGTTCAAACCTGAAAGATGAAGATTTTTTTTTTTAAATGTACATTTCTACTTTCTGCCATAGCAGGGTCATGGACTAAGTTTCCTTCTGTCAATCATTTCCATATTTTGCTAGAGTGGCAGAGGAAAAAAATATAGAATTCACAGAAAGGTTATTGGGACTTACCACAAGCTAAGCTATTGGCAGAATGCAAGCACATTTGCAGCATTTAGTTTGTATCCATTAACCAGATATAGTTAACCACAATGGCAGAACCAGGATTATATAGCCTGAACTAGTAGATATTGTTTTATTTAGTAAAGACACAGTTGCAATGGAACCTGCGAGCAACAAAGACTGAACTCACTCATCATTACTGAGTCATCTGCAATTTTTGCAAACTTTTTATTAGACAACCACTTAGTTTGAAGAATTATTCTAACAAATTTAGTATTACCATTACCAAAAGAACACATGAGAATAACATACCAATTCGAAAACGTCTGCATCTATGCAACACATATGGAACATTATTTGTGTTTGTGCTTAAGTTTACTCAAAACATTCTCCTGGGGTGGATTAAGAGCATAAACTGATTTTTTTTATTTAGTCAGAGCAAAAATTAACTATTCATCCATCCATGTATTAAAATAGCATATGCAGTTGTCTTGTCTATATTGTTGATGACAACATGGTGGCTATTGGACTGATATAATGGTCTCAAGGAGTTTCCAAATATAAATATATTCTAATGAGATAATCCCTAGAGCATGGATACGGAGAAATGCTATCTAAATAATGTCACTTCTGTTGGGGAATTGGTTTCAAATTAATTGTTTCTTTCTAAAGCTATAATTATCAGGAGGAATGCAGTTAGTCAGAAAAGATGAAGTTAAAAAGTGCATAATGTTTAATAGCTCATTAAATAGAAAATATATTGTAAATTTGGGAATCAGAATGACTTGCAGCTAACTGTGAGATGATGGGTCATGGCATATGAAAAGAGACTTTTTTGGCAGGAAAGCAATTTGGTAATGCTGACTGCAGTCTGCATTTACTTGACATTCGGAAAGCTCATATGACACCAATGCAGATGAGGTGAACAGTGAAGAGAAAAGGAAGGGCAAGGAGAGCTAGAGGAGAAAAAGTTAGGTTATGTGCAGCTGAGAGTATGATGAGGATGAGGAGAATCTGAGTGTCATTACTGGGAACTGAGGTTTTAAAGTGGGAATGGGAATAAGGTGTTATATAAAGAAATTCAGTGTATTAATGCAGCTATAGTGATAGCTGTGCCAGCACTTTTCTCACAAAGGAGGTTTATGTAGAATTCATATAGGTGAATAATTAGCAATTTTGTAATTTCTATTCCGAAAAGAAAACATGGTAACTGTTATGTACCCATTGCTCTGAGTTCATTTTAAAAGCATACATCATTTTTTAAAAGCATGAAGTGTGTATTTACCAGATGTCAAATGAGCATTTATAATAACGTGACAAATCAAAGCAACTCCAAAGTGCTAAAGCATTTAAGAATAATTATACTGGTTAGAAAAAAATAAACTAAAACATCACACCACAGCTTCAAAGCAAAAGGAACTCAAAACATCCATCTGACCTAAGCTTAAACCTTCTCCGAGTACATTTTCAGGTAAGCAGTGATCCCAACAATTACATGAGAGGACACAAACATGACCAGAATGGGAGAGGGCAGCTGTGAGTGGTCACAACTAAATGCATGTCACACTGGCCTGCACAAACATGAGGGCTAAAGCCTCTTCAAACCTAGTATAGTCATCTAAAAGCACAAAGGGATGCCGTATGTGGGCTCAGATTCCCAGATGAAGCACAAGCAGCTTAACAGAGGAAGAAAGTTATCCAGAGTTACATTATTTTATTTTGTTAGGATTTTACGACAAGCTGATCTATGCAGCAAAAGAAATTCTGGGATACAGTCGCCCAGAGTACCTCTATCCAGATACTTCTTTTGCCTAGGATTGTGTTAATTTTCTTCATAGTAGTTCGTAAGATGCTGTGATTTGGATTTGTGACCTTGAAGTGACAGTAGCTGTGGATAAGGCCACAGCACAGCAAGTACACCCCTGATGGGACTGTAGCCCATGGATAAGGGGAGCAGGTACACCTCAAAGCAGCTGTTGCTCTGGATAAGTCCACACTGCAGCAGGTATACTCCTGAAGAGAATGTGATCTGTGGAGAAGTCCTTGCTGGAGTAGGGGCAAGGGGAGGTGTTCATTGCAATGTTAAACCCTATGGCCTGGTACAAAGGGATCAGGGGTGGAGATTTTAATGGATACACCTTTAAATTGTTGTTACCCCGGATTTGAGATGCATGTTATCGGAAGTACTAGCAGGAATGATCCAAACCAGTGGAGGATAAGCCTCACAAGGAGTAATGCAAGTGCAGCAGGGACCCAATCTGAGCTGGCTTTGGTGCCAAATAACTCCACACAATACACCACCTCTCCTGTCCCGAGTGAACACCATAACAGATAGAACCCAAGTCAGGGACTAAATTAACTCAATAGACATTTCATGGCTGTTATACAAGGCTGGTCCATAGACTAAGGGAATGACATCTGTGTGTACATCAAAGGGCAGCAAGGGGAGGGGGATGATTAAAGAGGATGTATTGGATAGTGTAGGCCCTGAGCATGACATAAATGGTATGAAATAGGGCGTGGAGATTGTACTGGCTTTGGCTGTGACAGAGTTAATTTTCCTCATAGTAGCTTGTAAATTGCTGTGTATTGGATTTGTGACCACAACAGTGTTGATAACACAAGGATGTTTTAGTTATTGTTGAACAGTGTTTACACAGCATCAAGGCCTGTTTTTCTGTTTCTCACATTGCCCTGCCAGTAAGAAGAGTGGAGGTGCAGGACAGCTGACCGCAGCTGACGAAAGGGTTATTTCTCAGCATATGGTGAGACACTTGAACAGGCTGCCCAGGGAGATTGTGGGTGCCCTCTCCCTGGAAGTGTTGAAGGCCAGGTTGGCTGGAGTTTTGAGCAGACTGATCTAGTGGGAGGTGTCCCTGCTCATAATAGGGAGGGTTGGAACTAGACAATCTTACAGGTCCCTTCCAACTCAAACCATTCTATGATATCACATCATGCTCAGCAGTAAAAGCTGCAGGGAAGAGGAAGAAGAGGGGATGTTTGGAGTTGCAGCATTTGTCTTCCGAAGTAGCAGTTACAGGTGATGCAGCCCAGCTTTCCTGGAGATGGCTGAACACATCTGCTGATGGGAAGGAGTAAATTAATTCCTTGGTTTCCTTTGCTTGCTTGTGTGACTTTTGCTTGACCTATTAAACTGTCTTTATCTCAATCCACAAGTTTTCTCACTTTTGCCCTTCTAATTCTCTTCTCCATCCCACTGCTGATAATACTGTATATGAACCTATAGCATGTTATGTTAGCAAACAAATAAAATAGTTCTTCTGTCTGGATTCCAGTGAGCTTATAATCCAGAATTTACCTCACTTTATTTGCTGCTGTTACCAGACCTCAAGATAAAACTTCCTATCTTATTTAAGTATAGCTTATTTGTTACAATACACAGATAAAAAAATTTCAAAGCTAAATAAACACAGGTAGCAATCGAAAGAGAGTTTTCTTCTCCTGTCATGGTGCTGAAACATCTTTTTTCTGCAACTAAGCTTTAAACATGACCTCATTTATTGCAGGAATACCATAGTCTGATACACTTTCTCAGACAGTGATTTTTTACTTTAGTGCCACAGCACTAACATCATATTTGAACATTTTCATTATTGTAATTGTAGGTTTTAATACTATAATACAGAGTGGCTGTAGCATCTTTCTGAAAATTACCTGGTGTTATATGGTCTCTGTTCTGAATTTAAGGGTACTGAACGTTCATAAAAGGTGTAGGACTGACAAGCCATCGAAACAAAGCTCAAATCTTGAATTTGTACCCCGAATATGGACACATAGTCATCTCCACAGCACCCCACCTACATGCCTTCAACATGGATTACTCTAAGGAGTTAGCAACATTTATTCTGGCTCCCTTCAGAGAAGTCTTCAAGCATGTAATTAATGGGATTAGTCCCCTTGAAGCCACACGCTTACATCTGAAATGCCTTGCATGATTAGACCTCAGGTTTTGCCTCTCTGTGCACACAACAGGCGCACTTCCTAATTTTTTGGTAGTGGCAACATTTGTGATTGGACACTTTTACAATAACAACTGAACTACAACCTCATTTTAGGTAGACCATGAGACAAGCTTCAGATAGTACCGACTCTCATCCCTTACTGAAAAATATCCAAACGGGAAACAGTTTGCTACATGAAAATGGCCCAGAAAGCCATTTTTTCCTCAGAGCCATTCTGCATTACTTAGCAGTGCCATTAAGTGCAATGACACAACAGCTAATGACAAATTATGGTTGAGCATAGAGCTCAAAAGGCCAAAGAGTTATCTTAAACAGGAATAAACAACAAAAAATCTCAACTGAAAGGGTACCTAGAGCACATGGTTTTAATGCAGTGCTCACAGATCTCCCATTTGCACAGTCATGAGGCAGAAGGTGGCACATCAGAGGCTTTGGGACAAGTTCTCTCATATGGGTGGTTTCACATGGTGAGGGAGAAGCTGCAGGGAAAGTCTGTAACCAGGAAAAGTGTCCTGCATAAAGATGCTCAAATGGGCATGCAAAGCCATTTAGTGACCCAAGGGCTGTATCATACCCTCTTCCTTGTTCCATGACACAATATGTCAGAGAAGACTGGCGCGCCACACGCCGCATAGCTAGCTGGTCTGTGGGAAGATGGATTGGAGGCCACAGCTCTGCCTTATCAATACATGATGCAGAAACTGCAGTGGGGAAGTGGAAGAAATCCAATACGAGAATATCACTGTGAATGTGAGAGACTTGTCAGGTCTGTGCTCCTGTCTCTAAAAAAGCTGGTGTGAGACTACATGTTACTGAGAGATTTATTTTAGAAATGTATTATAACCTGCTTTTAAAAGGGAAAAATAAAGCAAAAACAGTACACTAAGCAATTGCAGTTTCGTTTTAGTAAGTCAGTTAAAATATACAGTACTGCAAGAACGCCTCCTTGCATTTCAAGAAGGAAATTGCTTTATTGGATCAAGCCAGTGGTCCATCTAGTGCAGTACCTCATCTTCAAATACTGGATCTTAATATTACAACAAAGGCAGAAATCTTCCACACAGAGAGAGGCCGGCATACAATCAAGACTAAAACTTGGTTATCTAATTTAAAAATGTTTCATACTTACTAAGCAAGTTACCAACTCTTAATGTTTGCTATTTATACAACCAAATTGGTTTGTTGAACTGTGCTAGTGCATTTATTTACTTGTGAAGTCTGTGAATCTAAAGCACCTTATTCAGCCTCAGCTCCAATTTGTTATTTAAGTGTAGAAGATTATCAAACACCCACAAGTCCAAAAAAAGCTCTGTGTGTTTTCACCTGCCTGCTACCCTGTCCTATGGCTCTCCCCTTGGCATTGTTAAAGGGATGCTCACAGTAAAGGCAGCTATAGACAATGCTGTCCTGGTGCCGAGAGACCTGTGTTCAAGTTTCATGTTACAAGATCAGCAAGATATGAAGTGAGGCTACTGGAAACTGTAAGCTTTTAACATAGTATGGATTATGAGGTTTGATAAGCTTTAAACGGGGGGGGGGGGGGGGGGGGAAGCCAAATTTCCCACTTTTTAGGTATGCAATTATGGAAGTGATCCTTCCATACCACAAAAGATACATTAACTGCTCCTGTAACTTACTCCTTACTCACACAAGGACTAATGATCATATCCATACAAAACATTTTCTTATGCTACTTCAATCAATAGCTACAGCTGCAATGCATTCTACAAATCAGTGCCCTGACATATTCAAACAGAAGAAAAAGCTAAGAAAGCGTTTCCTAGTGACTTCATCCCATTGTATGTAAGTACGTAGTGTCCTGCCATAACCAGTACTGTAAAAAACGATGTCTTTATTTTCTCTCTTCTATCTCCAAAGTGTTTTTCACACACTGCATGGAAGAAGCTCTATAAAAATGCCTTTAATAGTTTTTCTTAAAAATGTGACTGTTTTGCACTGGCAGTATTAAAAAAGTACATTAGGTGGCCATTATTATTTTGTCTTCTCTTTTGATAAATAACCAACTACATACAGTAAGCAAGAGTAGCTGGCATGGGTGTACAAAGAATAAAAGCACAAAAATCATTGTCCTCCCAAGTTCTACCAAGAGCAAAAGGAGATAACTCTATAGCTGCCACCAGGAAAAATTAACATTAGTGTTGATGTTTCCACATTCATCCCTATGTCTGAGAATTTTATAGATCTGAACTGCGTTATGAGGAGGAGTGTTTTGAAATATATATTAGCAGCTTACAAAACCAAATCAGTGGGCCAAATTTCCTGTTGAAATAGCTCCAAGAGTGGGCCTTAGTTTTTAAAATCTATTTCTGATGCGAAGGTGTGCACTTACAATGGATTCTGTGAAGCGCCATATACTATGTAAATGTATTCTTGTGCTAAAAAAAAAGCAAGCAAAATCCTTTTAAAGTGCACACTTAAATTCAATTATCTAAGGATAATGGAGCAAATCTCCAGATGGTTTAAAATGTCAAAGCTTCAGCTACTCCAATGGAGCAACAAAAGTCTACATCAGTTGGGGATGCCCCTCTTAACACATGAAAAAGGTCGTGAATAGGGACAGGTCAATATTCAGCTCTGCTGGCACAGGCCCCTTCTGTTACATTCATCCAAACACAACTTTTGCCTCAATGCCTTTAAAATTCATCGTCTCAAAACTTAAATGGAAAATGCATTTTCAAATGAAAAGCTATTGCTACCTGAATCTGGATCTGTAGTAGAAAATCAATGAGAGAAAGACCTTTAAATGAGATGTTTAAATATAGACTGCAAATATGAGACTGAACATTAATTAATTAGATTTGTAAGATCTTCCCTTGCTTCAGCCTCTGTAGCATCATGCAGTTTTTGTTTACTTGCACTTATTTTCTTTGTTTGATGACGTTTGACTAATAAATACATTGATTAATTGCATCATTAAATGCCATCCATATATCACAAAAATAGGGTGTCCTCTGTTTCTGGCACACTGATGCTAAAGGATTTTTTTTTGTTTGGACTTTCAGTACTTAACAAAGGAAATAATACTGCTCTGCTGGATTAACTTCCTGATTTTTATTTTAATTTTCAGTGAACAAACAGCTGCAGAATAATGTGACTTAATGAAGCATTTCTAATAAAATCCTGCAGAAGTTAAAACCAGGGCATAGAACTGCTTGCTCACTGATAGTTATATATAACATTCAGAATAGTTTTTCAAAATGGTGATCACATTTTTGCGTAGATGCATATTAGATAATGTGGTTTTCTGTCTTCCAAAGTCAGTGATTTCCTTTAGTGTGATAACTATTTAGTATTGTTTAGTACTTATTTACAGTAAGTAAAACATACAACATAATTAAAGCAACATATTTCTAATACACTATTTAGGCTCTACACTGTTTGGTAAGTAGCAATAGAGCCAGCAATAAATGTGTGAAGATGCTCAGACCTGAAAAAATCCATGGTATGTTTTGCTCACCATAAACACATAGGCTGCAATTGTAAATGTGTCCTTTATCAAGTTGGTCATAACCTGTGATGAAATTACGAAACTTCCTGGCTGATACATTTTTCTCTGCAACCACAATTCAGTGTAAAGTATTCTTTGCTCTATGTAAGTCTAGATAGGGTTCAATGAATCATCACTTTACAACCTGACAGTAAAGCAATCTCTAATATCCATCTGTACATACATCTATTTACTTCCATTCAGAACAAGTTTTCCATGTATCCCACACCAGAATTATCAAGTGCATTACAAGCATCTACATGTAAAGCTGAGATCCCTCAGATCATATGAAGAGACAGGTAAAAAGGTTATCCTGTATGTCCAGTATGATAAAAGATAACGTCAGATTAGTTGTCATTCCCTGATTAGAACAGTATGACAGGACTCAAGATTTTATATAAAAGTTGCCCACTACCAGTACTATATCTAAAATTAATACCACATTTTTGAAAGCCACCCTATGTTCAAACAACATGTGGAGCCAGTGAATAGTAATCCTGATTTGCTATCAACTGAGCAAAGCTTTTGACTGAAAATATGGCACTTAGGTGTTTACATTTATAAGAATAACAGTACTGTCGTTTTGAAAATCAGAACTTTATGAAACAAAAAAACACATAGCTTTTGATACTGCCTCAACAGTATCCGCTTTCTGAAATAAAATGTTAATAATGAAATTTATATTAATTTCTTTACTACTGTTAATTAAGTACTCACAAAACAATTTAGGCATTAGTATGAAATGTCTGCACAATTACTGTGAAAAAGTATAATGAAAGATGCAACCTTTGCCACCCCTAATAAAAATGTCTTAGCATGCTCTTTTCCCAACTTCAGCTAAGCTGTATTTCTAGTACCACTGAACTACCATTTTTCTAGTGTTTACCCTACACTACAGAAAAGAATCTTAATTTATCCATTTGACTTCACTTAGATCAGCCCATAAAGTAGTTTTAAAGTCTTAAACATGTAGCAGGCTGAATGCTAATGCCTAAGACTAGTTGGTAAGACAGAGAAACCAGATAATTATCATTTAGTCAATAGTAATTTAAATGTATCCACTGCTGTGCAAAGACCCCAAGACCCTGAATGCTTTACAGTGCTTTCAAGGATAGGGGTTGAGTATGTTTATTATTTAAATTGACAGTTCTGCAGGAGTCAAAGCACGGTTCCTTAAATGCTGAGACGGTGGCTGCTCGGGGGTTGGTGGCAGAAGTGAGGTACTTAGTGTTAAAAAAAAATAAATACTGATAATCTCCAAGCAAAAGCTGGAAAGAGAAAACCGTAACTACACATACAATTTGAAATGTTTTAAGCAATTATTTAAACTCCTGGTAAGAATGAAACATACAGAAGAGCCATGCATGGCAACTCCCAACAGGGCAGTGCAAGCTCTTGCTCTTTATCCTTTGCATACATAACCTGGAGTCCAAGCCCACAGCTCCACAAGAACAAAGCTGGTTATTTTAAAACTTTCTCTTGCAAAGATATAAACGGGGTGGAACAAGTGAAAAGCCCTCTCCCTATGGCATACAGAACCTGTAACATATTCAGGAGGAAAAGGAGTTCACTGAAATGCGAAGAAAGCTACGTGGATGGACAAGGCATGTTTCATACTAGATACACCACAACTTGGGGAGCGTTACACACAGAAAGAAATGAAGCCATGAACCGTCTCTTTATAGCTCTTTTTTCCAAAGGATTCCTCAAGCGACTCCTCGCTCTTTCAGCCGCCCTCTGAAGGCGGCCGGTAAAGCCTCCGGGCTCCAGAGCAAGGGAAAGCCCCAAGTGCCCGGGGGTGCTGCGAGTTAGCGGCCACCCTTGCAATACCAGCAGTTGGGCTGATAAACGAGTGGATTCCCTTGGTCCCACAGGGCTCTGCTGAAAGGCTGAAGTGGTCCTTTGAATAAAATCAAGTGAAAATAATTTTTTTTTTTTTTTAAAGAGCCTTGCGGATCTCCCGGCGCAGGGCTGGAACAGGCTTCCCCGGCACCCGCCAGGAGCGGCGGAGGCAGCTCCCCTCACACCGGCTTTCTGCAACTTTTGGGCAGCGGGAGGGCGGCAGCCGGCACTTAGCCGCCCCGCACACCCTGCGCCCGGCCCCGTCGCGGCCGCTTTCCGCCCGTCACCCCGAGGGGTCTCCGCCAGCCGCGGAGAGCATCTCCCGGCACCCCCCACCAGCGCCTAGACAGACACACCGACACACGCCCCTCACCTACCTGCAGCCCCGCTTCCTGCTGGAAACACCTAACGATCGGCCGCCTACCGTCGGGGGAGAGCTCCAGCCTCACCGCCTGGGCATCGCTGGCACACGCCCCGCCAGCGCCCGGGGGCATGGAGCGGCGCCGCGCTCCGCTCCCCTCGGCTCCCCTCGGCTCCGATGGGCTGGGGCAGACAGCCGTCCGCCGGGGCCCGGGTCTCCCCCCACCTCTCTGGGAATACACCAGCAATCCGGCTAAAAGATGCTAGAGGAAGGGTGAAGTAAGTGGGAAGGAAGGGAAGACTTGAAGTGTTTCTCGTGCACGATTTCAGAGTATTAAAAAAAATAAAAATAAAAGGAGGGCGAAGTATGGATTAGCTGTCAGAAAAGCGGAGGGTGAAGACGTCCTGCAGCCCGGTGCTGCTCCAGTCCCTCCGCCAGCTGCGTGCGGTCCCGATTCAGCCCCGCCGGCAGAGAAAGGGAGGAAAAGCCGGCGCGTCCTGCAGCAATCCCTCCGTTAGAGCATCTCTGATTGGTTTGCCTTGCACACACAGCACGACTTCCCCCTCCTGCTGCCTCCTTCTCCCTCTTGGGAAAAGTAATTGGAGAGCGAGAGCTTCACCTTCAGCAGCAGCAGCAGCCGCCCCGCGCCCAGTCTGCGCGCACCGCACCGCTCTGTACCGAGGCGCGGAGGGACGCGGGGCCACCCCGGGCGGCCGGACAACCAGAGGCAGCTCCAAGCGCGCCCTGCCGGGGGACGGGAGGGACGCCCTTCTGCTCCCCGGTATTCCTCCGGCTCCTCGCTGCCCTCTTCCCCAGCCCCTTTACGAGGTAGCAGGTTCCCGCGGCCGCCGCTCTGTCTGACCGAGCAGCGAGGCTCCGCCGGCAGTGCCTGCCACCTCCGCAGCGGCCCCCGCACACTGGGGCTGGGCCGCCCCCCCACCCCCCCGGCACGGCGCTGCTCTCCCCTCCCTCCCCTCCGCTCCTCTGTGCGAAGTTTCCGCACAGGCCGCGGAGAGGAGGAAATCCCCGCGGATCCCCCGGGGGGCGGGAGGAGGGAATGGCACCGCTGCCGCTCCCCCGGGACCCGCCTACCCCTCCGGCGGGAGGTTGGGCGCCGGGCCCAGTAGGGCTGGGCAGCTCAGTGGGGCCGGGGCCGCGGCGGCCGGAGCGGGGGCAGGGGCAGGAGGGACTCGGCGGCGCCGGCGGCAGGCAAAAGCTGGGCTGTGTCTCCCTCCAGAGGGAGAACGGAGTCACGCACGGCAGCTCCGGCGGCGGGAGAGCAGCGGCCGAGCCCCTCTTCCCCGGCTGGTGCGCGAGCGGTGGGGCCGCGGGCTCGGTCCGCACCTGCGCTTGGAAGGTGACAGGGGAGTATATGGGTCAGATCCTAAAGATTCTTCTCCCTCTGCTTAAAGTCGGGAGGTGGGTTGCAGTCGTCTGCCACCACTATTGATTAATAGAGGGAAATGTTAGTGAGTGAGGATGAGTAAAACCATAGCTTGCCCAATTTTCAGTGGGTTTTGTGCTGTTTGAAAGGGGTTGCAGAGAAGTGGAGGGGAGGGAGCCAAAATGTGTGAGAAAAGGACCCTCCAAACAGAATAAAATTCTCAGTTTTCTCCTAGAATTCTTACCCACTTCTAGGTTAAATGGGGATGAATGCATGCAGCATTAAGAAGTACTGATATACTTAGTCATCTGATGTATATTTTTAATTTGTACAAAATTGACAAATAATTGTCTATTTTTAATTTGCCAGTATCTTAACAAGTTTTTTGAAAAGACACTTTTGTGGAGCCCTTAACTGTCATCACATCTTACGTGATGTTGATAGTCAACTCTGTGAGAAACACAAGGGGGAAGTGAAACACTTCCCCAGTTGTTGTTCTTCATGTTAGAGTTTTTTCCGTGGAAGTAAGTATTTGTAAAATGTTTGAATTATTTTTTTCAAAGCAAGTACAGACCCAAAGGTCCATGCAGTCAAAAAAGAAAAGACAAAATGAAGGCTTACTGTTGACTACCCCACACACTGTGACACAGCTCTACGATGAAATAGAAAGAGGCAGGTATGGAAAGGGCAAGTTAAAAGCAGCCTGGTATGTGGTTGTCACCATCGCTGTAGCAGCACGCTCTGCAGTACACATACATGCCTGGATGCAGACTGCAGTCAAATTAAAAGGCTGCTGGTCATAAGGATAAATGTAGTCTTATCTCACCCATTGGAAGCTGATACAATAACATAATGATTTTCCTAGTTGGTAACCATGTTTCCACATTTGCAGAATTGCAGAATTGAGGCTAAAAATAATACAGAGGGAACTGAAACAACCAAGCCTGTGCTGCTATCAGCAGCCTGGTCTCAGTACATTGAGGTAGACCCAAACTAATGTGGATCCACAGGGGATGGATGCTCCTGCACCAGCAATGCAAAATTACTGGGGACTCTGAACACATATTTGGATGGGTAACTTCTACTGTTGTGTGGGTCACTGTAGGACCACAAGCATTGTTACTGGGTTAAAAGTAGTCCGAGTACACCAAAAATGGAATGGCAGCAGTTAAAATACAGCTACAGCAGCTGCTGCACTTTAGACGTTGCAAACACCTTGTAGTTAGTTATAGGAGCATGTATACCTGTATTAGCTACATGTATCATCACACTCAAGTTCACTGCATTGTGAGACCAGAGGATACTTACTAGTTTCACATTGGTGTCCTACTGTTACAGAAATCAGGCAAACATATCTGAAGACACAGAATTACTATCACCGAGTTAAAATTATATTAAAAAGTCATAAGCAAACAACAGGGGAAAAAAGCAGTAAACGAATCAATAGATAAGTTTTGAAACCCAGGAATTTGGTCTGGGCAAATCTTGGAAAATTTACTACGTGATGCTGCTGAACATACACAGTTGTTCTAGATCACTCTGCCAGACATCTGAAAATCTAAACAAATCCACAGGTTTTGTGACACGATGCAGAAATACATGTTTTCAGGAAGCTTTTCTATGTGCTATCACAGACAGTATGGCCAACAGTCCTGGGAAGAACTGAAATGATCCGTTGCACCTATACAGTGCAGCTGGTTTTACAGATGCTTACTTAGTAAGCCTGACTCATCTCCTAAGGGGCATTTGTACATGCTGCACGTGCACAATATGGTAAATTTTCCATTTTCTGGAAATACCAGATTGGCAGTCTTTGTCCTACACAGCCTGTATTTATATCTTTCTGACTGGAGAATCCCCAGCTGAATACTGTGGCCTTAGAACACAATACAGTGATGAAACACAATTATTATATGAATGTTCTCTCTTTCTTTCTTCAGCTTGTTCCGGTTTTGAGTTGGTGTCACTATTTCTTACTTTTCATCAATCTGCAGGGCTCTTCCACATGCTAAAAGAAAAGCATAAAACATGAAAATGGGCATTTGCACTCGCAACAGGCATAGTGTTTGGAACAACTTCAGAATTTCCATTTATAGGTGAACAGCACAGCATAAAAATCAGGAAAATAAAAACTTGGCTCTGAATGGGTGCATGGATCTGATATGGATCTTTTTTAAACACCAGTTTTACTCAGAGGCATGCATGTTCTGAGCTGCTAAACAGAGAAAAAGAAAAAATATATATTGGTAGCCCCATCTAGATTTTTGTGTCTAAGAACTGATGAGTTTACTAATGCCTATCAACAATTTTGCTCCTTTGTCTTTCTCAAAAGACCCCTCTCATCACCCACCATGCTACTAACCTAAGCTAACTGAAAGTGCCAGTTGCAGCACTGTTCTTCAGTTTAGCAGTTAGGTTCTTGGTTTCTCATTTGGTTCAAAAATACTAGGTTTTTACTTGGGTCCTTCATAATACTGAACTTCAGGTACTAAAATAAGCAGAGACACAGAGCACAGCTCTCATCAGGAATACCTGCGTGTAAGGAGACCTATAGTAGCTTAGAGCCTGATGTGCAGCAGTATCCTACAATGTTCCTCTATTGCCATCTCCTGAAGCTAGGCCCAAGGAAGCGTAGATTCCAAAAGCCAGTTGCTGTAAGTTACTTGTGGTCATCATCCTGATGCTCTGTGAGCTGGGACAGTCCAACAGTGCCTGGAAGTCCCTTTTACAACGTGCATCCAGATATACAGTTACATACTTATGTTTTTATCGCAGGTGAGAATCTGGCCCACCAAGTTTAAAGTTCTTCAAAAGCTCTGGTACATTCCAAATATTCACATATAAAAATAAAGGTAACTGACTCCTGAGAAGCTGGTGAAAAATGAAAATGCATTAGAGCAAAGTTATTCTGGGGTTCCTTAATAAGTCTCCCACAGGCATTTATTAAAATAATGCTGGTTATTTGATTTTGAAAGAAATAGAGTTTTTAACTAGCAGACTGGAATCATCATTGATCTTTCAAAGCATCCACATAAAAAGGAAAAGCTGACTGAAAAAATTACAGAAATAACCATTCTTCCTTTTCTACAACACCTAAGTGATGCAGAGAAACACTATGAAGATTTTTTTACCATTTAAAACCATTATCCTAAGATATGAAATGACATGTATTGCTTACACATGCTAACATAAACACTGCTTATAGAGTAATGCCATCTTCCAGGATGAAAAAAACAGATACATGGACATATTCAGTGTCAGTTTGGGAGCAAGACATTTTTGCTTTCAATCAAGAAGGGAGAAAGCTGGGAATCAGAGAAAAAAAAAAAAGGGTTGGAAGGGATCTCTGGAGATGTGGTTGGGCTGAGGATCCAAACCCCAGTCATGGGTGGGCTGACTTCAAAGTTGCTCAGGGTAGTGTCCAGTGGTTCCAAGCATCTCCAAATAAAAAGATTCTATTTGACCACCAGTTAAGGATTTTCTGCCTTAAATCCAAGCAAATTTCTCAGAATTTTTCTTCCTGTCTCTTGTGTCCATTGCCTCTCATCACTTTGCTGTGCACTTCCAAGAAGCCACTAGCTCCATCTTCCCTTAACTGTCTCTAAGTAGTTCAATACAGCAGTTAGATTCCCCCTTTCCCTTCTTTAAGGGGGCTGAACAAACACAGCTTTCAGGTTTTTTGTATGTTGTGCCTTCACCACTGCTAGGACACACTGCTGACTCATGTTCAACTTGTCCACCAGCATCTACAGGCATTTTTCTGCACAGACATTATTTCTAGATGGTCAGTGCCAAGCTTGCTCTGTTGCCTGGGGTTATTCTGTCCCAGGTGCTGGACTCGCATTTGGCGTTGTTGAATTTTATTAAATTTCTGTCAGCCCACTTCTCCAGCCTGTTCTGATCCTTCTGAGAGGCAGCCCTGCCCTCCAGAGTACTGACTGCTCACTGCATTTTGGTGTCATCTGCTGGCAGTGTTTGCCACTGTCCTCCAGATTGTCAGTGAAGACTGTGAGCAGTATGAGCTCTGATACTGAACACTGAGCAATGCCACCAGTGACCAGCTGCTGCTCTTTAAGCCTCACAGTTCAACGAATGTGATTCCATTTTACAAACTACCCATCCAGCCCCTATCTGCCGAGTTTGGTTACAAGGATGTTATGTTAGAACAAGCCTAAGATCAAGATAAAAAAACACCCCCTGCTCTCGCCTTTGCCACACAGCCTGTCCTTGTAGAAGGCAATCAGGGTAGACAGGCAGAATTTGTCTCTGGTATATCCATATTGACTATTCCAAATCACCCTTCTAACCCTTCATGTGTGTGAAAATGGCTTCCAAGAGAATTTTCTCCACAACCTTCCTATCGACTAACCTGTAGTTCCCCACATGCTTCCATTGTCTTCTTGAAAATGGGCATATTTACCATTTTCCAATTATTTTAGACGTTCTCCTGTCACCATGAGCATCAGCAGTGATAAGGGAGGAATCATCCCACTCCCTCAGAGTACTTGGATGCACAGTCATCTGACCCCACAGACTACTACATGTCCATTGTGTTGAAGTGGTCCCTATTGGTCTTCCCCCATCAGGGGTGATACTTTACTCCCCCAAGCTCTCCAAGAAAGCAGAGTTAAACAAAGATGAAGAAACCCTGGGCTGAATGCTGTTTGTCTGACCTACCCCATAGAATGTCATACAAACAGATCTTTCTTCTTATGCTATTCCATCAAAAAGAGAAAAATCCCCCAGGCTATGAGAACTGTAGCTATTTTGAAATATAAAGATGCTTCTTTCTAATACTTTGTAAAGCACCTAAGCTCCCTAAAGGGGAAAGATTTAAAAACCTGCACTCCTCATTTCTCATTTGCTACATCTCGAGAAGTCACTACCGAGCTTTTTACATCTTTATATATCATCATAAGGCACCTTCCCTTCTCTATGCATTAGAGACCTTATGCTGCCAGGCATAGCTTCTGAGTCTTGCTCTGAGTGAAGCACATACCAAAAAGTTAGGCGTTGCAATATTTCATGCTGCAGCACCTAAATTTCTTTTTGAATCCAGGCTGTAATCCATTTGAAAGGCAGAAAAAAAGACCAGAAGAATTCAGATCAAAAGTAGAACAACACTTGGCCTCCCCACCTTTTGGAAACAGCCTTAAATTTTATTTTTAACAAGTAATTTTCTTGGTTATATTATATATAGAAGAAGCAACAGGTCTGTGCTTTATTACACCGAAAGGAAGAAAGGCCCAACATTTTGGGGTGACTACAGGGTTCTATTGCACAACAAAGGTTTAATTAAAAGAATATTAAGTGTTTTGCTGGTTTGTTATTGGAGGTACAGTATATTAATGAGCTTGGGAAAAGATCCAAACTATACCCAGGAAAAAAAATTTAGCTATTTCTTCCTTTAAAAAAAGCTATTCCTCCACCTACATCTGTGGGGCTTAGAGCAGGAAACATAAACAATGATCTTGAAGGTCTTTTCCAACTTAAGTGATTCTGTGATTCTGTGATACAGAGAAAGAAATCAGGAGAAAAAAAAACAACAAACAAACCAAAATGGGATGAAAAGTGTTTGCACACATCTGGCCTAGATTTGGGTTACTATATTATAGAACTCATTTATGCATGAGTGTGTCTTAATCTGATACAATACAGTAGTTCCTGTTTTCCTGTGTATCAAAGACCATCAGCTGTTGCAGCCAAGCTACTAACAACTTCAAAATTAATAAATGTTTTACCCTTGGTTAAATGCTAGTTAATTTTGTTTCAATATTACATTAAAGATTGCATAATAGACAACATTGGAAAAAAAGCAGACCTCCTTAACTAATGAGGTATTCATCTAAATTTAAAATAAATATAATTATTTTCAAAATTATATTTTTAGTTATTTTCATGAATTAATTATGTTTATATCATTAAATCATATTAAAGAAAAGGAGACCTTGTGAAAACAGAAGGTTAGGCAGACCAAAAGTAGTAAAAATAAGTAAGGATCAAGTTGATTTCACAAAACAAATCATACGTATTTTTTTCTAAAACCTCCTTGCTGAGGGCAACATGTGTTGGCAAACTTGAGAACTCATCTACAAGAAGGATTAGACTTCACTGTAGAGATTCATGGTGACATTTATTATGCCGTGATATAGGATTTTCTAATCTGTGTAGTGTCATTTTAAAAACAGGCATCACAAATTCTGTTTAAAAACGTGTCAAAGCTTATTAGCCCAGTAACTCGGTTCTTTTACAATAGAAGATAAATTAGGGGGTTGTCAGATGTGTTATGTGCTGCAGGAAAAAAGTCACTGTGAACTTACCTGGGTTATTTTTTCTAAAAAAAATAATAGAATCATAGATTCATTTTGGTTGTAAAAGACCTTTATGATCAAGTCATCGTTAAGATCACACTACAACTGTTTTACAGTTATAATTAATTATTTCAAATAATATAATCCAAAATTCAGTAAGTTTAGTAAAGGATACAGTATGTTAAATAGGAAACAGCTGTTCTGTCCCTCAATATTTCTTTCAGATTTTGAGTCTTTCTCTTGAATTTTAACCACTTATGTTTTAATAAGGGAAGGAAAAATAGAAGATAATTGTACTCAAGAATGTACTAGGCTTGTGTATGTGCATTAAAAAACATTAGAAGAGGTCTTAAAAGTTGTTACAGACTTTGTACTTTATGGCGTTTTAATAGTAAGGCAAAAAAGTGTATTTTGATATCATCTTTCTGCATATTGAGTACAGGCAAAAGTGGAGCTTTCCAAGAATCAAGAGCAGAAGTAGTACTATTACTTAGAATATTATCTACTGTATTTATTTCAAAACAGCTTGAAACTGGGGGAGGGAGGAGGGAAACCAAAACAAGAATAGAATATGATCATGTTTAAATGATCTGAATTGCAGATTTCAAGATATTTTCAAAAACAAGACCAAAAGGAAACTTTTTTTTTTTTTCCTGAAGGGGAGTGAACCAAAGAGCATTTTGGCTTGACTGAGGAGAAGCAGCTATTGATTCAGCATGAAAAAATGCCTCTGATTAATACAGAATCAAAAAAACACTCCATATATGTAAAAAGTTACATTTTCTGTTTAGAGTAGCTGTACCTTTCTATGAGATTACAAATGTGAAGCTAATGGACTACATAGATAATAGCCTAAGTCACTTTTCTTTGTATAGATATGAAAGAAAACTATATGTACTTAGAGAGGATTTACTGCCACTTAGATCTCAGGATCTGCAGGGCAAGGAATTGAGACTGTGTGCACTCTGCCTTCCTTCTCAAGCCTTTCCTCCTTCATCAAATACATGGTAGGAAATGCTGAAGGATGTGTGTCTTTGTCCTGGTTTGAGCTAGGATGAAGCTAATTTTCCTTTTGCTGATTTTTTTTTTTTTTTTTTCTTCAGTAAGCTCTCTTTTAACTTGGAGCAAGTGTTCCAGCTAGTGGACTGATAACACTGGAATGTTTCTGTTTCTGCTGAGACATGAAGGTCAGTTTATTCTACTCAGTGAACCTGCCACTGCAGATGCTACTGGGAGCAGGAGAGTTGTATCTATGACCCCCCCTTAGGGGAGCTGGACTAGACAGACAGCAGAACTGACCAAAGGTATTCCATTCCATATATCTACGTAAGCTCTGAGGAAGGTCAGAGATCACAGAAGACAACTTCCTTCCTGCTTCTTCTTCCCTTCTGTCCATGGCCAGCGTCCAGGGAGGACTCCATCCATCCATCACTGTTGACCCCCAGGCTCTGACCTCATAACCCTCATAACCCAGCCCCTGTCTGCTCTGCCTTATCTCCTGCCTGTGGGCTGAGACATTTTGGGACTGCTCACAGCTCAGGAGAGTGCCAGGGGAGTTGCTGGGGGTGGGGGGAGGCAAGAGGCTTTTGCACATTCCTGAACATACTTGTATATAATTGTACATATAATTAAAGCTGTCTAATTTAGATTTCAATCCAGCTAAGTCTCTCTCCTAATTCCCTCTCTCCTTCCCTACCTGGGTGGGAGAGGGAGGGGATTGAGAGCATTGTCTGTCTCCAGTTTATTTGCCGATCCTGAGTCAAACCGTGGCAGTCTTCCAGTTTTTTTCTGCTTTTGTAGCTCTTGTCTGATTCTTTTGAAGGCAGTAAATTTGTAGTCTGCAGTCCTTTAAATTCACCTTGCCTGTAGAGTACTGGGATGCCCTGATCCTGCTCCAAAGAGCTGATGTGCACCTCCCTCCAGTGTTACAACCAAGTCCACCCTCACCTGAGTGAGATTAATTAGTATCTGGTTACCCATGCTAAACAGCCCTGCGTGGATGGACGGCAATGTCACTCCCTGACTCCCTGCATGCTATGTGCCCCACTTGGCATCCAGCATCTTGTCAAAACATCTGACTTTAGCGACTGATTTGCATCAACTCTGGCCAACTTGAAAAGCTTCACCATGTGCCAGATAGCCTCACATAACAAGTCAGTTCAAATTTCCCTTTTTTTCTCACCCATAGGGCATGGTAAACATAACACAAACATCTTGGCTTGATTTTGGATGCAGATAATGCTTACACTGGACAAGGCTGCCCAGGGAGGTGGTTGAATCTCCCTCCCTGGAGATGTTCAAAAGACATGTAGGTGTGGTGCTGAGGGACATGGTTTAAACACTGGACTTGGTAGAGTTGAGTTAATGGTTGGTAGGGTCAGGTTATGGTTGGAGTCGATGATCTTAAAGGTCTTTTCCGACCAGAACGATTCTGTGATTTTCTGAAAGCCAGCCCAGATGTAGTGTAAGGATGGTGAGCCATAACTGGGAAGCCCTATGTCCTTGGGGGTGTATCTTGTACAGCCGTGAGAATAATTTTGACATTTTCATTCTGACCAATGCTTAATTGCTTATAGTTTTCTTCCAAAAATACATATTTTAGGACAAATCATTTCTATGTTTGCTTTCAGCCACAAAACTCAGTATTCACAATGAACAAAAAGAGCCTTTTTCCTTGTGGTCAGGGGGCACACATCCATAGAAGCTGCAGTGTCATGCACGCGTGCCGGGATTTGGCAACTGGAAGCAGGCTCAGTGCTCAGAGCTCGGTGTGGAAAGATTTGTTTTTCTGAGCAGTTCAAAGGTATCTCAGACGTCTTTACTCTGCACAGAAGGCACAGCCCGGGAGGCAGAGAGATGCTGTGGCTGCTGCTAGAGCGATAAACCTACTACATAAATCTTCTTTGTTTTCCTCCCACTTCAAGCTTCATGGCATATCTGCTGCTCCCTGCCAGACACCGGAATTACCTCCTTATCCACAAGTGCCCTGGTTTTCACTGGCATTAAGCATCCACAAATGTCAGACAAGCCCGTGGAGCTTCGGGGGAGGGGGCATGACTTCTGAAAAATTCAGAGCAAACACTGTAATGGAGAGATTTTGCCACCAGATGTCAGAAGTCAGACTGGTAACACAACACCTTACCAAATCCTGAAAAGGGACTTTTCAGTTCTTTTATGCTTCCCTTTCCTTCTCCTCTCCTCCTCTCCTGCCACATATATGCAAGAACACCCAGAAAGAAAATCACCTGGGGAACACTGAGTTGGGTTTTTGCTGTTTTATTGTAGCCTTACACAGAAAAAAAGCAGATCTAATACTCTGTTAATCTTCATGTGACATATCAAAGAAAAGAGTTGTCTAAAATGTGAAGTTGTTAAACAAGCTGAATAGTAACAAGTTCTGTGAGCTCTGATACTAATGAAGTCTCGTTTCCTATGGATTTTACCTCATGGTTGATTGAAGCTTTTCCTATGCTGGAGAACTTAAAATTTTCTCTTTTTTGTGTAAGGGTGAGCCCAAGTGACAGCTTTTCAGATAGATGCACTTGTGGCTTTTCTGTCTTCTTCCCAGGCATCTTTTTAAATTGCAATTTAATAGCTTTAAGACTACTACCCATCTCTCAAATTTTGATGAAAGATCAGATAGGGCTCCAAAATCACAAGGCTTGTTTCTATAGGAAACATAGCAAAAGAAAATGCAAGGACACCTTAATCTATTACAGACTCATATTAATGAGGCCATTAAGTTTATAGTATAACTCTAGAATTACTTAAGAATTAAGTATTAGAATTAAGTATTAAGAATTAAGAATTAAGTAATTAAACTAAGAATTACTTATACACCTGAATTTGCACTGGCAATTTAAATATTGCATTAAATATTCGATGATTCCTCATTTTTCTACCAGATTATTATAAATTTATAGAATTTACAGAAATGTGTCTGATAAACCATCCATCTTTGCTGATGAAACTCTGGTTTCCTTGACTGTATGTTAGTGGGTTACCTCTCCCCTCTTTTTTCTCCCTTCTTTTCAAAACAGACAGATGAAGGAAGAAGGAAATCTACAGAATGTGGAAAACAGGACTGGCCACTTAGGAGGAATATAGGAGTGGGAGTCTGTGATTCTGTAATGTAGTCAGAGAATGCAGGGATGCAAGAAAGAAAACTAAGGCCCACCTGAAATTAAATCTGGTGAGGGAGGGAGAAGAAGAGGAAGAGCAGGAGGAAGTGGAACAGAGACATGTGTGCCTAGTTAAGAAAACTATTTATTCTCAAAGAGCAGGTGCTGCACAGAGAGATGTGGAGGTAAAAGAAAAACCTTACACTCCACTAGAACTGGCAAAGCTTAAAAAGCAATACAGCAGGCTTCAGTCTGAGGTGGAAGCTGAATATGTTATGAGAGTGCCCCTCACAGGGGGAGACGATTTTCTGTTAAATGAACAGGAAGCTGACGGGTACTGGGGACCTGGAATTGTTTTAGTAACTGGAGTACCAGATCACCCCTGGTCTCTAACTCAGCACGCAGCTTATTGTGTTGGCAAAACAGAACCCACTAGCAGAGGAGAACCGAGTGCCCTGAAAGGGGACCACTCTAATATCACGGAAAATGTCCGCAAAGCTGCCGTACTTCAAATGATTCATGACCGTGAGTTAGTACCAGATCAGAGTAGTCCTATGTCTCTTAGAGTGAAACCAAACAGATTAACTGTTTTAATCAAGGGACTCTCTCAAGCACTTAAAATCAAAGCCATCCAATATCAGGAACAGACTCAAAGTGGAAACATACACCCTACATGGGCTATGCTAGCCAGAAACTTGGTATCTTATGGAAAGAAATATAATGAATCTGAAAGTTCTGGCAAGTCTTCTGCAGTCAGACAAGTCACTCGACTTTCATATGCAGAGGTGGCTGCTAAGTCACCTCGGAACCCCCCCTCCTTTTAAGCAGCAAGAGGAATCACGGGGTGACTGGACAGTGGTGAATAGAGATAGACAAAACAAAAAACAGAAAAGCTCGCCTAAAAACCAACACCCCGAAAAACAACGTACTTCATCACAAGATAACAAGGGGCCATACGCTAAGCTTAAGGAGGAAGCCAGACATATAGGGGTCCCAGCTTCATTTTTGACTCAGAGTTTTTCTTATAATTTCCTAAAAGAACTGATTGAACTCTGTTGTAGACTAGTTATTTGGAGACAAAATCAGTCTAAAAGGCCTAGGTCACAGTTTAGGTCCAGAGGAAGATCAAAAGTAAGATCCCTATCCAGTAATTTGGAAGACTAAATAGCCCTCCTCCTGCTAAGAAAAGAAAGTCTAAAAGACCACGGAGGAGGGGAAAAACACAGGGTTTCAATACAAAGAATACAAATGCTTCACGAACAAACAATAATCAATTGGGCCCTAAAACTGCGGGTCCTCCAAAAGATTGGCAAAATGTATTAAGATCAGTTCAAAATAAAGATGGGAACTTGGAACTTACTTGTGCTGTTGGGCCAAAATGTTATCCTGTAACTTTTGTGGTAGACACAGGAGCACAAATTTCCACATTAAAAGCTGATGTAGCTGAACGCTGTGGCATTACCTTATCTTCAAAGCCAATACATGTGAGTGGAGCATTTGGTAACTCTGCTTTACAAAAAACAGCTAAAGTCACTATACACCTTCCAGGAGAGGACAAACCAATTCGGACCGAGATGATTGTGGGTGACATTCCTTACAATTTGTTAGGGATGGATGTTCTCACGGGCTGAGCGTGGAGAGATGAAGAAGGCCGTTGCTGGAATTTTGGCACACCGACACCAGAGATAAGGTTGTTAAAGTGTGCTCCACATCTGCCACAAAGCAGGATAACACATGCGAAACAATATTCCATCCCAATTGCTGCCAAGAATGGCATTAAAGAAGTAATTTTGGATTTGAAGCAAAAGGATATTATTGTGCCCTGTCATTCACCATTTAATTCCCCAATTTGGCCTGTGAGAAAACCAAATGGTAAATGGAGAATGACAGTGGATTACAGGAAACTAAATGCCAGTACAGAAGTACTCACAGCTGCTGTGATCCTACACCTCTCTTGCAGGGAGTGCACTTACTAATACCATAGAACCTTGATTTTCCTTTCTGATATAGGCCTAGATTACCTTCCCTGAACCTTAGTCCCTCAATTTGTGTTAACCCTTAATAAAACAATTAATTTGTAAATTAAACATTGGTCTCAGTAACCATTTGTGAGCGTGGTGAGTATTCCAATCTACACTCTAAGATACAGTCCTGCAGTGGCCACACGTGCACCCTCGGTCTCATTCTCAAACCTCTCCACTGTGGGGGGTGGGGAGGGAAGTCACGGAAGCATCCTGACAGCCGGTAACCTTTGATATCGGCCCGCGACAGGTATCAAGGACAAGAAGGGTTTCTTCCAGTACATCAGGAGAAAAATGAAGACTAGGAGAAATGTAGGCCTGCTGATGTATGAGGTGGGCACCCTAGTGGTGGAAGACACAGAGAAGGCAGAGTTACTGAATGCCTTCTTTGCTTCAGTATTAGTTGCTACAGCAAACTCTCTTGAATCCCAGCTCCTGGAGGTAAGAGATAAGGTCTGGAGAGAGGAAGACTTTCCCTCGGTAGAGGAGGACCAGGTTAGAGGCCACTTGGCCAGACTGGACATCCATAAATCCATGAGCCCTGATGGGATACATCCACAAGTTCTGAGAGACCTGGCAGATGTCATTGCTGGGCCACTCTCCATCATCTTTGAGAGGTCATGAAGAACAGGAGAGGTGCCTGAGGATTGGAGGAAGGCCAATGTCACTTCAGTCTTCACAAAGGGCAAGAAGGAGGACCCAGAGAACTATAGGCCACTTAGTCTCATCTCTGTTCCCAGTGAGGTGTTGGAACAAATCATTCTGGACATAATCTTAAAACATGTGCAAGCAAAGAAAGTCATTGGGAGAGGTCAGCATGGATTCACCAAAGGGAAATCATGCTTGACCAATCTGATAGCCTTCTATGACCTCATAACTGGCTAGCTAGATGAGGGAAGAGCAGTGGATATTATGTACCTTGACTTCAGTAAGGATTTTGACACTGTCCGTCACCAACCACCCAGGATCTTCATCCCAGCACTGCCTTTCACCTCTCCAGCACAGCTCTTCTTTCTTAACTGCTTGCTCTCCGCTCAGGTTTTATATCAGTTCTTTACTATGTTAATCACAGAGGTGCATTCATTGTCTCTTTCTCTAATGGCTCCTTGGCTGATTTTGGAGCAGGGGGAGCTTCTCAGCTTCTTACCGGAGTCACCTGTGGGGGCCTTCCCCCACTACCAAAAAATCCCAGCCAACCAAACCAGTACACAGGGTCAAGTTGGAAGCCTGTAGCCAGTGGTGTCCCCCAGGGGTCAATACTCAGTCTGGTCTTGTTCAACATATTCATCAATGACCTGGATGCAGGGTCAGAGTGTATCCTCAGCAAGTTCGCTGATGATACAAAACTGGGAGAGGTGGCTGACATTCCAAAGGGCTGTGCTGCCATTCAGTGTGACCTGGACAGGCTGGAGAGCTGGGCACAGCAGAACCTAATGAGGTTCAATAAGGGCAGGTGTAGGGTTCTGCACCTGGGGAGAAAGAACCCCCTGCACCAATATAGGTTAGGGGTTGATCTGCTGGAAAGCAGTTCTGAGGAGAAGGATTTGGGAGGCCTGGAACTTTCCATAAGCCAGCAATGTGCCCTTGTTGCCAAGAAGGCAAATGGAATCCAGGGGTGCACAGCCAAACAGGCAGCATTGGTAAGAGTGAGAGAAGAGCAGATTGGCCTTCTACTAGTGTGCTGTGACTCCAGCTAAATTTGCTCTGAATTTCTACAGTTATTTCCATAAGAATAAGATTAAATGCCCAGTACTTTTCTCTTATTGTAAGCTTGTGCTTATTCCAGCTCTTTTTTATTGTACATATAAATTAATGAGGTTTGCTTTATTATCCTATAACATTTTAAGCTTTGATTAGTCTAGCTCTTAAAATGTACATAAAGTGAGTTTGATTTTATTAGCTATTATTTAAATGATTATCCTTAAATTAATCCCTTTGTACTGTGAGGCTGTTTTTGTTGCATTACAATGGTTACTTATCCTTCCTGACCCAATACTATATTGCATCATAAAAATTTAGCAACAGATTTTAAAAATTAAATTGAATTTTTATGATGCATGAATGACAGCCATGGGGAATCATCTATATTAATCCATAATAACAATCCCTTTTGAGCTATTTTTACAGAAATGTGTCAATTCTGTGAAAAGTTGGAATGTATCTACACAGACTTTGACATGACTGACGTGTTAAGCAAGCTTTAGCAGCTCCACATTTGAAGTATCAACTTCAGCAGATACATTCAGAGACATTTCAGTGTCTGGTAACACAACTATACAGTTGTGTGAGTCATACTCAGCAAAACTTATAAACAGTATACCTGGAAAGTGCACAAATTTACCCCTTACATAAACAAGTTTGAGAAATGAAGATGACACTTGCTCAAAAATAAAGTCCATACACTTAACTAATTTTGGGGGGTTAGACTGGTGTTTGTAGGGTTTTTTAATAGTGGAATATCAATATAATACAGCCTGATACAAGCCTTCCCTTCACCTTCTCCACACTGGAACAGCATATGCTTACTCGGCTCACCCCCGCTCTGACATCCCTGCCCCTGTGCAAGTTCTGTCATGGGAAGATTGTTCTTCCTTTTCTCCTAGCTCTTGTAGTGTCAATACTGCAGGTAATTGTGTGGCAAAGACAGTCTTCATCATCGTGTCTAGTCATATCTGCCTTTCTTCCAGGGTAATATGCACTCTCATTACACAGTACACATCTTTTGAGGTCAATGGGTAATAAACTCATCCGGTCCAAACTGTTGGAAAGCACAGAAGTACAGCAGTTTTCTAACGTATGGAAACTCAGACCTCAAGCTGATTTCTTGAACAAAGGCAACACTGAATTATACCAAGCAAACGACTGTAATCCAGCAGGCTGTTGGAGCCTGATAAATCTAATTGAAGGTTGTGTGTTTGTCCCGGACAAGTAATGGTGGATTATATTCCAGTACTCCTGTTGGAAGCAATAAAATGTGCTGGGAGATGGAAACTCACCATTTTCTCAGAAAAAGTAATGCTACAGATTCCTGCCATAAGGGACAGGCTGCAGAAGTCCAGACAACAAAATGTCGAACACGTATTTAATTCAAATAAACCACTGCCTCAACCTTAGTTTAGCTGCTTCTACCTTCAAGTACCTGTTCACATTGTACATTCCTCTATATATTAACACAAATCACCCCAAATAGAAGGGGGGGGGAGTTTCTGTGATGCCTGCAAACTTAATAGAATGCGCTGGTTTGGGCTGAGATAGACTGAGGTAATTTTCTTCACAGTAGCTGGTATAGGGCTGTGTTTTGGATTTGTGCTGGAAACAGTGTTGATAATGCAGAGATGTTTTCACTGTTCCTGAGCAGTGCTTACACAGAGTCAAGGCCTTTTCTGTTCCTTGCACCATCCTACCAGCAAGGAGGTTGGGGATGCACAAGAAGATGGGAAGGGACACAGCTGGGTCAGCTGACCCCCAACTGACTAAAGGGGTATTCCATACCATACGATGTCATGCTCAGCAATAAAAGCTGGGGGAAGAAGAAGGAAGGGGGAGGATGTTCAGAGTTATTTTTTCCCAAGATATGAAAATGTTCATCTCAAGAGGGAAAAAACATCCTGCATAGCTGTCCTTGTGGTCTTTTTCTCACACCACACTCACAAGTTCTGTGACCCACCTTCCTGTTGTACAGAGGGCACACAGCCACCCCCTTCAGCCAAAGTACTAGGGTTATTTTCAAGACAATATTACGGAGGGAAATTTTCTAAGTACTGGGAAACCGTGTCCTTTTTTTTCTAAATATTATCTGTAAAATAAAAATAATTTTAAAAGTCTGAGGACAAAAGCTTCAAACCACTAACACTGCGCTGTGCCTCTGATACCTGAAACCCAGTCCCACAGCCACACTGGCAGCACTTCAGTGTGGGGGCCTGGCTCTGAGCCAGCTCTGACCTAAAGCTCTTGCAAATAAGCTCACCTCCTTCACCACCACCTCAGAAACAAAATATAACAAGGTGTTTTATGTATCTGTTTGAAGATCCTTGTAAAGTCAAAAAGAAATAGGTTAATTTGATAGGGTTGGCTGTCAATTAGTGATTCTTTGTGTTGCATGATAGGTTGAAGTTCATTTCAAATGCCAACAGTAAAATTTTGTCGGTATTTGAACAAGGCATGTGAGTGTGACCTACACTGACAAGGTTAACCTAGATGAAGGTTAAAGCACCAAAGTCAGTGAGGTATCTAATAGAGATAAAACAGGTGCCTAAACAGTTCTGTTCATATATACCAAGGAGTATAGCCACACAGGTAAGCATATTCTCAAAGACAGACTTTCTTATTCCCACCCCCTCTTCATCCCATAAATCCTCAATCCTGTGCCTTGGACCCGCTTTCAGTCTGGATCAGCCATGTGCAGTGTAGGAAATACTTGAGAATTAGTTCTTTCTAAGCACGCTGTGGCAATTTGAGCCTAAGCCCCTGTTAGGTGACCACAAGAAGTCAGTCAGAGGCTTTGCTTGTTACATGTAGGTCGTCTCCTCAGTGTAGGCATATTTGCAGTACATGAGGACCTCAAAGCTCATTCACATTCTCAGCTGGATTTCCTCTACTAAATCTATCATTTAGGCAGAGCTAACACTCCTGGATGTCTAAACTCCTAGCCATTTATCATTAGCCACTCAGCAATTTAGAAGTGACATAGCCAACAGTATCACCACGGCTAACAAGCTGTTGAGAGGCTTAATTTAAGCCAAAACACAGGACACCCAAAGCTGGAAGAGCCTGCCAAGTCCCCACTGCTCAGTAACCCAGTGTTTTGACTCCCCTCTCATTCTCCTTTCACATTTCCATGTAAGCCACTTCTTCCCTCTGGTTCTTTACACGCAAATCCCAGATTTGCTGGAGCCCCTGAGTCCAGAAGGTACATTCCCCACCAGTCACCTAGTGTCCTGGGCCCTATCTTATTACCTGCCCAGGAAAACCTCTTGCATAACCCAGTAAGCCCTAGCAGGTTTCCCTGCATAGGCCTGGCCCATCACAGAATGAAAGTCCTACTCCTATCAAATGGCAAATATCAGGATTACCAGAGTGTCAGCAGACAGTGAGGTCTATACATCACCTTCCACCCATAAAGCACCAAACATTCATCACCTGCAGTACCCCAGGGCTGGCAGGCTGATATTAAACCACCAGCAGGCATATAGAGCGTGCTGTGCACAGCATCAGCACACCTCCCTGGGACCAGGGAGATGTAAGTTCAAGTCCCTGCCATATTGGGGCAGGACAGGGACTTAAAATGAAATCTAATAATCAAGGTAAGTGTCCTGGCTATTATATAGCTTGTCTGTCTTACTCTCCCTGGGTTGTTGTTGGGTTTTTTTTCCTTGTTCTTTTTTTTACCAAAAGTATATATGCCTAAGAAGATACTCTGGTTTAAGCACATAACTGCAGAAGAATGCTCATGCTCAAGATTCTGAGGACAGGAAATCTAAAATGGTTGTGTGTCAAAGAGTCTCATATTTTCCACATTTCAGTGCTCCTTAGATCATAATTATTCATGCTTACTTCCAGGCTATTTTAGGTGCTTACCATGCCATGGGTTTCTAATGACCATTTTCTTGGGTGCCAATTCTCCACACGTATTTTTAAGAGGCCCAGGATCTAACATTGATGGTAAGCCCATGCAAGGTACCTTGAGATTCCCATACTTCGCAAACATCTAACATTTAATGCCTTTACATTTTAAACCTCTCAATAACTGCACATTTGTAAGTGCATGGTATGAGCAAGACCAAGGAAAGGAAATGGTACCTTGGATGATTTAAATTTATCAGTTAAAATGATTAGCACTTTACATAGTTGATAAGCTATAATGCTGGAGAAAAAAAAAAAAAAAAAGCGTGGAGAAAGCGTGTGGAATTACTTTTCAAAATTTTTCATTCATTCACTAGTTAACTGGATTTTTCTGCATGGGCAGCAGATATGTGTTCTTTTCAGACACTGATGGCCCTGCAGAGAAGGCTACACCCTCCCTGTTTGGGGTAGCCTATGTCTTTGATTTGCCAATAGATGTGTTCTTGTGACCGCTCTCCAGTGCTTTTCATAATTTTGAGGGTTGAAAATACTACCTGAGAAAGAACAGAGGTCCTAAGTTGTTATTAAGGTTTTTAGTTACTAATTCTCTTTCCTAGTGGATAACTATACAAACTAAAGTTGCCTATATTTGAAGTTCAGCTGGTAGCTACTAAAAGTAACTGAATTATGAAAATGTGCAAATTCCTTTGTTTTCCAGACTGCACAGGTTAGTCCCTAACTTTAGCTTAACTTTTCAGGTTTTCAGAATGTTTCTATGCAGAAGCTTTGGCCGTTCTCTAAAATTCTTATTTCTAGCCAAAGAGATACCTAATGCTTTTTTAGTTAGGAGTTTTGGCCTTAATTTATCATGCAGCTGCTTTATGTCACTGTTTCCTTTATCCTTCAGAAATAACTTACTTGCAAATTTAAATCACCTTCACCCTGAAACAGCTTCCAAGCTGATATAAATGATGAACAGTTTCTAATTTCTCCAAAATGGATTACAAATGGAAGTTAATATAGCTTTCACCCCTTATAAAACCAAAATGAATGCAATCCTCAATGAATAATCCTGGTGCAAAGTGCAAGCACATAGCCAGTTTTATTAAAAAACAAGTGAAGCCACCACTTCAATCTTTATGGCAATAGGATTGTCCCCAGGAGACAGCATTTAATCCAGGGTGTTTAGGTGTTCAAAGACAGAAATGAGATGTGTCACTCTGCTGAGAGGATATTTAATGATTAATAGGAAAATAATACATTGATCTTACTTTTTCAAATAAACAATGACTTTATGTCAGAAAGAATACAAGCCAGCATACCATCATGGAATTATCACTACTTAGTAACTTCCAAATTATATTGACAGTGCTCACTACTTTTCAGTAACAAATTTAGATCTTAAAATTCAGATGGCACTTGAAGCAGGATTCACCTCACCAAGTATTTGCTGGCTAACAGCTCACTCGTTCTTTAGGTCCCCTGTAGAAACAACAGAAAGATGCCTCCAGACAGCAATTTATCTCACCCTAACACAGAAGGAATGAATCACCCTTCAGAAGAGGACATCTCTATTGACTGATGAAGGACCATACCCAACTAGCGAAGACTAGAGAATAACCTTGAGATATCAAAGTGAGATCAGATGAACCCTATACATTGCAAACTAACATAAAATATACTTCTTTTTCTCATACTACTACATGGCACGGAGGGCAGGTGTTTTCCCACGGTATGTCCACTCTTTCATTACCCTTTAAGTCAATTGAAAATCTGTACCAAAAAGAATTGAGAAATCAGTTAAAAGTTACAGGTACAGGCAGCTTCCAGAGGTACCAAACACCTACAATTCCCAGTGACTCAAAATCTTACTGTGAATTCTTCTAATTTCTGGATTATATTGTCTCACAGTAGAATGAGACAGTCTGCCACACCTCCGTGTGGTACAGAAAAGGCATGGCTTAACAAGTGCCTATTCTGTGAACACAAAATAAGCTTTTTTGTTATCTATCATACCACCATATTTTCAACCTTAAACCCATATATGTACAAGAAATTCAAACAGCTATCTACATCTATATATCTGTATCTCTCTGTAAGTATTATCATGTAGTTAAGCTTCACCGAGTTCCTTTTCATCAGAAAAGTTACCCAAGCTTGTTCAAGGTCACACCGAATTGGCATAATTTAAACTAAAGCTCCAGGAGTGCCTAAGTCATAGATGAATTAGCATCTTATATAGGTTACAAAAATATTCCAGAACAAGCCTCTAGCATAGACATGCTTAAATAGGTATATACTTTGTAATTGCTAGTAATTCACACTAAAGAATTCAAGGAAATGTTAAAACTCTGAAGTTGGTTGTAACAGTTTGCATCCTTTTTGTGTCAGTTTGATACTTTCCTTCCTTAGCACAATAAAGCTTTTGGTAGTATTAGAAACAACTCTTTTTCTTTTTTTAAAAAGCACAATGCAGATTTTATTTATCTATCCAAGCTCCTGTTTATTTTACTTGTAATGTAAAACATTTAATTAAAGCATGAATGCTGTTCAATAAAAGATTTTAAAAGGAATTGACAATACAGTTTTAAAAGTCTGAAGAATACTTTGCATCCAGGAGGTCTAACACTAGTATTTTCCTCATGCTTCTTGCCTCAGCTCAACTGTGCTTGTTCCCAGGCACAAACATCAAGAAACACCTGCTCTGCATAGAAATGTGTTCCCTTAGGTGTTATTTGAATCTCCCATTGAAAATGTCTCTCATAACTCATGCAGTCTTCTCCAGGTGAGGTAACAGAAATATCCTTTCTCTCTTCAGTGTGCAGGACGACTCTTCTCCTTCCTCTTGGCAGAGGAAGGCCCTCAGCTGAGAATACAAACCAGCTAGTGAGGAAACCCACCTAGGCTGCTAGAAGGGTTTACACCCAGGTTTAGGCATAGATGTCAGACAAATCAAGAATAAAAGGCTATCTTTATTCCTCATTTTCCTTTTTTTTTTTAATACATTTCCTTTTACTTAAATTTATTAAATCTGTAGCATAATACTTATCAAGACTTAAAATATTACATGCTTTCAATTTTCCACAGTTTAAAATCATGTTGAAGTAGATAAAATACCCTTATGAGGACCAGATATTATAATTTTGAAGTGTGATACTTTCCAGATGTTGAATTACTAAGTAAAGCAACCAAATTGCCTGTAGGGGAGAATGGACTAGTAAAAAGCTGTCTTGCTCTCACAGGAAGGAGAAATGCTTTTAAATAGTTTCTTTATGGTTTTCCCTAAAGCACTAGTGAGGCTGAGCTTCACTCGTGCCTTAGCTGACCAAAGCCCTGTTCACCACCACCACTGACTGTTCTACTTCACACCGAGCTGAAGGTGGAAATGACTTTCCCCCCTGCTATTACAAGAGGCAGTTTGATCCCATTGCAGAAAGTAAAAAAGACTTGTTGTGCAACAGGTTCCAGGATAGCTGGATTTTGTGTTCCACAACTTGACATTCTTTTTTTTTTTTCTTGCTTATCCCTGTATGCACCGAGCAAGGAACAACAGTGACATTTACAAAAATTACTTATTCTGCTACAAAATCTCTAATCACCAAAAGCTCCTACAGCTTCTTCTGGAATGTCAAAGCAGCAACTCAAGGATTTTCCACTTCATAAAATTTTTCTGATTCTGAGACATTTCAGTCAAAATTTTTATTTTTGCATAAAAATATTTTATTTTTTCCTTTATAGATCAACTGAGAATGACCTCTCAAAGTTTTTTGCGTGGTCAGGACTGTTAATACATTTTTTTAGGTTAGAGTAAGATTTACTAGATTCTGTACTAATGTTAATATTTTAATCTAATGAAGGTTTATAACAGGAAAGCAGAAACCACGTATCTAAAACAGTATTAAAATATGCCTTTATGTAATTTTACATACCATATATAAAAAATGCACCTTAAATGAGATATTCCCTTAATGGTTATCATCTATACAAGTACATGTTTGTGCACATAAAATCTGAAGCTTTTCTAACACATCCAACTGGCATATTGTTGCATGTTCTGTTGGATTTCAGTGATAGTTAATGAAATGAATGCCAATTTATTCATATTTTAGATAGCCAAAAGGTAAGAATATGCTGAAATGAGTGTACTTAGACCAGCAATGTTGATTTCTGCAACTTGTCTGCTGTCTGTGTGAGGTCTTGCTGTAGATCTATTACCTCCTTCCATTTAAGCACCACCTATTTTTATCAAACAGCAACCTATTTTTAGCACACAAAGTGCAGAACTTACCAAAGCTAACCTCTACATTATGTTTAGATTTCTCCAGCACCTTCAGCAGCTAGTGTTTAAACCCTGTCTTCTGAATCATTCTTTTAGAACTCATGTCTCTTGAATTAGAATAGCTGACATGTTTTGTGCATAGTTAATATATTTAATTTTACCTCTTGCCTTAAAAACCAAACAGTTCATTTAGCAAGCATACAGGAGAAAATCTAGATCAATTCTGATGTGTAAATCAAATACAGACACTGGTAACAGTTTTGACGTATCTGCCAACTATGGCCAAAGCCTGTTGCTATCATACCTTTTAAATTTGTTTCTGTGTTTAAAATTCTTGAAGGAAAAACATTTTTGAAAGAGATATACAAAGGTTAACTAATTTGTAATAATTTGAAAATATAATTTTTGTGTAGACAAAAGCACTGAGTTAAAGACATGAAAAAGAACTTTATCTTGGTGAAAACATGTAATTAAAATTAACATCAGCTCTTAGAAAAAGTGTATTTTTCAAACACTCTTTTTTCAAGTTGTAGACTATTAGAATTTTTCAGTTTATGTTTAACATGTTTAAATGTTTAATCAATAAAAGTACAATATATTAACTACATTTGTTTATTTTAAACATTATTTTAATATTTCTACATAGCATATTTAGCTTATTATTTCTGTTAATTGTTTGTATAATTTATTGTCACTCTTCAGAACATTAAAACAAATAAATGAATAAAATGAATGCTTCCCGATATTTAAAAATTCTAAATCAGATTAATGGGAAAATACATCCATTGTCATTAAATTATGAAGACTTCTAGGATACCCTTCACTGAGTTTTTCTCTATCATCATTCCTCTATATTTGGATCTATGAACTTCCTGGCTTAACTCATCCAAGGATGCCTAGTCCTAGATTTAGTAGAAGAATGTAAGAAGGTAAAAGAAAGCATGTTACAAAACATCTGAAAAGTAACAGTCCCTTCTCCAAGAGTCTATACTCTTGTTCTCTCATTTAAAAGATCTTTTTGGTAACTCTAATTACTAAAAATGTGGGGAAAAATGTAACAGTCTGATTAAATCAACCAAACAGAAAACTGTCAGTTTGTAAATGTTGGGGTTCTTTTCTTATCTCAATGAAACCGTGTGATTGCAATAATATCTAGTAACTGCAATTCCATCTAGCTGAAACAAGAATTTAACACTGTTGTGTCCAGCCTATGTGAATGAGGCAAACCATGCACAGGCTGGATTAGGAGGAATAGGATTAAAAACATACAGTGCAGCTGTGGTTTTACATCCAGGACAGAAATCAGTATCTTAAATACATGTTATTTTCCCACCTCTCTGTCTTTCAAATTTATCCCGCTTTCCTTCCTCACTTTAAAAAAAAATGTGTATTCTTCTTATCTGTTTCTGCTCATCGTTCATCCCATACTTTCTTGGGTTCTCCCATCTTTGTTTAGTACAGAACTTTTGTTCCACTCTTGTTTTTACTTTAAAAAAGCCCTGCTTTACCTTGCCATTGTATAACTCTCGTTCACTGTTCTTTCTGACTCTCACTTTCGTTATTGAACAGTTTCAGAGAGGCTTACAATTCTATCACTGTTTTAGAACAATCTACTCCCATACATCAAAAAAAGCAGGATATGGAACAAAATCAACAGTGGTGGCACTACAAATAGGCCTCTGGCTCCACTTTCTTTGTAAAACCATATTAGACCAGTAAAATTAGCTGTAAAAAGGTTTCCATCAGATTTGTCAACCAAAAGTGAAATTACCTGTTTTCTTGACTGTATGTGTGAATGCATCTTTTAAAATACACACTCATCATACTCCTTCTGATATGTCAAGCCCTGTGTCTGACAGAGCTCCAAACTGAAAAGGAGAATCATGCAGCCACCAGCAGCTTTAAGGCCACCATATACATTGAGTGCTTGCCACACCACTTGGGAAAGGAATCTGAAGCCCTATTTTCCCCTTCCATAAATTCACAAATGTGCTGTAGGTGGTTTAGGAAGAAAATAAAAAGTGGTGAATTTTTCTCAGGTACTTGTGAGTGAGACTTAAAGAGTTGTGTGTTATTTCTACAGAATTTATCTCGTACACAAGTTTCTGCCACTGAGAAGCAGAGCTTCTGATATCCCCAAAAATCAAGTTGTATTTTAAGTTTCTTTAGCCAAGTCCACTAATTGACTTGAAAACAAAAACTAAGAACTTAAACTTTATGTTGTATTGGGAATCAAGAGAACTATCCGTGTACACAGTTTGTTATCTGCAGCCCATTTGCTGAATGTCTGAGCTGCTACACTTTGTATTAATTGCATCCTTTTTCAGGATCAATGTTTAGAACCACAAAAAATATGTTTACAAAAATTAAGCTGATAGCAATGAAGTCAGGTAAGGATGGAGGACAAATGATTACTGGAAAGCCTGCCACTTCAGGTAGGTTTACAATATCCTCCATTCAGTTATATCAAAAGCAGTAAGATACAAATCTATAATACAAAAGCTTGTTTCTCATCAGGTCATTCATCAGTATCTCCATTACTGTTTCTGTTTACCAGATGGCTTTAAATCTGAAGATCCTCAGGTGCTGTCTAGGACAGAGAAACTTGGAAACAATTCCTTCCTAGCTCAGAAAGCTTTTTTTTTCCAATACAAATTTAACACTAGCTGGCATCTTACAAGAATTTTGTGTAGAGCAAAGTTTTTCTCAAGCTCAGGATGCTGTTCTATCATGAAAGGTGCAATTGCTTATTGTGAAGCACTGACAGTCCCAGAAAGAGACCTAGTTACTCTTGTCTCTCCTCTGCAATTTTGAAACAAAACATACACCATCTGCTTCAGGTGGTATATGCTTTTCTGTCTAGTACTTTTAGCACCCAACATCTGTTTAGTATCCACTTCTGTACCATTAATAGACTGAATTCAGTAACAGTAGATCTTGCAGTTATGGAACCTAAAAAGTAGAGGTATGGGTTGCTCCAGTTGAACCCTGTGGAAAAGGAACTGTTGAAGGTCCTACTAGAGAGTCACAAAACAATTAAGCTGTTTACCAGCACAGTGGATCAATACGTATTTTCCCCAAATTTCCATGAAAATATAATTTCTTTGTAAAAAATTAAGTTTGACAAATAGATAACTTTCAGGGTTTAAAACACTGTCCTTATTTGTCAAGACCTGGTGTGCCTGGCGTGGAAAGGTTTCACAGTTCTTTTCAGACTCTGATATTCTAATACAGAATTTTTTTCTTCAACTGGCTGGGAACCTTCTTCTTGTTGTCCAGTTCAGTTTTCTCTCCTCTCATTAAATGTAGTAATTAGATCCACAGCTGTCAATAGAAGTCTCCATATATCTTTAACTCGCTTGCTCCTCCTATTGAATTTCATATTCCAGCTCCCACAGAAGCCATTAATGTCACCATCAGTTTTCAGATGTCTGTAATCAGCACTTCCCACCCTCCAGCCCAAAATTTCTATACCATTTTTGATTTTATGAAACTTATATACAAGTGTGAAGAGACAGTACCCTGTTAATGTAACACATGGACTCATTTTTTGGTGAAATGCCAAATGGCAGGTTGCACTGTTTGTACAGGGTTCAGATAAGAGTGATTTAAACAAACAACAAATTATCCACTGGCTTCTGCAGAGGTCTGGGAAAGTTAATGCGAGTCACACAGCCTATTTAAATTCCCAACAGTATTTGCACAATAATACACTGTATCATTATATGAATTATGGGAATCCACACCACTCAGTTGTTAGCAAGGCATACAGCATCTAATTATGCTCTCACTTAAACACTAATACTGAAAGACACAGTTCTTCATTCCACAAATACTATATACTCTTTCTGCCAGGCTTCAAATCACAGCCTCACAAGACATGACCGAGGCCGGAGCAGGAAGGCATTTCAGTGTTATCAGTCCACTAACTGGAACACCTGTTGCTAGCTAGAAGAAAGCTTACTGAAGGGAAAAAAAAAATTAGTAAAAGGAAAATTAGCTTCATCATGGCTCAACGCAGGACAGCCGGGGATGCCGTGGGCGCTTGGCTAAGGCATGCAGCCGCCAGTCCGCAGGCCTGCCCCAGACGGGTGCCTGGCGCCCAGGCAGAACGGCCCCAGCGGTTCTGAGGCCGGCACACCGTGCACCACCAGCACCTCACGCCTCAGCGCGGGCCGGCCAAGCCACCTGAGGTAACCCCGCAGCGCCCGCCCGGGCAAGACGCCGCCGCCTTGCCGGCACTGCAGCCCAGCGCGCCTGAGCCGCTGCCGGAAGCCAAACCCCCTCCGAGGCACCATCGCTCCCGACGCCCCGTGCAGCGACACCGTCCCTCGGCGCCCCACTGCGCCACTGCCCACCTCGGAGTCAGGGGCCGCCCCCAGAGCACCCCCGGCCGGGAGGAGCTGGCCGCCCCCACCCCGCCCAGCCGCAGCTGCGCGCATGCGCTTCCGCTCCAAGCGGTGAGCCGAAAGACCTCCTAGCCGCGACGAGGCGCTGCACGGCGGCGCTGCCCCAGGTTCCCCTCAGCCCCCGCCCTGCGGATTCTGGGAAGGGAGGGGGGCGAGGGCGTCTCCCCGCCGGCGTCACTCCCAGCATGCAGCGCGGCCCGCTCCTGCCCCTGCTGCTGCCGCCGCCGCCGCTGCTGCCGCTGCCGGGGGGAGAAGATGGCGGAGGGAGGTGCGGCGGATCTGGAGACCCAGCGCACGGACGTCGCGGCGCTGCTCAAAACCGCCCTCCGCAAGGGCGACACCTGGTGAGGGAGGGACGGGGGGTCCGGGCTGATCGGCGCGGGCGGCTCCCTCCGCCCCCGGTGCCGCTTGGCTGGCGGAGGGACCGACCTCCTTCTCCTCAGCCCTCTCCGCTCTCGGGGGCGGCTCGGCCCCCCCGCGTGCGCACGGGGCTGCCGGGAGAGGGCGGGAAGGCGGGTGACAGGGTGAGGAGGGAAGCACCATTTCCTCCCCTTCCCGCCGTGCGGGTCCCTTGGGCTGTGTCAGGAGGGGACCGGCTGCTGCGGTGTGGCGGGCCCTCGGCTTGGCATGGGCTGCTGGCGGCCGGCAGGGCCGCCCCGCGGAGGCGCCCAGCGGGGGCAGGCACCGAGGTCAGCTCCCTGCCGGGCGACGAGCAGCGGGGGGGAGGGGAGGCAGCGGCGTGACTGGCGGGGCGCGGAGCCGGGTCGCAGCCCCGGATGGCGGCCCCCAACAACGAGGGGCCTTGAGGCCGCGGGGGGCTTTCTTGGCCTTGCGGGGAGAAAGACTGAAGGATTGAGGCAGGGGAGAAGAGCTCCGATCCCAGGAGCTCCGCTTCCATTATATAGGCTGAAAGGAGGAAACGGCCCTGGCGTCACCTTCAAGTTGTCAGAAATTATATTTGTACCCGGGGTGGAGTGCCCTGGAGCCCGTCCGCGGCTGTAATAAGCCTTAAGTTTAAATTTTATTTTTATTGTGAACATATTAACTGTATAAGAAACAACCCCCGAAGGATCAAACAGACCCTTATAATACGTGTTCCACAATAAATGTTTAAAACAGTACCTTTTCTTGGTCCGTCAAAAAATCATTATTAGTATGCTATACAGATTGTCAACAGAATAGGTTGAAAATAATTAACATTTCTTTCTGGCTTGTATTTTGTATTTCTAGCATGTATAGTGTATTTTGAGCTTGTACTTGTAGTTCTCAGGCTAGGAAGCAGGACTTTTTTTTTCTCCGCCGTAAAAAAAAAAAAAAAAAGGAACTGACACTTCTTCCACCTCTCAACCTCTTCATCTTTTCCTGTGTGAAACTGTCACCCAAAGACAAAGGCTGAAGCATTGACTTACTCAAAATTGAGTATGAATACACAAAAGTAGAACTTGCCCACCTCATTTCAACTGTCATCACTCACTGTTCCAGTTCTATAAAAGACTATATTTAACAGTGTTGATACTGCAGCATGTGTCAGAAGCATACATTCTGATGCATTATTCAATTACTGCTGAGTATATGTTCAGTTTTGGCATACGAACAGACTGCTCTTAAACTGAAAAATGTTAAGCTACAAGAAAAAGGGAGTCAGTTCACCTGGTGGTGTTGAAAATTACCAGAGGTAGTACCATGGTGATAAGGCTTGTAATCTTCCAAGAATTATTTTTTTTTGTTGTTCTTTTGGGTACTTCCCGAATAATAAAAAAAGTCTCAGACAGTTTAATATTACTCAAAGTGAAAGTAACTTTATGATAAGTTTGCATGGTGACTAAAACAGTAAGTTTACTGTGCTGTAATTTTTTTAGTAAATTACATCTTTTAACATGAAAAAATCCACTACGTGGAAAAACGTCTTAATGTTCTCTGAAAATAAATACATATTACATATATTATGTATTATGACACCTAACCAAATGTTTTAAGAGTGAATAGGCTGTGGCCAAGTCCTATTAACTCTGACTACATAAATGTGTATTTATGTGCATTCGTAAGATTAACACTTAGAGCTACGTATTTAAGGGGGTATGTTTAGTCCAAATGCTTTTTTCAAAGGTATTTTGTTAATAGCCTTTTGATCTTTTGGGGCATCAGTAAGGAAACAGAACAGTTCAAGTGGTCTAAGTCATAATGCAGAATTGCACCTTTTATTCATTCAATAGTAAATATTACTGAAAAAATGTGAACGATGCCATGTCAGCTTGTTCTGTTTGAGCTTTAAAGCACTAAAATACAATCCTTTTAAGATTACTAGCCTATACTGGAAGTCCTGTCCACGCTCTTCAGAATTTAGAGTGTAGAGAACAATAAGCTGTATGAGGAAAGTATAAAGCTTTACGGGTTTCCTCTAAGAAAAAAGGAACTACAGAATAGGGCAAGGAGAGGCAAGTCTTGTCATATCGTTAAAGAGGGCAATGAATTTCTTCATTAGTTCTTCATGCACACTGCAGAGAGAGACATGAAACTAAGTTGAAATGCAACATTTTCAGAGTTAGGCATTGGAAAAGAATTGATAGAATTGAGAAACATTTGAACAGGTAGTTTAGTAAGTTGTAGCATTTATCTCATTGGATGTTTTTAAGAGAATCTTGGGGATGGTATTGGTTAAAATATATTGCTTCAGTGGACAGGTAAGCCTATTGCCTTTTGACTGTTCTGTCTTCAGGGACAAGATTTTTGGGCCAGTTTTTCACAGTGGTCTTTTTTGCATTCTTTTATGAGCAGTTAATAATAAAAAGTTATTAAACTGGGAGACATTGAGCATTCTTCCATCTCTCAATTTATCTTATTTTTCTAAACAAACATTAAATTTAAGCCTTTCCAGTCAAGAACCTCCTTCATTTATCAGTTTTTTAAATAATGTTGAATGAGTCTATTAGTGAATTCAGCATAAAAACCACACTGTCATTCCATAGAGCGCAAATTGTATATGTCTCTCTTGCAATATTTTCCAAAGGACCTTCAGGTTCTGTTGTTGAAGGACCCAGAATTCTGTTTTGTAAGAGGAAAAATGCTGTATTTCATTGTATATCTCAAAGTTTTAGGATCTCATATGATTACTTCTCAGTGTTTTGAAATTCTGCTGATGCTTGGCAAGTGAGGAGAATTTATGTTGTTTGTGGAGATTTTATCCTTTAATTTAGAAAGACAAAAAAAATACTGGTTGTTAGAGCTGCAGTCATATTTGAACTCAAATCAGTGTCTTCCTGTATCTACTCTGAGAAATTGAAGAGCTATTTATGTTCATCAGTTTTTTAGCCACTGTATAATTTCCATGGCCTATTGGTCTTGATGGTGTTACTTAATGCCTTTGTAGCTGCAGTGATATTCTGGAGAACCTTGCCAAGTTTTTTGGTTTTTACAGTGTCAATGAGGTACATGTTTCAGTACTGAAAGTTATTGATCTCAGAACAATTTTCTTAAAGAGGTGATGAAGGCACTGTAAATTCTTGTGTGTGACAACTTCTTAAATGAATATCTCAGTAATTTCCTCCCTATACTGAGGTATAATTTCTTGTCTTTAACTTTAAGACCACTTTCAGCCCTGCTTTCCCTGTAGTTGTTGTTCTTCTGTGCCTCTCTTAGTTAGAGATGTTGTCTCAGTTATTTAAATACAAGGTTAAAAATGCTTTCATATTTTTCACTTTGCTACCTCTTACACGTGTTGGCCCTCAACGGTCTTGAATGTGAGACCACATTTCTCACCTTTAAGTCTGTTTCTCACCTTTTCACTTGCAGTGTTCAATAGTGACATAGGCTAACAGCACAGCCTTAGCATTGAGTTTCACCATTTTTTCTTTCCCTTTCGCACAATTTCTCCACTGTACTTCTTTAATTTATTCCTTGCTGTAGCAGTTTGTGAGCAGATGAGAATATGGATGTTATTTGTATTTTTAAAAGCAGTAACTTGGAAAAGAATTAGGCTGTTACAGTGGACAGATGCCTGTCATGAGGAGTTTATTTGGTGGCTAAGGGAACAAATGCAATCTTTATATGTTTGAGTAAGGAATACTGAGTGGAATCATAGAATGTCTTGGGTTGGAAGGGACACCTAAAGGTCATCAAGTCCAACTGCCCTACAATAAGCAAGGACATCTCACGCTAGAATAGATTGCTCAGAGCCCCATCAAGCCTGACCTTGACTGTCTCCAGGGATAGGGCCTTCACCAGCTCTCTAGGCAACCTTTCCAGTGATCCACCACCCTCATATTAAAGAACTTTTTCCTAATGTCCAACCTAAATCTACCCTTTTCTAGCTTAAAACCATTACCCCTTGTCCTATCGTTACATTCCCTAGTGAACAGGTCTTCCCCAGCCTTCTTATAGGCCCCTTTCAGGTATTGGAAGGTTGCTCTGAGGTCCCCCCAGATTCTTCCTTTTTTCAGGCTGAACAACCCCAGCTCCCTCAGCCTGTCTTTGCAAGAGAGGTGCTCCAGCCCTCTGATCATTTTAGTGTCCCTCCTCTGGGCATGCTCCAGCAGGTCCATGTCCTTCTTGTGTTGTGGGCTCCAGAGCTGGATGCAGTACTCCAGGAGAGGTCTCACCAGGGCAGAGTAGAGGGGCAGAATCACCTCTCTTGATCTAGTGGCAACACTTCTTTTGATACAGCCCAGGATGCAGTTGGCCTTCTGGGCTGCAGTTGCACACTGGTGGCTCATGTCAAGCTTTTCATCCACTAGTACCCCCAGGTCTTTTTCCACAGGGCTGCTCTCTAGCATGTCTTCCCCCAGCTTGTGTTCATATCTCTGGTTGCCCCAGCCCAGGTGTGGGACCCTTCACTTGACCTTGTTGAACCTCATGAGGTTCACCTGGGCCCACTTCTCCAGCTTGTCCAGAAATAGCAGTACAAAGATGTACTGTATACAGTAATATATTAGTGAAACTATTCATACTGTCCAGTTCTGGTGTCCAGCTGTCACAGAAGGTGTTCATTTGGAATGAGTTCAAAAATCTCAAAATTTAATACAAGAGGTGGAAGCCTTGCCTTTCAGAGAAAAGCTTTAAGAGCTTTTGTCTGTTTTGATTGAATGCTGAGTCCCGTGCTGAAATACTTGCATAAGAAGAAGAGGATGTCTTCTAGGATAAGGATTTTTAGACAAGCAGATAAAGATTTAAGACACTATCTGTAAACTGAAGCTAGTCACGATTGAAGATGTTGATTTCCAGCCCTACTAGCCAGTGAATTTTGGTTCCAGTCATCACTTTACAGGGTGATGAGATAGATTATTAATTTGTTGTTGTTTTTTAAGGCAGATTATGAAAACTTTAGTAGTATTTTATGTTCTTTCAGATGTGTCTCTGATACACGTGACTTCTGAAGTTTTGATGAGTCCAAAGGGAATACTGTTGTTAACCACAGAGTACATTTCTTGGAAGGTGAAGAAAACATTCTCAGTTTTTCTGCACTGTGAGAATTTTATTGGATGTTTAATTTTAAAACTCAGTCACTGAAGAGAATAAATAAAAAATGAAGTGGGGTAAAAATCCTTCACAGTTAATGATCAGTAGATATGAAAAGTTCAACCTTAAACAATTTTGCCACCAAAAATGTTTAAGTGTTTTAATTCCGACTGCAATGTAAACTCCTGAATCTTGATGGACAGGCTTATATAGCCCTACTGGAAAACCCTGGAGTGCCTGTCATTGATGTTAACCTTGATGCTGAAGTGCTTAGTTTTAATGACATTTTGCACTGTGGTCTTCTCAATGTTTTCCACATTTGATCATCTGTCCTTGTGCTGAATATGAACAGAATCTGGATTGAACATTAATGGAAGATTCTACTTTATTTCACTGAGACCATGATGAGATGTTATGGGCCTGCACCTCAGTAACATGTGGAATAATATCCTAAACTGCTGTGATGACTTCATGTAATGAGAAACAAGAAGCATCACGTCAGTGCTCCAAAGATAGAATTTAGAATTGGCTGCTTTTTCTTTCAAATTAGTTTTAAGTTGTTAATTTTTTACTTTGAGATCCTGTGGTTGAAGTTTTGTGTTAGATTTGTTTTGCGGATTTACTTACATATTGAATAAAATGATGGTTTGGTTTGTATGTGATAGAGTAGAACAAATATAATCTTGAACTTTCAGGAACTTGTTAATTCTGAAAGAAAATTTAATTTTTAAGGCACCTAATAATCATGAGTGTACTTAGTCAAGCAATTTTGTCTAGCCTAATCAGACTAGAAATACAGGTATAAACCTGTTATTACCTTTCTATTTTTTATAGTTGCAGTTGTGGAAAGACAAGAATTGGATGCTTTGCCTTTAAACAGGAGTCCTAATTTGCTTTCAGCAACACAGCTGTTCCACTTTGTCCTCAGTATTTCTCAGTCTGTGCTCACGCACAGTGAGAAGGGTATAAAAAAATCCTCACCTATGTCTCTGGACAATTTGCACAGTTTTGCTGTTAAAAGTGAAATAGCTTGTGTTCAGAAGATACAATGTACCAGCAGTATGCAATGATGGAATGAGTGTCTCTTTGTGGTGTCTTTATAGCATATTAAAGTTAACTGTTTTGATTTTGAAGTTGAAGGCCTGATCTGTCAGTCAATATAAATACATCTAGCCTAGGAGTTGTTTAATTCTGTCTGTGTTTAACTGAGGAATGCATTCAGAATGTGTTTGACAGCAATGGGAAATACCAAGATCGTAGTCATACCGTTACAATATTTTTCTATCAACCTGGGTATTAAGGTAAAGAATGAATACTGTTGTACTGCTGTGATGTTGATGCTGTGTTAATAAGGTTCATTACATCAAAATATGTAATAAACCACAGGTAAAGTTAAATTACATGAAAAAGTTACAAACCATGAGATAATTTTAGAAATCAATTAACAACTTTCCTGCTGGTACTGTTTTCTTTTGTTGAGTGAACAATGTCCATACATGGTCATGCAGCTGGGAAATTTTAAAATTTGCATAAATTTGTTATTGATTTTTATTAGGTGTTGAGTTTTTGTGTAAGAAATGAAGGGACATTTACAAGTGTTGTAATAGCTTCATTTGTTCTTTTAAGTTAATATACAAAGGCTATAAGTAAACCCATTTGGGGCTCCCCTAAGTCTCTACACTTGATTACAGTCTTTTGTTGGTAATTTTAATTGACTGAGACAATATGAACATATATTGGATGTAAGGCATGGCTACAAACTGGTGATTGTGTTTGAATATTTTGTATAGGAGTAAAAATCAAAATATTTGTTGCTGGTATGCCTATATTGGGAAATATAATAAATACTCTGTAGATTATATTGGAGAAATTCTAAGTCCAGTAATTGATGAGAACACAACCAGGAACCAGACTAGTGGCCCTTAAATCACAGAGATGAGCAGTCCTTTGTGAATGCCAGAAATAATGACCATTTCATCCCACCTCAGTGGAACCCAAAGAATAACATCTTTAGTGAACTGTTTACTCAGTGTTGTCTGTAGGAGATATATATGCCTGGAATAACTCATCTAAACTCATCCTAGATTTAGTCTGTTTAGTGTCTTCAACTAAAGCTAGTTTAAAATAGTTATGATATACAGCTTGGTGCTGTGACTGCTTTCCTGGGGAGCCTGTTTCAGTGACTGACAATGGAACCAACATGAAGAGCCTTTTCCTAATGTCCAATCTGAACTTCCTTTGATGCAGTTTCATTCCTTTTCTTTGTGTTTTATTTCATATCTGGCATGTCAGGGCACTCAAGTATAAATTGTCTGTGGTATTATCAACTGCTTCAGACAGAAACATTTTACAGATGAGAGCAGATATACCTTATGAAGTGATCTGAAGCTCCACTCAGAAGTAAACACTGAGTACTGAAGTAGGCCACGCTTGAACTGTTCACAAGCATGTTCTTACAGCTTTTTGTTTCTACTCAAAATTTAGATCTCCTAAAGGATACATAATACATCTAAGACAAAACACCTAAAACTTACTAGACTGTACATGTATTTCAGCAGTCTTAATACCTAAAATTTTGTATTTGTAATTTTCAGCAAATCAGGCATGCATATTTTTGCTTACTTTTACGTAAAGGTTTGAGGCTATTCCAATAATTATGTATTTCTGTTATCAACTTGTTGGTTCTAAAGTTACTTTAGTATAATCAAACATGGTTGTACTGTTTTCGTCAAGCAGTTTGAGGTGACTGAACTGTTTGAAATGCCTATAAATGTCAAGCATTTGCTCATTTAAACAGTTAAATAGTTCACCCTGTTGTGAAGTTGTCTTAGATTTTATGGTTTGCCCCTCAAGATACCATATCTAGAAATTTAAGCCAGTTCTCTCCTTCAGTCCCTTCAGGTGTGTTTTGCCCCTGAATATGGGTTGGTTTTTTTAACTTCGCTAAGGTGTCCCAGGGTAGCTTTCTCAGTTGGGTCCACAGTTCAGAAAACTACTGTAACATTAGACTGGTTTGGAACTCTTTCCTTTAGTAAGTAATAATAACAAAAATAAAAGCAAAATGTTGTACCAAGTTTAATAATGTACAGACATTTTATGTCTCTGTTTTACTAATTTGTGGTATACTATTTTTGTATCTGGGACAACATGTATTCAGTGAAGTATATCTGGTCTCAAGTGCAAGTTTTTAATAATTTTCTCCTAAAAATATATGTAAAAAGTGATGAAAGCTTACTTAAGAAATTGAGATTTTTAGCAGATGTAGTTCTGTTTACTTGAGATATGTTTTCCTCTTAAATTACTGAATGCTCCTTGTAGATAATGCTTAGTTTTTAGGTGGTTGATTGTATCATGGATATTATAACATTGATTGAAAAATCAATTATTGGCTTCTCACGGTTTGCCTTCTCTGTTTTGTGTAGATGGGTAGTCTTGTTGATCTTGGTGAGAATGCTATATTGGATGTGTTTGTAGGATCAAAAGCTATAGCCTCCAAATTTCCGATTTTTACTTTTTTTGCCTTTATGTTAAGAAGTCTGGATTTTAGCTATGGACTTCAAGTGCTTTAGCAGATTGATCCCCCAAGCTTAGCGTTGCGTAATTGCATTAATTTTTTTTTCAGTATAATCTTTAACATGGCATATCCTTTTTGCATAAAGATGAGGGACATGTATAGCATTTGAATGCAAATTTCTGTTTTCTCCAGTCTTATTGGAAAAGTAGTATATCATCTGTCAATTAAGAACAAGTTGTAAAGGGGGAAGATGACACCTACTGTGACTATATTCCATAGGAACTCAAAATAACTTCTCTCACCTGTATCAGATTTCTGTTCAACTAAAAGTAGCAGAATGCTCATTAAAATGCCTAGTTTGTATATAGTGTATATGTGCATATGCATATATATGCACATACATACACATAACTAGTAATTCACTGTAAGAATTCCCAGCTAGAGAGTCTCTTAGCATTTTTTTTAAATCTATCTGTAGATTTTTTTTCTTGGATATGTAAATTCACTGAATCCTCTTTTGCATGTAATGCATGTTACCTGCACATTGCGGTAAACTGGTCTACTGAGTTTGCTCTTAAGAATATCTGACAATAAAAGACTCCCATATTTCTTTAAATGAAGAAGTCTAAACAGTGTTGGTAGATCTTGAGTCAATTAAAATAGTTATGTCTAAATAGAAAATAAATTCATTGCTGGACTTACTTAAGTATCCTGCGTACCTTTGTCTATAAAGAATGGATAAGAGCTCAATATTGGGGTAGGAAGTAAGGCTTGTTTCAGGTTTGATTATTAAGAGTATGATGTGTGTAAGAAATCCTGAGAATTGGCAGTGGCCTGTTTGCTTCTTATCCTAATAAACTGACCGTGCTGGTTCAGTTTATTTAGAAGCCAGTACACAGAGATAGATACGTACTGCTTTGTATTACCGGCGGTCTTAACCAAAGTGTTACGCTTTGCGCTTGAGTACACAGATTTCATGATCTTCCTTTTTCAGTCTTTTCATTAATCTTCAGTAGAATACATCTTGCAGAAAATGCATATAGGCTCTTAGTGGTTTGAAAATAATGTTTTAATTATGGTTTATAGATATTATCTTACTCTTTTACAGTTACAGAATTCAATCTTTGAATAGTTTTTTGCACGCGTTTAGCTTTTTTTAGTTGTTCCTTGCAGCTTTGTCCGTATCTCCAAAATACACCAGTCTAACAAAATACTACTCAGTGCATTGAAGTTAAGAAAATTGGAAAGGAAAAGATATAAAGACAAAGTAATTTGAGTAGCTTTCAAATTTTTTGTGTTCATGCATTCTTCATTTTGGTTTTCTCCATTGTACTACTGGATAGACTTTTCTTGGAGAGTCTCAAACTTGATTTGAATTTTTTTAAGCTTTGGTTGTCCAGCATTTTCTTCTCAGGAACTTGACTCTGCTGTTTTCCTACACTTACATACTTGCATGATTTGTAGGTGGCCTTTCAACTGTTATGCTAGAAATACTAACCTCTTATTTGACCATGTAAGTACAAATACCTAAATTTGAGCAGAAGTGATATAAGTTTTTGCACTTTGTGTTAGAAAACAGCAACGTTACAACTTTTCAGTTAGGGAAAGCTGTAAAGAGGCATTGCAGAGCAAAATTTGGTTGATGGCAAAATTAATTGGATGTGGGAGAATAAAGTTGACGAAGTGTTGAAATAGGTAATGGTGAATATTTAAAACTTGGAACAGTGGGCCTTGAACTTTCTTATACTGTTAAGTCCAGTTATCAAAAATTTCTGTTAGTCACCATGTTATTGGTGTATGATCAGACATTTAACACAAGCATTTGGAAAGTAATACGGTTCTACAGGAGGAGTAATTTGTTAAATGTTAATTAAAACAATGGTTAGTTTGCCTGTTTGATAATTTCTGTGGAAAAGTATAGCTTTCCTTCTTTAAGATTCATAGTTCATTCTAATTTAGATCAAGAAAGTAGAGGCTGTGGGGTGGAGTAGGAGACAAGGCTGGCAGGTTTGGTGGTAGAATGGATGCCTGAGGGTGACTATTGATAACAGCACACAGTTTTGGCTGTTACAGAATAGTGCTGGATGGCCACAGCAGAAGAGAAAGGTGAGAATGCTGTTGCCCATGAGTATGTTCAGAAGATTGAAAACTTGGCATATAAAGCAAAAGGTGAGGGCATGTCAGATTAATTTTATACCACTTTTTTTCATTTATTAAAAATTGAAATCTATTTGAAATTAGTCAAGTATTAAGAAGCTCTTGTAAAAGGAATCAGGATTTGTACAGGCAGAGTGGAAGAACTGGATTTTTTTAAATGTGGGAAGAACTGTTGCTACGTGCAGTTTAAAAAGAAAAAGACACAAATACCAATGATTCAATCAGAATAACATCAGGCTTGTTCTGGCAGACTCAGGGTCAAGGAAAAATTATCTTTAATATTCAATTATATATGCACTGTGGCATAAAGTCACTCCATTTAACATGGTCATACCCATTCAGACTTCCATGGTATAGTCTCATGTCTGTTTTTGTCTTCCCTGAAGAAGGTAACACTTGTAATTACAACAATTATTGTTTGTTGAAAACTTGTTTGTAGACATCTGATTGTGTGGGGGAAGGGAAAATGGTCCATTCCCCACACTTTCTCAATTTTCAAGTGGACTTTTTTTGTGGTGTTCACTGAATTCTTAAATTCTTACTCATGTGATCCTTTTATTAAATAGGCTAAATTGCACATTGCAGGCTTGTGTCCTGTATTCTCTTCCCCTCTCCCCATTTCTACGTTAACAGATGAATGTGGCATACCTTGGGCATGAACTGGATGGAGAAAGTTAGAGGAAGTACTGTAAGCCCTTTCTGCATCCACTGTTTATTCTATACCTCCAAAAGCCTTCTTGCCATCATTGAACCAGATCATATCTGAAGACATCTGTCTGTAGAAAAGGAAGCACGTGTTATCTCTGTAAAATTTAAACCTAATTTAAGTTTTTTTTCTCTCATTCTGTTGTACTACTGCTTAGGGGGATTTTAAAATAGTAAAAATATAATTGAAAAATTCTGGTAACCAACATACCAAATATTTTAAAGCATACTGGGCAACTGTTATGACGTTGCTTCCTGCATGATGGCAAACATAGTGTTTTCAAATTCTAAAGTTTGTCTTCGCTTTCATGTGATATTTTAAAAATGCATTTTTTTGTTTTTGTTTGCTTGGTTGGCTTTTAACAGAATGCTTGTTTTAAACAAATTATAATACCAAATTTTAAATTACATATGGATAGGCACATTAAGTACCTGTTTTCACAGCCTAATCATTTTTTTATATTTTATGTTGTTTCTTATTTCACAACAGTTTGACATTTATGTTTTTGTAGGTTTTGCTGCAGTGAACATTAAATCTGCTACTGTGTTAGTAGCACATAAAAGTTAAGTTCAGAAAAGGCTTTTACATAGGACAGTAAAGCTATACTTGGATTTCTTGTTGCAAAATGAGGTTTTCTGTGGACAAAGACCTGAATAGGTTTGGTAAGCTTATTGCTTTGTTTAGGTAGTGCTTATAACTTGGCTGAACAGTGTAGATAACTGAAAGTTGCCAAGAAATCAGTGTATTCTGTGAATGAGTTTTGATTTTTGAAATGTGAAATGTGTGTAAGACTGGAACTTAGATTTTTGACTAGGTAAGTTTTATCTTTTTTTCAGTATTAATAAAGTTTAAATTTGTTTATTTTTGTAATAGCCTGCATTTTTATCTTTTTATTGTGTTTTATCCCAAATTTCACTATCTTTAAAGCAGCTTAGCCTTGTCCTTGTTTCCTGTTATATTCTAAATAGGCTCTAAATGAAACAAAACATAGCAAGGGAATTCTGCCACAAAAATGAAATAATCAGTGCTGGGCCAGGCTACTTAAGAATGCTTTAATACTGTAAAATCATAGTGATGTTAAGTGTCTCATCTTTCTGGAATAGGACTTCAACCATGCTGTTTTGTTACCAATATTGTGGCATTCATTGTGCCCAAAACAGCCTGTTAAGTCACTGTTTGTTTCTGAATTTGGTAAGAGTGGAACAGGGCATTCTTGCAGCAAAATACTTTACATATACATTTCCTTAACAGTGTTTAAAACTAAAGGCTTTTTCAATATAGATTTGCTTCAAAAGCAGTTTGAAGTGGTTTTGTGACTGCTTTATTAAGTGTTTAAAATTTCAGAAAGAAATTGTGTGTTGCAAGTTCAAGGACAAAATTGGGTACAGAACAATTCCAGAAGCGGTAGCAACTCATAGTAGTGATTACTTTTGAGCAGCAGTAGGAGTTGTGATAGTAGAATAGGTATGAGACCAAGTGTTGTGCCATCAGGTTGTGAATGTTCATGCTGCAGAGTGCAGCTGGCGTTGGTGCAGTAAGGGACAAATTTGGTCCCTAACCAAACTTCTACCACTGGCAAAACCGTATCTACAGCAGTTGAGGTACAGCTCTGCCTTTGCTTTTTATGTTGCTTGCTTAGGGTAATTACAAGCTAAGGGTTAGGAGTAATTTGTTCACAAATTCATTATTACTGTTAATTTAATAATATTTTGAATCAAGACTGTTTACAATGTGAATTAGGATGCTCTTATCATAGATGTTGTAAAGTTTCCTTTGAGACCCTAGTGTTTGAAGGAGTGTAAGGAAAGTAAGCATCCAATAGTCTTTGGTGATCTTGTGTACAGCTTTTAATGCTTTCTTCCTCTTACTTTCCAAAGGATTTTTACCTATAGATTGACATGCTTAAGAGTACATTCTCTATAAACTGAAAAACTGGGGCTTATTGAGAAGAGGATCTGGTATGTTGACTACAAAGGATCCCACTTACTGACTACTACACAGTAGTAATTCCTTCTTTACTAGAAGTTTGCTCTAAGTACTTCTGGAGGATGACTCCAGGCTTGATCTGTGTGTGTGAGAGGAAAACTGGACTTGAGAAGAAATAAATAAGACTTAGTATCTTAGGTTCGTTAATTCTTATTGTAGTTACATCATTTAGAGGCACAAATTTGAGGCCCTGCTAATGTATTTTTTAACGTGTTCAGCAAAATGTGTATTCAAGGAATGTTTTTGTACTTACTTGGTTACAAGAATTGCGGGTGTTAATGTTTTTGTTCTGTGTTTTTCCATAGTGTTCATGAGTAGCTCCTACAGAATGTTTGCCTGATAAAGATGTATGTATTAGCAGACTGGTATTTGAATCACCAGGAGGTTCTGAGATGTCTTAAAGATTCGATAGCATAAGAGTTCAGCAGTCAAATACTGGAGAAAAGAACTACTGTAGTAGTTGGAAAAGGGTTGATAACAGACCAGACCGAAGAGGGTGGATACTTTTAGAAAAGAGAAATAGTTACGGCGGTGTCTTTAAATAAATAATCTGAGTCTCACTGAACAAATTTGGTATTGTAATCTTTAAGAAATTCTGGACAAAAAGATATAAAATGTTGGGTTACTGGATTTAGTAAAAGCCAGACTGGCAACAGTTTAATCTGGATAGAAATACTGTGGAGCTGAGTTTAGAGATACCCCTTCCTACGGAAGTGTGAAGTTGATAATTATATGTAGGAGGAACATCTAGTACTGCCTCAAAAGCAGAACATTTACTTTATGTGTTGATGCTCACTCAAAGGAAGAAAACACTTAGACTCTACTTCTTGACAGAACGTCAGAGTTCTGAAGTTTTTCAACTTGCATGTGAATGTTATAAATAAAACTCCAGCAGGAAAAAAATATTTCACTAAAAGTTATCCCTTGTTTTGTAAAGGACTGTTTAATTATAAAGATTTAACTTGAATCTCCTGAATTTACAACTTGAGAACAGGAATTAAAGCTGGTGATATTTTATGCTAAAAAGTGAAGTGTTTTTTTAACTTTGCATTTTTCAACTTCTGATGTGCTGTATTCATAGAATCATAGAATCCTAGGGGTTGGAAGGGACCTCGAAAGATCATCTAGTCCAACCCCCCCTGCCAGAGCAGGGTCACCTAGAGCACATCACACAGGAACACATCCAGGCGGGTTTTGAATGCCTCCAGTGAAGGAGACTCCACAACCTCCCTGGGCAGCCTGTTCCAGTGCTCTGTCACTCTCACAGTAAAGAAGTTTTTTCTGATATTCACCTTGAACCTCCTATGCTCCAATTTACACCCATTACCCCTTGTCCTATCACTGGTCATCACTGAGAAGAGCCTAACTCCATCTCCCTGACACTCACCCCTTACATATTTGTAAACATTGATGAGGTCACCCCTCAGCCTCCTTTTTTCCAAGCTAAAGAGACCCAGCTCCCTCAGCCTTTCCTCATAAGGGAGATGTTCCACTCCCTTAATCATCTTAGTAGCTCTGTGCTGGACTCTTTCAAGCAGTTCCCTGTCCTTCTTGAACTGAGGGGCCCAGAACTGGACACAATACTCCAGATGCGGCCTCACCAAGGCAGAATAGAGGGGGAGGAGAACCTCTCTTGACCGACTAACCACACCCTTTCTAATGCACCCCAGGACGCCATTGGCCTTCTTGGCCACAAGGGCACATTGCTGGCTCATGGTCATCCTCCTGTCTACCAGGACCCCCAGGTCTCTTTCACCTACACTACTCTCCAGCAGGTCAGCCCCCAACCTATACTGGGACATCGTGTTGTTCTTCCCCAAATGCAAAACTCTACACTTCCCCTTGTTGAATTTCATCATGTTTCTCCCCGCTCAACTCTCCAGCCTGTCTAAGTCTCTCTGAATGGCAGCACAGCCTTCTGGTGTGTCAGCCACTCCTCCCAGCTTAGTGTCATCAGCAGTCTTGCATATTGGCAATAATATATTGGCAGTCTTGCAAAAATGTACTTGCCCACTGTGGCTAGTGGGATCTTTAATTGCCCACAATTAAAGTCCTTGTTGGTAACAGATCCCGATAATTGTTAGCAGACTAGACAAAAACATTCTCCATTTTGCAAGGTTGATGGATACAAATGTGTTAATATTTATTAATTGGTACTGTAGGAAGTAGTAACATGCCAATAATTAACTTATATGTCTTCTTCAATTTAAGGTATCTAGTGGATAGTCGCTGGTTCAAACAGTGGAAGAAATATGTTGGTTTTGACAGCTGGGACAAATACCAGATGGGAGATCAGATTGTGTACCCTGGTCCTATTGATAATTCTGGACTTCTCAAAGGTAACTGCTTCTGATTGTGTAATAAGCCAATACTAACATTTAGTGCAAATTTGTCACAAATTGATCATCTTTTGTAGTTGATAGTGTAAATGAATCACAGCATTTATGAAGATGAAACTTTGTTTTCAGACAGTGATAAGGGAACTAGAATAGATTTCCCTAGCAAATTACAGTTTTATAAATAAAATTATTGGAACTTCTTTGCAATTGTAACAGAATATTTAGTAATGTACAGATTACTGATTCATAATAATATTTTGGCTTACCTTGGGAGTCAAGTTGACAAGTAGCTAACCTGAATTCACAACGACTTTTGTAGCTTATAACTAAATTGGTTGATTTAAAATGACATTTTTAAGTTCAACTCTAAAATTTCTTCTTATAAATGAGCCTCAAGCCCTTACTTTGATTCTGGAACAACGGAAGAAGAGGTGTTATGCAGTTCAGCAATAAAGTGGTGTGAAATGATTGAGGATAATTTCCTATTTTTTTTGTGGCCTTCTAAGTATGATTAAACTCTGTCATTGTTATAATTTCTCAGGTGTGATTGACTTTTGCTGAACTCTTGTCAGATTTGTGGACACAAATCTCAGAATACTTTCCCAGATATTTTTATAGGCCAGATTCTGTGTTTAATGTCTAGTATTGAAATACCATTGGAGACATAAATGTTTAATCTGCAAAATCTAGTGGATACAAAGTCTAGCAGATAACTGGTATCCTTCTTTTTAGTTACAGGTAATGTAATAGGACTGCACATTTTTTTGCACATAGTAGTACAGATTTTTACAACTTCGTGGGTTTTATGATGAACTCTGACTTTCTTAATTCAAAACGTCTCAACTGTAATTAAGATCATTATTTTTCAAGGTAAATGTTAAAGATAATTGCCACTTTCATCGGCCTTGTCATACTATGTTGAACTAGTTGTCAGTGTGAGTGTGCACGTCTTACAGTGACTAGTATCAGTGCCTTTGAAGAAGGTGCTGTATTGTCATATACATCTATCTGTATATTGTCGTCCATTTACAAACTTAAAGGTCTTCTTGCTCCAAGTGAGTGACATGTTTTCTGAAATGTGAGTATCTAGATCTTTTGTACACTTTTGTAATAAATCTTGCAGTGAGGTGGGCATGTTCAGGTGGTACTTCTCAGTTGAAATCAGATGTAGCAAGATCCTTTTTATCCTCAGTGAGGCAGCATGAGCTTATTCTCCCTTCTGTGTCTACCCATTTTTTTTTGTTTAAAAAGGTGATTTATAAGTGAGTTAAACACTGTGTTAGTTGTTCTGTATTATTTGTAACTTAATCTACATACATCTTCAGGTTATGTTTAAAGTTGCTGTGAATATGAAGCCTGTTAGGGTTAGCTGTACAAATCTTAAAGTCACGTTAGCGCTTTTGATAAAAGCTCCTGTAAACCTGTATTCTTACTATTAGTTTGACACAGCCCATATCTCTTTCAAAATAAACACAGTATTGGGGTTTATTAAATTTACTTTTCCTCATTTATTCTTGTAAAACTATGGCTCTGCATTGTCAGTGATACCATGCATCCAACAACTGTCTGACATCTGCTGTTCCTTTGTTAAGGCAGGTTTAAAATAAAGGGCATTAGTCCCAAGCAGATAGCAGCTATCTCCTTCACCTACTGCTAGGCAGCAATCCTCTGTACGAGGTTTCCTATGTAGCATAAATTGAACCTGAAAACACTTGGTTTTAATTGGCTATTTGGCACATAGTTTTCACTAGTTACTTTCATACTGCTCTCCTTAACTGTTAAGTCTGAAAATTTGCATCTGATTTAATTAATGGAAGATAATCTAAACCAGGCATGCTTTCTCATATATTCTGTAGTGTAATTATTAAATTAGAGAAAGACTGACTCCAGGCAACTGAAGCAGTTTGTTGTATTACTTAAACGTTGCTCCCTTATTTCTGGAAGATTTGAACATAGTGACAGCGGTGAAGAGTAACAGCCAGAGTTTTTGGTTAATCTCAATATGCAAAAATGTTGTATGTAACAGAATGCATGTGCTATCTTCTGAAGAGACCTATAGTCAACTTCAGAAAAGCAAAGCAAGCACAAGGAAGTAGTTACTTAGAATAGCTGATTGTTTAGAATAGAAAATAGTGTTGCTTATCAGTGACTGAGTTGTCAGACTCAGGGGACTTCTTTGATGGAATACAGTTCTGAAAAAATTAAGCTGGAAGAAATGTTGGGGGTTGTAGAAAGACAGAATGGAATCCAAATTATATGTTCTCACTATAAACTCCTGTAGCAATATCACATCAGTGCAGAAATACAGTATGAACTTTTTTTAAGAGATACGTGGACCTGAAGATGTTTTTATGGATTTGTCCCCACACCTTGCTCCCAGTTATAATGGAACCACCGTATGCATAGTGTTGAGTGAGCCAAGTAAGAATTGTCATGAACTGCTTCAGCAAGTGTTTCTTGGATATAGTTCTTTATGTGTTTTTTTTTCTCATCAGTCAAGACAGTTTTGAACCAAAATTTGAGTCTTGAAAATTGTTACTTTTATTGATAGGATGAAACAGACTGAGGGGAAAAAAGGAAGGTGTCTTTTAAACAGATGCATTGATTAAAGTATAATTTTTAGGTCACATTCATTATATTTATCTCTATGAAGGACTGAATTTTTATTTCACTGTATATTTCAATAAATACTCACTGAGATGTTACTGTAAAATTCCATTTTACTTTTTGCTTGAGAAATTTATGTACTATTGCTCCCAAAGTGGAATCCGAGGTCTGAGGTTTTCCTCCACTTTTCTTTGCCTTCTGTGTTGCCCTCGTGTTTTTTCTTGCTAAAATTGCAACAAATACTTTTGCTACTTCTGAACTTGATTATGCCCTTTTCTAAAATAACTTCATGATTCAATACTTACCTGGCTGTATCTTGGGGTTTTTGTTGTTAGGTTTTTTGTTCAGCTCTTCGCACACTGCCAATTTTTATTGGAGAAAGTGCATGCAAACCATATTGTACTTTCTTGATTGCATGAGGTCATCTCTAAACAGCACAGATTACATATTGTGGAAGGAGTATCTTGTTGCGATCATTCAGCAGCTAATGGTAGTAACAAATATTGCACTTAAAATACATCAACTGGAAACAATATGCTTCTCCCACATTTTGCCACACAACAAGGTACTTAGCAGGAGCAGGAAAGAGCGAGTCAGCACCAGTGGTAAGATAGTAGGAGCAGAAGAGAGCTCGCATCCTTCTTTGCCCATATTTTCACCATTTAGGTGATTAAGGCAAAACCCCCTATTTTCCCTTAAAATCACAAAGGCTTTAAACCAACCAAAACTGTAGCAAGTACAGCTAGAGTTGGAAGATTTCCAGAGTCTTGGTAGGCTGAATCTTGTTTACTCTTCCCACCAGGAAGTGAACATATCTGTTAAACATCTCTTAAATGTCCTGAATAGTATTGCCCTCCTACATAAAAGGTCATGTTGAAAAACAATTTGTTAAATTCTTATTTTTAAAAAATTGAATAGTTATTATTAAAGGACCTTTAATTTTCAAGTGTGCTTTTTTTAATTGTCAGGAGAAAAAAAACTTAATTGAAGTAACATTATGCAGTGTTTGCTAAATCTGTACAAAAGAGAAACAAGGAGAAATATGATCAAATCAGAGGACCTTAGTGCTTTTCATATGCACTTAGCATGTACATATTTTTGTCCTTGCAGAAGAATGTAAGTAAGAGTATAGGTTTTGCTTAGATGTATTACTTAAAAAAATAAAACCAAGAGGAAGGCCAATAGTTGAAGCAATTTGAGATTATTTAAGGTTACTTTTATGCTCAGTTCTGATTGTGCAGTGTGCAGTTCTGCAGTTCAGTCACATAAGACAATGAAAGGAAATAGGCTGTATATCTATTACAGTCTTATTTATTCTTCATCCATAGTCTGTTTATTATCATACTTCATTAAGTTTGTCATCCTGATTCATCCTTTGGAGCTGAATGTGTGGGTCTCCCTGTTTAATCTCCTGCTATATAGAGGGATGTTTTCTGGCCTGTTGTTGGGTACTTTTCAAACAGAAAGGCAGCTGCCCTAATTGTCCAAGGCTTGCAGTGGCTCAGATCTGAAATCACTTCTTCCACATCAAGGATAGCAGCTATCTTACTACTGTAAAAAAGTAAAAAGCACATTATTTATATAAAGAGGTTGTCAAGTTGTACTTCTTTCAAGTGTTGCATCTCAGTGTCCCTCCAAAGAAGTTCATAGGTCTGTGTTTCCAGAGCATGTAGGATTCTTTAAGTAGGAGGGTTGTACCATGTTATTTTCCCAGTCTGACATGGAGTGAATGACTTTGAACTTTGTCTTGAATCTACTGTAACTACTCATTCCTGCAGTTCCGTGTCTGAAGTGGTTGGAGAAGTGGATTGGTTTCTCTGAAGGATATGTGCTAACAATTTGGGTACTTGCATGTGAGGAGTTGTAACTTGGGTTCCTGAATGTAGGAATGCTACCTGTAATAGGTGTGATATGCATGAACTGGATAGCTTGCCTGAATAGTTTTTTTGCTTTTAGATAGAATAGATTTTTGCTTTGAACACCAAAATACTTATAATGTAACTGTGACTCAGAAAATACTTTGTTTGCTATTTATATGAAAAATGTTCCATTAAAAACTCAAGCAATGGAATAACAATATTAAAGTAAAAATATCTTTATCTTACAGATGGTGATTCTCAGTCTCTCAAGGAACATCTCATTGATGAGCTGGACTACATCCTTTTGCCAACTGAAGGCTGGAATAGGCTAGTTAGCTGGTACACACTGATGGAAGGTCAAGAGCCAATTGCACGCAAGGTACTCTTAACTTACCCACTAGGATGAATATGCTTCAAATATAGTCCTGCAAATATGCAGGAGTTAAACAGGAATTTGTAAGAAGATTTGAAGTCCTGATCTATGATAACCATATAGACAACTCCTGCTTTGGTTGCTTATAGATATCTAATTTTTATTCAGATTTTAGAGGCTTATGTTTTTAATATGGAGAAACAAAGATGCAATGAATCTAATACTTTTTTTCTTCTGGAAGTAAGCCCTCTAATATTTGAAGAGGAACTTGCTTTAGAAGCTTTTAACTCTATTAATGCAAATGATTCTGTACTTAAATATGAAACCCTAAAACTGTATTGACTATATTAGTGAAAAGCTTAACTCTAATAATGTTAACACTGGCAGAGTAACTGGTGGTTCCTTTTCTGATAGGCACAGTCTTCTGTGTTCAGCAGCTTGCTGAGGGCATTTTTTCTTTACGCAAAAAACTTACCGCAACACAACTAGTAGTCCATGGTACAGCAGATACTGTGGCCCTCCGTCAGCTGGAGATACTCTGTTTGCTCCAGCACATGCCATCCTTATTATTAAGGTGATACATCATTTTAGCAGTTTATTGATTAGATAATCTGTTTCTATTATTTGTTAAGATTTTCAAATTAGTGCTTACAGTTGCATCCTCACTGGACTGAATTTCTTAAGTTTTAAAATACATTTTGGTATGTTCACCATTTCTGAATTAACCATTAGAGCATATTCTTTCAGTTACAGGGATCTTTGTTTTAATTCCTGAAAAACTGCTGGAAGAATATTCTTATTAGAATTTAGTTTGATAAGACTTCTGGTGTAATAACTTTCATTTTTTCCATTGTTACAAGTATGGTCTAACTGCCTGCATGCTGGCCGTTTACTCAAAGTGCATTCCTTTCAAACAAGGGCCAGATTTAGCTATAGAAGAAATTTTGTGTCTTCAAGATTCATTTGGTCAGCAATAGTAGTTTGCTGGGTTTTTTTTTAACACTGTCTTTACTACAGTAAGACAGATCTTTTTTTAAAGAGACATCCCTGGAATGTCTCTCTTTCTCTAGTTCTGTAAGAGCTGAAATCCATTAAAATGGCTCTCCTTCTTTAAAGATATATCTGTTATCAACTTGTTTCTGTGTTTTCTGAAGATGAATTTCAGCAAACTGATTGCCCCTCCACCATCATGGTAAAGTAAAAGTTCTGTAATTTTTTCACTGTGAAGGAAAAGTGGAAGGAGAGAGAAGGAGAATTTGAGTAATTTGCCTTCTTCTTAGAAGGAACTAATTGGAAGAATACATGGAGTGTAATGAGTGGCCAGGTAAACTGGCATAACTTCATTATTTTCTGCCAATATGAACAGTAGTTATCCTCCATAATACATATTCTGGTTCAGATTTATTTTTTCTTTCTTACACTTCTGTCATTTGTTCATTGTTCTTTCTCCTGTCTGCCTTAATGTGTTTTCGCAAAGGTGGGGATGATACTTTTCTTCCATCCCCTTTCTTGTATCAACTCTTTTTTTGAAATGTGGATCCAAATTTTAAATTGATTCAATGTTGTACTTGATCTATGTTAAATACATTATTAATTTATGTAATAGGATGTAGTAATACTACCACCACAGCGTCAGTTTTATTCTCAGAAATGTCTTAGCCATACTGCATAGTTTTGTTTACTGCAACTATGTTGTTGTTACTGTAGTAGCTGAAAACTCTACTAAGCAGCTCAAGTTAAGATGCATTTTTATTTAAATGTCATGGTTGGCAGTCATTAAAGATAAGGCAAACTACTGAACAGCAATGAAATAATTCACTTTTCGTATGGCACATGCATACAAGTTGTATTTGTACAGTAGATAGCAGATCTTTCCTAGCAATTAGCTGGAGGCTTTTTTTTTTTACCGTATTTGTCAGATGTATCATATATCAGGCCAGTGATTATTTTTGGAACAGTCTACATGACTAAGTACTGCAGTTACACTTGGGACGATCAAAGAGAAAAACATTTAAGAGGTGACCCTGAATATTTTTTTCTACATTTTACTTTTTATTAAAAAAAAAACCCCGTATACTTAAATATTTACTAGTAAGTGTTACAAAAATGAACACACAATAAGTAACTGTAATGAGTAGGTGAATTTTCAGGTTAGTGTATTCATTGGCAGAATCTAAGTGGAAAATTTCTAGGTCTTGTTTAAATACGGGATTTGTTTAAAAATGCAAAATCTTGGTTTTAGTAGTGTGTATTCTGCTTCTGATAAGTATTCTTTAAATCTGAAAACTAGTTCTTCATGTTTAGAGGAAGTAGCATACTACGAATGTGTTTTGAAATAAAAATAACTTTTGGTGGTTTTTATGTTTTGATGAAGTATCTTATATTTTGGTTAAATATCCATATTTGTGATTTCCACTGTACTGAATTTTGAAAGTCATGGTGCTGTTGTTAAACACAGGTAAGACATCATTATCATGGGAATAAAATTACTTTTTAGTTTGCTCTATTTCTAAGAAGTTATAGGGGAAATTTTAGTTCTCGTTTTTGGCATTTGTTAAGTGTCTTACATTCCCTGAATTTCAGTTTCTTGAAGAGTTCTCAAAAATATTTTGAAGTGTGTGTATGAAAACATTTGGACTGACACCTGATCCCAATCTGTTTTTCAGGTCGTTGAACAGGGTATGTTTGTAAAGCACTGCAAAGTAGAAGTATATCTAACAGAATTAAAGCTTTGTGAAAATGGAAATATGAACAATGTAGTCACACGAAGATTTAGTAAAGCTGATACAATAGGTATGCACAACTATTTTTACCAATATATGGTTGTTACTTGTGTTTAAATAGTACTTGGTCGCAAGTTCTGAATAAATAAGTCTCTAGGTAAAAGAATAGATAGCTATTGTAACCCTTAAAAAGGATGGGACTGGTCTTGTTTGGATCAAAATGAAAAGTAAACTATTTGGAATATTTAGAATTTTTAATACAATTTTTTAAGAAATTGTGTGTTTTATTATCTAGTCATCTCTGTTAACTCTAGAGGTTTGTGCTTTTCAAGAGGTGAATGGTGTGATGTTTTTCATTAATTTAATGGATTGTATGGTGCATTTTCTTGGCTTTTGATCTGTAAGAAATGTTGTTTTTCATGTGTTTCCATTCATGTCCTTCATTAGCCAACGCTTTGTAGTCATATATAATAAAGAGTGTATTACAACACACAAGAATCAATAGAATTAATATATTAATGGCTAACGTCACCTACAAAGGCAATATTCTTTGGGTTGTGAAGTATCTTTTACAGTAACTGAGTCACTTATTAAACCTTAACCTTAGCTTTATTTGTAATTATTTTGCCTGCTTCTTGAGCATTGTGTCATTGTTTGAAACAACATGTTGATGACATATTTGTCTGAGAAGATAACAATCACAACATATGCAAAGATACTGCTGATCATATAAATGCAATTTTTGATGTTTTTGTGCATCTGTATCTGAGATAGGAGTCTTTCAATCAGCTGTATTTGTGCAGTTAGAACTGTACTTTATGCCCTTGGCACTGCATGCCCAGCCATTACTCTTTGTTTACTTTCTTTGACAGCGATGTAGTTTTTTCAGGTTTTGCTTCTCAGTACATTATGGGTAGTGAATTACACTAGGTACCTTTTAATTCCTTGCAGATTACTTGCTTTAAAAAAGAATCATTTTACTTTGTGAAATTTTATTCTTTAAGTTAAGCAATTTAATCATCTGCTTATAGAACAATAAAAACTTTAAAATTACTAAATTTGTCCTTGGAAAAAAGGCTTCAGTGTTGCATGTTAACTGGCCTTTTTGAGATCTTGGGGAGACGTACTTCATTATTCTCTGAGCAAATTCAGAATCTTAGGAAAAACAATTTAACAGTATCCTTCCCTGAGGACCAAATACAAGCTATTTTGCAGCCATACTGAATGTAATTGTATCATTGGAATTCTGGATAATGGATACATTTCTGATATTTTCTTTGTCTAACCAAAAGCAGAGCATTTTGGAATGACTGTTACTTGAAACTGTATTCCTTTTTTCTTAGCAGAGAGATAATTACAATTAGAGAAAATTGTTGTAAAGGGTAATGAGAAACAGTCAGCCTCACTGGCAGCCCCATTCCAGACACTGTCCTTACTTGCTTTCCTGACAGGTGGATGACATGCTCTTGGAAGCCTTAAACACATCCCCTTTCTGAAGCCAAATCTTCTTGTGCAGACCATCAAGCAGGGCCATACTAGACAGGACATTTTTAAAAGAGTTTGTATCTTACAAGAAGAGCTAGAAAATAAAAGCCACTTTTTAAGAGTGAAAGAATAATTGATCCCTGAGATTTTTCTCTTAACACCCGTTAATAAGATGGTGAATATTTTTTCCTGTCCTTCCCTTAAGGGAGTTCCAGAATTCACCAAATACATAGCAGAGATGCTCATTGTGTCAATACATTATATGCAAGAGGAATCTTGCAGAATCTTGATTATTTTTCACCTTTCCGTATGCCAGTAAGGGATGCATTTTCATTATGGTTGCAGAAGACTTGTAGTACTAAGGAGTCAGTATCAGCCCCACCGAAATGAGTGGACATAAGGTTCTGTGGTCTTCTCAAGAAGTTGTAATTTTTTACCCACCATCAATCATCATATTATTTACTGCCCTCAAAAGATCAAGAGAAGACCTTCCTTAATTCACATAAACAGAGAAAGTTTTGGAGCATCTTAAATACTCTGAGCACAGTATAATATTCACCTACCAATTTTCAAATGTGTGACATTCCTTTCAAATAGAAACTAAGCTAAGCTATGTCAATAATTTAGTACAAGGTAGGAAAAAATAATCTAAAAGGGCGGACCTAATAATGACAGTAGTTTTCTTGGGGTGGTACTGGAAATTTTTTGGGAATCTCCTACAATTGAGGACTCCTGCCTTGCAGGCGGTGCATATTAACACTGAGACTGATTGATGACTTACTCTTTGAGAGGTGTTATCTCAAGTTATGGCTGTATAGCTGGTGGAGTGAGAGGCATCTTTAAAGGGCAGTTCTTCCTGTCTCTTTTAGGCATCATCCTCATACTAACCATCTCATACATGGGAAGCTTATCACACTACTAGAGGAGAACCCCATACACAATATGGCTCAGACCATACATACTTGAACAGAATGTTTGCATTTATAACAGGCACTTTCACTTCAGATAAAATGCCAGCACTTCAGTGATACTTGCTGTTGGGCGGGGAGAAGAATTATAAATTGTGCATTGGTTGCTTTAATGAAGTGTGTAAATGAACCTTGGTTTCACAGTCTCAAAACTAGCCTTATAGTCAAATAGAATATGCTTTTCCCAAAGTCTTGGATGTGATGTGTAGTCATCTGATAGGATTGCTGCTTCCTGTCACATAGAAGTTCTGTTAGTGAAGGTGGAGTATGTTAAAAATTGACATAATAAATGTTAATTTAGCACTTGCAAAGAATATGAGTGGCAGTGCTCAAATAAAGTCAAGAAATCAAGTAACAATCTGGTGCCTTGTTTATAGCACCTGCCTTGCCTACGTACCATCGCTATTACAGAAACAGATGATCCAGTCTAACGCTTGCTTTCATACTAAAATATGTGTTAACTCGTATAAAAGGAAGCTTCAGTTCTCACTGAGTTTTCATATTTATAATAGTGGCTGGTATAATAATAATAAATCTTAATAATAAATATTATAATAAATAATAAGCTTACGTAAAAGGCAACAAGGAGAATTCTAGTGGAGCTGAAACACTGGTGTTTTATCCTGAGACTTCAGGGGAATGTCTCTCAAAGAGCTTACAGTGCTTGTGATTTCAGTGGTCATCAGGAATAAACTGTGCATTTCTTTACTCCTATTTTGTTTTCCGTGTTAGCCGTAATGAGACTTGACTGCTGTGGGACTTTGAGTGTGGTTGCTATGATACAGCACTGCACATATTAGTTCAAATTAAAGAACTCTTTAATAAGCTCTTCTTTTGTATAAGGAGAAGGGAGTTAATGATGAACTTCTTGAATTCCAGCTGTAGACAATAGGTATACTACCTTAAAATTATGTAACACTGATGATATTTCTGCCCGATAGAGTAGCAGCTCGTAGACCTTTTCATGTTAAATCATTCAGGAACGTAAAATCTTTCATTGTCCTTTGAAAATAAATTTATGCACTTCAGCCTTACAGAGTAGTCTTTAACTTCTGTGGGCGTGTAAATTAAACTTGATGTGTGTATATTGTGTTTAGTGCTAATTGCACTGGGATACAGGTAGTAGAAGAGAGAAAACCAAAAAAAGGATTTGGTTTGGGTAGAGGGACAGAATTATTTGCCCTTCCTGCACCTGGTTTTGCTGCCAGTGTTGCTTCTAATTGTTCCCTACCTATCTGCACTCCTGTGTTACCACACTCTGAGAAATTAGTAGATGGGTACCTAGGTACCTCCTGTCATCTGTTATTTATCAATTTGTCTTTATTTGATCTGCTTTGCTAAGAGATTCAGGAGGGAATAAAATAGCCCTCTGTTTCCATTTTAAAGGGAGGCGAACTAGGAACTTCCTGCTTATCATACAACACAATGTGGTTGTGTGGCTGTTTCTACAGTTTCATTTGTATTTTGAATATAAGAGTAGGTGATTCTGATGCTTTATTTGGCTTTCTATTATCTGTGTAGTGAAATGCTAAATTTGTGTTCTCTCCCTTTTAAAACAGATACAATTGAAAAAGAGATAAGAAAAATCTTCAATATTCCAGGTGAAAAAGAGACCAGATTGTGGAACAAATATATGAGTAATACGTTTGAACCTTTGAATAAACCAGACAGTACCATACAGGATGCTGGTTTATACCAAGGACAGGTACGGTGTAATATTATTTCTTTTTTTTAATACTTTTAATTTTTTGCTCATGAAAATGTATAAAACAATTTCATCTTTATGATAACTTTTCAGATTATTACATTGATCCTTTAGTCTTCAAATAGAGTTGGATGCTTTTTCAACAGCTGTAGTTCACGCTGTTATGCTACAAATATGAATGGATGAAGTTTGATGGCAGTAATTGTAGGAGAGATTACGATGAAGTATTTCTTTTTGCCTTGAAATACTTTACTCTAACCTACTTACAAGCAGTATTTATGCTGTGTGTCAGTTTTATTTTATGGCATGCAAGGTAAGTGATCGATGCACCAAAATAACAGCTTGTACTACTGTGCCCTTTAGCTTCATGCTGCACACACTTAAACCCTCACAGAGGTAATTTTAACAACTGTTGGGAGAGCCCCTGTCTCCCATAAAAGATTTTCATTAAAGATGTAACTTGCAAATTGCCTCTATCCCAGTGAAACATTAACTATGGAGCAAGCATGCTCTAATACAGCCATAAAAAGGTCTCTAGGTGACATCTGTACTTTCAGCAAAACAAATATTGTTAAAAACTGAGTTTAGCCATGGTTTTTGAAAATGCTAAATGTAGTGATATACCATGTGCGTTTGGTCAGTGGCACTTGCTGATACACAAGGTTATTATTTTTCTTGCTGAGCCTCCTAATCTAATTATAGTTATTCTGACTGTTACAGTCTGTCTAAACTAATAGTAATTTTTTACTGCGCAATTCTAAACTATGTGTGTGATTGAATAAGGTAATGTTTTGAATTTATCAGTTGGATTCTGAAGTGCACCTCTAAGGGGTTCCATTGAACTTTTAAGTCTAAACCTTTCTTTTATTTAGTAGTCTCTTTGAGCCAACGGAAGGAAATATGGCAGAATCTGTCTTACAGCATTCATGATCAAAGATAGCAGACTACTCTTTTCCAGATAGAAAGCAGGTCATGATAGAAAGCTTGTTTTCAATGGCATGTTAAGAGTATACACACTGAAATGTGATTACGTCTTCAAGTGGTTTTGAGCATAAGTACATATGTGAATGTATGTCGCTGTGTAGACACGTATAGGCATAGCATGGCAGTTAATTAACATCCTGAAACATCAGTTTGTGATAATACAGAATTAGTTGCATTGGAAATGAAGAGTTAGATTCAGTTTAAATATTGGAATCTGGTTGCTGTTCCAGATGATCTAGGCTATCCCAGATGTCTGTTGAGAAAGGCATGAGGTTTTGTAGGTCCTGTGTCAAATCTGCCAGCACAGGGCAGATATCTCAAATACCCAGAGGCATTTCAAATGGCACTTGTTGCCTGTGTTTAGGTCTGAGTGTTCTGCACTCCTTTTTGTACCTATAACAATTTGAATAAAATTAATTTTATTAGCCAATTCTCCCATGAAAAATTAATATTAGATTAATGCTTTTGCAAAAAAACACTGGAGTAATCTCACAAGCATGATTTTAATTATATCAAGGCACAAAATTATTTGGGGGGTTTTATTTTTTTCCCTACCAATCTGTGTTGTGTGAGAGGCAAAATTCCTTCAGGAGTATCCATCCCTTCCTTAACAGGACAGTTGTATAGACAGCCCTGATTTCTGTAGGCTGTTTAGACATTGCAGAACATCTGCTGACCTCTTTGAGAGGTAAGGTCTTGCCATTTTATCCATGGATTGTTCAGTGGCTTGCCCAAAGTTGCACAATCAAGTTGTGGGGAGAAAAAGTTAATAGAGGAAGAGGAAGGTGCAGTGTAATTGACTAGAATATTCTTGAATCTCAGCTAACAGTAACTTAAACATCAGTCTTTTCTGTCTCAGTCACATGTCAGCAAATCCACTGAAAATATTGGAACAGAAAGCAATCTACTGAAATTTTTATTGCTGTTTTCTTGTTACACTTTTTGTGTTAGGTACTGGTCATAGAACAGAAGAATGAGGATGGAACATGGCCAAGAGGTCCTTCAACTCCTAAGTAAGTTGTGAATGAAGTCATATTATTCACTATAGCTTAACTGTTTTCACATGTTATTTTGCTTTAAAAAAAAATTGTTTTAGAAGTGGCATTTTATTTTGAAAATCAGTCTTGAGGTGGTTTAACTGAAAATGTACCAAATAGTGTATTTCTTAGAAGTGCTGCACATTGTAATAATAGTGCACTCATAATAATGGTGAATTTCTGCATTACTTACTTAATTTTGTTGATTTCAGCCAGTGATACATGGTTATCTTGCTTTAAAACAGGAAAAAATTCTATAGCAGAAAACTGTAAAACTGAATTTTATTTCCATTTCTATTTCAAAGCATAGAGTATCTGTTAGGTGAATGTCTTTTTAACAGTATTTTTCTTACATGTAAATATTTTCATGGATGCCTTGTCCTTTTATCTCCAGAGTACGATATTTATGCATAAGCATTATTTAAATGGCATTCTACATTACCAGCATGTTGCTTTATTTCTTTGTTGAGCTGTCATCAATTAACAGAATACAGTGTTCTTTTTCTTCTCTGTTTTTCCTGCTGCCATTATCAACAGCACCTTGATAATGGCAAGTAGAAAGACTTGAGTGTGTTTTTCCTCATTTAGATGGATACTTTTTTTAATATTATTTCCAGAATGTAAATCATGTTCTGTTCATTTTGAAGAAGAGTTGGAACTTGTGACTAGTAAACGAACATGATCTCAGCTTTACAAATGGTTAACTCTGTTTTTCCCTTTGTTGGCTGCTTCTGGAGCATACCTTTCATAAAAAATTATTTTAAGTTCCTTTTAATATTCTGCATTCATGTATTTGATGTTCACTGTTATTTTAAAATATTTTGATAGTACCACTGTTTATCACTTGAAGGACAGAGATTCCTTAGTGTTTTATCTCAAGCACTTTTAGTAGGAGCACTTAGCTTCTGTTAAGTTGCTCAGTGAAGTCTGAGTTCAGTTTAAGCTTAGTATGAACAATATAATCTCACTTAGCAAAATGTTACTCTCAAAGAGTTGAGAATGTGCAGCAGCAGAAAGAATGGGATCCAAAATACTCACAGTTTAATCTCTGACCTCAAAAAGCATCTAGTAGAAATGTAAATTCTGGGTCAAATTTTAAATGTAGATTTTGAAGATTAAAAGAATGTAGATAACTCAATGTCACAGATTCTTTTAGAAGTTTTGGCAGGAAGATATTCTTGGTGATGGTAACTGCTTTTATTCAGCCGAATTTCCATTTTGCTTTACAGAAAGCATTCAGGAGCTCCTAGATATTGTTTGATCTGGAGATAAGTAAGATGATAATTGAGAATACTGGTGTCAGAGGAGGGTATAACTAAACCAGCAAATGAGGATGAACAGTTTTACTGTGAAGCTGGTGTATGTTTTTAAGGCTTAGCAGATATCAGAAAGATTGAAATTTGGTATTCAAATGCATTGTAATACTGGAAGGTTTGCAAAATTTAGTTGATTCAAATAGAAACTATCAACAAGCAGTAATGGGGACAGGTTTTTACATCTGTTTAAAACTTTGTGCAAAATTGAATTAATGCATAAAGGGGTAGAAACATTAAACACTTGCAGGACCTCTTCAGTCTTCTTTGTGAGATGCATTAAGAGTATTAGTTTGTCATCACAAGTAGTATATATCCAGATACCTTCCTACGGTCCTGTCATCGGTCACACATGGATCTCGCACCAGTTCCTGCTGAGACTGTCTTCGTAGTGCTTGTTTTAGAAGAGTACAAATTGTAAACATAAATTCTGAGGCCAGGGTATGAAACACCATATTTAGAAAGGTCAAAATAGAGAATATTGGAAAGTATTAAAGGTTGCTAACACTTGAAAAAGGCAGGACCATTTCAGAAAATCAGCTAAGCTTTTCACAGAATCACAGGATACTTGAAGTTGGAAGGCATCTCTGGAGATTGTCTGGTCCAACCCATCTGCTCAACTAGAGCAGGTTGCTTGGGACTTTGTCCAGTTAGGTTTTGAGCATCTCCAAAGATGAAGGCTCCACAGCCTCCCTGGAAAACCTGTTCCAGTGTTTGATAACCCTCACTGTAAACTAGAATTTCTTTTCCTTAAATGGCATTGCCTATGTTTAGTTTGTCACTGTTGCGTCTTCTCCTTTCAGTGAGCACCACTGAGAAGGATCTTGCTCTACCTTACTGATTTCCTCCCATTAGGTATTTATACACATTGATAAGATGACTGTAGCCTTCTCTTCTGCTGGCTGAACAGTACCTGCTCTCTCCGCTGCAATCCCTTGATCACCTTTATGGCCCCTCACTGGACTTGCTCCAGTATGTCCCTGTCTCTCTTGTACTGGATAGCCCAGAAGTGAACCCAGCACTCCAGGGGTGTTTCACCAGTGCAGAGTGCAGGGGAAGGATCACCTTTCTTGACCTGCTGGCAGTGCTTTTGCTAGTGGAGCCCAGGAGGTTATTGGCCCAAGGTCACATTGCTGGTTTGTGTTCAGCTGTTTGCCCACCAAGACCTCAGGTGCTTCTCTGCCAAGCTGCTTTCCACCTGATCACCTGCCTCCCCTCTACATCAGTGTATCCTGGTGCCTAGGGCTATTCTTCCACAGGTGTAGGCCTTTGCTTTTCCTTTGATTGAATTTCATGAGGCTTCTGTCTGCCCATTTCTGCAGCCTGTCAGGGTCCATCTGAATGGCAGCACAATGTATGTTGCGACAGTTGAGAGTTAGTGAGATGTTTTGCACATTTTCCCTGCCTCTTGCTTATTAGCGGAAGCATAGCAGCAATTTTTGTATCAATTGCTTCTTTTCACAGAATTACAGAATTGTCAGAGTTGGAAGGGACCTCTAGAGATCATCTGATCCAACTCCCACGCCAAAGCAGGATCTCCTAGAGCACATTACTTTTGGCAGTTTTTCTTTCTTCCTACTGTAGGTGATGAATTTTGGCCTTTTTTTATAAGAAACATGTTATGGTAAAGGTGTGAGCATCTTTTTCGTTTTCTCCTGCAAGAAAAGAAAAAATTTTCTTTGAAAGTGGCCAAATTGGGACCTCAGCTCAAGATAGGAAGGACCACTTTGAAAAATGGTAATACTGTTTCTCTTAAAAGTATAATGAATCTTTACAAGTGAAAAGATCAGTTATCAAAATAATCATCTCTTCTTCTGAAGAAACTAGAAAGGAATTATTTCAAGTTTGAGATCTTTTTTTATAGGGCTAGAGACCCTGCTGTGTGACTTAGAATTTCAGCTCTGAGTCCAAGTTTGTCAGTTTTTGGATTTCATTTGAGTGTACTGTTCTTCTAACTTCTGAATGTAATTAATTTTGGAAGTAATTGCAATATCTGCTGTAAAACCCCCTCTAAATTTTAATGAAGCCTGCTATTGTTTCATATTTTAATGCTGCTTTAAAAGTTTGTTGGGTTTTTTGTGTCAGAAAGTATCGGAATGTGGGGTATATTGTGAAAAAGTTCACAGGCTCAGTGAGGCTTAAGAATAACTGGACTTTTGGCTCTCTTAGAGGTTCTGTTTATATCAACTGTTTATGTTGACTGCTGGGATGTTTGTTGCTCAGGAGGCTCAGCTTGTGTGAAACTTTTTCTAGGGAGTAACTTCTCCTGGAATGTCTTTACTGTCATCTGTTCCCAAAATAGATATTACTCAGCATTAATGTGCAATTCTGCAGAAAATTTTGTCATACTAACTGTTTTGTGAATAACTGTCTCCTTAATGTCATACATGTGACAAACTCATCCAAGCATGGAGATCCCAGGTGCTTGGCTAGTTTAGTTGCTGCTGATCCCGCTCCTTGAATGGAAACTTGGGATCTGTGTGCAGACAATTTTTTTCATATGTATATCCTTCTTGGGAGATTATTCCATACACAGAAAAACAAACAACCCTATTTCAATGTTTTATTATCATCAAAAGGACATTTTAAACCAAGATGCAAAAAAACAAGTAGTTTAAGCAACTGTACTACAAAATCAAATTACTTGTGCTCAGGAAAATTTTACAATCATAATGTTTCATCCAATCTGTGACTATAAAACTTGAAACAAGGACAAGGAAGGAGCCTCAGTTTTGAAGTTCTACAAATTACCAAATGAATAGCCAGGACAAGTTTTCTATTAGTTGCCTGTTTAAGAAGTTGTTACCTGTTTATGTGCAAATATGAAAGCAAGTTAGAGAAACATACAAAGAAGCTATTAACTAGAAACTTCTTTCCTTCTCATTTTAGAAAGGTATTGTTTGCTGTTTTCTTAGAAAATAAACAAGTATTCAATCTGTCAATCCATCTGTATTCTTTGGAAATACTTCTTGTATGGTAAAAAACTAAGAATTTTTAATTTATCAGTGTATGTCTGTGTTTATAATAAAAAGTAGCCTTTTTATCTTGGAAAACACTGAAGGCTCTTACTTAATTCTTGTTTGGTTTTGAGCTAGATCCCATAATGTTTTTAAGAGAAAAAAAATGTAATAAGAGATGCTTAGCTATCCTTTTTGAAATAATCCAGTGTTTGTATATCCAAGTTGTTTTAGGAAAAAATATCCATGAGTCTTCAAAAGAAAAACTGTGTTTGTCTACTGAAATGAAAAGTATCATCTTTAACCAAGAGATCTAAAACCTGATGTTTTTCCTGAAGCAGTTGATGTGCAGAGAGGTGTGCCTTTCTACTGACTTTGCTGTAAGAAAGGTAATTGTGGAGAATAGAGCTAACTAGGGACTTACTATGATGTCTTAAATGGTAAAAAAAAGAGCTGTCACAGCTTGTCTACCAGTCAAGAGCTAGATGGCAGTTTGCTGATGTATAATAACTTGTGGTAACCATGTGTCTGAGCCTCTGTGGGTAAATATCAAACATTGGTAATGTACAACAGACATTTTCAAGTTAGTTTAACAACATGTTTGTTAATATCAGGTAATGCAGAGCTGAGAAACTCTTACCTCTTCACCACTGGTCAAAATCATCTGGGCCCAACCATTCAGCTGGTTTTCAGTTCATTTCACTGTACACTTATGTAACCCATGCTTCATCTGCTTTTCTGTGAGGGTGTTACAGGAGGCAGTGTCAAAAGGCTTACTGATGTTGAGATAAACAACATCCATTGCTCCCCCCTTATCTGCCAAGCTACTTATCTCATCACAGAAGCCTATCAGGCTGGTTAAGCAACATTTTCATTTCGTAACTCCCTTTTAACTGGCCCTTGTCACCTTCTTGTCCTTCATATGTTTGGAAGTGGTTTCCAGGATTAGTTGCTACATCACCTTCTGTGGGATTGAGATGAGGCAGACTAGCCTTGTAGTTCTTCAGATCTTGTCTCTTGCCCCCTTGAGGAGATAAGTGCTATTTGCTCTCTTTCAGTCTTCAGGAACCTCTTCCAATAGTCAACACATTCCAAAAATAAACAAGAGTGCCATCACAGTAACGTCAGCCAGCTCCCTCAGCAGTTAGTGCATCTGATCAGGCCCCATGGTTTTACATATCTCATGTATTTAGGTGCTTCCTATCCTCAGTGTCCTCAACTGAGGGTAAATCAGCCTTCCTCCAGATTTTTGGTTTAAGGGGCTTGGGATTCCTGAGAACTGGTCTAATTAGTAAAGGCTGACATAAAGAAGGTATTGAGTACCTCAGCCTTTTTTATGTCCTTTATCACCAGGGCCCCTGCCCTTTTAGCAGTGGCCCACCTTTTCCCTAGTCTTCCTTTTGTTGTGTACTTGTAGAATCTTTCTTTTGTTGCCATTGACATCACTTGCCAGATTTAACACCAGGCAGGCTGGTTTTGCTGACCTCATCCCTGCATAATTGCACAGTATCTCTATGTTCTTCTTGGATTATCTGCCCCTGCTTTCACTCAGACTACTTTCTCTTTGTGTCTGAGTTGGTTCAGGAGCTCCTTGTTCATCCACGCAGGCTTCCTGCTGCCTTGCTTGATTTTCAGCTTGTCAGGATGAACCGTTCTTGAGCTTAAAGGAGATAGATGGTCCTTGAATACGAGCTCTCTTGGGCCCCTCTTCTCTCCAGGGCTGTATCCATGGGACTTTTCAAAGTAGATTCCTGAAAAAGCTAAAGTCTGCTCCCTGGAAGTACAAGCTTCTGTTACTGCTTTCTGCCCTGCTCTCTCTTGGGATCCTGAATTTCAATGTCTTATGGTCATTGCAGCTATATCAGTTGCCCACCGATTATTAGAGGAAGAGAGTTGTTCTGGTTGCAGTTGTTTTTGCTGATGTCCATATTTATGTCTCAACTGTGGATCTCTATGGGAGTTAAAAATTTAGATCAGTTTAACCATAGGGTTGTGTAGAGAAGTCAGTATCTGATGCAAGTTATTCTCTGTTTCAGCATAGGACTACAGTAAAGTGTTTTTTTTAATCTGTCTTTTGCTGGACCATTAAAATGGTAAACTATTATAAATAATTTTGTGGGTTTTGTTTGTTAGATCATAAAAAGTTACCTTTCAAAGTGATCTGTTTTTTCAGCTATATGCATGGGAGAGACAAGACCATTTACTGATTATTAGACTTCTTACAACTGGAGTTTTAAAATTATTATTTTTGTCAAGCAAGTAACTGTTTTCTTTAGACATCTTTCTCTGGTGTTTCAACACCACAGTAACATTAATACATACTTAAGTTAGTATACTACTACTAAAAGAATCTATAATTTGTCTTAGAACCCTGCATTTAAAACATAATTGAGTTTTTGCTGCACATTTGATTATTTGTTTTGTTGTAGGACGTTCCTAAGTCGTTGTAGTTGTTTTACAAGTAGGTACTTCTTTTTGTATCATTTCAAAGGCAGAACTGAAGTATGGCAATACACTCAGCATTAGCACTCAGTGCCTTTTCAGGGTTTTTTTTATTCTTGTTTGGATCTTTTTTTTTTGTTTATAGTGATGGGGGGGGATTTCTGCCAATGTTGTCAAGAAGTTTTCCCACAAGCACTGAAATCTATTAAAAGCTGTCAGAGCTGTGAATGAATTCTGTTCTTCTCTGTACACCAGATTTAGCAATATAAGCAGAGAGAAAGGCTGCACACCTCTGAGTAGTAGGAATCTCTTGGTATCTTACCTGTGATTATCACTTTGTGATAGCTGTCGCAGAGACACCCACAAAACAGATAGAGCAGTCACTCAAAACACTGACAAACCAAACAAACCACGGGGTCACCCACAAAACAGCAGCTACTCAGAATGAAGATTTATTCCAATCAAAATTACTCAGCACTCCAATGGACCAAAGTCAACCCTAAGTTCAGATGTCAGGCAGTAATAAAATATTACACAACTTTATTTAAGAATGCCTATGTTTTCTGAATAATCTTTTTAGAAAGTGACCCAAATGTCACACACTCACTCACAAAAGGGAAAACCTGCCACTCAAGAGTACCCAGAAAATGGAGTCACTTAGCCAAAGAGAGTGAGGGCTTATTCAAGGGTATATGCCCAGAGAGGTGGTGGAGGCCCCCTCCGTGGAGACATTCAAGGTCAGGCTTGACAAGGCTCTGAACAACCTGATCTAGTTAAAAAGGTCTGTGTGCACTGTAGGGGGCGCTGGACTAGATGACCTTTACAGGTCCCTTCCAACCCCACACATTCTGTGATTCTGTGATACATCCAGGATATTCCAATCCAAATATTCACTCACCAAAGGGAAGGGGGGCGAGGGGACTGAACCCCGGGGAGTTTTCTTGGGCATTGTCCTGATCCAAGGGGAAGGTCCCTGACCACAGACCTCTGCTCCAAGGAGGACCAACTCAAATCAGCTCTGCAGTGGGGCTCTTTATACCCTATTCGAGTCTGATCTGTGGTCAGTTCTAATGGGCTGGAGCCCCCATCTTCTGGACATTGTGAGCCTGGCAGCAGGCAAGGTAAGTGCCTGGACAAAAGCTAATAAGATTTCAACAGCCAGAAAGCCCCGTGATCTTTGTCAGGTCTTTGGCAACACCAGTGCATCTGTCACAGTCCACCCAGTGACCACAGTCATGACTTGACTGGTTTCCTTGGAGTGGTTGTACATTCATCTCTTGCCTCCGAAGTTAAAGGGAGTTAGAAGGGAGCGCAGTCTCAATGAGCTTCTGGATCATCATTCCTTAATTAGTCTAATATCCAATATGGAAACAGGTTTCAAGGGGGTGCAGTCTACCATTAACACAGATTTCACTACTGCATGCTTAATACAGCTTACTACAATACAAATTATAGTAATCGTAACTACAGCAATCATTCAAGAAAATCCAAACATATCAGACTCCCCAACCAATTAGTTCCCAGTACAGCAACAATTGCTTCTGAGTGTTTTGCCACTTTCTTAATTTCACTGGTCTGATCCTGAAGGTGATGTTGACACATTTGGGTTTTGGAAGCAGCATTTGTCTATCAAGAGGTTTAAGATTCCACACACATTTCTCCCTTAATAGCATACAGTGTTAGTGTTCCACCCAGCACTATATTCACTAGTTTTCCTAGTAGTGTTGTTCCAGTCCTCACCCTGTGACATCATCAGTGGGTAGGAAAAATGGTAAGTTCATTTGGGCGAATCCTGCTATCATTTTCAACACCACTTGTAGTCAAAGTCCTGCTTGTCACCATTGCCAGTAGGAGCACCAAGGCAGTCTGCTTTTCCATTGTCCTGTAAGAAAACACAGAGCCGGCCTGCACTTAGAAACCAAGCTTTGGGATTAGAAGTCAGGGATTATTCACCTAAGCACTAATACAGCTGGTTTTTCCACTCTTGTCCAGGGCTTTCCAGGCACATAAGCCTCTGGGTTTTGCCAGGGCCACAGGCACAAGGCCAGTGGAGGGCACTTTCAGCATTACAGGCTGTCCCATATACGTCTGCAGTGGGAACTGGTTCTTTTTACTGTCTGATATAGGGTCAATGCCTGCTAATGATCCCGTGGGACAAAACTCGAATTTTGGGGTTTTCATAACTTTCACAACAGTTGTCAACAGCTAAGACTGCTTGCGGTAACTGTATGTCCCAGTCATAGTGCAAGACATCAGCATGTCTTTTAATCAAACTTTGTTCGACTATACCATGAGTTAGCCTGAGGTGAGGTTCTGGTGAGGCTGAACCTGGAATACTTTGTTCAGTTCTGGGCCCCTCACTACAAGAAGGACATTGAGGTGCTGTAGCATGGCCAAAGAAGGAAACAAAGGTGGTGAAGAGTCTAGAGAACAAGTCTTAAAAGGAGCAGCTAAGGGAACTGGGGTTGTTTAGCCTGGAGAAAAGGAGGCTGAGGGGAGACCTTATTGCTCTCCACAACTATCTGAAAGGAGGTTGTAGCAAGGTGGTGGTTGGTCTCTTCTCCCAAATTCTAAGTGATAGGACAAGAGGAAATAACATCAAGTTGTGCCAATGGAGGTTTAGATTGGTTCTTAGGAAAAATTTCTTTACTGAAACAGTTGTCAGGCACTGGAACAGGCTGCCCAGGGAACTAGTTCAGTCACCATCATTGGAGTTATTTAAAATACATGTATATATGGTTCTTAAGGACATGATTTAGTGGTGGATTTGGCAGTGTGTTAGATTAATGGTTGGACTCCATGATCATATAGGTCTTTTCCAACCAAAACGATTCTGTGATAATATGGTGTATGAAACACCCATTTAATGCCCTCCCCTCAGGCCCTGTCCTGAATCATTGTGGCCATAAATTGTGGTCTGTTGTCACTGAATACTTTCAGGGGTGGGTATAACACTGAACCACTCATACAACACTCCCGCCATTTGGTCCCTGGTGGCAGTGCTAGCAGCTGTAGCTATAGTCAGTCCCAACACCACCTCTATTCTTACCAAAATATATCTCTAAGAAGCGCTGATTACTTTAGATTGCAGCAGTGCAGAAGCAATCTGTAGGTTCCTGTAGGAGTGACTTCCACCCTGCGGCTCCTAAACCACCCCCCACAGCCATTGGGCAGATACCACCGCCTGCCTGCTAATACATCAGATTCCAGTGTCTTTCCCTTTCCATCTTGCTGAGCTAATCCATTCCATATCAAGCAACAGAGGATGCCAGCCCACGTGAGCAATTTTAAATTAGTCTTGGCCGCAGCCGTGGTGCAGCTGGCTGCTGGCAGAGGGTGTGCTGTGGCCCACCTGACTGAAGCAGCTTCCCTGCCCCCTCCTGTGCTGGGCCTCACTCGCCCTCTGGTAACTCTACTGGATTCTGGGTATAGTTGGTGGATTGCCTATGCAGCACTGCCTGGGGTGTCCCCTGCACTTAGCACATTTTGCCAAAGGTAGTTCCTTCCCAGAATGGGGGTTCAATCCAGTGTACCTTGGCAGGATTCAGACTCCTAGAAAAGGCTGGTTGGGGTGAGGTTTGGGGCTGGCTTGTTGTACCCTTGCCTGTGCTCTGCCCACCCCACCTTGCACACATGACTGACTGCATTGTGTAGTGTCTCTGCCCCAGTCATCACATATGCAGGAGGATTCTCAGGGTTTTGCTGATTAAGTTCTGTAGCTCTCTGAATCCTTTCTCTGAGGGCCTGGACTACTATCTTGAAAGTGTCTGGTAAGTCTCTAATGAGCAGCCTAAGGTGGCAGGGGTCCCACCAGTGCAGCAGTCGGCACCTGGTGTCGCTGCCTCTCATACGTGGCCTGGATACACACAGCCTTTTGCACCCCTTCCACCAGCTCCCACAGTCCTTTTACCTGGATAGTAACAGGCTCCCCTTCCTCTTTGGGGTCCACACCCCCAGATCAACAAACCACTTGGGACATGATCAACAGGTCAGCTACTGGCCCGTCACTCAGAAATGCTCTGGGACCCCAAAACCCCACTGCCTCATCATCACTCCGCAGTGTCTGACCCCCCACTCCTATTGTTAAAGAGGCTCTCCACAAATAGTGAGTTTCTATTTCACCTGGCTTGTATGAAAACAACTTGGATTTCACTGAGCTCAGGTCCCACCCAGGGGGTGGCATGGACAGGGGATTCGGGGGTTCCCACCAGGCAGTCCCACATGCCTCTCTCTTTTAGTAATAGGCCGCACTTCCTTTTCCTCCAGTTCCTCCATTTCTTCAGAACCATTTTCATCAGGCTCTTCCCAAGTGTTCCCAACCTAATCTTCACTGGTCTCCTCCCACAATTAACTTTAGGGTTTGGGCAGCACTAGGGGGCTTTTATGCTTGTGCCAGCATGATCTCAATCCACAGATGCTTCTGCTCCTTTTTGCTTTTCAGTTCTCTCTCCAAACAATCTGCTTTAGATTCTAACGTTCCAGAATGGTCCTGCACCTGAATTACACAAGCACCTAGGGTAGCACACGTAGTTTCTCTTTGCTAAGAAACAAATTAATTTGTTTTTGATGGAAACCAGACCTTTATTTATGTAGCTAGTTCTGATTTCTTTTAACTTTTTAGACAACAATTATACATTGAGTTTTTGAATTTAAAGCTGTACTGCATTTGAATTAGGTTTAAATTATATAAAAGCTTCTCTGGCAGAGCTTGCCCGGGAAAGTTGTGGATGCTCCCTCTGTGGAAGTGTTGAAGGCCAGGTCGGATGGGGCTTTGAGCAATCTGGTTTAGTGGGAGGTGTCCCTGCGTATGCAGGGGGGTTGGAACTAGATGATCTTTAAGGTCCCTTCCACCCCAAATCGTTCTATAATTCTGTAATTCAAAATTGTTTTGAGAAGTTAAATTTTGATTCAAAATCACTCAGTTCAAATAGCTTCTTCTAAAATAATTATATGCAAATGTACATAATTCAGCTTTTGTCTTGAATTTGGGTAGGGTTAAACTGACTTCAGTTTTATAGCTTTCTTGTTGACAAAGTCTGTGTATTTTAATTCTTTGAAGATAATGTTCAAAGAAGAGGATTTAGATTGATAAACAAAGTCTACAGGAAAGCTTTAGGATTGTTGGTCAAAACAGTTAAAAAATTAAATGTTTTCTTCACAGGGTGATGTATTTTTTCTTTTTGAAAAGGTTTATTAATGAAAAGTTGAAAATAAATGTGAAAATATACTCAGGAAAATTCCCTAGGTAAAAATGTTTATCTCCTTGCAGAGTTTAGTTCTTGAAAGGTGCCTAAAAAATCCTGAGCATGCAGAATTTCTTCTCTTAATTTTGTATGTGATGTGTATTTAAAATTCCAATGACAGCTGGAGGTTTTTGCAAATCACTTGGAGTTTCATAGGCCCCACAAAAACATAGTGCCTAAATGCCTTTGAGAATTCAGAGTGTTTTCCATGGTTATCTGTAAGATTTTCTTAGAAAAAGAAAAGTACTCTGCCATATAGTTGGATTGTATTTAATTGCTGCATTCAGAGGGTGTTTGTGATTAAAATTATTAGTATTCATATACTTAAAAATAGTCCTCAACAGTGCAGATGAGTGACAATTCAGCTGGCAAAAAAAGTTTTTAAAGGTTATTTAGTATTGTGCATAGTGTCTTGGAATTCTATAACAATGTTAATAAAATAATTTTATTTACATGTTTTCATGCTGGTATTAAACTAACCTTGAAGTATGTATCTCAGTCGTTTTTGTATCTCATATCAATATCCATTTATGGTTAAATGAAAAATTAATACAATTTCCATGTTGGAAACTTTACATTCTATGTTTTAGAACATCAAAGTATCTGTAGTTATACTATAAACTGAAAACAGTTTTTCTGGCACAGCAGCCTGTGATTTTTTTTTTTTTTTGCTTGTTTGATTTTTATTTTCAATAGTTCTGTTTCTTCAACATGATATGAAAGTTTAAAGTACTGTGAAGCATTTCAAGTATTAAAAGATGGATTCTGAGGACTGCAGGTCCTGGGTAATTTTAGTACTTTACCCACTTTAAAAAAAATTTCTTTTCCATGCTTGTTTATATGCATTACTCATTTGTTAGCTTTCTTTCATAGTTTTTAATATCTCAGCATTTTTATCTAATTTATCATTTTCATATTTTTAAGGTCCCCAGGTGCATCAAATTTTTCAACTTTACCAAAGATCTCTCCATCTCTATCAAATAATTATAACAACATGAACAACAGAAAGTAAGCAATATACCTTAAAACATTATTTAATTTTATCGCCCCAGTATGGCACAAACAAATTTTGATGTTTTGTAACTCTTAGCTTTCGATTTGTTTTGCAATATTTGGATTGTGAATTGTTACTGGTTACTGTTTCATAGTGTAGGTATTGTAAAGCATGTTAACATTAAATGAAACACAGTTAAAGATGTTTGGTAACTCCCAAGTCCTCAGTCAAACAAACACTAAAAAAGATGTTGAGCATTGTAAGAAAATACATAAAGACTTCATTTAGAGTTTAAAATGCTAAAAATTCATTGGTGTTATTATTACCCTGCCTGAATTTAGATGAACAACAAAAAAAAGTACAACCTACCTAAATTTATGGTGGTTGGTTTTCCCTATTTAGTGATGCAAAGGTACCTGGCAGCATATGTGATACCAGACATTGATTTGGGACCACTGCAGCTGAATTGTTTTAGCTATAATGGTTGTCATAGGGATTATAACCATTGATTAGTTACCAGAACTTAATTTCTGTCTCTTAGTGATAGAAGATTTGAGAGAGATCAGTCTGATAGGTGTGCTTCAATATTACAATGAGCAAAGGTTTACTAAAAGAGGGTTCTTGCTTTTAAGGGATTTCCCCATTATATTCCAAGTCAGAAGTTTAATAAAGTATGTGATAAAACTCTAAAAGAAGAGCTTTCATATTCCAGTGGCCAACTTTGTGTGTAATCTTTTTTCGTTGTACACGACTGTAAAAAAGTTGGTGAATACAGAAAAACTTGGAATTATTTCACTTCAGATCACAACAGATAATGGAGCATCTTTCAAATGCCTGAAACCAGAGAGCACTCATCTTTAATGCAAGCCAGGGGAAGTTGAAGAGGCTTATTCTTACAATGTATTCAAATTTAAAATATTTTTCCCAACATACATTTTGGGATCAAACATGAAGATGTTAAATATTAAAAAAGTGACATAAATATTAAATATCTTATACAATATCTTCCAGTTAAATACTGCATTTATCAGAAGTGATTTTTCCTAAGGGGTCAAGTGTCACTTGTGCTTCTACCAATTGTGAGTAGCCCCAACTCTCACTGTTAAACAGTTGAAATCCATGTATTTAACTGCAGTCTATTGTACTCTGTGTGTGAATGTGTAGTAAAAAAAGGTATATTGTAGCTACGATTGTGTGAAATACGACTTGACCAGAGCTGAGCCTCCAGCTGAGAGCTAATCACTCCTTCTCCAGTTGCTTATGCGAAAGACAGTTATAACACCAAAACCAAAGCTTAACAGTTACTTTTTCTTAGGGAGCCACCATTTTAAATCAAGCCAGCATAGCTTGCTTCTTTTTTTATTTTTTAATTTTCTTTTTTTAATGTTAGCTTCTCCCTAGCGATGCTGTAGTTATTTTTAGAAAGCAGTTACGAAACCAGTTGCTATCTCTTGCAGCTTTTAAAGAGAGTTTCTTCACTTGCTTTAGCTGATTTTATTTTTATTTCTTGGTTTATTTTGGAGCCAAAATGGGAGCTTTTAGAACTTAAGGTAAAATTCTGGGGGTTTTTGTTTGTTTTTTGAATTTGAGGATTTTCAACAGAAATACATGTTTGAAAGGAAGTGATATAAAATTCAGATATTATAAGGAATTGGTCCTTTGAAGTGCCTTAACTATAACTTAAACATCTGTAAATCAGGTACTAGGTAGATGTTCTCTTTAGTGTTATGAAATACTATCCATTTTTCTCTTGTAACTCAAAACACTGTGTATCTGGATGTTATGTAAGGCAGACATTCAGTGCAGAAGTATATGGTTTTCCTTACAATGCAATACTTCAATTATGAGTTTAAAATGTTTTAAAAAATCACAAATTTATTATTCACTAAAAGTTATAATACAGGAGAATCTTCACCAGCACCTCTGTCAGAATGTATGTTCAACATGAACTAGTTTAGTTATTGGGAAGTCATATCCATAAATACACCATGTACTTTAAAGTACATACTGTTGCATTAAGAATTTTTGGCTTCAAAAAGTAAGTTGAAAGATATATTTCTGTATTCAATTCTATTCTATCATTAAGATCAGTTTCTTCCTATATTTTAGTTTTCCCACAAATATCTCCTTGTCTAAGCAAGCTCTTCTTTTCCATTAATTAATACTATCTTCATTAATTTCTTAATCAACTACTTAATGTCAGCTTTTCCTGGAAATATTTTCATGTTTCTTCCTTATTGTCTCTATTGCACAGTATTTTTAGTATAATAGCAAAATTCTACATTTGTGGCACCCCCATACGTATATGAGACACTGTGACTCTAAAACAAATATTGACACTTGTTTTTAAGATCATTTTAGCTGACAAAGCTGATTTGTAAGGCAGAAAAAGCAAGTAACAGGTGTGTGTAGTAATAGTCATAAATTCTATTCATTGCAAACAAGTTTTTGCAATTATTAAATCTCAGCTATAAATACAAATTATGTTGAAACTCTGAAAAGTAGCATGTTTCTCTATATGGCACACATTTCTGTAATACTTGTCTAATCCAGGAAGTAAGCCTCAAATTAGTAAATATTTAATTGTATGTTGAGATAGTCATGTGTTAGATAATAGAAGTAGCTCGTGCAAACTTTCTCAGGTCCAAAGCCTTCATTTCTGTAAATGTGAGTTTGCATTTGATGGAACGGAGTCGTCCAAATAATTGATCGTTGGTGTTCTTTTGCCTTTACAGGTGATCGTGTTGAAAGAATAACATAGGAGGATTAGCATAATATGTGTTAGTGGATTCAGAAGAGCAGGGAGAGACACACATCATTTAGGTCTTACTGGAATTTCTGTTTATTGCTGTTACAAAGCAATACATTTCACGTCGTGGTATTTTTTAAATTATGTGGGGAGGGGATTAAAAACAGTTGATCAGGGATTTTGCTTTGGGAATTAAGTGAAAAGTTGTTTTGTTTTCTTTATTTATAACCATCGTTTCAGGCACCTAAATGACTTGATTCATCATTCAGTAGTGTCAGACAGCTGGCACCTTTGTTCACATGCTTGGTATATTTCAATATGTTCATTTCAAGAAGTGTAGATCTTAAATACATCACCTGTAGAAACATTTTATTCATGTTGCACCTGACACATGGGCAAACACACAAGGAATAATATTTTTTTATTTAAGTAGATTATAATGTTGTATTTTGCTCTCCAGACAACGAGCACGAACAATAACAAAGACTGTCATCTTTGTGTAGTGACACGAGCCTCTCCTGCTGCTTCAGGCATCTCTAAAAATTGATGGAACCCAATTATGGGTTGTTACACTTGTTAAAGTGGCTGGTCACTTAAACGCATTGGCAGTGCATTAAAGTGGTTGAAAGATTACAGAGCTCAGTAAGTGTTCCAAGCTTATAATTTTCTGGGCTCATTTTTGCAACTCAGATTCCTTTTGCAGCACTTACTGTTGGTATGTGGCAGTCCACTGTCAAAATGTGTCCTTTCCAAAGCTAGTGGTGCTTTTCCAAACATCTCTGTTTCAAATCTGTGCTCCCCAGAACTCTTGCTGCACAGTGAGTGGTCTGAGTTCATCATCATCTGAAAGCTCCTTCGAGGTTTAAAGGCAGGATAACAGACAGTATATATAAGTCATTTCAAAAATGGCACATGCAACTTAAATTTACAGATAATAAAATCTCATTCAGAAACCTCCCTTTTCCATTTTCACTATTTCAGGAACTCTGTCTAGCTGCTCAAAGGTCTGAAGATGCTTTCATTTTTTCAAATCTTACGGTTTTTTAGCACCTATTTCTTCTAAGAGCCAGCAGTGTTTTCTTTCTGTATTGCCTTTACTTGACTGCTCCATTCTAATACTACCCTTCCACTTTCCCATGATTTGGTCCTTCATTAAAGGCAACTTTCTAAAGGTTTTACTGGAGAAGTGGATGGAGGTTGGGGACGCACTATCACAAGTTATTTTTTCCAGGGCATTTCTGTTTGAATGACATTCATGTAGACTTGTCTTGCATCTTTACTTGCTTACCATTGTTAGCTGTGTAATACTGTTAATAATACTTTATTTTTTGGCCCATCTCAAAAGCATGAAAAGCAGAGGCACAATGTAATTTAAATTAAAATAATTTTTCCAGAGAAAAAATAAGTTTGCAGACTGTTAAAGCTGTAAAGAGACATCTCCTAGTCTGCTGCACATAGCAAGCACTGTATTTTGCTTGATACATTTCAACAAAATGTCACAGAAATGTGAAAGAAAAATACATTAATAGACCAGACTCATGAAACCAAGTGTGTTAACTGTATTCTGTAAACCCCTCAAATGTAGTTCTGTGGGCCAGTACAGAAGATGGAAGAGCTCAGAAATGGCTTTCCCTTTTGAGAAGTAGACTGACAATTTGTCCCTTAGAGCAAAGCAACATTAGGGATCTATCTGCATTACAATTACCTTGAATTAAATTATCATTATGTTACTTGGCTAATTTGAGGAGATCATTCACATAAATGCATTACAGCCAAAAGACACTAATTGCATTTTCTAGCTTTCTAGTGTCCCTCCTAAGGTGACAGGCCATGAAGGGTAAAAGCTGCAGAGATGGAAAAGGAAGGGGAATGAAAATCCCCAGGAAAATAATATTCAGTCTGTTTATTACCCCTACATCTCCTAAATTTCCAAAAGAGATTTCTGTTAACCATGTGGAAAGTGTACTCTTCGAGTCAGGTGAGGAAAGCCGTTGGGAGCAAGCACGGCTGAAAGTAGAAGCTTAATTGTGTACCCTGTACATGTGCTCTAGATGATCTTTAGGGTCCCTTCCAACCCAACCATTCTATGATTCGATGGTTTCTCTTACTGCGTGTGCACTGTTGAGCTGAGTTGGAGGGTTGGTTATATTGTGGAGGTTGCATTAGCACTGGTGGCAAGCTTGTGCTTTTTCTTCCCGGGGGAGCTAAGGCTTGCGACCTTAAAGGGAATTGGGGTTAATTGCAGTAGCTGAACTGGAGCTGCAAAGGGAGATGGAAGGTAATTTTCCCTGGGGATCTCTCATGCATGGGTGAACCAGGGACTAATGACAACAAAGGCCAACCGCAGAAGCAAACTTGCAGGTTATGTGGGCCTTGGAGTTCAACAATATCTTGCATAAACTAGGGTGAAGCATTTAAGTTAGGAGTAAACTGAAAGGGCAACACTAACTCTACAGGGATTTTTCATGGAGAGTGACCAGTAAACACAATGCCACTTAGCTATTCTGGGGGAAAGCCCGAGAGCAGACAAAATGCATGTGTATGGAAAAGGGAAGGATTGATAGGAAAATCAGGATTGATAGGAAAGTCAGCTCTTGAAAAGAAAATACCAGGTGTAAAAGTTTGAGAACAGCAGCTTTAAGGACAGTGGGGCTATAAACTACACCGATTTATGAGGCCATCAAAAGAGGAAAAAAAGTTCTTCCCTTTCTGCTTGAAATTTTTGATAAATCTTTTGATTGAAACAAAATAACTGTTACTCATGAAAAGTGAGTAATTGTGCAATGAGGGGACAGCTGGAATTCAGTTGGATGTAAAGAGTGTGATACTGTTCAGGAATAATAGCTGGAGTGCACCACTGAGCACTTGCATCCTCAGACTTTTATAAATCCCAATTATTCATCAGGATTTATTCTTTGCATGGCATGTTTTTCCTTGTAATTCTTAGCAAATGACTTCCAAATTTTTGTTCAAGTTGGTTGAAATGTAAATAATGGTTAGTGACTGCAGAAATACTCTTGACCTTTAGCCAGAGCTACTGTGACGCAGATGTCATTATGATCAGTGCCTGAAATAGTTTATGAAAGAGTTTAACCTTTCTGGTTGGTTGTTTTTCTAACATCTGTAGTATTACAGAGCATCCTCTTACAAGATTCTTTTGCCTTTCTAGTGTTCTCGGATGTGCTTATTTTACTGTTTTGAGGTTTATTCCGTATTTAGTATTTGCATGATTTCATCTGGAAACAAATTGCCTTAAATCTTACAATTTTACCTATTTCAGTCTCCTTCAGTTTCTCCAAACAGAGATTTATAAGGAAGTTGTTACAAGGCATTTTGCGCATTCTTTTACCTCTCAAGGCTTTCCTGCATTTGCATGCTGGATTGTGCTGTCCTAGCAGGGAAGCTATAAATAGACTGTCTGATGCAGTGAGGCAGCTATGCCACAGTGGCCTTGGAAATCTCAGCTTTCACCTGTAACTGCATTCCCATTCCCACCGACCTCGCTCTCTTGCAGTAGCAGGATGCAAAGGGGACGTAAATGATTGATTGCTGCTGGTGGTGTCTAAAGTCTGAGTGTATTAAATTTGATGGAGCAATGAAGAATGGAGTAAGCTGTGAAGCTGCTCCTATCAAAAAGGGGTAGGGTTATAATAATTATAGTTACTGCAGTACCTTAGATTTTGGTTGTTTGCAGAGGTGACTTTTAAATTAACATTAATGTTATTGCAGAAGTTACATATTCTTTAAAATCCTTTCTTGTTCACAGAAGTTACTTTAGCATTTTTAGTAATATAAGTTTGTAAAGTACTTGTATGCATTAAAGTACTATGGAGTACATGTTTACATTATGAAAGGTGTTTTGTTTTTTTTACAGTGTGAAAAATTCAAACTATTGTCTCCCATCATATACTGCTTATAAGAATTATGATTATTCAGAGCCAGGAAGACACAATGAGCAGCCAGGCCTGTGTGGCCTGAGTAACTTGGGGAATACATGTTTCATGAACTCAGCAATTCAGGTACGTACTTTAGAATAAAATTAGCTTGCCTTATTACTTGGAATTTAATATCTTGTTATATTTTTTCATGTTTGGAAACTAATATTAAGAGACTTCATTAACTAGAAGGATAGGATTAAAAGTGAGGAAATAATACATCTATATTGGTATATTAGTTGTTTTACATAGATGAATTAATTGTTTCCCCTGTTATTGCACAGTGATCAGTGTCAAAAAGAAGTTTGACCAGCATTCTGCATAAGTGAACATTTAAGTGGGAGTCTTTGCTTTTTTTGTAATGGTTGCCATGCATGCATGTCACAAAAAACACTTTTTTGTTTTGAGATGCACTTGAGTACAGATTGTAGTGCTGAAGTGTCAAAAAGTAGATGACCAGTGGATTACTGGGCCTTCGTTTCCAACTAATCATCGTGTAGTTTTAGTATGCAGGTTGACATGCAGGGAACCTTTGAACAAACTTCCATTTTACCTTTCCTCTTTGAATGGCTACTATTTCATGGATTAGATCTTTTACAGGAATGTAATAGCTTGTTTCTTTGCTATGATTGCAAGAGAAATACTAGTATACCTTGCATTACTCTTACCAAGACAAAATAAAACCTTAGTCCTTTTGAGTGGAAGCTGCAGTGCTAGATTAATTAATGATCAGAAAGAACTAGTAGTTTTATTTGGCTTTGTGTTCACATTCACATTTTTTTCCTGCTGAGTGTAAAGATACTAGATCTCAACCAAGCATACCTCAGAGTCCATGTCCTCCTTTGTTATCACAAGGGTTCCCATCTTATGTTTGTGATTTCTTTGGGTGAAATAAAAGAATAATAATAATGTTTAATTCCTTCTTTACCTGTTCGGGGGGGGGGGGGGGGGGGGGTGGAAAGTTCTGAGAAGCTGTAGTATAAATTAATGCATTCAGTTTTGCTGATTCACAAGACAGTTCTCTGTGTGAGGAATTTAGGTGTTTATTGAGCAGTGCAGCTTTTAGTTTGGCATGGTACCTTTAGTGTGTCCTTGATGGGGTGTTATTTTCTAATGCATCATTTGGCAGCTTTCTTAGCAAGGAAGGGTAAAGTATCTTTCAGTTCCACCTACTGTATCTCTCAAAGAAAGTCTTGTGCACAGCTTAATGTTATCTAAGAAATCCATGAAAGTGCTTCTTAGTGAAAACATGACGTGTTCTTATACTATGGTCTCATGGACTGCAAGTTCTACTGTCTTCTTCCTGCCACCACTTGACTTATACCTTTTTTCCAGTTACACTGAAAGCATACGTTTTACTGCACTAATTTGACATTAATTTCAGCTCCTACAGTTATCAGAGTAACACTGGATTATTCTGGCTAGAGGTGTAATGCCCATGCCTGAAGCACTTTGAACACATTTGATCTTGTCTAATCTTACAAGCAACAAAGGGATGGGCTCAAATAATACGTGGATGTCAGACTGGAGAAGTCTACTTGCAAAGATTGAGTGCTCTGGGCTTTGACCTGGGTGATGGAACAGAGTGCACCCTCAGCAAGATTAGAGATTACACAAATCTGGGAGGAGGTACTGATATACGAGATGAGTGTGCTGCCATTCAGAAGGACCTCAGCAGACTGGTGAAATGAACAGACAGGAAGCTCAGGAAGTTCAATCAAAGGAAATGTAAAGCAGAAGAATAACCCTGGGCACCAGTACATACTCGTGTAGGGGGGATGCAGGCAACCAGGTGGAAAGCAGCTTGGCAGAGAAGCACCTGGGGTTCTGGTGGACAAAAAGCTGAACAAGAGCCAGCAAATGTGACCTTGTGGCTGAGGTAGCCCACTGCCTCCTGGGCCGCTGAGAGTGTATTGCCATCAGGGTGAGAGGGGTGATCCTTCCCCTCCACTCAGCACTGGCGTGGCACCCCTGGAGCGCTGGATTCACTTCTGGGCTTCCCAGTACAAGAGTGACAGTGACGTACTGGAGCAAGTCCAGTGAGAGGCCACAAAGATGATCAAGGGATTGCATCATCTGACCTAGGTGAAGAGAATGAGCTGGGACTATACAGCCTGTAGAAGAAAAGGCTCCATAGCACTTTTATCAATGAGTAGAAATACCTGGTGGGGGAGAGTAAAGAAAACTGAGCCAAACTCTTCACAGTGATGCCCCCTGAAAGCACAGGAGGCTGTGGGCACAAACTGAAGCACAGGCAATTGCATTTAAATATAAGAAATTCTAGTTTACAGTGAGGGTTATCAAACACTGGAATAGGTTTTCCACGGAGGCTGTGGAGCCTCCATCCTTCTAGATGCTCAGAACGCAACTGGACGCAGTCTCAAGCAACCTGCTCTAGTTGACATTTTTTTCAGCATGTGATGGGACTGTGTAGTCTCCAGAGATGCCTTCCAACCTCAACCATTCTGTGATTCTATGGTCTTCTTTGTTTACCCTAGTGTAGCTTATTTACCTTCTTCAGGTGTCTTCCTTCACAATTATGACAAGACCAGGTTGGTTATCAGGATAAATCTATTTTCTTTAAACAAAATAGTTTACTGTAGAGTTTTAGAGTACGAAATAGTTTCCAGTACCATGCATGTTCTATTCCCAAAGCTCTGCTTTGATCCTTCCCATTCAGTCAGTGCTGAGTGTAATCAATGTAGCTTCCTTCAACAGAAGCACAGTTTAGTTTGTCCACTCCTGCTGATTACCACTTTTCTCAGATCTTCATTTTTCTCATACAGCATTGAGGCCCCTTAGTATTCACATAAGAGCCATTTCTGCTTCAGAAACCACTTCATTTCTCAGACAGCTTCTTGCTTTCATCTCATGTACAGTGAAGATGGTTTGCATCAGAACTGTTATCAGTGTTCCTTGAAGCAAAGGGCCAGTTCCTTACACATCTTGCTTTCCAGAGTCTGACGAGCTTGTCTGAAGGTTTTTGCCCTGTAACCGTAATAGATAGAATCATAGAATGGTTTGAGTTGGAAGGGACCTTAAAGAACATCGAGTTCCAACTCCCCTGCATGAGCAGGGACACCTCCCACTAGACCAGGTTGTTTGGAGCCCCATCCAGCCTGGGCTTGAACACCCCCAGGGATGGAGCCTCCACAACTTCTCTGGGCAACCTGTTCCAATGTCTCACTACCCTCAGACTAAAGAATTTCCTTCTGATCGCTAACCTAAATCTCTCCTCTTGCAGTTTCAAACCTTGTCCTATCACTGTGTGCTCTTGTGAAAAGCCCCATCCCCAGCCTTTCTGTAGTCCCCCTTCAGGTACTGGAAAGCTGCTATAAGGTCCCCCCGGAGCCTTCTCGTCTTCAGGCTGAACAACCCCAACTCCCTCAGCCTTTCTTCATAAGAGAGATGCTCCAGCCCCTGGATCATTTTCGTGGCCCTCCTCTGGACACGCTCCAGCAGGTCCACATCTTTCTTGTGTTGGGGGCTCCAGAGCTGGACACAGTATTCCAGGTGAGGTCTCACCAGGGCAGAGTAGAGGGGCAGAATCACCTCTCTTGATCTTGGCCACACTTCTTTTAATAGAGCCCAGGATGAGGTTGGCCCTCTGGGCTGCAGTTGCACATTGGTGGCTCATGTCCAGCTTTGGATCCACTAGTACCCCCAGGTCTTTTTCCACAGGGCTGCTCTCTAGCATGTCTTCCCCCAGCCTGTATTGATGTTTCTGGTTGCCCCGGCCCAGGTGCAGAACCCTGCACTTGGCCTTGTTGAACCTCATGAGGTTCACTTGGGTCCACTTCTCCAGCTTGTCCAGGTTCCTCTGGATGGCATCCTGTCCCTCTGGCTTATCGACTGCACCACCCAGCTTGGTGTCATCAGCAAACTTGCTGAGCGTGCTCTCAATGCCACTGTCAGTATCATTGATGAAGATATTAACACAGGTCCCAGTATGGACCTCTGAGGGACACCACTTGTCATCTGGACACCAAGCATTTGACCACTACCCTCTGGATGCGACCATCCAGCCAGTTCCTAATCCACTGAACAGTCCACCCATCAAACTCCTATCTCTCCAATTTAGAGAGAAGGATGCTATGAGGGACCGTGTCAAAGGCCTTGCAGAATCCAGATAGATGACATCCACTGCTTTTCTCTTGTCAACAGATGTAGTTACACCATTGTACAAAGCCACTATGTTGGTCAGGCAGGATTTGCCCCTGGTAAAGCCATGCTGGCTGTCCTGAATCAGGACATAGAAATGTGATAATTTAAGAATCAAAATCTGTTAAATTTTGTTTCAAGTTTATTAATAGTTCTTCAATCAATAGTAAGTGATTATTTTTAAAAGACCTTTGCTTTTCCAAGTCGGGGCTTTCAGTGTTAAAAAGCTCAAAACAACTAGTGGAGAAGTGGTGAAGAGATAGGTAAGATCCTCTGTGGTACCACAAACAGCTGTAGTCTGAGTAGGAGTAAGGCCAAGAAGGTTAAGATGCCATTGTCTTTCTCCCAAGTGCTGTTACTTTAAAAGCAATAATTTGATTATTTCATATTTTGGTTGTATTGGAACTTTGTTTTTATATAGATTTTTCAGATTCTTTTGAAGGAGTATTCCATGTATCTGAATTTAATTTACTTCAATTTTAACACCTAAGGCTTGATTTTTATTATTTAGGCCTATATGTCTGCTTTTGCAGATCTAAGCGTTAAATAAAACAGGGAAGACAAAAGGGAAGTGGTGGACTTTGTGAAAAGACATTATTATGAATGCTTGAGCCCATATGAAGCAAAAAAAAAAACAAAACGGTATTTGGCAAGTAGATGATTTATTCGCATTCACTTAGGTACATGGCTGTGTTCTAAGCTGAAAAAAACTAGAAAAATAGTCTCCTGAAGCATTACTGTGCTGCCACCTGTGGATTTTTCCTAAGTATTGCTTTGCCCTTTTGGTGAGATACTAGTGATTAGAGCTCGGTGGAATTTCTTTTCTTCTGTACTGAAAACCCAAGAGTTCACAAAGTTTTCATTTTGTGATTCAAAAACAGGAGACGAAAGTATATGTTTTAGTTAAAAGCACTCTTTTCCCCCACATATTCATTATTATGTTTTTCTCATCAGTGGGATTCTATATACATGACTTTGGAACAACAGCTGTTGAGAGCTTTGCAATAGGGCATTTCAGCAATTCTCCAGAAAGCTGATTAACGGCTGTGAATTCATCCTGACATAACAGAATCATAGAATCATTTTGGTTGGAAAAGACCTTTAATATCATCATGTCCTATATTGACCTAGCACTGCCAAGCCCGCCTTTCACCAGAACATCTTTCACCAAAACCTGAAATGTTTTTAGTGCTCTGTTTCATTCACTGTAGGCATAGGGAGTTTGAGTTAAGTGTTGTTCGGTGACAGAGCACTGGAACAGGCTGCCCAGGGAGGTTGTGGAGTCTCCTTCTCCGGGGACATTCAAAACCCACCTGGATGCATTCCTGTGTGATGTATTCTAGGTGACCCTGCTCTGGCAGGGGGGTTGGACTAGATGATCTTTTGAGGTCCCTTCCAACCCCTGTGATTCTGTGATTCTGTTGTATTAGCTGAGCACTTTTCACCATGTCTGTCACTAGGTGCTTCAGACAAAAGTAGCAGAGACAGATGTAAAGGAATTCACTTTTTCTCCTATTACTTGGATCTTTCTTTCAGTCAATCAGCTCTTGGTCTTTTGTTAGAAGGCTGAAATACAAAATTTCAATGTCCCTTGCATAAAACTTATTAAGTAAGATAGCTGAAGGACCATGATACTTACAGGAACACTCAGTTTTCAGCTCAATTTCATTATCTCATTGTCTGCTTCTCATTTCCCCAGTTTACTCACATAAGTACAGCATAATAATGTTTTCTTTGCTTTGAAATGATATTTTTATCATTATTTCTATGTAGTATCCCTTCTGGGATATGAATACATGTTTCCTCATTATCATAGGATAATTAGGGTTAGAGGGAACTTCAGGAGGTTTCTATTGCAACCTGCTCAAAGAAGGCCCATCTCTGAGGTCAGATTAGGTTGCGCAGGGCTTTTTCCAGTTGGGTCTTGAAAACCTCAAAGAAGGCTACACAGCCTCTCAGTTCCACTGCTTGACTGTTCATATACTGAAAACTTTTTTCCTTATATTGTTAACCTTTCTTGTTTCAACTTATGCCTATTGTTTCTTGTCCTCCCAGTATGCACTGCTGTGAAGAGTATTGGAATTACAGTATTCCCATGAGGCTACATCATGAATAGAGATATATATATATATATATATCTAAAAGTCACTGAAAATAAAGATTATTTATTGCTCATTTTCCTGTGCATGCTAATGCCTTCCACACCCTACTAGTTACAGCTTTGCTTTCTAAACAGTAGATTCTATGTGTCTTCAATGGTGACTCAATAGTTTAGAATTCTTCCAGGGTGTTTGTATACGTGTGTGTGAACACCAGCAATGCATGCAGTGTCGCGTAGAACAGTCGAGGCACAAATTGTGTGAAGCATCGAGTTGCAGTTTGTCTATATTTTCTTGCAGGTGTGCTTTGATCCCTTTATACTGATTATATAAACAGTTGTTAGCCACAGATTGCTCTGGTACAGAAGAATTAATTTTTTTCCTTATTTTCCAAGTAATTAATATGTAACAGGGAACTATAATTTCAATCTTAACCTTTGTCATGCTGAAAACTAATCCTTCTCTTCCGTGGTTTGTCTCATGTTTGGTCTTGGAGTTTGTACATTCTGTTGTCATCTTTTCCCTTGATCACTTAGCTAAATGACCAGTTTGGGTTCAGAGACTGAGCACTTTACTGAAGTTTTGTTGATGAAACAAAACTCATGAAGACTGCAGTACCTGAAATGAAGTGCCACTCTATTACCTATTGAGTTTGCAAACAGTTTTTCTGTCGTTTTTACTATATTTAGCTTTTTTTTATTTGTTATTCTTCATCTGTCCATATACTTGTTACCTTACCTATGTGTGCATTTTAAAACAAACAAAAAAACCAAAACCATTAGGTGGAACAGGGCACAGAAATCTGATGTCTAATAGATTGTCTTCGTTCTAGTAGTTCTTTTTTATTATTATTTTTATTGATGCTTTCCATAAGGCTTCAGTGATAACCTACAATGTATCACATAATGAGAAAACAAGAATGTAGGTTTCTTTTCAAATTGGCTTCTGGATGCCTGTTTCCTTGTGACTTTAATCATGACCTTAAATAGTTCTCCATTGTTGGCCAAAGGAAGCATGTTTGTAACAATTTAGTTTTGTCAGTTATGCTGAAAACATTGGTTTATGGCCAACTGTATTAGTTCCATTAGCAGCTACTCTTTTAAAAGTTGTGGCATCTGCTGTTGTAGGAAAATGTGTCAATTCTATATCTCAGAAATTGCCATGTTCAGATAGATACTCGTACATTTCAGTACTACCATAAGTGTCATCTTCTATTAGAATGTGGGAATTGGTATAAGGAAAAGGGCAGTTATCTGTAGTAATCTTCCTGATCAGCTGAACTGATTTGATCTCCTAAACCAGCCCAAAAATAATCCAGAAGAAAAATGAGGAGGAAAAATAAGGTTTTTGTCAGGTTAGTGAGATGAACGTTTATTGTGCAATGAGGTGAGTTCAGCAGAGAAGAGGCAGGGGGGTTGGAATTCGATTATCTTTAAGGTCCCTTCCAACTCAAACCATTCTGTGATGATTCCTGTGATTCTTTGGGCAGTAGGATTTGTCACATCACTTAGATTGAACATGCAAATTTACCTGAAGTGTAGGGTTTTTTTATAGTTAGTTTAGCATGGTTTGCACAGTATTGTTCCTGGGTATCTGGTGGAACTTGATAATCCACCCATTCATTTAGGTTTCTCCTAAAAATATTTTTTCAAAAACTCTGATTGACCACTTCTGTATGGATTCGAGAGACCAAGTGTTTCTCCTCTTAGCTGCATGGATAAGTTCAGAGCTGACAACATGGATCTCTGAGGTCAGGGGGGCTGGGGGCTGGGATCACAACTACTGGGAATAAAAGCTCTTTGCCAAGAGAAAAAAAGCAGGAGAAAAATGAACTTTATTCAGCCCTCAGTGTCCAAAAGGGCCTGTGATGTAAGGATTTTTTTGCGGTGTTGACAGCTCATGAAAGCTTTAGGTTGGGAGGGAGAGAAAGAAAGGAGTGTGATATGGGAATAGAACTCAGCTCTCTAAAGGACATGACTGTTTTTTCTTTGTGATATTACACAGGTAGTATAGATAGAAATAGGAATAACTTTTTCTTCGCTGCTCAATAAAGGTTTAATTCTTCCAGTCTCAATTGTTGCATCTTATTCAGAAGCATATGTGGAGCTAAATTTTTTTGTTCTTCCCCATATTTGCAGAAAGGGAGATGAGACTGATGAAATATTTTAATTTTATTGGAATTTTAATAGATGAGAGAATGCAGAAAGTTTATAATATTTACTGAAGAAACTGCTAAACCTATATTCTAAGGCATGGCATGGGATCATTTCAAAGTGGTGGAAAAGATTTTGTTTAAAGGAGTGTGAGGAGTTGCACACAATAATTCAAAGTTGTTTCCTAAAATTGTACATCATACTTCAGTGATTACATCCTGCTATCTCTGTCAAACTGGTACAGAGGATAAGTCATTATCTCAGTCTAAACCAGGACCCTTGCTTTCCTTGAACTAATTTCAGGTCTAAACAGCTTCACAAAATTTAAAAGAACAGAGGAAGGGCTGCACAATGTCTAGTTTATTAACATAGATTGCTGTCTTCAACAGCATGTATAAGCAGATGCCTAGGAAGATAAGGAATAGGGCAAGCATCCTCCTTTTCCTTTCCCTCCCATTCCTGCAAAAAAAAAATAAAAATCTCAGTTTTCAACTATTTTTGGCTCACATGTTGTTCTGAATGTGGTGTAATTTAGTTTAATAAGCTCCCTTGGCCCTCTCTTCCAAGTACCTACGCAGTCTCTCCTTGACACCCTGTAAACTTTGTGCATCTATAACAGCAAGAAGTTTCATAAAGCTACTATTAACGTATTCTTTTGTTTGTTTTGAACCTAAATACAAATTGTGTTGTCACACTGTGGTTGAATGGACTACTATGTCTAATAAATTCTGACATAAAGCTTTTGAAAAATGTTAATCTGTGTAGAAGTTGTAACGATAGCTGCAGCCATTTTTTTTTTTCCTTGTAGACATTATGCATTACAGTTTAAAGTATTGTTCCTGGCTGCTTTAACGAAGTTCTAACATTCTTTGTTTAGAGCTAATTCAAAATGCTGTTCTAAAATGTCTGTATTTCTGTTTACAGTGTCTGAGCAACACACCTCCTCTTACAGAGTATTTCCTCAATGATAAATACCAAGAAGAGCTGAATTTTGACAATCCTTTAGGGATGAGAGGTGAAATAGCAAAATCTTACGCAGAGCTTATCAAGCAAATGTGGTCAGGAAAATACAGCTATGTTACCCCAAGGGCATTTAAGGTCAGTAGGGAATTTAACCTAAATGTACGTTGTCAGTTTTGGTTTTGTAGTTTAAATATATGGAAATACGCAGTAATAAGAATTTGAAGTAATATTCATCAGTATGCAGTCCATTCATTTAACTGTTAAAACACTTGGATATATATTTAAATGTGCCAGCTGTCCTTGTGCTGTGGTCTTTGTGATTTAGTTTTGGCTTCCTGTCTTCATTGAAAGGCTTCTCTTCTATGACGGTGTAAGTTTTTGCTTTTCAACTTTCTGCTGTAGCATCTCAGAAGTATCTGTTCTTTATAACAATTAAGGTATCAGAAGTATTTGTATTTATTTTTTTTTTAGACACAAGTAGGACGATTTGCACCACAATTTTCTGGTTATCAGCAACAGGATTGTCAAGAGCTGCTGGCTTTTCTTTTAGATGGATTACATGAGGATTTGAATCGAATTAGGAAAAAGCCTTACATTCAGTTAAAGGATGCAGATGGGAGACCTGACAAGGTAATGCTTTTGGTGTTGATCTTCATTTTAGTCAAGGCTGTACATTGCAAGGTACTTCTACATGCTTGTGCACTGAAAGGTTGGGTCACTGATCACCTGTTGCTTTTTCTGGAAGATGTTTCAGAAAATAAGCCAGGACCTTAAAATGGAGATCTTACTCAAGTACCTGTGTAAATTTCTGTTTATTTGGAAGATAATTTAGGGGGTCAGAGGGTGCTAAGGCTTTGTTAAGACCTTTTTGTTAATTCAGTGCTGAGTTCAGTTGGAAAAGCTAATTCCATTCTGTTGTTCTTTTATTCTTATTTCTACTGTATGCAGCGTTCTTTCTCTCTTCACTACTCTTATATTAGGGAAGCTCTTCTACCATTGAGCTACAAGCACATAGATAATTACTTTTGCTGCAAGTATGAGTTACATCAGACAGAATTTTTAGTGTTATTTGCTTTAGTCTTGCCCCAAACCACTTGAAGTCTCTCTCAGACTGTAATACCACTGACAGAATCTCTGTCCTGGGAAAAAACATACACCTTTTAACCTGTGATCTTGACAGTCGTAACATACCTTATAGGGTCCTTTGGAGTGATATTTCTAAGTTTAGGTGGTAACTGGGAATGTTCAATCAAGTATTACGATTCATTTCCTACTATTTTGTCATAACCCAGGTCGTGCTTTAATTGCAGGTGGTTGCTGAAGAAGCCTGGGAAAACCATTTAAAAAGAAATGATTCCATCATTGTAGATATATTTCATGGCCTTTTTAAATCCACCTTAGTTTGTCCTGAATGTGCTAAGATATCTGTAACCTTTGATCCCTTCTGTTACTTGACACTTCCATTACCCATGAAAAAAGAACGCACTCTGGAAGTTTATTTAGTTAGAACGGATCCACTGGCAAAGCCTATGCAGGTAAGCCTCTCAGTTTATGTACAAAACTCCTGATTCATCTGGCATAACAATGAAGCTGAGTTCCTTTACTTTTTTTAAACTTATAAGCACAATAAGCAAACCCAGCAAGCTTTAGTTTCCTGGCATGTGTTCTGAAGTTCCACTTCGAACGCCTGAGGAAGACTATACATACCTTTCTCTATTTCTGTCAGTTTCAGGGAAGATATTGGTAATTTCTCTTTGGTTGTGCTAATAAGGTTTCTTAATCTTTAAAATGTATGCTGTCCTCATTTTTTTATTTTAGTGTTGCTGTAATGAATCTGTAGGGTTATTAAAAAGATACACACTTAACGCAAACTTAATTCCTCAGTTTATTAGGCAAATATTCGATAAAAGACAAATATTTATAATAAGTGACACAAACAAACCATTACTAAATATATTAGGTAGTCCGTAATTACCCTGTGCTATGACTTAATGGTCAAAAGAAAAAAATCCAGATGAGATCTTTTTTTGTTAAGAGCATCTCTTGCCTTTTTTAGGAGGGATGGTATTATACACCTTAGGTTGGCATGAAACAATGTGCATATGTTATGGTAACAAAATAGTGATAAAGTGGTTCTATCTGTACCTTATTGGGTAAGCAAGGATAGGGGAAAACAGTGTAACACGAGCAGTTGGGTGGACTTGCATAGAGGCTTCAGCACTTGAAATCAGAGTATTATAAGAAGGAAAGCGGGGAAAAGGAGTGTTCTCAAGGGCAATGTAAGTTAGGGAAGTCAAAGATAAAGGGACATGTATTAAGTAGTGGGATATGAGCCTGCTATGTATTTAATTATTTGTGAGAACAGGTATGCACAAGGGACACACAGTAGTAAAAGATGACCCTGGATGACATGTGACAGGGCTTTGCAGGAATGAATAGATGGGGAAGACTACGAGTTCAGTAGATCTTTTGTGAGTCTAAGTAACTGTAAGACTTAAGGAGATACCAAACACATGCTGCACTTGGCAATTAATTATGAAGTTATAGCATGTTATTTCTAATTAATCCTGTCTTTGTTTATTATGCAAATAACAGGTAAGAGTCCTATGTGTGGAGTTTCATTACAAACTGCAGGTGTACTGCACTAAGGGAAGCCACAGAGAGGTTTTCTTTGACTTCAGGTTCTCTCTCTGCATGTGAAATTAGAATTCAGTCTTTATCCATTGCCTGCCATTGCTTTTTTCCCCAGCAATACTTTATAAACAACTCGAGTTGTGTTCCAGATTTAAGAATCTAGTCAATAGCATGCATATTATTTAAAGGCTTTAAATAAGTAGGTGCTGTTGAAATATAAATCTAAGTAATTGTAGCTGTTAGTCTTCTTATGGGGAAAGTAAACTAACATTTGAAAAAAATCATTCTATAGACTAATACATGTATTCAGAGTGTCCATGTTTGTATGAGTAAAGTTGTGAAGGTAACTATGTTTTCAGCAACATACAGAATTTGTGTTAGTTGATTTACATTCTTTACACCTTAAGTTCAAGAATCTGAAACAAGTATGCGAAGTACAAAAAACATGTGAGAAGTTGTTTGGTTTTTTTCTCATGCATATTTGTTTTCTGAAGAAATTAAAGTGACACTTTATTTTTTTAGTACAAAGTAGTTGTTCCCAAAATTGGAAATATATTGGATCTTTGCACAGCATTGTCAGCTTTGTCTGGGGTTGCTGCAGATAAGGTAAGAGTGATTTCTTATACGAGGCACAACAATGAACATCTTAACACATATTAAGCTGATTTAATGATGCATACTCCACTTTCTTTTTAGATGATTGTTACCGATATATACAATCACAGGTTCCACAGGATATTTGGAATGGATGAAAATCTAAGTAGTATTATGGAGCGTGATGACATTTATGTGTAAGTACAGATAACATGCTTTATGTCTCTTTGCAGTTTGTTCAGTTTGCAAAAGATCAAAATACGCAAGATAAAGACAAGTCTTGGAGGTTTTATTATTTTTTAATTTTTCCCCTTTGTAGCCTTTTAAATTACAGTTGTCCTTTCTATTTCTGATTGTTTTTCTTTTAGATTTGAAATTGCTATCAATAGAACAGAAGATACAGAACAAGTTATAATTCCTGTTTGTTTAAGGGAAAAGTGCAGGCACACAAGCTACAGCCATAGTGGTTCTTCACTGTTTGGTCAACCTTTTCTCATAGCAGTGCCTAGAAACAATACTGAAGATAAACTGTATAACCTGCTGCTGCTAAGAATGTGGTAAGGTTATTATTGAAAGAAAAATGCATTTGTCATGAATAATGCTAATACTTGGAATCAGTAGGCACTTGTTTCTACATGCATTGCTAACAAATTGATTAGATTTGAGCATTAGCCTTTTGTTTCCTTTCTGTTAAATATATTAAATCTAAAATTTTAGCCACTTGAGGTGTGGATTTTTATTTGCTTTTTTGTTAGCATTACCTCATCTAAAAATTATTTGAGGAGACAGTAGAGAGTCAATCGGTATCGTCAGTTTAGGGCATCCGTTCTGCTGTGTACATAACTGCTTGCTAGGGCTTGGTAAAATGGAAATGTTTTGCCAATTGCTCTGCTATGCTTTCACCTCCTTTATCTACTATACAAGTTTATATACTAATTTATGTTGTAAAACTACATGGTAGACACTTTCGAAGACTAGACTGGAATAAGTGTCATTATGTAGAAGAAATTAGAATCACAGAACCTCCGATTCAAATTTATGCTTCATTTTTTGTTGATGTAAGTAACACCAAGAATCAAGTCGTATACAATCAAGTAACTGCCAGAAGTGTTGGATCATAGACAAGCAGGGTTTCATATGTGCCTGTAACAGCAGACATATTAGACAAGAAAATTATTAATTCTGAATAAATCAGAAAGTAGTGCAGGAACAGTACACTAGAAATGATTTGCTGTCTGGCTTGAACAATGTAAATATTTAAAATCCATTGATTCTGACCGTTGCTTTCATTTGTTACATTTAGCCGATATGTAAAAACATGTAGTGAAAGTGAAGACACTGAAGGATCCCTACATTGCTGTAAGGACCATGGTATCAATGGTAATGGCCCAAATGGAATACATGAAGAAGGATCTCCAAGTAAGACTGCAGTATTTGACAGAAATACTTGTTCAGTATTTTGTATTCAGTTTGAAACTGAAGTCAGTTCTGTTGTGTCTTTCAGTTAGTTCAGTCATTTCTTCCTCTTTATTCTTCCAATGGTTTCAGGTGAAATGGAAACAGATGAACAAGATGATGAATCCAGCCAGGATCAGGAACTTCCTTCAGAGAATGAAAACAGCCAGTCAGAAGACTCAGTTGGAGGTGACAATGATTCTGAAAATGGATTATGTACTGAGGAAACTTGCAAAGGTCAACCACTCATGGGACACAAAAAGCGATTGTTTACATTCCAGTTCAATAATTTAGGCAATACTGACATAAATTACATCAAAGATGATATCAGGCATATTAGATTTGATGATCGGCAGCCTAGGCTTGACGGTAAGTCCTGGGGAACAGGTTGGGCAACATTTGATTCTGATACTTTTTTTTTCTGACTCCACTTCCATAGCATAATGTTTTGTTCTCTCTGGGTGCTATTTTATATAATGTTTCCAATAGTAAATTCAGTATAATTAATTTATTATTGTAATTAACTCTCAGAAATGCAGAAATTGTGCGTGCCTCAATTTTTTGTCTTAAATTCTTGCCAGCACTGTTTAATTCATTTTGAAGAGTGCATGCCCAAAGTTAATACAATATCATGTAAAGCAAGAAATTAATATTAAGAGAAAACATGTGTTTAATTCTAGAAAGATCTTTCCTTGCTTTGGATTGGGATCCTGAATTGAAGAAGAGATATTTCGATGATAGTGCAGCAGAGGTAAGCTGTTTATGTTGCTCCCATTCCCAGCTCTAATAAAACTTCAATGTGAAAAATAGAGCTTAATTAACGTGACATAAGAGATTGCAAGTGTTCAAAAGAAGTAGCTAGTATAGCTTTTTTTCACATTATTTGTAGTAAACACGTTGTCATAAATAAACTTCATTTGCACATCTAAGTAATTAGCAAATCTGAGGCTTGCTAATTTGGAAGTGAATCTAAAGCTGTGAAAACTTTTTGCTTGAATGGTTTCTGATCAGTTTTTCCATGTATAGGAGCTTTGTAGTTACTGTTTATAGTAAGACGACATCACTAAAATGAGTTTTGTTTCATTTGTTCTCTTAACTCAAGAAATACTTCTCTTTAGGATTTTGAAAAACATGAAAGTGTGGAATATAAGCCTCCCAAAAAGCCTTTTGTGAAATTAAAAGATTGCATTGAGCTGTTCACAACAAAGGAAAAACTAGGTGCTGAAGACCCATGGTAAGTACAAAAAAATAAAATTGTTGTTTTCTATGCTGTATTTCTCAAAATTTAATCAAAGGCACACTTGAACATTAACAGAGATAGCTACTTAACTTACTAATGGTATTTCAAATGCTGTCTTTTCAAGCGTAGTTGAAAATTCTCAAAATGTTTTCTCTTTTGATCCATTGCTTAGCTAAATTTGTTACCATATACAGAAGGTTATGTTTTAGATGGGAGACAATGCATTCAGAAGAAGGAGGAAGGGTAGATCCAAAAGATGTTCTAGCATGTGAACTGTTATCCACAGTGAATTAACAATATTGTGCCAAATCCAATGCAGTGGTTTAAACAAAAATTCCTTTCTGAGATGAGGAAGGTTGGTGCATACTGAAGATTTTTTAGTGCAAATACATAACTCGCCTTGTCATTGATACAAGAAATGAGGATGTGCTTAGACAACAGGTTTGGGGGATGGAGAATGTCTGTGGTCAGTACAACTTCTCAAAGTCATGTTCCAATCATTCAGTTTTTGTCAGAGACTTTTATTGGGATTTGTGGTTCTTCCAAATCATAATTTGGAAAAAAAGCTGTGTTTTAACTAAAGATACAGGGACTACTACAGGAGACGAGAATTCTGTCTTGGGGGGTGCTGCTTTTGTGTTTAAAATGCTGTAGAGCTTCACTGTGAGCACGCTTGCACACTAGCACCTCGTATTTTAAGCTGAGAGAAATATCAGTGGCATTAGTAACAGAAGATAGAAAGTGCGTGTGTTTCAGCTTTTGCTTGTTCAGTTCCTCCCACGTTACTGGCTTTCTCTGTGGTGATGTATTTCAACAAACAGACCAACTGCAGTTACTTAAAATTGTTTGTGTTTTGTGGTTTTTTTTAGGTATTGCCCAAACTGTAAAGAACATCAGCAAGCTACCAAGAAGTTAGACTTATGGTCACTGCCCCCTGTACTGGTAGTTCATCTAAAGCGCTTTTCCTACAGCAGATACATGAGGGACAAGTTGGATACATTGGTTGACTTTCCAATAAAGTAAGACACGTAAATATTTTGGTGCTTAGAACCGTAAAGTTAGCGTGACTAGGACATGTTAATCCATTAATTACATAAAATGGTGTTGTTCTTAGCTTGCATATATGTGGATTCAGTAAACATAGATGACAAAATGCTTGTAGGTGAAAAGTATCAACTTATAAAAATAATGATGGTAGATCAGCGTGGAAGAACTCTGTTAGTAGTTTTGGCGAAGACTGCTGGTTCCTGTTGCACTCCTCACAGAGTGAGAGAGGTGCACTGTCAGTGTAGTCTGGTGTATTTGTTTTTTGTGGGGAATACAAAGTAAAGCGCTCAAAGAGCACCAAAAAGAGAAATGTTTAAAAGCATTATTAACATGACCTCCTTTTGTTTTGGTTTTTTTTTTGGTGTGTGTTGTTTTTGTTTTGGTTTTTTTAAACAGTGACTTGGACATGTCAGAGTTCCTTATTAATCCCAATGCAGGGCCTTGCCGCTACAACTTGATTGCTGTCTCCAACCACTATGGAGGAATGGGAGGAGGACATTGTAAGTTGATGTCAAATGTCATCATTCTACATGTTAGCTTTTTTTTCCATGTTTACTTTTATTTAAGTTTTGATCACTTAAAATCAATAGCATTTTTTAATTATTGAGAGGACAATTTTTTTTCATTAGCCTGAAATGCTTTCACAAGTATTCTAACACAAAAATCGACATGAAATGAACTTCCTAGGATAATTGCAGGGTCTTCAATACTTCTAGATACGCATATTTTGTCACACTTACCTGTACTTTTGTACCTCGTGTGTCTTCTTCAAAGAAGACAAAAAAATGAAAAGTGTCTGAGGGGTTTTGGCTGTCCTTTCTTATTATACTTTCACTTCAGAAGTGGAGTGTTATTGATTAAGCTTTCTTTGCTTAAAGGAAGTGTGAAAGTATGAGCCTGATAGTGATAATAGTTTTTAGTTAGTTAAATGTCAACTATTTCACAGTAACAGACTCTAGCAACTGATCGTGTTACATCTATGAAAATACAAAGTCCTCAGACGTTGTTCTTTTTTTTGTTCTAGATACTGCCTTTGCAAAAAATAAGGATGATGGAAAATGGTACTACTTTGATGACAGTAGCGTGTCCACTGCATGTGAGGACCAAATAGTGGCAAGTACCTTTTGTATTTATAAAATTGGGATTGTTGATGATGTTTTCTTCTTGGGGCGGGGGAAGAGTAAATAATTAACCTTGCAGTAAATTTGTAGGTAGTGGTTTGTGTTCTTTCAAAGGACAGTACAAAACAAAAATGGTTTGCTCCAGACATGCAAAAATCACTTACGTGAAGGCTTTGTTTTCCTTTGTAATGTTACCTGATGGACTTGGAAGCAAAAAAGTTGGTAACTTGGATTGTATATGCTTTGCTGGAACCTTATGAGCGTAGACACTTTTCTCTTTTACAGTCCAAAGCAGCATATGTGCTCTTCTACCAGAGACAGGACACAATCAGCGGAACTGGCTTTTTTCCCCTTGACCGGGAAACTAAACAAGGTGCTTCAGCTGCCACAGGCATCCCACTAGAAAGTGATGAAGACAGCAATGAAAATGATAATGATATAGAAAATGAAAATTGTATGCACACTAACTAATGGAAGAACTAGAAGCCATAAAAGAGACTTTCTTACAGGGGATACCTATTGAAAGAGTGAAATTGCCCACCAAATTAAGAATAAAAATCTGAGACGGGGAATTTCAGATAACAGAATGTAAATCTTTATTACATTTTAACATGTGCAGTACTTGAAGTGAAACAATAAAAAGTTTAACAGAAATTGTCTCTAATGCATTTACAGTCTTGTATTCACAAGCTATATATAGGAAATCACAAATAAACCCCTTTTAAGTTTTCTGCTACTGTTCTGATGGATTATGTTTTCTTTTGTTTTGGATGTGAGTTAATAACTGAAATGTTAAATCTGTGGACTTTGGACATCTATTTTCTTAGTACTGCAAGAATACTACTGCCAAGTCTAGTTTCTGGATTAATATATACATATTCCTTAGGCTGTCACACAGGCTACAAGTAAAAATATCATAAATATATAAGCAGTAGTTTTCTTGAAAAAGCAAATTTTTCTTTCTCCCTTTTTTTTTTTTTTTTTCCTAATTCGGCCACAATAGAAGAAATAGCTTGAAAAGGTGTTTTAACCTTTTGTGATATAGTTGAGCATCCAGAATATTATGTTCATCTTACTGCTGCTGTGGAACAGGTTCTGGATTTCATGCTGCATTAACAAAAAGTTTTTCAATTAAATGTAAGTATCCTTTGTTGCTTGTTGGAATCTACTCTGCAGACATAATTCCTGTTAACTTGCTTATAAGACATGCATAATTTTAATCTGGTGTCAGTCCAAAATTTAAAATTGTGCTGTAAGTTCTCTCTCCCCAGTTTTTGTAGTTTGGCAGCTTGCAAACTACGTTGCAATAGGGTCGGAGTTACTAGTATTCTGTATCCATAGTAATGACTGTGTATCGGGCTTAGATGAGAATTTTTTTCAATATAACCTGCCTTTAAATTGTCAATGAACAAAATGGTTTTAAAGGTAGGCTTGTTAATTTTCTTTGTGTGTTCCTGATGGAATTCACCATAGCCTTACAGCATATCTGAAAAGGTAACTCATTATAAGAGAATTGGCATTTGCATGTTCAAGTCAGAACCTGTACAGTATATAAGGCATACAGACTTTGAATTGGATTTTAGTTAACTATGTTCAGGGGTCCAGGATGCCAAAATAAGTGTGACAGTTTGATACATTTTTAAATTTGCTGCTTTCCCTTTGATCTAGTTGGAAGAATGTATTGTTGATTTGTATACAATACTGCCTTTGGGAGAGGCTCTTAAGTGTGTGGGCACACTTCACATATCTGCTACCTGGAGAATTGCTTTGTGTCCCACTGTTGAAACAAATAATTTAAAAAAGAAAAAAGCAAAAAGTATGATGTTCTTCACTTGAACTAATCAAATACAATAGGTTATAAATTGTGTATTGTAAATAAAAGTTCACTCTGTGAGTGCACATTTTGGTAAATTATTTATTTATGTTAGCATTAAAGTTTAAGAAATTGCATTTGACCAGGATATAAATGAGATATGTTGGACATGGCTTTGCTTTATACCTTGATATTAAAACTGGTGTTTCATCCTGGTATTTTAAGGCTGCTTTGAGGTTGTTTTTTTTTTAAATGTAAACTAACCTCCTGCATGACAGAGGTTAAAATTTTGTCTGCACTTGAGTTCACTTGGGTTTACATTTGAAATGCGCATGTTTATTTATACAGATTTCAATAAAGCTATTCAAGGCCTTAATTAGTCTTCCATTTTCTTACAAATTCTTTTCCCACAGTGTCTGTGTAATGGTAGCCTTTGTCTAAGACATCATCAGTTACAAAATGGCTGTTTGATGACCAACACAGAATACAGTTAATAGTATTTCCAGAAGATAGCATACATACCAGGGATTCTCTCCTGTCATTGTCTAGCTCTAAAAACATTTATAACGCTGCAAAAAAAAGTTATTATCATAAGAACCTAATTCTTTTTTTAAAAGTAATACTGTAATAATAATCAAATGGAAAGACACTAAGTGTGAGATGGTTGGTGAAATGGGGCAATATATTTAAGATTAGACAAACCCAATATGGTGGGGGGAAAATGATACAAGCTTTTGGCTTAAAATCTTGTATTTAGGTGTGGAATACAGTAAGCCAATACAAAGCTATGTACTAGATAGCTTGTGAGTTTAACTTCCTTATTTTACTCAGAGCACTTGAGAGATAAGATGTATCTCTGGAGCAGAGGAAGTAATCCTGGAGAAGCAATCTTCTCTCTGAGTGACATACACAAATGCCTGCCCTACATTCATACTCCCATTGGTTTTCCCATATCATGTTAACCTAGAACTTGCTTGGAAAAATGACTAAGGAGCAAAGGATCTGGTTCAACTTAATGAAGTCTCACTTTGGATTTTGTAGATTGGATCTTAAATATCTCCTAATGTATTTAATTCTCCCCTTAAAAATGCAGGTATAGATACATATGTGGGATCTTATATTTGACAGAATGTACTTGCCTGCTAGTTGTTGGATCATCCAGATAGAGCTTAAAAGGATATTGTTCAAAGTAACATTTATTTAGGAATAAATTACATAGATAGTTTCTATTTTTTTTTGTTACTGGTAGTTTGGCTTCCAAGTTTACACAAGGCGAGTTTGTAAGCATCCCAACCAGATATAAAAATCAGTAACATTTCTATATGACTGTTTCAAAGGTTTCTGGGAATTCAGCCAAGTTGTGAGTTTCATAAAACTATTATGTATTCACATATAGGATATGATAATTCATCCAGTGTTTAAAATTACAGAATGCATTATTCTTTACAGTGTCTATAAAAAGTTACTGTCACTCAACTAGTCATTTATATAGAGAAGAAAGAGGGTCCTAACATCTCTTATGAATCATGTCATAAAAATCTACAGCACGCTTTCTTTTTTCAGTTACATTGACAGCAAGCTTTTTGGTGGCTATACATATCAGCATAAACCCCAAAATTAAAAGATTCAGCTAACCTTGATAATGTGACAGCCACAGAAACAAAACAGAGGAGGAGGCACAAGATCGCATGCAATTCCCAGTTACTCCACAGATTTTGTGACAGCAATATATCATGTAAAGCCTGGCTGGGAGGGAAGGAGAGGTGATGAGATACTGCCCAGGACTTCTTGTTTTAGCTGGCTTCGGACAGCTTTCTGGATGCTTTGGTGCCCACCAGAAAAGCTGCCAGATACTACCCTGCCAGATGATGTGGAAACATCTGCATCTACAGCTAGTTGCTAAGGGGAAGGGAGCAACCCCTTCTAGCTTTCCCAGCAAGTTTGATCTGTGTTACACAGCACATTGTATTTGTAAGTGTTTTGAAGTCTTTAAGGGGAAGTCAGTATAGACAGGCAAAGGAACTAATTGCCAAACACACCAGTTTTCTCAAAAAATTATGCTGCCTTCTTTGATGTCAGACTCTAATTTCAGGGTATGGTTTCTCATTGATTCTAAGTAGTAGTTACTTTGACAAAGAGAATCACAATACATGTAGTGAAACAGGATGAATATGAAAGCTGTATTTGTTAGAATAAGCATATTCTGAATCAGCAGGTAAAGGGCATTCTTCAGATTTTTTTTGTCTTTTTCCTTAGGACATAAACAAATTGATTGTGAAAACAGTTCCACTTCCTTAGTTCCAACATTGCATGCTTTGCGGGCAACCATGTGCTCCTGAGGCAGGCAGGGGCCTGCCTTACTAAAATAATAACTTGTAACAGGATGGAACCTCCAGAAGAGCCCAAATGTGACAAATTTATGAACACTCATCTATTAGCTAGGGAATAAACTGGGTTACTATATGCCAGGTAGCATCAACAGACATCCTGGGCCAAATAATGCAAAAGCTGATACAGGACTCAAAGAATTCACATTAGCCAGTATGGTTTTATGAAAAGTAAGTTCCTTTGTTTGTTCTTTTGAGAGTTTTTATTATTTTGTTACTATGGATTTTCTACTTGAAAAGGAGAATTGATAAAGATCATAGTGCAAGTGCATCTAGGGTTATTCAAGCACTTGTCACTTAATTATCACATGAAGTATCACATTACTCTCAGCAAAACGTGAGCGTTACACAGTATCGCAGTATCACAAAGTAGTCTCCATTAGGAATATGGGGATTATTGGAGAAATTGGTGGCACTTGGCCTTAAATTAATGCTTCTATTCAGTATATAAAATATTCAGATCATAGCTACAGAAGGTGAGTTGTATCCAAGGAAGTGGCAAGTACCCTTAAATTCTGTGCAGACCTGGTGGACCATCAATTCAGCGGGAGCTCCCAATGGGAAACGCTGGCATAAGAATTTATCCTTGGATGCATAAGCAGAAATTAATTTAATCTTCCTAGGTCAGTGGTAAGGATACTGGGAAAATATTCTACCTTTTAGAAGTTTACATTGTAAATTAGGAGACATTACAGAAAAAAAAGATGCAACCTTTAAGTAAACACATTTGCACTAATGGATATAAAGAAAAATAGTTTCTTCAGACTACTCAGAAGTGCCTCAGGTTGTGTGCAATACCTTACGAGGGGGAGCATAACTATGCAGGAGGAATTGGAGAGAAACGTTCAAAGAACTAATGGTTCAAAACTGAAATCAGACAATCTGAAAAGAGGTAAGTGTGGGAGTTTTATGCAATTACTTTATAACAAGGAGAGTATCAGCAGAACAACCAGCAGAGGCAAGTGGTGGGTGCCATGTTAACCCTGAACTGGATGCCCTCCCTTGGCTAAGGAGGGAGGCAGCCCATCCTCCCCCCACCTGGATGGAGGTGTAGTCTGAGCAATCTGCCTCAGCTCTGAGATCTGTGAATCTGTAAATACCCTGCTCGTTTCAGAGAAATGTTAATACCTCTTCAGACCAAATGGTACCAATTAAAAATCACTTTAGTTTTGAATGGAGACCTGTATCTGTAGGTATTTGCTTTGAGCTCAGCATGGTTTGAGGCAAAGCTTCACTCACCAGTGTTGTAAGAATTCATTAATATGGCAATAAAACCCACACTCTTGTTTCAGGGTAACAAACAGTATGATTTTTCTTCCCTTCGTGCACCATTACTACTAACTTAAACTCATGAAGCCACTCCAAATCCTGTCTGAATGACCTCTTTGATTTATTGTCATTTCCTCAAAGTAACACTTCCCCGCAGTGACCACCTAAACTGAAACACATATCTCCCTTTTCCTTCTTTCTTTGTGTTGCTGGAAGAGCATCCCTATTTCTCCGGGACAATTTTTGTTAATGCACAATCACCAGTTCAGACATGCCCCTTTTGAAAAATGCACAGTTCCTCAAAACTTAAAGTTAAAACCTACCCATCGTGGAATTGAAACAAGGTCTCCAGCCAGTACTGGGGTGCACAAAGGCATTTTCCAGAACACAATGAAGGGTGTCTGGAAATAATTCAGCTGAGCTATGCGTGTTTTCAAAACCTGTCAATGTTATAAAATACATACTGTGCTGTGGGTGTTGTGTGAGTGTGAGTATGTCTCTCAGCTGAGGAGAAAGTCTGAAAACAGAGGAGACAGTAATTAGTAACTCTGCATCATCTATACCTATTAAAAAGCAAATGCAAAGACTATCCCTTCTGCCAACTCAGATGAATGTTTCTTAGTGGTACTCAAGAAATACACAGTTTAGGACTGCTCATATAGGACTGGTTTCCTTGTGCAACTTGTTGAGTAAAAGGTATTTGGATCCTATTTGAGTTCTGCTCTCCCTGTTCCAATGGGTGTCTTTGTTTAGCCCATACCCATACCAGGGCTAAACTGAAGTTTAACTAAGTTACGACCAGTTAAGCTAAACTGATCTCTCACCCAATGACCCCTCCCAAGCCAAGGAGGGGAACAGGGAAGGGGAGCCCTGTGGGCTGAAATACAGTGTTGATGAAATAACAAAACTTAAACAACAACATGAAGTCAATAAGCTTGGACTCAGCCTAGACAGAATCACAGAATCACAGAACCACCAAGGCTGGAAAAGACCTTTAAGATCATCAAGTCCAGCCTATGACCTAACACCACCACATCAGCTAGACTATGGCACTAAGAGCCACATCCAGTCTTTCCTTGAACACATCCAGGGACGGTGTCTCCACCACTTCCCTGGGAAGTCTATTCCAATGTCTAATCACCCTCTCTGTGAGGAAGTGCTTCCTAATATCCAACCTAAACCTCCCCTGGAGCAGCTTCAGGCTGTGCCCTCTTGTCTTGTTGCTAGTTGCCTGAGAGAAGAGTCCAGCCCCCACCTGACTACAACCTCCCTTCAGGTAGTTGTAGAGAGTGATAAGGTCCCCCCCAAGTCTCCTCTTCTCCAGGCTAAACAACCCCAGCACCCTCAGCCTCTCCCTATAAGACTTTCCCTCTAGTCCTTTCACCAGCCTTGTTGCTCTCCTCTGGACCTGCTCCAGCACCTCAATATCCTTCTTGAAGTGAGGGGCCCAGAACTGTACATGGTACTAGAGGTGAGGCCCCACCAGTGCTGTGTACAGGGGGAGAATGACATCCCTACTCCTGCTGGCCACACTATTCCTGATACAAGCCAGGATGCCATTGGCCTTCCGGGCCACCTGGGCACACTGCTGGCTCATGTTCAACCAGCTGTCCACCAGCACTCCCAGGTCCCTCTCTGCTGGGCTGCTCTCCAGCCACTCTTCCCCCAGCCTGTAGCGCTGCCTGGGGTTATTGTGGCCAAAGTGCAGGACCCTGCACTTGGTCTTGTTGAATTTCATGCCATTGGCCTCGCCCCATCGACCCAGCCTGTCCAGGTCCCCCTGCAGCTTCTTCCTACCCTCTGGCAGATCGACGCCCCCCCTATCTTGGTGTCATCTGCAAACTCATTAAGGGTGGACTCAATCCCCACATCCAGGTCATCAATAAAGATGTTGAATAGGACTGGGCCAAGTACTGATCCCTGGGGGACACCGCTGCTCACTGGACACCAACTGGATGCAGCACCAGTGACCATCACTCTCTGAGCCTGGTCATCTAACCAGTTGGGTTAGATGGGTGCACCTGTCCAAGCCATGGATTGCTATCTTTTCCAGGAGGATGCTGTGGGAGACTGTGTCAAAGGCCTTGCTGAAGTCGAGGTAGACCACATCCACAGCCTTCCCCTCATCCACTAGGCAGGTCACCCAGTCATAGAAGGAGATGAGATCGGTCAGGCAGGACCTTCCTTTCCTAAACCCATGTTGGCTGGACCTGATCTCCTGGTTGTCTTCTACATGCCGCTGGATGGCACTCAGGATGATCTGTTCCATAATCTTGCCAGGCACTGAGGTCAGGCTGACAGGCCTATAGTTCCCCGGATCCTCCTTCTGGCTCTTCTTGGGGACCTTGCAAGTAGCAGAGGGAGCAGCAGGCCAAGAGGGAGGAGCCCCAGGAAAGAGGACTCTCCACCCTCCCCATTTATACTGAGCCCCTCAGGACACCCCTGCTAGCCATGTTGGGACAACAGCCCTGACCTGAGCTCCCAGCTGACAGAGCTACCACTGGCCTGCCCTCCATGGCTGGCCTAGGATCCTGTCCCAGCAAAACTAGGACAATGGGGAAACAGCAGTTTTCATAAACCCTAATATAATTCAGCTGCAAGTGAACTGGCCAGTGTAAGTTACACAGCATTGCTACCTTATAGTTGCATTTGCCAGATCAAATAAAAAGCATTAGTCATGTTGACTAATTTTGCATTACCTAAAAGCTGCCCAGTGAATTAAGTGCGGTGTCTGCATAACCTACTTATTTGGTGAGACTGATGTCCTGAATAACTTTGCCATGTATGATATGGATCCTAAATACAATCTGTAGACCTGAGACCTAGATTCAGACACAGTTTTCAAAAGTGTACTAGGGCTGTCGCTAATGGCAGGATGATTTTCATATCTTTTACTTAAAAACATTCTTTGCCACCAATGACTTTCTGGCCTCTGACACTATGTGAATGTTGCTGGGTTTTACTGTAAAATAAAACCATTTATATACTAAAAATATTTTGTTTTCCGAATTCTCAATTAAGAAAATGTTGTGGACATTTTGGATTGATGCACTACAGCTGGGCAATAAAGTCAATGGAAATGTTTTGATCAAACCTAATAAAAACATTCAGATTTCTGATGCCTATAATGCACAACAATCACATTCAACTGATGGGATGGAGACAACAAAACTTTCTTCATAAAATATCCTTAATTGTTGAATTAACTTCTTTTTACACAGTTGAAAGAAATTAGATGTGTATATTGAGTTTTGATGTAGGAAATTATGCTTTCAGGAAATGTGACCTTAGACATTTCTGTAATATTTTTCAGATAAGGTAGCAAAGATTAAGAGATAAATAAAAAAAAAAAAAGTTTGTAGAACTACTTAAAAGGATTTGGTAATACATTTGTTTATCCTCTCTCTATAATTTGAATTTCTGTTTGGTTAATGTCATGCTCAGTAAGACTGTCATTTAGAAAGCTCATTTTTATTATGTAAATTACTCCCTTAATATTGAGTGTGATACTTTATTATTTTCCCATTTTCCCAGTAGCATATGACAATATTATTAGAATTTTACAGACATGTTATTCTTTCCTTGAAATAAAAAGCCCACATAGACATGCCAACTTAATTTATTTAACCAATAAAAATCTTCCCAAAACTTCTGTGAACAATGTGCAGCTAAAAATAAACAGAAACAAATCAGATTTAAGATCTAAATTTCCATATTCATTCTGGAACAAATATTAAATAATCCAATATGACTCTACACCAGTAGGAGACAAAAGCAAAAGAACTCATGGCAAAGAGGAAGGAATTGTAAAGAAATGTGAATGTATGCAAAAAATAATGAATCTCAGCTGAGACAAGGGCAGAGGCATGGAAAAGCTCATGCTGCATGAATAGAAAGATGAACATAGCAAGAAGCTGCAGGATACTAGTAAGGAGTTGTTAGAGGATTTCAAATGCTTTTTTTAAAAAAGTAGTGTCCTACAATTAAAAAAAAAGCAAATACTGCGAAAGTCACTAACAGGTGATTGAGAGTTAGAATCTTTGGGTTGCCTTGTAAGGAAAGAAAACAAAAGTAATTTTGTTCCTAGCAATTTATTTAACTTCTTAGTGAAAGATACAGAAAACCACTAGAAAGGAAACAATCCAGGGGTGATTCTAGCACATTATGAGGACATTTTGATATAAGACAGTAATAGAAGAGCCACACTATTTTTTTATGTGAGTCCTCACCTAGTCATTATCTAGAAAAATTCAGTTTATGTGTCCAAGTATTGGATAAAGTCCGGAGAGCAGAAGCTGTGTTAATAATTTTGAAGTACAGGTTTATAAAGGAAAGCTTCAAATGTTCTGAAGGGGGAAAAAATGAAGCATCAAGTTCTTTGAAACCCTGCAACTCTTGTCAGTAAGGCTGATCCTGGCTTTCTTGACTTTCAAGCTCACCAGACATTCGTATCCCCATACTGAAGAGTGACTGAGCTGGCGAGGTCCACAGCTATCAGGTAAAGAATTTTACAATACTTAGTACATGTTAACTGCTAATTTTATAATTATATTATTTATCAGATCTTCTCAGATCATGGCATGGTTTTGTTAGTTAAGACTGGAGTAGGGAAGTAAAGTCCCAGGAAATTAACAGCCATATGAATCCACTGATGACCATGCTGCCGAAGGAAAATAACATCTCAGACTGGCTGAACAAGTTTCATGTTCCACTTAATGATCCATTCATTATCTCCAGGGCTTGGCTCTCAGCTGGAACAGTCACTGTTCATACCTGGAATTTCCTATGCCCTGGCCAACAGCAGTCAGCCAAAAGCGCATCCACACACTGGCTTGAGGAAACAGACAAGCTCATCCACTGTGTCCTGGGAGTGGGTTTCAGAAAGGAACTCCTGTTTGTGAAATATCAACTACAACAACTTCTGGAAATGTTCCCAAAACACCACTACTAACTATGAAATTGCCACATGTATGCATCCTTGGCTTTGTACGTAGCTGCTTGCACGTGACCCGGGATGTAGATACATACTATGGCATAGTCCTGCTTTATTGGGAATACATATTCACTTGTGGAGGTGAACTGTAGAATCATTTTACTACAAAGGAAAGCATTTGGCTCTTTATGATAGGATTTCTTTGGCTGTCTTCCAAATTGCCTGAGAAGCGTTTATCTGTTTGGACTCAACCTGAGTAACAAAATTTCTTCAGACTGCTGCTTTAAACACAGCCACACATGCAGCCATACAAATACTCATCTCAGGGGCAAAGTCCTCTGAATGAAATCAGAGGTCTGTAATTTTTATAAAGCAGCAAAGATAAGTGTAACATGTGAGGTAAATCAAGGCCTCTTTACCAAACAGCTCTTAATCAGGATCTCTTCCACAGGAAATCTCTAATCCTAATGGTTTATAGAAAGAACTGCCTGTAAAATAAAGGCATGGTGACACTTCAGATATCTTTGCAAACAGTTTTGCTGAGGGCTTTCAGAAATACATGGCCATACCAAGACTCTTCTAGGCTGGTCTTGAGTTAGCTACAAATGAAGTTGGTCACACCGGCAGCATAGCCGTGGCAGAGTGAGAAAAGAATACTTCTGTAGCCTGCTGGCCTCCATGCTGCTTATGTGCATGAGTATAGTGAGTATATCTATTTTTATAATTATTTTCTGCATTTTATAGATACGACTGCAATGCTTGCACCATAGACAGAGGCCACCTTTAACACAAAGGACCAAACACTCATTCACTAGATGGAAACTTCTCCTGTATCAACCGTATCACTCAGCAGCCCCAGGGCTACAATCTGGAATGATTATCTTAAAAAAGGACTCACCAGAGCCTGGGGAAAGCATCCAGCAGCTTCTCCTCTCTGCTGCAGCAGCCAAAATAATTATTTTTACACAGGGGAACACCTTTCTTCTCTCTGGTGTTGCTTTGTGATTAGCAGATTGTCTGTAGGCTAAGTGTCTGGAAGTAATTTTCATACAAGCTGAAGAAATAAAAACGTAATGACTGAAGAGATACAGGGAGGTTTTTGGCAAAGAGATGAGATAGCAGCAAAATAAATAAGACTGCAGCACAATGCATATTTCTGACATTCTTGATGGGCATTTTTGTGTTATGCATCTTGCAGTCAGAACAAGATAGTCCAGAAAAGACTTCTCCCAGGACTGCAGCTGATCCACGGCCCACTGCAAGAGCTCTGGATCAAATAACACTGCCTAGAATCACAATTCTAGGCACATCTACAACACATCTATGCCTTTATTTCTAAAGCAGAATTCCTAATAAAGGACATGAAGACTGCTATAAATTGCAATTGCAAGAAGTGTAACATTGCTAAGTTTCTTCATCCTCGGACCGTGACTTCAGGCTGTGCTAAAAGTTAAGATGATAGCAGGGACAGTCAGCATGGGTTTTTTTCAATATAAACAACTGTTTAGTAAAATCTCCATTATGGTTTTGGTATTTCCTACGCTTGGCAGAAAAAAAACCCATATAATGAATGCAGTGCATTACATACTATGCAAGGAAAAATCACAGGTGCTGTTTGAATAGATAATAGTTCTGTTCTCTAATAAATACTATTTATTGTGTAAGGGAATGAAAGACAGATTCAGCTTAACACACAGAGTAAGGTTTGTTTCCCATGCCAGCCACATACTTCCTGTGTGAGCTGAAAAAGTTATTTAATCTGTCCTGACTCATGCCTAGTTTTAAGTGTGAAGGGTATGGGAGCTGCTGCTGAGATTTTGTATCATGTATCTGTTTGTGTTGTTAACACTGCTAGCTCTAGGACACCAATAAATTAATTCAAGCAGTGGACAGCAGTTCTTTCTCAGAAAGGACATTAAAAGGTTCAGCTGATTCTATTACCAGTACTCGAAAGGGCAATGTGGAAAAAAAAACCCACTGCTTTGAGAATCTGTTTGGACCAGATTCAAGCAGGAAAAATTGAGATAACTGCTTTGCTGGCTGGCTACACAAGAGTCATGGAAGCATCTGAGCCTCTGGTTGAGAGACTTGTCTGTAGGCCCTGAAGTGGTCGTACTGTAACTCAGAAGGGAACCATTGCTGAGTATGGAATCCATGTCATAGGTCTGACATCTTGGGAATTGCTACTTAACATTTTTGTCATTGACCATAAAGATAATGTGACGTAATTACTGATAGTTTGCTATGATGAAGAAGATGATTCACTGACAGACAGCAGCTGGGATTGCTGTTCTAGTTGACTACACAAAATAGGATGTGTATTAACTGCAAACATACAAACAAAAAGTGTACTAACATGTAAATATATGCTCACACCTACGCAGAAAAGATCAAAGGCTAAATTCATGAGGAGTCCACACTAGAAACGCTATCATACTCTGATTGTTTTGCCTCTGTATAACGTGACAACAGAGCTCTGTTCTCATATTCAAAGCGTGCATCAGCATACATCTATCAGGATGGACTGTAACTAGAAGTGAATTTAATAGAGCCAAATGCCATCCCATGGTTAATTGAATCAAAAGGGCTGATGCACATCACCTGGAATGAACATGAACACTGGTTCCAGGAGGTAATTTAATGAATCACAATAGGTCTCACGAGCATTTTTGTTGGTAATTAGGGTCACATAGCTACAGGGAATTATTTCAATCACCCACTGCCCATCACAAAATAACATATAATTTAATAACAAAGCAAACAACAATATAATAATTGTAGTGCAATACAAATTTAGCTTAACAACTAACTGGCATTTTTAGCTTGCTAGTAAAAAAATGTGCCCTCAGAGATGTCCACACACTCTGCTCCACTTTCCAAATCAAAAGCAACTTGAATTGAAACTGAGGGATTTAAAACATATTGCAAGACAAGCAAGCACTTTTTCTCTATTACCATGAAATGCAACTACAGCAATCAAATCAGTGTCATTTAAAAGGATCCTAGCTAGTTCAAATAGTTTAACTACTCTGGTTTAGCTTAACTAATATATCTTCTGCATTTACAAAAGGCATACATCAAAACAGTTAGGAATATTATCTTGTGTTTGAGATACTCACATGAGATTCAGGCACATGTGTAGTTCCCAATTCTCATACTTGACAGATCTGGAAGAGTTCTATTCAGGAACCACTTGTATGATTCATTTCCAAACCTGTGAGCAATCTTGCTGTATTTGACTGGCCAGGCTGAGCAGACTGAGTGTCAAAGCTGGCCGTTGAAAAGATATGTATGTTAAATCTAAATGATAAGAAGTGAAGTACCCAAATAAAATAAATTTTAAACTTAATCACTGAGATTTAAGTATCACAGAATGGCCTTCAGAGAAGATGGAGACTGCAGGAAATTAGTATGTGCACACAATCTAATACATACTAATTTGCTTGTTTTTCATGTGATTAATCTCAATTCTTTTTGTATCCCCAGTGTTAAAAGGGGAATATGGCCATATGACAGTCTTCCACATCTTCCTCATTTTAATTACAGGGATAATAATGACAGTGGGATGCTTTAACTCAAGATGTCACACTCAGACAAATTCTACCCAAAGTACTTACTCCCTTTTCATAAGAAATGCAGTGTTCTAGAACAGTTTGCTGACCCTCATTTCACATGAAATTTCAATTGTTTTAATTTAGAGAGACAAGTAGAATCAGGAAGTACCAATATGCCCATAGCTTTACCATGTACAGTACATGGATGGAAAATTCCAAACAAGAAGGAAGTAAATAATTAAAACTTACCTAAGAAATACCTATGCATAGTCAATAATTAATTGACTCATTCTCCTAGGAAATCATCCATGTATTAAGGTATTTGGACTGGTCAGTGAATTGTCATCAGGATTGAAGCCCAGAGTGGCAGCACTTAGAAGGCAAAATCCTTACAAAGATGTTTATTGGCTAAGCTTGTAAGTACTGCTACTGAAGACAAAAGTCTTGGTTTTTGTTTATGTCAGCATATACAAATCAAAGCTTTTGAGAATATAGACCAATGCATTTTAAAAGCATAACAGTATCATGGAATAATGGGTTTTATTTTGCTGAACACAGGGGTGAAATCCTAATTGCTTGTCTGAAGGCACATAAAGTTTGACCACCCAATTCAATTGTGCCGATACTACATGCAGTTTTAAACGCTCACATCCAATTTATCCAGTTCTGTCAACTTAACGGCCAGTAATTTGAAAAATGATTTTAAAACAAAGATCTTTAAAAAAAAATTACTTAGAAAGCAATCCTGCACTTTTTGCCTTGAAAAGCACAAAAGATTTATGTCTACAGGTATAGTGTACAATGCTGTGCCAGTGGGAGCCTGTATGTATGCCTTGTATGATTTGTAATGTATGTCACAGTAAATGGACCCCAACACATAAGTAGGGATGCTCAGATTTGTGTGATGTTCTTTTTCCCTTTTCATAACAATACACACACACAAAGAAAATCTTAAAACATACTCTGCAAAAAATTGAAGATTTTCAGGGAAGTCTGCAGAAAAGCTGTTATATACATTTATTTTAAATGGTAAGACACTAAAAATTTATTCTCTCTTCTGTTTCTTCATAATTTGTTTTCAAGATTCCGAAGTTTAAAAACTACAGACCATAGAAACTCAAGGATGTTTTCCAGCTCCCTGAGTTTACAGAAGGGCAACAGAACCATGCTGCATTCATTACAGGTAGGCAGCCACCACAGCACAGCACAGCAAGTAGAATATGGAAAAATAATTGCTGCAGGGACAAAAACCTTCGTTAAATGTTAACTGTTCGATGATGAATGGTGTCCTCCAGCAGGAAGATCCCAGGCAGCGGCAAGGCTGGAAGGAAGCCTTTGCTGTGGCTGAAGTTACACAGGATGCAGGACTAAACGCAAGAGATCCCGGTTGGAGAGCTGATGCTTGCTGTTCGGGTGCCTGCCTTTTAATATGGGATAAAAACAGCTCGTTGGAAAGCTTTTGGATTTCAGACGGGCACTGCTCAGCAGCTGCTGGTGACAAGGAAGGTACCCGGGACCGACTGCCCCCTGTCCCGTTGTTTTTGCCCTGCTTGTGTTTATCTCAAACTTTTCCCAGAAGGATTCGCTCTGGCTTCCCCTGGAGAAAGCCACGAACCTGGATACGCGCACGGGTCGCGGAGGGCACAAACCTTCACTCCTGCCAGAAGCAAGCGAAGAACTTAACGATTCACAAGGAAAACGTAACAGTGTGCCTCGGTTTTGTTTTTCTAAACCACATTCGGTACCGATCTCTCCTCCAGAGCCGGACTCGGCGAGAGGGGACTGACCTCCATAGCCGCCCGGCGGGGCGGTGGCTGCTGAGGCCCAACTGCAGGTGACCTGCGGCCAGGACAAGGTTCCTCACCACCCCCCTCCCCAGCTACTCTTCTCCAACGCCACACGTTGTCCCCTCCCCGCCGGCAGCTCGCCGGCAGCTCGTCGGCGCTGGCGGCCCTACCCCTCGGCCCGGGCCCAACATCGCCTCCTGCCTCTCATGCCGGCCTGGCGCGGTGACAGTGACACAGCGGGTAAGGGGCAACAACTGCTCCCCACGGCTGGCCTCGGGAGGCGCAGCCGGCTGGAGCGCGGTGCCGCCCCCCGGCGCACCGCCGCGCTCCTTTCCCCGCCCCCGGGCCGTGTGTGCGGAAGCGGCCCTGACGCGCAGCGCTGGCGGCGCCCGGCATTGTGGGAGAGGGGGGAACGGCGGCGGCGGCGGGGGAGGGGCCGAGGCCGCAGCTGACGGGTTCCGGTATCGGGCGCAGACGTGTCGGCCGGGGCTGCGGAGCGAGTAGGCGCTGCCCCTGCCCTGTCGGAATAGCGCCCGGCACGGGGCCGGCCCGGTGGCGCCATGTCCGGGACCAGCAGCCCCGAAGCCGTGAAGAAGCTGCTGGAAAACATGCAGGGAGACCTGCGGGGCCTGAGTCTGGAGTGCCGGAAAAAATTCCCCCCCGTCAAGGAGGTGAGGGGCGGGCTGAGCTGAGACGGGCCGGGCGACGGGTGACGCTCCGGAGGGGCCACTCTCTCCGCGGGCCCCGGCTGGTGCGGGGGCTGCCGCCGTTCCCGTGCACCCGCGCCCTGAACCCGGTGCCGCTGCCGGTGAGGTCCGTCCTCCATGGCCGAGGGTTGCTGAGCGGTGTCTGTGCCGAGTCGTGGCTTTGCCTGCCGTGTTTGTCTGGGAATTGCTGTCTTTAATGTGTTATCGAGACAAGGGATGTGGGCCGGGATAGTTCCCCGGAGAGAGTGGGGTTGACAGGAGCGGAATGGGGGCAGTCCCGCTTCACCCCTAGCGTCCTCCTGGGGGAGAAAGACAAAGTTTGGCTTGCCTGTCTCAGCATCTCCTCACGAAAGCCCGGGAGCGGGCTCGGTGGTGAGGGTTTGGGCCGGCAACTAGGGAGTGGGCTGGTCGGGGGGGAGAAGAGAGGTGACCTCACTGGCGAGGCCGCCCCTCCGGTTCCGGTGGGTCTTGGGGCCTCGTAAATCTCATGTTAACTGCGTGGATGGCAGGTGATCGCTGGTATACCCCGTGATTTTGGGTTGATGTGACTTTCCAGTCGTATGGTTATACCTGAGAAGCTCAGGAGACAGAGTATTGTAGTTCACTTTTTTCTCCCTTAAAAAAAATAATCCATTAATAAATCCATGCTAGTATTTGCGTGGTTTATTTTTCAAACCTCAGTCTACTCAACGTGCAGCTTGTGACTTCAGTAATCTTGATGAGCCAGACTACTGTAACTGAAGGGAAAATATATTTTAACTGTGTGTTTCTCTAGTGTGTTTACACAGTCAGCTTAACTTTTTCCCTATCAGTAGTTTGTCACTTGCCATTTAAAAATATTTTTTTCTGTGCAATAGTGGGAGGAAAAATACTAATGTATTAACATAGATTAAGCTGTAGAACCAGAAGGGTACCTGGGAAAATATGGTAATGACTCTGTCAGTTTGGACGAAAGTATCTATGTTATGTGACTTTAGTTCCAATTAAGTGATAGCATATTTAGTGTTGTATGAAGTACTATGCACTTTAACAGATGAATTGCAGCTAATGACTGAGCTTGTTTTGAAAGGCGTGAAGCCTCATGCTGTAGCAGAGCATGTTAAATGATTATAGTTTGTGGAGGAACGGCAGTGTGTTTGAGAAATTGTGTGTGGTCACAGAAAAACAAGAGAAGGTTGTGATCAGTTCTGAGAAATTGTGTGTGGTCACATGTAAATAAGAAAAAGTTGTAGTCAGTGGGAAAGAAGCTCGTATCTGTGTTTTGGAGGGAGGCGGGGTGCTGCTTCCACTTTCTGCTGTGTTTTGTTAATGGTGTGACTCTTGAGTAAGTTGTTTGGTCTCTGAACGCGTTTCCCCACTGTATCCAGATCAACAAAGTAGGTGGGCATTGTAATTCTTATGCTAGTGTTTTTAGTAATGCTTCATTATAATTTGCCATGCTGAAAATTAGAATAGCTCCTGCAGTTTTTGATACTTGTTCAGCATGTTTATAATATTCTTGTGGAAGTACAAACTTTTGTGTTGTTCCCTTTTACATCTCGACAGCAAATTGAATAGCTTCATTAAAAACACTTGACAGATGTTCACAGTTGTCTGAAGTTTGGGTAGATTTATGGAATAGTACTGAAAAAGATGTTTATGGAGAGTTTGGAATCTTCCTGCTATGAGTGCTGGGCTCTTACAGAGAAGTATGAGGTGAGAGCAGTCCTACAGTAGGATGTATGATACAGGTGCAGGAAATGATCTTACTTCCTCACTTCTGGAAGCCATTTTTTTTTGTTTTGTTCTAGTTTTAAAGGAAACGGGTCCTTTTCTGTCAAGTCTCAATTACTAAACAGGTATTCTAATTGCATGGATTTCTTCTGATCATGATTTGATCTGGCTAGAGTGATCAAAGGAATGGCATGTTCTTCTTGGAACAGTACCAGCTTTTTGAAACACAGGCTTTTAAAACCAAATTCCTGCTACTTGTAATCTCAGGTTTTTTGCTTGCCGTGTAACTGGGCTATCCTCATTGCTACCACACGCTGTGTAATTTATGAGTTTATCTTGCAGCTGATGTGTATGCTTCCATGTCACCTAATAAACTTACCATACTGTGATAAAGCTATTTAAAAACTCATAGTCCAAATTATTAGTTACGAGCTGTATCGTAGTTATTAGATTTGGTAGGTATTTTAGGAAGATAAACTGTTTCTCATAATCTTTCTAATCTCTGATGTAATCTAAAATTTTGCTCACAGCTATTTGTTACAATCAGCCAATTCTAAAATGATTTGTCTATTATCGGTTTTTGATTTTTATATTAATACTGTTTAAATTCTGCAAAACTAATTTAGCTGATATGTTTGCTGCGGACAGAAGTAGTGGTGTAGTTTGCAATTCTACTTGTTGCTCAGATTATTAATTTGAGTGAATCCTTTTTTAATCAATACTGTAAGGAGTTGGAAAGTTGTATGGTCAGAAAAATAGAGCCTGTTTTTTTTTTATTAATGTTTTAGTTTTCACTTTTTAAAGATCCTTCTAATGTATATGTTACTACCAACTGATGCCATATCTATTAGGTACAGAGAGCCCAAAACAATATTAAATTATTATTTGAACAGGCAAGTACATGACATAGCTGAAAAGCTTTATTGGTATTTTTTCTTGGAGGGGTGTGTGTGGGGGAATCTGGATGCAGCTGCAGAATCCCACACACTGTGGGATTTGGACCTTATCCTCAGTTAGGAGCTGGAAGCAAGGTCTTAAAACCTTGTTGGAAATGGAGCTTGAAGTCTGCACTGTTTTAAGCACTTTGTCTCCTATTTTTCTGTTACTTCTGAGTCTATAAAGTTTTTTTAGTAAGTCACAATTATGTGGAAATCATGTAGCTCTAAGTTCAGTCATTTAAAACAGTGGATTCTGAGGTTTTTGCTGACTCTGTGATAATCTGTTGAGAAACATCGAAATGATGAGTTTTTCCCAGTGTTAAATTTATGACACAAATATGTGGCAAACTTCCTTCCCGTTAGAAAGAGCTTTTAACCAAGAAATAACTGAATGTATTGTTGGCAAAGCAATCCACACCTCATCTCTGCTCCATGTGACAAATACTACCCGAGTAGGGTTTTCCTAGGTGGTGCTGCTTAATACATTGAGAATGGGAGCTGTGGAAGGAATCTGTGGGTTTGAATTTGTGTTGCTGCTGATGTTTAGGGATTAACTAACATGCTAGACTTATTTTTCTTAAGGGTGTGGGGAATATCCATTACTATTAGAGTTCAGACCCAAATCTGTTTGTTGCTAGGTGGTTTTCCTGTTTGATACCTCCTCAGATCAGCACAGACTACAGAAGTATACTGAGCATGAAAGCTCTGTGCTATGACCAAGGAGTGATTTGGTGGTTATGTCTGCGATATGCTCAAACTGTTTATATTGGCAGATGTACAAATAATGACATTGCTGAAAAATGTATTCCTATTTCACCATGTATTTCTGTTTCCCAATTAGAAAAATAGACACCAACCACAGATGTGATAGAAGCTCTCAGGGCAGGTGTAAGTTAAACAGTATCATTTGGAGCTTGAAATTACAGAGGATGAAGTAGTCTTTAGTACAGGCATCAGTTGTTCTCATGTTATTGCAAGTAATCTGGCGTTGCTCCTAAAAAACAATACTTGGTCGTTATTCTGTTGTGTTTAATACTGTGGGCTCTCAGCTTTGCTCTGTACTAGAGAGCGTTGTAATGCTTCTAACTCTGGACTGAGTTATTTGCACATGCTTAGTGCTTCATAAAATATTTTAACCTGCTGGTGACTGGAGTTTGGATATCCTGTCCTGGGTGTGTGCAAAGCTTGTGGTGCTCTCTTCAGTGAACTGGAGTAAGAATTTTGTTGTACCACAAAATTAAAAATAGTTTGGTGTGTTAAATACTTTACCAGCTGTTTCTTATTACTGAATGAAAATACCATTCTCTAAGTTGCATCTGATTTGGTTAGATAATTTTACTGCATAAGAAACATTAGAAATGTAAGAGGAAAATATTTATAATTAGCAGAAATAATGCAGCTAAAAGGGAAAATAAGTGTACCCAAAAAGTTCTTCTCCCCCTGAACTCCAGTTGCATCTAACTTGCTGTTTACACAGATCTGCTCCAACAGTCTCAGCTTTCTAGGAGGCTTGTAGTCTCCATGTTGACTTATTGTTTTTTTTCGTGACTTTTAAATAGCAGTAAAAGCAAAATAAGCTTGAAAAATAACAGGGGAAAAAACCCCACCTCTTATCCAGGTCACTTGTGCTGGTGGGAATGGACAGGCAGGCCTGCATCCCGTGGCAGGATAAGCTTGGCCTGGTTAGACCCATGGTGTGACAGGGTGTGCCTTCTGCTTAGCAGCTGTGTAATGGCTTGCAGGTATGGGTATGTTTTTGGATCTTTGCTGCTGCAGTAATTTGGAATAGTAGGGCTGGGAAAGAAATAGTGTTCAACTTTCCCTCCAACTGGAAGAGCAACAGTTTTACCTTTGAATACTTTGGTCAGCTGAAGTGCTGTCTTGAGACTCCTGAAATACAGCTTTTGATAGCCTCGCTGTACTGTTTCTTTCCTGGGCCTTTGTTTGAACCAGCAGCATTGCTTTGGCTTAACTATTTATTGAGTATGCCTTTGGCATACAGACATTTTTTAAAAGCTGTATTGTAAATTAATTTCCTCTATCAAGGAAAAATAATATAATACACTTCTGCAGTCTTACTTTCCTTCTTTTATAATAGGTCTATTAGCAGGCAAGTAGCCTTAAAAATTCTTTTGTTAAAAGTTAAAGAATCTAGACTTCAGTGATTTTTGGATATAGGAAACTTTATTTAATTACAGTAGAATTGGTGTGGGCTAGCTGAGCCAAGAGGTAGGATTTGCCCTTTCTGAGGGGCTGTTGTGTTCTGTGAACAAAGGTTTTATTCATACATTTTTTTCTTTGGAAACCACTCTTGTCTGCACTGAGTGACATACATGACAGTTTTACCCCCTGGGTTGTTATTCTCATTTTGGAGAATGATATGCTGAACCTGAACACATCTTAGGGCTGATGCAAAAAAATTAGTTGGGAAGTTTGTCCTTTTAGGGAACCTCTCTGATGTCATTGGGTAGCTGTATGAAACTAAATATGAGGATGTATTGCAAAATTTAAATGTATGTTAAGAAGACACAGATAAATTAATTACATCTATAATGCTGAAATGATAATTAGGATTCCTAATGCAACTGCAAGGAACAGTTTAAAAAGAATTATGTGTGAATATTAGCTGTTTGTTCTGTAACTGGATTTCAGAAAATCTGTTGTATGTAGTGCAGTACACAAATCAGAGAAGGCTAAGAAGGAAAACAATATGCTGAAATGCCTTGTGATTTTGGCATTTGAGTCACTCGATGTATTACTAGCATTGAGTGGTTTCAGAGAGCTCTGCATTCGTGCTACTCTTGTAGTAAAAAGATGAGCCAAACTGACCTGGCAGAGAACAAACCTTGTATGTAGATCATTTTCTGTAGGAGAAACCAAGTTCTGGGGCTTTCCCCTTTATTTTTTTATTAAAATGGATTAAATAATTCCTATACTGTAGACTACAGGGAACTTAACCTACACTGAACTTTTCAGGTTGGTTAATTTTCAGGTCTTCACAGCATTAATTCAGGAGAATGCAAATACTGTAGAGTGTATTGTTTCCTTTCATGTGTATTCACTTAACTAATAATTCAAATGCTCTTTTGAAATGTAGAAACTATGCTCTGTAAAATCCATATTGTCATAATTAGGCAACTTGCACTCAAGCATGTGTTTTGTGCATGTGACTGGAGATTATTCTGTAGCATTCTTTAGTTGCCAGCCTGTAGCTGAGCTGGTAACTTGAAACAGGTGACCCCTAGTATTTCCTACAGTTCCTTTTATAATTCCTGATCTTTAGCAATTACCATTTCTGCTAGCTTTGTGTTTGGATTCCATTAATTTTGCCGTGTTTTTAATTCAATATTGATCAGTGTACAGCAATATTTTTTCAAATTATGTTTTCAAAAGTGTATTGTTACGTTTCTAGGGGATCTATTCAAATGGGTTCTAAGCTTCAAGATTTATTATAAATCCTACATTTAATGTCATCACTTTAGTCTTTGTCAAGAAATGTCATGTGTTCAGAAATGCATGTAGACCAAATTTTTCCAACATGTAGTACCTTGCAATTTAGTGAATGAAAACATGAATAAAAATTTTCTGTTTTAGTCTGTATGTAAACTTTTCAAGTTTGACTTCAGTATAGGATTAAGGTGCCCAGCTTTGAGCATCAACATTGGTTGTGCAGGCCTTGTTTGTTATGGAAATGCTATCAACAGAGCTGAATAACTGTTCAGAGGATCTTGTAGTCAGGGGATTGATTCTGTCTGTCACCTACACATTGGGTATCTTTGCCACTTGAGATACATTCATGTTTCTTCTTTGGCTTCTAGCAGCTGGTTCAGAAGAGCATGGGATTGTCTTCTGTCTGCATGTAATTGTCTCGGATACAGAGGTCTAAGCTTAGATCTCTGTATTGAGCCCCTGCTAGCAGGTCAGCTGAATTAGCTTAAGGAGAGGCTTTAAGAATTAAGGAGCCTTCAGCAGACACTAAAACTCCGTTGAAATGAGAGTCTAAATTTTTGAAGTTATGCATCTTAATCTTACTGAATGCCCATCTGCCTCCTGTGGCTTCCTTAAGATTGTACAGGAGGAAATCTGTAGTGAGAGTTGGAAATTCTTGGTAACTCCAGTTCTCAACTTGTGCCCAAATTGTCGATTGTTGTTTCCTTTTGAGGTGCCAGGCAAGCAGACGTTGCTGTCGCTGACTGGGTGACTCTGAATATAGTATTTGTGACAAAGCCTCAGGAGTTTCCTGGTGCCATCTGCTCTGATCAGCAAGCTGAAGGTGAAATGAGTTTGAACTTCAACTGTAAATCTCCTAAAACTCTGAAACAGGGTGTTGTGTTTTTTAGTGATGATTTTAATGATGATTGTTGTGGCAAAAGTATGTAATGAAAATTCAAGTGCTCTATTTTAGTTGATTTATATTGAGTTGCATTGTACTGGGACGGATCACTCAGAAATCCATTTAATGGTAGATGTGGGTTATCTCAAAGTATCCATATACTATAGATACGAAATATATACAAAATACCATATATTAAGATAATATATAAACAATATAGTGTATTTATCTATCATTCATATATAATACAAAATGCAGGGTACTTCTGATTCTGTTTGACTGTGAAAGAGAAGTATAACTTAAGTTTTTGTTGCTAATTGGCTGTTTCTTCTGTATCAAGTCTTGGTTAGCTTTTTTCTTAATGTCTACATCAGTACTGTTCAGTAATGAGTTGTTTTGTGTAACTCTGATTTGTTCTGTTGATTGATGTTTTTTCCACCTGAGGTGTAATATTTTGATTGTCAAATGAAAACTGGTATTAAATATTTGTATTTCATTATCTTTACCTCCATATTCACATCAAGTGACGTGCCTCCAGAGGCAACAGCTCTGAAGCAATTTAGATAACGCTGGCACCTCTCTTGACATTATTGATGATTAACCTTCAGGATTCTGAATTCACTGCTGATGCTGCAAGCTGACCGTTTCAAAAGATTAATGGACCAGAGGAGTAGTCACTCCTGTCAAGTGAAAGAGCATTTTTAATATGAGGGCAACTAATATAGTTGCACTAAGGCTGGAAATAAACAAGGTTGTGTGTTTTCAAAAACCAAAAACTACAATATCATGAATCTTGAATTAATGGAGAAAGTGTATAACAGGATCAGTTAATGCTTTTATTTTTTCTTAAAGCATTGGAGCCCTACTAGCTGAGAATGTCACCATCCTTGAGTAGAGTCAAGTCTAGCAGGGATTGGAGTTTGGTATCTTCAGCTGTTTTTGTGCTTGTTGTTGAGTTCAGAAATGCATACTGTTTATTTCCTTCATTGAGCATAAGTAGATAATGATGTAGGTTAAACCAGAACATTTGCTTCTGTCTGAGGTAAAGCATGAATAGCTGAAGAAGGTACTATGTATATGAATAGAGACTGATGGTCTGTTTGCAGTTACTTGTCTTGTATCTTCTAAATAAAGGTAACACAAAGCAAACGTGTTGATTTTTGTATAAAAAAAAATAAATCAGGATGTTCAACAATTCATGTAAATCATAAATTCCAAATTAAAAAAATTGGAAACCTGTAGCTGTTTTTGTATTGAAGGTTTAGTGATAGTGAAAGTGGTCTACCAAAATACAATTTTCAATTTATAGGAAAATTAGCAGAATTTTACCATTATTGCTAAGATTCTGTGGAAGAAAAACTACAGTGAGAAACTTGTGCAGGAATTGTAGAGTACGAAGTGATTTGAAAGGAGCATTACTACTTTTGGTGTTCCCTGCCTTCTTTCTCTACTTGTATATATATCCAGGATGAAGCATACATATGAACAGCAATTGCAAACTGCTTCATGTTCACAACAGCCTCCTTTTAGGAAGCTGTGGACTTTAACAAGCCCTCCATTTAGTCTTGTATTCTTCATGCTGAACAAGTGCAGTTCATGCAGCACCTCCTTATCTCATCCCCCAGCTGTCTAGGTAGGCCTCCAATGAACTTGCTCCATCGTATCAATATCTTTCTTGCACTGGGGAGGCTAAAAATAGCTATATTACTACTACAGTGGCAGTCCCACCAGAGCCAAAGAGAGGGAAGGACTCCCTTGATGTGCTGCCTGTGTACTTGTTAATACAGCCCAGCATGCCGCTGGCCATCCTTGTTGCAAGGGCTCACTGCTGGCTCTTGGTTCCACTTTGTTGTCCACCAGGACCTTGTGTCATTTGCTGCAAAGCCAGCCCCCAGCCTGTACTGGTGTGTGGGGCTGGACTTCGTATTTGCCTTTGTTGAACTTAATGAATTTTGTACCAGCCCATTTCTCAGCCTGTCTGGGTGCCTCTGAATACCCCTCCTCCCCGAATATTCAACAGTACCCTGAATTTTGTGTTTGTCTGCAGACTCTATGCCTTTATCCAGATTGCTAATAAAGATGTCAAATGGTATTAATCCCAGTGTCCCCTGAGGAGCACCACTAGTAACTGGATATTAGCTGGACTTCATACCACCATTTATAAGGACCCTTTCAGCCAATCTTCCCCCCACTTTACTGTCCACTTGTCCATATCTCACCAGTTTGATTATTAGGATATTCTTGGAAATGGCATCAAAGGTTCTGCTATAGTCAAGATATAAAATATGCAGTGCTCTCCTCTTACCCATACAGCTGATCATCTCACGATACAACACAGTGGGATTGGTGAGGCCCATGCTAAATTCACTTTGGCTGTTTCTAATCATCGTCTTACCCTTTATGTGCCTAGGAATGGCTTTCAGGAGGATTTGTTCCATAACCTTCCCAGGGAGTGACGTTAAACTGACTGGCCTGTAGTGCCCTGAATACTCTTCCATGCCCTCCCTTGAGATGCATGTGGCACTTACCTCTCTCTGGTCATCAATAACCTTCCCCAGTCACCATCCCCTTGAAAGAGAGTGTCCTTTTGATGACACTGGCCCCTGGGTGCATGGCCTTGTATGTGGCCCGTTGACATAAGTGCTTGGTTTATGTACTACCTGCCTGTATCTGCCTTTATGGCAAGCAGTGCTTCCTCCCCACAGATTCTGCTGGTAGTTTTTGCTCCAAGCCAGTAGAAGGTGAGGAAGTTCTAAGCCAAATACATTAAATCATTCAATATAATAAATCCCTGTGAGTGCACGGTGCTGTCAGATCAGAACTGGCATTTCACCAGTTTAAATCACAGGTAGAATGAGCATCTATAAAAGAGAAGGATCTGTGTAAGGATTGTACTCCTGAGGAGGAAGATAAAAATATAGAAGGCAAGTACAGTGCTCTTTTCCACAAATGCAATACACTCAAGTGCTTTTGTGAGGTTGATTTAGTGTGGAGCTTTTTGTGAGTGCGTCCTTTTCCAAATAATAGTTTAGCAGTACAGTAATGGTCCAGAATGTGCTTTTGCAAAGCAAGCCAGAATAGCAATGAAGTGAAACTGTACTTTACACACGAGGATCTCTTGTATAAACTATTGGTTATAGGGTTAGTGTTTCAGTTGGAAAGACAGATAATGATGAACAGAAAAATAAATAATAAATTGCTCTTTTTGTTTCATGTAATAGATGTCAAAGTGGCTCTGGATTTTATATATATGTGTATATGTGTGTGTAACTTCCATCCAGTCTTAGTAAAAGGTTGGCAAACAATATAATGTAATTACCATCACAGACCATCATTCCTGAAAGCATTCATGAATGCTTTTCTTTTTAGAAAAGAGAAATCAAAAGTTTGTGTAGTAAGAGCTGCAAACCTTAAGGCAGTTGTCTGGAGACAGCAATTTCCTCTGAGCATACAATTGAAACACAAATGGTCTTGCAAACCATTAGTGCTGGAAATTCTTTATTTTTTGTAACGCTGTATCATTTAGAAGTTCATACAGAAACATATTTAAAGTTAGATCAAGCCTTAGTAGAAATTAGCACATGCCTGCTTGTTACATTAAATATCTTTGTGTTTATATACTTTCTGTTTAAAAAAAAAAAAAGCAACAAACTTCTGGTCCTAATTGTGATATACCAGTTTTTTGAAGATTAGTAAGTTGATACTTTTTAAAACTTTAAAAAAAACAAACCCATTTTGAAACTTTAAAAAAATTGCTTATACAGTAGATATAGCGGGTGTTCTTTTCACTTTCTGAAAAGGGTCACTTGTAAGATATTAGGTTTTTGTCACCTTATCTCTGATGAAAAGTTAACTATCTTGTTATTTTGCAATGAAAGGAGGGTAGCTCTTTCACATTTATCCCAGAGTAAGAGCAAGTCTATAGGGATTACTGTGGAGCAACTCATATGCTGTCAGATCACATCCCAGCTGACCCTCTGGTATGTTGCTTACTCATCCATGTGGGTTGCCACATTGCAGTTGGGCTTCCATGATGTCTTTGCCTGTGAGAAGTAAACCACTAAATAATCACATAGTTACATATTCAAGCACATACCCTGCCATTATTCTTTGTGGCCATTCTTAGGCTGCCAGGTAACATCATCACCATGGAGTTAGCTGCAGTGGTATCTTTAGGTAACATAGACTGATCCACTGCAGTTTAGTTTGAGAGCTTTCACAGTGTCCCTGAAAGACAGGTTTGAGGAAGCAGTGCCTTGCAGATGCACTTACTGCTCTGCTGCTGGTGTGGGTGGCTTGCCTTTACATTGTCCTGACCAGGAGCTAGTAGAATTGCATACCACAGTTATCCTCGTGTCTCCATATGCGACTTATAAGTTACAGATCTTTAAATATGTGCACACAGACTATAAGGTGGAGAAATTTAGCTGTTGAATGTTACTTGGATGTTGGAAAACATTGAATCTGCTTGAGGATGGGTTAAGTCTTTGCTTGCTGAGTGCCTGAGCAGAAATTGCCTGCCTGTTTTACCTTGCTGGTGCTTTTGGCCCTCTGCAAGGGTTAAAATTTCCAAAAATGTGGAAGATGCACATAGCACATCTAGTGACAAGAAGGCTGACATTTTTCTCCCATTTAAACTGAGGACTGAGAAATCCATGAGCAGCAGAAGAGTTTTGGATCTGAGAAACTTAAAACTAGGTTTGAAAGTCTATGAATTTCCACATCCTGGTCCCTCTTGTGCAGAGAGCCTCTATCTATAAGGTAGCTTTAGGGTGAGGTTCTTGGGAAGCTGTGGAAGTTGTCAGGCTGTACCTTGGGAGAGGAACTTTGAGGCCAGGAGGTAGATGTTACGCTTCTTCTCAGTCTACTTGAAACTGCACCATGTGTGTCTGGATTTTTTGTTTTCTTGATTCATGTGCATGATTTCCACATAATCAGCAAATCCTTGGCAAGTTCCAAGCAAGCAAAAAGATAATGGAGGGTCCTGTTGGATTTTGCTGTGAGATATTGACAGTTTGATTAAAACCAAATCAAAGTACCGGAAGAGATTGACTTTAGTATGTACTATCACTGAGAGTCAATTCCTGTTCATCATCAAAATTTCTCGCCCCAGACTGGGTGCTGTAGTTGCTTCAGCAGAAACGTGAAGCAATACTCAATAATGACAAGTGTGTGTCTGAGGCATTTTATTTCAGTTCATTTCAGTTACTAAAGTAGCAGAACAGGAAGTCTAATTGATGGAAAGTTTCAAGTATGCTTGAGCTTTGTTATGTTACAGGAATTGCATGTATTTGCTTCTTTTTTAAATTAAAGAGAGAACTTACTTGCTCATTAGACTATTATTAACTGTAGGGCTCAGAGAAACTGATAATGTTACTTCTTAAAGTGGTGACTGCTTTGAAAATATGATGCCTTATATTTGTGAGAAAGTAAATTATGGTATTAGCACCCATAAATAAAGAGTATGATGCTGGCCGTCTCCTTGATCAGTGTTTTTGTAAGATTGTTTCTAATGGGGCAGTGTCCTGTAGGGTACAGTAGTAATTGATGTAAATTTGTAAACTTAAAATCTATTAATATCTCTTGATTTGCCAAGTTAAGTTGATGCAAGCCAAATGCAGTTTTATATTGATGTATACAGAATAGCCAGATAACTGTTTATAGTCTCATTTTTTCTGCTGCTTATTTGTCATCAACTGAGGCAATTTCTTATAAGTGTTAGTACGTGGTCTTTTTACATATATACTGGAGTATTGGTTTGGTATGTGTGCAGCCAAATTAGTTTTTATCTCTAAGCATTTTGAATTGGAATACTGAATAGAAACCACAGCATAATGGAGATATTTATAGAAATTGCTGTATCTCCTGCAGAAAAGCTATCAGTTCTATTCAGAGCAGTAGTAAAAAGCCTAATAGCTGTTGTTTTGTTCTACATTAATTGTTTACACTATTTTATATAAAGCTAGCATGGAAACAACTAACTAGGAGACAGTATGTTGGAAATAATTTTTTCCTTCTTTGTGCAGAAGAATGTCACACACGTGGGCAGGCTTAGTATTTCTTTCATCCAGACTGAGTTTGTCACTTCTGGCAAGAAGGAAAACGATTGCCAATGGATGTGATGAGGTTCAGTTTGAAGATAATTGAAGTTGAACTGTGACAAATCCTTCATACTAATTAATAGGAACAATTTGTTGTGACAAGACCCCCCTAATTAGCTGATAATTTATAACTGAAGAAGAATGGGGATTGACTTAAAATTTAGACACTTCAGCACATTAAGTTAACTTAATTAAAATAAATGAGAACTGCATTTGGCACTCCTTATTTTAATTATGTGAAACATTTATTTGTGTGTTGCTTTGCACTCATTTGAGCATGTTGTGTGTTATTTCAGGCACTGTGGATATTATTCTGTCTGTATTTTTAAAGCAGAAACTCTATGTTCTGCAAAGCTTAAGTAATTCTCCTGAATTTCATTAATCTCTTCAGTGATTGTAAGGCAGTGTTTAGTCTTTCTATGTTTGTGTTGAAAAATGAAAAAAAATTTGAAAGTTTCAGTTCCACATTTCTCATATAGGTATTTTGAGAAATATCTTTATCAAATTGTAATTAAAATATTTTATTTTGGATTTGTACAGCCACCTTAAGCTGACTTTCTGGGAAGTGTTGTTGAAGTAATGTGTTGATGGGGGGAAAATAATTACCACTTGGTAGAACTTCATGTGTTGTTGCTTTCATATTTCTGCTGTCATAGCTTGCCTGCTTTTCTGATCTATTTTATAAAGTGATGGCACACTTTAAATAGTAGTATCAGAGGAAAAATGGAAATGTTTAGTGTGGGAAGTACACAGAAATACAAAGCTGAAATAAAAGGGGAAATATACTTTCAAGTTTAGCAGAACAGTATTTACTAGTAATTTGTGTCCTATCATTTGGGAAAACACATTACATATATTTTGGTGCACAGTGTATTGAACATGATTTCTTTAATTGTTTCCAGAGGTTTATAGCTTATCAACAGAATTAAAAAATGGAAAGACACCATTTGGAATGTATTTTTGTGTTTTGTACACAAAACTTGTCAGGAATCATAGTTTTGAAATGGAAATCCTCCATGTTGTATTTTCAGCTTGGTTTGATTTCATTAGAGAGCATTACTGTAGTGATTTACGCTGGGAAGCCTTTATGGACAATTGAAGAGAGAATTGCTGCTCCCTCACAGCAGTGTGTGATCTCTTCGGTGGGCTGCTCAGGTGTGCAGCAGCTCCCTGGAGCCCAGCCAGTCTGTGGCCATGCACTGCCCCCCTGGATCCTGCTGGAGGGATGAGGCAGAGGAGGCTGCTGTTGGTCTGTTAGGTCATACTTAGGGGGAAAGGAAAGGAAATGTTGGTGTGTGTTGGGAAGAATAGAGAGTATTGCTAGGAAGGCTTCTTCGTAGTAATGTCCAGGGATAATTTGTATGGGGAATTTAGGAGACAAAATCCATGGGAAAATGGGTTTCATTCTGATACTTCTTGTTAGTGGACGTGTTAGCTTTCAAACAAAAAACACTGCTGCCCAACTGGAAGAACAGTGATAATATTCAAGTGTCGTGTACCACATTCAGTTTATTATTTGGTTTTCATTGCTTAAGTGTTAAGCATTAAGCATTGATACAATTACTGATGTTCTCAGTTTCTTCAGCATTCCAACCCAATGGATTTGTTTTGGAAGGTGGTTTAGTGGTTAGGGTTTGTAGGGCAGACAGTTGGACTTGATGATCTTGAAGGTCTTTTCCAACCTCGATGATTCTATCAATGACAGATTATATATCATGGTAATTGTTTCACAGCTTGAAACCGTAATGACATTGTAACAGTTTTTAGGTTTACTGTTGATTTTTGTTTGCATTCGTAGGACTGGAAGGTAGTACTTGAGAATCATGATTTCTTAAACTTTTGAACGACAGAATATACCCCTTCCTGTGGAATTATGGAAAGTAATTCCAGAAGCTACAAAGATTTCAGTTTTTGCATTATGTCTGCTTACTGAATACACTAAAAAAAAAAAAATCTTTGCACTGAGACTACACATTTTTATTTTTCTTTAATATTCTTATTTCTTTCAAGATATTAATGTATGAAATAGCATCTGAACTACTTATTTTATTCTTTTCTAGGCTGCTGAATCAGGAATAATAAAAGTGAAAACAATAGCTGCACGGAACACTGATATTTTGGCAGGTAATTATTTGGGACGCAGTGGGAAAAATAAACTTGGGTTACAGATGAAAATGTTAAAAAGATGTCTTGGATATGTGTAATAAGCCTACATGTCTTCTAGTGTGTGTTATATGAGTGATGGGCACCTAGCAAAAAATCCAGTACCATGAGAATTTTTTACTACTACTTCTGTTTCATGTTAGTGCTACACTGATGCTGAGGAAGGTCTCCATTTTCAGTTGTGGCTCTACAAAAGTAACCGTCCACTTAGAAAAATAGCGTGAAATGCTTGGACTCCAAATTCTCCATGTTTTATTCACTGTCTACATTCACCACAGCTGTTGCTGAGTGCTCTGTGTGGAGTTCTGCAGTATGATCCTCATCTGTGTGTTTAGTATGAGAGTCTTTGGAGACGTGTACCTGGCAGGCAAAAATCCATCTTAAGCCGAGACAAAGTCATTCAATTTGAGATGTACCATTGCCTTGAGGGACAGGAGATATCTTGTGAGTTGCAGCTTTGTAAGTGCTTAAAACGGTATAACTGACTTTCTTCAGCTCTATTAAATATCACGTAAATTGGTGGTTTCTTGCCAAAGGCTGGTAAAGCCTTTGGCCAGGTTTGAATGTCCCTGTATTAATACTTGAGAGTCTATCCCAATTGTAGTCAAAATCCTTTCAATGAGAAATTATTTGAAAGATCCAAATGAAACAGATGTAAAACTATTTCTTCTTTTAAGGTACGTAAATCTGATATTGGTAAGGAGGCACTTTCTAGAATTATTTGAAGTAGCAGTCCAATCCCTCAGTATTTCACTTTAATACCTCTTCTTTATTTGTTTATTTTCTTTGTTTTTACTGCTGTCATGAATGCTGACATAAGTGGGAAAACTATGCCAGGTAATGTCAGCTATATCAAAATACACAAATGAACAAGAGAAGTCTCTAGTTAGTAATTTGGGAAGCTGTCAACATTCTTTTGCGTATTACTATGTAAAGAACTTTCTATTTTAGAAAACTAGATTTTAATCCTACAAAATCCTTTGGTTTTTGGTCTTCATTTCAAAGTGAAGAGGTGTGAAAGACCATTGATTTTGGGCATGGAGAGGCAGTCTTCTGTCTTCTTGAGGGAACACTTTCTGGTAGTTGGTCGTTGGTCAAATTTTGTGAGTTTGTTTTTGTTTTTTTTGGAAGGTTTAAACTTGAATGTAGTTAGTATTTATTTAATTAATAAAAAAACCTGCCCACATTTGTTATTATGAGGTTTGGAAAACCAACAAGTTCTGAAAGTCTTTTTGATTAGTTAATTTTGCTAATAGAATAGTAATAACTTTTTTCCCAGTAAGAAACTGCAGAGGGGATCATCTACTTTGCTTGCCCATTATCTTAACATTCCACAGTTTAAACATAATGCCATTAAACAGTCCCAATTATTTATGGACACTTGTCTTTTTTGAGGTAGCAATTGTAATCTAATCTTGTAGATAAATTAATGTCAAGTTCTCTATTGTCTTCTATCTGCTATTCACATTTTTGGGGGGAAGATAGTATGGATACTTCAGTAATAATGAAGCTACAGAAGGCTGCTGTAATTGGGAAATCTAGAGAAGCAGATACTTCCTGGCTACTAGATGATTTAGGAAGATCTGCTAGACATTCTAGTAATCAAATAAATATTTTGATGAGCATAGATTTTTTTCTTCATATTTTGATGTAAACTGTCATCTCACTAAAATAGGTGAGAACAACTGTATCAGAATGTTTTGAATAAGCTGTCCTGATATATTCTTGAAGCAGTACACTGTGTAGGATTATGATTATTAGGAAAATAGATGCAGTCTTAAAATGACAAATACACAGAGGTAATATGTCTGCTGAGATGTTTAAATTGCCAGAACGCTGAAGTCATCGATCTAACATCTTTCTTTCTCTTGGAAAAGTTAAGTCAAGCTGTTTCAAAATCCATTCTTGTCAGTCTGTACATGCTTTATAATTTATGAGGATTTGAGTAATTCCAAAAGAGATGTCAGCATGTGCTTTGTATCACAGCAGGTTAATTGTTTCCACGTGGCTCTAAGGTGTGCAATTCATACTTTTGTTTTAGAAGTTTGGTTTTTTAAAAAATTAGAATTAAAATCTTTTAAACTTAATTATGGATTAAGTTTTACTTTTCCAGAACTTCTTTTTTGATAAGGTTCATTATGACAGATTTATTTTTAAATATATTCTTACATAATTTTGGTAGCAAAATAGAAGCTGGAAAAAATTTGTGGATTTTAAGACTGAAGCTAATACAATGATTGGTACCGAACCAGATCTACAAAACATTATTTTTTCTGCTTCATATAGTAAAAATCATTGTATAGATTCTGTTATGAGGTTATTGTTTTTAATGGATTAAAGGAAAAAAACTGTAAAAGATTTCAATTAATTCTCATGCCACATTTGCCATTCAGAACTTTATTATGAGCCTTATGTTAAGGATAAAAAGTTTGTGATATCTTTTAAAAAATGTTGCTTTCTTCTTTCTGCATAATGGTAAGAATTTAATGGTAATTCAGAAATTTATATGAGTGAAGAAGCATTTGTGTCCATGTTGGAGTGAGCTCTCTAGGATCTATTGGGTCATGTGTTGTAGGTATTCATAGACTATAAAGGCAGCTTAGACATCTGGCCCGTATGTAGACACTGACAATTAGATGCCCACAGCAAGAGGGTTCCCTGGGCCCGTGGCAGGGGAGTTGGAAGTAGATGATCCCTTCCAACCCAAGCCATTCTGTGGTTCTATGTCTAAAAGATGTCTTAATTAGGAGCAAACTTCAGGTTTTTATGAAGTGGCCAATGTTTTGTTTTAATTTGAAAATGAGTGTTTCATAAGAGAGTGGTATTGGTGGATACCATTTATACTGTATATTTTAGAAGCAGGTTTCTTTGCTTCATAGTTAAGTTAAAAAACTTGATGAAATCAAAGCAGATTGTTGAACGGGCAGTAAAACTGTATTCATTCACATTTGTCTTGACATTTTAATTGTTTTTGATGAGGCATTTAGTGAAAGGTTGGCCTCTGTCAACTGGACATAGAGCCTGTACTGGCCTTGAAGAGGCTGACGAAAGTATGGACTGTAAATGTGTTAATATTACCCTGTAAGAGCTATTACCTCATAGAAAGTTGGTATCTATAATTTATACTAGCTTATTATTTTCATAGAAGCTTGTTAGTCATGTTAGTCCTTCAGTTGAAAAGTATCACTAAAATATATTTTTTTAACTTTTACCTTGGTGTTTAATGAAATAAAATAGATCATGTTGGCATTTTTGAGAGAATGTGGGTTTTTTATTTGTTCATGGTAAGATCCATTGTCTAAAAATGTTTTTGAAATCTTTTCATCAACACACTTTTCTTATTACATGTAGACGGTATGTCACATGGTGTATGACATTCAGTGTAAGAACACACATTGAACTTTCATCTCCAAGGAAGTTTTTAATGTCTGAAATGGTGGTGAGCAGCTAAAATCTTAAAACTTGTCATGAATCAACAACCACCCCTGCAAACAGAAAAGCACTCATCAGAGTCATGCTTTCCTTTCAACTTGCAGAAATATTTTCTTCCTTTTTAATTTACGAAGTTTATCTCAGGTTTCTAGAATTACGTTTATGGAGGAGAACTTAGTAAAATGTCAGTGTGGAATCTTGTATTCATTGTGAAGTTTTTTTCTCCTAAAAAAAAACCCCAAACCAAAAAGTTCATGGAACTTGTGTTCTCTCCTGACAATGCTTCATTTTAAGAAGCTGCCTTTTCTCACTAAAACAATGGCTGAAAAATTCACAGCCAGGTGTATGTACCCACGTCTTTCTCCACTTTGTCAGTGGCATTTTTCTTTGTGCCTCATGCTTTGATATGTCTACGTGCCACACTTTGTGTTGCTCTTGAATTTGGTACCAAGGGGAAGCAAAGCAGGAGGAGGAGGCTACCAGCTTAAGACTGATCATTGCTTCAAGGCCTCAGAAAGTTCTGGAGTGGGCAGAATCTTACAGATTCTTACTAACCACATGGACTCTAAATGACCAATTTGGATTTGGAAAGAGAAAGTCATGTGAGTGTGTAAGGGAGAAGGTGTTTGGGATTTGACCCTCAGCCGGGGTAATTGTGGAAGTGAGCTGAGGCAACCTGGTGTCTGTCTTCATTTGTTTTTTTTCCCTGTGGCTCAAGAGTAAATCCCAAATTTCTGAGACTGGAGGTTGCTTTTTGTTAATGGGTATGATTAACGTGTTTTGCATTGTATTCTTCAAAGTACCAAACATTGAGTTCTTCCATATCTCTTTTTGAAAGCATTGAAAGAGAACAGCTCAGAGGTAGTTCAGCCTTTTCTAATGGGTTGTGGAACAAAGGAACCAAAGATCACTCAGCTGTGTCTAGCAGCCATACAGAGACTCATGTCCCATGAAGTTGTTTCAGAGGTAAGATCAGTCTTTATATAAATACAAAAATACTTCAGTGTGAGAAATACAGGTCTAGAACTGTAGGTGAATGATTTGTTTTTTTAGGAGGCTGTTTATATTCTAATTAGCATAGTCTGCAAAATGTTTAACTCGTATCTGTTTTTCAAAAATTGTGATTTAAAAGAAAACCTTTTTGACCATGAAAGAAGAAAAAAAAGAGGTGAGGAGGAAACATCAGTAAACTCTAAGAGGAAATTAATTAAGACAATTCAAACCAGCTCATTTAGTTTGCAATCTTATACTGTGTGATCAGAACATGTAATGGTCCTTGATAAATATAATTCCTAAGGTGGCATCCACAAAATTCATTCTGTGTGTTATCATTATGTATTATGTTTTTCATACAAGTTACTTTTAAAAATAAGATAGAACTGATCCATATATCCTGCAACTGTAAATGGCATGACATACTATGGTACTGCATATGTAGTGTGTTAAGAAGTTGATGAAAATAATACTGTTAAAATACGCTTTCAGTTCTGCTTGCACAATGTAAAATTACACCATTTTTCCTCTGATATGAAGGAATTTTGAGGGTAAAATGTGTTTGTACTGCCTTTTCTATATTTCCAAGTAGACAATGAAGTACACACTTTAATTTGGACTACACGTGAAGAGGTTTCTGTCATCAGTTCTTTACAGATATTTTGTGAAGCTTGTGACAATGAAATTGGGTTTATGTTCTCAATGTAGTCCTATGGTATAGACAAACAGGCAGATTCAGTTATGACACACATTTATGAGAGTGCTATTCTTACATATGTACATGATGTACCAATATGTAAGCATTGTAATTGTTTCAAAATATGATTTCTTTGTAGGCTGCAGCAGGAAACATTATTAATATGCTTTGGCAACTGATGGAAAATAGTCTTGAAGAACTTAAATTGCTTCAGACAGTTCTTGTACTTTTAACAACCAATACAGTTGTGCATGATGAAGCACTGTCCAAGGTAAGAATTTGTTAGTGCCAACTGAAGTACTTACAAGATCCAAGAGGAAATACAGGGAGAAATTTTACTAATTAAGCATTTGGAGGTAGTGGAATGGGGGGGGGCGTTTTTTATTCTGTTGTGTCCTTATTGTCTTCATATCTAGACTCTGAAAACAGGATTTGTTTTCGCTTCCTTTTCTGTATTTTAATTCCTGCTCAACAATACTTTTCTTAATTGCAACTTTAAATAATAACGTTGGCGTAATGCCTGTCCGTCTTACCTGCTAAATAGATCATATGCATGTTTTGATAGTGAAATCAGAGCACATAGCATAGTGTAAGCTCTCTCTAATAACACAAATATTAGAAGAAGCTGCCTGCCACCCTGCCTTAAATCTCTTTTTTTGGAAGCAGTCCAGTTACTGCTCTTCCAGTCAGAAGAGGAATAACTTTATTGCATAATTTTAAATGTACCATTTTGGATATTATGTTTCAAGGAAGATAATTAAGGATTCTGATCCATTTTAATCTTAAATTATAAGATACTTCTCTTTGAAGGAGAAACATATTTTACCCATCTGTGGATTGTAAAGTTCTGTCTAAAGTAAGTTCCTCTTCTAGATTACATTTTATTATTTTTTTCTTTAACTTAAGAAAGATATTTTGTTTAAATTGCTGGGGTTTTATTATGCTGTACTGTCAGTGTATTGGTTTAATAGCAGAGTGGTTTTTAATTATTTTTTTTTTGAGAGAGAATACAATTGAAGAATAATTTTGAAAGCATTCTGTTCTTGTGGAAAGTTTTCAGTTTTTCTTTGTATATGGTTTTAGCTCTTTAAATGTCTTGGTATTAAAATCATTATTAATCTACTTAACCAAGGGAAGGAAAAATATGAAAGGAAAATGAAGCTGTTACAAAGGCCTGCATAAGGCAAGAAGATAATAGAAAATTTATAAAACACATAAATGGCAGAATAGAAACTTGCTAAGGATTGAATGGTTAGTCAGTAGGTTCTTTTGTGACTTGAATAGTCAAATTATGTCAAAAACTCTTCAGCACTGTCTCGTTTCTTTTGTCCCTGATAACACTCATTTTTCAAATGAGCTTTCTTTCTCTCTCTCTCTCTCTCTCTGTCTCCATACTACTTCACTTACCTCTTTTGTGTGTGTTTTCCAGACACATTTTACCCTTTATTTGTTCTTTTCTCTAATGTATAAAAGCTTTCCCAGCGTGTCTTTCTCTTGTCTTGTGTCCTGATCCAGAAGCATGGTCACATAATACAATTACTGGAGAATCTAATTGCTGTACTTCTAACAATTTCCTTAGTGCACATTAAAATCTAGTACATTGCAACATCTAGTCAAATTTTGGTAGGCTCTGACAGGGGTAAGAAAAAAAACATTCCTAACAGAGCAATTTCCTGTAAAATTTCTTGATGTTGTCCAAGCCTGCAATTACTAGAGTTTCTCATTTAACCAAGTACAAGCATTAATTGACATGGATAAAATTATGCATTGGTTGGTTTGTTTCCCCTAAGATTCTTTCAAGAAATATCTGAAAGTTGATTTATTTCGTGTTGAAAAGTTCTTAGAGAAAATCAGTTTGAACCGTACTTACGTTTCAGCTTGAACAAAATTACTAGCAAAGCATCTTGAAAAGTCTCTTAGTGCAGGCAAATACTGTCAGATTAACTTAGAGAATAATGCATTATCTTCTGAAATTCCAGAGGTGTGTGATTGTGTTGTAAAATTTGAAAACCCATGGAGATACCATCTGGACAGAGTCCACAAATAATTTACACAAAAAACAAGCAAAAGAAATTTTTGAGTCTTGTACAGATCAGAGCATGTAGCGCTATGACCGGGTGTGGTTGAGGTTCATTCCAGTGCAAGAACTCAAAATAAGGACAAAAGAACAATAAATACAAGTTTCACTACACATACAGATGTTAAAATTCAGTATAAAATAAGTAAGTATTAAACTATGTGTTAGAGGTAATACAAAATCCAGTGGGAAACAGTATTCAGGTCACTGCCAGCACAGTGACACATTAAAATACGTACCTTGGAGAGGAATAATAGCAGTCTAGGCAACGTGGTTATAAAAGTATTGGGATTTAATGTAGGAGAGGAATGGCATTTTAGCTTTGGAGTTGGCTGACCTTTCTGTGATTAACTGTGTAATCCTAATACCCTTTTGACATTGGTATTCATAGAAGTTGTTTTATGTGGTTGATCACTGCGTATTCTCTGTATGCTGATTGTAGATTTATTGGCACATCATAATGTCTTCAGTTAATACCACTTCTAGATTACCTTTGGGGAGGATTACTAAAGAGCTGTTTGGCTAGGATAATCCATAAAACTTATTCTGGTTCTGATGATGAAAGCAATTTTTTTTCAGGCGACCTTTTGACAAACTGCAGTGAAGAGCATTCCTTGATCAGGTGTCTTGACTCTTAGCTAAAAGACGAAAATATATTGTTGTAAGGTGATAATTTTTTTCTCCCCCCTTTCAGGCAATTGTACTTTGTTTTCGATTGCACTTCACAAAAGATAACATCACAAATAACACAGCGGCAGCTACGGTGCGGCAGGTGGTTACTGTTGTGTTTGAGAGGGTGGTTGCTGAAGATGAACGATACAAAGGTGAGCATGCTTCTCACTCTCCTTGCTTGTATTAACCTGTTTTCTGGACTCACAGCAAATGTGTGCCTTTTTCAGATAAAGAAGTAGTAAAAAGTCTGGAAATACTATTTAAAAAGTCACAGGCATTATTAATTTTTACTGTCTTTATACATTTACTTGTATTCAAAGGAGATTAAATGCTTAGCCATTGTGTCAGTCCACGTCGCTACAGCAATACATAAAACCTAGATACTTTTTTCTCAAGCAGTGAGAACTGGTCTTCAGGTTAGTATTGTGAAGGACTTTGAGGTGAAGGTGTCATTTAAGGTGAAGGTAACTTAGATTAAAGTGAAATACATGGCAGTAGTAGTATTAAAGAGAACTTCTATTGGAAGGAAGTGCTTGGTATTGCTGATCTTTAGTATTCAATCTAATGTTTATTTTTGTAGACATGGTAAGTTGCTGAAGAATTATCTGGCTATCCTGCTAGAATCTTTTTAAGAACACTTAACATGTACTTGATTTTCAACAGTTCCTTTGTTTACAAAACTGCTTTTCTGTTACACAGATACTGTTGACCAGCCAGTTGCAGTTCAAGGAAACAGTAACAGAAGATCTGTCAGTACACTGAAGCCATGTGCTAAAGATGCATATATGCTTTTTCAGGTAGTTGGGGAGCTTATATTTATCCATTTGCAGTTATGATTGGGTGCTTGTACATCTCTATAAGAAATTTCAAAAATTTGCTGTTGACATATTGACAAGGTCCTTAGCCAGAGCCTCAGTCGTTCTTACATGCATTTATTGTAATTGGCAATGTATGTTGTATCCCAGGGGGGGATGGTTGGAAAACGAAGACAAAGTGGCCTAAGAAAATCTTTACTATAGATCTTAAATAATAGCTAAGCATGCATGTCTGCATTAAAATCAATATTATTTTTTCCATGAGCCAAACACTGCTACTGTAGTTCAATCTTGCTTCTTGTGCTTGGTATTGTATATTGAAGTTGAATATATAATGAAAAGTAGTAGTTGTATTCATCTCACCAATAAAAATCTTCTTGACTTAGCAAATTGAGATATTTTTGAGGGCAGGAATGAACGCAATTGCCACAAGAATACCAGCAAAGTTTAGTATTTCTTTCAAAAACTTTTTTCTTAATAATTTATGTAAATGAAGTATTTGAGGAAAAATGATGTTGAGATTGGAAAATTACTCATTATAGAAGAGGGAGAAACTGTAGATTTTATTGTAGACTTGAAAAATTTATGCTGGTACAGGAATGTGCAGAGAATGTAAATGTTGTTGTATTTCTTTTTTAAGGATCTTTGTCAGTTAGTTAATGCTGATGCTCCTTATTGGCTCGTGGGTATGACAGAAATGACCCGAACATTTGGCCTTGAACTTCTTGAGTCAGTCCTCAATGACTTTCCTCAAGTGTTTTTACAAGTGAGTAGTTCTTGGAGAGAAAATAGGAACACTTTTGTTGCCATGACTAGTAAAACTTATGCTTCATTAACTCCTCTTTAATTTAGAATGAGTACTACTTCAAAAGGATTTACAGCTTGTTACCTGTTGGGTTTTTGTGATAGAAAAGTACTTTGTGCTTTTTGCCCACTTTTTTCTATTCTCATACACTTTGTTTGTGTTGTGTATTTTGTAGAGCATGTTGTATTCTGTTTCACTCTTCATTTTCCCATTTATATGTCCTCCAAAGATGCATTTTTTTTATCCTGCATGATTTATGACACCTTTGTGGCATTGTTATTTCTATGAAAACAGTAACCTCACCCCACTTGCAAAGCAGCAGGAATCATAACTAGGAATTATGTGGATCTACTGCATATAAATAACACATTTTTGCTAACAGTATCTAAACTAAAAATTAAATATCTAATAAATTATGTATTAGTGGCCTATTTTACTTTGCAAAATACAAGAAGAGGGGTGCATGGTATGAACCTGACCATGTGATTTCATTGTGCTTTTTGGTAGCTTGATAATGGTGTCTGCTGTTCTTCCTTTTCATTTCCTGATTGTGTAATTTATACCAAGATGTACATGACTTCAGAGGGCTTTATCATAACAGTTAATGTAAATAAGATGCATCATCAGAGCTACTGGTAGCAATTAAATCTGCTTATAATTTGTGCTGTTTTCTTTTTCAGCATCAGGAGTTCAGTTTTCTTCTTAAAGAAAGGGTGTGCCCTCTTGTTATAAAGCTCTTCTCCCCAAATATCAAATTCAGGCAAGGTTCCAGCACGTCATCTTCCCCAGCACCAGTGGAAAAACCATACTTCCCCATCTGTATGCGTTTGCTGAGAGTAGTTTCAGTTTTGATTAAGCAGTTTTACAGTTTGCTGGTAAGAATATGTCAGATTTTCTTTCTATAATTCTGTGTTTCCATGTATATGCCAATACTGTGATCAGTAATAGTATTAATTAGTTTTTGGGAACTGTTGACATATACCAAGGGAAGAAAAGTCTAAATACTCCTTTCCTCTTATGTTTATTTGTGTTTACATGTGTTCTACATGTATGATTTCATTAAACAAGGGCTTCTATAAATTCTCAGAGTAGATTAGCTGTTGTCTTTTCTGTACTCGACTGCCTTTCAGTTAAGGTTTTGGGAACCTTTTGATCTTCTTATGTTGTTTACGTGGCATTAGGTAATGTTGATTGCTGTGCCGTGTTAATAATTGGTAATAGGCAATTATTATAGGCAATAATTGACTTGTGTAGCTAAAGCTGTTGACAGCATGTGCATAAAAAACACATGTTCAGCTGTTCTTACCTCCCAAATTTTGCATACTTGCTTAAAACAGATATTTTCCATTTTATTTGTTTACTGTAGCACATGTAAGAACTTCACTGCAATGTCTGTGAGGAATTTAACTCCTTCAATACAATTGCATATGTGGTGTTAGCTTGGCAAAAATATTATGATTATTAGGCGTGTTTTTATATAATTTTGAGTAAATGCTTGTTGGAGGAGTTTTTTAGATCCTGCGCAAAACTTCAGGTAGTACTCCTAAGATGAAACAAGTTTTTTTTAGAAAATATTTTATAGGAGGCCTTTTCTTTTAATGTAATGGCTATAAACCGTATCTTTTAGGTAACAGAATGTGAAATCTTCCTCTCATTGCTGGTTAAGTTTCTGGATGCAGACAAACCACAGTGGCTAAGAGCTGTTGCAGTAGAATCTATTCACAGGCTTTGTGTGCAACCTCAGCTATTACGGTATTAAATATATTGAGTTTCACCTTTACATAAAATTTAAGAAATATTTTAAAGTTTTTTTTAAATGGGAAATGCTTCCTAAAGCATTATAAATATATCAGACCTTAAATGCAATAAACTCTTTAAGATATCTTTTAATAAAGCATTAGGCAATGCTCATTATTCAGGAAGGGCTGAATTATAGTTATTTCAGTATTCCAAAACCTCTCTGTCTTACCAGTGTCAAAGGAGCATTTACCTAAACCAACATTTTATCATTCATCTTTCGCAGTTAAAACGTGCTTTTAGTCTACAGTGTGAAGGGGGGAGGGAAGTTGGTGTTAAAATATGCTTTTAGTTCCTAATTTTTCAAATACTTATTATATCTTATAAAATACTTTCCAGGTCCTTTTGTCAGTCGTATGATATGAAGCAACATTCCACTAAAGTTTTCCGTGATATTGTGAATGCACTGGGGTCCTTCATCCAGTCACTATTTCTTGTACCAAGCACAGGGAACACATCAGTGACACCAAGCCAAACTGGTAAAGCCTTGTCCTTACTATATGTTTAATTTTCCAGCATGTTTTGGTAATAATAAGTTCTGATTTGATTCAATATATACATTTGGCTTGGTACAGTTCTGTACTTCCATGTTCATTACAGTGAAAACCTAGCTTAAGGCAAACTAGTGTTTTCAGCTCTGATACAACAATGACAAATTTTATCTACCTATATTATGGGGAAGACTGTGTCTGAGTTAAGGCTCTGCGTCTTCCCGTGGTTCTGGAAGAAGAGGCCTCAGCAACAAACAACATACAAATAATTTCCAAAGGTGTCTTTTGTCATGGCTTCTTAAAAGAGCAAACAGATAACCGAAGTGTAATTATTATCTGTCACATCTACTATTCAATTATTGAACATGAAACAGTCTAGTTTTAGACTTGCACCTTCCAAGGTTCACTCATGAAGTCTGAATTCCAAGTTGGTGTTAGTGTTGATGACTTGGAAGAACTTTGAGTCAGTAGCTGTTGTTCAATAGCTGTCTATGGAAGCTAATTGAGCACTTCTGTTACTACTGTTTATCAGTTAGTTTAATCCACTTAAGGTAAATCAGAAAAGCACCTTTCATGGTGTAACATGCACATATGAGAAGCCATTCTGAAATACTCATTCTCTTGAAAACTTACTTTTGCCTTCACACAAAGCAACACTGAAGTAAGGTCACACCCTTAGTGTTGTTGCTGTTTCTCTGGCTTATTTTTTGTTTGTTTTCTCCTTTACCTTTTAACTTCTCCTTTCTGCCTGAGTGTTACTCATGTTTCTTTCTCATGCCTTTCTCTTTCTGCCTCTTTTCCTCCCATGGCCATGTCTAACATGCAAAGAGTGGATCAACGCAACCTGATTCTTGAACTCTTCTAGTTATAACCCTAGTCCTGTTGTAGCAGGCTGCCTGGTACACCTGTGGTTAGTTGGCTTTTCAGCCTCGGTTTTGCAACAAGGTAGCTGTTTCGTAAGAGTGGTTGAAAGCAGCATCTGCCTAAGTTTCATGTAACTTGTTATACTGGTGTAATATAAGCCTTTTTACCCCTTTCAGGAGTTACGTTGATATAAAAATAGTTGTATCTGTCTGACTGCTCAGGGGGATTATAGAAAATTACACCAGTTGGTGGCAGCCTTTGGTTAACCATTTCTGTTTAGCAGTATGATTTTGTTGTTTCAGTCTGTTAAGTTTGATTGTGTTTAAGTGTAAACATAGCCTTCTGTGTGTATTAATCCTGCTTAAAATAGTAATTTAGTTTCGCTACATATTAAAAGCAAGCACACCAAAATCGCAGTTGTTATACTGGACGTATTAGGTGCTGTGAGCCACCTTCTTGGGGACTCTGCCCTTCTTTCCCCATTGCCTGTACAGAGAGAGTCTGAACTTGTGGTACCTACTGCTAGTAAGTGTAGATCTCCTCTATGTGTAGGAAGTGTTTATATACAGAATTCCATGTCCTTTTTTTCTTCCTCTTTTGGCTTCTTACATTGGAACCTAAATTTGTTCCCTGCTCCCTGTTGGTTGGCGTGTTGTCAGCTCTTCCCTGATGTGGTTTTTCTTCTTCTACCTTGGCACAAAACACCTTCAAACGTTGCAGTTGTCTTTGAGTTTCTTTTTGTGGTATTTTCAGTTCTGAAAACTTTAAGTTTATTAGGATCTTTGTTCTTGAAATTATTAACCTCTCTTTCTTACTACTGGGTTTCGGATGAAACTATGCAAAGAATCCTTAATTTTTAGAAGTCTGTCTGACTCTTCATTAAAATAAAGATTCTTTTATCAAAATGATGTAAGTTTAGTGGGTTATAAATGCTACTGTACCTTTCACAGAAACATTTTATTCTGATTGAAGATAAGGCAGTTGGCATCAATCAGCTGTGTGTTTTAAACTTACTACTTTGCACATAACATCATGTTTTAGACAGCAGAGGGAGCTCAAAAATAGTTTTTTGTGGTGGTTTTTATTATCAAGCAGGGTGTCTCAGATTAACCCAACCCATACATCTCAACTTAAAAATTTAAAAAGAAAAAAGGTGTTTGCTGATCATTAAAGTTAGACTGGTTAATTTTATCACTTCGTTTCTCGGAACAGGAAGCAATGCATCAGGGAATACTGGCTCAGCACAAACTAATCCAGGAGTGCTTGGAATGGGAGGAGGTGCAACTGTATTACCTGCCTTTGAGTACAGAGGCACTTGGATACCTATCCTGAATGTAACAGTACAAGGCAGTGCTAAAGCTACGTAGTAAGTACCTCTTTCTTTTTGAAAATGTATATAACAATTTTATTTCCAACTTGATGGTTTAAGGATTTTTTAATTAGTGACTATGGAGGTCTTAATTTCATTGGTGTTGAGGTATATTATAGATTTATTTTTTTTGGTGGTGCCATGAGGTGTTCTGATTTTTCACTATTTTGTCTGAATGCTCTGGATTCTGATCCAAATATCCCCTATGGCTTTAGCATCTGTTGAATTTTTTTTTCCTACCATATTGTTGCTGTATTCACTCTTCACACTTAGGCCTTGTTATAGTATATAACAAATTTAGAATATCTTGTGCTGGGTTGTGTCATGGCAAATATTAGGGGTATTAGGATATTGCGGTATATAACCTGTAGACAAAGGTTAGATTTTGAATGCTTCTTAGAATGACCAATTATTTTGTCATGACTTTGTATAATGGAGATTTTATTCCAAGTTTAGACCTGCGAATATCATGTTACTTTAGAAGTACTGGAAGTTTTTTCCTGTTGGTCATGACTATTGAGGGTCAGTCTCTTCTGAATTGGAAGTTATTTGTACAGCCCGTGAAATTTTCGCATATAAAAGCAGCAAATAGCCTGGATCCCAATACTTTTTTAAGGTAGAAACTCCTTTATCTTCCTTTGAAATGCAGAAGAATAAATTAATCCTCAGATTTCAGCAGTTCAACATGTATGTGTTGACTTGACTTTTTGTTCCAGCAGTGGCTATGAATGTTAGTTTAGGTTACCTGACTGTTTTCAGGAAATGCAAATTTTTAACAAAAGTGGATGAAATTTTTGCATTCTTTTTACTTCTGTGTAAGTTTACGGAATTGTCAATAGCATGTCTTGTCAACAGTTTTCTCCTACCTTGTACTTTGTCTGTAGTCCCTGCATGTAAGGAGATGGCTAAGTGTAACTGCAGGGTCGCTTCCTAGCGTTGATTCTCTCCTACTGCTGCCATTAAATGTTTGTACAATGGTCACATCTTATACTTTTACACAATGGTTTAATTGGAGCTAGGAATTGTGAACAGAGCTAGCAGAGGTCTTTTTGACAATGTGGGCCTGTCTCTTTGCAGACACTATGCCTTATCTTCCTCTTTACATGAGGAAGAAAGTGTTTTTAAGAGGAATAGACACAAACTATTCAAGATTTTTCCTGACCATTCCAATGTAACTGTAACAGCTCACTTCATTTGTTCAGTAGTTTGCTTTCCCGTCTTTGAATGTAAGAGTACCTGACCTCTACCTCACACGTACATTGTAATGATAAAACCCATTAATAATTTTAATTAGATCTGTATATATGTACACACTTATTTGTAGAGGTTGAAATGTTCACTGTATGATTTACTTATACTGCCTATGCTCCCAGATATCTAAGGCAGCCATCTTCAGGAAACCAGAGGGAATAACTGAAGTGTTGTTACATGTTTGGGAGAATGAAAATTCTTTGTATAGGAAAGAGTGGTGACACTACAGTTTAAAAGTGTCTTTGGTATATTGTAGCTGGAATGCCTAGCCTTTTTAAGAGTGGTTTGTAGGGCAAATGATTAACTAGTGTTTGTTGGGGTAGCAGGTAGTTTTTGTAACAGCCTGTCTCTCCTTGTGTAAATGCTGCTGCTGTGGCAGCTACAATCTGTTTCCTGTTGGATTTATAACTCCATGGTTCTTTATGCGCTTTTAAGGTGAAATAGGAAGAAAAGTGGCAATGAGGCTGCAATTCCAGCATAGTGATGTTTTAAGTGCATGGTTTTCAGCACTGAATCATGTAGACATTTCCTCTTTGTATAAATAACTTCTATTGTTTACCTATGCATGTAGATGATGAATATTTTGTCATATATTATCTAGCTGTGACCAGCATTTCCGGTCATATGGACGCAGAGATAATGATGGAATGTCTGACTTGTTCTCAATTTGTTATATTCACAGTCATGACTTTCTGATGTATTTCCTCTCTTGTTCACATGTACTTGTGTTCTTCTGAATAGCAGGTTCTGTTGCAGTGGCTTTAAGGAAAATAATAATAGAGCAATTCATTCAGTGGTACTTGCTTACATGTGTTAAAAATATTTAACGTGTTTAAAAAATATTTAACATGTGTTTAAAAACACTTATTTGCCAATCTAAATACTGTACTTAAGGTTTGTACTCTTTCATTTACTGTTGTATTTAGTGGCTCATTTACTCTTTTACTTAATTACTTAACAACGATGGTTATTTTCTTGAGTTGATACAAATCTTGAAGGATGGCATTTGGGGCCGGTTTGTACTTAACATTCATTTGGAACCTTGTTTTCTATTATTGTTCTTAATCACAATGGTACTGTTACACACTTAACTTCTCATGCTTTCAATTTTTTAGTTTGGAAATGCTGGACAAAGTAGAGCCACCCACAATTCCTGAAGGCTATGCCATGTCAGTGGCATTTCACTGTTTACTGGATCTTGTCCGTGGTATCACTACCATGATTGAAGGAGAGTTGGGAGAGGCAGAAACAGTCGGTCAAACCACAACAGAGACAACTTCATTACCAGCACAGTCTTCTTCAGAGCAGCAAGACTTGCAGTCTGTATCTGACCAATCAGAGAAAGAACTAGGTATATAAAATACAGCAGTTTTACATAAAGCAGGATTGAAATAGTTCATGCTTTGTTGCATATTGTTTCTAAACCATATATTTTTGTTTTGTTTTGGGGGTTTTTTAATGAAGCAGCACTAGTCTCTAAAAAAATTACTTAGCTTACTGCTTCTGTCCTAAAGCACCTTAGCCATAGAATCCTTATGGTGTATTAATACTGTTTTACATGGATGTGTGCAGAATGTGAGGGAGAGGTAACAGGCATTCTGCTCTCCAGAACTACTGTTCTGCCTTCCTGTGTCCTTAATTCTGTTTGACACTGAGATCCAAGGTCACACGAGACAACCTGACTGAGAGAAATGTGGCATTGACAACATACTAAAGGACAGAAATGTATCTCTAGTAACAAGACAAAAAAATTCTTTAATGGAGAGATTTTAAAGAAGACAAAAGTAGTTAGGGAAGAACTTCTTTAAAAGAAGTAATAGGAACTGAGGCTAGTGTTTGTGCAACATAGGGGGAGTCTGTATACGTCCGTACAGAAAGACTTGGCTCTCGGGAGGGATTTTAGCTGGTGTTCCAGCAGCGGAGGCTGCGGCACCGGGTTTTGCACCGGGACACCCGCGCTGCGGGACGGGACGGTCCGCGCGGGGCGGTGGGAGTGCGGAGCTCTCCAGGGTGCTGCAGACACCACCGGCCGAGCCCGCTGGCGGGGCGCGCCGGGCGGAGGGGGGCGTGGACATGAGACGGGCAGGTTGTAGGTCTGTCAGACCTATAGTTTTTCCCTATTAAATTAAATAAATGAAAAAAAGGAATTATAAATACCAAGGGAGAGTGTTTTTCCTTCACTGCAAAAGTTCAGTGGGTTACTTGTCCCACATTTATGCAGTTCTGAATATTTATTTCTACAAAAAAGGATTAAAAACCATTATATATATATATAATATAGTTATACATCTTTTACTTCAGCAGTGTTACTTTAAATGCAGCAGTTTAAATGGTACTGGTGTGAGTGTTGGTGTGTACACATACATGTGTCAGTGTAAATACACAAATGAAAACATATGTTAACAGATGCAGTAGGAAGCATTTTATTTGTCATGCAATTGGAAGTTATTAAATAAAAGACTGTTTTTCTGCTATAAACAAGTATATGTATTTCAAGTTAGCAGAGCTGTGTGGGAAGAAATGGTGAATGCTTGTTGGTGTGGTCTTCTGGCTGCTTTATCCCTCCTGCTTGATGCAAGGTATTTGGTCTTCCATTTTTCTTGATTTTTCAAAGATGACAATCCCAGCTATATTTTGAAATGAGTTTTGGTACCAGTCAAGTTGACAGTTGTACAAGAGAACACTGCTGTTCATGGCAGCTGAGCAGACAGGTTTGTGGGTTAGTGATGGCTGCAGTGAGTTAGGATCTGTTAAGAGAAAATGTCAGAGAAGTCTCCAGAAGTCTAGCATCAGCCTTCAATATATTTCAACAGATAAGAATTAAATACATTTTCAAAGGCTTCCATTTACACTATTTCAATTATTTTTACTCCTTTTTACTTTGACTAAATGTTTCAACACTTTGAAGTGACTCTACCCATGCCCTGATTACTGTTGATAAGCAATGTGTAATGATGTCTCTACTTGTTAGTATTATACAGTCTTTGGAGTGGAAAAGGTGTTTACTAGGTAATAACTTTGGTAACTTAAAGACTCTTTGAAAGAGATAATGGTTATCAAACACCGTTTTCTGAAATCAGTGGAAAATACCTTCTCATAATCTCCTTTGCTAAGTCATTCAGAACTAAAGACGAACTTCATAGGAAATGGTTCTGAAGAATTCCATGGATTGGTTATGCTTGCTCTTTAATATTTATAGTGTTGTCAGGTTTTTAAGTATACATTGTCACTGCTTTCATGTTTGGTTAAGTTGGTTAATTCTTACTAAATGGTGTGTACTCTTTCAGCACTGATGAAGCTGCCACTGAAAATATTCTAAAAGCAGAATTGACCATGGCTGCACTTTGTGGAAAACTGGGTCTTGTAACATCAAGAGATGCCTTTATCACTGCCATTTGCAAAGGATCCTTGCCTCCTCACTATGCCCTTACTGTATTAAACAGCACAACTGCAGCTTTGTCCAGCAAATGTGAGTATACAGGTTTTCCTGCATTGTATTTCTGTGTATTGTCCTCTAAACCAAAATTTTCCCAGGACGTGATTGCAAAGATATGCAACTGTAGTATTTGGCTATACTAGATTGTTAGTATCCTCAGACAGGATCTAGACTGCCTGCTTTCCAGAACTGGTTAGTCTTGCAGCATCTGCTGGGTGTAATTGTAGTCAACCTAAAACTTCCTGAATGCTAAGCATATGTCAGAAGTTCATATTCTAAGGAGATCTGTCTATCATTCTAAAGATCTGTTACGATATGTAATTAAGGCATTCAGATTCTGAAAAGGCCTCTGGGCAACTCAGATATTTAACAGTTGGCTAGAACATCCTGCATTCATGGTGTACTATAGTATTTTCTAGAGTTGTCTAGTGATGGTAGTACTTATGGTATAAATAGAAGATCTTAAGTTCTGGGCTCTGTTCAGCTTACAAGAAGTTGGATTAATGCCTCCCATATCCTGATAGAATGTTGTAATTAGTGGGATATGCCAGTTGCAGATGTACTCTCTTTCTAATTTTGAAAATTAATTACTGTAAAGTGCAACTACCTGGAGAATATGCAGATGGATCTAACATTAGACCTCTTAATACAAAACAAAAATACCTTAATTTGGGAATAAGGAGCGACACCTTTACCCTACAAGCTAAATGTATGATTAGATCTTAAGTCTGTGAAGCAGTGTGTGTGACTGTGCTACATGAACCTCTGAAAATGAAGCAATTAACTTATATAGCTTGCTCTCCTTTTTACAGGTGAGTTATAAAATGGGTGTCCTGAAGTCCTTTATTGGGAAAAAACATCACAACTTAGCATTTATGACACCTTCATTTTCTGAGTTCACTAGTACAGTGGTAGCACACAGTGACACTATTTACACACAGCACGGATAACTGAGTTGAGACATAGTGGAATGCTTGTAACTTCACACAAGTATTTTGGTCTCAACAGAAAACATACTAATCTATTGCAAGCAGTATCTCGTTAGTGAGAGGGAGTAATTACTGGCTCCTTTAACTCCATAAGGCAATGACATAATAATCTAAATATAACTAAAGGTGTCAAAGTGACCTTAAAGCTAATACTGTGAAAAAGTTCTCTGGAGTCTTCTGGAAGAAGGTGGTTGTTGCTACAAGTAAGTACTGGATTTTAAATTTAGATTTTTTTTTCTTTTCAATTTTCCTCTAGCATATTCCATTCAGGGACAGAATGTTCAAATGATCAGTCCCTCGAGTGAGTCTCATCAGCAGGTTGTAGCAGTAGGGCAACCCTTAGCTCTTCAGCCACAGGGAACAGTAATGGTAAGTACAACTTGTAACTCATCCTGCTTAACTGCTTCTCTCTGCATCTCATTGTGTCTCAATAATAGGCAACAGATAAACAGCGTGCTTACAAATAATGGTTATCTGAAGTGTTATCCTAAGCTTTTAATTTGGAACACCCCTGGACAGCAAAAGTTCTCTAACTGTAAAGAAGACTTACTCTTGTTTCTTGGCTGACTCTTAGATCAGCAGCTCCCATCCATTCAATTTTAAAAACCTGAAGTCTCAGCTCTGTTATCTGCCTGTTCATGAAGGTTCACTTAATATGCTTTTTTTTAAAAAAAGACTCTGAATGGTCTGAAGTTGCAGCAGGGGAGGTTTAGATTGGCCATTAGGAAGAATTTATTTACTGAAAGAGTGGTCAAGTACTGGAACAGCCTGCCCAGGGAGGTGGTTGAGTCACCGTCCTTGGAGGTATTCAAGAAACGTGTAGATGTGGGACTTCAGGGCATGCTTTAGTGACCAAGATTGTAGAGGATTTTTGTGGGTGTTCTTTGGTGGAGTTTGTGTGTATTTGGGGTTTTGTTGTGTGTCGGGGGGAGTTTTTGGGTGGTGTGTTGTGTGGTGGGGTTTTTTTTGTTGTTTTTTTTGGCTTTTTTTCAGAGGTCATTTCTAACCATGACTATTCTGTGATTCTGATTTTTCTGGAGAAGATGCACTTAAAGCGGGAATACTTGAACTTGTGTCTTTGATAATGATGTGAAACTGGGAGGAGAGGGCAGTGATCAAATCATATTCAACCCCAGCAAGATAAGACTAAGGGAAGGACAGATACTGAAGTACTTCTCTAAAAAAGATACATTGCACCCATGCAAACAAAATATAATATTTAAGCTATTTAGTAAAAAATCTACTTTTCTAGAAATACTATCGTTGCAGAATAAGAAACATTTTGTGGTTTTTTGGTTGTTTTTTTTCTAGCTGACTTCAAAAAATATCCAGTGTATGAGGACATTACTCAACTTAGCTCACTGTCATGGAGCCGTTCTTGGTACATCGTGGCAACTTGTCCTGGCTACTCTTCAGGTATAATAGGAAATACTTACACCTTGCTTTTTTGCCATAATTTGGTTTTGAGATTTTATGTGAGCAATAGACAAAGCTTTGATTCTACTCATGGTGTAATTTGAATTACCTTGATTAAGTTCTGTAGAATTTCCTGTGAATTCTGTTTGGCTGGAAGGGTGACAGCTAGCTCGGGTACAGTGTTCATTTCCTCTCTGCCTGAAAAGCTTTTCTGCTGAAAATGATCCTTTTCTGTTTTAGCATCTTGTGTGGATTCTAGGACTGAAGCCTGGTGTTGGAGGTGCATTAAAACCTGGAAGAGCTGTAGAAGGGCCCAGCACAGTAAGCATTATTCTTCCTCTCACAGTTAATTATTATGCAGTATTTTTTATTGCAATCTATAAGACTTATTTCTGTCTCTTTTTCAAGGTTCTGACTACAGCAGTTATGACTGATCTGCCAGTTATATCCAGCATACTCTCAAGGCTTTTTGAAAGCTCGCAGTAAGAAACCTTACCTTGTAATTAAAATAATGTGTGCATGTCAAACTCGGCAGTGTTTTGATAGCTGTTATTTTTCAGGTACCTTGACGATGTGTCTTTACATCACTTAATAAATGCCCTTTGCTCCTTGTCTCTGGAAGCAATGGATATGGCCTATGGAAACAATAAGGTATAAAAAGAGATATTTATATTCTTCTTAGATGTTCTTGTGAAACAGGGAGAAGACTTGTACATTTCTCCTTTAACTTTTTCTAATATTAAGACAGTAATACATTTAATAGTTTACAGTAAAGAATAAGTTACTAACCAGAGAATGTCTTGTTTATAATGGTTCATACGATTACTAAATTCTCTGAACATTCTCATTGTGTTCCTGCTATGTTTTTTGTTAACTAAGGAATGTCATGTGTTTCCATTAATCAGATTGTGGTTGGGTAAAACTTCTAAAGTCCTTGTCTTTTCAGAGGTTAGGGATTCTGAATAGCACAATACGTTCTGTGAGGTGTTCATTTTTGTTTCAAATTTAATTTATAATATACTTCAGAAGAAGCCTGATGATTTAGAAATTAAATAAACCCTCGTAATTAATATTAACTTGGGAAAACTATAGTATACCTGTTAGCTTCAGTGAACAACCTTTAGCCCAGAATAAGTCTGAGTATAAATTCTAATCCAAGGGGAGAGTTTCTGAAAGTTTTTCCTTGATCTGTTACACTAGAGATAGTGACAGAAAATATGCATTTTAATATTTGACAATTACAGCAACAGAGATTGAATCAATATAAGCAAAAGCAGTTGAAAATGAGAATAAAAAATCAGCAGAAATGGGAACATACAGTCATTTTGACTATATGTTGATTTAAAAAGAAAATATTTAAAAGAAGCTTATCACAAATATTTGCATATGTATTTGGTGAATGGGAAATTTATCGTATTTCTGCAGGGCATTTATGAAGCTGTTGGAAAATAAAGCGTAAGGGATTTCTTAAATGAGAAATACTCTAGATTTTTTGTTCATATATAACTTTAACTTTAGCAGTTGTGATGGGAAAAAGGCTATTTTGCTAGTAAAATATGTTATAAAACTGCTTGGAGGGAGGACTGTGTAAAAGTGAGAGTTTTGAAAGGAATATCAGTTCTTCGGTTATTGTCAAACTTGGAGAAAAAAAAGATAGTATTCTTCAGGGTAGGCTGTTGCTACCCCCTTGTGGCTTCTCGTGGAGTACTGCAGATGCTGTGGGAACTTCAGCCGTGCTATTTAAGCTGTTCTGACAACGATCACGGCCTACGAAAGATTAGTTGCACCTTAATTTATAAATTATAATGTAGCAAAAGGCTCTGACATTATCTAATTTACCTCTAAGTTATGTGTTCAAATTCAATTTCATTAAGGAACCATCGCTTTTTGCTGTTGCTAAATTACTGGAAACAGGACTAGTTAACATGCACAGGATTGAGATTCTTTGGAGACCTCTGACAGGTCATCTTCTGGAGGTAAATAATTGCTTCTATCAGTTGTATTAGGATTTAGTTTGTATTAATAACGATCTTGTAGAAATGCATTTTTGAAGTGTAATTTTTTTAAAAAAAATCTAAATTCTTAGGTTTATGCACTTTGTTTTTGTAATTTGAATGCATCACAGTTTGAATTTTAAACTGAATTTATATATTTAAATTCCAGTATTTTAATATCTCTAATTGACTTTGTATTTATGGTGATGTCAGTCTTTGTAAGTTTGAAACGCGGCAATGTTTAAAGTTATCGATTTATTATACTTCATGTATGTGTTATAATTAAGGTAACACAAACAGATTTGGCTTTGGATTCACATAGTACAAATATCTAAGAAGATTCTAAGATACATTTTTGTGTCCTTGTCAGGTAGATTGAAGCCATTAGATTTACTAACAAAGGGCTTGTTTTAAAAATGTTTAAGCTAACATTTTGAATGGTCTCTTTAAGTGAATACTAAACAAATATAAAAAAATAGGTGTCATAATCCTATTTCAATTTCTTAAGTACTTTAACTTCAAGATGAAAAATATGCTCCATCAAGGGGAAAAAAAAAAAATCTTTAATTTTTAATTTGAAACTAAACACAGGTGACAGAATGTAACTGTAAAGTTTTAGTCCTCTACACAGGTATGTACAAGAGTGAAATGCAAGAACAGGGTTCAATTTAAAGCGGGTAAAGGAGATAGCTTTTCTTCCCCATTTTCCAGAAAATATCAGATGCTTCCTTAGAACCAGTGCATTATTTCAAACAGTGTTAAGGATTAGCCATCCCTAGTCTTATTTATGGAGGTCATCTCCACATAATCTTTAATCTAGGAGAAGAAATTTGGATACTTGGGAGTTTAAAGACTTAAAGCACAGGCATCTCTATTGTTTGTTTGGTTGGGTTTTTTTTTTCACTCTCCAAGACAGTAAGGTTTGTCATCCACATCTTGAGACTCTGTTTTCACCCAGTAAGCAGTCTGTTTCAGTCAGTTATCCATTGTGGGTATTTGCCACTGTTTTTCTGGGAAATGCAGTCTTTCGATTTCTTTTAAAGTACTGCCTTATTTCCTTTTAAAATTAAGTCATCGAGGTACAATAACGAAGGAGAAAACACCAGCTGTAAATTTGATTATACACAACCTGAGGGAAGAATTCGTTCCCTGTCTCTGGAACTGATTGTCTACTTAGATTCAGAGCATCATGAAGTAGTTAAAATTCTCTTTTTATATAAGTTATGTAATTCAGGAGAGTATCTATTTCTTGTCTAGATTATTTAACATTAGGCTAGGTCTTCTGCACTGTCCTCTTTTGCAGTTTAGCTAGTGGCTGGTAGGGGAATGATCCACCAACCAAAACCATAAACCTTCCTTATGATCCTGTCTTGCACTTTGATTCTGGGTTCTCCCACTATCTGAGCTAGGGCTGGAAGTGTGGGTGGAAATAATAATGTAGAGGTCAATGAACCTGTGGACTTATTTGTGTGAGGTTAACGTATCAGATAGGGGAGTACAGTTCATACCAGGTATCTATGCAAAGGATTTGCACCATGTTTTTAATTCTTCTGTTCTAAAAAAGCAATTAGCAAAACTATAGGTTTAGATACTTAGGAGACAAAAAGAAATAAAGACACACATTTGAAACTTAAGCTTGAAGTTGTGTTTGCTATTGTTTTGTTAAGTTTTCAGAATAATGGAATATAAAGTTATTTTACATTCACTATGTAGTTACTTTTTGCATTTGAGAATAAAGAAGAGCAGACACTTTGTGTTGGCTGCTGTCATGCTTCCTTACTTGATTATGTTAAGCAGTGCGTGAAAAATGAGACTTTTAATTTTATGGTAGCTTACAATTAAGTTCAACCTGAGAGTTTCAGACATTCATTGCCTGCTTGGTGCTTTTTAATGAATCATTTTCTGAATTAGCGGTTAGTATATTCTTTTTGGAAAATGTATTGTCTTGAAGTGCTGTTGTTTTCATTATGTTTCTTTCTGTGTCTTTCACTGCTTCCTATTGCTTCCTTATTCAGAAGGTATGTCTGTCCAAAAGATAAAGAATTTTTTTTAACATTAAGCCTAATTTTATAATCTATATATTTATTGTATTGTTGTTGAAAATTGTTATAGTACTGTACATACATTCTAATATAATTAAAATACCCATTTTTGTATATTAAAGATATCCCAATCTTGGTTAAATAAAAGTGACTTTAACCAACACGTTGCTTCGTGTTCAGGTCTGTCAGCATCCAAACTCCAGAATGAGGGAATGGGGAGCAGAAGCTTTAACTTCTCTCATTAAAGCAGGACTGACATTCAGCCATGACCCCCCATTATCTCAAAATCAGGTAAAGTAAATCTTCCTTTTCTAGAACTTTAAATGAACATGAAATAAAAATCTTCCCTAGAGGAAGTTTTCTACAGTTCATTTTAATATGAGGCTTTCATAAAGCAACTTTACCACTGAGTTTGTAAAGCCTACAGCTGTAACATTCAGATGTAACTATTGTGAATCACCTCATGCTTTCTAATGAACTACCCTAATTCCTTTTTTAAATGCATAACAAAGAGTGGTGATGCTTGCATATTACGTCCATTTGTTAGAATAAATTATGGGTCACCCTCATGACTGCAAAACATTTCCAGAATGTTTACAATTAGATATGTGATGTGGTAGCAGGTAAAAAATAAATTGCCTAACCTTCTAAATCACAGCTGTTCAATCCATTGTTAATAAAACATTCTAATATTTTTACTAAGGTTCAATAGATAGTTTTTCCAAGGTCCCTTTAGTAGGAAGCTGAGTCTAGCACTGCTGAATGAATGTAAAGTTGCATGATGGTTTTTATGCAACTGTGATGGTGTGCTGTAGCTACTTCCTGAGGGACTGGGAGAGCAGGTGAGGGGGAAAAGAGGAAAAACCTTAGATTTCCTGCTGAGATCCTTTATAAACAGGTTTTTTTTTTTAAAGGCCAGTCTTGATACTGAATTTGAGCATTTAATTAATGAGTTACTGAATTCATTTAATGAATCTTTAATAGGTACTGTATCTTTTCACTTACTATACATAAAAATCATTAAGGATCAGTTAAATTTTAGCATCCTTAATATGCTTTACTGTTTAATTTTAGAGGCTGCAGTTGCTTTTATTGAATCCACTAAAGGAACTGTCGAACATTAGTCATCCTGATATCAGGATCAAGCAGTTGGAGTGTGTGCTACAGATTTTGCAAAGTCAGGGTGACAGCTTAGGACCAGGTTGGCCATTGGTGCTCGGAGTCATGGGGGCGATCCGAAGTGATCAGGGGTAAGTAGTGGAAATTTTCATTGTCACTTTTAGCTTATGAACAATTTCACTCAGTAAAAACACAGTTTTTATTTTTTCCTGTATCACACTTTTATTTACTGAATTAATCTTTCAGAAGACCAGAGGATTGTTCCACTCTACCCTCTCCTGTGGTCAGCATGTAGTATACACTGAGGAGTATTCCTTGTGCCAGTTCAATTGATCTTAACCACCTGCTGGACACATCTCTGGTGCTTGCAGATAATTCTGTATGACTTACCTGTTTCACACAGTTCCTCTGTTGTTTCTTTTTCTTCTTAAATCGTTGGATAGTCTCTAGTGTGTGTCATCTTCTAAATGCTTTCTCTTTTTGTTGAAGCCTTCCTCCCTAAATGTCTGCTGGTGGCACAAGGATGGAAGATTATGTACGTGCTGTGGGTGAATCACTTGACTAACACAGCTGGCTCTGTTGCCAGCAGTTACTGGACTGCTCCACTTCCCCCCAGGGGAAAGTGAGAGGTGAAGTTGCAAGGAGTTTTTTTTTTAAATGAGCAGTGAAATTAACATCTGGCCCTGGAACTGTAAGCACCAAGACCTGTACCCATACACTTAGATCATATTCTTCCTTCTTTGTAAGTCTTGACTAGCACTAGGATAGGTCAGCAAAAATAACTCTGGGATCAGAAGAATTTACCTTGGTATATCTCTCCTTTTGCCCCACCTTAGCTGCTGTCTTCTGGCCATATGAAGACCTCCTAAAGCCCCTTCATAGGCTTGAAGGATTTTGCTCTTTATACCAGTATTGCTTGCCCTGGCAGTGGTACTCGCCAAAATTCCCTAGGATATTGGCATTCTTGGCTGTGAGCATCCTCTTTTTGGTAACCAGGCTTCCTTTGGTACCTGCTGTTTCCAGACTTGCTGCAATGTTCTGTGGTTCCTGTGTGCCTCTTGATTTTCACTGTAGTTGTTGATGGATGAGTATCAACACAAATTCCTTCTCAAGACAGTCTTCACATCCTTTTACATCTCAAACCCATACCTCACTTCCAGGTATCTCAAGATGTTACTAAGATCTTTTGTGATATCCTAGTCTCTTCCTACAAAACAGAGAGCACTGTTTGCCCTCATCATACCAACTACAGTGGGGAAAAAAAAATGAAGCAAGCTTCCTTTTCCTTGGGAAGCAACTGAATTTCTTGCCTCATTAAAGCTGTGAGCACAAGGTGTGGGCACTATTATCATACTTCAAATATAAACTTATTGACCATTAGACTTTCTTCACAAGTGTCTTCTCTCTGGTCAGTGAACATCCTGGCTTCCAGGACAAAAATCCATTTACCTTCCAGGAAAACTTATTGCCAGGCTCCTTTGAGTATAAAAGGTGCTATTTTGAGAGCCAGTGATACCTTGGTCACTTCTCGATTGTACGGTACTAGCCTGCCAAACAAAATGAAGGCTTTCTTCAAAGAAGTTTTCCATGGGTTGTCCCTGTTTATTTTAAAGAGAGATTAAGCCATATCCAATCTAGGTTTTAGTTGCAGGTGATCTTGCTGCTTCTGAGAGCCATTTCTCACAAACCTTTTCTGTATTACATTTTTATTTTATGTTTGTATTAAGAATATAATTCTGAAGGCCAAGTATTTATTAAAGATCAATTTAATGGCAGAAATTTTGAAAATGTTTTGTCTAACATAAAATAGTATTGAAGCAAGTAAAACTACCATGGTGCTAGCATGTATCTTCCCTAATAAATAAAAATAAATTTTGCCCACCAGTTTGGCATACTTTAAGTAATCTGTAACTGCTCATAGAAGAAATTCTTCAGAACAGCTTACTCTTTGGAAGATTGTCATACGCGAACTTAAGCTTTGTTTTTTCCCTTGTGGCTTTTTTAGAAGGTTTCAGCTGACACATTTGAACTAACAAGTCCTAGAACTCCAGAACAGAGAACCACGCTTTACTATATAAAACCAGCTGAGGACCACTGGAGAGTCCAAACTTCACCTTCACTAGCTGGTTAACATGGACTAAAATACTTCATCAGAATTTGAAGCTTCAACTTAATGTTATGTCTCAAAAAAACCACTTAGTTGAGATATTTAAAATACTGCAAATGTATTTCAAAAACATTTTTTTTTAAATAGTGCTATGTAGGTATTGTATTCAAAACATGTGCACTTGAAGAAATTTGAAATGAGTGTGTTTTGGTTTTGTTTTGGTTTTTTTTAAGAGAGTCCTTAATACGGACTGCGTTCCAGTGTCTTCAGTTGGTTGTGACGGACTTTCTTCCAACGATGCCATGTACTTGTCTACAGATAGTTGTTGAAGTTGCAGGAAGTTTTGGACTTCACAATCAAGAGCTAAATATTAGCTTAACTTCAATTGGTTTGTTGGTAAGTTTTATATTAATCTACAGTGATGCTGCTTCTGGCTTTCATTTTTTCTTTTTCTTTTTTTTTTTCTTTTTTTTCTTTTTTAAAAATGAAAATTAATCTGTAGTCAATTTTACAAATGAAAGCCAAAACCTAGTTTTTGAGTTCTTACTGAGCTCTCATTCTGTAATTTTCAATCATATGTAAATTGAGTTAGCACAATTTATCTTTAATCTGCATGACTCCAGGGTTAGGTAAAGAAGTAGTATTGTGTTGTAACCATGTTCATCAGTATCTTATTTTTAATGCACTGTTTCCCTTTCTAGTGCTTTATGTATAACTGGGGCTGAGGCTAAGAAAAATGCTTTCTGCACCTCGCAGTATTTGTGTGCTGATCTTCTTCCATCAATGTAGGAAAATTAACATCTTGATGTACTTTGCAAAATACTTTTAAATGGGAAAATGAGAAACAACTTATTTCATTATCATTAAGAGCATTATAATCTGTTTATCGTACAACAGCAATTGTCTTACTTATTTTGTAGTGGAATATTTCAGATTATTTTTTCCAAAGAGGTGAAATAATTGAAAAGGAGCTAAACAAAGAAGAAGCAGTGTTGCAGAAACAGGCAGAAGAAAAGGGAGTCATGTTGAATAGACCTTTTCATCCTGCACCACCATTTGACTGTCTTTGGTTATGCCTATATGCCAAACTTGGAGAACTGTGTGTAGATCCACGACCTGCAGTTAGAAAGAGTGCTGGGCAGACTTTGTTTTCTACTATTGGTGCTCATGGAACTTTATTGCAACATTCAACATGGCACACAGTAATATGGAAGGTATGACATGAAGGGTTTTTTAAATTGCATTTATGTTTTGTTAACATGCTATTTTAATATCAGTTAATTAGTTTATTAAGACTTCTTAAAGATGTGGCGGCAGAAGTCTGATAATGTCTTTTGGTCGTGGATTTTTTCATGCTTTCTTTTCTCTGGCCCTTAAAGCCTCTTACAAAATGTAATTTTTATGTCTTGACCATTTCTGTCTTACTTACCAGTTGTATAAAAAGGCTGTTCCCTTCCTATAAAGGTGAATGACTGTGCAAAAGTATGGTGACACTTGAGGGTCATGTGATTGGATTGATCTGATCTAGATCGAGCTTTACCACTTTGCACTCTGTTTTGGCGCTCTTATTGGAGAGGATCTGTCAAATACCCACTTCTAGATCAGTCATGTTGGTTTTGCCTTATGGAAGAAGTCAGGCTGAAGTTGAGTCTGTTGCCTGTTGTATCTGTGGGGTACCTGAGATCCATTGGTTTTAGCCTTCTGTTAGTGCTAACTCAGTGGTTTTGATCATGCTCTTTTTAAACCTTCTCAAGTGAACATCAGTTGGCTGATTCTTGCTCTTAGCTGTGGCAGAGGCTGTTTTTAGAATTAGTGAATTCTCAAGGTGGCACAGTGACAGAAAGGATGATGGAAAAAATACTATTTTTTGTTGTTTTGCCATGAATACAACTATGTTGTTTGAAAAGTTACTTTTTTCCTCTTTTTCTGATTATTACAGGTTTTATTTCACCTGTTGGATAGGGTTCGAGAATCTTCCACCACAGCTGACAAAGAGAAGATTGAATCAGGAGGAGGCAACATTCTCATCCATCATTCAAGGGATACAGCTGAGAAACAGTGGGCTGAGACATGGGTATTAACACTGGCTGGAGTTGCAAGAATATTTAACACCAGGAGATACTTACTGCAGCCTTTAGGTAAAATTTATAGATTAAAGTTATTGAAAGATCCAATAACAAGTGTTCCACTTAGTAGTGTTTTCTCAGTTAAAGTACCAGGCAAGAATCTTAACCTTAGCTTAAAAGGGTGTTCTGTTGTGTCTCATCTCAAATGTGATGAAAGTTGCAGTGTTTTTAATTCATGCTTTTTAGAGCCAAAAATTCAAAGTACCAATTTAATCTTCCATATCACAGTACTTGAGATTAAATCTCACTAGTCACAATTCTTGGTGCTAAATAGCTTTAATTCTAGAAGCCTGATAATAATTTTTCAGTGCCTTTGGTTCTCAGAACACATTTTTCCTCTTCTTTCTAAGGTTATGCAACACTTGCCTAGAACTCTTCCATAGTATCAGTGTGTCAAGTTTAATAGTGCTCTTCCAGTGTAAAGAGAACTCACTTGTAGTTAGTGAAGTATATAGCTTAGAAATGAAGAAAGGGTATTTTTTAATTGAAAGATTGGACTTTTAAAGATGTGAAAGATGTTGAGATTACCTACTATTTCAAGTGATTCTTTTTATCCCCTCATACTCTTCCACTGTTTGTCTTGTACAGAGATGTCAGTTTGAGTTACTTTACTGTAGTCCCTAATGCAGCTAACTGAAGTGAGTTTCCCTTTTCTTCTTCCTTAAAATCTTAACTTTTCCCATTTTGATGTTTTTTATTCTGTAATGTCTTGGTATCTTTATTTCTGTCTCTTCCTTTTTCTTAGACTGATTTTTCCCTATTTCTTTTTTGCTTTCTCCTTATACAAATTAAACATTAGGTAATTTACCAAGCTATTGGAAAATACAAAACGTTACTACATATAATTGGACAATGTAAAGGTACTGAACTAGATAATACAATACAGCATTCATGCCTGTTTTGTATAGGAAAAATGTTCTGTTTCAGTTTAGGATTCTAAACGGAGATATTCTAATATAATTTCAAAACAACTTTCATCTCTAGTTTTTTTTAATTACTTAAATATTTGACTTTCAAAAATAAGAGTTACATAAAGAATGTATAGTTTGCAAAGGAGATTCCCCATTACATTAGTATAACTTCACCATCCCGTAGTGTGCAATTAATACATATAGCTAGAGGTAAGTTGTGTTTTATTTAATTTTGGTTATTTGTGAGACAGATATTAATAGCTATAAAGAGCATTGGTCATTTGCAGAAATGTAAAAAAATTCAAAAACGTTAAAACATTACAGGGCTCTTTCAGTTATTCAAACCCAGTAATTAGTAATGTAGAAAAATTAAGATTAACGTTAAATCTAATTAAAAACTCAAACTCCAAAAATCCAATCTTTCTCTCTAGAGTACAATCATCAGAGCATTTTAAAAGCAATTCTTCATAAATGCATATATAGATTATATATACAGATTTGGCCTTTAGAGTATAGATTCGACCCTTAATTCCTTGTGTTTGCTTGACACTTCTTGAAATCAACAGGCATCTGGTATGGATAAGAAAAGATCTGTTTCACTATCCTTAATAAAAAAAACATATTTTTCTGGTATAGGATGTGGGATGTGATTTTTCACTAGCAAATTCAACATAAACATTGATATATTGTTTCATTTTTCATATTTGTGTGTTTCTCTATCACATTCATTCTTTCTGGTTATGGTTGAACTGAAATATTGTGAAAGTCATTCAAGCCATCACCTAACCTAATGAAATCTCTCTGTATTAGAGTAACAAGTACACAAACAGCCTTTCAGAGACAGGGTGGGTGGGAAGGGGAACAGGAAGCCAGTTCCAAGTTGATTTTTTTCTCTTTTCTTTTAAATAGGAGACTTCTCCCAAGCCTGGGATGTTCTTCTTGATCACATCCAATCAGCAGCACTCAGCAAAAATAATGAAGTTTCCTTGGCTGCTCTGAAAAGCTTCCAGGAGATCTTGCAAATTGTTTCCCCTGTCCGAGACTCGGAGAAGCCTGACACACCACCTGCTATCAATGTTTCTGTACCGGTGGTGGTAGGGACAACGACTGCCACTAGTCTTGGCAGATCATTCATGAGAACTGACTCCATAGGAGAAAGACTAGGAAGATACAATGGATCTGAACCACCTGAAGTAACAGATGAGATTGAAGATTTGAATCTTTGGTGGGCAGCCTGGAACAGCTGGTATAGGATTGGTTCAGAAAGTACAAGGCCTCCAATTACTTGTGATAAACTGACTTTCATTCCCAGCCAGCCTTTTCTTACAGCTTTAATTCAAATATTCCCAGCTCTTTACCAACACATCAAAACTGGTTTCAGCATGGATGATCTCCAAAAGCTGGGTGTCATTTTGCACGGTGCTGTTTCAGTTCCAATCAGTTCCGATGCTTCCCCTTTCATCCTTCCATCTTACACTGAAGCAGTTTTGACAAGTTTACAGGAAGCAGTGCTTACAGCTTTAGATGTTTTACAAAAGGTAATAATGTGACTTCAAATGCGTGGTGAAAGGTAAACTACACTGCGTCTCAATTCTTCTTCTCAGAACTATAGTGTGCTGGCTTAAATATGAATTTTTAAAATTATTTATAATTGCACAGTGTACTGTATTAGAAGAATCAGATCTCCATTCCTGGTGCAACTCACGTGCTCTGCATTGAAAGGAATGGTGTAATCTTTATGAAATGTATTTTTTCTTGATTGCAGAAGTGCCTTAAGTGTGGTACTGTGTTTGTAGCTATTTGCTTGTCTATCTAATATTACAGTATTGTACTCTTATGAGGATCTGTACTCAGCATTGGGGGAATAGTCTCTCAAACAGTATTCCTTAGGTTGCCCAGGTACTGTCATAAACAAAGTCTACAATAATAATGAGAATGAGAACTTCAAGTTCAGGCAAAACATAAAATATGAAAACATCTCTGCCAGACCACCTACCTTCTTCCCTCTTGGTAATGAGTTGTTTCAGGAAAATGCTATATCTCTGTTAAGAAATTCTTACTATTGAACTCATTCTCAAAGAGCTCCCTTCACATAGGTGAATCTGTAAATAACAAATTAGGTTGTCCTTTTTCTATACAGTTAAAAATAAGAAAAAAGTTATTGCTTCTCTCCTTCTGGAGTTGTAAAATATTTCCTTGCAAAATTATATTTTTCATTCAGAAAACTTACTTATTCAAAAGAAGCAAAGTTAATAATGAATGAGATCATGCATTTATATTAAGCACTGTTTAAGAAAAAGACAGACCCCCCCAGTTCCCCCAAAAACCTACTTGGGAAATGCCAGAATTGAAACTACCCACGTGACCTGACTTCATTCCCTTTGGGCTTTCAATTTATAACAGGTTTGCTTAACTTACGTGGTCATGCTATTTTTTTTTCCTTCCTCCTCTCAGACAGAATCCTGCCTCATTTAGCTCATAGAACACATGGTACCCACTTATTGAGCAGCAATTCAGCATCTTGTTTTCTTTTTCCTTAGTGTAGGTTGACTTATCTCATACTTATTTATACCCCACAAGCCAGGCAGAATCATTATCTTGCAGTCATTCCTTTAGTTTATGACTTTAACCAAGATTCATGAATGTCTTTTGAGAATAGAGGTATAAGATTAGAAGTTGTTATTAAAGCTTGGTTTTGTATGTGGGGATATAACTAACGTGAAGTTTTAACACCAATCATACCCACTAAATTTTCATCCTTTTCCAGTCAGGCTTGGCCCTTCTGTATCCTTCCCTCTGCAGCAGCTCAGCTGTTCCCAAGTGCTGTTTTCCCCACTTAATCACTCCATATATTAATCTTTGAGATTTTTTTGTTTCTTTGCCAGTCTCCGTATCCAGATGTTCTTAGCTCCCAAAGGCTGCAGCCATTAATGCTTCTCAAAGAAGTGGTTACCAGAGTTTCTAACATGAGGAAAAGCTATACATATTTCTACTCTTTTTCATGTCAAGAGGTTAAATTGTTTTAACTGAAGTTTTCTTAAACGGTAACAAAAGCAGTAACTCTCCATGAGAAAGAGACATCCCGTCTTCCCCTCTCCCAGTGGAAATGGTTAGCATGGCAGTTCAAACCTTTGCAAGTACAGACTTACATAGGACACCTTAGGTACCTCGGTTTATACAGTACCTCCTACTCCATCTATAGTTGTTGTATTACTAACAGAACGGCAGTGAAGTCACTAAAAAAGAAGTTTATTTGGACATAGTAAGTTCTGTGAAGTCACATGATTGCTCCTCTTGGCTATGTAACGCAGTACGATTCATATGGTAAGGCAGCCGGTGAGTGCTGATGTGGAGCAAAGGCCATCCATCCATCAGATGGTTTTGGTGGAGGCCACAGTATCTTCTTCCTCTGAAATCAATTAATACTCTCAGGAGGACACACAGAAGCTAGTGGAGCAGTTAAAAAAGAGTATGTAAATACTTGCCACCTTTTAAACAATATGTTTCTTACATGTTTGCATTGTAGAATCATTAAGTTTTGTTATTTGCTGATACAGGAATATTTTGGTCAGTTCTTATTTTCTAAGAAGTTCTGGAACAACTTTGTAATTGGAATAGCATGAAAAAACCCTGGCATTTTTAAGACTGAGCCCCCGTCTGGTTTAATAAAGAGATTTTACGATGTGATTGCACTGGCAAAGGACTTTGCAATGCAAGAATGTAGGACTGGAAGGAATCCTTGGTTCTCCTTTTAGACTTCTGTGTCTTGACCCCATTTTACACCTTTTGTTTTGTTTTTAGCTTTCTTTTCATTGCTCATTAGAACCTGTTTTCTAGTCTTTCTTTGCTTTAGTATAGGTGCCTGCTTCATCACTGTAGCTCAGCTAAAGTTTGTACTCGAGTCCAGATTCTCTGATTATTTTCACTGCCTCCCTGCATTGTCACTCTAGGTCAACTCTACAGTGAGGCAGCAGACAGAGGGACACAGATACATACGTGGGCATCAGATGCATTTGAATTCTGCCTTTGCAGGCAGTATGGATACAAACCTCTTGAGCTATGAGTGTGGTAAACTCAAGGCTGTATTTACATATACTGGCAGAGGTGGTAGAGAATTAGCTACAAAGAGCTGTAAAAAAAAAACAACGACCAGTAGTCCATGACTATAGTTGTACTGGGAGTTGTTGGATAAATCTGAACTATTACCAAATGTGAAGGTTAGTACCAGAGTGCTTTAAAGCATAAATTTCTAGAACTAGAAGTACTGTGTTAGTTTTTACAACTATCTGCAGAGTATTTTATTTTAGGGTTTGTGTTTTGTTGTTGCCTGATCATTACTTTCCAATTTATACATGTCTCTTTACTGAAGTATGTACATAAGCACACTTAATGCAGTAAATACTACTCTGTTCTATAAGCAGGTCTTAAGTATACTTTCAACATCCTTCTACATCCTTCAACACTTTGCTAAGCTATTTCTGAGGTTTTCATACTCTTAAATAAAAGTTACCTTGTGTCAGTCAGAAGCATAAACCTCTTTGAAAAACAATTCTAGTTAGATGAATTTTCAAAACTAAGTGATGTAATCCTCCCCTTTTTTATATCGTATGAATAATTTTTAGAGTTGAAGATACCCCAGCAGACTGGTTAGAAAACACCTCTGTTTATAAAATGAAAATCTCATGAGTTTCATAAACATGAAGAATAAGAAGCTACTCATGCATGAACTTCAGATAGGAAGTAGTTACTGGTTTTTGTTCACCAGTACAGAAAAAATGGCATCTAAAATGGTTTTTCACTGATCCTGAAATTAATAACGACAACACTAATAATAACAATGGGGTGAATGGCAAAGGTATGTTGAAATCTGCCACTACAGATGTTAAGATAGTCTTCTGTGGGTAATGTATGTTGCATTTGTGCAAGTAAGTTGCATCTATACAAAAATTACCCAGGCATTTGTGAATGCTCTTTTTTGTAATCTTGCATTAACCTGTTCAAATTTAGTGCAGTGACTTTAGTGCAGCAGCATATCAGCTGAAATTGTTTTACATGATGATGAATACTTTTTGATCAGCAATTAACCTATTAGTCTTCTGTCACACAGGTGAGTACCTAGCATCAAAGCGTCTTTTTCAGAGTTCAGTACAGTCTTGAACTTGAGTACCAGAAAAGGGGTATGGCTTTTTAGAAGGGGTGCTGCACTATATTAATAATCTTGATTAAGCTTTTTGAGTATCAGACACGCATTTTGAATTGCAGGAAGCTGAGGAGAAGGGAAGGGCCACTGATGATACACAGAGTGCCCCGCTGCAGGTCGTAGGTTGCCTGAAGGTGCAGCTAGGTCTTAGGAGTGATGACGCTCACTGCCTGTAGCCCTGTTGGCTTGCTCCCTTTCATGGCTGGAAACACAGCATACTTGCAAGCCCATAAACTGCCACAGCTCGTGACAGAGCCCCAGCATGGAGGCTGCACTCAAACAGCTTCGAGACTGTTGGCACCATGAGTGAGTTCAGCCACAACTTATGGATGATGTGTGCTTAATGAAAAGGGGCTTTGATTCCTACCCAGAGAAAAATGACAGGACAAGCACAAGGTCTTTTTGTGGAGCAGTAAAGAGACTGTTTTTTGAAGCTTTAAGAGAAGAGACTTTGGGAGGAAAAGACATTTCAAATGACAGAAAATAATTGGAATAATTTCGTAGAATCATTGTATCTGGCTGTGGAAAGAAATGCCCTAAGATTGCCTTAAGATTTATATTGCAATAGGAAATCATTAGCCTATGACAATATAATATTTCATTGACATCTTCTATGTACGGCCTTTCTACAATGTTTTCAATTTTAAAGCAAGATTATGAGTTTCAGCTCGACCAAAATAATAAAATTCTCATTTTATTTATGTTGCTTTCTGTAAGACACAACTTTAAGTACTTACGAAAATCTTGTATGAATTACTTCTGAGATTTAAATGTTCCATGAAATAGAACATAAAGAAGATGCGGCAGAGATCAACAGACAGGACTTGTGTAAGACTTACAGTTTGCTGTCATGTCAAAGCAGAGTTGGTAAAGACAAGATACCTTTTATTGGATGAAATGCATTTATTGAACTATATATATGCCTAGGTATCTTGCCACTTAATTTACTTTAAAAAAATAACAAAACTTACTCTCCTTAAACTGTTAGAACTACGCACTGTCTTTTCCACAGCATGACTCTTGCATAGCTTTACGTTGGAATTCTTCTTTAGGAGTTCCTTGTACTGGTGCACATTTTTTAATATGGAAACTCAAGATATATATTAAGCTTTGTATTTTTTTTTATAGGCTATATGTGTGGGCTCAGAAAGCATGCAGATAATGTATCCTGCAATCTTTGACCAGCTGTTGGCCTTTGTAGAATTTTCCTGCAAGCCTCCACAGTATGGGCAACTGGAAACAAAGCACATTGCAAATGCAAAGTATAATCAGGTAATTAATTACAAATCTTGCTTGTTTCACTTGACTGGTGACCCCAGTTCAGCTTCAGATAGGTTGTTTAGTGAGATGCATTTATTCCAGCTGTAAAAACTTCGCTGTGCATGTTGAGTCATAATTTCTTAGTATTTTTTTACATGCTTTTGTTATCTTCGTTTGCTCCCTTTGAATTCTACTTTGCTTTCACACTCTCTATTCCTCTGCGTAGAAAAGGTCTTGTGTGGATGCCAAACATAGTGAATGTGTCTAAATTTGTCCAGTGAATTAATCTAAAATAACTTGTCCTACATGTGATACCAAATTTAATAGAAAGACACAATAATTTAGGATGGAGAAAATTCCCTCAAGCTGCAAATTTGAGTTGCACGTGCTGTAGAGAAATAGGACATACTCAGTAATTCTTTTTATCTCTGTACTCTGCTGTTCACTAAGCATGAGCATCTGATTCACTGTAATCAAAGAGGTAACTATTACGTATGTATTAATTCTTCTTATTCTGTTTGTCCTGCAACACAATGGAATCACACTAGATACAACTATTTGCACCGGTGAGTTAATTTCCTTAAAGATTGTCCTAATGTAGTTGTCTTGCCTAGACTGCAACATTTCTCCTACTTAAATGTACTTTACTTCAATGTAGAGTACATTTTCATAGTCAGACTATGTTGTATTTGCAGTTTTGTTGCTTGGACCATATTCTTAGCAAACCTTGCATGCATTAAACAGAGTTCAATGCAAAACACACATTTGCTGTTCCTTAATATGTTTTCAAATGTAGTTCAGTAATTCACTAATTTCTTTTCCTAGGCTGAATGGGTAGCATTGAATTATGTACCATTTGCTGAGAGATCATTAGAAGTTGTTGTGGACTTATACCAAAAGACAGCTTGCCATAAAGCTGTGGTAACAGAGAAGGTTCTTCAGAACATTATTAAGGTAAAAGTCTGTCCTGTATATACTCTGAATTCAATGAGCTCGTATTGAAAATCGTGAGTCTTTCTATCTAAAAGACTTTTTGCTGTGTTTTTATCTGCTATACATTTGGGTTGTATTGCAGCCTTTATCTTAGAATTTCACAATTCTTTTTGCTTTTATACTTTACGTCATTTATGGATACCCCTTGACTTCTGCATATGAGGAAAAATGTGAATTTAATGAGGTTTTTCTTCTTTATTGTGGAAGCACTTGGAATAGCTTTCTAGGTATGGGACTATGCTCTTCAGAATACACATATGATGATAAGCTGCTTGCAGTCTGTTAGATGTTAGGACAGCCCTTTTGTCAGGCTTAGCAGAAATGGTGGATGGCAATACAGAGGAAGAAAATTTGTATGTAATTTCATAGTGTAATTGGTAATGGATCAGCTCTGACTTGTAACCCTGTACTTAGCAACAGACCTGTGCTTTAGCCAGCTGGTGTATGGTAAATCATCTTTATATTTTTAAAAGACCACCTCATATACCAGCAGAAAAGGTAGGGATGTGTCCTATTATCTATGATAGTGTCTGCCAAGATCTTCTGCTGAAACAAATCATACTCTTTGAGTTGTCTGAGCAACTATAAATTTTGTTCTAACTGTCATTTTGCAGACACTAAGAATACCTCTTAGTCTGAAATATTCCTGTCCTTCTGAAAGCACATGGAAGCTAGCTGTTTCCTCTCTTCTTAAAGTTCTCTCCATTGGACTACCTGTTGCAAGGCAACATGCATCTTCTGGAAAATTTGACAGTATGTGGCCAGAGCTAGCAAATACTTTTGAAGACTTTTTATTCACCAAAAGGTAAACATAATTTCTTCTCTTTTTTTCTTTAAATAAAAAAAACAACCACCTGGAATTTATAAATTCAGTAGATGTATCAGTAAAGTTCAGTAAGAATGTCAGTAAAGTTCAGTAAAAATATCCTTATATTTAGAGATATTTGATACCTGAAAATTAATGGATTTATATATATATACACTTCAGAAAATTATACATTTATTAAGTAATAGAAAAAAACTTAATTCAAAAGGTGAAATATCAGAGTAAGAAAGAGCTCAACTGACATCTCAATACAAGGCACAGCCTTTCTGACCAGACCAAGGAATTCTGGATGGACTCCCAAGGACATTTACTATAGATTTGATAAACAGTTACTGATGTGTGCTCAACTTGTTCCTTTTTTTAATTTGAACAGAATTGCAACAATAATATTTTTTATTTTTTGAAATTTTTTTTAGTTAAGGGAAACACCATTAACTGTATGTATTTCTCTCAAATTCTATCTTGAAATATTCCACTTGCTATGAATTTTGGAAAATTCTATCTTACATTGCTGTTCACTTAGAAGCCCATAGTTACCTTGCATTTGTTTCTACCCAAAATAAATTGACTGCACCTTAATAATTAACCATGCTTTATTTATAATACTTTGTGAAAAGTGTAGCTAAATAGTCAGATTGGGACAGGCAGGTATATAAGTACATGCATAATGTCTTAATAATGGAACACTGTGAAAAATAATAACTGTGAGACTTAGACAACCTGGTCTATTGATTTGTTCAACCAAAAGAATATATCATTAGGAGGACATGATAAGTCTTCAGAATATGGTAAAAGATTGCTCTAGAGAAGAATTTTTACTGTCCCTTGAGAATGGGTAAATACAGATTCCAGTACAGCAAAGATGATCTAGGTTAGGCATAAAGCAAACCTCTCACTGTTGCAGAAGGTCGCTGAGAAGCAGTACAGCATTGCCACCTTCAGTGAACATGTGTGGGTAAACATCTTTTAGGAGTAAGTAGTAGTTTAAGTATATCTAATAGTGTCTCAGATTAAAAGAGAATGTGAAATATGAAAAATCTAATTTTCTGTGTGTATCCTGATTTCAGTAGCAAATTAAATTTTTTTTAAATAGAAGACAGTGGGGTTCTTCTGTACCTAACACTAAAATGCTGTGTATTTGGGTGTGTATCGTTTTCAAACACAAAAATCAGCAATCAAATACAGCTGTATTTACTAATGATGAATAAATAGCAGCTTGCCCAAAACTGACAAAAAAAACCCCAACAATGAAACTTAATTTTAGAGACATCCATTAGTGAAAATGTTTGTCTAAAGAATACATTTGGAATTTCATCAATAGGTTTACATGACAATTGAATGAAAATACTTTCTTTTGGTTTTGTGTTTACTTCAAATATTGTTAAATAAGAGGACCTGAAAATAAAAAGCTCATCAAGACTACATAAAAGACACTTTAATAATCCAGTTTTTTTTTATTTTGATGCTTCACTGTTTCTTTAATTTAAAATCTTTGCAGTGTCTTGTTTGGTTTTGTTTTCAGATGCAGTTAGTAGTCCTGCTTCCATTCTGAGACAGGCAGTCCAGATCAGCTCACAGCCTATAATTAATATCATTGTTGGGTTTAGAAGATTAAAATGAAGATTTTTTTTTTGAGGTTATTGTATAGAAGAATGTACGTTCACTTAGAAGTTACTTTGGGAATACATAGTACTATTTGCTGTAAATTAATGATTCCTAAATATCTGCAAACAGATTAAACATATCCATTTTGCATGTTATTAGCTGACCCAAATTGACACAGCTACAGTGTTTGGGTATTAATCACTCCTAAATCCAGGGAAGGAGTTTATCACAGATCTTAAGTGTAATTCAAGATAATCCGCTATCATCTGCATGACTACTTGGAGCAAATATGTTGTCTTTTTTTCTTAATATACAGTGAGGGATTTATACTTTTCTTGAAAGTTGTTCCAACCATAGAAATTCCATCTTAACATCTTGCTTGCTGGAAACAATCACTGTTAATTTCAATAGCTTTTGCCAGCTGTCATACATGGGCGAATATTCTCTGGAGGTAAAGGAAAAATAGTACTTCTGGGAATATTTATGATGCCCTAAAACTTGTTTCCTAAGTCTGGTTTTGCCTGTTTAGAGACTAGAGTGTATTCTATATTTTTACATACAAAATATTTTTCAGGGATCAGCATTTTCATCAGAATTAAAGATATTCTCAGAAAAGTTACATGAAACTTTTCTTTTGTCTCACTTACAAGCTTTAAGGTTCAAAAATTTTTTTTAAAAATGGGCTGGTGGCTTATGGACCCGTATGGCTACAGAAGGATAATTTGGTCTGTTATTATAATTAATAGCCATTATCACGACTCTTCCCAGCTTGTTATGAGTAGATGATTTTTGCTTATAGGTCTGTACACTGTATGGCTATTGAACGTCTGGTTTGGGATTGGCTTTGGGGGATTTTTTTCCACTCCTAATGTCCATCTTTTTGTAAAAAGCAGTTTATCTTTCCAAGAGTGTGGTTCTTGTACTTGCTGTTAGAGCCCTATCTCCTGGTAGCTTCAGGATAGATAGCCCTTCTGTTCCCTCTATCAGCCTGAGCCTTGTGGTCCTAAAAAAAGCTAAAGCTAAGAAGGTAGTACATCTGCCTCATGCCAGTAGTCAGGACAATGAGCAGTCATTTCTCCTTCTCTTCATCCTCTTCCTCCTCCCCACAATGCTCCTGAAGAGTGCCTCTCTCGCTGTGATGCAAGGAGGGCTCTAGAAATTCTCCACATTGAGGTAATTCTCTTCTGATTTCCTTTGGTTAAGTCCTTCTGCACTTCTGTGCAAGATGCTGTGAACCTAGCCTTGGAAAACAGGGCAACCTGTCCCTTTTGTGTTAGAATTTTCTAAACTGTGTCTTTCAGTGGATTGTAATTGCAGTATAGTCAGTCTTACATTTGCAGTTGTTCCAGTTCTAAGGAAATCGAATTAAGAATTTTCAAATCTGCTGTGTTCTTTCAATTTTATTTTTCTTTGTCATAGTTCTAATAGAAAATATGTTAATCATAGCAGTTTTTTGAAAGCAACAGCTGAAATTTATCACTAATTGAGGTTTATGTCAACCCTTCAGATTTATAGGAGAAGGCAATGGGAATGTACAGTCCTTTCCAACTGTCCATATCCTTTATTTTAGGCCATCTGGGTGGTATAAAAGCATTTTTTCAGTGTGTTTCCTGATATATATATATATATATATATATATATCTGCCATGCAGGACAGGGGGTTTATTAAGTCAGGTGCAGAAGTGTAAAAACGTGGCTCTGCTGAAGACCAGCGTAGATTGAAAAGGTTCTGGAGTGCAAAGATTTGGAAAATGCAGTTCAGAGGTGCCCCAGAAGGCTATAAGTGAGACACAGTAACAGTGTTAGTGCTTTATCTGTTTTTTTAACATTATCCAACATGTCATTCCTTGTGAGAGGAATACAGTTAGATATATTTAGTTAAACCTGAATACAGCTGGAACTGAAAATTTACTTTCTTATGCTGCATTCTGTAATTTTTCCTAAGCGTTCTGCTTCAAGGAAACTGATGTGTTTTGTCACAAAGAAACTTCCTTCACTCCTGTACACCTTTTCACACTTCACACTTTCCACTATTTAATGTTCTACATGTTCCATGCTATTTTCTGTCCAGGCTTCATGCAAAGCTAGGTAAATGTCTTCCTCTTGTACCTGCTCTTCAAATGCTTATTCTTCAAAGCTGACTTAGCACTGTTGGGATGGTTTTAAATATGAAATATCTGCATTTCTGTAAAACTTGGAAATGTCTTAACTGCAGTCAGTCCTCCTAGTAAGACTGTGCAACAGATTTGGGTAGTTTTTGGTGTATCCCTCTGTGTAACAAATCAAGCAAAGGAGGCAGAAGATCTACATGGATGAGCAAAGAGCTTCTGGAAAAACTCAAAGACGGAAGTTTACAGAATGTGGAAAAAGGGACTGGCCACTTTGGAGGAATCATCCAGCAAGGGATGTCAAGGACAACAAGAAGAGCTTGGAAATCATGCTTGACCAATCCGGTAGCCTTCTGGAATGGCATGACTGGCTGGGTAGATGAGAGAAGAGCAGTGGATGTTTTCTACCTCGACTTCAGCAAGTCTTTTGACACTGTTTCCTATAACATCCTCATAGGTAAGCTTAGGAAGTGTGGGTTAGCTAAGTGGACAGTGAGATGGACTGAGAACTGGCTGAATGGCAGAGCTCAGAGGGTTGTGATCAACAGCACAGAATGCAATTGGAGGCCTGTAGCCAGCGGTGTCCCCCAGGGGTCAATACTGGGCCCAGTCTTGTTCAACATCGATGGCCTGGATGAGGGGACAGTGTATCCTCAGCAAGTTTGCTGATGATACGAAACTGGCAGGAGTGGCTGGCATACCAGAAGGCTGTGCTGCCATTCAGTGTGACCTGGACAGGCTGGAGAGTTGGGCAGAGAGGAACCTAATGAAGTTAAACGAAGACAAGTGTAGGGCCCTGCACCTGGGGAGGAATAACTCCATGCACCAGTACAGGTTAGGGGTGGACCTACTGGAAAGCAGCTCCTTGGAGAATGACCTGGAAGTCCTAGTGGACAAGTTGACCATGAGCCAGCAATGTGCCCTGTGGTCAAGGCCAGTGGTATCCTGCGGTGCATTAAGTAGAGTGTGGCCCAGGGAGGTCATCCTTCCCCTCTACCCTGACCTAGTGAGGCCACATCTGGAGTACGGTGCTCAGTTCTGGGCTCCACAGTACAAGAAAGACAAAGAACTACTGGCAAGAGTCCAGCAGAGGGCTACAAAGATGATTAGGGGACTGGAACATCTCTTTTAATGAGAAAAGGCTGAGAGACCTGGGTCTATTTAGCCTGGAGAGGAGAAGACAAGAGGGAATCTTACCCATGCTTATTACCGTCTAAAGGGCAAGTGTCAACAGGATGGGGCCAGACTCTTTTCAGTGGTGCCCAGCAAAAGGACAAGGTGCAACAGGCACAAACTTGAACACAGGAAGTTCCATCTGAACATGAGGAAAAGCTTCTTTATTTTGAGGGTGAAAGAGCACTGGAACAGGCTGCCACAAGTGGTTGTGGAGTCTCCTTTTCTGGAGATTTTCAAACCCTGCCTGGATGCGATCTTGTGCATCCTGCTTTAGGTGAACCTGCTTTAGCAGGGTGATTGGACTAGATGACCTCTAGAAGTCCCTTCCAACCCTTACCTTTCTGTTGGTTCCCCTTAGCTTTGTTCATTAAAATATCCCAGTGTATACTGTGTCATTTCTATGCACATCTCCAAGACTCTACCTGGCTGAGGATAGAATAGAAAGATAAAACGGTTTCACTGATGTTATGCATTTTTAATCGACATTTTAACACTTTTCTAATCAATCTCACTGTGGTCCTAGAAACTGCATGTGTAGATGGCCTAATACTGTTTTCACCAGTGAAACTGAGTTGGCATTGGTTAGGCAAGAGGTCACTGTGGTTAGAACCCTTAAATGAAACCTCTGTGAATGTCTGTGTTGAAAGTAGCGAACCTCCTGTGCATGGTCGTGCCTCTGTCTTTTGGACAGCAATAGACCTTCAAGCCAGCTATGGGACCGAATGACAGGAGATACTCCCTGATGTTCAACAAGTACAAAGCACAGCAGAAATTGTCTCTGCAACTTGGTACATGGAGACATTTCAAATATAGCCAAAAGAACCCAGATAAATGGAAAAAGAAAATGTTACTGTCATAGAGAATTAACAGCTTCCAAGCAATAAGCTTCACCTTTGTTGTTTTCAAAAGCAAGCTACAGCTGAGGAGGCTCAATAATCTTGATTGTTATTATAAATCAAAATGACATTTAAAAATTAATAAAATTCATGTAACTTAATTTACACAAAATTGTCTTCTAGTAAGAGCCTGGTCTGTTTATTATTTCATAACATTCTTCTTTCCCAGAGGCTTTCATGGAAGCATGTCAAGCCATTATATAAAATAAAATTCAACAAACGTGTGCGTATATATAATTTACTAGAGCAGAAGTCTGTGCTCACATGAGGGAATTAAATCACAACTCTCCAAAAAGATGCTTCAGAGGAGAGTCCTGCTGTGCACAGCAGCACTCTGGGTGGCTGTTAGCTCTTTGTTGTTGTGCTCTAAAGCCCTCCCTAGGCAGTGGGCAGCAGTGGGAGCCCTGTAGCTAGGAAATTCTGCACGTAGCAACAGTCTGCATCGCACTGCCTCTTATCTGCCCTGTCTCTTGACCCTTCGGGTACAGTTTGGCTTTCCTGCATCAGACCAGCAAAGCTTTTGGCTCTTAGAAAGATGTTTCATATAAATACCTGAATTACAAAAATCTGTTTCCTTGGGAGCAATTTGTTATGTGAACAAGTATGTAGCATACTCTAGCATACATGCCAGAGCAGATATGGTTGACTGGACAGAAAGGTCTTAACACCTCTTTAAAGTAAAGCTCAGCTCAGAAAGTCAGTCAGTCGTAAATCTGGAAGTGCCAGAATGAAAGCTTCCTAGGGATTTCAATATGACTTGTGTTTGTATGCATTGTAACAGGTTACATTACTATTTAAGGGTTTGTATAGTTAACTTCTTAGTATGTTACAAAAGGTACTGACTGAACGACTACTTAATATTTTATTTTATTCTTTGTTTTCAACATGTAATTCCAAAATTCCTGACTGCTTAACACACAAACCAATAATAAACACAGTATTTCGTATTTTCTTCTTTGGGTTTTTTCTGGTCATAGATGTAACACTTGAGTATTTCACAGACAGTGGTGAAGTTACCTATATTAAGTCAGGGCAATTAAGGCCTACTAGTGCAGTCACGGCTGTTATACTAAGTTATTTTCCTTTTTATGAAACAGAGTGTACAATGATGCAGTCTTTTCAGTCACATGCTAGTGTTATAATGCCAGATGAGAACTATGAGGGTAACAGGTGTTTTAGGTAGTCATGTGAGGGTGGGGAGTTGGACTCAATGATCCTTATGGGTCCCTTCCAACTTGAGATATTCTATTATTCTGTATGAAGTCCATTTGAGGAAAGAAGATGTATTTCTTTTTCTACCAGGAACATAAGTACATATTGTCATAATTGTTAAAGTGGAAAATTAGCTGTAGGTGTGGAGACTGAACTTTAGCTTATTTCATGCTAAGCACCCAGAAGACAGGGGGGGAAAAAGCTTTTCTCAGAAACATTTTACTTGACATGGTCAGCATCATATAGGAGCGGAGAGGAGGGAACCAAACCTGTTAGCTAAACTGACCCAGTTTGAATGAGATTTAGAAGCCGCCAAAGTTCTTAAACCTTTCATTAAAATTGGCAGTGGAATGGAGAAGACAGGCCCAGAGGAGTACCCTTATGAGGACAAGGCTGGCACAGGTCCACAATTGTCTGTTTGGCAGCTGCCTAGCCAGTGAGCACGTGCTCAGCTCTGAACTACCCACCACATGTCTGTTGTTTCCTGAGGAAACATGGAGTGGAGAAAGAGCTCTGGGGGCTGGGGAGGGAGTTTGGAAATCAGCCAAAGGATGCCAGGCTGCTTGTCCCTACAATACTGCACCAATTCCTCTGCTTACCGAGCAGCTTGGTTCTTTGTTCAGTCCAGAGCCCTTTTTTCCTTGCATCTGCCTATTCTGCCATAAATTAGGCAGGGAATGTTGTGGCAGATTGACCCCATCATTTTCCTTCCTTCTCAGAAGTGATCATCCTGTGTACTTAATCAGATGGTTTCTCTGGAGAAAAAAAGAGAAAGCATTATCTAATTTAAGATGCATTGTAACACATGAGCCTACACAATAGCAGCAAGGAAGCGAAGTTGAAGTACCACAGGCAATCTTAATTTCTGTATTTCTAACCATTCCTTTCAAGTGGTCAAGTTTCCAAACCGTTCCTCAGCTTAAAGATGACATATACTTATTTTTAAAAGACAAGAAGTAAAATTATAGGAAAAGAGGAAAATTTGATTCATCAAATTATACTGCCCTTATACAGTGCCTTGTCTCTGGATTTTTGTTGTTAATGCTACTGGTTATTGCATTAGTTCTGGTAACATGTTACCTTTACAGACATCATGGCGAAACTGAACCCTCAATCCAGTGGGTTTTGCAATAGGTTTTCAATTTCAGAGAGACAGGCATGAGGATTTTGACTTCTGTGCTATGTCAGAGAAACAGGAATGGTCTAACTAGGTCAGAACAATATCTAGACCTATGTGCTGTTTCTGTTGGGTTAGTGGAATACCTAAATGAAGGGAGCAAGGTGACCACACAGTGATATTTTCATTATATGCTTCTTCAGGCTCCCAATTTATGTAGCCCAGAAAGTTCTTGTACCACAGGTTGTCATTGGCTTATAATAAATTTTGCATATAATAATTTTGACAGGCAAACCTATGATTAAGACATAATAAGCAAGGTATTGTGGAGTTTATCTATTGAGTGAAGTCCCTTCTTTGATTCCCCCCCCCTGCCCCCAAGTGCAGTAGAAGCAGATCTATAAAGCAAAACAGTTCATCATGAGGACCCATCACCCAGAGAGTGATGAACACTTTAGGTGTTCTATTTCAGAGTAGATCTAGTCTGGCTTCCTGTCATGCAAGCATCTATGAGATATCTTTGAGTATGTTTTTGGTTTACTTTCATCAAAAAATGAATCCAGGTCTGTGCAATCTAAGATCAGACATGAACAAAGGTTTATAAACATGATGTCTAGAAGTTTAACTTGAAAAGCCCATGTGTGAAACAAACTAAAACACTGATGTAGGCACATCAGCTGAAGAAGTTAATTGCTGTCTAAGTAGGAGGCCTTCACTCATTCTGTCCTGCTGAGGAACTTGGCCTAAGTACTCAGTAGAAGAGCCTTCCAGCAAAGGAAAGGAATTTTAACTCACTGGACAGGTAGTTCATTAAGTCCAAGGAAGGACTCAATAAA